>OY982556.1:4349306-5799075 GCA_963859965.1 Ceramica pisi | reverse complement strand
CTCTGGATCTACTGATCTACTAAATTTAATATAGCCTATGTTACTGAGGGATAATGTAGCATTTTAGTGGTGAAAGAATTTTTTAAATCGGTCCAGTAGGTTTGGAGTGTATTCGTTGCAAAATACAAACCTTTCCTCTTTTTAGCCAACTTCAAAAAAGGAGGTTCACAGTTCGATGTATTTTTGTATGTATGTTTGTCTGCGATTATCTCGAGTTTGGCTTAACCGATTTTTAATGTAAGTTTTGATGTGTTCCTTTGTTAAATTATGTATTAATAAAGAATTAAGCCCCAAATATTCATTGGCAAACATTCTGCAATTAGGACAAAATGTAAACAAATTCATAGTACCTAATCAAAATTTTACATTTCAGCTAGCAAAATAGCTGTTTCTCTTTTTTTCCAATGAATAAGGGGCTTTGAGGCCATATTAGTTTTGGTGTCCATAAGAAAAGAATTGAAGAACTTGAAAATAACATGATTCTTTTCTTTATAGATGAACAACAAAAAGTGGCTACAGCTACGAAAATCAAAACAGAGCCGAAACCTGCTGAAACCGTTTCATCTACGAAAATTGATAAAAAAAGTAATGCACTCTTGAAAAAATCAATACTAATAAAACCAAAGGCAGCGCCTCGATCACGCGCAAGTCGATTACTATACAAACATCTTCACAATCTGAAAATAATTCTAGAATCTACTAATGCCACTCTGATATTCAAACATGGAGATAAGGGATATTTGTGCTGCTATTGCACCGAAGGTTTCGACGATCCCATGGATTTGAAAGTACACACTTTAACGGAACATAAAAGTGAAGAGAAATTCTACGGCAACCTTAACGCTAAAGGACCGTCTGTATTGTTAGCCAAACTTGACATCACGAACCTGAAATGCATGATTTGCAGCACTAATATAGAATCTCTCGAAGATGTAATCGTCCATCTGACAGAGGAACACAAAAAGAACTTTCATACTGATATAAAAAACCAAATATTTCCTTTCAAGTTTAACGAAAAGCAACTCAAATGCTGCCAATGTTCCAATGCCGTTGTTTTCGCCACATTCAGAGCGTTGCATGAGCATATGAACAAGCATTACCGATACTTCGTTTGTAAGGATTGTGATGCTGGATTCATTAACCAATTATCATTGTCTAGACACAGTCTCATTCACACGAAAGGGACTTTCCCCTGCCGACATTGTTCGGAGGTATTTGAAAACGTGTTCAGAAGAAGCAGTCACGAGCTGCGTAGCCACAGTAAAACTGGATATTCAAGCAGATGCAATTTCTGTGATAAAGGTTTTAGGGAACATATTGAAAAGAAACTACATCTGTCTACAGTTCATGGCGTTGCCACACCGACATATGACTGCAGGGCGTGTGACAAGAGCTTTTTTACCAACAGTGTTCTCAGGGCGCATGTAAGGCGAGTTCACCTGTTGGAAAAAAAACACAAATGTTCAGAGTGCGACAAGGCGTTCTTCGACAGTTCCGACATGAAGAAGCATATGTTGACTCATACGGGAGCGAAGGATTTCAAATGTGAAGTCTGTTCAAAGTGTTTTGTTGAAAAATCTACTCTGAATCAGCATATGAGGATTCATACTAATGATAGGCGTTTTAAATGTACTATGTGTGATAAGGCGTATGTCCAAAAACCTAGCTTGACATGGCATATGAAAGCATCGCACGCAAATGCTAATATCAATTCTACTTTAGCTTCCAAAGAAAAAATACCAGAGCAAACCTAATTTTTCAAATAACATGGACAACCCACAATCGAAAAAAATATATATTTTTGTTGGTTATAATTAATTATTTGTTTAAAAAAAAACTCTATTCAGTACATATAAAATAGAATAAGTATATAAATATTATAAGTAGTTGCTACTAAAAATCTTAACCCTCTTTTTTTGTATAATCTTTCTATATCAACTGCTTTAAATTGCTTTATTTACAAAACTAGTAATTTTTCTACCTGCGCATCGTCGCGACAACAATCAGTATTATTTCTCTCGGGACAGATTTATAAAGTCCAATTTGGTAATTTTCACAGAACTTGTGATTGAATTTGTCGACCAGCTTATTCACGTTGATGCACTATTCACCGATTTTAGTAAAGCGTTTGACAAAGTCACCAACGATCATACACAACAAAAAGACCATCAACTTCTTTTTCACAGACTTGAGAACAGCGGAATCTATGGTCCACTAATGCAATGGTTGCTGTTATACCTCAGTCATCATTGATAGTATTTAGTTCGTTGTTTGAAAGGGTACAGCTATGTTATTCTCTAAAGATTCAGCCTTGCGTACAGCGCTGC
This sequence comes from Ceramica pisi, assembly GCA_963859965.1. Classification (NCBI taxonomy): domain Eukaryota; kingdom Metazoa; phylum Arthropoda; class Insecta; order Lepidoptera; family Noctuidae; genus Ceramica; species Ceramica pisi. The sequence goes on along the minus strand of OY982556.1, from coordinate 5,796,748 downwards.
CGCAGCGGTGAAACTCAGTTTTGTATTCACTAAGCCGCGTAAAGCTACACTAGCGCTCAAAGCTGTGACGGCCGTGAGTTAAAACTTCCCAACGACGAGCAAATTGACACTTTTGACAGTTCTTCATACATTTTGGTATTCCCTACGAAAAAACAGCTACGAAGTTGCTTACAGCCTCGCCCACAGCCTCGCTTCGAACTGTCAAATCCAAAAGCTACAAATATCACGCGTTCGAATCTTACATTTTACTTTTTTTTCCTTAATAACATATGAAAATGGCAGCTCGGTTGATTATAAAGCTTCATTTATTAGAAGAAGCTAAGAAAAGTGAAGATTTGTCGCTCCAAACTCAACTAACCTAATATCTCTACTTGCGCACGGGACGGGAACGCACTGGTATGCTTAAAATACACAATGTTCCGTCAGAACAACATAGTTATAGGTGCATATTATAAAACAATACGTAGGTAACGTAATTTTTATATCTAGTGTATCGTAAAATATTACATTATTGTAATAGCCACATTTGATACTGTCTTAACAGTGAAAATGCTTATCGTAATATTCACATTTCAGTAGGGTTCTTTATTTACCTATCCTTTTGGTCACAGAACTATCTAAAACGTTGAAAGACTTCAAAGCAACAATTTCGTGGCTGTAAGCTGCGGCGAGCTCGTCGACGAGCCAGCCTTGAGATCGACCGAGCGTGTAGCGCTGATTCAAACTGTATTCACTAGCGTGGCTGTGTGTGGTCGTCGACGAACTTTAAGCTCAGCCTGTCGTCGCTGTTTCGTAGACGAATTAGGGCCTTGAATCTAATTCTTTTAATCATCGAGCAATCTCGACTGAGAATTTTAGGGGTTTAGAATTTAAAATAAATGTCTATATTTAAGTATTTTTAGGAATAGGTATAGTAAGTAAAACTTTGCACAAATTTCATAATTTATAAGATTTTATTGCCTAATAATTGTTACATTTTTAGGCTGAATGAGGATTCTTTTGCCTATTTCGAGCAACGCAACGCGACAACGAAAGCGAACGTAAACAAAACACAACAGACCTGACGCTAACTAAACTACTTGATTTTTAGTTTGTAAACTTTTATTTGTGTCAGCATCAGCAGATATTGCTCTGAACGTTTTAGATAGTTCTGTGACCAATAGGATAAATAAATAACCCTACCTACTGAAATGTGAATAAATTTTTATAATTATGAAATTTGTGCAAAGTACTATATTCCTTAAAGTATTTTAAATTCTAAACCCCTAAAATTCTCAGTCGAGATTGCTCGATTACGATTAAAAGAAATAGATTCAAGGCCCTAATTCGTCTACGAAACAGCGACGAGAGGCTACAGCTTAAAGTTCGTCGACGACCACAGCCACGCTAGTGAATACAGTTTGAATCAGCGCTACACGCTCAGTCGATCTCAAGGCTGGTTCGTCGACGAGCTCGCCGCAGCTTACAGCCACGAAATTGTCTTTTAGAGAATAGCACTGCTGATCTATAGATTTTTGTGTGTCCTCTGGGGTACCACAAGGCTTAAAACCTAGGACCTCTTTGCTTTCTTGCACCCACAATGTCATTTATATGCAGATAATCTCAAGTTGATCTTGCCTAGATTCCAATTTGATATAATGGTGTGATAAAAATGAAATGACCGTAAAGGGGCTTGATAATTTTCCTATAGCCACCAGTCGCCATTTTGATTTTCACGTAAATAACTATTTTTAAGCTGAAAGACATAAAAATCACGTTAGTCTTTACTAAGTATTTTTTTAACTTTCAGGCGCAAGTTCTTTGAAATTGAATCCAACAATTTGATTACATTTTAAATGCAAGTGGCACTTTGATAAACTGACTATAGTGACTATATACACTTTAAATAAAATACCGTAACTAAGTAAACACTAGAATAAGGCTTCAAAAAATTCGTCCGCATAGCAGTCGATTAAAAAAAAAGTGTGCCCTAAAGACTGGCGGTATTGCCACGTTGTATGGCAATGCTTAGCCTCTGTCCAAGGTAAAAGGCAGTCCTTGGGTCACTCGAAGTGTCAACAAGGCCTTGTATAGGTCTTGAAATAATGTTTGAGCATTTAATTATTTAATCTTATTTTTTAGTACGTGTTTCAGTTTTACATGAATAATTTTAATGTATAATTCTATTCTAATGATTGGTTTAATTTAAATACATTGGAACATAGAATAAACCTGGTTAAATACCAAAGACATTAACATACATATTAAATCTCAGTTGAAGTTTTATTTAATTTCATATTGATCTGCATTGTTTTCGAATTAGGTAATTCATTCATTTCAAATATTGCTATCGGTATATATTTTAATGTACCTAGTAGGTACTTGACATTTATGAGTATTTACAAAAATTAACAGATCAGTATTATTTAATTTGTAAGCTGTAATATAATTGAGTGCCGAAAGTTGGATTATGATGGCCCTATCTCGTTAATTAATAGCTTAACACATCATACCTACAGTGTTTGCCGTGTCCCTATTGGGGTATAGCTTTGGTTCAACCTGGATCAAAACTACACACTGCGGCCAAAGGAACCCTTATTTACTATATGCATCACTTGATAATGCTGTAGCAAGTTTGTACCTCTATTTTGCTGAAGATTTTCCCTTGTATTAATTCTTTGTAATCATGAAACTAGATAAATAAGTTTTGTGATACTACATTATTTTACTATTTATCAATCTATTGTTACTAGTGTTGTATAATTTGTATGCCACTTACTGTACCACATAATGTAATACCTTAACCTTTTACGATAAACACCGTGCCAAGTCACAAACTCCTGACAGATATTAAGAAATAAACGTATTTTATAACGGCGGCGACAAGGATTTGTCTCTGTGCAACTTTTTTGATGCAATGTCAGAGGAAGAATTCATTGAGCATCACGATATATCGCTGTCAAAGGGAAAATTGGCTGAGCCCTGGCTGCATAACCACATTAAATAGCCAGGCTGATTTTTTGACAAAAGAAAGGGCCAGCCCTCTAGTCACGTGTGGAGATTCGACTAACTGTTTGCTGATGTCCAGAAAAACACAATCGGCACTCTGACCTCATTGGCCTAATGTTTCATCCCTAAACGGCTTAAACACATAACTCCCAATAAGTTACTTTACATGCCCGTACCGAAAACATGTCGTTGAGTTTTGACCTTTGGTTATCATTGTTCTGAACTTAAATAAACTGTTTCTAAATAACAAGTTAACAAGATTGAGATTTAATATAAACCTAGTTAGAAGAAAGGGATCATAGAATTGTTCAGTTTTTTCATGAATGCCAAGTAAGCTAGATGCAAAACTTGACAATAACATAATTATTTTCTTTGTAGATAAACAAGAAAAAGTAGCTACAGCTACAGCTTTTTTTTTTTAACTTGGTATGGGTTTGCTCTTGACTCTAGTCTTGGTCAGAGATGACCAGAGACAAAGTCTACGATGGAGCGAGCTTACCCAGAAGTAGCCTGTTCACTCTAACTTTGAAAATATTAGGGTTGTAAGCATTCGGAAACACAGACGCAGGCAAAGAGTTCCACTCCTTTGCTGTGCGCATTATGAAAGACGCTTGGAAGCGTTTAGTGCGAGTTGGTGGAATAGCAACAAGGTAGGGATGGCAAGTTGCAGTGCGTCTGGATGTCCGATGGTAGAAGGGGGCTGGTGGGATGAGGTCGTGGAGTTCCTGGGTGGGCACACGAAGTACAATCTGTACTTCGGAGCTGCAGAAATCAAAGTAGAGCTGAAAGTTGCAGAAACTGTTATGCCTATAGAAGACAAAACACAAAAGAAACCAGAGACAGCACCTCGACCACGCATCAAGCGACTACTACACAAACATCTACAAAATCTAAAAGTAATCCTAGAATGTACTAATGCCACTATGATATTCAAACATGGAGATAAGGCATATTTGTGCTGCTATTGCACCGAAGGTTTCCATGAACCCATGGATTTAAAAGTACACACTTTAACGCAACATCAATATGCTGAAAATATTTACGGCAACCTTAAAGTCAAAGGACCGTCAATGTTCTTAGTCAAACTTGACATCACGCACCTGAAATGCATGATTTGCAGCACTAATATAGAATCTCTCGAAGATATATTCGTACATGTGACAGAGAAACATGCTCAGGATTTTTATACCGATATCAAAAATCAAATACTTCCTTTCAAGTTTAATGCGAAACAATTGAAATGCTACCAATGTGCTGATGATGTTATTTTCGCCACATTCAGAGCTTTACATGAGCATATGAACAAATACTATCGACACTTCGTTTGTACGGAGTGTGATGCTGGATTCGTCAATAAATAATCATTATTTAACCATCGCCTCACTCACATGAAGGGCACTTTCCCCTGCCGACATTGTCCAGTTGTGTTTGACAACATGCTTAGGAAAAGCAGTCACGAGCTGCGTAGCCACAGTCCTACTGGACATTCCAGTAGATACCATTTATGTAATGAAAGTTTTAGGGAACACATTGAAAAGAAACTACATCTGTCTACAGTTCATGGCGTTGCCACACCGAAATATGACTGCACCGCTTGTGATAAGAGCTTTTTTACCAACAGTATTCTCAGGGCGCATGTCAGGTGGGTCCATCTGATGGGAAAAAAGCACAAATGTTTAGAGTGCAACAAGGCTTTCTTCGACGGTTGCGATTTGAGGAAGCATGTGTTTACTCATACGGGGGCTAAGGATTTCAAATGTGAAGTCTGTTCAAAGTGTTTTGCTGAGAAATCTACGCTGAATCAGCATATGAGAATTCATAACAATGATCGACGTTTCAAGTGTATAATATGTGAAAAGGCGTTTGTTCAAAAACCTAGCTTGGCTTGGCATATGAAGGCAACGCACGCAAATGATTATTCAACTTAATAATATGCATGCTTATAATGACAAAAGATTGAAACAAGCACAGTTTGTCAATTGACATTGAAGTGAACAATAATAATGAAATATGTCTTTTTTTTTTTAGGGAATGAAATATGTCTGCAGTATTGCTCAGTATGTTTTTGTCAAACTCGAGACCTTATGATCCCAGATTTGGAAATTTATGCCCATCTACCTACCTACTTATAATTATTAGAAACTGTTACAGCTATTTAAGAAGTACAAAATGCAACAGACAGGCCAACTATTTTATTCAAATATACTTATAGATAAGACTTAAGCTAAGAACTTGATTATAACTAGATAATTTTCTTTATAGATAAACGAGAAAAACTGGCTACAGAAATGAAAATCAAAATAGAGCCGAAAGCTGAAGAAACTGTTACGCCTGAGAAAGAGAAAATAACAGTAAATCCGGAGCCTGAGAAAGAGCAAATAAGAGTAAATGCAGAGCCTGCGCATCGCATACGCACAAAGCGGCTCTCATACAAACATTTACACAACCTGAAATTAATCTTAGAATCTACCAATGCCACTATGATACGCAAACATGGAGACAAGGGATACCATTGCTGCCACTGCACGGAAGCCTTCCAAGAACCTATGGATTTGAAAGTACATACTTTGACGGAACATCAAAATGACGACAGTATTACAACTAAAGGACCATCTAGATACTTAGTCAAGCTTGACATCACAAACCTGAAATGCATGCTTTGCAGCACTAATATAGAATCTCTCCAAGATATATTCGCACATCTGAAAGAGAAACACAATAAAGACTTTCATTCTGATATACAAAACCAAATATTTCCATTCAAGTTTAATGGGAAGGAATTGAAATGCTGTCAATGTACTAATAACGTTGTTTTCGCGACGTTCAGTGCGTTACACGAGCATATGCACAAACACTACCGTTACTTCGTTTGTAACGTTTGCGATGCTGGCTTCATCAATCATATTGCATTATCTAGTCATAGCGTCACCCACGCAAAAGGGACCTTTCCCTGCCGACATTGTCCTCTTGTATTTGACAACGTGACCAAGAGAAGAAATCACGAGATGCGCAGCCATAATAAAGCTGGCAAAACAAATAAATGCCATTTCTGTAATAAAGGTTTTAAAGAATATGTCACCAAGGAATTACATCTGACTGCAGTCCATGGGGTTAATCCACGGCAATATAACTGTTCAGCTTGTGACAGGAGCTTTCTTACGCATAGCTTTCTCAGAACACATGTGAGGCGTTTCCATCTGATGGAAAAAACTCACAAATGTTCTGAGTGCAGTAGAGCGTTTTTCAGAAAAAGTGACCTTAATAAGCATGTACTTATTCACACAGGAGATAAAAATTTTAAATGTGAAGTCTGCTTAAAGGATTTTGCCAAAAAGTCTACCCTGAATCAGCATATGAGAATTCATAATAACGATAAGCGTTTCAAGTGTACAATATGTGGGCAGGCGTTTGTACAAAAACCTAGCTTAACCTGGCATATGAGGGCAAAGCACGAAGATACTTGTTCTAGTTTTTGATTAAACTTGATATTGAGATCTTCTTTAATCTGTTAAATGTTTATAAATAATTATAGAATAGATTCCACACTTCTACAGATACCAATTTTAAATTATCTATTGCTATTTACGTTTATTTTCGCGCTGCTCAAAGCCTTTAGTCTTTAACGTCATAATAAGAATTATATTTATGTATAAATTAAAAATTACGTCAAAATAAGAATAATATATGTAACTAGCTGACCCGCGCAACTTCGTCTGCGTCACATTTTCCATTAATGCTCAGCTCCTATTAGTCGTAGCGTGATGATATATAGCCTAAAGCCTTCCTCGTTAAATAGGCTATCTACCACTGAAAGAATTTTTCAAATCGGACTAGGAGTTTCTGAGATTAGCGCGTTCAACCAAACAAACAAACAAACTCTTCTGCTTTATAATATTATTATAGTATAGATGACATTTTGACGTAAATTTTAATTGTATATATATCATTAAATATATCATTATATATAATTTAAAAATTAATGTCATTTAATGATTTTAGAAATAATAAATGGTAATATGGAAATTATTTATGTATGGAACATTTTCCCAAAATGTATCTTTCATTAAATTATAATATATAAATTAAAAATTACGTCAATGTATGAATATTACAATCGTATATAATTAAAAAATTAGTGTAATTTAATAATTTTAGAAATAATATGTAATACCGAAATTATTTACGTATTCCTAATGTCACTTTAATTAAATTGATATTTCGGATACTTCCAGTATCATTATTAATGTTTTCGGTATCGATGTATAGTTATAGAGATAGTATTGTGAAAAGCAGGTGTAACATGCTTCGTAGTTAGGTGTCTATTATACGAGTAGGTTTTAAGAATGTTTTTTCTTTTGCTTTGTTTAGATTAAGTTATTTAAAAATCCCTAGTGTACCTGTAGAAAGAAGTTCAAGTTTTAATTATGGATAATTCTCGTATTTTATATAAGTGTAACAATTCCATATTTATATTATTATAGGTAACAGCTAGGTGTATTAAATGTATTTGACCTATTAACAACATTACACATTACATTTTGACCTAAGTATTATTAATTGATTCTTTTGACCTATTTAGAATAGTTTTTAAAGTAGGCAAATTGTCATTGAATTTCATTATAATTTCTTGGCACACTCATAATAACATGCAAATTCGAAACTAAAGTTTATAACCTCATTAAGGCAGTTTAGTTGTCGTTTATCTGTTCATCACCGTATTTGACATAACTTCAATGGTTGGTTAGTGATTAACTGACAGATGAACGACCTGGGGGCTAATTCTACTAATTTTTAAACAATAGGGAATATGCATGCGATTTTTTTATTTGCAAAATAAAATACTCATTAGCTCTAGTAAACAATCATGAAATTATTTTTTAAATGCCTTCATTATTTATTAAGTTATAAAACTTCAAAGACTTCAGTTAAAAAGAGAAGTCCGATACGTAGGTACTGTGACGTCAAATTACACGACGACTATATAGCTGCCATAGAAAACAGCGTTTTCGGCGAAAGAGACAGATACCTATATTTGTTTAAAATAATTGTATCTCGTTCGTTTTTTGAGCAATTTAGATTCTTATTTCACAGTTAGTATTATACATATTTTTGAATACTTTTAGATAACTGTTCTATTTTCGCATTCGCATGTCAACTGAAAAAACGGAAACTGTCGAAAAAGCCTTTATTTTCATAAATTTTTAACAGTTTGTGATTGAGATGCGATGTGAAGTTGAAAATTAGTAGAATTGGCACATTGAGTAGTTTTACATTTTTAGTAGCCTGCCAGGTCTTTGCTCTGGTTTGGCTTTTAATATTTTTAAATTTGAATATGTGTAGTGTAGGTATGTACTACCGATAAAGTTATCTGTCGACCACTTTTCGTCGTTATAGTCTAAGCAAGAAGGTTGAAAATTGGTTGAGGAGAGGTTCTAGACTAAGTGCTATTCTATCAGCATCCGATTGTCGCAACGTCAAAATCTACCGGACAGATTACGTGACATATCACAAAAGTCTGTAAATCTCATCATATATATTGTTATCGACGTCACGTTTTATATTGTTATAGACTAGCGAAGGCAATTCCTTCGCTAGTCTGTCGATCATAGAATGTCACTTGTCTCGAGCCTCTGAAACTTTCACAGGTATTCGTCGTATTTGTGACAAGAAATAATTGTTAATCTAATGATATTTAAACAATTAGAAATACACAATTGAAATTATATTTCTGTGTAATTGGTGGATATAAGTATTAATAAAAATAAAATATGAAAAAACAAAATATTGTTTTAATTCGTTAGTTTAGAAAATACGACGTCTCTATCTATTTATTAATTTTCAAAGTCCCTATTTATTATTTTAAACTACGCAACTTCGATTGTTTTACATTAAAAGTAGGGTACCTGGAAAATCTTCATTCAGAAGACGCGTACTTTACCTGTAAGCACACTTATCACTTCACTCACTTTCAATTTCAATAATAACTTTCAGCATATAAGTACCTAAGGGAGCGGCAAAGAATGCTTGCAACTATGATTTGAGGCGAGTGAAAAATCTGAATATTGTTGTCTATTTGAGCTCCGCTCTGGCCCCGTGCTTATCGAGATAGCGCTACTGGTCAAAATTCGTAAATTTGCTTACCTATGACCTGTTCTCCCAAAAAATATGAACTTACATAGTTTTCTGAAAATACTAAACAACATATGCGATGTTTCTGTTTTTAAATTAACTTACAAATATTAATGGTTTAATTACAGAACAAATTAAAACGTCATAAAAAAAACGTCTTATTACGTTTAGATAAATAATTGGAAAAGTATTTTAAAAAAAAAGTAGTCCTTAGGTCCTTATAAATACTGTCCAAATCCGGAAAAAAGAGGTGGGAATATGCTGGAATCGCAAGTGATTTTGTTAATACGTTTTTATGCAGAATGCTTTATCGACAGGCTCTTAAGTTCAATCAAAATTAAATAAAGTAAAAGTACCACAAAGTCGAAAATGGAACGTAATTTATCATTTCAATGATTTGTTTTTTCTATTTGTAGGTAGTCGACTTAATACTGTTGAGAAAGAAGAATCAAACGTTAAAGCAACTAAAGAAATTATGGATGAAATTGACTTAGTGAATACCCAAAAAGAACTTAAAATAACACCAAGAACCGACCTGCTAAAACATCGAAATAACATTAAAGAAATTCTTCTCCATTCTAACGCAACACCTATAAGAAGATATGGAGGGATCGGATACACTTGTTGCTACTGCCCGAACCAGTTCGAACAATCTGCCGAACTTAAGAAACATACTCTAGAAAACCACACAAATATATCAGAGGCTAACTTTATGAAGAACATGAATATGTCCGAATATGTCGTCAAGTTAGACATAACCTCACTTAAGTGTAAACTGTGCGATAGTGATATGAATACTCTTGACTGCTTTATAGACCATCTTCAAAACTTACACGAGAAGAAAATTAACAGGGACTTCATAAATCATATCTTCCCTTTTAAATTCGGTGAAGATTTACTAAGATGCATTTTTTGCTGCAATACTTACAGCAAGTTTAGGACCCTAGTGAGTCACATGCATGTACACTACAGGAATTATATTTGCACTATTTGTGACACCGGATTCGTGAACCGAAACTCTCTGACACAACATTCAGTGAATCATGAAACAGGAGCGTTTGTTTGTGAACACTGCCCAAAAGTCTATTCCACACAAGTAAAGAAACGATTGCATGAAAGGACAGCCCACACACATGCAGATTCCACATATAAATGTGGGTATTGTAAAAAAACTTTTAAAGATTATGGACAAAAGGAAGCTCATGTAACTTCCGTACATGGTGTTGTATCGTCTAAAGCTGTGTGTCAAGCATGCAATAAGGTATTTGCAAATAGGAAGAGACTGAACGTTCATATAAAAAAAGACCATTTAATGGAGAGGCCACACAAATGTAAGGAATGCGACATGGCGTTTTATTCCACGACTGGGCTTAAAAGTCATATGGTTGGACATACAGGGTCGAGGGAATTTCAGTGTTCTATATGTCTCAAGTGTTATGGAAGGAAAAAGACATTGAATGCTCATATGAAGTCACATGCTGAAGAAAAAAGGTTCAAATGTGAACCCTGTGGACAGAACTTCACGCAGAAAAGCACTTTAAGAGGTCATATGAGATCGAAACATAAAGAAATTATTTAAAAAATAAATTTACGATAACAATGACGCAATACACTTGTCGGGAAAATAAAAGTTTGAATAGGCATAGAAAGTACATGTAAATAGATTAAAATAATACTTTATGCTTTGTGGCTTATTAAATAACTTTCACAAGACTAGTTTTTTTTTAAATCTTTCAGCTGGTCCCAATCCCAACTATTCCAAGGCCCGAACCACCACAAGCGCTTGTAGCCGCGAGTGGAGAATCAGTAACACTTCCCCGCCCAGAATCGCAACGGTGGATTTTATTTTCATCAGCAGTAGTTATACAAACACCAGAATAGCGTGGCATGTGGAGGAAGGTAGACTTGATATCCGTGAAGCATAGGTAGATAGAGGGAAATCACAAGCGAATCCTCGCTTGTGATTTCCCTCTATCGCTAGCAACTTGCACTATGTCCGTATTTCGTAATCACTGTACCACCATCAGCGTATTACTCAGTGAGACAATAGCTTGGGGTAGAACTTTTCTACACCAACCCTAAGGGTATACAGCCCGTCTATTCTGTCAACACGTCATCGTGTAAACTTAGGTGAAGTGGCAAGAATCAAATTGTCATTCCATCTTGCTCATACAACCAATCCATACGGATTGACAGGTCACTTCATGTTCCACTTCCATACATCGGATGGTCGTTGGGGCCGACAAGTTCTGGGGCGGCGACCGCGTACCGGGAAGTACAGCATTGGAAAGCCGCCCTTTGTGTCACCCTATGTAATGTTTACTTCATCTATTTTTCTGTAACTTATGCTGTGCATAATAAATTCTATTCTATACCTGTATATACTTCATTTTCCAATAAGTTTTTTTAGGTAAACCTAGTATTACAATTATAAATTAAATTAACAGAAAAAAGACTTTCAGATCTCACGGATCTGAAAATCTTTGGGCTTGCTCATTGAAACAAATAGAGCTCTCAGAATAGGTACAATTTGAGCTCGCTTTAGTATCTAAAAGAAAAACAAAACTATAAATAATTTAAAAAAAAATGAGTTCGCGACTATGCCTCGTTTACAGATTGCTTAAATCATACCTACTCAAAAACACAAATTTAGTTATGACGTTCAATAAAGAAAACACAAATAATTCGTGAAATATAACCGTACTTTTCTTTATAGGTCAGCCTCAAGCAGAAACAGACAAAATTAAAGTAACAGTTAACCCACGAGATGAAGTTAAAAAAGGAAAAAATAAACGGCTAAACAAAATAGTTATTACGAGAGAAGCAAGTTCCTCCTCCAAAACTGAAGAGAGGAAATGGTTTGTAAATGAAGTTTACAAGCATAATTCGAATATAACGGAAGTAATGCGTTGGTCCAACGCTACTCCAATAAAACTTTGTGGAGATATGGGTTACATGTGTTGTCACTGTGAAGAGCAATTCCTTGAGCCAGAAGATCTCAAGAAACACACCCTAGAAGTCCATGAGGACGTTTCCAAAGCTTACTTTATGAAGAACATGAGGATGTTTCATTACATCATCAAATTAGATATCACTGGTCTGCAGTGCAAGATATGCAACAAAAGTATCGACACAACTGAAGAATTAATGGATCACTTGAAGAATGAACACAAGAAAGTAATATACACTGATATCAAAAATCACATAGTCCCTTTCAAGTTTACCACAAAACCCCTCGAATGTTTTATTTGCAAGAATGTTTTTAACAAATTCAAATTACTACTTACACATATGCATATACACTATAGGAACTACATCTGTGATATCTGCGATGCGGGTTACGTAAATGAATCTGGGCTTAAGCTACATAAAGCCAAACACAAGACTGGGAACTTCACTTGCAGCACATGCCCTATGGAATTCGATACATTGGCTAAGAAAAACCAACATGTGAAGACCAAGCATACCAAACTTGTTCGTCACACGTGTGGGTACTGTAAGGAAACTTTTAACGGATATAGGCAGAAAGAAGCTCATCTGATATCAGTACATGGACAGAAAACACAAAAGGCGATTTGCAAAGCTTGTGATAAAGAATATGCACACAGTAGACTTTTGGCCGTTCATGTAAAAAGAGATCATTTGATGGAACGGACACACGTTTGCGAAGTGTGCAAAAAGGCATTTTTCTCTGCAAGTGAGCTGAGAAATCATATGTCGAAGCACACAGGAACTAAGCCTTTTAAGTGTGACATTTGTTTCAAGTCGTATGGCTTATTAAAGACCTTAAGAGAACATATGAGGATTCATAATGATGACAGGCGTTTTAAATGCAGTCATTGTGGACTGGGTTTCGTACAGAAATGCAGCATGAGAAGTCATATGAAATCTAAGCATGGGGTAATTTTCTAAATTAATATGTTTTTATTCATTAAAGGTCTCAAAGGTAGACTGTTTCGTTTCATAGTGGCAGATAACTGATATTTTAGTTTCAAAAACTGATTTTGTTTTTTGGAATAAAAATGTGCCAAGTTTCATCGAAATCCAAGCAGCCCTTGAGGCTAGGTTGGCTAAACATTGAAATTTTATTCATGTGTACTTACTTGAAAAAAATTTTTTTTTGAGGTAAACTTATTATTAGAATTAATTAAATTAACCGAAAAAAGGTTTTCAGATCTCACGGATCTGTAAATCCTTGGGCTTGATCATTGAATCAGGCAGAGCTCTCAGGGTACAATTTAAGCTCACTTTCGTTTATAATTTACCTAATTATATTTCTGTTACTTATCTAAAAGAAAATCAAATCTATACCTAAATTAAAAATAAGCGAGATCGCGCTTAAGCCACGTTTATCGGTTGATTGAATCGTACGGTCAAAACTATCTAACCACAAATGAAGTTACGTTTAACAAAGAAATGACAGTTAAACATGAACAAGAAAACATATTTTGGTTTTAAATTGTAATTAAAACAAAGTTCATTCTTTTTTGATAAAAATGAATTCGTGAAAAATAACCGTACTTTTCTTTATAGGTCAGCCTCGAGCAGAAACAGACAAAATTAAAATAGAAGTAGACCCACCAGATGAAGTTAAAAAAGGAAAAAATACACCGCTTAGCAAAATTGTTGATATGAGTGAAACAAATCCTAAAGCAGCAAGTTCATCCTGCAAAACTGCTGTATCAAAATGGTTTATTAATGAAGTTTATAAGCATAAATCAAATATTACGGAAATAATGCGTTGGTCAAACGCTACTCCAATAAAACTTTGTGGAGATCTGGGTTACATGTGTTGTCACTGTGAAGAGCAATTTCTTGAGCCAGAAGATCTCAAGAAACACACTCTACAAATCCACGAGGACGTTTCCAAAGCTTGCTTTATAAAGAACATGAGCATGTATCATTACATCATCAAATTAGACATCACTGGTCTGCAGTGCAAGATATGTAACAAAAGTATCGACACAACTGAAGAATTAATGGATCACTTGAAGAATGAACACAAGAAAGTAATATACACTGATATCAAAAATCACATAGTCCCTTTCAAGTTTAACACAAAACCCCTCGAATGTTTTATTTGTAAAAATGTTTTTAACAAATTCAAATTACTACTCACACATATGCATATACACTACAGGAACTACATCTGTGATATCTGCGATGCGGGTTTCGTAAATGACTCTGGGCTTAACTTACATAAAGCCATACATAAAACTGGGAACTTCACTTGCAGCACTTGTTCTATGGAATTCGACACATTGGCCAAGAGAAACCGACATGTGAAAACCAAGCATACCAAACTTATTCGTCACACGTGTGGGTACTGTAAGGAAATTTTCAACGATTATAGGAAAAAAGAAGCTCATCTGATATCAGTACATGGACTGAAAACACAAAAGACGGTTTGCAAAGCTTGTGATAAAGAATTTGCACACCGTAAACTTTTGACCGTGCACGTAAGAAGAGACCATTTAATGGAAAGAAAACACGTTTGCGAAGTGTGCAAAAAGGCATTTTTCTCTGCAAGTGAGCTGAGAAATCATATGTCGAAGCACACAGGAACTAAGCCTTTTAAGTGCGATATTTGTTTCAAGTCGTATGGCTTGTTAAAGACCTTAAGAGAACACATGAGGATTCATAATGATGACAGGCGTTTTAAATGCAGTCATTGTGGACTGGGTTTCGTACAGAAATGCAGCATGAGAAGTCATATGAAATCTAAGCATGGGGAAATTTTCTGAATTTAAATGTACTTATTTATTAAAGAGCTCAAAAGTAAATTCTTGTTTTTTTCCATCGTGTCAGATAACTGATATTTTAGTTTAAAAAACTGATTTAGTCTTTTCAGTTCTTGGGTTTTTGTATGGAGGTTGAAGATTTAGTTATACAATGTTTTATATTTTAGTAAATGTAAAGTTTATACAAATAAAAAAATATTAACATACCTAGCTATTGTGTGCGGCCTCGCCTGCGTGAAAAGATTTTTACTATCGCGAAGGAACGTAGTTCTGGAATAAAAGTGTGCCAAGTTTCATCGAAATCCACGCAGCCCCTGAAGCGTGGTTGCAAAACATTGAAATGTTCATTTAATAAATTAATACACTTTCACGTTTATTACTATTTTTTAACTTAAATAAAATACTGACTTTAATGAAGCTGTAATGCTATTTTTAAACTTTAAACAGTACATTAATATAATCTAACATTTCTTTTTGTAGGTCACGGACGGGGAACTAGGATAATCACAATAGAAAAATCGACAAAATCAACCGTTGACTTGAAGTTCATCTCAAAATTAACAACGAGAAATCCAGATGCCATCCTAAAAGGCTTAATATCTGAAACAGTCAAGAACAAAACTAATTTAGAAAATATATTGCTTAACTCTAACGCTAATCCTATAAGAAGTAAGGATGGCCAGGGATATCGCTGTTCTTTCTGCCCAAAACAGTTTCAGGAGCCAACTGCTCTCAAGAAGCACTTTTTGGAAGAACATAACAATGACAAACTGATAAAGTGCATGACCTCTAAGCTACTTGAACATGTAATCAAGCTAGATATAACGTACTTGAACTGTGCTCTTTGTGACGAAGACTTCAAACATTTGCAGGACCTTGTTGCACATCTTAAGGACGAACACAACAAGCCGATGTATCTGGACGTCAAAAGTCAAATCGTCCCGTTCAGATTCGACACCCCCGAACTAAAATGTGCCATATGCTCGTTAGAATTCAGTTATTTCAAAAGTCTGCAGGAGCATATGAATTCACATTTCGGTAATTATATTTGCGAAGAATGTGGAGCAAGATTTGTGACGGACAGGCTTCTAGTAAACCACGCCCGGCGGCATGAAATCGGAGAGTATACATGTGATCGATGTGACAAGTCTTTTACGAGCCAGATTAAAATTCGCGAACACATGCTGCGATCGCATACAGGTCTAGGTCAGAGAAAGAGAAATAAATGCAACTACTGCGAGGCAAGATTTGTTGATTACTGGAAGAAAATGGAACATATGGTGGAAGAGCATGGAATGCCTCCTGTCATCCTTCAATGTTCTGCTTGTGACCGTACTTTTAAAGACCAAAGGTCGTTATCGCGGCATACAAAGAAAGATCACCTTTTGGAGAGAAAACACAAGTGTAGTGAATGCGATATGAGATTCTATGCAAAGAGTGCTTTGCAGAAACACATGACCAAGCACTCGGGACTGAGGCAGTTCAGATGTGATGTTTGCTTAAAGGCATATGGAAGGAAGAATACGCTTCGAGAGCATATGAGGATCCATGCGAATGATAGGAGGTTCGCTTGTACTCACTGTGGACAAGCGTTCGTCCAAAAGTGTAGCTGGCGGAGTCACATGCGAACTAAGCATGGAGAAGAAGTGTAACAGCAGTAGACATTCTGAAGAGTTCATGTTTTTGAGTAGTCCTAATATAAATTTTTAGTTGTTAAATTAATTATATTAAAAAACCGCGCTTACAAATAATGTTTTAGAGTTATGTTCAAGAATTTGAAGTATTGGTTTCTCTTCTATATGTATGTAGTTCGGCTGCTTCAGCTCTCGTGTGATATTTCATAAACCCATACGCTAATCAACCCATAATCTCAAGAATTGAACTGATTAGTAATGAAAGAATTGATAGCATTTATTTGTTCATAGGTGAACAACGGATCACACCATTAAAAGAAGATAATTTAACCACTGAGGATCCTATAATCAAACCTCAATCAAAACCTGAAAAATCGCTAAAAGATACAAGGAGACGATCCGACGATTTAAAAACGATACTTCAATATTCAAATGCAAGTTTGATTAGAAATAAGGATAGCGATGGATACGGCTGTAATTTCTGCCCAAAGAAATTTGAAGATCCTAAAAATTTAAAGGCACATTCTTTGGAAGAACATTCCGACATACAAGCTTTGCGAATGCCGAAATCTTTCGAATACGTCATCAAAGTTGACATAACTGATTTGAAATGTAAAATTTGCAAGAAATGTTTTCCGAAATTAGATGATTTTGCCGCACATTTAAAAACTGCTCATAATAAAAAGATAACTACAGACATAAGTGAAGTAATTCCTTTCAAGTTCGACACTGAGGAATTCCATTGCGCTGTATGTGGAACGGAATACTCGACATTCAAAATATTGCAAGAACACACACCATCATTTCAGAAACCATATTTGTGAAGTCTGTAATGCAGGTTTCATAACGCGACGGTTACTAATCTGTCATAAGAGAAGACACGCTAAAGGTGAATTCAAATGCAGTCAATGTGATAAAACCTTCATTTGCGATCAAAAGCGACGGGACCACGAACAGAGAATGCACTTAGGCCTTAAAAAGAGGAACAAATGCAAAGTTTGTGAAGAAAAGTTCGAAGACTACTGGACGAAAATGCATCACATGGTTCAAAAACACGGAGCGCCTCCGATTTCCTTGAAATGTACTGCATGTGAACGAATATTCACTAACAGACGATCTTTAGCGAGACATATAAAAAAAGACCACTTGTTGGAGAGACAGCATGTCTGTTCCGTATGCAATATGCAGTTTTTCTTGAAACATCTCTTAGTGGAACATATGAGGGTACATACAGGGATTAAAAAGTTCCAATGTCATGTGTGTACAAAACACTATGCGACTAAAAAGTCGCTGCGACAGCATCTTCGGTCGCACGCTGATGATCGTCGGTTTGCTTGTACCGTGTGTAATCTAGCGTTCGTCCAGAAGCGTACGTTGAAAAGTCACATGAAAGCGAAGCATGGGGAGTAGCTTGTAGCATAGAATTAAGTTTTTATTGTTCTTTTAATTTTGTTTTTAGGCATTAAAATAAAACATTGCTGTTGTTTTTTGACTATGTAAAGAGACTTTACATTTTTGTTCATTGTATTTGATTAAAGAAAGATTTAGAATTCTCAATTCGTGTTTGATTCAAGTTCCAATACAGTACCTACCTACTCGTTAGCCAGTAGCGTGTATCACATACCTACTTACATCATTAACTTTAAGTATTACCTAGTTAAATGAAATATATCAAATTACTTATTCCAGAATCGGGGGATTAATGACCATATATTATGCAATTCAAATAAGAATAGGATCGACTTAGCGCCATATTGTGACGTCCTAGCTGTCAATCCAAAGTAATCCAAACCAGTTAGGTAGCATGATTATTTTTTACAAATATTGAGTAAAAAAAGTGTTATGGTAGGTATGGTTTAAAATAACTAATAATTAGTTACTTTAAATAATTAAATATTATATTTATCTAATTTACTCCTAAGTATTGAACGTTTTTACTATACCGGGTGTAAGGGACAGCCTTCCACAAATTAACAGGGTGCAATCAGCTCCTTATTTTGAATCATATTCCAGTGGAAATTTCCTCAGGATTTTTTTAAAATTTATTTTTCGATTTTTCATTTTTTTTTTTTGCTTTATTTCAATGTAAAGTTACATTATCTGTATGCAGAACTCCATTAATGTAAATAACACAGCTAAAATGAAAAAATTAAAAAAAAATAAAAAAAAATCTCATGAACGACGCATGAAATCAGCTGTTAAAACGTAGCGCGGGCGCAGCTATTTTACTTTATTTTATTTATTTGGGACAACAAACAGCAGTATATTAAATATTACACATGATTGGAGTACAAAAATAATAGAATTAACAAATACACCACTCACGACGTTATCCACAGATTATCGTAAAAAATACTTAGCATAGGTACTGTTAATAATAACAATAAGGGCAAACATAAAGGTACACATTACAAAGTTAAAATTATTACTCGGTTTGTTATTAAAATGTATCTCGGAGAACATAAAATAAAGTGAAAAAGTCTAATAATATCAGCATCTTAATACTAGGGACAAATTTAAAGGTTTGGAGTCAAATAAAACCGGCACGTAAAAAACAAGAGAGGAAAAAGAGGGAAAAAATGGACAAACTCAAAGCTACATAAATGCATGAGGTGCGGGAATCAAAAATAAAGCAACATCAAAAAATTAAGGCTGTTCCTTTAAAGTGGAAATAATTTGTTTTTTGAACCTATTCTTATTCAGAAATATAATATCAATTGATCCAAACTTTTTATTATAAGTGTCGACCAATCGGTGCAGTGGTGAGCGTGCGCCTGAGTTGGTACGACAGAAATTAGTGGCAAACAAACATCGTGAACGTACTTCTCTACTCTGTACTGTGCGAGGGACCAGGTAGCACAAACTTTTCACAAGATCAGAACAATCAAACTTGTTGCGGCATATACTAAACAGGGTCATCATTTCTAGGAGTGTGCGTCTAGATTGTAGGGTCAGGATATTATATTTTTCGAGCAATGATTGGTAGGAAACCTTTTTACGAAAGCATCTATAGTGCACAGAGCGAAGGTATTTACGTTGGACTAACTCCAATATTTATATAAATTTTTTATAAAAAGGATTCCAAATAGGGACTGCGTACTCTAATTGTGGACGGATTAACGACTTATACAAATGCAAATAAGTGGAAGGGCGGTGGAATTCTCTAGAGGCGCGCATTACGAAGCCAAACATTTGATACGCTTTATTGACTATATTATTCACATGCGCATCGAGATGGAGCTTGGAGTCTAACTGAACACCAAGATCGCGGAGACAAGTAACACTATTTAAGATAGTGTTGCCTAAACAATAACTAAATTTGATAATTAATTTCTTTTTGGTAAACGTAATACTATGACATTTAGAGTAACTAAGCTGAAGTTTGTTAGTAGAGCAGTATTCTAAGAAACGATCAAGGTCCTTCTGACAATCTATACAGTCAGATTGATTGGTGATATTTTTATATATCTTTAAGTCATCCGCATATAGGAGAAATTTCGAGGATTGAAAACATTTTTAACGTCGTTAATAAATAAAATGAATAATAATGGACCTAGAATGGATCCTTGCGGGACTCCAGATGTGACTTGAATGGGGCTAGACTCATAGCCGTTTATCACTACTTTTTGAGTCCTATCAGTGACGTAAGAAACAAACCAGCGAAGCAGATTACCTCTGATGCCGTTAAATGCAATTTTGTCTAGTAGTATCTTGTGATCCACTTTGTCGAAAGCTTTTTGGAAATCAGTATATACCGCATCAATTTGCTGTCTATTATCGAGGCTTTCAAATAACTGCGATGTAAAAATGAGGAGGTTACTCACGCAGGACCTATCTTTTACGAACCCATGCTGTTCATTTAATATCACGTGGCGTAGAACGGGGTAGATCTCGCTATGAACGAGTTTTTCAAAAAGTTTAGAGAGTGCCGACAGCAAAGAGATTGGGCGGTATGTAGACACATCTTTTTTAGAGCCGCTTTTGTGGACCGGAACAATGTAAGCTCGTTTCCAGATCTCTGGGAATACGCCATTAGTAATGCATTTATTAAATAGTAAGAATAGAGGAAAGCACAGTGTATCGCAGGTGTTTTTTAAGAAGATAGAGGGAATACCGTCAGGGCCCGGCCCTTTTGATGCATCTAAAAACTTAAGTTCACTTTGTATCTTGTCCATGGAAAAATGTAAATTGCAAAGGTTAATATCATTATCAGGAGTAGGGGGCGGTGGTTCCCATGAATTATGATCAAACGTAGAGGGTTCATATACCGAATGGAAAAATGTGGAGAATAAATTACAAGTAGTAGTGGGATCATTGGAACACTGTTGTTGGTAATAGACTGTGGAGGGGATACTGTTACTGGATTTACGACTGGAGACATACGACCAAAACGCCTTGATATTGACAGACACGCTATCTTCCACCGTATTTATATATTTTTTATAGCATATGTCGACGTCTTTTTTAAATTTGGCTCTATAAATGGAGAATACTTCATAGTCGCTAATATTTCCGTATTTTTTCCACTTCGTCCATGCTTGTGATTTCTTTCTGTATGTATGCAAAAGTGATTTAGTGAACCAATTCGGGAAATTACAATTTTTGGGTTTGTGCGTGGGAGTGTGTCGCTTAATGATATCATAGATCTTTTCGTAGAAAATTGAAACTGCTTCCTCAGGAGATAATTCTTCTAGAAGGCTAAACCAGTCAACGGCTTCAATTTCGGAATTAATCTCAGCATAGTTAGATTTAAAATAATTAAGTGGAATTCGGTTTCTATATTTTGATATAAATGAAGGTTTTCTAAATGGTATTAATGCATAGAAGACTGGATGGTGGGAATCAATGGACAAAAGCGAAACATTAGGAGTATGAGTCACTACATGTGTGTTACAGAAGAATAAGTCCAGGATGCGACCGTTGTCGTTAGTTATACTGTTATATTGGTTCATATCCAATAGTGAGCAAAAACTCAATAGATGACGACTAACATTGGAATGAGTGCTACTCGCGGCACACGCCATATGAGTTTTAGAGCTAATCCAATTAAGCTCAGGTAAATTAAAATCACCTGCTAAAACAACGTATTCAATGGAGGGATCGTCAATTAAAATAGCCAGTGAATCAAAGAAGTTAACATAAATATCTTCTGCTGTATTAGGAGGTATATAAGTGGCGCAAAGTAGTAAATATTTATTATCATGAAGGGGGATTTTAATTATTTTATGTTCCGGTAAAATTAATGGAGGAGACAATGTGAGACATGACGAATTAAGGGCCTTGGAGATCGCTACTAGGACGCCTCCTCCATCTTTCTTATTAGAGACGCAACGATTACGGTCGCACCTGTATACTGAATAGCGGCCATCAATAAATTCATTTTCAGAAATATCCGGCGTCAACCAAGTTTCGGTTAAGATAATGATATCGTAAGAGTGACACAATATGTTAATATACAGTGTATTCAGTTTGGTCCTGATCCCTCGGCAGTTCTGATAATAAATACTTAAATTATTATTATCTTCAGCCATTGTAAAAGCGTGGAAACATAATAGAATTGAACTTGCAAAGTGTAGTTAAATAGTTTAGTTTAGTTATCAAATGGAAATTACAAAACGAAAAGGTATTCAGGTGTACAATAACGGTTTTAAAGACTAACAGCACAGTAATCAGCCGACTCATGATAGTATAATACGCATATGAACATTTAAAAACTAGATATAAATAATTGAAAACAATATTTTGTGTTAAGTTAGCAAGTATCAAATAATCATAAACAAAAATAAAACTTAAGTGTCCCACACAAGACAAAGTATACCCAGAACATAAATACCTAACGTAAAACGCAACACACCCACCACACACACACATACACACAACCAAAAACTTAACCCCAACAACAAGTAGCGACAAGCTCGAAGAAACATTAGTTAACAATATTAGGAACAGAAGTGTGAAAATTTGCTATCCTTTCGAAAGCTCGCTGCGCTGCCGTTCGCTGCGTGCGTTTTGCAGAGGTAGCGATACATTGCGAGTGAGGTAATTAAACAAATCAGTTTTATTGGATTCCCATAAAGTTCCTGAAATAATTTCATGTACCGGTCAACTTAGTACGATATACTGAAATCACCCTATCAGTTTGAGGAGGGCTGTCCCTTACACCCGTTATATAACTATACTGGCTGACCCGTGCAACGTCGTCTGCGTAACATTTTTCATAACTGCTCCGCTCCTATGGGCCTTAGCGTGATGATATATATATATACCTATAGGCCTATAGCCTTCCTCGATAAATGGGCTATCTAACACTGAAAGAATTTTTCAAATCGAACCAGTAGTTCCTGAGATTAGCGCGTTCAACCAAACAAACAAACAAACTCTTCTGCTTTATAATATTAGTATAGATTAATTTTATATAAATTTGAGGCTTATTTAAACAAAGGAAAATAAACCGTTTTTGATATGCAACTAAGTTTTCTTTGCAAACCGTATTTTTCTAGAGACATTTGACAGATAGAGGTCATTGATATTCCTATTCTTATTTGAAACACATTGCACCATGCATTTTATTTACCAGATAAGCTCCTTTTAACACATTCACAATTCACACCAGCCTTCAGCATTAGCACGCTATCTTATTTAACTATTAGGTACCTAGCAGAGTTCGTGTAAGTACCTCATAGTTGACATTTTGAGTAGTGAAGTGTCAGGAGTAATAAATAAAAGGACGTCAACTTGTAGCGAGCGTATATTGCGAACTGACGGTTACAATAATGTTGGCTTATTTATACGTGATCTTTATGCTTATTTTCTTATGTGGGTAAACCCAATATATTACAATCCTTCACCTTAAATAATGCATTATCCTAACTTATATAAAACTCAAATAAACAAAATATAAACCTTAACATTAACTATTTATAACTTACAACTGATTTAAAATAACTTACAACTAACAATTTTATAACTTACAACGTTCTACAAACTAAATAAATATTTAGCTATCACAATATTGGGGCGGTCTTTTTAAGCGACACGCCCGTACAGGACGGGGGCGGACTACCTCTGGAACAGCACCCTCGGATTGGGAAACTATCACCCGCTCCTCACGACTGGGTACATTAGTGAGAGGTACTGATCCAGAAGCAGATGTAGACGGCAACTCAACGGTAGTCGCGGTTCGAACCGGACTGAACTCCCTCACGCTCCGAGGGCTCCGAGTCTCTCCGGGGACTGACGCTGGCTTCGTCACCTCGGTATTGTCGGGACGTTCCGCATCAAGAGAACTCCGTTCTGATGTGCTAGTCGGACAAATCAATGAGCTTCGCGATCGCTGTCTTAACTGGTCAATGTGTCTATGATTTTCTTTGCCTGAACAGTCCCTAACTTTATAATCTGTAGTACCCGTTTTATCTATTACCTGCCCCGGACTCCATTTCTCGTTTCCCCTATATTGTCTCATCCATACTTCCTCTCCTATCTCTAAAGAACGTTTGACGTCCGTGCCTAATTTCTGTTGTCGTTCTTGAGCCTTCCTAACTTTATTTTCTATATTTGGTTTTAATGCATCTAATTTAGTACGTAAATTCCTACCCAACATCAATGTGGCTGGACTTTCCCCTGTTGAACAGTGTTCCGTATTACGGTAATGCAAAAGGAAGGTATTTAAAAATAAATTAATGTTTTGTTTTTGTTTAAAACCTTTTTTTATAATTCTTTTAACCGTACGCACTGCATTTTCTGCAGCCCCATTCGATGCTGGGTGGTACGGAGCAGAAAAAACGTGATCTACACCCTGACTAGCCAAAAAGTCTGCCATTTCCTTGCTCGTGAACGGTGGTCCGTTATCTGAGACTATTTGTCTCGGTAAACCCCATCTAGAAAAAACTTCGGTAAGCTTTTCAATCGTAGAACTAGCCGCCGTACTAGGCACAGGAAATACTTCTAACCATTTAGTTCTAGCGTCAACCATAATTAGATACATTTTTCCGAAAATTGGCCCTAGGAAATCAAGATGCACCCTCGCCCACGGTCTAGAAGGCCAGGGCCACGGCGTGACCGCGTGCCGCTGCGGCGCGTCCGCCTCCCCCGCGCATGTCGCGCACTCCCTGCACGTAGTCTCAATAGCCTCGTCTATGCCCGGCCACCAAACATAACTCCTAGCTGACGCCTTCGTCTTAACTATGCCCATATGAGGTTCATGTAATTCCTGTAGTACCCTGGCTCGACCATTTGCAGGAATCACTACCCTGTGCCCCCACATCACGCAGCCTAGCTCCTCGTACAGTTCCTTACGGCGGTTAAAATACGGCTGTAATTCTCGAATATCATTCTCTGTTGGCCACATATCACGAATATAATTTAAAACCCTACCTAACATTGGATCTACCCTAGTTTGTTGTTTAATTGTATTATAATCTAATAACAATGCATTCTGTGCAAAATGTAAATACGTTTGCTCGGGGACCCGCAGTGACTCATCGCTACTGCACGGAACCGGCAGTCTCGACAGCCCGTCCGCACCGTTTTGTTTAGTGTTTACATATTCAATATCGTACGTGTAAGCAGATAAAATAATTGCCCAGCGTTGTAATCTACTCGCGGCCATCGCTGGTACACCGTGTTTTGGTCCAAATATACTTACTAGCGGTTTGTGGTCGGTTCGCAAGAGAAAACGTCGACCATAAACATACTGATGTAATTTTTGTAAACAAAATACGATAGCTAACGCCTCCCGATCTATTTGTGAATAATGTTTCTCGGCGTTATTCAACGCGCGTGACACATACACTACCGGGCGGTCGCGGCCGTCGGCGCCCGGCTGTGTGAGTACACCGCCTATGCCCCGCGCGCTCGCGTCGCATGTCAGTACTAACGGCTTGTTTGGATCATAATGAGCTAATACCTCTGCGCCTACTAATATTTTTTTAATTTTTGCAAACGCCCTTTCGCACTCAGCACTCCATCTCCAATTGAACTTTTTTTTTAAAAGGTCATACAGTGGTGACAAAATAGTACTCAAATTTTTAACAAATTTAGCATAAAAATTAACTAAACCTAGGAAGGAACGCAACTCTGAAATATCTCTTGGCCTGGGAATTTTTATTATTGCTTTTATTTTGTCTGAATCCACTTTAACCCCATCTTTTGATATGACATAACCTAAGTATTTGACTTCATTAACCATAAATAAACATTTACTCCTTTTTAGCTTCATACCGTGACTCTGTAACCGCTGGAACACCTTTTTTAACGTTTCTACGTGATTATCCTGTGTTCCCGCCGTTCCGATGATGATATCATCTAAAAATACTTCTACCCCCGGAATATCACTAAGTAAATTCGACATAATACGCTGGAAGATGCCCGGACTAGAAGACAACCCAAACACAAGTCTATTGTACTTAAAAAGACCTCGATGTGTGTTTATTACAGTTAAATCTTTAGTATTATCCAATTCAATCTGGTTATAAGCAAGGGTTAAATCAATTTTTGAGAAATGTGTAGCACCGTTTAAGCTCACTAACAAATCATTTATCTTGGGTAACGGATATCTATCGACCAGTAAGACAGGATTTAAAGTTATTTTGTAATCAGCACAGATACGGAGTCCTCCGTCCGCTTTACGTACCGGTACCAAAGGCGTCGCCCAGTCCGAGCACTCGACGGGCTCGATGATGCCCGCGCGCAACATGGCGTCCAGCTCCGCGTCGACCTGACCCTTCAGAGCGTAAGGCAGCGGCCGCGCGCGGCAAAACACCGGCCTCGCGCCCTCCCGCAACCGGAGCGTTGCCTTGCCGCCTGTGTACCGCCCCAGTCCCTCGCTGAACAATTCTTTATACCTGTTCAACAAACAATCGACAGTATCAGAAATTTTGAGTACGCTATGGTTAATATCTTGTTGAAATGGTGGTATTTTAATACCCAATTCTATTAACCATTGCCTGCCCAGTAAGGAAGTTGTACCCCCGTCTATCACAAACAGTTCTAGATATTTTATTTTATCTTTGTATTGAACTTTCGGTCTTATAACCCCTAGTGGTCTTATA
Organism: Ceramica pisi; assembly: GCA_963859965.1. Lineage (NCBI taxonomy): Eukaryota > Metazoa > Arthropoda > Insecta > Lepidoptera > Noctuidae > Ceramica > Ceramica pisi. The sequence continues at coordinate 5,770,207 of OY982556.1, read as the reverse complement.
TTGCTACCATCATAAAATTTTAACACCAAATTAAATGGTTTAATTACTCTATTTTTAAAAAGTTTATCATATGTTTTCTTACTGATACATGAAATTGCCGAGCCTGTGTCTAGCTCCATTTTTAATGTTTTATCATCAATCAGTAATGATAAACTCACCGGGTTGTAGCCGCTCAAACATAGTTGATGAAGTTCTTCCTCCAGCTCGTCCGAACTAGAGTCTCCCGCTCCTGCCCTCGGATGGTCGCTCGTGGTGGCATCCACGTGGTTCACTCCACGCCTCTTCCCTCTGCCACTGTTCGCCTCCGTCCGCGGACAAACACGCCTCAAATGTCCGCTTTGTTTGCATTTGCTACAAACAAAATGCTTATAGCGGCACTCCTCCTTGCTGTGTCCGCGCCAGCCGCACGCCGTGCAGCCCCCGGCGCCCTTCTCGGCGTCCCGCGCCGCACGCCCGTGGTACGTTCGTTGGTCCGCTGCATGGTCCGCAACCTGACCGCGCCCACGCTTTGTCCGCAACGTGTTCACGAATGCCGATGCCTCCGTTGTCGCTTTCTGTTCCACGACTGCCGCATCCCGCTCGGCCGCCTCCAGCCCAACCGCCAATTTGACTGCCCCTGAGTACGTCAAATTATCTTCTGCAAACAACCTTTGTCTGATGACGTCACTCTTCACTCCGCATACAAACTGGTCCCGCAAATTCTCCTCCAAATTCCCACCAAACTCACAAGTTTTCGAGAGTTTCTTCAAATCGGTCAGATATTGTGTCACACTTTCGTCGTCTTTCTGTCTTCTTTGTCTGAACCGAAACCGTTCCGCCATGACTGCCGGTTTCGGTTGTAGGTGATTTTTCAAAATTGTAACGGCCTCTTCGTACGTTATATCCCCTGGTTTTCTTGGATTGCACAGCGTGCTCAGCAATTCGTACGTCTCATCACCCACGCCCGTGATCAGCATAGGCAGCCACATGTCCTTCTCGACCTTATTGACCTTGAAAAACATCTGCAACCGCTCTTCGTACAAAGCCCAGTTGCCTGACTTCACATCAAAATCACGAATCTTTCCGACTTTGCCAACCGACATTTTCCTCGAATAATTGCAAACGTACTTCGATAATTATTCAAATAGTGATCCTCGTCGCCACTGAAGTGTCAGGAGTAATAAATAAAAGGACGTCAACTTGTAGCGAGCGTATATTGCGAACTGACGGTTACAATAATGTTGGCTTATTTATACGTGATCTTTATGCTTATTTTCTTATGTGGGTAAACCCAATATATTACAAGTAGGTACCTATCTGTCTGACATTCAGCGATTGCTTTGATATTTTGCAACGAAGTCTACCGTTCTGACAATATTTGCGTATCTGACATAGGACTTATAAACCGTCTAGATACGCACCGTAACAATTTCAATGCCCCCTCTATTTTCATGAAGTCTTTGCGCATACAACTCGTGAAGAAAGCCATCAAGGCGGCAGCGGCTCCCAACTCCAAATTTCAAAACAGCGTCTGTAGCACCTGATTCAGAATTGACCCGAGACCACGCAGCGTCGCGCGTCGTCGCAGGCACTGAGAGTGTTAAGTAGGGGGCAGACCTTGCGCGGGCCTGCGGACGGCGAGCGTTGGGTGGCTCTCTGTCCGATCAGAACCAGGCCCAGGTCGACAGCGCGTTGTATTCCAAGCGCGCCTCAAAGAGATGTCAGCATAGCAAACGGAGCCCCCCAGTGCCTGCCATGGGAGCGAAATATCTTCAAAAGAGTCACCGCGGCCCTGGAACGCAAAGGGCATTAGGAGGAACACAGATGGATAAGTCAGTAAGAGTCTGACACTCCCTTCTGCTTCGCCCAAAGCGGGAGAAGTCATTTGATGATTTCCCATCCATAAAAAAGGGGGCAGACCTTTTCGGGTGGCATCATCATTATCTAAATCATTTCACATACCTACATAATTATAGCACATCCATGTGTATTATCCGATAAAAAAAAAAATAAAAAAAAAAACATTTATTTCAGGCAATATACCCATAAATAAAACCGAATAAAATTATTTCATGTTATAAAACGTAGGCGGCCCCGCCCACGTCCGAATCGGCAACCGATTTTTTGTAGGAGAAAAATGAGTGCACCTACCTACTCATTCCAGTAGTGTAACGTACACGTCCTACAAAAAATTCGCTAGTTTTTACCTAGCTACGAAAAATCGACCCGATTATCGGTCGCTGACGTGGGCGAGTAGCGTAAATGCTTACTCTCAATCTGATTTTCATATTTGTTTGCAGTGACTTACCCAATCTTTGCTTAAAATATTATTTGTTATTTTTAAACCATTAACAAAAACATCCACCCATAAAATTGGTTTAAATAATACAGCATGTGCTAACTAACTCGTAACCTTCCGAATGCATGCTAAAAATAAACTTAACAATAATTTGGAAATAATGGACCACTGGAACTCATTCTAACAACTCCGCAACACCGACTTCAAGTGGGTATCAAAGTACTAAAACATCTTATTAATTTCATAAACTGTAAAATATATTCTACTCGTTATTTCCAGGTCTACGCTCCAGATCAATTCGCGAATCTCCAATAATCTTCGAAGAGGAAGAAAAAGGCATCACTTTGGATAGGAAACTGAACTTTTCTTCTTTCGTATCCATCCGACCAGTGGGCAAGAAGACCATACCTTGGGTTCGCGAACAGCAGAAGAAGATAGCCGAAGAGAGAAGGCTAACGGAACTGGACTGGCAGTTTGACAATATTAAGACTGTCCTGAAATGCTCCAATGCTACACCAGTCCGTTGTCGAGTAGGCACTAGATTTGCCTGCAGTTACTGCCTCGACCAATTCCAGAATCCCACAGAACTGAGAAGCCATTCTTTACAAGTCCATACTAACGATAGACCAGAGTTCTTTAACGCTAGATCTTTGTCCAGACATATAGTTTATTTGGACATTTCTGGTTTGAAATGTAAGATCTGTGATCAGTCTATAGATGGACTGGAGCAGCTGATGGACCATTTGAAGACTGTTCACGATGAGTTGATTTATAAGCAGATAAAGAATCAGATCGTTCCTTTTAAGTATGATGGGCGGAAGATTCTGTGTGGGGTTTGTGCTGCTGACATAGGAGACCAAAGCGATTTCCAAGATCATATGTCTAAACACTACAGAAACTATGTTTGTGGTTTCTGCGATGCGGGATTCGTTATTCGCAGCAAAATGCTTGACCATAAAAAAGCGGTTCACTTAGTTTAATTTTGTAATTTTAAATAATATTGCTTTGATACGAAATAAGTATCATGTTAAATACTAGTAAGTTTTGAATCCGAACCGGAAGACGTAGCGTTAGAAGGCCTCCCAAGGGTCGATGACCTGCTGAAGGCCGCGGGATCCGCTGAATGTGAGATGCATAAGACCGTTCGAAATAGTGACCCTTGCCCTCTCGAGGAGGAGAAATGGTTATGATGAAATTTTAATGAAGCACCTAATTAGTTGTAGTCCTTAGTAAAGATAACTTAAGCTACCTTTAACGTATTTTTTTTTAATCTCAGCGATTTCTGCTGTTCTGTTCTGTTCTGTCGATTTATGTGATTTTTAGAGAGTGTGTCCTTTTTAACCGACTCAATAGCAGGTAATTGTTTAATGTTAGCTTTAATGTCAATACCTAGTACTGGTATTTTAATAAATGTAACGGATTACTTGTAAGAGTGTTTTAATTTATTTCCAACTTTTCAACTTCATCCCAGCTTCTAATTTTACTTAAATAATATAATCCATGCACCACGCCAAACAAGTTTTAACCTACACTGCGAGCTGTAGTCAATAGATTTAAAATTACGGTACTTACTTAATTATTTAGTTCGCAGCAGGATGATAACTTAGCTTTTGATGGGAATCTATACAATTCTTTATCTAGTTTATTTAAAAGCAACCGTACAGCCATTGTTTTCTGGAAAAAGACTAAGTAGGTACGGCAAGTGAAAATCGTTAGTGTGATTTAATAATATCATCTTCATCAATGACAATTCGTATCATTTATTTTGTTTTTTAATTGGCAACATTATTTTCAACTACCCTCATTTGTATGCGATGTGATCAGCCATTAAACAATCGCTTTTTTTGTAGGTATCGACCCGGAATCCGTACTGATCGAGATAGAAGTCGACACAGCATCATTTTTCAATTCTGATGACGAGACCGAAGTCTCCACTTTGAACGAAGTCGATAAACACAGACAGAATATAAGAACTATACTCCATGCTAGCAACGCCACGCCAATCGGAAGATACGGGAGTCTCGGCTACAACTGCTGCTTCTGCACTGAAGTCTACTCAGCCCCCAGCGATCTTAAAAAGCATACAATCGAACAACACGATGAAGAAAACATCTCCTCTTACATGAATAACTACACAATGCTTAACTATATCGTCAAGCTAGACATCACGGGTCTCCGCTGCGAAATGTGCATGAAACCTTTTAATGATCTCCAAGGAATTATTGGCCACCTCACGATAGACCACCATAAGTTTTTCCACACAGACATAGGAAGCCACATTGTTCCTTTTCGGTTCGACTCCGATGTGCTGCAATGTGTCGAATGCTCCTTCGAATTCAACAACTTTAAGATCTTACTCGAGCATATGAATACTCATTACAGTAACCACATCTGCGAGGTTTGCAGAGCTGGCTTCGTGAATAGAAGAATGCTGCAAGCCCACATGTATAGGCACAAAACTGGGGTCTTCCGGTGTGGCTTTTGTACAAAAGTTTTTAATACTCGAGTCAAGATGAAAGTGCACGAGCGCATGGTTCATCTGTACCTTAAAAAGCGGCCGAAGTGCACTATGTGTGAGAGAAAGTTCAGTGACTTCCAGAAGATGATACAGCATGAGGCCGAAGATCACGGCCTTCAGAGGGAGTTTAAATGTGAGATCTGTAACAGAATGTTTACTACACAACGGTCTTTTACGATTCATAAAAAGTTTTACTGTCTTCCCAATGATTAGAGGAGAAATCTCACTGGGATTGATTTCTTTAAGAAACTTGACAAGCACTTAAGTTTAATCACAAACTAATCAATAGTTCGTTTAATTGTAGGGACGGTATTATTCTGACTTGAGCTGTGATCTCGACCTCTCAGGGCCAATAAAATTTTAAGCAACGTTAGCGTTTGGATGTCTGTCGCAATCTGTCAAAGAAGCCTTGATTTCCATATATTTTTGACAGATTGCGACTGAGATTCGAACGTGAACATTGCTTTGGTACAAATAAGTAGAACTGCAACTTTATAGGAAACAGCATCCGAAAACTCAAACAGTAGGTACTCAACTTAAAAAAACAAGTGGGAGAAGTGGGAGAGACAGCATGACATAATCAAAATGGCGACAAGCTGCTATGCCATAAAGGTTCTTTACACCCTCTTTTCCTTAGAACTTTTTTTTCCGGTCGATTCATTCTTTTCCAATTATGAGGTTTTGAAAGTTTAAAACGCCGTTTAAAATAAACACTCTTAACACAAAACATTTTAGCTTGATGTTTTTAGAATAGCATTGTCACTGCTTAGGCCACATTCACACGGGATACGTCTTGACGATTCATAACACGATACGTCATGACGAATGGTGTTTTTTCACGAATCATCAAAATATCCAAATTTATGTTCACATTCTTTTCGTGATTCTGTCCTGAATGAACTCCTTACTATTTACCTACTAAACTGAGCGGGCCCTGGCTTACTGGTTTTTTTTTTTTTTTGATAAACTAGATTGTGTGACGTGTCCGTAATTTTTTTTGTGATGTTTTCGTTTTTTCATTCACACGGAATGATAAATGCAAAACCATAGCCGCCGAAAAAAAAAACGATTCGTCAAAAAATAATTAATCGTCCTCGTGTCAATGAGCCCTTACAGTGCAAACCAAATTGTTGTAGTTTAAATAGGTATTTTATCAGTACCTATTATAGGTTGTAAGCCGAACATTGAAATTGAACGTCCTTGTGACAATGGGCCCTTATAGTGCAATCCAAATTTTTGTAGTTTATATATCTGTAGGTATTTTATCAGTATTATAGGTTGTAAGCCAAACATTAGTGTAAAGCAGAAAGGAATCTTGCATAGAATGCATGGGAAATATTGAGTGCCGGCTCAAGCTGGAAAAGAGTACGTCAGGTACTGGTGGTGCCACAACTACGAATAGCCAAGGCATTACCTTAGAACTACTTTATATTGAGGGACCTTTCCCGATTGACCGCTAATACAAGCATATTTTAGTCAAATTCCTTTCCTTCTGATTTCAAACTAAAAATTTTTCATTCACCCTTACAAAGTTTTATCGAGTGGCCAAAACGAACTAAGTAAACCAAGGAGGCATACAGTACCTACCTAGTGCTAGGGTTGTGGAATTTGTTCGAAAGAGTCACCGCGGCCCTAGAACGCAAAAGATATTAGAAGGAACACGGATGGGTTTTAATCAGTAAGAGTTTGATACTCCCTTCCGCTCAACCCAGAGCAGGAGTAATTTGATGATTTAACATCTTTAAAAAAATGTAATTACCATTTTTTTTTTGTATTTTCCCGATAGATTTAGTGTTTCTAGGTGTAGCATAAAAATAAATTATTTATAATACTAGATTAAGTACTTGAATAGATTAGTCGGACCGTGGCCTAACACGAAAAAGTTCCTCGTGGCCATATTAAAACTTTTCCATCTTTTTGAATCCATTGTGCAAATCAAAACCGAATGAACATCCTAATCTGTTGCTTAAAAAAACGTCAGTTCAATCCTTTTTGAAAGAACACAATTACCAATCCCCTGTAGGTATATGGAAGAACATGTGTTAGTGGGCTTGTGTCCTGAAAAAATCTAATTAGTCCGTCAGTTAGATTTTCAAAAAATATTTGACCCGTGTTTTTTTCTTTTATTACGGGAACCAAAATTGACGAAGTTACGACGCTTTTAAAATTCTCAATACGTCACACCTTCGTACAATTTTTTGTGAGTCGTGACGTCACGAGCCCCCACTCCCAAGTTTTGATGCGTTTTATCTTTGTTAATATTCATTGTCAATTCACAAAAACAAAAAATACGTGTCCATTATTTTTCAATACTCTAACTGACGGACTAAATAGTTTTGCAATTTGTGGATGATGGAATCCAGCCTATTATGTACAGACGCCAGCACATCAAGCTACAACAATCTGTCAAATTGCTTCAATTATTTTTCAATACTCTAACTGACGGACTAAATAGTTTTGCAATTTGTGGATGATGGAATCCAGCCTATTATGTACAGACGCCAGCACATCAAGCTACAACAATCTGTCAAATTGCTTCAATAGATTTTCAACTTCACCACTAAAGACATAAAGTTCAAGGTTGATTGGTCAGTTTTGGGTAGCTTGATATGCTCTATGCGACTGTACCTTAGTGGTGCACTGTGAATATAGTTAAGTAAGCATTTAGTTAAGTAAGTACATGTCTTTTGTTGATCTCAAATATGTGATGGTTTATATTTAGAAAACATTTGTGGGCAAACTTAAAAATAAAGTGACAGGATTTTTTTTGCAAAAAAAACTTGTTCATGACTCTCAAGTACATTCGAGTAGGAATTACAAAAAAGTTTTTTTTTAAGTACCTACTTGTAAAATGTCGTAATAAAAATGTCATCTACATTACACATCTTTGATTACCGCCTTTAACAAATTTTAACATTACAGAAGCTGACGAAAAAGGTTACTAAGCTACCTACCTACCTAGATGGGTAGCAGCGTCCCCAATTATGATGATAACGACGTTCTTGTGTCAAAGAATTTTTAATTCAGTAATTAATTTCTAACTGGTTGTTTCCCCTATTGAAGTCTATTGTGTTTAAGTAGTTCTTGAGATATTTTAAGCTCATGCTCAAACCTTTATTGCAATCCATAATGAGTGGCAAATATAAACAATTATGGCACAGCTATTTTTATAAATAACTAGCGTATATTGAGTCTAAACGGTTCATTCCTTATCCAGTGGACTTCTACCGAGATGCAGTTAGTCGATCACTATACATATTTTAGTTCTTAGCCACACCAACTAAATGGCGCAAGGAATCACTATAGCTGTACTTAATTTTCTAAATTAATATTGTAAAGACGTACCTACATTTTTTTTTCTCTGGATGTACTGATCCGCGGGCTTATTGCGAGCCTAGATCGCGTTAACGTAAGCGTGTTATGTCAAATTGAATTTGGAAAAAAAGGTTTACCGTTACACCAGAGGGCGCTTCATTTTCAATACAAATTATTTTTTACCCTAACACGGTCGGGGACGTTAAAAACACTAAGGCCGTGATGATTGATGATGATTACGTGGTCTTTAGACCGCTCGACCTTTTTTTATTTCGTGCACTACACGATATGTCCTTATTAGAAGGCAAATATCTAATGTTATTTAAATACAACTTTAATCGGGGTGCACCAAGCAAGGAGCATGGCAGTAAAACGACATCAATGAAAAATTAACTTGGTACGGATGTTTTGACCAATATTTTCATGTGTTACAGCAGAATATCCTATGTATTGCATGGAGTGACTGCCTTTTTGACCATAACCTTATTACTAAGAGGTCATTCAATTATTACGTAAGACGATTTAGGGGGAAGGGGTCGACCATGTCTTATTTTTTCTTACAAGGGCGCCTCACTGACACGGTACCTTTCGATAAGAATGATTTAACAATTAATACTAAACTCACCGTTTTCTATTTTATAGAGGCAACAAGGAAACCGAAGAAACAAATCATAACTTTAAAAGGAAACAAGGCGAGGTGTAAGAAGAAGGGCGTCATCGTAATCAATCCTGAGGATATATCTGAAGTACAGGTAAAACTCAAAAGAAAAACTGAAGTGGATAAACAAAAGGATAACATCAGAACTATTTTGTATCACTCTAACGCCACGCCGATAGGTAAATATGCAGGTATTGGGTACGTATGTAGCTTTTGTCCCCAACAATATGAAACCACCTCCGAACTTAAGACTCATACAATATCCCAACACGAAAGCGCAAAATCAACGTTCATGGACGAAAGACCAATGCACAGTTACATCATCAAATTAGACATTACTAATTTAAAATGTGACATCTGTCAAATGACCCTGGATAGTCTAGATCAATTAATCGAACACTTGAAATCAATACACAAAAAAAATTTCCACGAAGGATTAAACAATCATATTTTACCGTTCAAATTTGACACTGACAGTGACATGTCAAAATGCGTGTTCTGTGGCAACGAATACAGTAATTTCAAAGTATTATTTGAACATATGCATTCACATTACAGAAACTATATCTGTAATGTTTGTGATGCCGGGTTTGTGAACAAAAAAACTTTACTCACACACTCCTATAGACATAGAACTGGAGTCTTCAACTGCTCGTACTGTTCTAAAGTTTTTAACAACAATATCAAGAAAAGGGATCATGAGAAAGCGGTACACATTTGTATGAATAAGAGGAATAAATGTGGTTACTGTGGCGAGAAATTCAATGATTATACGAAGAAAAATTTTCACGAAGTGTTGGTGCATGGGGCGAAACCAAAAGTATTGAAATGTCAAGCTTGTGACAAGACATTTGACAACCAGAGGTCTTTGACTAGTCATACAAAGGCCTACCATTTGATGGAGAAGCATACCTCAAAATAAACTGCTGGGGACTAACATGTTTTGTTTTATTCCTTACTGTGGCTTCCGCCTCTCTTTTCTTGTTCCTATCCCCGCGTTCCTTTGTTTTCTTTTTCCCGCGTTCCTTTGTTTTCTTTTTCCCGCGTTCCTTTGCCAGCCTCATCCAGGTTCTACCAACATAGCAACAATGTCGCCCGCTCATCTCGCTGCCGGACGCCACTCGGTCACCACCTTACTCCACCTATATACCGCGTGTATCTGACATCGACGCACAAACGATTTCCATGGGTCCAGGGCATGATTCTGGACACCCTGGGGTGTCCAGAATCATGCCCTTGATGTTGGAATTTTTCGTCGGTTCTTTTCTCATTTTTTTCAAGAGTACCACAAATAGGTATCAGCTCAGCTGAGCTGATATCTATTTGTGGTTTTATTCAGATTGCTCTTTTTAGTGAAAGTAGTTAATTAATTATTTTTTTATTAAAAATCTCATTGGGTTAGGTCAGAATATCGATTATGAACAGTCTAAAGTAAAAAAACCCTTGAAAAAAATGAAAAAATGAGAAAAAAGCCGACGAAAAATTCTAAGCCTAGGGTGTCCAGAATCATGCCCCGGATCCATGGAAATCGTTTGTGCGTCGATGTCAGATACACGCGGTATATATTCTTTTAGATTCTTACCATCCTTAGCAAACGGAACCCTTATAGTAGGTATCACTCTGGTGTCTGTGGCAAGTCAATTTCTGTGGTATGGTAACTTTCGGGGACAAACTAGAAGGCCTTTTTAAAACCGCTGATCAATTCTCTTTCGCCTTAATGCCTAACTGCCTTTCTACAGAGGTACCAAAATAATTGAACCTCTATGTCAGATAAAAACCACACATCGATCGACTAAGATATAGGGTAAGTTAAACTACAAAATATATATAACAACAGTTTATTAAACATACTCCGGATGTCTTTTAGTAATATGATACTTTAAGCTACTCTGCTGAACGAACGCTTCTTTGCACACAGGACAAACGTGTCTTCTTTCATTCATATGCATCATTATATGAGTACTCAAATTCTTCTTCCATTTGAAAGACTTTTCACATAGTTCACACTTATGCACTCTCACACTAGAATGCTTAATCATATGCTGGGCCAAATTAGCCTGAGAAGAAAACCTCAGTTCACACTCGCTGCAAGCAAACTTTTTCTCTCCCATATGATCATTTTTTTGGTGTCGCAACACTTGGAACGGATATGCAAACTTTTTGCCACACGCGTTACATGTCGGAGCTGGTATTCCATGTTCCTTTTCAAGATGAAAGGCGCGAGCGTGTCCTGGAACTTTGACTTTGCACAAAAAACAGGCTCTTAGCTTCGGCCTCATACGAAGATGTACATGGCGGTAATGCTGAACTACGCTCGGCAGGGATTTGTACTTTCTTGAGCAGGTCGTGCAGGCGTAGTTCTTTGAGCAGTCTTCTTGGACTTCTAATGTGTAGTAGGCAGCAGTAATCGTGGCGTAATCTAGAACAAGGTTAGAGGATCAGTTGTGGTTGAAACATTTACATAGGACATTTTATTATGCTTGGAAAAATTTTAAGATTTAAAAAATGCTCTTTCAACACAGTCACTTGGAAAAGTTTTAGGCATGCAATGGTATATTACGCACTGGTGCGGAAAAGTTAGCCACAACAATTTACTCTATCAGGCTGGTCTTCCAACAATAGCTACTGGTCACCGGGAGCTCTCCATGAAAATCGAGCGCTATGCGATAAAAACTCCGCGAGCTACATAATTTGTGAGTGAATATTACATTTAGGAAATAAAATATTTGTTTTTCGAGTAAGTGTGTTGAAAAAAGTCGTGTAATAGGTACGTGGGCATTTCTCATTGCATGCTCTCTGTTCAAACAAACTCGCCATTGGCGATATTTTCACCTCAGCTGCAATGACAAAGTTTGCCTGCTTGCCTCGAAATGGGCAAGTGGGCAAAGTGTAAGTACCTACCGGTCTATTCTGTCGATATCTCACCGTGATCACTTAGGTGGAGTGAACGACAAGTGAGCTGTCATTCCATCTTGTTTGTATGGTTTGACAGCTTACTTCGTGATCACTTCACCTACGCCTTCACTTAAACATGTTTACAGCCGGTCCATTCTGTTGACATCTCACCGTGATCACTTAGGTGGAGTGAACGACAAGTGAGCTGTCATCTTGTTTGTTTGGTTTGACTGCAGTACTGCACACTTGTCGTTCACTTCGTCTAAGTGTTCACTTCGACATATTAACAGAATCGCACGGTGGAGGTCATGTAGTCAGTCGCATAATAAATTAGGAAAACGCGGGAGATTTAATAATTATATTTTTGTATCGACCATTGTCCTGAAACCCTGATAAACTAAATGCGGCAGTAGGATTACTTACCTTTTATAGACTACCTACTTACTAACATTAAGGGTACCTAAATGAAGACGAGAAAAATAAAACTCAGAATACTGGTCATTCAAAGAGTACTTTTATTTTCTTAAATAGGTACCTACTTAGGTATTACAAAAAAAAGAACGACTAAATAATAGCTTAAAACTAAAGATATATATTAGATAAACTATAAATATATTAGCTATCTTCAAGTCAAAATTCTCCATTCGTAGGTACTTGGTGAAAGATGAAATTAACTGAACTTTTTTCTCATGTTTTTGTGTCCTAATTGTGTTTTTACTTAGTAAATTTTAAGTTCTTTAACATGAAAACTTGACAAACCTAAAAATTTAAAGGACAATTTAACAAGTTCTTGAATTCAGATACCAGCGGGTCTAAAAAGGGCACTTTGGTAGAATCACAATTTAAATTCTCATTATATCCAAAATTTTAGTATACAAATCTCATATTTCATTTTCATCTTTATCGCTAAAGCATTAGATTCAAGGTTGATTGGGAAAATTTCAACTTAGTGTTACCGTTTTCGATAGGTATGTGATGTGCTATCGGATTCTGCTAAAGGGGCCTTTTTAGACAACCCTTATTATGGAAGAGAAATCATCAAATTACTCCTACAGCTTTGGGCGAAGCAGAATGGAGTTTCAGCCTCTTACTGACTAAAACCCATCCGTGTTCCTCCTAGTGCCCTTTGCGTTCCAGGGACGCGGCCGCGGTGACGCTTTCGAACAAATTCCGCAGCTTTTTAGACCCCCTGGGGTTACTAGCAACGTAGCAACGCAATGCTGCTAAACTAGAATTCTCAATATATATATATAAAAATGTTTCATTTTTATATATATCTTTTTATATATTTTTATTACTTTATATATATAGATATATATAAAAATGTTTCATTTTTATATATATCTATATATATAAAAATGAAACCCGTTTTCCTTGGTCACGGCATCACGCGTGAATGGCTGGACCGATTTCACTAATTCTTTTTTTGTTGTATTTGTTATTATTAGGAGAAGGTTCTTACGGAAAAAAATATTAAGAAAATCTCTCAGAAATATTGAAAAATATACATTTAATTTTGCATATTTAAAAACACGCACGTAACGAATGTCAATGTCATTCACAGCCATAGACTATATTGAAAGAGCATTGTTTGTTCGGCAATGTGGTTACTTAATTAAATTCTAATTAATTTTTGAAAATAACTCGCCACGGAATAGTTATGTATAAATAAATATTTTTAAATGATAGGTCAGCTATACAAAATAAAGTAGTGCATTATTGCTACGCTAAGGCGGTACGAAGTTCGCCGGGTCAGCTAGTTTAAAATAATTATCAAGTTTTCGTGTTTAGGAACTACCAACTCAGCGTCAGACTAGGTCAAGTCCAAACATTGACAACTAAATTTGTATTTCAATAGTCCTTACATTTAAGGCTAAATGGACTTTCATAAATTAATTGAAGTTCTACATCTCGCTAAAGAATATAAGTATCTTTCAGGGCCATATTTGTCACTTTAGATACTCATTCTGTGAAAAGGGCAAAGAACCACTGTCGCATAGCCCGGGGGCCGCCATTTTAGAGGTAAAAGGACGAGGAGGAGTAAGAAAGGAGGAAGTAGATAGAGGACACTTCATAAAACAAAAAATGTTCGGATCATGGTGCCCTAAAGTGTCACGTTGCCGAGATATTATGTGCTTATATATGTCACCGGAAAGTGGCAACCTCTGTTGTAAGATTATAAAATAACTTGAGGTATTGTAAACTTTCGATAAATTGACAACTGAACATTTGGAATGCTTTTTTAAGCTTCTTTCTATTACAATTTCTCAACTTCATTCCGAGAGATTGTAAACTGAAATAAAATGGAGACCAATCACAGCACAAGTTTACAAGAAATTAGGCTCTCATTGGTTTAAATTATATCTATGGTAAGAACCTATTTATACACATAAAAGCTAAACTGACTGACTGAGACCAGCGCACAGCCGAAACTACCTGCTGGGATTATGGAAATGAAACTTTGCACACACACAAGGCTGCCTTTTATGATGCAGACGAGAACTAAGGGATTTTTGAAAACTACACCTTGGCAATGCACTAATCTTCGTTGACGGACCCTGCGAAAACTAAGAGAACTGGAAGATCTTCAGTCAAAGTAGCAGAAGCTCTTTTTACAATGCGTCACGAGCCATACCTATTACTAGAATCAAAAGTAGCTCACAATTTAGTTTTAGTATTAATACATAACCCGTGGTGCTTGGCAACTGGGCTTAACCCAGTTGTATTTATGTTCCTTGGTGCCTATTGGCCTAGCTCTAATCTGTCTCCTGCTTGATAAGGAGGGCAGTGGAAATTATATTTATTTTTTCCTACTCCTCCGCTGTACTCTTCTGATTAATTTCGTAGCGGGATCTAAGACAGTTGAATCGTTTCTCCGGGACTCGTCGAGCTTCATTAGCTAGGCGTTTTTCTGGTGGTCAACACTGTTGATTCTGGCTGGCTTTCAGGAGTTGCAGTGGTTGGGAATGTGTGACGGGCTTTTCAAAAAAAAATGCATCACGAGACGTCCACTCCCGGATGATTTCTAGCTGCATGCTGCTTCAAGGCAGACTTTTGGACAAAAGCCTTCTCGCACACAGGGCAAACGAATCTTTTATCACCCGCATGTATTCTCAAATGATCCCTTAAATTATTTTCCCAGCGGAACTCTCTCTCGCACACCTCACATTTAAATCTCTTTTCAGCAGAATGCGTGGACATGTGCAATTTCAAACTAAGCTTATTAAAAAAGCTCTTTTCACAGACTTCACATTTTTCTGTTTTTTCACCCATATGCACTTTTTTCTGATGTTGAATCACATTGCAAGGGAATCTAAACTTTTTGCCGCATATTCCACAAGATGGCGCCAGTATTCCGTGTTCCTTTTCTAAATGTGCGGTTCGAAGGTAGCCGGGGATTCGCTCGTCACATTTCGGGCATTTTCGGTCTTTAGGGCGACGTTTGAGATGCACGAACCGATAGTGTTGAGATACGAGGGGTTGCGAAGAGTAAGTCTTGCCGCAGACATTGCATTGGTATTCATTTTGTATGATCGTGTAGTATGTAGGCGGTCCTAGAAAGAAAAATAGGAGTCAGTCTTTTTTCTTCTTCTGCACGATTCACTGTAACTATGTGCATGAAAAAGCATGGCCGAAGTGCAGTCGGCAGTAGGTACGCAACCGATCCGCTCACCGAGTGACCCCAGGATGAAGGCGGCAGATAAATGTGTAATATCGGTCATCGATGAAATGGTGTGCGTTCGCCCAGCGGAATGTTGTTGAATTAAAAGATTTTAATTATGCAGATATTTAGTGTATGACGTCGTATAATTGTGTATGGTATAAAAAAATTTGTGCACGCAGCCATTGTGGAGAAATTCACCAAAAACTGATTCCGCTGGGCGAACGTTGTCCTGGCGGAACTTTTTTTAATCCATAGATTTTAGAAGAAAAGAGATGTGTCCAAAAATTAGTGTGTATTTGTGTGTAATTGTGTATGTATGAATAAAATTAGTGCATGCATAAACTTCGGAGAAATTCAAGTTTCCGCTACGCGAACGTTTGGCCATTACCTAGTTTTCATATAAAGCGCTCACATAGAGAGCTGTAGATTTTTACATAAGTTGTTTTGAATTTGTTTATATTTGTTTAAAAAATAGATTTAGAAAAAATCGTAGGGCTTAAAAGATAAAAATAGAAACGTAAAATACGCTTATTAGGTCTTAGTTCTTAAAGTATGCACTTTGGGGTCTAGATTTTCACGTTTATACAAACCTTGTAAGTGTCTGCAACATGTTGCCAAGTATCAATGATGTTCCGTTAGTAATTAAAGAGTTATAGGACAATTTACCATGAATTGATCACTGTTTACAAAGCAGTCAAATATCACGACGTTCTAAAGGAATTGCATGGTAAAATGTATGCCAATAATTAGTGTATTCATTCAACTATTCACATGCAAAATTTCATGTCATTAAATTCAGTAATTAAAGAAAAACAATTATAATACAGACGAAGCATCGAAAACCTACATAACCCGACCAAGTTCGAATAGCTACAAAAAAGCGGCCGTGCAATATATTTAGGTAACATCCCAAAATTTACAGTATAATATCGGTATTGAATTGGTATAGGTGATAACACAATTGTTGTTTCGATATAATCATGTCATTTATTTTTGTACACCTACTTTTTAAATGTATTTGACTATGACAGAAAGTAGGTACTATTTACGTAGGTACTTTATTTAAGTATGCTTTTGAGACTTTAGATATAATCTAGATATACCTATTATTTAAGACAAATAAAATTCATACAGCTAATAATTTCTATTGAAGATTTCACGGATCAGGATTCTAACTAAGTATAGACCCCTTAGGGAAATTAAATAATTACCACATGTAAGTACCTACTACTGTTTAGGTAAATATTTATCATATTGTAGCTTATTACACTATTTAACCAATGGACTAGGCATGCACGAGCGTTCCCCTTTGCAACTTTAGTGGATCAAACAATCTAATAATTTAAAAAAAACTACTTCTTGAATCGATTTTTTAATTGATGTATACCGTTGTACTGGTACTGACTTATGTATGTTGAGGTTATTTACTGTATTTGCTACTCATTTAAGAATATTTTCTTGAAAATACCTTTTTTATACCAATGTTTTAGTTTATAAGCACTTTTTTAATGTTGATCAAATCTAAACAACTGAATAGTCTAGTTATGTGATGTGATTTTAATTTTTATTGCAGTTCGAAATATTATACTTACCCTTATATTCATAATCGTTTATTAAACCTATTTTAGTTAAAACACATTTAAGTCTATTGCTGTCGTTGCAAGCGTTTGTTAACGTTATCATAATTACCTACTTACATAATTAAGTATTATATGTAATTAAAAATATTTTTGTACTCGAATATTTAAATAGAGAAGTACTTGTTAATTGAAGATTTATTTTTATCGTAGATAGTGGCGTTATTATTAAAAAAATAATTTTCATTCAAGAAATGCAATTGTTTTATTTTTTCCTAACGCTCGTGTACGTAACTGTACCATATTAATAAATACTATATTGCAAGGTTAAGAACGTTTCTAAGATATATGGCACGGCCGCTTTTTTGTAGCCATCCGAACTTGGTCGGGTTATGTAGGTTTTCGATGCTTCGTCAGTATTATAATTGTTTTTCTTTAATTACTGAATTTAATGACATGAAATTTTGCATGTGAATAGTTGAATGAATACACTAATTATTGGCATACATTTTACCATGCAATTCCTTTAGAACGTCGTGATATTTGACTGCTTTGTAAACAGTAATCAATTCATGGTAAATTGTCCTATAACTCTTTAATTACTAACGGAACATCATTGATACTTGGCAACATGTTGCAGACACTTACAAGGTTAGTATAAACGTGAAAATCTAGACCCCAAAGTGCATACTTTAAGAACTAAGACCTAATAAGCGTATTTTACGTTTATATTTTTATCTTTTAAGCCCTACGATTTTTTCTAAATCTATTTTTTAAACAAATATAAACAAATTCAAAACAACTTATGTAAAAATCTACAGCTCTCTATGTAAGCGCTTTATATGAAAACTAGGTAATGGCCAAACGTTCGCGTAGCGGAAACTTGAATTTCTCCGAAGTTTATGCATGCACTAATTTTATTCATACATACACAATTACACACAAATACACACTAATTTTTGGACACATCTCTTTTCTTCTAAAATCTATGGATTAAAAAAAGTTCCGCCAGGACAACGTTCGCCCAGCGGAATCAGTTTTTGGTGAATTTCTCCACAATGGCTGCGTGCACAAATTTTTTTATACCATACACAATTATACGACGTCATACACTAAATATCTGCATAATTAAAATCTTTTAATTCAACAACATTCCGCTGGGCGAACGCACACGATGAAATGTGTGGGTTAATACAAAATCTATAGATATAATTATGCCTGACGGCCAAAAAGGGATAAGCGACATTTTTTTGCAAAATTGACTTTTAAATGATTTGAATCGGCTTTTCGATTTCGAGTCTAACCTATTTACGTCGATTTTATAAAAAAAAAAAGTCGCTTATCCCTTTTTGGCCGTAAGGCATCGCAGAAATAAATCCATATTTCCCTTGATCATCGCATCGCAATAGCTGGGCTGATTTCGCTAATTCTTTTTTTGTTATGTTTGCTGTTGTCAGGAATAAGACACTTGTGGGGTAGTCAGTTGACGGGGGACAGCCAGTCGGAAATAAAAACAAAGCTGTCCTGAATCTACTTCTCGTTCTCTAGTAAAGAATGATAAACGATTCAGAATTTATTGTTCGGGTTTCCTATGGGATATTAGGAAAAGGTCAATGTAGGTACTTTATTAGACAGAAGTCGGTTAAAAACAGCATTGATTGTTATTGAAATTTTTATTAATAATAAGAAAACATGATTGATAGACACAACAATATTTTAACAAAGTAATCTTAGTACTATTCTATTATAAATTGCTCGATTTACTTCGAAACATTGTAGGTTCAAACGCTATTATTATACATCTTCAGTGCATACGAAAATTTATAATTAAATAGATAACTATCAACATTTTAGAAATAAAACTTGCTCCTTTATTTTGATTTTAAAATCAAAATCAATATATATGTCACCGGAATATTGCAAACTCCTTAAGATTTTAATAAATCTTTATTAGATTATGATTACTCGATAAATTTAGAAAAAAAAAATAGTTTTACAATACATCCCACCCAAATTCAATAGTTTCCAATATATCCGTGGCTTACTAAGAAAAAATATTTATTCTACGACGTTTGCAATTTTCCAGTGACATATCGTAAACTGGCGTTACTACAAATTGAGTGACTGATGGAACGTACAGCCGCTACTACTGGAAGTAGAAAGCTGAAAGGATATAGAACTATGTGGCATAGCTCCCCCCTCCCACCGCAATGTTGGTTTTTTTTTTAACCGACTTCCCAAAAAGGAGGAGGTTATCAATTCGGTTGTATGTTTTTTTTTTTTTTTTTTTATCTTCTTGTTTTATCTGAAAGGATATACTTGCAGATTGGTCCCATTTAAATCATATCAAAATCGGTTACGAACTTTGGATTTTAAATCGAAATACCTGGAATTTGACTATTTAGATGACTCTTTGATAATCGAAATTGCGTATTTTGCTTTTCTGCGATTTTGCAGTGGTGTTGTTAGGTGTGGGGCACCACTAAAAAGTGAAAAATAAAAAACTTTTTACAAAAAAATACAACCGACTTCCAAAAAAAAACACTGCAAAGTAAAAAATAACTTTAATTTCGGAAGTCGGTGTCAAAATACGAAGAAAGTAACAAAAACACCGACTTCCGAAATTAAAGTTATTTTTTACTTTGCAGTGTTTTTTTTTGGAAGTCGGTTGTATTTTTTTGTAAAAAGTTTTTTTTTTCAAAATTGTCGCGCTTGATTTAACTAACATGCATATAAATAATCAAGCCAAGAACTAAAATTCGAATACAATCTTCTGATATATTCTGCGCACGATACGTTAATTTTTAATATTTTTACTTTTAATTTGTTCAGCTTGGTTTAGAAGTCTTTCAGAATCCGGATCGAGCGCCACTCTTTATATTGCTAGCTAGAAATTGACCGAAGGATGATACTTCGTCATGTGATAATTCAAACTCGCTTTCTGCACAAACGCTTGTCCACATTCTTTGCAAACCTTCCTCCGATCACCAGTGTGTATCCTCTCATGCAACTTCAAAGTTGAGCTTCTCATAAAAGATTTTTTACAGAATTTACAAATGAAATCCTTCTCTGTCTTATGATTAAATTTATGTTTGTACATACATCCGTTTTTGAAGGTCTCGAAATCACAAATTTCGCACTTATACCTCTCCCCAATGTCTCCAGCCATGTGGAAATTTTTGATATGGGTTTTTAACAACACTTTAGTATTGAATATTTTATTGCACAGACTGCATTGCACTCTGTCGTCAACGTTGTGCTCTTCCAGTTTGTGAGCGACCACTGCAGCAGGGTTCATGAATCGCTCATTACAGAGATGGCATTTGTAACTCGGAATCTTGTAATGTTTTAACTTTACATGGTCCCTCAGTGTCTTCCAATTTTTGTATGTCTTGTCGCATCTAGTACAGTGATACATGTCGCCGATTTTATTATAGTCAGCCTCTCTTAAGAAAAATTTCGGCGCCACGATCACGACTGGGCCTGCAGACAAAAAACACACATGAGTCTTAATATCTTCAATGACGTTCACTGGTCTTCAGACTTCGAGATTGTTTGTCAGTTTCGTCGTAGTTACGAAAAGTTTATCAAAATTTTTCCGGTAAACAGCCTCTACGAGTTGTGATACTCTAAAATTCGAGCTGCGCTGATCCGTCAACCCTGCTAGCTTGTTGCTGACTGTCCAAAATTGTACCTACCACGGAATAAGTTACTTTTTATTTTTTTTTGCAGCATTATATGAAAGGTGTTGTTAAAATTTTTTGCAGCATTACATGAAAGGTGTTGTTAAATTTTTTTGCAGCATTATACCGCGTGTATCTGACATCGACGCACAAACGATTTCCATGGGTCCAGGGCATGATTCTGGACACCCCAGTGTTGGAATTTGTCGTCGGTTTTTTTCTCATTTTTTTCAAGAGTACCACGAAGTATCAGCTCAGCTGAGCTGATATCTATTTGTGGCTTTATTCAGATTGTTCTTTTTAGTGAAAGTAGTTAATTAATTATTTTTATATTAAATATCTCATTGGGTTAGGTCAGAATAACGATTATGAGCAGTCTAAAGTAAAAAAAACCCTTGAAAAAAATAAAAAAATGAGAAAAAAGCCGACGAAAAATTCTAAGTCTAGGGTGTCCAGAATCATGCCCCGGACCCATGGAAATCGTTTGTGCGTCGATGTCAGATACACGCGGTATGAAAGGTGTTGTTAAAAATTTTTGCAGCATTATATGAAAGGTCTTGTTAAAATTTTTTGCAACATTATATGAAAGGTGTTGTTAAAATTTTTTGCAGCATTATATGAAAGGTGTTGTTAAAATTATTTGCAGCATTATATGAAAGGTGTTGTTAAAAATTTTTGAAGCATTATATGAAAGGTGTTGTAAAATTTTTTTGCAGCGTTATATGAAAGGTGTTGTTAAAATTTTTTGCAGCATTATATGAAAGGTGATGTTAAATTTTTTTGCAGCATTATATGAAAGGTGTTGTTAAAATTTTTTGCAGCATTATATGAAAGGTGTTGTTAAAATTTTTTGCAGCATTATATGAAAGGTGCTATTAAAATTTGTTGCAGCATTATATGAAAGGTGTTGTTAAAATTTTTTGCAGCATTATATGAAAGGTGTTGTTAAAATTTGTTGCAGCATTATATGAAAGGTGTTGTTAAAATTTGTTGCAGCATTATATGAAAGGTGTTGGTAAGATGAGTTTGAGTTTCATGTACCAACCGACGCTTCGTTTCCATTCTACCACCTTGTATGGCCCAAAATTTAAGCGGTCACGCACTGAATTGATCCCCGCGTTAAGACAAACATTTTTAAGTAAGGCCGTATGATAGGTAGGTACATAAATCACCAGGAAGCTAATAGAAACATTTAGGGAGATAAATACCAAAAGGTTAACAATCTTGATGTCCTTTTATTTAAAAACTCAGTTTAAAAATAAATTAAAACTAAAATCAATGTAAATACAAGCCTTGTTTTTGTGAAAATTTATATCAAGATAAACTACCAAAACCTTTCTAATAAAAGTCAAATCAATTTTATTGTCTTACTAGCTGTCCCCCGCGGCTTCGCTCCCGTGAACTTTTTTTATTTTTTTCTTTCATAAGAACATTCTACTCATAATCACAAACACAACACAAAAAGAATTAGCGAAATCGGTCCAGCCGTTCACGCGTGATGCTTGGACCAAGTGAAAAGGGATTCATTTTTATATATAAGATTAGCTGACCCCTACAACTTCGTCTACGTCACATTTTTCATCAATGCTCAGGGCTGTCAAACACTAAAATAATTTTTAAATTCGAACCAGTAGTACCTAGTTCCTGAGATTAGCGCGTTAAACCAAACAAGCAAACTCTTTAGATTTATAATATTAGTACTTATTAGTATAGATTACATAACCAAATACACACTTGTCTCAGGCCTTTGATGGCAAAAAAGTTGAGAAGAAATGTACGATGTAAAATTGAGCGAAGACACCAGCGGGCCTAAAAAGGCCACTTTAGCAGAATCAGAAAGCACATCACGCTACCCGTCAGTATAAAATTTTCCCAATCAACCTTGAACCTTATGCGTTAGCGATAAAGATAAACCCTACTATAAAATTAAGAAAGCCGCTACAACACGCTATACAACTACACTTGTTTAAAGCGCCCACTGTTCAGCCCATTTTAACTTACGCATGATGATATTTTCAAGGTTATGGAGGTCATAAAACAGAATGATGATGATGATGATGTTTTTTCATATGATAATTCAAACTCGCTTTCTGCACAAACGCATCTCCGCATACAGTGCAGACCCTCCTCCGGTCACCAGTGTGTATCCTCTCATGCAATTGCAGCGTAGTCTTTCTCTTAAACGATTTCTGACAGAAGCTACAGAGGTAGTCCTTCACAGTCTTATGCTTAATCTTATGCTTGTACATAGTTACTGATCTAAATGTCTCAAAGTCACAAAGATCGCACTTAAACCTCTCTCCAACTTCGCCGAGTAAATGGGTATTTTTGATGTGCCTGTTTAAATGCACTTGAGTGTTGAACAATTTATTGCATACACTACATTTGACTCTACAGTCTACGTTATGCACTTCAAGTTTGTGAACGATTAAAGGCGTAAGCGTCGTGAATCCGACGTCACAATCCGAACACTTGTGTTTCAGAATCTTATAATGTTTCATCTTCACATGTACTTTCAGTGAATCTAGTTTGTCATAGGTCTTGTCGCACCCGGTACAATGGTATTTGTCGTCAACTTTTTTATAGTCTTCGTTAATTTTTAGGATTAATTTCGGCGCCACAACTCGGCCTGTAGACAGAAAACATTGTTGCATTATAAAGAATCCGAACGCAAGCAAGCGTTCGGATTCTTTGATACAAAAAATATCGGTGGAACAGCTCTAAGAGTGGAGATACTGTAAAAATGCGCAAGGCGTAAGTACAATGGCGCTCGATATGGAACGAGCAGGATTTATAGGCATAGAAGTGTCATTTTCAAGTATATTTTACCTATTTAACTTGAATATATGTAGGTATTACTATAAATTTCAATATTAAAACTTATGTAGTAAAAGTCTAGGACAATTGCATGAAGGCGTCAGCGACGGCTGACCGATAGCGCCATCATCGTTTGGGTTCGGTGGTATCGGGATCATTGTAGAATAAAACACTCAATACAGTAGGTACTAAGCTTTCTTTATTATCTGTGGCTGAGTGCTAGTACTTTTGAACGTCAAAACTTACAAATAGACAGTCCCCCAAAACGCCCGCCCGTTACCACTTCCTAGTGTTTTAGCTGTGGAGAAGAAGTGGCCAACAAACTCCACAGCAACACATCTGTCTGTTGATTTAGATGAACTCGCATTTATAACGTCATTAAAGAAGTCTGTTTAATTTAATTAAAATAGGTAAACCGACAGTTTCGTCCTGGACGAGTGTCCTAGTCGGTGTCTCGAGCCAAAGTGCGCTCGGCAAAGTCCCCACTCTCCAATACGACTCTGTCCACGTGCCGCCATTACAACTGTCAACTGACGTCACGGCGTTTACCACTACCCACTATTACAATACTCAAATCAGCAACTAATTATTAATTAAATGATAACTTTATGCACGACACATACAATAAGAAGCATGTATTAAGGAAGAAAAAACTGACTCCTGAAATACAGGTATTACATATCTAGCTCAAGAGTTAGGGCTTCCCAATGATTGTAATGTATGTTGGCATAGTCAACGCCTAGCACGTTCTCTACAGCATGTCACTGACTGACAAATATACTATCACGGGATGGGCTAGTCATTACAATTTTCCGCGGCATTCTAATTATCATTTGGCTTTGATTGCCTACCTATTACAAATAGACGAGAGAATTTCACAAACCAGCGAGTTTTTCAACCGACATTGTATGATGAAGTATCAGTAAATATTGAGTTTTATTATTCGGGGTTACTGGTAACTAACGTTCCCGCATTCAAGACGTGACCGTATGAAGTTTGTAATATTCTATACAGCGTGTAGCATAATAAACGCAATACCTCTTAATTAAGGGGTCTTTGTATTCATAATTATGAACAACTATTACTATGGGCTCAAGCCGAAATCGCAGAAAGAAAATTCAACTCCTCGGTACAGTTTGTCGAGTCATGCGGACGAATGTATGGAGGAGTCGATTTTTAGGGTTCCGTACCCAAAGCCAAAGGGTAACCAACGGAAAGCTATTACTAAGCCTCCACTGTCCGTCCGTCTGTCTGTCAGCTGGCTGTATCTCAAGAACCGTAATAAGTAGAGAGTTGATTTTTTCACAGATTGTAAAATAAATAAATAAATAATAACTTTATTTCACAAAAAATACAGATTTCACAACGTAATATAAAGACATTTAAAAGAGCTTTGGGAGTAACACAATACAGTACAACCTAGGAACTAAAATCTGAACACAATTAGGACTGTGTATTTCCATTGCCGCTATAATAAAAACAAATAAAAATTAAGGTTTATGGTACGGAGCCCTTCGTGCGTGAGTCCGACTCGCACTTGGCCGGTTTTTTTTCGCGATATCATTGTTGTGTTTTGTCCCATGTTTCATCATCGTAATAAATCGTTCCATAAAATCTTCTGAATAATTCTAAATAATCACAAATAGCCAGTCGCGTTCGTTTGTTGCTGCATTGAAACAACCGCGAGATTTTTTTGCCGATATAAGAAAAAGCTGAATCCCCTAAAATATTGACCATATCTTCATGGATAGCCTTCGGTGATAACCGTTCTCATGGACGTATTTAATAACAGTTCGCTGTTCATGTAGCGGCATCAATGACGCCACAAGAAAAACTAAAGAAGCAAAATTTGTAACGCTACAAAAATAAACTTAAGTAATGACATCTATACCGCCAGTGACGAACTAGTGAATGAAATCCTGAATCTCCGTATCAGAGTTTTCCGTGCGATTTGTACATATACAACAGTCCGAATATCAAGTATCAGGCAGTTGCCCACCGTAAACAACCGTCTGGTCGGAGGATTCTCCCTTTTCAATGGAGGTTGACGGGACTCTATTCCGCATTTGCGGAAATCGCAGCGGGTTGCTTCACACATAAATGTATAAAATTAAAACTAATTTTCGCTAACGTAGGGAACGTTAACTTCGCACAGTTAACAACAATTAATTGAACTAACAAAATGTCAACGCAAATGAATGACAATGTTGATGTGTTGAATGTCAATGTTGTGTTGTCTTGCTTGCTGGTAGTCAGTTGTTTGCAGTACATAATATCTTTAAAATTGTCGAATTTATGTTTTTTGCTTTTACTATATTATTTTTTCCATAGATTCTTCATGTCTGGCTGTCTGTCTGTCCGTCCGTATGTCACAGCGTCTTTTCACCGAAACTATAAGAACTATGCTGTTGAAATTTGGTAAGTAGATGTATTCTGTGAACCGCATAAAGATTTTCACACAAAAATAGAAAAAAAGCAATAAATTTTGGGGACTGAAACTCGAAATTTTTTTTCATCAATCCCATACGTGTGGAGTAGACCTATGGATAGGTCTTCAAAAATGATATGGAGTTTTCTCCAATCATTTTTTTCTACACTGAATAGTTTGGGCGAGAGACACCTCCAAAGTGGCAAAATGTGTGTGTGTCGCCCCCCCCCCCCCCCTTAGCTTCTAAAATAAGAGAATGATAAAACTAAAAAAATATAAATGATGTACATTACCACGTAAACTACCAGCGAAAATTAGTTTGAACGAGATCTAGTAAGTATTTTTTTTTTAATACGTCATAAATCGTAAATCGCAACTTCTGCTTATAATATAATACCTACTGGTTTGTACGGAACTCTCGGTGCGCGAGTCCGACTCGCACTTGGCCGGTTTTTTCAGGATGGTATCGTATAATGCTAGACATAAAATGATGATTAAGAAATAATTGTAACTGACATGAGGTTTAGCGGCGAGAATTTGATAAAAAAATATTTAAAGAGCTTCTAAATTGTTGGTGATAGGGACCTCCCTTCATGATAAGTAAGAAATTTCTACGCATTGCTGGGCCCAGAGTCGGCGACCGTATTCTGATGTTCATCTTCAAATTTTTAAAATTTTATTTTTAATTTATTGACATTTTTAAAATTGAAGTTCAATTTTAATCTATTGAGATATTTTTAAGTTTTTTTTTTATTTATTTGTGTAATTTATTCAAACAAATTGTATTTTACTTTTTATGTTTAATATTAGTTAAGAAACTTGTGAGTTCAAGGCAGAAAGCAATATTGTTCAGCGCTATATACGCCTTAATTGTCATGTGCATCAGATTTTTTGTTATGGAGTTTTTTTTTAATTGTTTGATGTATGTGAAGTGGCAGTATTTTCAATAAAAAAGGGCCTGTTGACTAGTAAAGCTAAATAAATGTACCAAGAATAAAAGAAAAAACCTTCAAGGTCTTACCAACAACTCATTTATTAACTTAACAACTAATCCATATTACAATCGTAAAGTTCAAATTCAATAGGATTTCCCAGGATTGGGTTGACACAACCAGTATATTTAAAAATTCCTTAAGAGTCCTATTACGAATCGTAAATGCTCGTTTGCAATAGACGAAGTTACGTTGGTCTGCGTTGGGAGTACATATATAGACCGCGAAACAATTTTGATACTTACTAGTCTGAAAAGGATTTTAGTTAATTTGGGCGCTCGCGCGAGACTGAGGAGCGCGCGCGCTGAATTGACGCAGAATATAGGTATAGTACTTTAATTTTATTTATTGTAATTTTGTTTAATTATATTGACAAACGAAAACTAATGAAACGTATTCATTGTAGATTGAAATTTTATATCATATTAATTTATTTGATAAAATTGTATTTATTTGGAATATAATGGACGCTGAATCAAGACATTTCTGGCTTAAATTAGGCTTTCTTTACGTTTTTTTCCGTGAAAACTCAAGGAATTTAAAGAAATTCTAGAACTCCAATAAACAAGTAAAACATTCAACTTACATTTTAGTAATTTTAGCTTTTAAAAGAATTGATTGTAACAATGTGAATTAGACCGTCAAAGTTCCATCGCCGACATTTTTTCTTGCAAACTGAGTTCATCAAATATTTATAGTAAATTACACGAAAAGAAAAATGAAAATGTGTAACTCTAACTTACAAGAAAGAGACTGGCACTATCGTTATTCATGATCAAATAATTAAAATATCTTACTGCTGCTGATAATTACAGCGTCAAAAATCATGAATTTCCGTAAAAAATGTAATAGGACTCACCGCTGACTCGCATTGCTAGCTAAAACTTGACCGCAGGATGATACTTCGTCATGTGATAATTCAAGCTCGCTTTCTGCACAAACGCTTGTCCACATTCTTTGCAGACCTTCCTCCGATCACCAGTGTGTATCTTCTCGTGCAACACCAACGCTCTCTTTCTCTTAAAGGTCTTCTCACAGAAGCTACAGTGGTAGTCCTTCACAGTTGTATGTACTATCTGATGACTGCGCCAGTGCACGAGTTTTAAAGTCTCATAATCACAAAATTCGCACTTATACCTCTTTCCAGTTTCTCCACGCATGTGGAAATTTCTGATATGTCTATTTAAGTACGCGTTTTTAAGGTACTTTTTATTGCAAAGACCACATAGTTTTCTAAGATCAACGTTATGCACTTCTAGTTTGTGAACTGTCAAAAGCACATCAGTCATGAATTGATCATTGCAAATGGAGCATTTATATTGTGGAGTCGTCTTAAAATGTGTGCACCGCAAATGGCGCTTCAGTGCTTCAGGATTTTTGTATGTCTTATCACATCTGGCACACTGGAATGTGTCGCCGACTTTTTTAATGTCTTCTTTCGTGTAAAATGCTCGCTTCACTCGGCCTGTAGACAAAAAACAGACTTGAGTTCCAATTATGTCTTCGACGACGATTGCTGATCTTCGGACTACGGTTTCATTTGTCAGTTTCGTCGTAGAAACGATACAGTCCATCAGCGTTTTCTTGATACTCTGAAATGCGCGCGGCTCATAGTGCTGACTTACTAATGTTTCATCAGGGGCTGTGATAGAGCTGCATCGCCAAACACGGTGTAAACAGAAGCAGTTTTAGGAATTTGTTATGTCATGTAAGGGCTTTTTTCCAGGGGGTATTTTCGGTGTGCACGATCTGAAGTGGCATTTTAGGCCAGTCAAAGTCCGAAGGCCTAGGTAGCTGGACAATCCTAGGGTCCCGGCCGATATAAGTAACTTTGACGTAGATTGCGTATTTTTTTTTAATTATCGGAAAGGTTTTTATATTCTGCCATAAATATTATAAAAGTAACTGTTTGCCTCATACAGGAAAGGTTTAACACAGAGATATTAAAATTGAAGAGCGAGCGAAGCGAGCTCGAAAACTTTTGCACTCCATTTTGTTAGGTTTGATTTTTTTATTAGTATAGAAAAACTTTTTAGACAATTGCACAAAATTTTAAGCCCTTGAGGTGTTTGTTGCGTAAACTCGAAAATTATTGCACCCTGGATAATTATTGGATAGTTTATCAATTTAATAGGTTAATTGCGTTAGGCTGGATGGGCCTCCTAGCCCAGCTAACGCCTGTATCACGGTCCACCCACCCCCCCCTCCATATAATACGGCCTTTTTAAGGATGTGAAATCATCAAATGACTCCTCCCGCTCTGGGTAAAGCAGGAGGGAGTGTCAGACTCCTACTGACTAAAACCCATCCGTGTTCCTCCTAATCCTCCTTTGCGTTCCAGGGCCGCGGTGACTCTTTCGAACAAATTCCGCAACCCCTTGCGGGCACCATCTGCTTTACTGAAAACTCCTTGAGGCGCGCGTGAAACACAGCGCGCCGTCGACCCGGGCCTGGTTCTAATCAGATGGCGAGCCACCCAATGTCGCCGTCCGCAGGTCCACGCCGGGAATACTCTGCGACTCCCGACGCCCGGGGCGTCTTCTTCTGTGGCGGCGGCCGGGGCGCGAGGTCTCCCTCAAGCGTTCGGCCTCTGATCGCTTCCCATGCGTCCTCGCTCCGGACAATGGCTTGAAACAGGGCCGGACGCAAGAGGTTGCCGCCGCCGATCGCCTCGACGAGGACACGGCGTTGCTCCGCTCACGCAGGGCAGACCTCCACCGTGTCCTCCGGGCGATCCTCGCAGTGTTGACACCCGGGCGTATCCTCCCGCCGAATTTGAAACAGGTATCTCCCGAAACAACCGTGTCCGGTGAGTACCTGCGTCAGGCGGAAGGTGAGGACGCCGTGGCGCCGCTCTAGCCACTCCTCAAAGAGGGGACTTATCGCCGCAATCCATATAGGGAGGCCGGGGCTTTAATTAACAGAGGTAAGTATTAACAAGCGAATTTCTACGCAACTATTAACAGCACGTCACTAGTGATTCCTAGAATTCGTCCCTGTGACAGCGGTCCACAGGTTGAGACTCGTCAGTCCAGCTCAGTGCGCCGCGAGAGTGAATTGTGTGATGTGCGTCTATTTTGGCCAGGTAACGAACTTTTTTCACTTTACGATATTTTGATTTACGCGTTGAATAATTGATTTCAGTGTAATATATATTTTTTTTTGCCGTAGCTTGTTTTATGCTTAATAATGTTACATACCGTTACTAGCGCTAATACACAATATTTCGTAATTATATATTTTTTTATTGAAAAGCTACCCATGGGGCTAAATTTAACAAAAACATACGGGGCTAGTATTAACATGTTAATTCTTACCCCGCATGTGGGGTTGTTATTAACATTATTACACTAGGTACTAAGCCTACGCTGTCCGTCCATCTGTCTGTCCACCTGTCCTAACTTTAAAGAGCTGTATATCCACCAGGGTATCTAATAACATATTTATTTATTTATCTTAAACGTTACAGCATGAGGACTTACAAGCGAAAAACTACTCGAGGCATGACTGCGCTGGCGACCTACGAGTCAGCTGCTTTAGAAATAATGGACAAGAAAAGGAACTACAGAGAAGTAGCCACAGAATTTCAAATTTGTCACGTTTCGCTGTTCAATTTTGTGAAAAAGAAGAAAGCAGGAGTTCCAGTAGAAGTAGGTTACAAAAAGACCCGGTTAGTATTCACTTCTGAGCAGGAGAAAAAAATTGCAGATTATTTATTAAAGTGCTCTAACATTTATTTCGGACTGCTACCTGCGGAAGTAAAAAAACTAGCCTACCAGTGTGCTGTTTTTTTCAAAATCCCGAACTTGCCCGAATCGTGGAAGGCTAAGGAAAAGGCGGGTGATGATTGGTTCACGAATTTCATGAAAAGAAATACAAATTTGTCGATTAGAAGCCCTGAAGCGACAAGTTTAAGTAGGGCGACATCCTTCAATCGAACAAATGTCCATGCATTTTTTGAAAAATACAGACCTTTTTTTGAAAAATACAGATAACACACATAAGGCTGATTAAACTACTTAAAAGGCTGTTAACTTAATAATAACGATACGAAGAGGTTTTGTTTGAGTTTTTGTTTCTATTCATTAATACCTATAGGTAGCTGAAATATTGTTGTTTGACGGAGTGTTTCAACTTTTAAGCATAATGTTAATTTTTATTCCACTAAGTGAATATTGTGATTATTGAAAACTAACGTTTCCTTCAATAACATAACAGTAAAAGTAACTGTTAATAATAAATGATTCAGATATTTGTTGAATTTTGTTATTATGTATGTATAGAGGTTTTGTTCGGGTTTCTTTCTCTATAAACTTATATCGTTGTTGCAGGGACAAAGTGCTATATTGTTTAAGCCCAATGTTAATTGTATTGCTTAATAAAAAAATGTCATTGTAATTTTGAGTTTTCTTTATTTATAGAGGAAAATACTTACAATGTTAATTGTTGCCCCTTTTGTTAATACTTACCTCGGAAGTGTTAATTATAGCCCCGATCGCGGGGTAAGTATTAATTTCTGACTTTTCTGAGTAAAATCGACTTTCTTAAAAAGGTATCCATTTCTTGTCAAATTAAAAGCAACGACATGGTTATTGAATAGTTTAGACATCATTTGATACAAAAATAATTTCAAAATGTTTAGGTGTCTTGAAGATACAACTGAAAATATACATTTTGTTAAGTCGCGCCCCGGTCTCCCCTAGTACGCCTACGTTATTATCACATTATCACGGAATAAGCTGTAGGTATCATAATTTGCCTCAGCATCTTGTAAACAGCGTTTAAATCATCAAAATATGGACGCCCTATTATGCGTCCGGCATTAATATTGAAAAATTTAAGGCATAATATTGTAGGATTCGCAATGGTATAAAAATCGATATCTGTTTGATAACGTCCGTCTAACCAAGTCCGGCTCAGTAGTTACAACCTTCTAATAGTAATTTTTCGATTTTCTTTAATTGTTTATTCATTTAATGACATGGAAATATTTGCTCGCTGATACTTATAGCTTAACATGACTGGACTTAAACTGTGTAATATCTTGCATGCTCTTGTATGAATACAATGTTTAAACAAATAAAGAAATCTCTTATCTTTCTTAAAGGTTTGGAGCTGCGAGTGGCCATCGACATAAAAAACCTAATGTCCACTGATTTGTGAATCACACAATCTGACAAGGCAGTTAAGTATCTACTATATTGACGCCAGCATGCATATATAATACTTGTATCCAGCTGAATGGACTGGCATTCAGCTGGATACAAGTATTATATATGCATCGACCTAATGACACCAGTCATTAGGTCGCCTAATTTGTTCTAATGCCTATCTTTTCCACCAGTGCTGGTGAACACGATACCCTTTGGCAGTGCTGGTGCCCCACTTTAGATTTCTGACTGGGTAGTCGGGAACAACAGTCAAAGATCTACAAATTACCAACAACTTAAAACGTTCTCAAAGTTAGAGTGAACAGGATCCTTGGTAAGCTCGCTCCATCATAAACTTTGTTTCTGTCACCTCTGACCAAGAGCAAACCCATCACAAATAAAAAAAAAACTTAACGTGCTTTCCGAGGCACGAAGGAGTTTCGGTATGTAATGATTGTCACCCGTCCACAGACAAATCTAGGCGAGCGTTGGTTTCTCCAAAGAGAGGGTACGGGCATGAATCAACACGCTTTCTCGAAGCAGGTTGGCAAGATAAAATTTACTTTGATTATTACAATTCTGATTGCAGTACTACTTAATGTACCAAGAAACCAGGGTATTTAAAAAAAAAAACAATTTCTTTAATGCTTATGCTATTTATTCAAATTTTAGTTTTCTTAAATTTTCATTTTTTCTGATTTTATTTTGATGACAACCTGATTCACTACTCCGGATGTGTTTCAGTTTACAAAAATGGGTTTACAATTTATAATTGAAGACTTGCAAATGATATTCGATTACGTTTTAAATACCGAACGAATCAAAACTGCACCTGTTTGACAAAGACCATTTTGTTTGCCGACTCCAATGGCCACAACTGGGAAATTATGTCCTCACTGGCAGCACTTGGATTTTTTTCCTCCACTGCACAAAGTCGAAGGGACAAATGGAAATGAATAGTCGAAAGCCAGTAGAAGAAAAAAGTAAAAAAAAAAATAATGACCATTGGACGGTCATAGATCGTGCTTGTTTTTGGCATCAAATGTATTTTCTGTCTTTGTTTTTTTTTTAAACACGAAACAATCGTTTTCGGGGTCAAGTTAAGTGTATGATGAAATCATCAAAGAGTAATCTGTGGTACTTATATGGTTAAGTATGCGAAAAGACCGCCTATTGTACCTACACTTGTATTTATAAATGTTTGTCTTTGAAGTGTAGGTACAATAAAGTTTAATTAAAAATTACAAAAATTTTCGCAAAGCAATTATTTAACAAACACTAGTTTGTAAAACTCAATAAGATTTTTGATTTGCGAGCGCGGGTTTGATGTCTTTCAGAACCCGGATTGTTAGCTAAAAGCTGACCGCAGGATGATACTTCGTCATGTGATAATTCAAGCTCGCTTTCTGCACAAACGCTTGTCCACATTCAGTGCACACCTTCCTCCGATCACCAGTGTGTATCCTCTCATGGAATAACAACGTTCCCCTTCTCTTAAAAGATTTCTTACAAAAGCTACAGTGGTGGTTCTTAACTGGGTTATGAACTATCTGATGTCTGCGCCATTGTGAATATTTTAATGTCTCATAATCACATAATTGGCACTTGTGCCTCTTTCCCGTTTCTCCAAGCATGTGGAAATTTTCGATATGTCGCTGTAGCTGCGTGTCTGTATTAAAGATTCTACTACACATACCACATGCTTTTCTACGATCAACATTATGCACTTCAAGGTTGTGAACAATCAAAAGCGCAACAGTCATGAATTGATCATTGCAAATGGAGCATTTATATTGTGGAGTCTCATTATGTTTTCGCCACAAATGCTGGCTCAGTGAATTAGGATTTGTGTATGTCTTATCGCATCTAGCACACTGGAATGTGTCGCCAACTTTTTTATATTCTTCTTTCATATTAAATGCCAGCTTCACTCGGCCTGTAGACAAAAAACACACTTGAGTTCCAATTACGTCTTCGAAGACAAATCTGATCTGACAAAGCTGATCTTCGGGTTTCGGATTCGCATTTTATAAAGGAACTAGCTTTTGCCCGCGGCTTCGCTCGCGTTAAGAAGTATTATTATTAATTAGGTATATGTAATCGTTTAAATTCGAACGGGATATCATTATGTATTAATGGGATTCGTGGTATAAATACAGTTTCCCCTTTCGCACACCCGTGTGTAATTAGTAAACCTTGCCCTACGTTTGGTTTTCTTTTTTTCTATTAATGTCACAGACTCAGATTGGGACAATAAACTTATTATAAAATTTCTTATTGAATAATAATAATAATAATAAACGATTATCAGTCCACTAAGCCACCCAAACCCATAGCGTTTAATTTTTTGTTTCCATATTCTGCAATAGTACTGCTCCAACCGGGGATTGTCCTTGGGAATACTTTCAGTGCATACAGGGATAAATTTCTAACGGGGCCTCGGGGAGTTGGTTTCGGCCCCTCGTACGCCTACCAAAGGACCGGGTCTCCAGGGACCCGAGAAAGTAAAAAAAAAAAAAATTATAATAATAATATCCTTGGACATTTCACACAACGCCATATAGTCCCAAGCTAAGCAACCTAATGCTTGTGTTATGGTAACGATATGGCTGATAAACTACTTATATACATTTTTTTTTTGTAAATACATACATATTATAGATAGAAAAACACCCAGACTCAGAACAAATACATGTAGCTCGTACAAATATTTGTTCCATGCGGGAATCGAACCCGCGACATATATTGAAGATACAATAGGTGAATGTTCACGCTCTAAAACAGGTAAGTCCTGAAAACCCTTATCAACTTTAAGTTGCGAAGTTGTATCAATTCCAAAATCATGTTCTTCTACAGCTACCTCCATATGACGCCGAGTAATTTTCTGTGCTGCTATGGGAACATAGGCATCAAAATGCCCACTGGACAAATCTAGGCTGAATCGTAATCGCTTTACTGGATAATCGTTAGATCCTGATTCCGTATATATGAGGCCGTTTCTATAAACTTCAAACTTAAATGGGAATATTAATCCTACTGCTATTAACTCACAAAATCCGTCATAAGTAGCATTTTTCATCATATCAGCAAAATATTCGTAAGGTGTTACGTAGTTATCACCATTCCTGTCGTGGGTCATAATTGAAAACTTGCTCCAGTCATTAACCACATATCTGAACGCACCTTGGGGGCCGAGTCACCCGCGTCCGTAGGAGAATACCCTTCAGCGAATCCCTACACGTGGCCCCGGGTGGTGCTAAACAGGTGACACTAACCGCCTCCGTGGTCTAGTGGTTATACCACCTGATTCAGACCCAGAGGTCCCGGGTTCGATTCCCAGCGGGGGCAAATTTTTTTGCTCGGTTTGGTTGGTGGTAGGACTTCTTCTAAGTCCGCCTGGCAAGCTACCACCATCATGTCTAAGTCTGTCGCCATAACAACAATGTTGTTGACAGCATTGTTGTGTTCCGGCAGTTAGAGGTATGATAGCCAGTTCCTCTGTGTAAGAGGATTCCGGGTGAAACTCGCTTCCATCTTCGGCCTAATCATCACTTTTCATCAGGTGAGATTTGGGCCAAGAGTTTCCCCGTTTTGTATAAAAAAAAAAAAAAAAAAAAACCTCCATCGCTCTATCTTGTGTTCTATACATTAAATAAGAGGGGGACACGAAACAAACATGCACCATCACCAACAATAGGGACGACAGTATATTCTTCAACTTCTCCATTTTCTTTACCCATTTAAAAAAAATCTAACCGGCAATACCTATAAGTACTTATAATACCAAACGAAAACAAAACAAATGCCAAATACAAAGCAGAGTCTATAACCAAAACTACTAAACCGAAACAAAGCAAATTCAATCCAAAATATGCCAAGAAAAGAACAGCCAAAATCGTCAAATTTAATCCGCTAGAAATATTTTGGTATAGTATGTAGGTAGGTACTATTAGATACTGTGGCCACTCATCATCGGGTATATATGTAACTTAGTGAAAACACAACGATAGCGCATTTTAAAATACACTAACGCCATCTATTGTCAACATTTAGAACTAAAAATTATTTTGTTCGTCTTAATTTATTCGTTCCATTAGGTACTAATAGGTTCAAACTAATACATTTACATCCTCCATCATCCCTTATTTTATCCCCATGGGGGTTGAATTTCGTGGTAGCTCCAATCTTTAATTTCAGTTCAATCAGTCGAAAATCTAAGAAAATTTATACAAACTTTCATCCCCTATTTTATCCCTTTGGGGGTAGAATTGATCAAAATCCTTTCTTAGCGGATGCCTACGTCATAACATCTACCTGCATGCCAAATTTCAGCCCGATCCGTCCAGGGGTTTGGGCTGTGCGTTGATAGATCACTATGTCAGTCAGTCACCTTTGAGTTATATATATTTAGTCTAAGAAAATTTATACTAACTTTCATCCCCTATTTTATCCCCTTAGGGGTGGAATTTAATAAAATCCTTTCTTAGGGGATGCCTACGTCATAGTAGCTTTATGCATGCAAAGTCTCAGCCCGATCGGTTTAAAATAGTTTCATAACTTTCATCCCCTATTTTATCCCCTTGGGGGTAGAATTGATCAAAATCCTTTCTTAGCGGATGCCTACGTCATAACATCTACCTGCATGCCAAATTTCAGCCCGATCCGTCCAGGGGTTTGGGCTGTGCGTTGATAGATCACTATGTCAGTCAGTCACCTTTGAGTTATATATATTATATTTAGTCTAAGAAAATTTATACTAACTTTCATCCCCTATTTTATCCCCTTAGGGGTGGAATTTATTAAAATCCTTTCATAGGGGATGCCTACGTCATAGTAGCTTTATGCATGCAAAGTCTCAGCCCGATCGGTTTAAAATTGACAAAGTTTCATACAAACTTTCACCCCCTATTTTATCCCCTTGGGGGTAGAATTGATCAAAATCCTTTCTTAGCCGTTCCCTGCGTCATAACATCTACCTGCAAGCCAAATTTCAGCCCGATCCGTCCAGTGGTTTGGGCTGTGCGTTGAGAGATCACTATGTCAGTCAGTCACCTTTGAGTTATATATATATTTAGATGAGTCTGGTATCAAAGTTTGTCGAGGTCGTTTATAAAAAGCACTAAAATGATCATTTACGTGACTTCCAAAATGAGTCAAATTAAGTACAATATTTATGCCGAAAGTACTTAACAAATCAGAAAGCATTTTAATTAGACGACGATCGCTGATTTTCAGACTACGGGATAATTTATTGGTTGAGGCTTACAATAATCATTTTAACGAAATTGATGTATTTGCTCTGTCGAAATATAAATTTAAAACACAAATTATTAAGCGCCTTGCTCAAAATGTTTAATTATTATGTATTAATTACTTAAGTATGTATTAACTCTTAGATTTCAAGATAGCGAAAAAATTGTAGTGTTTTTAAATAACAGTTTTATCTAATTTTACCAAACTATCTAATTTAAGCTAGTAACATGTGGAAGCTTAGTGGATTGTACAATTACCTATAGCATAATGTGTATCTAGATATTTAATATACATTGTACGATTGTTTGTTTTCCCAAATAAAAAAAAATAAAAAAATTCTCAGTTTCGACGTAGAACGTTCACTAACGTCTTTTTGGTGATACTCTTAAGGCTAAGAACTCACGGAGCGATTTTCACCCGCGACCGCCGCGGTTGCGGGCCCGCAGCTTCTGTAGAAAGCAGTTATGTATGTTAAAAATTAAAGCACAACTCACGACGCGATTTACGCCCGCGCCTCTACAGAAGCTGCGGGCCCGCTACCGCGGCGGTCGCGGGTGAAAATCGCTCCGTGAGTTCTTAGCCTAACTCTGACTGTCTGATTGAGTTGCTGACTGACTGATGTTTCATCACGGACTGTGACAGAGCCGCGTCGCCACACATCATCATCATCTACCTAGCCTTCCAAGTATATTAGGGTCGGCTTCCAGTCAAACCGGATTCAGCTGAATACCAGTGTTTTACGTGGAGCGACTGCCTACCACACCTCCACAACCCATTAACTGGGTAACACATCGGTACTTCTTGACAAGACTGGAGTCAGATTTACTGGCTTCTGACAATCCGTAACGACTGCCAAAGATCTACAAATGACAGCCGGGACCAACGGCTTATCGTACTTTCCGAGGCATGGAGGAAACTCGGTATGTTAAGTTGGTCACCCATCCACACATCAACCTTGGCAAGTATTGCTTAACCTTAAAGATCTACCCATGCGGCTGTTATTATCTAGTCACGCCGCCACACGCAGTGAGAAAAAATTAGCTATTGTAGTTTGTTATGGAAACTAACACGGAATAAACTGTAGGCATTATGATTTGCTTTTTGTAATCAGCTTTACAATTATGAAAACGGCGACGCTTTTGCCTCCGGCATTACTATTAAACAATTTACGGCAAAATACAAAAGCCTTCGCCTTGGTATAAAAGTTGGTGTCTGTTTGCGAATATCCGCTGGTTTGTAAAATATATCAGCTTAACTTGACTTCCGAGGCACGGAGAAGTTTCGGTATATAATTATTGCCGCCCATCTGCAGACCGCCTAGCGACCACCTAGGCGAGCGTTGGTTTCTCCAAAGAGAAGGTACGAGCATGAATCAACACGCTTGTTCGAAGTAGGTTGGTAAGATCAAACTTACTTTGATTATAACAGTCAGACTGGATTACTAATGTACCAAGAACCCAGGGCCTTTAAAAAAATACCAATTTATTTAACGCTTTAAATGCACTTTATTATATTAAATATTTCCGAATAACGTAATTATTTAACAAACACTAGCGTGTGAAACCCATCAAGAGCCAAAAGTCGTTCAGATTCCGGATCGAGCGCCACTCTTAAGATTAATAGCTAAAACTTGACCGCAGGATGATACTTCATCATATGATAATTCAAACTCGCTTTCTGCACAAACGCTTGTCCACATTCTTTGCAGACCTTCCTCCGATCACCAGTGTGTATCTTCTCGTGCAACACCAACGTTCTCTTTCTCTTAAAGGACTTCTTACAGAAGCTACAGTGGTAGTCCTTCACAGTCATATGTACTGCCTGATGACTGCGCCAGTCCATGACTTTTAAAGTCTCATAATCACAAAATTCGCACTTATGCCTCTGTCCAACTTCGCCAAGCATGTGGAACTCCCTGATATGTCTCCTTAGGTGCGAGGTTGAACTAAAAGATTTATTACACACGCTACACGATTTTCTATCATCAACATTGTGCACTTCTAATTTGTGACTGGTCAAGCGACCATCAGACTTGAATCGATCATTGCATATTGAGCATATATATCGTGTTATCTCATAGTGTATAGTACGCAAATGGCGCTTCAATGAATCGAATAATTTGTATGTCTTATCGCATCTGGCACACTGGAATGTGTCGCCGACTTTTTTATATTCATCTTTCATGTTAAATTCCTGCTTCACTCGGCCTGTAGACAAAAAACACACTTCTGAAATTCCATTTATATCATCGACGAGGATCGCTGATCTTCTAACTTCGTCTTCGGTTATCGCGACCACGAGTAATCATAAAATTTGTATCCCGTTCCCGTAACCTACGGGAACCTATTCCAGGGATAATCTATTACTGTACCAAATTTCTACCAGAACCGTTCATTCATTAGATTGAAATTTTAATAATCCCTACTACTCAAACAATCCGTATTTTTTTGCGATTACTCGTAAGATATTCGTTAAAATCATTTATGGTGTAAGAGTAATATAAGAATGTGCATGAAATGCTTAAAGCCTCTAAGTTATTTTAAATGGTAAGGATTAATATGTATTTTTGTGTGACTAGCTTTCCAATTACCGCTTTATAATTGCCTATTTTTTAAAGACTTAAAATGGAGATGGGCGTGTGGGCTTTTGTGTAGACCTATATAAGATACACAATTCCACCATACATCATTTTGTTATACTTATCTCAAAAGGTTTAGGCAGCGTTTTCGTTGAAAGCTCCCAGACTTATTTTTTTTCCGACAGCTCCAACCAATATCATTATATTTCAGCCAGTGTATACAAAAACTTGACAAATTACACACTAAAACTTTCCTCGAGAACCACTCTGTAGGGTTAAGTTACCATGCATGTATGCATGTGTGTAGAGACGGCTGCGCCCG
Source organism: Ceramica pisi (assembly GCA_963859965.1). Classification (NCBI taxonomy): domain Eukaryota; kingdom Metazoa; phylum Arthropoda; class Insecta; order Lepidoptera; family Noctuidae; genus Ceramica; species Ceramica pisi. Next base: position 5,730,079 of record OY982556.1, on the reverse strand, counting down.
CCGTATAAGCATTAGGCTGTTAAGCTCAGTCGTATGGTCGCAAATAAACTTAGACTATAGTAACACGTGTATTCTATTCCTTTCTCCGTCACAACGACCCTTGCATCATATTATACCTAACACGGTATATAGTCTAAACACTCTATTCATTGGTGAAAACAGCATGGATGCATCGGTGCAGTAGTTATTGAGTTTATCTCGAACAGATAGTCAGACGCGGCGGACGACTTTGTTTTATAATATGTAGTGATATAGCTTTTCCCTCAACTTACATAGATTGCGACTGACATACGAATCAAACGTGGCTTAAGGTATTGCAATCGGATTTCCGTCTTTTACTTTGCAGATATTACTAGGATATTGATCAATTTGTATTCATCCTTGCCCCCTTTTCAGGGTTGAATGATTCTTGAGTTAACAGGGTGACCTGAGATTTTATCCAATCAGGGCACTCGGACGCAAAAAACTCGCACTTCGCAAAATTAACTCGTTCTTCACAATGGGAAGAGTATCAGCTTGATACACGCTTTACTAGTTTTTGAGCATGCTACCCTATAAAACTGCTTGATGTTAAGAAAAAACAAATTGAATCCACGCAAGGCACTTCGCTCGCTCTTTCATAATTTTTTAGGGTTCCGTAACCAAAGGGTAACCTATATATTACTCAGCCTACGCTATCTGTCCGTCCGTCTCTCTGTCAGCGAGTTTTATCTCAAGGACAGCTGAAATTTTCACAGAGTACCTATTTCAGAGTGTTTTTTTTATGGTACGGCTTCATGTGAGTGTCCAACTCGCACTTGGCCGGCTTTTATAGGTTTTGGGTCATAAGTTGACAAAGTAAATTCTGTTGAACTATGAATGGACCACAGTGAATAAAATTACGCTGCGAGGTGCTAAAACATTTCGAGCTCGTACTCTCGGGTCTTTTAATCAGAGTTTTTTTTTTACATTTAATCAGTATAGACAAACATAAACAAACACACATCTTATTTAAGCTCTTTATTAAATAATTCATTTCAGTGTGCAATGCAACACAATTATGTGAAATATAAATAACAACATTTATTTAGCTCCCTTTCTTGTATACACGAATTGTTTAAAAAATAATGTTTAAACAACTACCCATAACCCGTAATACTTTTATTATTTCTTCGTTCAAATATTAGGCATAATATTGCATTAAATACATTTTTAGATAAGTTTTGTTATAATCATGTCTTTAAATACATTTTTAAAAGAAAAAAAAATATTAAAAAAATTGTTTAGGTACCCACATATATTATGCTTATTGCAAATACAACGTGTTTTGTCTTTATATACATTTTTAAGAGAAAAAAAAAATATTTAAAAAAATTGCTTAGGTACCCACATAAATATTATGCTTATTGCAAATACAACGTGTTACAGAATAAAACGCAATATCTCTGAAGAGGTCATTGTACTCATCATTATGAAACACTTTTCAGCTGCGTTCAGACTACGCTATGATATAATAGCATATAGTATATAGTATATAGCTCATAGCACACCAATATCGCGCACCGTACATTGTTATGGACACGTTCACACTGTACTGTACTATATATTATTGACAATGTATGGTGCGCAATATTGTTGTGCTATGTGCTTTAAACTCTATGCTATACCGCGTGTATCTGACATCGACGCACAAACGATTTCCATGGGTCCAGGGCATGATTCTGGACACCCTAGACTTAGAATTTTTCGTCGGCTTTTTTCTCATTTTTTTCATTTTTTTCAAGGGTTTTTTACTTTAGACTGCTCATAATCGTTATTCTGACCTAACCTAATGAGATTTTTAATAAAAAAATAATTAATTAACTACTTTCACTAAAAAGAGCAATCTGAGTAAGACCACAAATAGATATCAGCTCAGCTGAGCTGATACCTATTTGTAGTACTCTTGAAAAAAATGAAAAAATGAGAAAAGAACCGACGAAGAATTCCAACACTGGGGTGTCCAGAATCATGCCCTGGACCCATGGAAATCGTTTGTGCGTCGATGTCAGATACACGCGGTATATTATAGTGTAGTCTGAAAGCAGCTTTACTTCGGGACCAAATCCCAAATCGCGAAAATAAAATCAGCTGTTCAGTACAGTTGCCAGCACATCATGCTACAACAAGCTGTCAAATTTCTGTATTAGATTATCAACTTTATGGCTGAAATTATTAAGTTCAATTTTGACTGGGAAAATTTGACATCTTCGTGCACCTTGATGTGCTAGCGTCTGTACATTTTCAAGATAAAGCTATGCACAGACTCAGTCGCAGCGCAATGTCGCACGCACTCACAGATAAGTATTTACTATAGCTGTATACATGTATCAAATATTAGCTGCCGTCCGCGTACTTAAGGCCGTACCCTGAGCAAATAACCTTGAGCATTTTTTCCCTCAATAACAGCGCATGAGATACGATAGCGAATACGCTCAGAATGTTGAATAAAATCGTTATAAAATCTAATTTTGGTCGTTTGAAAAAAATACTTCTACCAAAATGTTCATAATTAAATTGCCTATCCATTAGTTTAAGTACAAAATCAATATAATCGTTAGTTTTCGAGAAGATGCATGTTTTCAGTATTTTTTTCTCATTTCTGAGGTTTCGTTGTGAGGAGATTACTTAAACATTATACTTAGTACTAAAAAATAAAATCTACCATTTTGTTTTTATTAGTTGATATTTCTTTTGCTTAAAGAGTAGATAGCTCCAAAAAACTGCATAAAAAACGGCTAGCGCTGCGTTTTGCTCGGGGACGCGCCTTAAATGTCGGAAATTTATGATAAAAATCCCCTATGTGCCATTCCAGACTAATCTATCTCTGTTCAAATTCATCCAGACCCGTCAGCCGTTCCGGCATTATTGAGTAACAAACATATATCCACTCAAACCTTCGCATTTATATTTAAAATAAATAAGATTTAAAAGAATTTAACTGTAATATTCTTCCACAACGAATATCTAGAGTTAAAATCAAGTGAAGAAGGTATGTTAAACTGTCATCTATTTATTCTTCTTCGTATCGCTGGCACGCCAGAATTTTTTAATTTTATTTGTTTGGCCCAAAACATTGCCCCATCCACGGCATTACTGGTGGGTACATAGGTCTCCTTGGTTGCATGTTTTGGGGCATTTATGTATTTGTGTATGAATATATATATTCCAATCAATAATATTATCTATTTTCAAGTGTCTATTTTAGTGGTTCGATTAAAAGAAGCATGCCATCTATCGAATTACTGCTTCTTTTTTCAAATGGTTTGAGAAGTCTTCTAGAACTCGAATCGAAGCTAAACTTTGAGCTCAGGATGATACTTCGTCATGTGATAATTCAAACTAGATTTCTGCACAAACGCTTTTCCACATTCATTGCAGACCTTCCTCCGATCACCAGTGTGTATCCTCTCATGCAATGCCAACGCTTTCTGTCTCTTAAAAGCTTTCTCACAAAAGCGACAGCGGAAGTTCTTCTCAGTATTGTGCATTACCTTATGTCTCTGCAGATCTAAAGGCTTTACAGCCACATAAGCACAAAGTTCGCACTCGTACCTCTCTCCAAGCATGTGGAAATCTCTGATATGCCTGTTTAAGACCGCGTTTGTAGGGAAAATTTTACCACACTGACCACATGTTTTTCTATCGTCAATATTATGCACTTCTAATTTGTGAACGGCCAAACTCACATCGGTCATGAATCGATCATCGCAACTTGAGCATTTATATCGTGGAATCTTATAGTGTATCGAACGCAAATGACGCCTCACTAAATCAAGTTTTTTGTATGTTTTGTCGCATTTGGCACATTGGTATGTTTCGCCGACTTTTTTATAGTCTTCGTCGTTTAGGCGAAATTTCTGCGCCACATCTCGGCCTGTAGACAGAAAACACACTTGAATTCCTTTATATCTTCGACGACGATCGCTGATCTTCGGACTTCAGATTGGTATTTTATAAAGGAACTAGCGACCCGCCCCGGCTTCGCACGGGTGCAATGCTGATACTAAATACACTACAGAAAAACTGTGATGTTATTATAGATATAAACCTTCCTCTTCAATCACTCTAGGTATCTATTAAAAAAACTGCATCAAAATCCGTTGCGTAGTTTTAAAGATTTAAGCATACATAGAGATATAGGGACAGATAAAGCGACTTTGTTTTATACTATGTAGTGGTGATGAGTCGGGTATCAAAATTTATCGCGGACGTTTGTAAAAAGCACTCAAATGTCATATAGATTTCTTACTTTTACAAAATGACGAGTCAAATTACAATAAGTATGCCGAAAGTACTTCACAAATCAGCAAGTATTTGCAATGAGACGACGAATTTTTTTAGCGATAATTCACACAAAACGACGGTGATAACTTTACAAGAATATTTAATTTTAATAAAAATAACACATCAAATCAGCCAAGAAATATATCTTTATTGAGAAGTAATCAGCATTACTCCTTAAAGGTTAAATCTTACAGATGACGTCATAAAATGCTGCATCACGGTATCAGTTTTCCAAGTGATTTGAACATGTTCAATAGTCCAAATATACAGTTGCCCAACAGACAAATTACTCGTCTGCATCTGGTCGGAGGATCCTTCCTATTCACTGGAGGTTTCAGAAACTACACCCTGTTCCACATACTGCTATAAGCTCGAGGCTAAGCTACAACAGCCGCTCGGATGAACCCTCGAGGTTAAGCAACGCTTGCTGAAGTCGTTCTGTGAATGAGTGACCATTAACCTTTTAACCGGATCACGGACCGAACCGGATCTTTTTGTCTGATTAATCCGACAAATATTTTCGTGTCTATATCGCCAGGGTTGGATATTTACGACAGCTCCTACCAAATTTATTTAGGTATTGCACATCCGTCTTTGTTGTTGGTAATTTTTTTAAGTTTTTTTTTTTTTATGCCGGGTGCTGGGGCACGACAACGATAATTATGAAGTCGGGAGGTTATAAGGTTAAAATCTGACCACCATAGACTCACCTAGTTACTGGAGTCGCTGGGGTTTTGCAGGACTTACGGTATGGGCCTTGGCCCACATTTTCACTTTCGTCCATCAATGCCTATTTTGCTGGCCGCTACAGTCTAGTAGTCTAGTAGTTTTCCGAAACATGACAACCAAGGAGGTAACTTATCAAAGGTTTTATTTAAATTTCGAACTGACTTGCAAATAGAAAGTTGTTTTTTGAAACATGAACACAACAACACGCGGGAATAATGATTGTTGTTGGTAGTTCGACATTGATTTTGAAAAGTAATATTGTATTTCATTTCCGCGCATTTTTTGAGAAAAGTAGGTACTATACAAGCCTTGGCCACGACTAGGCATTGATGGAGTTACGTATGTGTGCCTCGGTTACGCTTTGGCCCACATTTTCACGTTCGTCCATCAATGCCTCTTTTTAATGATGATCATGATTGTCACATAGTGACTAACTCGAAATATCTCGGCAACGTGACACTTTAGGGCACCATGTTCCAACAATGTTTGTTAGTTAAAGTGTTCTCTAAATAGTGCGCCGCAACTTCAAACCACAAAAAATGTGTGCGCGGGCTATGCCACAATGATTCTATGCCATTTACCCGTTCCTCACACCAAGATTCATATTTTCTGTCAGTCAGCCGACCGAGAGTGCCTGTCGGGGCTGCGGAATTTGTTCGAAAGAGTCATCATGGCCTTGGAACGTAAAGGGCATTATTCAGAAGGAGGAGGATGGGTTTTACTCAGAAGGAGTCTGACACTCCCTCCTGCTTCGCCCAGAGCGGGAGGAGTCATTTGATGATTACCCATCCTTAAAAAAAAATATTCATAACTTGACACAGGCTCTTCCAGTCTTCGGGATGTTAGCCTAAGGCCGCTATCCCACTGGCGTTTTACTAACGTTAGCGTTTCTCCAACGTCTATGCAGCGTCACCGCTGCGCAGATGCGACGTTGACGTTGCGGTTTTTGGCAACAGGTACAATCACGCTGTCCCATTCGCGCCCACACGGAAATAGCGAGGTGGTGTGATTGTAACTGTTGGCAAAAACGCAAGGTTAACGTCACGTTGACGCGAAGTTAACGTTTGCCACTACATACTTGGACGTTGGAGAAACGCCAACGTTCGTGAAACGCCAATGGAATAGCGGCCTAAAGCGTCTAGAGATAAAGAAAAAAAAATGCTTCATTCGATTGTTTCGCTCATTCTGTCATCATTCGTTCTAGGGTTTTGTAACCGAAAGGCAACCGACGGAAAATGAAAGGAGGGCTCCCATCTGTGGAATTTGTTCGAATGAGTCACCGCGTCCCTGGAATGCAAAAGGCACTAGGAGGAACACGGATGGCTTTTAGTCAGTAAGAGTCTGACACTCCCTTCTGCTTCGCCCAAAGCGGGAGGAGACATTTGATGATTTCCCATTCATAAAAAAGGCAACATACAAGAAACATGGTTTCTTTTTATGATATGGAACCTTTCGTGCGAGAGCAACTCGCACTTCGCCGATTTTTTTAGGGTTTTGGGCGTAAGTAGATCAAGTGTAGATTCGCTCAAAGCTTTCATGAGTGAAAGACTTCACTAGTATTAAAACAGTAAGAACACATAAACAAACAAACATCTGTTTTTACCTCTTTATTAATTTAATCATTCGATTCGATGTATTTATATTTATGCAAAACAAGTACGTGAAATATATATTACAACATTTATTTAGCACCGTTCTGTAAACTAACAAAAATAGCTTTAAAAATAATGCTTAAAAACTAACAAGAAACTGTATAAAACCCTTTAATATGTACTATTTTCTTAATATATTAGGCTTAATATTGCTTTATACATTTGATTATAATTATTTATGTTTTTTAAATTCCTTCTGAAAAATCCGTGTCCACTTAGGTGGAGAGAGCGTGAAGCCGTGAAGTGAACTGTCTGAATCTGCAGTGCGATTCTGTAAACATGTTGAAATGAAAGGCTCGGGTGAAGTGACCTGTCAATCCAAGTAATCAAGCTGGAATGACAGCTCACTTCGTGATCACTTCACCCAAACCTTCACTTCGACAATTTTACAGAATCGACCGGCAGATTGAAAGCTCACTTTATGTTCACTTCGCCTAAGCTACAAGGTGAGATGTTTACAGAATCGCACTGCTCATAGATCTGAAAATAAATGTTCAAGATAAAGGGAAGCATACATCGATACGCGATAATATAATGCACGCATACGGAGAATAGGGTATTTGATTGCTAAAAAAATATAACATTTTTAAAAGACGTTAGTACAATAGTACGATTAGTGAAAAAGTAAATAAAATCTGTGGTAAAATAGAGAAGTGGCATGCTTTTGAAGTTTTTCTTCTAACACGCAAAACGTATTTTTTTTTTCTGGATGACGCAAATTCATGGGTTCCGTGCCCGAAGGGTGCCCAACAAACTGAGAAGAGGAGACACACAAACAGAAGGGTGTCCGTCTATCAACTGTATTTCATTCTCAAGAACCGTAATAGGTAGACAATTAAAATTTTCAGTGTGTATTTCTTTCTATTGTCGCTATTGCGACAAATGAAAACAAAAATAATTAAAAATTACTTATAGTGGCCTCCTAGAAAGAAAGAAATAAAAAGCGTTTATTTGCGGTCAATATGACACATATGCATACCAAAAATACACAAAAATTACAATTATATACATGAAAAATTGGAAAGGTTATGAGTCAAATCCGCGCAAAAAACGTGTATTTTTAAGATTATGGTATGTAACTCTTCCTGTGTGAGTACGACTCGCACTTGGCCGCGTTTAATTTCTACTGCGTCCTGTCTTTTCTCTAGGTTTTGAGAAACCCATAAGAATAAAATCTAACAAAAAAAATAACTGATTTATGCAAGGCCTTCAGAATTTTCAAATTCCGACATTGACGTCATGTTTTTCCTTTTAGTGCAGTGTAAAAATTCTATATTGTATCTTGCGTAAAAAGTGCACGTAGCGTCTGTCTCAGTGTGCGTTGAACCTAAAACCTGTAAAGACAGGCAGACTGAGTAACTACACGTACATATTATATCAGCAATTTAACAAATCACAAAAAAAAATAACAAATATTTCATATATCATAATAAATCTACAATAAACAAAAATTGTGACAGTCTTGTGATGAAACGTATAAAAAAGATTTAAATACTACCCCTTTTTTTCAACAATTGTATAGACCATGAACCGTCCTAGCAGAGTACTGGGTATCACTAGAATGCAAGGCCAGCTTATACTGCTGGTCTATTCTGTAAAAATGTAACCGCGAAAACAGGTGAAGTGAGCTGCCATTCCCACTCACTTCACCTAAGTACTCACGGTGAGATGTTTACAGAATAGTATTGTTGTTTTATTACCTCTTAACGTTACAGCTACCGTACCGGGATTATTCGCTTCTCGACATTCAAAACATATTTGAAACTAAAGCACGAACAAGTAGATTAAGAGAATTGTAAAGCCGTAATTTCACTTGCCCATACAAGATGTTATTGAAATAACACAAAACCTGGGGGGCTATTCTACTCTGTATCACTTAACTACTAAAAATTAATGACAACACGATTTTACAGTTACTACAAATCGTGTTGTGATCCATTAATGGTTCAGGTTCGGGACAAATCGTAAGTCCGTAGGTGATACGGACTAGAATACGCCCGCAACTAAGCCCGCAACTACGGACTTCGGGCTTAGAGAATAGCCCCCCTGAACCGGGGTCATTGTACTTAATTTTATTTCATACGGCTTTGGGAACGAACATTAAATCGTGAAACAAAATCTGCTATTCCATTCAATTATATTGCTCGGCCACATATGTGGATGATTTTTCTGCTAAAAGTTGACCTCAGGATGATACTTCGTCATATGATAGTTCAAACTCGCTTTCTGCACAAACGCTTGTCCACACACAGTGCAGACTTTCCTCCGATCGCCAGTGTGTATCCTCTCATGCAAATCCAACGTGGTCTTCCTCAAAAACGATTTTCTACAAAATTTGCAGTGGTAGTCCTTCACAGTCTTATGCTTAAACTTATGCTTGTACATACCTTCGAAACTGAAGGACTCATAATCACAAAATTCGCACTTATACCTCTCTCCAAGCATGTGAAAATTGTTGATATGTTTTCGCAATTGCACTTTCGTATTGAATATTTTATTGCACGCTCTACAATTGAATCTGTCATCGACATTATGCGCTTCGAGCTTGTGTATAGTCAAAGGCGCTGGTGTCATGAATTCTTTCATACAAATCGAGCATTTATATCTGGCAATCTTATAATGTTTCGTTTTCAAGTGAAATTTCAATGTGTTCATTTTATCGTATGTCTTGTCGCATCTGGTACACTGGTATGCGTCGCCTACTTTTTTATAGTCATCGTCGTTTAGGCGAAATTTCGGCGCCAGAACTCGGCCTGCAGACAGAAAACACACTTGAGTTTCATTTATTTCTTCGGCGACTTCGTTCATCTTCGTTCTTCGGACTTCGGGATGCTTTATTTATATTACAAGCTTGCCTTTGACCACTATCTCGCCTGAGGGTTAGCGATGACTTTTCACTATTTATTAGTTAACTCTTTTGTTGTTTTCAGAGTGTCAGTCCAAGAGTCGCGATGACGGTAAGAATGCCAGTCGATAGTTAGTTTCTGAATGTTGGATACACTGCTACAACCAATCACAGTTAAAAACCATAGGAAAAGCGCATATCGGTGATTTGTTTCATGGAATACGGTTTTGTCGCTTTAATTGTACCGAAAATACCAGTTTTGTAGACAGTTGAAATAAAAAAGCATAAAATGACGCTTGTATTTGCCGAACACATTCTTTAGTACAAAATTCGGCAGAAATAAAAAATAGCAACGTATCAGCCAATTTCGGTCAGTAGGAGACAAAAGGCTCCTATTTTTACGAAGGAAAAACGATCATCGTGCACTACGCCTCTGCGTTCTGGAGAATACGGATCACCAAAAGCATTAGGTATAATTACCGTCCACTTTGCCAGCTCGCCTCAGTTCACGTCAAGCTACGTTCAGCCGGTCGTTTCTGTTGACATCTCACCGTGATCACTTAGGTGGAGTGAACGACAAGTGAGCTGTCATGGCATCTTGTTTGTATGGTTTGACATCTCAGTTGTCGTTCACTTCGTCTAAGTGTTCACTTCGACATGTTTACAGAATCGCACTGCTGTTCACTTAAGGCTCAGCCGGTCTATTTTGTAGAGTTTACAGAATATACCAGCTGAGCTTGAAGATGTCTATAGTGTAGACATCACACAAACAAAAAACTTAGGTGAGGTGAGTTTAAAATGAATCGTCCATCCACCTTGGCCGGATTCTCCCAGAGTTGCAGAACCTACCAGAGTTGCGGAATCTGTTCGAAAGAGTCACCGCGGCCCTGGAACGCAAAGGGCATTAGGAGGAACACGGATGGGTTTTAGTCAGTAAGAGTCTGACACTCCCTTCTGCTTCGCCCAGAGTGGGAGGAGTTGCCTATTTAAAACTGGCCAAGTTCGAGTTGGACTCGCGTGCAAAGGGTACCGGACCAATTTCATTTTTTTAATATGTTATTTTAACACTGCAGACTTCTTATAGTTTTCCTGTAATCTTTAGATATAGGACTATTACCTGCATTTTTTTTTTAATTTTAGTCTCAGTAGTTTCGGAGATAAAGATGGGGAATGGTCGTTATTGGTCTAATTTCTTGAATTACTTCAAAACTATTTTAAAATTATGAAAAAAATATAATTTAAACCCTCTCCGGCTTTTATTTGATATGTCACACGATACAGTTTGTAAAAAAAAACATTTAGTTTGACCCCCATTCCCCCCCTAAGTTTACACGGTGTGAAGTCTACCGAATAGCAGTACTGTCTCACGGTAAGATTATTATAGGAATGTTCCCTAATGTTTCCCATCACCGGCAACTTGGCTTAAAAACAATAAAAAATTTCACATATGTCTATCTCCAGGCTTATACTGAGAATAGCCTAACGAAAAAAACTCAATACCACTGACCAAATTCGAAATCAATCATTTGACACAAGTTTAAGCAGTATAGACGAGTGAAAAAACGCCTGTTGGGGAAAAAAAACACGTATGTCGTATAGAATATAGTTCTTCAAAATGGCCCAGGCCTTTGCCCGCATATTTTGTCCGCTTCCAGTTTAACCGCATATGCTAGCGGAATAGTAGCGACCCACACATACACAATGCCGTTAATTTAAGTGCTGTATTCGGACAAACGAATTCCAAAAAAAAAGAGAATTTTCTTAAAAAAATCCTTCGAATTGTGTGTACATGGAGTCAAATGGCCCACAACGCAGTCACTGGGACCCTCTTCGTGCCTGTAAAAGTTCTACAAAAGAACGCTGGGACCAGCAGCGTAGCATGTTTTCTGAGTTTGGGCGGGCCGTCCGTGCCTCAGAATCACTTCGATGGTCACCCATCCGGCGATGGACCTCGACGAGCGTATGTAACCTACCTTGATCGATGCTCCTTAGTTATGAGCCACCTAAACAGATAGCTGGTAAAGCTGTTGCGTTTTAGAATGGTATATCAGTCATTTCCTCTTCTCTAATATTTATCTTTTAAGTTAAAGCCTGTTCAAAACCAACAAGAACTCGATAAATTTCAACGTAAAATAAGGTTACCACAGCGATCCTATGCCCCGCGAACACGTATGTGGCTACCGATAGTGCTTGAGCTGTTTTTAGAGCTGTATTTTTCTTTATTTGAGATGGGTTTGCTCTTGAATCTAGTATTGGTTACAGATGACAGAGACAAAGTCTACCATGGAGCGAGCTTACCCAGAAGTAGCCTGTTCACTTTAACTTTGAAAATATTAAGATTTTAAGCGTTCGGAAACACAGACGCAGGCGCATGACGCGTCTATGGTAGGCGCCAGATAAACTTGCAATAAAGTACACTGACCTTTCCCTAATATCCCTTCGTAGATACCCGAACAGTAATCTCAGGAACTACTGGTCCGATTTGAAAAATTATTTCAGTATTAGATAGTCCATGTATCGAGGAAGGATATAGGCTACATATCATCACGCTAAGACTAAAAGGAGCCGAGCATTAATGGAAAATGTGACGCAGACGAAGTTGCGTGGGTCAGCTAGATAATAATATTTATGATGTTTGTACACTGACCGCCCTAAATCTAACTCCTTTCGTTAAATCCATCCAAATTATTGTCTATAAGAGATTGCCCTGTGCGATAAGACCGCCCATTGTACACCTGTTTTTATAAACGTTTTCTGTATTTGTTATGAAGTGTACATTAAAGTAAATAATAAATAGGAATTAAAATGATTAAAACTATAATAACTTTTAATTAAGGTTTAGTAATCGGTGGACACATGAAGAGGCTGCACGCACTCTAAAACGCAACGACTTTATCAGTACTTGTGAATAAAAACATCCTACCTTTTTTCTTCTCAGCATCATTTTCTTCATCAGCATTCTCCTCCTTTTCAGCCTTCTGCTTCTTTTTCTTGCTAGTCTTACACGCTACAGTCTTCTTAGCTTTAGTTTTTCTTTTCTTCCCGATTTCCACTTCTGGTGATTTTTCTTCTTCTGAAAAATTATCTTTGGTAAGAAAAAAAAAAATCACGGATGGTTTATATATGGAAAAGCTTTCAGTTTATTCCCTTGGGTAAAATCTGGCTAGAAAAAAAGCCAGCCAAGTGCGAGTCGGACTCGCACACAAAGGGTTCCGTACCCAAAGAGTAGCCAACGGAACCCTATTACTAAGCCTCCGCTGTCCGTCCGTCTGTCTGTCAGCGGACGGTATCTCATGAACCGTAATAGATAGTAGAGAGTTGAAAATTTCACAGATGATGTATTTCTGTTCCCGCTAGTACAACAAATACTAAAAAATATAATAAAATAAATATTTAAGGGGGCTCCCATACAGCAAACGTAATTTGTTTTGCCGTTTTTATAGATAATCGTACGGAACTGTTACGGAGCAGGTTCTAAGTAACTTTAAAAAAAAAAAAAATGTGTATACGAGTTTCCAGCTTATCTGCTCTCATACCGAGATTCACCCATATTCTATAAATGATAAATGATATTTATTTTGAGTTAATGTCTGAAGTGGTATTTTGAGGAAAGTACCACACAGATTTGAGTGGACCTGTCTGGACCGTGCAAGCATTTGCCAGTTATCGTGTAGCTCAAACTTAGAACTTAAAGGAGCTCAACGTACTGACATACAATACCAAAGTAAGGACATTAATGTGTAGGCCGCATAAAGAACTCAAACCGCCAGACTAACATTGAAATGAACCCCTAACATAGCAATCTACATGGTCCTCAAAATGGTCACCTCAACCTTAACATGGTCCTAAAATAATTTGAATCAGATCCGCTGTGCGTTGATCGATTAGTCAGTTAGTTTCTGCTTTTATTTATATTCACTACTGACTACATATTATAAAACAAAGTGCTCCGTCGTGTCTGTCTGTTCGCGATAAACTCAAAAACTACTGCACCGATTTTCATGCTGTTTTCACCAATCTATACTAATATTATAAAGCAGAAGAGTTTGTTTGTTTGTTTGTTTGTTTGGTTGAACGCGCTAATCTCAGGAACTACTGGTCCGATTTGAAAAATTCTTTCAGTGTTAGATAGCCCATTTATCGAGGAAGGCTATAGGCTATATATCATCACGCTAAGACAAATAGGAGCGGAGCAGTAATGGAAAATGTGACGCAGACGAAGTTGCGCGGGTCAGCTAGTAATATTATAAAGTAGAAGAGTTTGTTTGTTTGTTTGGTTGAACGCGCTAATGTCAGGAACTACTGGTCCGATTTGATCAACATTTTTAGTGTTATATAGCCCATTTATCGAGGAAGGTTAAGGCTATATATCATCACGCTAAGACAAATAGGAACGGAGCAGTAATGGAAAAAGTGACGCAGACGAAGTTGCGCGGGTCAGCTAGTGTTTTAGTATATAAAATTTTTCAAGCGGGCGAAGCCGAGGAAAAAACTAGCAGAAAATATAAATAGATGACAGTATAACATACCTCGTTCACTTAATTTTAACTCTAGAGATTCGCTGTGCACTTTGTAGTCCTCGTCGTCATCGATATTGTCGTCCTGTGCGATCTCTTCTTTGACGACATCTGCAAAAGAATATTACAATTAAATCAATATTTATGTAAAAATGAATTGCTGTTCGTTAGTCTCGCTAAAACTCGAGAACGGCTGGGCCGATTTCGGTCATTGCTTTTTTTGTTTAGTTCGCCAGAATACAGGGAAGGTTTAAAAGCAAAGAAAAATGGATAGGTAGTGTAGCCATCTGACGGGAGCGAAGCCGCAGGGGACAGTTAGTCTAATTTATAAAAATCTCGTGACACGGTGTTTGTTATCAAGCTCCTCAGTAACGGCTTGACCGATCGTAATGTAATATTTTGTGTATATTTGGAAGGTCTGAGAATAGTTCATAGAGTATGTTTTTATAAGACAAAACAACGTTTACCGGATCAGCTAGTTCTTTTATATTTTACTCATCATCTGCCTAGCCTTTTCCCAAATATATTGGGGTCAGCTTCCAGCCAAACTGGATTTAGCTGCATACCAGTATTTAAACGTGGCGCGTAAAAGCGAATTAATGATCTCATCGGCGCCCCTGAGGTGATCATGAGCAGGCGCGGATCGGTGGAGGTTTGGGGGTATGCGGCACAGAGACTACAGTCCCGCAAACCTACATTGAAAAGGGAAGATCCTCCGCCCAGGCGGTTGTTGGACGTGGACTGGACGTAAAGGCTACGCCGATCTCCCAGTCCACCCTCACTAAGACGCTGCGGGAATTTCAGTGCTGGGTCGTTTTAGTGGGTATACCGGGCTTGCCCGGGGAGTCCCACATACCCCTCCCACTCCCCCGAGTGAGAGGGTATGCGTAACGCATTTTTTCGCAACCGAAAAAAAAAAAAAAAAAGGCGGTTGTTGGACCGTCGGGCAACTGCATGCACTGCACTATGGTTCATAGCATGATAAACTCTGCTGTCGCGATGTAGGATTTTGTTCGCCGCCAGTTGGATAGACGGCGTCGCGGTTCTTTTTGTTGCGATAGATATATATTTCGTTGGTGTTTCTTGCGGCGGCAGTGATGCAGATACAGAGGGTGGAATATTTGTCTTTGTATGGAGAGAGCAGGTGGGTTATGGAGAAACAAGCGGCTTTACAATTTATACGTAATCAAACACCATAGCATCGCGTCGCGTCTCATTGAAAACCGAACCGCAGGAATGCATTGAAAGGCGATTTCCCATTTGATTGTTGTTCCACAATAATAAACAATGACGAAAACCATTGTTTATCTTCATGTAACTAACAATGAAAATGGCGTGTGAGTGATGTTGAGCTGTTTATAGTATAAACAGCTCAACATCACATAAACTTTATACAAACAACATAGCAAGCAAACAAGCAAGTAATGCTTCATCCCGAGTTTAAACAGTCGCCGTTCGCGAGCGAATTGTGCGCGCGTACTACAAGAGTACCTGTAGTGATTTTATTTAAAAAATAGTGTAGATACTTGGGGCGGGTTGTTTCACGTTCACTTAACGCTTGCGTAAACGTTAAAAATGGTGCTAACTATCGTTAAATCCAAAAATTGGGTTGTTTCACAAAAGGTCAGCGTTAACGCACGTAAAATATAACGTTTACGTTAACAGATGGTCTGAGCAATGGTTAACGTTACTTTAGTTGCATCAAATAGAACAATATTGTGAAATTTCTTTTGAATTCCTCAATACCAGTTCTTCTGATGACACAAATAAGTGGTGGAATGCAAAACAAGCTATTTAGTAGTAGGACCCGTGTCAATAACTTAGTTATTGGGATGAGCAGGAATTTATACCAGAATGTTTTGAAACAACGCTTCTTATTTAACGAACGTTAAAGATCTTCCGTAATTGTTACTTTTTGACGTACGTATGTTACGTTAACCAACCGTTTGATACAACCCGCCCTAAATCTAACTTCTTTCGTTCAATCCATCCTAAGGTTGTCTGTAAGAGATTGCCCTGTGCGATAAGACCGCCCATTGTACACTTGTTTTTATAAACGTTTTTCCTGTACTTGTTATGAGGTGTACAATAAAGTATAAAATAGATAATAATAAATAAGAAGGACGCAGATCCATCAGCAGGACGGTAAACTTTGAGCTGTATCGTCGCCTGACTAGTGACGCCTTAAGAGGTGGTGCGCAAATACTATAATTTAGTAACGTCTCTATATTATGAAACCTTCTGTCACTAATGCAGCACATTAGATATTGTTCGCTGTCTACAGTAATAATTGGACTCCAGATTTATGTACTGTAGGTATATAGTCATAGCTGTGCTGAATAGGCTAGATTCCATCATCCACAAATTGCAAAACTATTTAGTCCGTCAGTATTTAAAAATAATGGACCCGTATCAAAAACTACTCAAAAACTACTGCACCGATTTTCGTGCTGTTTTCACCAATGGATAGAGTGGCTCTCGAGGAAGGTTTTAGTTTATAATTTGTCGCAAGGCGCGGGCATCAGCTAGTTTGTTTCTATGATTTACTTACCATCAGGTTCTGAGTCAGGAATTTCTTGCTTAACCTCTATATCAATCATTGGAGGCGCAGCTTCAGCAACTGGAAAGACAAGAAAAAGTTGTTTTAAACCCTTTTGTTTTTACTACCCTTCTCAAGTAACACTCAATCGCGATGTCCTGGACATTTCTTATTTTTTAATTGACTTCCAAAAAACGAAGCCACGAAAGCTTCTTACAAAATCGTTGTTTTCTATGGGCAAAAGCTGAATGGAGCTGAATAAATGTGTTTACTGCCTCATTCTTATTCTTAAGCTTCCTCGCTCAAGTAGCACTTTTGAAAAGTCATACTTCAGACCTTATTCATTATCTCTCATTTTATATACATAGCAGCCCTATGCATATTTTTTCTTAAGAATGCAGTATAACCCAAATTGGCATAATAATTCTCTATTTTACGCCATAACTACATAACAATGCCATAACTACACAGTGATAAAATAGTTCATGTAGAAAGGCAAGCACATTTGTCTGTAAAAACTTAGAACTCAGAATAAAACAGTTCTTTCTGACCAACATTTATCTACATTGCTTTGCTGTACAGACAAAATTCTACTACCTATATTATACCGCGTGTATCTGACATCGACGCACAAACGATTTCCATGGGTCCAGGGCATGATTCTGGACACCCCAGTGTTGGAATTTTTCGTCGGTTCTTTTTTCATTTTTTATTTTTTTTCAAGAGTACCACAAATAGGTATCAGCTCAGCTGAGCTGATATCTATTTGTGGTTTATTCAGATTGCTCTTTTTAGTGAAAGTAGTTAATTAATTATTTTTTTATTAAAAATCTCCTTGGGTTAGTACGGAATAACGATTATGAGCAGTCTAAAGTAAAAAAACCCTTGAAAAAAATTAGAAAAATTCCGACGAAAAATTCTAAGTCTAGGGTGTCCAGAATCATGCCCTGGACCCATGGAAATCGTTTGTGCATCGATGTCAGATACACGCGGTATACCCAGTGTTCTCAACCGTAACAAAAAATTCAAATGTACAAACCTTTGATTCCATTACGGTTATACAAATCCTTGAACCGTTCTTCACACGACAGGACTTGCTTTTTGAAGTCTGATGCATCTCGTAGTCGTATGACGCAAACCTCGCAAATTGTGTATGTAGCTGCACTTAATAAACCGGGAACTGGAGCCATCTGTAACCAATTAATCTTAATTTCAATCCTAATATATAAAATTCTTCCATTCCTGAGTGAATGACAGACAATGTACAGCCAAAACTACTGGTTGCAGAAATCAGAAATTTGTCAGCAAGTTCCTTGGGGGTTTAACCTAGATCAGGATGACAGGGACAAAGTCTACAATGGAGCGTGCTTACCCAGAAGGAGCCTGTTCACTCTAACTTTGAAGAGATTATGGTTGTAAGTGGTTGCGTATGTATTTTATGGTCACTTACTTATTCATTGGCCTACCTTGGATTCTATTTAATGTTAAAGATATAATCTACACATTCTACACTAACATTATAGTTAAGAGAGTACATAAGAGTTTGTTTGTTTGGTTGAACGCGCTAATCTCAGGAGCTACTACTACTGGTCCGATTTGAAAAAATTTTTCAGTGTTAGTTAGCCCATTTATCGAGGAAGGTTATAGGCTATAATCATCACACTAAGACAAATAGGAGCAGAGCAATAATGGAAAATGTGACGCAGACGAAGTTGCACGGGTCAGCTAGTGATAATATATTCTACTTAGAAAATATCATCAGGTTTTGTTCACAGTTATTCATTTCTTTTCAATTTCAAACATAAAAGGTCACTATGTTTGTAGTTTAATATAACATCCATTGTATAAGGCAAAAATATACATAACAGCATCTTTGCTTAGCTAACCATACCACTCAAGGAACTATTGTTCAAATGTAACAAATCCAACAACTACTTAAATTTTGGCCTAGGTTTCATAGATCGCCAATTGTAATACTGACAGTTTGATCGGTGTTAATGAATTCTATCCAATGACATTAGGATAGAGAAATCCTAAACAAAAATCACCTTGAGTGGCATATTATTTGGCTAACTCTTAGTGTTCTTTAAAGACAGTTTGATTCTACCTCTTAATTTAGTTATTGAGTACAGAGTACATACATCTTGTCAGCAGGACATCCTCTTAAGTATCACAGTTTCAAGCCCTTATCATCATCTGCCAATCCTTTTCCCAACCATACAAGAGATGGTTTCCAGTTAAATAGAGTTCAGCCTAATATCAGTAAATTATATAGTCTCTGTCCATCTGACCTCCACAACCCAGTAAGTGAGTCAACCAGACCCAAATCGTTCAAGTAAGCTCGTACTAACAGCTAATTAATAATGATAATATGAAGCTGTTTTTATTAACTTTTAAGATATTACAAGCATTGTATCATCGTACATCGACCATGCTTTAGCTCTATACAGCGTCCTAAGCCCAGACTTTAGAAAGGGCGTTGTTTTAGAGTCAATTACACTAAAAATTTAGCAGTAATATAAAAAGGTAAACAACCCAGTGGTCAACAAACTGTAACAATTTTCAATTTGTAAGCGTGAATGAATAAATGGTGCTTTTTACTCACATCAATATCGAAACATTCATTCAACATATCCGCATAAATTTCGGCTAAACCTGTAGTTCGTACAGGTTCAGCCAAATTTTTAAAACTTCCTTCACTGTGACAGCACCGACACAAATCCTTCTCCAATTGCCAATTTCCTGACGACATTTTATGTGCTTGGTGACATTAACTATAACTAAACGTTATGTATTAATTCAATGTAACTTAAAAACACATTAACAGACACACAAAGATATTTTAAATTAACACTGGAAGTAAAAATCGTAAAACGTGTGTACGTTTTGGAACGGTCGCCATATTGTTTCTTTTCTCTCTATTGACTGTTTGACAATTTATCACAAATGTTGCCATACATGATACGCGTATGGTAAGAACACTGCTATCGGGCCCGATATCTAGGGCGCCCTGTCCCTGCGGCAGGGTACCGATTATTACACTACACAATCTATCGTGCCCTAACTGCAGTGGCGGCGTAAAGTGGGGGCGGAGGAGGCTGGTCCGCCCCGGGTGCCTAGCACCAAGGTGACAACGACAACTCACTCGTACATCCAAAGAAGGCGTAGTATAGGTCCAAGGAAGGCTTACATTTTTTTTTTTATCAAATTCACTAGCTGACCCGTGCAACGTCGTCTGCGAAACATTTTTCATTACTACTCCGCTCGTGAGCGTGATGATATATAGCCTATAGCCTTCCTCGATAAATGGGCTATCTAACGCTGAAATAATTTTTCAAATCGGACCAGCAGTTCCAGAGATTAGCGCGTTCAACCAAACAAACAAACAAACTCTTCTGCTTTATAAATAGACAGATATCAAAGTCGCGTCTATAAAAAAAAATGAAGTGGCTTTTTTGACGTGCCTATAATTTGTTTCCAACTTCAGACATCAATTAACAACTACCTACTCTTGTGACTACTTGCATACAAATATTATACCTAGTTTAATTTATTAAAATGCATCGCAACTATAATTTCACTTCTTTTTTAGGAGTATAATTTAATTCCCTAAAATAATAAAGTCATGTTGCGCTTAAACCGCGCGAGACAGGGAAATCAATTTTGATACTTTGATCGAATATTTTAGTACCTAAAATAATCAATCGAAAATATCTGAATACAAATCTGCCCAAGGTGCCAATCTACCCAATGCCGCCACTGCGGCAGTGACCTGCCTCCCTGTCTCTTACTTACACTAGGTGATAGACAGAGCAGGGAGATCGGAGCCACCCGATCGCCCGATGGCAGTGTCCTTACACCCGATTTCTTATTACACTAGTCTCGCCCTAGTTATCGGGCCCGATAGATTGGGTAGTGTAATAACCGCTTCAAATCGAATCAAATCAATTTTTTTTTTTTTTAATAGGTAACTCTCTCGCGTTATTGATGATTGAACGCACAACCGAAACTACTGGTGAAAGCTAAAATGTGGCATGTAGATTCGATGTAAAGTGTAGAAGAGCACTAAAAGGTTATCCCGAAATTCCTACGGGATTCGGAAATAACGGGATATGCGCGTACAAAGTCACGTGCAAAAGCTAGTCTGTTACAATAGGTAAGTATAAGCAGCAAAGCGTATAATACGACGGTACCTCAAGACTTAATCCGATTACAGTAAATATAGGCAATAAAAAGAAAACCCCACTTGATTTACATTTACAACACTGCAATACTTCACGCTTATTTTCACTGTCCTGATCGGTCGCAGTACTTTGAACGAGTAAAGGAAGCAGTTGATATCTTAAGTGTTCGGGGGGGGGGGGGGGGGGGGTGGAACCCCCAAAACTCTCCCCCTGGCTACACCCGTGATGACAAGCTCACTTCTTGATTACTTTTACAATAACCTTCACTTTGACATGTTTACTTACAGCAGCAGTGACCCAGTGCTCCTTACACCACACGCACATGAATGGCGTATAATTATTCTCGTAAGATGACGTTAAAGCTGCTTTCAGACTACGCTATAATAGCATAACATAGCATAGAGTATATAGCTCATAGCAAAACAATATCGCGCACCATGCATTGTCAATAATATAATAATATATAGTACAGTACAGTGTGAACATGTCCCTAACAAATAATAACAATGTATGGTGCGTTGATAACTTGCATGACGCACGTTTTTTTTTTTTTCCTCCCTCAGAGGGGTTTGGCTTCGCAGTTCGCACACCTTGTGCATTTGCCAGAGTCAAGTAACGCACGTTTTAGTATACCTACTTGTTACTAAAACGTAACCAGCCAGTTCTTGAACTGTGATGCGCTTTGGCAATGGCACATGTCCAATATTTTGTAAATGTAACGAACAGAATAAATAGAAAAAAATTAGGTTTTTCTATCTAATAAAATATCCGATTTAGGTGTTACAGTAGAATTTGTCATCTAACAGGTAAATCATCTACAGGTAGTGGGCATTGCAGGAAGGACAATAAAACAAAAAAAAAAGAATAGACATGACATGTTTATTTTCATATAAAATAGTATTGAATCAACAAAACCTTAATAGTTGAAAAATATAATTATTCAAGATAATTTTGAGACACAGAATTAAAATGTCTTTTTCATGTTCTCAGACAAGTTACATTACAATAAGCGTGTATACCAAATTTCAGCTCAATCGGTTAAAGCTAACTGATTTAAAATTCAGTAGCAAGATTCCACCCGGACAAACAATGTAGGTACGTAACATTGCAAACATTGCGTAAAAACTTTTAGAAGAAGAACGGCCGTAAGTAAATATAAATCACGCAGACACTGGCATGCGCGGCACGCAAGAGGGCGCCGTGTAACGATTGTTTGTAATTGTGTGTCATTGTCTAAAATATAATTCGTATAAATCAGACAAATATTCTACTAACGTATCACTTGTTGCGCTTGCATTTTAAACTCGTGGCCAAATAGTAACAGCCGCACGGGTCGATCTTTAAGGTTAAGCAACGCTTGCCAAGGTTGGTCTGTGGATGGTTTACCTTTTTAACATATCGAGTTTCCTCCGTGCCTCGGAAAGCACGTTAAGCTGTTGGTCCCGTTGGTTATTTGGAGATCTTTGGCAGTCGTTACGGATAGTCAGAAGCCAGAAAATCCGACACCAGTCTTGCCTAGGAGTACCGTGTTACCCAGTTAATGGGTTGTGAGGGTCTGGTAGGTAGCCGCTCCACTTAAAACACTGGTATTCAGCTGAATCCGGTTTGACTAGAAGCCGACGCCAATATAGTTGGGAAAAACCTACGCAGATGATGTATATTAAACTGGAATAGCGGCCAGCCGCTAGACGGATCAACCGCTGGGCGGATCAACCGCTAGTGCGTAGGACGGCTAACTTACACTGCACATTCCAAACTTTAAAATAGTCAAACTACAGCAAAACATTATAATTTTGATCACATACACACTGCCTATTACACAATCTTAAAGTTAACTTTTTCCTTCATCAGATTTTATTTGTTGGATTTTTATATCGCCGTCTTCTGACAGAAGCAGTCTGGAACAAAGAGAATAACATTTGTACAACTAAAGGACGAACCTAGCTTTGCGACCAAAATAAATTAGCTGTTTAGCACATTTTGCCGAGGTATGCGCAAATAAATGTATGGGGCTGGGGCAGCATATTTCATTAAAATATATGTCACCAGAAAGTGGCAGACACCGTAAGATTGTGATAAATCTTGATTAGATTATAATTACTCGAAATATCATGAAAAAATCGTTTTGTATATTATATATATCCCATTCAAATTCAGTAGTATCCAATACATCCGTGTCTTATTTAGAAAAAAAAGTTGACAATTTCACGCGATATTTTATAATCTTACGGAGTTTGCCTCTTTCCGGTGACATGTTATGAACTGTGTACTTACTGTCGTGTTGGTGGGTCAGTTGGGGCATTTGGAGTTGGTGGGGCAGATTGAGTTGGGGGGGCAGATTGTGTTGGTGGGGTAGACTGTGTTCGTTGGGCAGATTGAGTTACTGGGTCAGGTAAAGTTAGTGGGGCAAATAGAGTTGGTAGGGCAGATTGAGTAAGAGGGGCAGATTGAGTTAGTGGGCCAGATAAAGTTATTGGAGCAAATAGAGTTAGTGGGGCAGATGGATTCTGTGGGTCAGAAAAAGTTACGGGGGCAAATAGGGTTAATGGGCCAGATAAAGTTAGTGGGGCAGATAGAGTTACTGGGGCAGGTGCAGTAGGTGGGGCAGCTGAAGTAGGTGGGGCAGCTGAAGTAGATGGGCAGATGATTCGTTTCTTTTTCCTTCCTTTATTAATCTTAGTGTCAAGTTTAACTCCCAGTGTGTCATTTGAGCTGAAATAAAAAAAATAGGATAAGAATTAAAAAAATGAGGTTCAGTGAGTCTAAAAAGGCCACTTTATAATCATAATTATTAGAATCTTATCACTCCACAATCAATCAAATGTCATTTTCATCTTTATCGCTAACGCATTAGGTTCAAGGTTGATTGGGAAAATTTGACAGTGACGGGTAGCATGATGTGCTTTGTGATTCTGCTGAAGTGGCCTTTATAGTCTCCCTGAAATGATTTTCAGAACTAAGTTTTCCAAGGCAATGGAGTAGTTAGAAGGGGAGATTTTATGAGGCTATTCATCCACCTAGCCTTTTCCCAACTATATGGTAAAATTTTGTACAAGATATTCTCTGTAAGTGTAATTTATGTACGATTATTTATGTTGTAAAATCTTGACACATAATAAAAGCAAATTAGGGTTAGAATATGATTTTTTAGGTTTGTCTAATTTTGCCCGCGACTTCTTTTTTTTTATACAAAACGGGGAACTCTTGGCCCAAATGTCACCTGATGGAAAGTGATGATAAGGCCGAAGATGGAAGCGAGTTTCACCCGGAATCCTCGGAACTGGCTATCATACCTCTAACTGCCGGAACACAACAATGCTGTTAACATTGTTGTTATGGCGACAGACTTAGACATGATGGTGGTAGCTTGCCAGGCGGACTTAGAACAAGTCCTACCACCAACCAAACCGAGCAAAAAATTTGCCCCCGCTGGGAATCGAATCCGGGA
The DNA here is from genome assembly GCA_963859965.1 of Ceramica pisi. Lineage (NCBI taxonomy): Eukaryota > Metazoa > Arthropoda > Insecta > Lepidoptera > Noctuidae > Ceramica > Ceramica pisi. The sequence continues at coordinate 5,705,860 of OY982556.1, read as the reverse complement.
CCTCTGGGTTTGAATCAGGTGGTATAACCACTAGACCACGGAGGCGGTTAGTGTCACCTGTTTAGCACCACCCGGGGTACTTCGTACGCGCACCTCCGTTTTTTCGCGTTCCCGTGGGAATTTCGGGAAATCCTTCCTTAGTACTCCCCTACACTCCCCAAGGAACCTACATACCAAATATCACCTCTCTACGACCAGTAGTTTCTGCTGTTTTGTCTGTCTGTCACTCGCTCAGTAATGGTAGAATTTTATATTTTAGTATAAATTATACCCTATGTTACTTCCTGTTAATTAAGTGAAATTAATTATTAGAGAAAAAAAACTTTTTACAAAAAGTACAAACGACTTCTAAAAAAAAACACTACAAAGTAAAAAATAACTTTAATTTCGGAAGTCGGTGTTTTTGTTAGTTTCTTCGTATTTTGACACCGACTTCCGAAATTAAAGTTGTTTTTTACTTTGTAGTGTTTTTTTTTTAGAAGTCGGTTGTATTTTTTGTACAAGTTTTTTTTTTTTTTTTTTCACTTTTTAGTGGTGCCTCACACCTAACAATTGTTAGTTTGTCACCACTACAAAATCACAGAAAAGCAAAATACGCAATTTCGATTATCAAAGAATCATCTAAATAGTCAAATTCCAGCTATTTCGACTTAAAATCCAAAGTACGTAACCGATTTTAATATGATTTAAATGGGACCAATCTGCAAGTAGGGGACGATGGGGGAATTGCGGACGCGGGGTAAATACGGACTCACATATACCGCGTGTATCTGACATCGACGCACAAACGATTTCCATGGGTCCGGGGCATGATTCTGGACACCCTAGACTTAGAATTTTTCGTCGGCTTTTTTCTCATTTTTTCATTTTTTTCAAGAGTTTTTTTACTGTAGACTACTCATAATCGTTATTCTGACCTAACCCAATGAGATTTTTAATAAAGAAATAATTAATTAACTACTTTCACCAAAAAGAGCAATCTGAATAAAGCCACAAATAATATCAGCTCAGCTGAGCTGATACTTTGTAGTACTCTTGAAAAAAATGAGAAAAGAACCGACGAAAAATTCCAACACTGGGGTGTCCAGAATCATGCCCTGGACCCATGGAAATCGTTTGTGCGTCGATGTCAGATACACGCGGTATCTACTTTATCCCCGCCACCCGCGTCCCGCCGCCGCGATCACGCATTACGTTCCGACATCTTTAGTGTCCTCCAAACATTCCCGACAGGCGGCTGCGCACACGCTTCAAGGTAATTGAATTTTAACATTTTTTGTGATTTTGATGTAATTTTTTATGTTTACTATTTTGAGTGTTATTCAAAAAGATTTAAGTGTCAGTAAAAAGTCATATTTTCTGTCGATTGCGATATTAATGACGAGTAAAAAGTACAATCGATTGCCTTGATAAATTTTATTAACCTAAAAATTTTGTTATTATACTTTTTCTAACTCGTTTGGGTCAATTGCGGACAAATGGCCTGGGGTAAATACGGACGTCCGTTTTTACCCCATTATTGATCTTAACCTATTTTTTTACGTTATTTTTTGTATATAATAATATTTTTATATTCCAGATGCCTCGAAAATATATTAGGAAAAAAGAACCAGCCTATACCATAGAAACTTTACAAAAAGCTGTGCAAGAAATTAAAGACTCCTTTTCGACAGGTGGCAGAGAAGTATGGCATTCCCAGAGCGACCCTTTTCGATCAAGTGCAAAAAGCCTGTGTTAGTACCATGCCAAAAAGAGGTAAGAACGTCGGCATTAGTGGGCGATGTTAGTGAAACTGGTGCTAATCAAAGTATAACAAGTCAAACTTGTCCATCTCCCTCAGTACCACTTAGTGATGTAGTGCAAGTACCAACCCTAAAACCATCTCGTACAAAACGATTAGTTAAAAAAAAACATTCCATTATTTTTACCAGCACACCGGAAAAAGAAAACTTAGAGCAAAAAGAACAAAAGAAAATAGAAAGGAAGAGAAAGAACCTAGAACAAGAAAAGACCAAAACTTTAAATAAGAAACCAAAAAAATACTAAAGAAAAACGACCAAAAGGTTTAAGAAACTTAAATAATTTTGAATGTGAAAAAGAAAATGATGAATATTTCTGCATTTATTGCCAAGAAAAGTATTGTGACCCACCCACCGAAGATTGGATTATGTGTTCAGAATGTAAGAATTGGGCACATGAGAATTGCAGTGCTGGGTCTTCTTCAAGAGGCTACATTTGTGAATTCTGCAAATGAAATGGAACCTCATCCGTAAATACCCCATGTCGTCCGCAATTAACCCAGCAATAGTCCGTATTTACCCCAAGAGCTAAGGGTAATTACGGACAAGAAGGTTTTTGTTTTTCGTTAAAATTTAATTAATGTTGATTGATCTCATATAATAATTAATGTTGATTTGATAGGTTAACAAATATAGTTTAATAATTAATAAAGAAAGACTGATTATTATTAAAAGTTTGAGTTTTATTTATGATTTCGCATAAGCGTCCGCAATTCCCCCACCTTCCTATCCTTTCAGATAAAACAAAAAAATTTCAAATCGGTTCATAATTGTCGGAGTTATGAGGTAACAAACATAAAAAAAGCATACAACCGAATTGATAACCTTCTCCTTTTTGGGAAGTCGGTTAAAAATGGTTAAAATGGCGGTCCAGTAGTTTCGGAGCCTATTCGGTACAAACAAAAAAATCTTTCCTCTTTGTAATCTATACTTCTATACTAATATTATAAAGCAGAATTTGTTTGTTTGTTTGATTGTTTGTTTGTTTGAACGCGCTAATCTCAGGAACTACTGGTCAGATTTGAAAAATTCTTTCAGTGTTAGATAGACCATTTATCGAGGAAGGTTGTAGGCTATTATTTATATCATCACTAAGACAAAAAGGAGCGGAGCATTAAAGGAAAATGTGACACAGACAAAGTTGCGCGGGTCAGCTAGTCTAAAATACAAACATCTTGTGTCACGATGTTTGTCATCGAACTCTTCCAAAACGGCTTGACCGATTTTATGATTTTTTTTTTGTGTACACTCAGTAGGTCTGAGAATAGGTTTTAGGGTAGGTACTTATTTTATTTTTTTTGTTATTTGGCAGAATAACATTTGCCCGGTCAGCTAGTATTATATAGATACATTAGAAGAAAATTCTTCCACTGGCTTCATCTCGAAGAAATAACTTGCCAACGGGTACCGTGTTATAGTAGCTGGCACGATTGATGAGGCACAGATGAATGCAGCAGGACAATCGAGCCAATGTACGGTGGGTGGGTGGAAACTTGCAAGCTTAGTTGATGAGCATTGACTGACGAACCAATAACGTAAAGCGTCAGAGCTATCGTCGTCAAACTGACCAATGGAGAGTGTGCTCACGACCCGTAATTTTGATACCCTACTTGATACGTTTTGAGGATTTTTTTTAAAGACATAACATTTCGCCGAAAAACATCCATTTTAATCCTTATTTTTTTTTTTATATTGATGTACCCAGTGTCACTCTCACCACTAAGACGAATCTATTGACACCACTCACATTAAAATACGACAAGCCGTTTAGACTCCAGGGCGTGCCAAAGAAATATACATACATACACTAGAAAAACATAATCCCCCTGATTCTTTAGCTAACGGGTAAAAACACTGGTACGTGCTGAATCCGCTTTGTCTGGAAGCCAACCAGACTTTAGTTGGGAAAAAGCTAGGCAAATAATGATGATAACTTACGTAGTGGCTTCCTCACTCTGTGGTCTGGTTTTGCAGTAAACAGAGATTGGGTCAGCAAGCACGCAAAACAAAAAAATATTATTTTTAACCGACCTCCCAAAAAGAAGGAGGTTCTCAATTCGGTTGTATTTTTTTATGTTTTTTACCTCATTATTCCGACATATTATGAACCTATTTGAAAAATTCTTGTTTATCTGAAAGGATATAAGTACTTGCAGATTGGTCCCATTTAAATTTTATCAAAATCGGTTACGAACTTTGGATTTTAAATCGAAATAGCTGGAATTGTTGTAAATGGTTTTATGTCATCCAAGTAATCGAAATTGCTTATTTTGCTTATCTGCGATTTTGGAGTGGTTTTGTTAGGTGTGGGGTACCACTAAAAAGTGAAAATTAAAAAAAAAACTTTTTACAAAAAAATACAACCGGTGTTTTTGTTACTTTCTTTTGTTTTGTATTTTGACACCGACTTTCGAAATTAAAGTTATTTTTTACTTTCTAGTTTATTTTTTTTGGAAGTCGGTTGTATTTTTTGTAAAAAGTTTTTTATTTTTCTTATCCTTCACTACATAGTACCTACATATTATTATAAATAAAAGTCTTCCGCCGCGTCTATCTGTCTGTTCGCGATAAACTCAAAAACGACTGCACCGATTTTCATGCTGTTTTCACCAATGGATAGAGTGGTTCTCTAGGAAGGTTTTAGTATATAATTTGTCAAGCGGGCGAAGACGCGGCCATCAGCTCAGACAGACACAGACGCGGCGGAGGACTTTGTTTAATAATATGTATTGATGAATATTAATAGTTGGATCAAACTTTCTCGTGGCAGGTAGCCTACCCTTAGGTACTAAATGTTGTTTTAACTTATAACTTACTCGTTTGCTCCAGAAACGCCGGGTTCATCCTTCACTTTGGGCGCGTAAATTTCAGGTTCTTCACTGAAATTAAAAAAGTCGGTTATTTCAAAAAAATAATTAAGCTAACGCAACGACGTTCAAAAGTGCCTTTTACTGTTGAAAGTCAAAATTTACAGAATATACTGGGCATGCCAAAACTATTTTTTTTTTTTATTTAAAAACTAAGCGAACTGCATTCAAAGAATTTTAAATAATCGCCTGTCTCAACCGGGAATCGAACCTGTTTAATGTGGAAAAACAAATAACCTGTAATTTTACTGTACCGATCAAAATTGTTTCTTCTAAATAACTTAGCATGTGAAATAGCTTCCCTATTTGACGATGAAATCCTAATATATAAAATTTTCTTTCCGTTACTGAGTGAGTGAGTGAGTGGTGCTCGTGGTTAAATAATAACAGCCGCACAGGTCGATCTTCAAGGTTAAGCAACGCTTGCCGAGGTTGATCTGTAGATGGGTGACCATCTCTACATACCGAGTTTTCTCCGTGCCTCGGAAAGCACGTTAAGCTGTTGGTCCCGGCTCTCATTTGGAGATCTTTGGCAGTCGTTACGGATAGTCAGAAGCCAGAAAATCTGACACCAGTCTTGCCAAGGAGTACCGTGTTACCCAATAGGGAATATGCACGCGATTTTTTTATTTATAAAATGAATTACTTATAAGCTCCAGTAAACACTCTAGAAAATATTTTGATATCTTCATCAGCGATGAAGTTATAACGCTTCAAAGATTACTTTTAGAACGAGAAGTCTGACATGGAATTTGACGTCACATTACGTGACGTCTATACATAGAGTATATAACCACTAGAGAGCGTATAGGCCGATTTCTTCTAAGTACGCGGCTCACTACAGCGGGCCGGGGGACGAGGAACAACGCGCGGCTGCAATTGGTCCGTTCAAGGTCAAGTTGCATAGGTAGCCTATGGTTAGTGGTGACACTACTTGATTAGAGGAAAATAGTCGATATCGATAAAATGGATTTGAACATTATAAAAATACTCAATCCAAACAAACAGCGCTATAATATCTTGTTTAAACAAAGTTTCCCTATTAACCTTATCTTTCCACTTTTATTTTAATTCTGAAATCTTCGAAAATCTAAAATGAAAACATGTATGTCAAACACACATGAAAAATCTGAGACCCTCCTCCTATTTTTAATGTCGTTTAAAAGTATTTACGTGTTTAATGTAAGTATGTGAATTGATTAAAAATTGTATAAGTTGTAATTTTATGATCATCGATAAATCGACTTCAATCATTAAACGTAACAGCACAGATTTTTACGATAAAAATACAAAGGGGAAGAAAGGGATAAAAATATAAGTATTTCCTAATGAAAGAAAGAGACTTTTCCAAAAGACATCAACGCGCGCTTCTCACAGTATGCTCGTTCACCTAACCACCATTTTATATAGACCCCTGCAGTGGCTCATCATCTGATTCAAATCAAAAATATTTTGCGTAGTCTTTACTCTTCGATGAAAAGTTATGCCATCATTTTTGTAACAAAAGGTCTTGGAATGTTTCCCACACAAATTCACCGGGTATGAAGGCATTTTTATGCGTTATAAATTGCATAAAAATTAAAACGATTTGTAAAAACTTAGCATGCCCACAGGTCTAACAATTGGTCACAACTAAAATGGTTACTAGTGCCGCTGACTAACATCTGAGCAAAAACACTAATAGTTTTCGTGCGTCGGGGCACTGTATGCGCAGTCAAGTGGTTTAATAGTCTTTGCGTCTATACATCTGCCATAGAAAACAGCGTTTTCGCGAGAGGGACAGATATATTTGTTTAAAATCATTATATTATTATCTCGTTTGTTTTTCGACCAATTTTGATTCTATTTCCACTGTTAGTAATATATTTTTGTATATTTTTAGATAAAGTGTTTAGATAATAAATATTTTTTATGCATATTCCCTATTTAAGGGTTGTGGAGGTCTGGTAGGCAGCCGCTCCACATAAAAATACTGGTATTCAGCTGAATCCGGTTTGACTGGAAGCCGACCCCAATATAGTTGGGAAAAGGCTAGGCAGCTGATGACCGAGTGAACGACTGACAGATAACGCACAGGTGAAACTAGTGGTCGCAGAAAGCTGAAATTTGGCGAGTAGCTTTCCTAAACTCCGTAGGGGAGCACTAAGAGAGGATTTCCCGAAATTCCTACGGGAACGGGAAAAACGGGATATGCGCGTACGAAGTCGCGGACAGGAGCTAGTTTGACATAATAGGAAAAACAACACAATATTAAATTAGTTCTTCATCAACTAGATATTAGCCTAGCCTTTTCCCAGCTATGTTGGAGTCGGCTTCCAGACAGACCTGATACAGCTGATCATTACTTATTTGAAAGACTAGAAGCCTTAGTGTGAGTTTTCTAACGTACTCGATCGCGTTAAGGTGGAAGCTCCAGGGTAGCCCGCGAAATTCACATATTTTTATGTTTTTTGCAATTTGCCGGTCAGTGTGAAGCTGTATGTTAAACAGAATACGGTTTGCGATCATAAAGAGCATTTATCTAAAGGATTATAACCATTTGAATCATCAATATAACACTCTAAGTTCATAGAACTCGATTGAATGTTATTTCGTGAAAAAGTCATTCAATCGAATTGTATGAACTTAGAGGTTTATATTGACAATTAAAATGGGTATTATTCTTTAGATAAATATGCGTTACGGCCGTGAATCGTATTTTGTTCAACATACAGCTTCACAATGACCGGCAAATTGCAAAAACATAAAAATATTTGAATTTCGCGGGCTACCCTGGCGCTTCCACCTTAACGTAAACGTTTGCCTTTGTCAAAGTGTATGAAAAAAAATAAGGTTACCCGTTATTCTCACCAGGCGGCGCTTATTCAGTTTCAATACAAATTGGCATTTACGCTAACGCGGTCGAGAACGGTAAAAAACTCAACCTAAGCCCACAGACAATATGATGGTATCCACTTACTTGTCGCTTTCCAGAGAGTCTTCATCCGGTTCTTCCTTAACCACCAACGTCTCTTCCCTGAAAATTTAAACGAAATAAATATTATTAAGATGATGATGAACCCCCCGAATCCACGATCGTATATTTTTGTGAACAAGTCGCATATTAGAAAAAGTCATAAAATCCGACTGCTAAACTTTTATGAAAGAAAACTGTTTACTAATTGAATTCTAACATTTATGGCTTATACAATACATATTTTTGTAAAATTATTTTAATTAGGTTAGGTTAGATATTAACGAGTTACAATTTAGCGCCTAAAATCCGCCATATTGCTTAAAAAAAAAACTATCTAAAAAAACACTTGGGTTTTTTGAATTAATCTAACGGCTCCTCAATGGTCGAAATCCATCCAACCGTTTGGAAGGAACGAGGTGATAAAGGCTACTAGTTGACCTGCGCAACTTCGTCTGCGTCACATTTTCCATTATTGCTCCGCTCCTATTTGTCTTAGGTAAATTTGTTTGTAAGTTTGTATGTAGGGGGTAATATCAGGAACTACAAAATTTTTTTCAGTATTAGATAGCCCATTTATCGAGGCTATAGGCTACATATCATCACGTTAAGACTAAAAGGAGCCTTGCATTAATGGAAAATGTGACGCAGACGAAGTTGCGTGGGTCAGCTAGTAGCCTATAACCTTACTCGATAAATGGGCTATCTAACACTGAAAGAATTTTTCAAATCGAACCCATAGTTGTTCCTGAGATTAGCGCGTTCAACCAAACAAACAAACAAACTCTTCTGGTTTATAATATTAGTATAGATTTACAAAACAAACACGTTTATCGTTGCCAATTCAGATAAAGAGGCATGCGTATCGAGTGATTTACTTCAAAACATTTAGTTTGTATGAAAATTAACAAAAAATTAGAATTGATTAATGTGTCCATAATGAAAAAATGCGATCGAAGTCTATGTATATCGTCCTGAACACGGTGTATATGTTTTTTTCTTACTGTAAGTATGCGTAACGGCTGAACCGTTTTTAACGCAAAATTAACTAGGACATAGCTTGTAGGACTAACTTTCAAAAAAATCCATAATACCATATCTATACTAATATTATAAAGCAGAAGAGTTTGTTTGTTTGTTTGGTTGAACGCGCTAATCTCAGGAACTACTGCTCCGATTTGAAAAATTCTTTCTGTGTTAGATAGCCCATTTATCGAGGAAGGCTATAAGCTATATATCATCACGCTAAGACAAAAAGGAGCGGAGCGTTAGTGGAAATTGAGACGCAGACGAATTTGCGCGGGTCAGCTAGTAATAATATAATCATCTAAGACTCACTGGTGAGCAGCACTGGATGGCTCATCATCGCTACTGGCTTCATTACTGTCCGAGTCTTCCTCACTTGAACTGGAACAATATTACAATACACATTCATTACTGTCCGAGTCTTCCTCACTTGAACTGGAACAATATTACAATACACATTCATTACTGTCCGAGTCTTCCTCACTTGAACTGGAACAATATTACAATACACATTCATTACTGTCCGAGTCTTCCTCACTTGAACTGGAACAATATTACAATACACATTCATTACTGTCCGAGTCTTCCTCACTTGAACTGGAACAATATTACAATACACATTCATTACTGTCCGAGTCTTCCTCACTTGAACTGGAACAATATTACAATACACATTCATTACTGTCCGAGTCTTCCTCACTTGAACTGGAACAATATTACAATACACATTCATTACTGTCCGAGTCTTCCTCACTTGAACTGGAACAATATTACAATACACATTCATTACTGTCCGAGTCTTCCTCACTTGAACTGGAACAATATTACAATACACATTCATTACTGTCCGAGTCTTCCTCACTTGAACTGGAACAATATTACAATACACATTCATTACTGTCCGAGTCTTCCTCACTTGAACTGGAACAATATTACAATACACATTCAAATTGCTATCAACTTATAAGAGGTCGTTCATGTATTACCTACGTAAGCAGAGTTTTAGTCATCTTTAGTTCTTACCCTTCCCTTCTATATTTACATTAAAACTTTTTTTTTAGTTTTGTTTTTCTATCAAAATTTTGCCCCACACTAGGAATTTCTCCTGTATCGAGAGAGCGTTCACAAGAATACAAACTCACATCACGGCCGTAGCTAGGGGTAGGCATTGTGGGGCAATGCCCTACCTTAAAAACACCAAAAACTAAGATAAATTATTATAGTTCAATTGTTTGTTTATAGTTTGAGATAAAAAAATTGTAGCGATTGGTATCTAAAATTCTAAACTTTTCTACTAGAGTCTATTGACCTATAGGTTAGTGATATACATGGTGATTGATTTAGGAGCCCGTGCTTCGGAGATCATATATGATATTTTTTTTACTTCCGTCCTACATGTAAACAATGCTGCCCTACCTCAAATTCGACTCTAGCTACAGCCCTAACTCACATACACAAACAGCCAGACCCGGAACAACTATCTGTAGGCCATACAAATATTTGTTCCAAGCGGGAATCGAACCCGCGACACGCACCGCAGCAGCCAATAGCTCAACCACAGCGCTAACCGTGTAGCCATTAAAGACTGCTATAGTATTTTCTCTCACGAGACCTATTGCCCCCACTTCTGTTATTTCTTACTTAACCTACTGCTTTCATATGGGTAACGAAACTTATTTACGAGTAACAAGTTTAATTTCTAAGTACCTATAAGGAATTTAAAGCTTATATGAAACACCGTGTGTATTATCCCATACCTGTCCGTCTCCCACGGCCTCTTCCGAAAACTGCTTTCTTTCCGACTCGGTTTCACTTGCGCCTCAGCATTCCGTCTCGCTTCCTCCCGCAGTATCTCCACTACCGTCTTCTCGTTCACTCCGGTGGCCAAAGCCGTCCGTTGGCTGAACTTTGACAGGGAAGTCAACTCTAAGCCATCAAACGACTTCTTCAATTCTTCGTACTCTTGCTCAAAGTAATGGTATACTTTTGCGATGACGAGTTTTATTTGATCCTGTGGGTTAAATGATTAAGTTAAGTATGTTATTGGCGTCTATCTGCAAACTTGGAAACAGTTTTTTAAAGTTAGGTCAGGGTGGCATATTTCGTCTATGGAGCGTAACCGTAAACATAGCTCTTCCATTGCCTTTAGTTGTAATTGGGTAAGAATGATTGTACAATGTTGAAGGACAGGGTAAACCATAGAGTATATAACCACTAGAGAGCGTATAGGCCGATTTCTTCTAAGTACGCGGCTCACTACAGCGGGCCGGGGGACGAGGAACAACGCGCGGCTGCAATTGGTCCGTTCAAGGTCAAGTTGCATAGGTAGCCTATGGTTAGTGGTGGCACTACTTGATTAAAGGAAAATAGTCGATATCGATAAAATGGACTTTAACATAATAAAAATACTCAATCCAAACAAACAGCGCTATAATATCTTGTTTAAACAAAGTTTCCCTATTAACCTTATCTTTCCACTTTTATTTTAATTCTGAAATCTTCGAAAATCTAAAATGAAAACATGAATGTCAAACACACAGATGAAAAATTTGAGACCCTCCTCCTATTTTTAATGTCGTTTAAAAGTAGTTACGTGTTTAATGTAAGTATGTGAATTGATTAAAAACTGTATTAGTTGTAATTTTATGATCATCGATAAATCGACTTCAATCAACGCAACAGCACAGATTTTTACGATAAAAATACAAAGGGGAAGAAAGGGATAAAAATATAAGTATTTCCTAATGAAAGAAAGAGACTTTTCCAAAAGACATCAACGCGCGCTTCTCACAGTGTGCTCGATCACCTAACCACCATTTTATATAGACCCCTGCAGTGGCTCATCATCTGATTCAAATCAAAAATATTTTGCGTAGTCTTTACTCTTCGATGAAAAGTTATGCCATCATTTTTGTAACAAAAGGTCTTGGAATGTTTCCCACACAAATTCACCGGGTATGAAGGCATTTTTATGCGTTATAAATTGCATAAAAATTAAAACCATTTGTAAAAACTTAGCATGCCCACAGGTCTAACAATTGGTCACAACTAAAATGGTTACTAGTGCCGCTGACTAACATCTGAGCAAAAACACTAATAGTTTTCGTGCGTCGGGGCACTGTATGCGCAGTCAAGTGGTTTAATAGTCTTTGGGGTAAACACAACACACTCTGCAAAAACCGGTATTCATGTGGGCGATGTAGTATAAATTTAAACAGTAAACGATGTAGTCCATAACCTTGATTTCCTTTTCCATGTTGTTTTAGTTTACTTTGGGCTTTTATCAAGTGAGCAAAATTTTTATATTTCATTTTCAGTTTCATGTAATTTTATTTTCTTTCTGTATTGAAGTTCAACTTTCAATTTTCTTATTCTTGGAGTGTTGCTAGAGAGACTCTTTGAGGTTTGAACAAAGATTTGATTTGAAGCATTTTCAGTCTGTGTACATACAATTTTCATTTCCTACCAACAGAGCAGTTTGAGTTTCTTTGTCTTCTTTTTGAGAGACTCCTGGATCGGTACTGGCTAAGCTTGGCAGCATCAACAATGGTAGGGCATTCTTTTTTAAAAGTTTTCTTTTTGATGATTGTAGTATATGCTCCAAATGAAAATGTTTTTCACAACCTCGGTAGGAAGTAAAGTTTGGTTTGTTTTCCAAATCATCTCAACGGATCAGTTGCAACCATTGAAGACGTCTGAAAAAAGTCCCTTTTATAGGGAAAAAAAATCTGCTGTCGCCTTACTGCCACGTTACAAAACTCCAATCCTTACAAACTTCAACACCTACCTACTCAATTAAAATGCAAGAAACAGCTGACCAGAAATTTTATTAACTTTATATATTAGCTTATTAACGTCTCTATAATTAATTAAGTAAGTACCTAAAACTCGCAACAACTCAAAACAACAAATTCTTTGGTCAACAATGCCAACCAGCTCAAACATCGAAGTAATCTGTGAATATTTCACGAGTCTAGCTGTGGTTGTTGTTTATTTTTTTTTATTTATTTATTTATAAGGCACACCAACAACTTATTTACAAAATTAATTATATAACATGTGACGTCAAGGGTCCTATGTAAATAAGCACTTACAGGCATGCACAACTTTCACATTAATAAATTACAAACATATTACAACTTAAATTCATTTAGCAATAATAGTAAAAATAAAAAAATATTCAGTAACAAATTGAAAGTAAGTAATTAAATTGATATGTAAAACATAAAGATAAATATTATAAGTAATTGAATTATAAAAGGTTAAAATTTACTTTATAGCCCGCTGATTTAAGGGTCGGGAGGGGGTGGAGGGGGAAGGTGGGGGGGAGGGGTTGCCCTCTGCACCACCCCCACCCCCCGGAGCCCCACGGTTGTGGAGATATCCATGGTTAAAGTTTTGAGGTTAGAATAGCATTTGAGTTAGAAAAACAGGTAAAATTGAGTATCGTTTAGCAGGAGGAGGGACGGGGAGGTGCCCCCTATGCCCTAGCACCACTCCCATGTAAAGGCGACAGGCTGTTCTTGAGAAAAACTAATTATAGTAACCTAACCTCAAAAAGTTTTATATTCAGTCCGGAGGCCCAGTCGACGGAGCCCCGCTTCGCGGGGCTCCTACTTCTGAGTAGTTTATAAAAAAATAACCTCGAAGGGAATGGCGGGGTCTATTCGCTCGCTACGCTCGCTCACTCGACCCCGCCATTCCCTTCTAACCTAACCTGTCCGAGTCGGGGTGCCCACAAGTCCAGAGCTCGCTTCGCTCGCTCTTGCATCCAATGGCACTTCACTTGGTTCGCATTTATGTATGTGAATATATAAAAATATTATATTTATGAAAAAAAAACAAGATATAAAATTGAACAAAAAACACTTCTAACGTTAACGGAACGTGAAATGTCAACTTTGACGTCTACCATGACAATTTATCTAACCTAAAAATTTGCAAATGGCGTACTATTTTCGTACTTTTTTGAAACTTTAATGAATTTTATCTCGTAAACCGTGATTCTCCGCACCTTGCTACTTTGTGAAAGGCTTTCTATTCGTGAGTAGTATCTACAAAAAAAATATGAACTTCCAAAGCCGCGGGCTATAAAGGAAATTCGAGCCAAAATACTTAATCTGAGAAAATTTCAACTATCTAGTGACAGACAGATGGTCGGTCAAATAATCAAATTAATTTTTTCTAGTATTATTCATACACAGTATAATACCCAATAATATTAATAATAAAATACCATGTCTTTACTTTGAATTATACAAACTAACAAAACAAAACAAGCGTACCGGTCTACCCTATCATGATTCATGATGAACCGCCTTTATCTACCTATTTCTCAAGTCAATCACTTTTGTTTGCTCTATTCACTTTATTTATTAATCCAGACATCTTTTTTTCGGGAGTTCATTTACAAAGACAGGTCAGTGGGTCGTCTTAGGGGTGGATAGACACACATTTTTACTAGTAAGTAAAATTATTTTATAGTCTAACCTTTGAGAGTTTCCAGGTAATCTAAAAAAAGTTGTCTCTGGATGCGAGACGAATTCATGCAACCAAAAACAGCACAATATATCCTACTAGTCATAAATGTACTTGAAAACTTAATTTTTGGTGAAAAAATCGCGCGGGTTTGTTCTATTCTATTTCTATTTTTTAATAGCAAGTAAACAACACACCGTCCGTTTGTCACTTCACTTGTCGTATTGTCGTTGTCAAATTGTCAATTTGTCATGACAATGTCACGCACGACTACCGACCGTGCAGTGTTGCAAATTTTATTTTAACGAAACCACAAATTGTGGCATCGTAACATTCGTAACCCACCAGAAAACCACTAAATTTGGCGATACCTCAAAAAACCACTAACATTTTATGCTAGACAGATAATATCTTCTATCTCTTGTTCTTGTTAAATGTGTGTACATAAATGGTTAAATAATAAATAAATATACTTACCTAAAAATTATTTGAAAATAAAACAACAATATTGTATTCTTTCCTATAAAATTATAGTTTATTTTTGATAAGTACAAAACAATTAAATCGTAAAGGCATATCATCTTCGGAATAATCGAATTCTTCTATGATTTCTATAATCGAATTCTTCTATGATTTCTGTTTCTGCAGATTAAATTTCCATGGTTGAAATTTTTCGTACCACGCTAGGCGCTAGGCCACGCATTGGGTAGTAATGGTTGCAACATTTTCCGCCGCGTTATAAACCAGCTCGGACTGTGAGAATTAGTAAAAACTTCATTCGGTTTCTGTGTTTTGTTTTCACAACGTTCATCATACTAAATAATCGCTCTACGTCAACGTTACAATGAGGTAAAAGAAACTACCTCAGTAAAAGGTAAAAGGAAAACCTAAATACACATAAAACATATACACTTAGAACGTAAACGTTCTAGTCATTTCCCGAAAATATGTTGATCGTGCTATTGGCTGAATTTCGTACCTTACCACTAACTGAAGCATCAAAAGCCACTAGAAAAATCCACTAGCCACTAAAACCAAAATTTGCCCGCTAAAAGGTATTAAGTCTAAACCACCAGATCTAGTGGAAATTCCACTAAGTTGGCAACACTGCTACCGTGGCGATGTCTCGCCAGCGCCAAGCTATTTGTAAATGTATGGCGCCCATTACACGGTCAATCTAGATCGCGATCTGCGATCAAAATCAATGATCACGATCCAGATTGATAATGTACGAGTTAGATTGACGTATCTGATCTCAAAATTATCTAGATATTTTGAAATCCAGATTGCGATCCCCTGATCGCGATCAAGATTGAACGTGTAAATGCAAGATGACGACGAGAAACGAAGATGACACGCGCTCCTCGTCGCCGCCGATTGAACCGGTGAATTTACCTTCGCTTCCACAATTGGAAGAAGATTTCATTATCCTTTTAGAAACGTTACCCGAGCTATGGAATGCCCAGCATAAATATTACACTAACAAATATAAGAGACAAGCTGGATACGAAAAGTTAATCGAAATTTTCAAAAAAATCAAGCCACAGGCAACCGTAGATAATGTCCGCAAGAAAATAAATAAATTTATATCCATGGCAACAGGTGTTAACGCGGCGATTACGATACACGGACTGGTTGTGACGCGATCCAGTGATCCGTGATCCGCAATCTAGATTGACCGTGTAATGGGCGCCTATTACGAAATGTGTTTAGTCAACAATAGTGATGGAGTATCGTCATATCGATCAATGAGAATTACGAATACGCAAATAATTTTACAAATATAAATTAAAACTGATTAAATATTTCCATATTTGTTTTATTTCACAGTATCCCTAGTATGACCAAAACACAAGCCAAACCCAACGTGTCTAAACCATTAATTTTATTTTGCGTTCAGAATTGGGTCAGTGGGTCATCTTAGGGGCGGGGCTTATTTTATTTGAACTCTCATCTTTTGTTTATAAATATAATTGTTACGGTGAACATTTTTTAAACACAGTACCTAATAAGAACTCGTTAAGGTTGCCCTTCTAAAATTTTTATGGCATGGCATGGGAAGCAGTCACCTCCTTCTACGAATCAGTAATGCTAGCACAGAAGGAACGCGTGACAGAGAGGGAAATCTCACGCCCTGGTTGCTGGAACAGACGAAGACGCCCCGGGCGTCGGGAGTCGCAGGGCCATTCCCGGCCACCGTTGGCGCGGGCCTGCGGATGGCTATCGCTGAGTGTCTCGCTGTCCGATCGGAACTAGGGGGGCTACTCTCTAAGCCCGACGTCCGTAGTTTTGGGCTTAGTTGCGGGCGTATTCTACTCCGTGTTATCTAACCACTAAGAATTAATGACAACAAAATTCGAAAGTTACTGTCAAATCGCGTTGTCATTCATTTATAGTCAGGGTTCGGGACTAATCGTAAGTCCGTAGGTGATACGGAGTAGAATACGCCCGCAACTAAGCCCGAAACTACGGACTTCGGGCTTAGAGAGTAGCCCCCCTGTACCCAAAGGGTAAAAACAGGACCCTATTACTAAATCTTCGCTGTCTGTCTGTCACCAAGCTGTATCTCAAGAACCGCGATAGCTAGACAGTTCACAGATGATGTATTTCTGTTGCCGCTTTAAGAGCGTGTATTCCGTCCACTAGCGCCGCCAATCGTTTTTTATTATTTGTGGTAAATTTAAGACACGTAGATAAAAAACCGCTCTGTAGTGCACTGAAGAAATGTATTTAATAGATATGTTTTGAGAGTTATGATTTGTACTTTAGAACATAAATAGTTGCTAAAGTTGATATTTTTGCTAAAAGTGGCCACTTTTAGCAATAATTGCCGTTTTGGCTATTTAGCCATGAGTTATGTATTAAAAATAGCTGTCAAAAAATAATAGATACATTTCTTCAGTGCACTACAGAGCGGTTTTTTATCTACGTGTCTTAAATTTACCACAAATAATAAAAAACGATTGGCGGCGCTAGTGGACGGAATACACACTCTTAACAACAAATACTATAAAATAGAATAGGGGGCTCTCATACAACAAACTTGATTTTTCACTCAATATTTATAAATTATAATTAAAAATCTCTATCTGCTTTCCTCACCCTGCCTAATTATGCTAAGTCGATCCTATTCTTAAGTACTTAATTAACTAATTATCTATCTACCCACATGCTTTGAGTCGTTCAGGTTCGTTCAAAACCGTCCTCCACACTATTCGAGAAGTTACTTCGACGAAGTACTCTCCGAAATTGACCGAAGTCCGAAGTACTTACGTGTCCACACACGGGCAACTTCGCGAGGAGCTCAGTCGCACGTTCCCCTCACAATCACAATAGGCATCATCTATAGCGTTCATGTGGCAAATGCCGTTGCAATGTGTACTCTCGCACTTAGGAGTCCGACTCGTACTTAGGAGGAACAAACAATATTGTATGTAACTCACCTTCTGAATTCCTTCCGCAGTGTGCGATATTTCCGCGTTGCATTTCGGACAAAACACTTTGATTTCTTTTCCATCATCAGCCTGCAACTGCAAGCCTTCATTCTGGAGAAGGAGAAAATAATCGTTTAAAGCACTTTGACGCGATGACTAAAGATTTTGAACATAGGTACTTGGGAACGCGATTAATAATAATAATAATAATAATGGGCGGGGGCCCATTCATTGAGTGTGCAAGTCACCCCCTGCCATTTAAAAGCCGTGTATATTGTTAGTGGTCACGCAGGGGCCAATAGTTCTATAATAAACGATCATCAGTCCACTGAACCGCCCAAACCCATAGCGTTTCATCTTTTTTTTTCCATATTCTGCAATATTCTTGCTCCAACCGGGGATTGTCCTTGGGAATACTTTCACAGTGCATACAGGGATAATCGCCGGTTGGTGCCCCATTACATTTGAAATTTCTAACGGGGCCTCTGCGAGTTGGTTTCGGCCCCTCGTACGCCTACCAAAGGACCGGGTCTCCAGAGACCCGAGAAAGAAAACAAAAAAATAATAATAATAAAAAGCCGTGTATATTGTTAGTGGTCAGGCAGGGGCCAATAGTTCTATAATAAACGATTATCATTCCACTAAGCCACCCAAACCCATAGCGTTTCATTTTTTGTTTCAATATTCTGCAATAGTACTGCTCCAACCGGGGATTGTCCTTGGGAATACTTTCAGTGCATACAGGGATAATCGCCGGTTGGTGCCCCATTACATTTGAAATGTCTAACGGGGCCTCTGCGAGTTGGTTTCGGCCCCTCGTACGCCACCCAAAGGACCGGGTCTCCAGGGGCCCGAGAAAGTAAAAAAAATAATAATAATACTAATATCCTCGGACATTTCACACAACGCCATATAGTCCCAAGCTAAGCAACCTAATGCTTGTGTTATGGTAACGATATGGCTGATAAACTACTTATATATTTTTTTTCTTTTTTTGTAAATACATACATATTATAGATAGAAAAACACCCAGACTCGGAACAAATACATGTAGGTCGTACAAATATTTGTTCCGTGCGCGAACCCGCGACATGCTGCGCAGCAGTCAATCGCTCAACCACTGCGCCAACCGTGTCGTGATTGATCTTGGTACGTCTTCAACTATGTACCTAGCTAAGTACAATGCGATTCAAATGAGAATAGGAACGTCAATGACTTCTATCTGTCCAATGTGTCTTGAAAAATGCGGTTTGCAAAGAAAATTTAG
This sequence comes from Ceramica pisi, assembly GCA_963859965.1. Classification (NCBI taxonomy): domain Eukaryota; kingdom Metazoa; phylum Arthropoda; class Insecta; order Lepidoptera; family Noctuidae; genus Ceramica; species Ceramica pisi. The sequence goes on along the minus strand of OY982556.1, from coordinate 5,687,036 downwards.
TTGCAAACATCAGTGAACGCAAATAAAACATGGAAGCATTTCTTCAAGGGATCGCGCGTATCTTGACACAAAATTCCAAACAAACTCACACATCGAAACCACGTCGCTGATTCGCCAAACCACAAAAACAATATTATTACTACTGGATGGACAGTTAAAAATGGACCTTATTTCTTGAACATTTGGGTTTAAATTGCCACCTAACATATAGGCCGCTAACGGCATTTCTACGACGTCACTGCGCCCTCCATCCGTCGCCCGGGATGTTTTATGTAATAAGGTGCAACGCAAGTAAATTGTGATAGAGATGGTAAAACTTAACTATGTTTTATGAATAGAGCCCTGTTTAGGGAGTAATAGGTATTTATGCTAAAATAAATAGGAAGATAAATAAATAAAAATGTGTGATTTATTAATTTATTATTGGAACGAAGTTCCTTATTATTCACAATTTAGGTGCCAATACATTAATAGTGGTTTTTTTACGTATTATTTCGTATTATATAGCCAAATAACATTATACTCATCACTGCTTATTATTTGTCAGTGTTATTATGACGTGAAACCCAAAGATATTACCTACTGTCTTTTAAATTTTACTATTACCTAAGTTAAGTGCCTCGAAAAATTGTAAGTTTATTCAATTTCTGCCGTGATGAGTGTAGCAGAGAATCATTTTTGGCAATATAATGCAAACGAATTTTAAGGAATTCTTGAATAATGCTTTTGATAAAAAGTATGTCGTGGGGTGGAATATCATTAGGGTGCTTTAAAAAAAGTTAAATATATCATTATAGCTGGTCACACATGTGTGCTTGCTGGTTCAATATTTTCCTGATTGAACTTTCATAATATTTCGTAGAACACACTCAGAACGGTAGCATACTTTAAACAATGTTACCAAACCTTAGTCCACCAAAGTCTTTAAGACATATTAATTGGTGAAAATAAAGTTTTTCGCTTGCAAATAAACATTCCGTGCATTCTTCGCAATTGATTTTGGAATTTAGCTTTATTGCTACGAACCCGGAAATGTATTCAATTATATGCTCAATGGTATCTGGCAATTGCGTATTTGAATCTAGCATTGTTGCAAATACATCACTCACAGTTGTTCTCTTCAGTGGATAATGGCACGTTTTGAGTAGGTTCATCGTTAGCATCAAATCTAAATCCAAGAGTGGTTTCATTTATCAGTTTTGTTGAAGAACTGGTACAATTGAGCACAGGAAAATCTTCTAATTGAATACAATTTCCTGTAAATTTGGAGCTTAACTCTAAATTTTGTTTTTTTTTTTCGGTAAATTCCCATGAATTTGCGTGCATTGGGATTGTTGTTACATCGTCCATGATTTCGGATTAAGCCAAATTAAATTTCAAATTGATTGGATTGGAGGGTTGAAAGGCGACAAGACGCTGTCACTGTTGCTTTCTTGCATCTGCCATCATCCAGGCAGTCCAAGTTACTGTTGACCAACAATAGTACCGCCCGGCGCCTGAGACGTAATCTCAGCAGTAACTCTGTATGTAGAGGAACTGACGTATGAGACATGCTGTGGCCACGCAGCCAGAAGAGGAACTGAGCACCTTAATTAAGATTCCTAAATGCCAATTAAGTTTAACCTACCAAGTGATGTTTTCGTGATTTCGAGGATATTTCAGAATTGGGTATTTCAGTAAAATTTTCCTGCACAGTTAACAGTTCCTTGGCATTAACTGTTTCGGGTGTAAGAATCGACTGCAACGTTTCTAACGGAGTCGATGTAACTGGATTTTTAATCGAAAACACCATCTGAAATTAAATTATGATGGTTTTAGAATGAAACCTTTTAAAACACGAGGTGTAATACGAATATTTTTACCAAAACTTTGTAATAGCCTTGTGTAGGTATCATTATAAAATAATCAATTTTACCGTACAAATTGGAATAGCGTTTGTTTTAAGCTTCTTGTATCCTTTTTTTGTCTCATAGAAATCGTCATTTCTAAAATGAACCGAGCATATCCTTGTCTTTTTACTTGGAGTCCATTCACTTTCTTGTCTTTCCAAACGAACAGCTTTCGTCCATAATTTTCTTTGACATTGATCTTGTGGGAATCTAAAAGAATAAAGTATGCGGTCGGGGACAATCGTCGGAAGTTTCTTCTCACGTATAATTATAACAAAATTTTCGCTGCATTCAACTTGGATTTACATTTTGACCTCACTATCGACCTTACGAAAACTATGAAAACGATACACATGATGAATAATTTGGCAATTTTTGCAGACGCCATCTTGGATTTACATTTTAACGTCACTATCGGCTTTAAAACCCTCGAAAACTATGAAAACGACACCCATGACGATAAAACTTAATTTTTTTGAAGCAGCCATCTTGGATTTTCGTTTGACCAAATTCACACTTTTTTTATCTCTATCGAGTGTATTCGAAAGCAGAAAGTCACGTAGAGGGGGCATCAAGTATGAACGATCCGTGCTAAGAACTTTTATGCACATACAATAACTTGTATATTTTGCATTGTGCCGTCCCCATAAAAAAAAATGGCGTGCGTTGAATCTTAGATTGTAATCAAAATAATAAAATTTGTCAATATTGTCAGGTAGAAAAGTAAATTGTTTGTTTGGCATAATATCATCCCCATTGACTTCGTGACATAATTCATTAACCGACTTAATTTTTAATAGAAATATAAATAGCGATGTACTTACACGTGAAAACTAACTCCAGCATTCTTTTTATGCAAATGTGATTTATTTATACACCACTTCACTACACAAGAAGGCATTTTTTAATATTTAACACGCAAAAACCGGTAAACTATAGTCGACCGCCGCTGTCGCCTACTGCGAACGAACTAAACACGTGACCGGCGCAATTGGTAAGCCCCGCCTACCGCCGCGGCGCAATCTGGCAATCTGCGTTGGGACTTGGGACATTTTTTTGAGCTAGGAATGCTTCCATGTTTTAATGCGTTCACTGACATACATCGATCACTAATAAAAAACTAGGTAAGTACACAATCCCATACAAAAGTTCTCTAAAAACTGTCGTCAAATGTTTTAGCGTAATTAATAAACGTTGACGTCGTGGTGGGGCTTGCGCATCCCGATGAACCTTAGGTCATACCTAGGGTGAGGGGCCAGACAAAGAGAGATACAATCCGCAAGGCAGTTTTGTGGCGAACTGTTGGGCAGTAGCGACCCCACGAACCTTATCTCCCGGGAGAAGTCTTGTTCCTCATCTACGGCTTGCCTTTATTGGCTGGCCAGAGTGAATACTGACGAGGAACAGAGCTCCCACCTCTCTCTTGCCTTAATTGGCCGGTCTGAGTAGAGATTCGCTAGAGCACACGTGCTCGAGAGAAGGATGTATAATCCAGTAAGATGCCGGGTAGGGATCTTGACCGCACTTCCGGGATTGTCCTGATAGCCATGGTATACCTCTCCACTCCTCTAGCACCTCAGGCTATGTTGCCTCCTTGGCGCTACGTCACTTTGTGCTAGCGACCGTTTTCGGGGGCCCATTCATTGAGTGTGCAAGTCACCCCCTGCCATTTAAAAGCCGTGTATATTGTAAGCGGTCAGGCAGGGGCCAATAGTTCTATAATAAACGATTATCAGTCCACTAAACCGCCCAAACCCATAGCGTTTCATCTTTTTTTTTTCCATATTCTGCAATATTCTTGCTCCAACCGGGGATTGTCCTTGGGAATACTTTCACAGTGCATACAGGGATAATCGCCGGTTGGTGCCCCATTACATTTGAAATTTCTAACGGGGCCTCTGCGAGTTGGTTTCGGCCCCTCGTACGCCTACCAAAGGACCGGGACTCCAGAGACCCGAGAAAGAAAACAAAAAAATAATAATAATAATTGTCCCTGTACCCTGTCCCTGCGGCAGGGTGCCGATTATTACACTACACAATCTATCGTGCCCTAACTGCAGTGGCGGCGTAAAGTGGGGGCGGAGGAGGCTGGTCCGCCCCGGGTGCCTAGCATCAAGGTGACAACGACAACTCACTCGTACATCCAAAGAAGGCGTAGTATAGGTCCAAGGAAGGCGTAGGTACATTCTTTTTTTTATCAAATTCATTAGACAGATATCAAAGTCGCGTCTATAAAAAAAATAAAGTGGCTTTTTTGACGTGCCTATAATTTGTTTCCAACGTAAGACATCAATTAACAACTACCTACTCTTGTGACTACTTGCATACAAATATTAAACCTAGTCTAAAATGCATCGCAACTATAATTTCACATTTTTTTGGAGTATAATTTCTAATTCCCTAAAATATTAAAGTCATGTTGCGCTTAAACCGCGCGAGACAGGGAAATCAATTTTGATAATTTGATCGAATATTTTAGTACCTAAAATAATCAATCGAAAATATCTAAATACAATCTGCCCAAGGTACCAATCTACCCAATGCCGCCACTGCGGCAGTGACATGCCTCCCTGTCTCTTACTTACACTAGGTGATAGACAGAGCAGGGAGATCGGAGCCACCCGATCGCCCGATGGCAGTGTCCTTACACCCGATTTCTTATTACACTACTCTCGCACTAGTTATCGGGCCCGATAGATTGGGTAGTGTAATAACCGCTTTAGACACATTAGCTTAAATTCAATGACGTAGACACGTCATAAACGAACATCGCGGCGCTTAAAAACGGAGAAAATACTAGATAGCTACTAATACGCATGAAGAAAGGGAAAGAAAATATGTCACCGTACGGCGGGATGCCTGTTGCTAGAGGGAGATAAATATACATCTTCAGTTACGTCACAGGATAAGTAGTAGTCAAATTGACATCAAAACAAACGTAGTGTCGCGCGACAGGTTGGTGCGTAACTAAGCGCGATGTGGCCAATTGGCTTCATTTCATGTTGTCATTTAGAGTGCGGACAACGTATCAATAGTTTTATATATCATTGCTTAAGGCGAGGTTGCAGTACCGTGTGTTTTGACGAACAACGGCGACTGTCCGGCGAGCGAAATACTGCCTAAATTTTGATTGTTTTTTCTTCTTGGCGAAAACTGATAAAGAAATTATACAATTTGGTTTCAACATTTACTTCAAAGTAAAAAGCTCTATCTATTGATATAACTTTTATATATTAATATATTCGTGATGAAATCTCTTAGCAGTGCACGTTTAAAATTGTAATTTAGTGTCATGTTTGATAAAAAAAAGTATCGAGCCAATCATTCTAAATCGCGTTTCTATCTTTACGATTTACTTGAGGGTATGTTCAATTTTTATGTAATGATTTTTATTTATTAAAAAACTCATAATTAATCAGATTTTCAGACGTTCAAAAATCTTAAAAAGTACTGCAACCCCGCCTTAAATTGTATTCACAAAGCTTCGTACAAAAAGCAATAAAATTTTACGATCGGTACTCGATGATCAACCTACATCAAAACAAATTCAACCTTATACGCTTGTTTTAAGGTCAGAATTACAGTGTCAATAAAAGCAATAACAAGTTACGACCGAGGCTCGTCGCTTGGACAAGGAATGAATGGAGTCGAACCACCCAATACTTTTTGTTAATGAAATTTAAATTAAAATTTTTATTTTAATTTAATTTTTTTTTTTTATTTTTTTTTTTTTTTTAAATTTTGTTTAATTTGTTTCAAAAATTGGTGTACATAAAACATATTCTATTCTATTCTATGGTGTTTAGGTGTAATGGTTATAATTTACCTGAATGTAAATATGTTTTTGGATAGGGTACCTCATTAATTTTTTAATGAAGGTAATTGAAAAAGTCATCATTATTTATTTATTCAGAAATTTAAAGATATTGCTTGACAAACAACTTAGATCTAAATTAAATAGTTACTAAATATAAAAAGCAAGTAAAGAAAGTTCGTGTAAAATCTAAGAATATTATTAAAAAGTAAATAAAACTTTAATTCAGACTATATGGTCCATATTTTTGTTAGTATTTTGGTGTTAGTAACAATGGTGCTTATTTATTTATTTATTGTTAGGTTAGTATTGTTAGTTTTACTGTCCACATTTTTTGACGTAATGTTCATATGAAAGAAAAGAAAGAAAGAAAGAAAAAGAGTTTATTTGCGGCCAGTATGAGGCATACCAAAAAAAATACAATTATAAACATGAACAATTGGGAAGATATGCGTCAAATCCGCGCAAAACGGCCATCTCTCAGCATAATGCTGGGACTCGTGTACAAGACAGAGCCACAGCGCTGATTTTCAGTGACAGCCGGCGTTGACAGTTTGAGTTCGATCGGAGCAGCATAAAAAAGTAATAATAATGAAATAAATATAATACGTCTCGCACAAAAAGTAAATTATAATAATAATGAAATAAGTAAACTAAAAACAATAATAAACAAATAAAATAAAAAACATAGGTAATAAAATTGACAGACTGTTGCGTAGGTCACGTTGTTGGGTAAACTAATAGTGGCGCGCACAAAGCTAATTAAAACACTATTATCTATGTGCACCAAAGACAACAAAAAACTAAATATTCCATGCAATGCAATCATAGAGATAATGCGCACGCCCACAATGGCTGCCAAAGGAAGGAATGCGCCGCATTCCAATGCGCATTGACATTAAGTATTACGCAATGAATAATCTTGACCTTTTTTTTTTTTTAGTGATGGGAAATCATCCAATGACTCCTCCCGCTCTGGGTGTAGCGGGAGGGAGTGTCAGACTTCTACCGACTAAAACCCATCCATGTTCCTTCATTGCCCTTTGTGTTCCGGAGCCACGGTGTCTCTTGCGAATAATCCCGCGACTCCGGCAGGCGTCGGCCCTTTCGGGCCCCTCTGTGTGCTGACTCTCTTTGAGGCGCGCGTGGAACACTAACGCACCGTCGACACGGCCTGTCGTCACTAGACGGACGGACGGCGAGCCACCCATAGCTCGCCGTCCACAGGCCCGAATAATCTTGACCTACGCAATCAACGTACCTAATTTGTTATTGTTATTGAAATGTTTGTTGGATAAAGTGTTATTTGTGAGTGAATTCTATGTGTCAATGTGAGTGGTGCGTATAACTATGTTCCTAGATGGCAAAAACACGGTCCACTTCCAATCCTACACAAACCAAGCAAAGGGAACTATAAGTACTAATTAGTAATGAAGATAAGGATGTAAAACAATGAAGGGTTAGTAGGTTAGTAACTTTCTATCATATTTAGAAATGTTACAAAAAAAAAACGCATGGGACTGAATAATTAAGAACCCAATATATTGAAAATTCACATACTATTCGAGGTACAGCTGTTTTGTGTAGCCTTCTGATGCCTTTCGTAGTCACATATTCATCACTTTCTAAAAAATGCTTTGAACATACAACGCTTCCTTGGGTCGGCTTGAAGAATTCTTCGGATCTTTGACGTGCTATAACTGATATCCATTCTCCGCACCTCACTGGATCTCGAGGAAAGCTAAAAAAAACAAGTTAAAATCTCATTCTTTAATTGCACATATTCAAAATAAAATGTTACTGTCATATTTAGAGAAACAGTAAAGAATGCTTGTAAAACAAAAAAAAAACAATCGTTCTAATAAAAAAGTAAAAAACAACAGCGTCTCCAACAAATGGAACAGAATCAACACACATAATTCGAACAATTTAAGTGGGCATGCGATAGTATCATTAAATACATTTAGAAGGGTCTTTATAATTGAGATGCCATAAAACTCCTGATATGTAATACGACTAATAAAAATATTTTTACGATGTGTTTTTGATAAAATATCAGTATTATTTACAATACAGTGATAACAATTAAAATAATGATAATATTAGTCCTTACCGAAAATATGAAATTCCATCCTTTTTTAGCGTCCTGGATGTGTGATATTTACACTTTTTAAACGAGCACTGAGGCATGTTTACCGTCGGAGCGTTCGAAAGCTACTAGATTAAAAGCGTACCCAAATTTTCGAGTGGGCGCTCATTCGGCAAGGACATTTTTTCTCACCGATTGTGTAGGTACCTATCTAGTTTTTTATTTGTGATCGATGGTTACATATAAAAAAATAAAATAAACCGCATTTATTACACTACGCGATCTATCGGGCCCGATCAATGACGTATTATATACGATAATATCTAGGGCGAGTGTATCGTAATAAGAAAACGGGTGTAAAGACACTGCCATCGGGCGATCGGGTGGCTCCGATCTCCCTGCTCTGTCTATCACCTAGTGTAAGTAAGAGACAGGGAGGCAGGGTACTGCCGCAGTGGCCTAGTAGTTTGTATTCAGATATTTTCGATTGATTATTTTAGGTACTAAAATTTTCGATCAAATTATCAAAATAATCCCTGTCTCGCGCGGTTTAAGCGCAACATGAATTTATTATTTTAGGGAATTAGAAATTATACTCGAAAAAAAAAAACGGGAACTAATACTACACATGCATTTCTGTGAAAGTAATAGATACGCAGTCACACACACACACCCGCATTTCTTAAAACAGGACGTACTTCACAGTCAATTGTAAACCTTATCCCAACAAATACAGCGTGTATTTACGATGCACCGTACAACTCACGCACACAATAACATCGGAAACTATCGATGCGCTGTGCAGTGACCAATTTATTTTTCATATACGCTAGTGATTGACTAAATCAGAAAGTAATTATCGAATCTTCCATTTATTATTGAGTACAATTTTTTTTTTGGGTTCCTGAAAATAAAAAGAAATGTAAAACAGCTTGTCCAGTTATTTTTTTTTTAATTCAAAATGAAAGGGCTTTGTCGCACACGCGATTATGCCACCCTGGTTGGTTTAACAAAAAAAAAAAAAACAGAATGCATTATAATACAATAAAAAATATATTTTCTGTATCTATTATATATATTATTTATATATAAATAAAAGAAGTCGTGTTAGTTAGGTACCTACACTATTTAGGTAAGCTAGGTATAACTCAAGAACGGCTGAACCATTTTGGCTGAAAATTGGTGGGCTGGGGAACCAGGGGCCCGAGTCTGCTATTTTTTATAAATTTGTCATTCCGACACGATGTCATTGTCATGCCATTGTCATTTTGCTAAAAGTTCGTAATCTGCTAAATTCATAACGTCACAGTCACTGGCACGTCAGTGGCCGGTCACTGGTACGTCAATGGTCTCGTAATTTAATTGCGGTAGGAATGCCGTATTGCCATGATTATAAAACCGAGCTAAATTTGAGCATTTATTCATGCCAGATTTTATTTATATGTAGTTTTACATATTATTTATTAGTGTTATAAGCAATCTGAAGTAGTGAAAAGTTCGTAAATACTAAATCTGTCATTATGTACGAGATTACCATTCATATGGCTTTCTTTCAATGGCGTGTCAGTGGTTGATCATTGGAAAGTCATTATGATGCCATTATGTTGGTAGATTACCAAACTTGTGAAAATCAACCATTTTGAAATCAGTGATCGACCATTCTGACACTATTGTAATAGCAGACTCGGGCCCCAGGAGACGGACATAGAATAGTTTTTTTTTATAACCCACTGGAACTGTCCGGGTTAAACGGGAGCGAAGCCGCGGGGGACAGCTGCGGTTTTTATCAATAAACAGAGTGTTTGAAGAGGAAAGTTTAATTTATCTTGAGACTCCTACGGAAACGGGAAAAATGGGATCAGACATTTTTTACAATAATTGCAGGCAGTGTAAGGTTATATTTTGATCATAATATGATTCGAATTAACATACAACTAATACCAATCTATAAATAGCAAAAAAACTTAGGGTATTTGAATTTCGAAGCCTACTGGCGCTTTCGACTTAAAGTCTTAATATTTAATTATGATAGTGTTAAATAAAAGTCGATGTTTACTTACATTACGCTTCAAATAGGAACATCCCGGCTTAACATCCTGAAATATTGAATGACTGGTTTTATGAATGCCCTAAAACATGAGAATAGCTTTCATTAATAAAATAAATTTTAACTCACTTCTGCAAAAATAAGGTTTATTTTTAATCTTGGGATTGCCCATTTCAAAAGCCTGCGACGTTTCGTAAGAGTCTTGAACATTTCTTCCTCAAAGTGAATCGAACATATAGTGCTATATTTTGTAGGGAACCAGTTAGGTGGCTTGCCTGTGGCATCAATCCATTGCTTTTTGAAATTCGGATCTTTAGGGAACCTGAAAGGTATCAAAACAACTTTTTTATCAATTACATGTAACCAGATCTACTTCTAAACCTAACCATGTATTATGCAGCACCCTAATTGCATAACACAACATCAATCAAGATCTGAATAACTTTAAAGCATATTGCTTCATTTGTTCGAAAAATTGGTCGGCTCAACAAGGTAAACAACGCAATTAATGTTTTTAAACTGACATAAAAAAAACCGATTTCCTCTATAAGTGTGTTACGCAAATACCCCGCAGGTTATTGTTATAAAAATAAACCCTAGTTACTTTAGTAAAACACCCGTGCGATATAAATAACCTGAATATGTCAACTTATTCTAAGCAAAAGTTGCATTTTATTATCTGAACCATACCGATTACTGTAACGCATTCAAGGCTTTTAGTCAAATACAAAACCCATAAAAAAGTAAGGTAGTAAGTACGAAGAAAAGACATAATATTGTACGATACTTCAAAGCCCACTTATTATTAACCTAAGATTTAATTAACTTTCTTTACGAAAGTTAATTCTATAATGTAAAATTTAAAATAAACTATAAAAGAAAAATTTCATTTCTCAATCGACATTGTTGTCGATAAGCCTACATTAGAAGATCTACACGGACATCACTAACTCACCGCATACGGCCGCGGCCGCCATGATGCGAACCATAGACATCTAGGACTGTATCGTTTTGTGATTTTTACATTGCTTGTTCAGTCACTTAGCGACAAACTTAGGTAGTGGTTAATTAAGGAGTAATTTATTTCAAAAATAGCACAGTCGCTGTTTGTGTATTTGGACACAAAAATAACATACCTATTAGGAGTAAGAAATGTTTTAAGATTTGTTGTTTTTGTTGATTTTTAAAGACAAATGTAGTAAAATACTTGTACTTACATATGATAAGTGATCCCATGATTCAAAGAAGTTTGATTTTTACTTTGGTTTTTACAATGAGCCACTGAACAACACGGCATTCTTATTATTTGTCACGATCGCGGTCGAAAGCACAGGCACACTAGTTCGCGGCGACGGCCATCTGCATTGCATGCGGAACGTACGCATGTAGCGCGGACACCGACACGCCCCGCCCCCTTCTCCTGTTTTTAGGGTTCCGTAGCCAAATGGCAAAAACGGAACCCTTACAGATTCGTCATGTCTGTCTGTCTGTCCGTCCGTATGTCACAGCCACTTTTCTCCGAAACTATAAGATCTATGCTGTTGAAATTTGGTAAGTATTGTATTCCGTGAACCGCATAAAGATATTCACATAAAATAAAACTATACATTTTAGGGGTCCCCCTCCCCGTATGGGTCTTCAAAAATGATATTGAGGTTTCTACTATCATTTTATTCAAAACTGAATGGTTTGCGCGAGAGACACTTCCAAAGTGGTAAAATGTGTCCCCCCCCCCCCCTTAACCATGTAAACTACCAGCGAAAATTGGTTTGAATGAGATCTAGTTAGTCTTTTTTTTTAAATCTATACTAATATTATAAAGCAGAAGAGTTTGTTTGTTTGTTTGGTTGAACGCGCTAATCTCAGTAACTACTGGTCCGATTTGAAAAATTATTTCAGTGTTAGATAGCCCATTTATCGAGGAAGGCTATACGCTTTAATTATATCATCACGCTAAGATCATTAGGAGTGGAGCAGTAATGAAAAATGTTACGCAGACGACGTTGCACGGGTCAGCTAGTACGTCATAAATCGTAAACCGCAACTTTTGCTTAAAATATAATACCACGTAACCCTCGCGCGAGTCCGACTCGCACTTGGCCGGTTTTTTATAGTTCTGTGCCAACATTAAAAATATTAGGACAGGCACGCAAACAAATATTCCGAAACGTAACATTTTGTTACGAACTTTGGGTCACAGTCACAGTATAAATTTGGTAACAATATTATTAACGAAAAAATTGTTTCGATAAGGCTAAACAAGCGGGTGACGCTCTTGGCTATTGCGTCATTTCGGCCGGTCAGAAAAACCTGGGTCAAAACGTGTTTCATTCAAACTCCGCCCCTATTCGGAATTATCAGAAACCAACGTTCATCGTTCCGTTGCGTTGTTATTGTAAAATATGTACACAGGTAACAAATAAAGGAAACATTATACGGAACGTTTGATGCAGAAAGAGTGTTCTATCTGTAGTGTACGCTTGTATGTAGTAGGTACACTAGTAGAAGTGAATCATAGACTTAGTGTATACTTATGTGGATTTGCCCTTGCCCCAGAAGAGGCATTGCATAATTATATCAAAAGGTACCTTATTATAATAATATATTATTATTACACGGGTAATGATGTATTAAGGTGAATGCTCCAACCAGCCCGCGAAATTCAAATTTTCTTACGTTTTTTGCAATTTGCAGGCCAGTGCTAGGTTGTATGTTGATTAAAATATTATTCGCGGCTGTAAGACTTATGTAGTTACAGAATTATAATCATCAAAATCATCTACAACGCTCTAAGAGGCTAACGAATAATATGTATTGTGCCTACGATATCGCTTCTGGTTGATTAGTCTATGACGCATGCTATCTGTCCTTGTCACACTCGTTCTTTTGTTAGCTATCTTCCTTTAATATAAAAAAGGCATCGCTGAATGTGTTGCTAAGCGCAAACTAATTCTTTTTTTGTTGTGTTGGTTTTTATCAGGAGGATTTTATGTACCTACCTAAACAATAATAAGAAAGTTGCCAGTTGACGGGAGCGAAGCCGCGGGGAAACGCTAGTTGATAGGTAAATAAAATCGTGTAAAATACAAATATTTAATAAATCAAATACAATTAACTCAGACCAATAAAAAAGTGGTCTGAGACAATTAATGTCTTTCTTCTAGTAGGTAGGTACCTACTTACTTACGCGTGACGGTGTGACATGAAACTCCTACATTCTTATGAATCTTGGAACCATAGATAAGTATTGTCACAAGGTCACACCAAGGACACGCTTTGTTACGCTCGCTGCTATAGCCGAATTAATCAAATTAGTAGATGTACAGTACAACAATAAATTATCTGAATAAAATTAGTCTGCAACAATTTGCGCGCTTTTTAACTAAGTAGGTACCTACTTATATTTTTTAATTTATTGTACAAGGGCTACAGATTAGAAAAAAAAATACATAAGTGTCTGATTTTTTCCGTAGAATGACGTAACTTCCTCTTTTTTTCTGCTGATTTTTGTATGGGAATGGAAAAATTAATCGTCACAAATGCAAAAGGTTAGGTTTATGCTGTAGTTATTTATATTTTTATATGGTCAAAATTTCTTGTAGTTTTTCCTGCAACGATGGTCCAACTCCACTCTGACGCCATTTTTTAAATTAATGGCATTGAAAATGAAGGTTAAGGCTTAGGCTTAATAAATAAGGATTAGGTACCTACCTACCTACCATTAGTTATGAAGTTTTATTTGGTACACAAACATAATTTCTAAAAAATAGGTATTTCATTATTTCGAAATAATGTTTTTAACTATCAATCAAGCTTCATTCACCGGCAGTCATTCGTCAATCATTCCATATCTATACTAATATTATAAAGAGGTAACATTTGTTTGTAAGTTTGTATGTAGGGGGTAATCTCAGGAACTACTGGTCCGAGTTGAAAAATTATTTCAGTATTAGATAGCCCATTTATTCAGGAAGGTTATAGGCTATATATCATCACGCTAAGACTAAAAGGAGCCGAGCATTAATGGAAAATGTTCCATTAATGCTCGGCTCCTTTTAGTCTTATATACCGAATGATATATAAAACTATAGATACGTTGTCCGTACTCTAAAATGACAACATGAAATGAAGCCAATTGGCCACATCGCGCTTAGTTACGCACCAACCTGTCGCGCGACACTACGTTTGTTTTGATGTCATTTTGACTATTACTTATCCTGTGACATAACTGAAGATGTATATTTATCTCCCTCTAGCAACAGGCATCCCGCCGTACGGTGACATTTTCTGTCCCTTTCTTCATGCGTATTAGTAGCTATCTAGTATTTGCGGCGTTTTTAAGCGCTGCGATGTTGGTTTATGACGTGTCTATATATAATACGTCATTGTATATACCTACATTTTCATAATCTGCCTGCATCTTGTCTATTTTGTTTTGTTGTCTAATTATTTTTTTATGAAGACCTTTGAATCCTTTACTCAACTTGTCTAAATGTAATTTCAGTGGTGCAATTTCTTGTTTCAGCCTGTATTCAATTCGGCGTTGCAAATTACGGCAGGATAATTGGTTATTATCTTGCTTGGAATTTGAAGTTTGTGCCGATTCATTTTGCGATGCCATTTTTGCATATTTTGCTTTGTTCCGATCTTCTTTCCATTTTTGTCTTAATTTTTGTTTTTGTTCCTCATTATAGGTACTCTTCTTTTTCGCATAATAACGTGCAGCTCTTTCTTTGGCCTTGTTTTGAATTTCTTTATATTTTTGGGGGTTTTGGTTTTTTAATTTATCTCGATATTTTTTTTGTTTTTCAGCTGCAGTCATCGGCGGCATCTGTGACAATGTTTAAATTGTTTTGTAGTTAATCAGAAAACTCTAGAGATATTATGGGTTTTAAGGGCTTTAATTAGCACATATAGTAATATTTAAAATAGTGGCTAAGGGTCACACTACCCGCGTCGCAATACAGTTTTTCGTAGGTATGTGTATATCTTTTAACGCTATCCGACATCATTTGCTGAACAGAGAAGACCGTTCGCGCGAATGTCGAAGAATACGGACGGGTTTTTTTCTTTTTTAATACAAAACGGGGGAACTCTTGGCCTAAATCTCACCTGATGGAAAGTGATGATTAGGCCGAAGATGGAAGCGAGTTTCACGCGGGTGCGCGTATTTTATTTTAATGCAGACACAATCTCTGAATACTATTAATATAATTAATATAAACATTAAAAAAGTAAAAACAGACTTAAAAAAGTGGTACACAACAGTTAGATTTGGTTTAATTAAGAAATTGTTTAATTAAATAAGGAATTTGTACCTGCTTGGAAACGGAAAATTAAAAAGAAATGCCCTCTGCATATCAAATCAAAAAATGCTGAGCAAGGTTTGTGCATATAGTATTTGATTATTCTTTTTTTTTGCGAAGAGGAACCTTGTTAAAAATACCTATCAACTTTTTTATTCAAAGTTTTGACTATGGAGTAACGAATAATCTGCCATGCTATTCTGCCTAGGTATATCACGCCGTGAAACCTTGAGTGACGTGAGCTGTCAACCTATAGAATGATCCATATAGCGTTAGATGGAATGACAGCTCACTTCGTGCTCACATCATCTAGATTTTCACGGCGTGATATGTACAGAATAGCATGGCCGATTATTCGTTTCTCTATAGTCTAGAGCTACACAGTTAAAACTTTGAATAAAAAAGTTGATATTTTTAACAAGGTTCCTCTTCACAAAAAAAAGAATAATCAAATACTATATGCACATAAACCTTTATAACAGTAAAACGTTACGTAACATACAACCAACGTTACCAGTGACATCAAAGCTACATAGAAGTAACATAAAAGCATGATTTTTCAAGGTTACAAGTGGCCATAACTCGACATCGAGGTAAATTTTAAAGAAAGACACATCATCACGCTCTTATTAGATACATAACGCATAATACTATATGAGATGTAAGAATACAATAAAAACTGTTATTTACCTTAGAAATCGCCAAAATTCACTAAATTCACTGACGAAACACACACGTGCACCCATTGCACAAGTGTTTGGTGTTGCCATTGCAATCACAGAAAAAGCAAAAATATGGAGCATAAGTTTGAATAGTAATGACAGAAAAGCACGATGTAGCAGCTTAACTTTGACACATTTCAGATATCATAATTAAATGTACCTACATTAGAAAAAATATAAGTTTTTAAAGAGCTAAGTGCCAAAAAGACATCATGTTTTTTTTTAACTTTAGGAATATGGACGAATTTAACTCGTTTTCGTCGTATTTTTTTTAACCGATTTCCCAAAAAGGAGGAGGTTATCAATTCGGTTGTATGTTTTTTTTTATTATTTTTTTATGTTTGTTACCTCATAATTCCGACAATTATGAACCGATTTGAAAAATTCTTGTTTTATCTGAAAGGATATACTTGCAGATAGGTCCCATTTAAATCATATCAAAATCGGTTACGAACTTTGGATTTTAAATCGAAATAGCTGGAATTTGACTATTTAGATGATTCTTTGATAATCGAAATTGCGTGTTTTGCTTTTCTGCGATTTTGCAGTGGTGTTGTTAGGTGTGGGGGTACCACTAAAAAGTGAAAAATAAAAAACTTTTTACAAAAAAATACAACTGACTTCCAAAAAAACACTGCAAATTAAAAAATAACTTTAATTTCGGAAGTCGGTGTCAAAATACGAAGAAAGTAACAAAAACACCGACTTCCGAAATTAAAGTTATTTTTTAATTTGCAGTGTTTTTTTGGAAGTCGGTTGTATTTTTTTGTAAAAAGTTTTTTTTTATTGTACAACTTACATTCATTTTAAAAATATGGTGTAAGAGTGTACGAGATGTTAACCTGATAAAAATACCTTCAGTAAAATTCACCTAATACACTGTTTTTTATAAGCAAACAAAATTGAAGATTTTTGTTCACTTCAAAAAGTGGCAAAATCTACGGCTTTACCCAAATCTGACGCAGACGAAGTTGCGTGGGTCAGCTAGTATTATATAAAAAAGTACTCTGTGATCATGGCTTTAGGTTTTTGGAATTATGTGACGTTTGCATGGGCGTGTACTGGACGCCATAGGGCTGCCCTCCTCCAATCTATACTAATATTATAAAGCAGAAGAGTTTGTTTGTTTGGTTGGTTGAACGCGCTAATCTCGGGAACTACTGGTCCGATGTGAAAAATTCTTTCAGTGTTAGATAGCTCATTTATCGAGGAAGGCTATAGGCTATATATCATCACGCTAAGACAAATAGGAGCGGAGCAGTAATGGAAAATGTGACGCAGACGAAGTTGCGCGGGTAAAATCTGACTGTATTGTAAATCTTTTATAAAAAATTAGAAGCCGAACACAACATCTAAAAAGAAAAGGCCAGGCAGAACAATTCAAGATTCCTAATGTCAGGCAAGTCGGAGGGTAATACATTTTAGCAGTAAATCATCTGCCTAGCCTTTTCCCAACTATACTGGGGTCGGCTTCCAGTCAAACCGGATTCAGCTGAATACCAGTGTTTTACGTGGAGCGGCTGCCTATCAGACCTCCACAACCCATTAACTGGGTAACAAGGTATTTCTTGGCAAGACAGGAGTTAGATTTACTGGCTTCTGAAAATTCGTAACGACTGCCAAATATCTACAAATGACAGCCGGGACCAACAGCATAAAGTGGTTTCCGAGGCCCGGAGGAAACTAGGTATGTTAAGATGGTCACCCATCCACAGACCAACCTTGGCAAGCGTTGCTTAACCTTACAAATTGACCCGTGCGGCTGTTGTGATTTAGCAATAAATAAAAGAACTAAAAGCTGTCAAATAATTTTATTAGCAAAATTAAAAAACATGGTCAAATGACAATTAAATAAATATTCAAATAAAGAAATTACCTACCCTGGCTGCTATACATTAGGATTCTGAATTCGAGATGGTATAAAATTTTGAAACAATAAACACAATGACATAAAACACAAGGTTTAAATTCCATTGCCACTTATATTTTTAAGATCTTTTGGGCAAATTGATTCATAACAATCAAAGTGCACGACGTTAAAGTCCATACCAAACGTGCAGACAAACAGATATATACAGACATGATACAGACAAATAGAAAAGAATTTCAGAAACTGTTTTTTTGTGTTCTATGTCATTTTTCTGACATTTCTATGTATTTTTATGCGAAAATATTCAATTTACCTACAGACACGGCCACTCTACGATTTTATTATATGTATAGATTAAAAATACACTATCAACTAAATCCTTCATCAGATTCTATTTGCTCCATTTTGATTTCGCCTTCGTCTAACAGAAGGTTTCTGGAACAAAGAAAATAATATTAATACAAATAGTATAGCAGCTAACCTATGTTGAGTATCGTGTTATTTAGCAACTGGTTTGCGGTGGTCAATGCGTTAGCGATGAAAATGAAATTTAACAGATTTAACAGATATGATTCTACTAAAGTTGCCTTTTAGACCCGCTGCTATGCATTCGCTCCGTGTAAAATACTGGTACTCAGCTACATCCGGTTACGACCGGAAGTCGATCCTTGCATAATCGGGAAAAGGCTCGGCCACAGAAATATAAAAAACAGTACGTACGTACGTAACGTAACTCTTAAGGTTCAATTAGCATAAAATTAAACTCGATTAACTAACTTTGAGAGAATAATAACTAAATTGAAAAAAATAAAGTAAGATGTAACTTTGAATAAGAAGGAGAAATCGTTTTGTATTTATCTGTGGGGCTTGTTACTAGTAATTTAAGGCGGGGTTGCAG
The DNA here is from genome assembly GCA_963859965.1 of Ceramica pisi. NCBI lineage: Eukaryota > Metazoa > Arthropoda > Insecta > Lepidoptera > Noctuidae > Ceramica > Ceramica pisi. Next base: position 5,668,401 of record OY982556.1, on the reverse strand, counting down.
TACTTTATAAGATTTTTGAACGTCTGAAAATCTAATTAATTATGAGTTTTTTAATAAATAAAAATCATTACATAAAAATTGAACATACCCTCAAGTAAATCGTAAAGATAGAAACGCGAATTAGAATGATTAGCTCGATACTTTTTTTTATCAAACATGACACTAAATTACAATTTTAAACGTGTACTGCTAAGAGATTTCATCACGAATATATATAAAAGTTATATCAATAGATAGAGCTTTTTATTTTGAAGTAAATGTTGAAACCATAATGTATAATTTCTTTATCAGTTTTCGCCAAGAAGAAAAAACAATCAAAATTTAGGCATTATTTCGCTCGCCGGACAGTCGCTGTTTTTCGTCAAAACACACAGTACTGCAACCTCGCCTTAAGTTGTTATTATTGTCATTATAATAACATTAGTCTGTAATTCTTCCGAAAAATAAATTAATAAAGGATGGGAACCTGCAGTGCTGTAACGTATAGGTACTGCCAGTCGATTCTGTCGACATCTCACAGTGATCACTTAGGTGGAGCGAACGACAATCTTGTTTGTATGACAGCTCACTTTGCCTAAGCGTTCACTACGACATGTTTACAGAATCGCACTGCTGTGTACTTACTGTTGTCTTGCTGAGGCGGATGGGGCGTTTGGAGATGGTGGGGCGGATCCAGCAGTTAGAGCTTCAGTATTTCGTTTCGTTTTACTTCTTTTATAATTCTTAGTGGCACTTTGTACTTCGGGTGTGTTATTAGAACTGAAATAAAAAGATGAGGATTAGAGAGAAAATTTTAGAAAGACGACAGAGCGAGACTTTTCGAGGCAATGGATAGAAGGGGAGATTTTTAAGAGTTAATCAGTCTGCCTAGCGTCTTCACAACTTCATATCTTACCCTAGGCTCTTAAAAGTTCGCAGGAACTTTCTGGCTCACAACATCGTCGACTTTGCCTCTGTCACCACTGACCTAGACTGGAGTCAATAGCAAAGCCTTCTCAAATGTTTTTAAAAATGTTCCACGAAATGAATACAATTTTTTCACCACAAAAATAACGTCGATGCTAACTGATTTTAAGTTTATATCAATGCAGGTTACTCTTGGTTTCGAAAAATAGCCAGGAAACAAGTTTTGAGTTTCTTTCTGTAGATTAACACAGTTTTATTTTATTCTTAACCAGTTGATGGATATACTAAAACCTACCTCGAGTACCACTCTATCTATTGGTGAAAACAGCGTGAAAATCGGCGCAGTTTTTGAACAGTGATATAACATTTACAATGTTGTGTACTTACTGTCGTCTTGGTGAGGCGGGTGGGGCATTAGGAGATGGTGGGGCAGATGCAGCATTAACAGCTGGAGTATATTGTTTCGTTTTCCTTCTTTTATAACTCTTAGTGGCACTTTGTTCTATGGTTGTGTCATTTGAACTGAAATAAAAACATGAAGGATTAGAATGCACCAAACCAGCCAACCGTTTATACTCGGAGCTATTTCAGACGTCTTACAAAGGCCCGAGTGGGCCCACTCAATGTACCTGACATGAACTACCATTAGGCGCGATTAAAAAAAAAATCATTAAGAGAATGGGTACTATAAAAATAAATAACGCAATAGAATTATGTAACAACCTGTTAATAATGTTTACGTATCAAACAATGTCGCCGTTCTATTCGACGTCGTCCTTGGAACACAAGGCTCGGACTGCGCTCACTCCTGGCTGCCGATGTAAGGCGACTGAAATGGCACCGTGCATATACCTCAATTTTTGGAGCGAATAACTCGAGACGGATGTACTTTTGCGTCAAAGTAACTATTGTTTTTAAGGAAAAACTGCACACATCTACCGTTAGTGAGCCATCAATAAAGGCACCATTATGGTCATCATCTGCCCAGAGTCTTAGCGATGTTCTACTTCTTGTGTATAGGGCATTCGTATCTGCCTGAGCGGATGATGAAGACTGTGGTGGTGCCAATTATTAAGAATAAAACCGGTGATGTTAGCGATAAGAACAATTATAGGCCCATTTCATTGGCCACTGTTGTTTCGAAAGTGCTTGACAGTTTGCTTAACACTCGGCTGGATAAATACTTGGGCATGGTAACCAGTTTGGTTTCAAAGCCGGTCTCTCTACGGAAACAGCTATATTGTGTTTAAAGCAGACTGTCAAGTACTATACTGATAGAAGAACACCAGTCTTTGCTTGCTTCCTCGACTTGTCGAAGGCATTTGACTTGGTTTGCTATGATCTGCTGTGGCAAAAACTGCAGAAAGCGTCAGTGCCAGAGGTACTGATCCGGATCTTTCAGTACTGGTACAACAATCAGGTCAATGTTGTTCGATGGTCGGGGGCTTACTCGACCCCATATAGGTTGGAGTGCGGCGTGAGGCAAGGGGGGCTAACCTCACCGAAGCTCTTCAACCTGTATATTAATGAGCTGATAGAGAGGCTCAGCAGCACGCATGTCGGTTGCCATATTGGAGATGTGTGCCTAAACAACATCAGTTATGCTGATGACATGGTGCTGCTGAGCGCCTCTGTCTGTGGTTTGTCAAGGCTGATTGGCATTTGTGAAAACTATTTATTTATTTATGTACGCACAAGAAATTAAAAAACTAAAAATGTATACAGAAAAAAGAGTACAAAAGTACTGCTTATTTCAAATGAAATTTCTTCCAGCAGACCTGCGACAGGAGAGTAGGAAAAGAAACATAGACACAGTGTGTAGAAACAAAGAAGGAAACTAAAAACTAAACTATGTTGCAGAACATGGTTTGTTGTATAATACGAACAAGAGCGAGTGCATGGTCTTTCGGGCCAGGGGCGCGTCTCCAGGGGCACGAACTGCTATTTTTATAAATTTGTCATTCCGACACGATCCCATTGTCATGCCATTGTCATTTTGCTAAAAGTTCGTAATCTGCTAAATTCATAATCGCACGGTCACTGCCACGTCAGTGGCCTATCAGTGGCACGTCAATTGTCTCGTAATAGAATTGCGGTAGGAATGCCGTAATGTTATTATTATAAAAACGAGCTAAATTTGAGCATTTATTCATGCCAGATTTTATTAAATTTAGTTTTACATACTATTTATTAGTGTTTTATGCAATCTGAAGTAGTGAGAAGTTCGTCAATACTAAATCTGTCATTATGTACCTACGAGATTACCATTCATATGGCTTTCTTTCAATGGCGTATCAGTGGTTGATCATTGGAATGTCATAATGACGCCATTATGTTAGTAGATTACCAAACTTGTCAAAATCAACCATTTTGAAATCAGTGATCGACCATTCTGACACTATTGTAATAGCAGACTCGGGCCCCAGATTACTTACCTGCAATTAAGCTCAACGGATGGCCACTCAATAGAGTTGATAACATAAGTATCTTGGACATATATTGACCTCTGACCTGAAAGACGATGCAGACATTGAAAGGGGGCGTAGGGCGCTGTCTGCACACAAAAAACAGTTTTCTTTTATAAAGACATATTAATTTGAATTAAGACATTTTTATTAGATGTAAGGAACTGGTTCTCTCCCTATAGACGCTAGAGAATAATTTCTTAGTGATAGTAAAAAATATTCTTAAAAATATTTATTTGTTTCAAGAATAATAAATTTAATCCAAGACAAATATTGTTTCATTCAAGACACTACTACTTTGTACACTCAAGTAAATGTTTTCTTCATACGAAACATCTTCTTTATCTCTTTCATACCTTACCTTCCTTAAAGTAAATTATTAGTTTATTCATACAAGAAAATGTTTCAGTTTTGGTGAAAAAATATAATCTAAAATTGAGATTCTATTTTTTTGGTGTTATTAATAACGATCTCAAGACAAAATTCCATTTCTTACATTAAGGCTGTTGGTTTTGTTGTATCAAAGCAGTTGATGTCTTAGATAAGAATAATAAATTTAATCCAAGACAAATATTGTTTCATTCAAGACACTACTACTTTGTACACTCAAGTAAATGTTTTCTTCATACGAAACATCTTCTTTATCTCTTTCATACCTTACCTTCCTTAAAGTAAATTATTAGTTTATTCATACAAGAAAATGTTTCAGTTTTGGTGAAAAAATATAATCTAAAATTGAGATTCTATTTTTTTGGTGTTATTAATAACGATCTCAAGACAAAATTCCATTTCTTACATTAAGGCTGTTGGTTTTGTTGTATCAAAGCAGTTGATGTCTTAGATAGACAACTCTTTACTTAATATTAATAAATTTATACCATTAATTTAAGATTTTACTGTCTTGGGTTCAAACATGGGATATTTTTGATTTAAGCCATTTTGAGGACACAGTTTGGGATCGATTACCATTGCCCGCGAAGAGAAAAATAAGAAAAGCAAGCATATTTTTGTAAAAAATTGTACATAAATACTGAATAAAAAATGCTATTACATTTCGTTAGAAAAATATGCTTGCTTTCTTGTTTTTTTTTTCGCAGGCAATAGAAATCGACCCTTTGTAAAACTCATACTTCGTACATATGGAGCATGTAATAGTAAATGTGCTCTCCTGTTAAAATGACTTAAATAATGAAAAGACTATAAATAAATCACAGAAAGGTTTATTGTCATTGCAACTATACTGCACTCATAAAACATCAAAATGTTCAACAAAGATACATCGCTATTTTGATACCAAAATAGCGGGACCAATATTTAAAATGGTTTTTAAAGAGCGTTTTATTATGAAAGTATTAAATATTATAATTATTGTAATAAATCCTTTTCACATGATATTCGAAAAAGGTGAAAACCTGGCGGGTCCCGTTATCTTGACCATAATAATTTTACACATAAGACTCAAAAATCAACTTTAACATAAGAATCTGAGTTGACTTTATAGACTACAGAAGTTAAATTTGAGTACAAATCTCTATAAGCTATAGTACAATTACTAAGTGTTTGTATTACCTTATATGCCCTAAAATGAGCACTATAATTAACGATATCTAAGAAATAACATTTAAACAATATGTCAGTATTATTATTAATAACTATTTTGTTAATAACATAAAATTTCGGAATGTCATCAATAATATCTTGCAGCAAAACATTATGCACTGAATATTTAATGCCATTTAGCTCACACCAATCAACATAAATACAATTTACATTCTCATTATTGTTGTCAAAATCAAATTTACCATACAAAAGATTATCATTCAAACCCTTATCTGTGGCGTATCGAAAACTTTGCTGTAATTGACTACGTTTCATAACAGACAGTGGAAGATCTTTACGCGATGTTATTGACTGACATACCTTTTTCAATTCTTTGTGTTTTGCCTCGTACTTAAAAGCACTTATAAGTATAGGTGGACCTATTTTTTTAATAATTGTGGGATAATGAATAAGAAAATGATGTTTTGGTTTTAATGGACTTTCAAATAATTTAAGGTACTGCTGGTGATGTTCTTCAATAATATATTTTAAATAATCGAGTAGTTCTGAGGAAAACGATTGTGAAGTAAGAATATTTGTTATTTCCAATAATAATAAATAATAGTTCCAAACGGGATCATTATCTTTAACTAAGTCTCCAACTATAAAAACAAAATTTCTTACTAGACATAGCATTTCAGAAGCAGACATTGTTAAACTTTTGTTTAGCAGGTGTTGATTATTTATTGGTGGCGGTATGTTTTTTTCATTATTACTGTATTTAAAATACTTTATTCTAGAATTCAGATGAACTAGTGAGAAATATTTTTTATCAATAAGAGTTTGAATGATCTGGGCCATTCCATATCGATGCACTCCTTCCGTAAGATCGTGCATCAAATCACATGTTATATTTTTATAAATATGAAAATTTTTCAAACGATTCCAAACACATTTTTCTTTGATTCCTATACGATTTTCAACATGCCGCTCATATTCCGTAGGAATTCGCAGATTATTCAGTTCACATGATTGTGTTTGGGATTCAATTTTAGTAGTTAAACAAAACCTGCAAAAATTTGTTGCCGTAAAGCTCTCCACAAGACCCATTATGCTGTGGAGGCCTAAGTTATCTCCAGATAAAGCAATTACTATAAATTTTACTGTCACGTTTCTGGTAGTCATAGCAACATCTATGCCAATTTCTTCTAAAAACTTAAGTTCTTCAATTATCTTGTTAAAAATTGTTTCATTGCCAAAATATACTCTATCATTAGAATGAAATACTTGTGTCACAAAAATATTTTCCAACCTACTTGATTTTTCTGGTGGAATAGTTGCAATAGAAATATAAACTGCACCTAACTTATAATCGCCCGCATGGCTTCCTAGAGCATTTCCGCTTTCAAAATCATCAAAATACAAAATTAAAGGAATGACAATATTATCTTTCTCGTTATTTGCCATGATTTCTTTCCACAGTGACCCTTGAGTCACATTTCGAATCACATCACAGTCACTAGAATTGCTTTCCTCAAACAGCATTTGCTGATAATTTAGGATATCAGAAAGTACTCCAGGTAAGTGTAAAAAATTTTTCAATGTAAGTCTAAGTGGTGTCATGTAAAGTTTTCTTTCTTTTAATATCATGGTTACATCATTAGTTTTGCTTTGTCGGTCTTTGCTAGATCCAATGTTTACTTCTACAGGAGCTACATAATATTTATTGTCAAATAAATGTTTTAAACGCTTGTATTCTGTATCATAGTCTTTCAAAATACCCGCTAATGCTAATATCATTTCTTGGACAACATTAATTCTTTTTGTGGCATCTACTTGTTCGTTTTTAATTGTTCCATATATTTTTGAAGTAATATTGTTGATTAAGTTCTGAAGCAATTCTATAAAAGTTTGTATTAAAGATCTAGGTAAACCAATAAACCCATATAGATTACATACAAATATGTTTAAGAAAGATTTTATAGATCTTATAAAAGTTTCAATTTCAGAGTCTATATCATATGACAGCAACGTGTCACGAGTTTGGTTAGTATCATTGGTATTCTCTTTGGTACTTGGAAGTGAGGTACATTCCGGTGAAATAAAATTAATAGAATTATTGTTGTTGTAATGAAAAATGCTATCCCTACTGAGATTTGAATTGCAACACATAGTTAAATGACTTTTAAAACGGTTTTTTTTATCATATGTCCTTTTGCAACTTTGAAAAGGACACACAAAGTAGTTATTTATATTATGGACTGTTTCTAAGTGGAAAATGTATTGCTTAAAATCAGTAACTTTTAAATGACAATAATTACAATTCAATTCCATTTTGACAACACAACACTGTAAGTATAGTTTTGTTTAGGTTAGGTACACTGGTTTATTGATAATTACTTTATTGAATTTGCTGCAAACTGATTGAAAATTGTTCTTTATGCGTAAACCTAACCCCTAATACCTACAGAATGTCATGGGTAGCATAGGTAATTGTTTCACCAGCTTACATATTCAAAACATCATTTATGTAAGACACAACATTGTCATACTTAGTTTCAATATTATATACACACCTTTGTATGATCAAGTACAAATGGTCGCCTGGTTTAGGATATCTAACATTAAAGGTATGGTAAAGCTTAAATAGAATGTCAAAAGCTTTTGTTATTGTTGAACACTGGTATCTTACATCATCCACTATAATCAAAGGTGAGCCGCATGCCTGTAAGGATCCTTGTAGTATGATATAGGGTTGAACTGACTGCTTCTTGCTTCTTGCTTTTTGTTTCTGTTCCTCTATTGTCTGATCTATATCTCCAACATTCTGTTAAAAAAAAATGTACATTACTAATGTGTTACAAATCAGATAGAGAAAACAATATAATTATAAAACAACAATACCTACTTGTACACAAATATATAACGAGTCTATAGCTTCTTGTGTGGTGAATTTTATTTTTTTTGATAACCTTCCCTTTGGAGGCACTAGATGTGCAAGTATGTTAAACTGGGTAGGAAGTTTTGCTGAAAAACAAAACATTAACATCTTCATAACGTAATACATACAAAAACACATAAAAACTAATACACGATTGAATTAAGAAACCTCCTCCTTTTTTTGAAGTCGGTTAAAAATCACGCCATTCTCCCATGGAGGTAGACAGACACTAAAGAATGCCACGGGCTAAGATCCATACATACTTGTTTTGGTTCATCCACATTCATGCATCATTATTATAACATAATCTTTAATGAAATAAACTTAGCTCATTAGATACTTACCATCATCTTCAAGGTCTTTTAGTGACTCAATTAGGTATTTCGTTTGTTCGTCTCGTGAAGGTCTTAGAATTATTAATTTTTCAAAAAAAGTATTAAAGTTTAAATAAAAATTTAGACCTTTGTCTGGATATAAAAAGTCAAAGTCAATATTAATCTGGAAAGAAATAGAATTGTTAAGATTATTGCGAATATGTTACATAATCTAATTGTAAGGTTAAAAAAAAAAAAATCAGAAAAAAAATGTGAGTGTGTCAATTACAACAAGTTAAATCAAACACTAGTAATATCTCATAGACTCACGCCCTTATACCCCAGAAGGGGTAGGTAGAGGTGTATAGTACACCAACATTTCGCCGGCTATGTTATAAGCCCCATGTAATAGGGGGCGAGCCTATTGCCATTAACCAGGCACAATTTCAAACTCTGTGCTGCTCCTGAGAATTTTCTAATGGAAAAACCCAATAACACTCTGCCCGACCTGGGGTTCGAACCCAGGATAGTGATCAGCAGTCACACTTGCTACCACTAGACCAACAAAGTAGTACTATCTCCTAGCTACATAAGCATAGCTACACACAAGATTTAGGTGTAAAACTCATCATGTAAGTGGATTTAGAGTGACATGCCTGAATTCTTTATAATTTGCATAAGTTTTTTTAATAAGACCATAACACACACACAAGACAAAATAGTGTTTACCCTTGTGCATGCCACTGTGCACAGAAGGTAGCCTAGGCCACACAATATCTAGGCCACTGGACCATTAGTCGGTAATTAATCAATATAATCAAATCACTCACCAATGTTTCACTTCTATGGTCATATAAAATTTTCCATTCTTTTATAAATTCTTGAACATTTTGGTATTCACTTTCTTTTCTTACACTGCATGTGTTCTTCCATTTTTGTATCACTTCATCCCATGGCTCAGTATTGGTGTTTAGAAAAAGTATATCTCTTGAACACAAATCTTAAACAAGTAATAATTAAAAATTTAAACACAAGCAGAAATATCATTAAGTTTAATCCTTCCTTCCTTCCACACTAATTATTTTTAAATAAAATCTAGCCTATGTTAACCATAGAATTTAAATTATACCCCATACATTACACTAACCCGTTATGAAGTTATGTTGGAATAAAGAAACTCATATAAATATATACATAGACAATGAAAACATACTCTTTTTTTTGGGCCAATGATATGTAAATAATTCAATTTACTGTATGAGAATGTTAATTGTAAAATTGAATTTTCTTAAATCATCATCTTTCACAACAGCTAAGCAAGAACATGATTATTAAACTTACTGTGCAAGTCCTCTACTTGTTTCTTCTTAGGAGGAGTATTTTCTAACTCAGATTTTGACTGTCTTTTCCTGTCTCCATATTTATAGAGAAGGTTTCTCACTTTATCAACTAATTTACCTCGGGCTATGGTGGAGCGGCCATTCAATGAATTTCTTTTTGCTATTGGCTTGGTGAAATAAGTCCCAATGCACTCTTTGGGAAACAATGAAATTATTTTAGCTGCAATTATATTGTATTCTTCATATGTTATACGGCTGAAACAGGTAAACTGTATTTAACTGGCTGTAAGGGGCACCTTCCCAAAGATTGATAGGGTTAATTAATTTAATTATTAATCAACTAAGTTACAATATTTAATTTAATTTATTTGGTAATTTTAGCTAAGAAATTTTATGCATACCAATTGACAATGTAGGTATATATATGTTTTATGATAATGTCCACTAATTGGTTCCTCTTGGTATTATCCAAATAGCCATACGTTTGATAATATTTTAGAATACTATTGCCACCTGCTGAAGTTTGCAGTAATGTTTCCAAGTCAAAATTTGGAAATAATTTTCTGGGGAGCACCGCTTTGGTGTCAGAGCTCAGAATTGAATCTGATAATATTACACTGCTGGTTGAAGCAATTTGATCATTACTTATGCAACTATTAGTCTCTGTTGGCGCCTGTAAATAAATTACACCTTCGGTGTCAGAGTTCAGCACTTGTATTGAATCTGATAATATTACACTGCTGGTTGAAGCAATGTGATCATTACTAATGATGCTGTTAGTCTCTGTTGGCGCCTGAAAATGAATTATGTTATTATAAGACCAAAACAATACAAGTACCTAGTGACATTTTTGGAAGTTAGATTTCCCCATAGCTAAGCGGGCATAATGAAAGCGCCCATAACCTAGTTACTAAATAGGTACAATAATTTAGTAACTAGGTTGTGGGGCAAGATAACACGAAGAAGAACATACGCAGGCAGTAATCAGCTCTTCTATTTTTTCTTGCAGCAATAATCTTGAACCTATATGTGGGCACAATTCCTTCATGTTTTCCTTAGTCAATTTTGGTAATTGTTCAATCGTAATTCCATTTTCTGTAAAAGAAGGACAAGAATATTTCCTCTTTTCTTACTACATGACGAATAAAAAACAATATTAACTAGGTACCTATTTTAGGGCGTTCATTCGCCACGCAAGTTTGATATTTTCATTTAGGAACTTAAGCAGACGAACACATAAAATGACCCACTCACCCGGTTTATACATGAAAGTATGAAAATAATTACTTACGCACGAAACTATTGATAATTTCTTGAGTTAGATTCCAAGATTCGAGTAACGCAGTTATGGCGTCCATCACTGTGTTCAAAAAGTATTTTACTCTTTACTGTGAACCGATCACTTGAGACAATGCCTGTCCTCCTGTGCCTGTGCGCCGCCGCCGCCGGTTACGTCGCCTCCCCGAAGTAGTCTCGAACAAAATGAACGAATACAACTGCGCAGTGCGCGTCAACGGCAATACCGCTACCGGTTTAAACCTGTTTGTTTGTTTGTTGCGGTTGGTTGTGGCTGTGCTGCGCGTCTCTGTTACGTGCGCGACCTTGCGTTGCATTGCGCATGCGCGAAATGTTGTCATAGAAAAATACTCTTAGGTATAAAGAAATATTATTTAAATTGAAGAATTACCGTTTTATATCGAAAACTATGACTTTCTTGTCTCAAATCTTTTAATATTACTCTGATTAAAACTAAGATTTAAAAAATCTTACAAAATAATTTCTTAGATCTAGTATTTTTTTTCTTATATTTAATAATTTGTAAGTACTTCAAAATAATAAACTAGGTGTCTCAATTATAGAAAAATTATTCTCTAATTTAGTTTACTTTTTTTGATGTGAGAGGATTGGAATTTCGTGGTTTAAGTAAACTAAATTTATTTGATTTAAAATTGTGAAAGACTTGAAATAAAAACATTTCTCTTAATTAATAAGAAAAAAAATGTCTCGGAAAAAGATGATCAGTATTTTTGTTCTAAAAATATTGCATTAACCAAAGTAAATATATTTTTAGAATTACTAAATATTTCGAGAAATTGGTCTTTCTTCTTTAAAGAAATCCTTTTTTACCGTGTGTTCGTGCGAATATGATAGCCCGCAGATTTGCTCGGTGTTCGGGGGCCGTCAAAATAGCCTTATTTAGGGCATTTTGCACGTCCTTTTATACGGGCAGTCTGTGGCTAGATTACACGAAGAAACAGTATAGTGCTCTACGTGTCCAATACAACAACGCGTTCAGGGGGCCAATCGCGCTAATTTTAAAAGTTTAGGTCCGCTTGCAATTCGTTTCCAATTCAGTTTTGGTTATGATCTAGTTTCGATTCACCTGTAAGGAATTTGGTATCGCGCTAAAGTTTAAACTTCAACCAAAGTTGCGTAGTCAAAATTTTACAAATATTTTCGTTCAAAATCCAAACAACACAACGCGAACGATTGAGAAAAAGCCAAGAAAAAGTAGCACTGTTTCAACTTTTTGTTTGACAGCGGTAACGTTACAGTTGTGATGCAGTTGCGTTCCAAGTTTCTGTCAAACGTTTAGCGCGATACGGAATGTTTAAAAAAGTTGTGAAATGGCTACAGTTCAGTTGCGTTCCAGCCGAATTTTATTAGCGCGATTGCCCTCCAGGGTGCTCTTGGGGCTGCCTCGTTACTGTAGCGCGTCGGAGATGCTTGCCGAGGCGCGCGTGGATTGTTGCCACACAATCATGCGTAAGCGGAGCACATCGCTGGTGCGTAGGGTGCGGGGCAGCCGCAACAGTATCCTGAGCGCTTTAGCTGAACGGTTCGACTGTCAGTACGTAAACCACGGCTGCATGGTTCACGTACGGAAGGATGTGGAGATGTTTTTTTAATCTTGTGTGTAATTGATGTATAATTAATGTATCCAATAAAATTTCAATATAATAGTATTTAATGTGAGCAATAATAACAATTTAAGTAATGTAAGTATTGTAATTAGTGTGTGAAATGATTGTAAGTATTAATTTTCTATGGGTTTTATGGCCTGAAATAAATGAATTTTATTATTGGGCATAGTCCCTTAGGTAACAAAATACTTTCTTTTAAAGATGGGAAATCATCGAAACTCGTCCCGCTCTGGGCGGAAGAGCAGGCAGTGTCAGACTCTTACTGACTAAACCCATCCATGTTCCTCATATAGTAGTTTGCGTCCCAAGGCAGCGGTGACTGTTTCGACAAATTCCGCAACAATTGTGAAAAGGCAAGGCAGATGATGATAACTTACGACGTGGCTTCCTCATCCTGGGATTCGATCTTAAATACTATACAGATTGGGTCAGCTAGCGCACTGAAAACAAAAGAAAAATAATTTCATTCTAAGAAAGAAAATAATAATTTAGGAAAATAATGTGTGACGCACAAAAACACTAAATTTAAAGAAAACCACTTCATCATCATGATCATCATTCACGGTCCCACTTCGCCCACTGCTTCGAACTCTATTATCCCGTCTCCTATTCCAGGACATGCAGTGCAATTCTGTAAAAATGTCGAAGTGAACCCTTAGGCGAAGTGAACGATAAGTGAGCTGTCAAACCATACAAACAAAATGGCATGACAGCTCGCTTGTCGTTCTCTCTAACTAAGTGATCACGGTGAGATGTCGACAGAATCGACCGGCTGATCTAGCTGCGTATCAAGTTCACCCAAAATTCGTCCAGCATCACTTTTGCATTCATAAAATATAGGATAGATTACACTACAATCTCCCGATCTCAATAATCCGACGTTGGATAAAACTCTCTGGTGGCGGATAAGCGAGGATGGTATTTCAAAATAAATGTTGTATTAACTTAAAACTCACTCCTTTGCTCCAGAAACGCCGGGTTCGTCCTTCACTTCGAGCATTTCCACGTACATTTCAGGTTCTTCCCTGAAATTAATAAAGTAAAAAAAAAGTTTAACTATTTAAAATAGAATATGTAAATGACATTCAGAAGTGTCTTTTACTGTTGAACGACAAATTTTACAGTAAGAATAACAATAAAGTGAAGACAGCTGTTCATTCGCAAACATAGATCTTGAAATGGAGAACTAGCTTTTGTCCGCGACTTCGTTCGTACATATCTCGTTCTTTCCCGTCTCTCAGCGCTCCCCGACTCTCCCCAAGGATGCTACATGCCACATTCAGCTTTCGCCAGCTGTGCGTTGTCTGCCAGACACTCAACCAGTCAGTATCGGAAGATATTAGGATAAGAGAGATTCCATTCGCAACGATAGATCTTGTGGAGAATAATAGACGAAACATATACTAATATATAAAGCTGTAGTGTTTGTTTGGTTGAACGCGGTAATCTCGGGAACTAATGGTTCGAATTTAATAATTCTTTAATTTTTGGATAGCTCATTTATCGAGGAATTTCTCTATCTATGTTGGAGTGGCTTCCAGTCAAACCGGATGCAGCTGAACATCAGTACCTATATGAAAGAGTCCGGTCTCTGTAACGTCGTAACATGATGTTAATGGTATCCACTTACTGGACGCTTTCGGGAGGCTCTTCATCGGGTTCTTCCTTTAGCACCAACGTCTGTTCCCTGGAATTTATTACAGTTATATTTATAGACCAATATATGTATATACATTGGCTTTATAAATATAATTTACAACTTAGAGGATTTTACTTAGGCAGTTAAAATTTGCAGTGTCTATTGCTAAAAATGAAAGAGTTAAAATTTCCATTAACTAGGTAACACGGTATATACTTCTTGGCAAGACTGGATTCGGATTTATTGTCTTCTGCAAACTGTAACGACTGCCAAAGATCTACAAATGAAGGACGAGACCAACGTCTTAGGGACTACTCACACTTATTCAGCTTATACCAATAGAAAACAACGATTTTGTATGCAGACGCGTACGCATCCGTTCAGCTTTCGCGGCAAACAAGTATAAAATGAGGCCAAATATGTTTTTATCATCCGTGTGCTCTAGATAGAGTTCAGCGCTGTTCTGCCGTTCAGCGAAACGCAAATGGAGCTGAATAAGTGTAAGTCCCTTAACGTGCTTTCCGAGGCGCGGAGGAAACTCGATATGTTAAGATGGTCACCCATCCACAGACCAACCACGGCAAGCGTTGCAACCTTGAAGATCGACCCGTGCAGCTGTTATTATTTACAACTAAGAAGTGGAACTCCCTGCCCGAGTCTGTGCTTCCTGGTAGCTACAAGCTTAAGGTCTGTAAGTCTAGAGTGAATAGGTTACTCTAGTGTTTTATTTATGTATCCGTTACTCCTAGGAAAGCGTGCTCCACGCGAGCCTATCAATAATAACAACAAAACATACCTTTCCGTATCCGTCTGCATCGGTCTCTTCCGAGTACAGCTTTCGTTCGGACTCGGTTCTTCTGGCGCCTCAGCATTATGTCTCGCTTCCTCCTCCAGTATCTCCAGTACCGTCGTCTCGCTCACTCCGGTGGCCAGAGCCGTCCGTTGGCTGAACTTCGACAGAGGAGTCCGCTCTAAGTCATCGAACGACTTCTTCAATTCTTCGTACTCTTGCTCGAGGTAATGGTAGACTTTTGCGATGATGATTTTTATTCGATCCTGAGTTAAATGAGCAATACATAACCTATTACTGAATATATATAATATAATATTATCTATACATATAATAAAACTGTAGAAAAGTGGTTTTTGTACATGAAAAAAAAAAAATAAAAAAAATTAGCAAGAGTGTTAAAGAACAACCAATAGAACCCATTTCCAGCATTTTTCGAATTTGTTCGGGCATCACTTGTGTCACATGTTTGTCTGTTTTTCTGTTTGTCTGTTTATTTGTTCGGGCATCACGTCAAATGTGCGAAAGCAACGTAGATAACTTTTATACACAAGGATTGAGCAAAACTTGAAGTAACATTTAGTTTTTGTTTCATTGCAATTGGTTCAGTCTATCAAAAGATATTTGAATTTAAAGTTTACCAGAAGTAAAATTAAGGTTATGTGTACTTGGTCTCATTACTTCACATAACTTTTATAGTGCGTAAATTGTAGTAATATTAAGTTTTTTGTTTCATCGTAATCAGTTCATCCCTTATAATAAAACAATTTAAATTAATCTATATAATATTATAAAGCAGAAGAGTTTGTTTGTTTGGTAGAACGCGCTAATCTCAGGAACTCCTGGTCCGATTTGAAAAATTGTTTCAGTGTTAAATAGCCCATTTATCGAGGGCTAAAGGTTATATATCATCACGCTAAAACAAAGAGGAGCGGAGCATTAATGGAAAATGTGACGCAAACGAAGTTGCGCGGGTCAGCTAGTTTATAAATAAAGCTGATGAGTTTCTTTGTTTGCTTGAACGCGCTAATTTTGGGGTCTATGGGCATAATCTGAATAGAGCTGAGTGTGAGTAGGTAGTCCCTAAGGCAAGACAGAGGTGAGAGCCTAAGGATTATGTGATGAAAAATTAATATGAATTTAAACATTAACTTTTTTATACATCGATTATCATTACTTTTGGATCACCCCTCGTATGTTGAACTCAATTTGTAATCAGACAAATACTATTAGTTGTTGACAACCACATTTCGTTGATCACTAACTTGTTGGTAAATTTAGTATCAATAACTTGCTAGTATCAATAGCCGGCACGAGTAGTGAGAACACTCTCCATTGGTCAGTTTGACGACGACAGCTCTGACGCTTCACGTTACTGGTTCCTCAGATTCCTTTATTTCAAATAGACCAGTTTCAGGCACTTTTGAATAGTCAAGGTCTGTCAGTCATAATAGATGAAGCTAATTCTGCCGCGCTAGCGACAAGAGCAGCAGGTTGTTCTGCAACATAACACACCCACCGACCCCGTCTCCAGCGCGGCAGTTGCACTTTCCAAAGAGTAGATCCTATGGAGAAGAACGTGCAAGAAACTCCATGAACACTCTTTTAAGCCAGTTGTCATTGTTTACAAAATCATGGTTACATTCGGATTCGTTACGAAATAATTTATGAGTAAAATTATACAGTCAATGCTCATCGAGTACCTACATAAATAATATAACACACACTGTCGACACGGTTGGCGCAGTGGTTGAGCGATTGACTGCTGCGCAGCATGTCGCGGGTTCGATTCCCGCACGGAAGAAATATTTGTACGATCTACAAGTATTTGTTCCGAGTCTGGGTGTTTTTCTATCTATAAGTAATAAGTACCTATGTAAGTATTTACAAAAAAAAAAAAAAAAAATATTTTATCAGCCATCTCGTTACCATAACACAAGCATTAGGTTGCTTAGCTTGGGACTATATGGCGTTGTGTGAAATGTCCAAGGATATTATTATTATATTATTTAACATACTACTAATATTTATAGTGGACTTTCTTTGTAAGTTTTTATAAATTCACAGGCACACAAAGATTAAGGATTATAAACTCAAATTTTTCTCCCCATGGGCCCGGGGAAAGTAAAACAGTTTCATGATTTCGGTAGTCGGTGTTTTTGTTAGTTTCTTCGTATTTTGACACCGACTTCCGAAATTAAAGTTTTACTTTGTAGTGTTTTTTTTTTTTATTTGGAAAGCGGTTGTATTTTTAATCGACTTCCCAAAAAGGAGGAGGTTATCAATTCAGTTGTACGTTTTTTTTTTTTTTATGTTTGTTACCTCATAACTCCGACAATTATGAACCGATTTGAAAAATTCTTGTTTTATCTGAAATGATATACTTGCAGATTGGTCCCATTAAAATTTTATGAAAATCGGTTATGAACTTTGGATTTTAAATCGAAATAAGTAGCTGGAATTCATCTACTTGGATGATAGTTTTATGTCGTCCAAGTAATCGAAATTGCGTATTTTGCTTTTCTGTGATTTTTCAGTGGTGTTGTTAGGTGTGGGGTACCACTAAAAAGTGAAGAATAAAAAAAAACTTTTTACAAAAAAATACAACCGACTTCCAGAAAAAAACACTACAAAGTAAAAAATAACTTTAATTTCGGAAGTCGGTGTTTTTGTTGGTTTCTTCATATTTTGACACCGACTTCCGAAATTAAAGTTATTTTTTGTAGTTTTTTTTTTTGGAAGTTGGTTGTATTTTTTGTAAAAAGTTTTTTTTTATTTTTCACTTTTTAGTGGTGTATGTAGTTATTCTTTACGTAGTTTTTTTTTAGAAGTCGGTTGTATTTTTTGTAAAAAGTTTTATTTACTTTACACTTTTTAGTCGTAGGTAGGTACCTACCCCACCAGGAAAGCAAAATAGGTACACAATTTCGTTTACTTGGATGGCAAAAAACCATCATCCAAGTAAACGAATTCCAGCTATTTCGATTTAAAAGCCAAACCTCCTAACCGATTTTGATAAAATTTAAATGGGACCAATCGAGAAGGTTATCTTTCAGATAAAACAACAATTTTTCAAATCGGTTCATAAACATAAAAATGCAACCGAATTGAGAACCTCCTCCTTTTTGGGAAGTTGGTTAACATAACAAATTGAATGTGCTCACCTCCTGTATTTCTTCCGCAGTGTGCGATATTTTTGCGTTGCATTTCGGACAAAACACTTTAATTTCGTTTCCATCATCAGACAGCAAGGAGTCTTCGTTCTGAAAAAAAAAAAAACGTTTTGAGTAATGACGAGATTGCATGTAATCGGGGACCCATTGATAGAGGTAGCGTGCATTATTGAAACTGGTTTATAGATAAAGAACGACTTAAGACTAAAGTAAAAGCAAATGGAAAACAGGTTGAAAAAGTTGGTAGAAAAAAGATATGAAAACTGGAATTATAACCTAAAATAATCTAAACTGCATTAAGGCTCGCACTTATTGGTTATAAATTAGTTGTAGAATCGCTTTTTAATACAAATACAAATAATAAATACAAATAATTTATTAATGCTTCAGTTTACACAGTGATTAGTGTTTGGAGCAAAGACTATTAAACCACTATGGTTTGGAGCCTCCTTTTAAGCAAATAATGCCTGTGTTAGGAGACTCCGCTCTTCCCATAATATAGCAATAATTATTAAAACTAGAATTACAAGTACCTATGTGTCTAAAAACAACAAAAACTAATACACAAAAAAAAAAAAATATGTTGAGAGGATTTGTCGAATGTACATGTGAGAAATTGAACAGTAGGGTGTTTGAGTGTGTGAAGGTGGATGCGAGAGTGTGTGTGTAAGTGTGTGTGGTAAACATTTGCTAGCGTGTATACTATAGAAGTGCGTCCGTATCATCATAGGTAAGTGTCTTAAGCCAATTGGTTAAGATTTTTTTACATTCATAACTTGTTTTGTTGTATATGTCATTCATTTTGTTTATTTTGTTGTAGAGTTTAGCTGATCGTTTATTGAATTGTCTGGTGGCAAATATTGTTTTGGTATGTGGAATTTGTGCAACAATATCAGCCCTTCTTTTCTGCCCTAAGACTGG
The DNA here is from genome assembly GCA_963859965.1 of Ceramica pisi. Classification (NCBI taxonomy): domain Eukaryota; kingdom Metazoa; phylum Arthropoda; class Insecta; order Lepidoptera; family Noctuidae; genus Ceramica; species Ceramica pisi. The sequence continues at coordinate 5,649,449 of OY982556.1, read as the reverse complement.
ATTATAAGGCAGGGATTTATGCTTTTTTAAGACTGTTTGGAAAATGTACAGTTTTCTTACGGAAAGTAAATCACTCGTTTTGTATAGCATTTCAGTGGGATATCTTTTATTTTTAAAGTGCATGATCTTTATCAGTGCTCGTTGGGCTCTCTCTACATCTATAAAATAGGTTCTAGCTGCTCCTCCCCGAACAGGAATGCAGTATAGCAAAACAGACTGAACCAGTGCCATATAAATTTCATTTAGAACATTTCTTGAGGGGACTCTACTACTCATTTTTTTTTTTTGGTACAATATGACGAAGTGTTTTAAAAATCCAACTCAATCTCCTAACTCTATTTGTGACTTGTTCAAGATGTGGAAACCAAGATAGCCGCTGGTCAACCATTACACCAAGATATTTAGTCTCTGTTACTTTTTGAATGCATGAACAACTACAGTTTCTGTTTTTGGCATCTCCACATGTATGCATTTTTAGATGAAGATCCTCACTAGGTTGACTACTTTTATTAATGCTAAAGCATATGTAGTTAGTTTTAGTTGTATTAATAGTAAGTAGGTTATTATTTAACTAGTTGGCTACTTGTGCCATTCCCATCTCAACCTTGCGTTTAACGTCTGCCCAGGAGCTCCCAGAAAACACGACGGCCGTGTCGTCAGCGTAGGAGATAACTTTTGCGTTTTTAATATGCATGTTGCAGAGATCATTTAGATATACAAGGAACAACGTAGGACCAAGTACGCTTCCCTGGGGAACTCCGTAAGTGACGTCAGCATCTCTACTGATCAGGTCCCCCACCTTTACCCTTTGCTTCCGCGATGTGAGATAATCTGCGAGTAACTTCAGTGGAGTGTCTCTTATTCCAGCTTTTTCGAGTTTACTGACAAGGACGGGGACAGAGATGGTGTCAAAGGCTTTTTTTAGGTCCAGAAAAACAGTCAGGCATTTATAACCGGAGTCAAGTTGTTCAGTCACTAAAGAACTCAGTGCTGTGACTGCATCCTCAGTGGATAAACCTTGTCTAAACCCAAACTGCGACTGGGAAAGCAAATTAAATTTTGTAAGGTAATAAAATTGATCAGTCTCTTGTTTATTAATTTTTCCAATATTTTAGAGATGGATGGCAGAACGGATATGGGCCTATAGTTGTTCACATCGTCTCTATCCCCTCCCTTGTAAATAGGTGTAATAATTGATTGTTTCAGTAGGTCCGGGAAGGTACCGGTTTGGAAGCAGAGGTTTGCAAAGATGAGAAATTATGGGGACAACTTCCTGTCGTACGTGTTTTAAAAGTTTAGTTGGGACATTGTCCCATCCGGGGGCACTATCAGACTTTAGGCCCATCAGTATTTGTTCAACTTCATCAGGGTTAGTATCCAGGAGGACAAAAGTGTTGCATTGTACGGTTGGTTTGGGGTGATGAATTATTGGGTGATTATAATTAGGTGTGATTTTCTGCGCCAACTGTTTACCTACGTTAGCGAAATGTTCGTTTATAAAATTTACCGATTCAAGAGGGGATGACTTGATATTTAGTAGCTCAGAGTTGTTATAATTGGATTTGTTAGAATATGTGATTTTTTTTTAATGTTTTTCCAAAGTACCTTATTATTTGTAACAGAGTTTGCTAAAAGTTCCCTTTCATATTTACGTTTTAGTTTTTTTATTAAATAATTACAATAATTCCTATATATAGTGTATGTTATTTTTATAGTATCATTATATGGTTCAGATTTATGAAATTTTTGTAATTTATTACGATTTCTTATGCAACGCAGTACGCCATTGGTAATCCACGGTTTAATAATCTGTTTACTATTTGATAAAGTGCGGGTTGTGGTACTGTTTTTCAGTAAGTTTATTTATAAGTAGTTTAATCAGGAGGTTGGGGTCGTTACAGAATAATAGTGCAGCTAGATTTTTTTCCTGTAAGTCTTTCAGGGCTACTTCAAAGTCGATAACAGTCGTAGTTTTTTTAGGAACATGTGTGTTTTACTTTCGATAAGGATAGGAATGTAGTGTAGTGGTCAGTGATAGAGGTATGAAGTATTGCAATGAAAGCCGATATCTTTTTTTTATTAATTTTTAACATGAAGTGATCTAAGCAGCTACTTTCTCTAGTTGGTAGCGTATGTCCAGGAAGAATTCCGTGCAAAGATAACATGTTAAGATAAGTATTCCTGTTTTTATGGTCATGTGACGATTCTGTTTCTTTAGGTTTAATATTCATATTTAAATCTCCCGCTAGGATCATGTTTTTATTTGAGTTTAGTTCGTCTAAGTGATTGCTAAGGGACTCTATGAAGTTATCAGTGTTTGTGTTTGATGGGGAGCGGTATATACAAAACACTATGTTATTTAGAACGTCCAGCTGAAGACAGGAGGCTTGTGACAGCAAAATTTCTTTTACTTTAGGTTTTAAGGATTGTTTTACATACACCACTACCCCATCATTTTGGTTTAGCTGCTGGTTAGTAAAAAAATATTCATAATTGTTTAGTTGCGGAATGGGTTTGTTTGTATTTAACCTACATTCAGTCAGTATAATAATGTCTGTTTCAGGTATAGTTGATAAGTTGAGCATGAAATCGACAAAATTACGATAAATGCTCCTTATATTTTGTGAAATAATGGTTATGTCATTTTTCTTAATATGTATGTATCTGCTGAGCTCTGAGATCCCGCATTCGACTGTGTGGGCAATTTCAATATTATCTATTTCAGTTACAGCTAATAGAGCGTCATCCATTTAGAAATTATAACAAGTAGAATAGATGTTTTTTCGTTGCACTAGTAGAAGAGATACCTTGCCGATTGTGCACAATATATTGATAAGTTTCCGATCCATATATTTTGTGAGTATGTAGTTATGGTAGTATATATAGGAGCGAGTGTGTGAGTTGTTTAAATGACTACGGTACTTAATACATAATTAAGTACCGTAAAATGCTACAACATTGCCTGTATTTTGACGTTTTTATTTCATAAATCCTCCATTTTAGAGAAAGTCATACCTATGTGTTTTCAATTGCAATTCAATATTGTATTTTAAGCTATCGGGATAAAGTTCTTATTAGCCAAAAACACTCCTATTAATCACCAAAACGTGCATTTAAAATAGTAGGCAAAGTTAAACTGCAACATTGCCTAGCTAAAAATATCATTGACTATTATGGGTGCAAAGGGGACAACTTTGCGCCTATTTTGCTTATAATTTCTTTTCCATGTTAGACTTTATCTAGTCTGTAGTAACAATATGTATATTTCTTTAACGATGGTAGGCAAAGTTGAGCACGTTTTTATAAAACTCTCATACAACAGTGAATAGGCCTGCAGGGTTGCCCCGCAAGGTAGATGAATTAAAATGCTTAAAATATAATATTGACATATTATATTTTATCAATCTCAATAAGATGTAAAGGGGCATTTTGTGGAAATCTGAATGGGGTATTCTCTTGCGTAAATTTGACATCTGCTAAAAGAGTTATTTTTGGTTTTTTGGAAGAATCCATCTCTGCGATTTTCGTGGTAGTTACAGGTGCACTAAGCGGTGTCACTGATATGTCATTGAGATCGATTTCACAATTGCTTTTGTGCGTAGTGGTATTAGCATTATTAGGTTTAATTTTTACAGGTTTTACCTTTTTCATTGTATTTTTTTCGGCTTCTTCTGTTGATACTGACTTGCCAGGAGTAATTTGAATTTTTTGGTTTTTGCCACCTTTTAATGGTTTGTGTTCTCGACTAGCTTGTAAATATTCTAAAAGAGTTTTATCAATTTTTTCTTTTTTCGACTCTGTGGCTTCTGGTATCTTGTCAGTAACTGCGGACGGATTAAACGGACAAATGCCTGCTGCTAGAAATCCACTTTTTAAGTTATGTTCACTATTCATGTTTATTTTCTCCATTAACTCCTTTAAAATTTGAGGGAAATGGCATTTGTTAATTGAAGAAACAGCAGGATTTGACAATTTGTATTGAAGTAAAATTTTTCGCCATTCCCTCTTCATTGGCCCAAAAAAAGCTAAATCTAAGGGCTGTGTCAAGTGTGTTGCGTTTCTTGGTAAAAATACAAAATTAATTTCATTTTCTTGGCACAATTTTATTGTGTTCACACTAAGATGAGATGACAAGTTATCTCCTATAACAAGTTTTGTTCCATTTAAAGTATTGGCCCAGGGCAAAACTATGGTTTCAAACCAGTCATCGAACATAGTCATGTCAAACCAACCAGACTTGGTTCTATTATAACGCGCGTGTGGGGGGCCATCTCTACACCAACGTGTCCATAAATGATCCGCTTTGTACACTACGTACGGAGGTAAGCACTCACCATTTGCTGTGCCAGCAAACATTATAGAGACTGAGGATTTTGTTGCATTTACTACTCGCTCCGGATGTTTAGTTCCTCTTTTAAAGATAGCTTTGCTGGCACCAGGGTCATCGCTAAGATTAGTCTCGTCAAAGTTTAAAATATTTTGTGGTGGAATATTTTTGAGCGAATTTTCGAGATTTTTATAGTACTCTATCATTTCTGGAATTGATTTTTCAGCTCGACATCTCTTGATATTTTGTGTAGCACGCTGACTGAAATTATGCCGCGTCATGAAACTGCGCACCCACCGCTCACCTGGCATTTTGCCGTCAAATACGTGCAGTCTGTAATTTTTTTCTAAGTAGTTGTGCACTACAATGCGCAAGTCCATTTGAGTTAATGGGGACCCAAACTCGGCTGACAATTTTATGACATCAGCTATATGTCTCTCTTCCATGATACTTAATTTTGTAGGACGGCCAATAGAATTATCATGTATATTTTTACATTTGTTTAAAATAGTACGCCTGGGAATTCCGAACTGCTTCTCGGCTTCATACGATGATAACTTTTTACAGGCTACTAAATCAATTGCTATATTTAGCATTTCTTGGGTATAATCGGAGTAATGTCTAGCCCCTGGTTTTCTCCTGTTTTTTACTTGCTTAGCCATATTTAAAACCTGTCGAATAACACAAGTCCATTAGATTTTGATAATTTGATACCTACTACCTACCAACAAAAACACATAAAAACAGATAATTAATAAAAATATGTCTACAAATTGCCTGGCTGGTCGTGTAGCCGTAAGCGCAATTGCCGAACAAGGGATCACAATATTTAGTTTTTCTAAAAATTCTTAGTTAGCTCGGAGTCCAGAATTATGGTGTAAAGCAATAGACTCGCCCACTATTACACGAGACTCAAAACATAAAAAGTGGATGTTACATTATAAGTGCACCTCTGCCTACCCCTTTGGGGCTAAAAGAAGTGACGTTATGTATGTTGTATCTGATAGTGAAGCAAAATAACAAACTATGAGAGTGACGTTATGAATTACGTTAAAAAAAATTCAAGTGGCAGCCCTAACCCTAGGCAAAGTTACAAAGTTTTTTTTGGAAACCTGCTACAACTTTGCCGATCATGATTTGACTCTATAAAATAAGATTTAAAGCAGAAAAACGAGTTAAAAAACAAAAAACAGCATATTTTTTTTGCTATATAACTTGTCTTAGCGTGATGATAATATAGCCTATAACCTTCCTCGATAAATGGGCTATCTAACACTGAAAGAATTTTTCAATTCGGACCAGTAGTTCCTGAGATTAGCGCGATCAACCAAACAAACAAACTCTTCTGCTTTTTATAATATTAGTATAGATTCCACTAGTACATAAAGGATAAATACTCACCAAATAAAATTTTCTCCCGAGCCGGTATTTAAATTTAAAACCACGGACGTATACGTCAGTGTTTAAAACACGTCCACAACCACTGACATATAATAGTGCATTTAATAGTTGGATTATTTGAATGAATGATGCGTAAATGTTGCCATATAGATTACCGACTTGCTTTTAACAGTACCACAGACAATAAAACCGTTTCTGTAAGAGAACTATTTTACATTTGAAGGATTTAGGCAATGTTGTATAGAGACGGCAATGTTGTAGCATTTTACGGTAGTACTCGTACATTATCTCACACCTTTCCCATTAGCGTACTTGTTATTCAGGAGAATATCGAAGAAAAAGAAGATAACTGACAGTATTATCGCCAGTATTCTAGAAGATGATCTCTCCGCTATTGAAAGTAGCGACGAAAGTGTCTCAGAAGAACCACTTTCGGGCGATTGCGTACTGCATTACGACGATGAGGTTTCGAGAGGCCTGTCAAGAATATTTGGTAAAGATCCTGAGTTGGAGACGAGAGAATTAGATCATTTTCAAGACCCTCCTGGGCCACGTGTTTCGGTAGAATATCTAGATAGCGTTGAACCATCACCGATTCTTTCTCAACTGGTGAATATTTTGATAACGGCACACAACCCAAAATTTGTGTCTACGACGTGTGTGTATGAGTAGATCATTTTGATCACTTCCGTGCCTCATATCCAATCGGCCGAAAATCGAGACGCAACTGGTTGCGCCTATTTTATTTCATGTTTGATGCAGCTATTATCAACGCGTACTACATAATTATCATCACAAGTAAAAGGTTCATACACATAGAGATTTGGATTCACAGGCAAAAAAACGTACCACTAATATTATTTTCAGGAACAAGCAAGGTGGGAATTTCGGAGTACCCGCTGAAATAAGACGCTCTTCTGTGCCGCACTACCCAGAATGTCAAGGGAAATTTACTTGATGCCGATTTTGCAGCACGAAAAATACTCAAATACGATCAAAGATCATTTGCGATGTCTGCAAAGTGGCCTTATCTGCTACACCATGCTTTAAAAGCTTCCATATTGCTCCAGAAGAAGGAGAAGCTATGGACTGTGGCAGCACTACTTCTACAATACAATACAAAAAGTTTATTTTCTCTCTCACATAGCATTATACAAGGAATACATAATTCAAGGTGTACATTTGTGGGTTATAATCTATGTGAGAGACTGGTTTCTGTACTAGGAGACCTGTATGACAGATTACCAGCCTCTCCAGACTCCGGAAGTGAGTAACGGTAAGCTGTACATCATTCCAATTTCGTGATATTTAAATAGGTAAAACTTGGTGAAGTGTGACTGTAGTGAGAATTAAGTATAAGAGGTTGTGATCATCAGGTGTGTGAATGTGTATATGAGGGTGTGTGTGGGGGGTGAGGGTGTGTGAGTTGTATGGGTGTAAATGTGTGTGTGAAGTGGGTGTATGTGTGGAGTGGGTGTATGTGTGTGGGTACCTATATGTAGGTGATAGTGTGGGTGTTTGTGTGGGTGTGGGTGTATGAGTGTGTGTGGATGTGGATGAGTGTGTGGGTGATGTCAAATCATACTAGGTCATTTTAGGACGGGACTTTAAGCAAATTTTCTGTTTCCTCGTAACTGAGGAACTTTAGCCAAGTGGTTAAAGCCCTTTTACAATTGGCTCTTGTAAGTGGATAAATTGCAAGCTTTTTATTTATTTTATTGTAAAGAAATCCACCTAAAAATTCAAAGAATTTGCGTGAGAAAGCAGTGTTTCGCTTGGTTAACGTTTGGCAAACCCTGTGTTTGACTCGCTTATTATTATTCAGTAAGGGATCATACCCTATTAGAGAATGCTGTTTTAGAAGTGTGCACAATATATACAGTTGGCGTACTGTCAAGACATCAGAGAGCAAGTAGAGATCCTTAGTAGGAAAGAAGAATGGCAGTGGCAAACTTACTTTTAAGACCGCTCTTTGGGCTCTTTCTAGTTTCAGCATATGTGTCCTACAGGAGCCACCCCACACAGTAACACAATAGCTCAGAATGGATTGGCATAGAGACATATATACTATTTTAACGACTTTTTTGACTTTTTTTTTAGGAACATGTGTGTTTTACTTTCGATAAGGATAGGAATGTAGTGTAGTGGTCAGTGATAGAGGTATGAAGTATTGCAATGAAAGCCGATATCTTTTTTTTATTAATTTTTAACATGAAGTGATCTAAGCAGCTACTTTCTCTAGTTGGTAGCGTATGTCCAGGAAGAATTCCGTGCAAAGATAACATGTTAAGATAAGTATTCCTGTTTTTATGGTCATGTGACGATTCTGTTTCTTTAGGTTTAATATTCATATTTAAATCTCCCGCTAGGATCATGTTTTTATTTGAGTTTAGTTCGTCTAAGTGATTGCTAAGGGACTCTATGAAGTTATCAGTGTTTGTGTTTGATGGGGAGCGGTATATACAAAACACTATGTTATTTAGAACGTCCAGCTGAAGACAGGAGGCTTGTGACAGCAAAATTTCTTTTACTTTAGGTTTTAAGGATTGTTTTACATACACCACTACCCCATCATTTTGGTTTAGCTGCTGGTTAGTAAAAAAATATTCATAATTGTTTAGTTGCGGAATGGGTTTGTTTGTATTTAACCTACATTCAGTCAGTATAATAATGTCTGTTTCAGGTATAGTTGATAAGTTGAGCATGAAATCGACAAAATTACGATAAATGCTCCTTATATTTTGTGAAATAATGGTTATGTCATTTTTCTTAATATGTATGTATCTGCTGAGCTCTGAGATCCCGCATTCGACTGTGTGGGCAATTTCAATATTATCTATTTCAGTTACAGCTAATAGAGCGTCATCCATTTAGAAATTATAACAAGTAGAATAGATGTTTTTTCGTTGCACTAGTAGAAGAGATACCTTGCCGATTGTGCACAATATATTGATAAGTTTCCGATCCATATATTTTGTGAGTATGTAGTTATGGTAGTATATATAGGAGCGAGTGTGTGAGTTGTTTAAATGACTACGGTACTTAATACATAATTAAGTACCGTAAAATGCTACAACATTGCCTGTATTTTGACGTTTTTATTTCATAAATCCTCCATTTTAGAGAAAGTCATACCTATGTGTTTTCAATTGCAATTCAATATTGTATTTTAAGCTATCGGGATAAAGTTCTTATTAGCCAAAAACACTCCTATTAATCACCAAAACGTGCATTTAAAATAGTAGGCAAAGTTAAACTGCAACATTGCCTAGCTAAAAATATCATTGACTATTATGGGTGCAAAGGGGACAACTTTGCGCCTATTTTGCTTATAATTTCTTTTCCATGTTAGACTTTATCTAGTCTGTAGTAACAATATGTATATTTCTTTAACGATGGTAGGCAAAGTTGAGCACGTTTTTATAAAACTCTCATACAACAGTGAATAGGCCTGCAGGGTTGCCCCGCAAGGTAGATGAATTAAAATGCTTAAAATATAATATTGACATATTATATTTTATCAATCTCAATAAGATGTAAAGGGGCATTTTGTGGAAATCTGAATGGGGTATTCTCTTGCGTAAATTTGACATCTGCTAAAAGAGTTATTTTTGGTTTTTTGGAAGAATCCATCTCTGCGATTTTCGTGGTAGTTACAGGTGCACTAAGCGGTGTCACTGATATGTCATTGAGATCGATTTCACAATTGCTTTTGTGCGTAGTGGTATTAGCATTATTAGGTTTAATTTTTACAGGTTTTACCTTTTTCATTGTATTTTTTTCGGCTTCTTCTGTTGATACTGACTTGCCAGGAGTAATTTGAATTTTTTGGTTTTTGCCACCTTTTAATGGTTTGTGTTCTCGACTAGCTTGTAAATATTCTAAAAGAGTTTTATCAATTTTTTCTTTTTTCGACTCTGTGGCTTCTGGTATCTTGTCAGTAACTGCGGACGGATTAAACGGACAAATGCCTGCTGCTAGAAATCCACTTTTTAAGTTATGTTCACTATTCATGTTTATTTTCTCCATTAACTCCTTTAAAATTTGAGGGAAATGGCATTTGTTAATTGAAGAAACAGCAGGATTTGACAATTTGTATTGAAGTAAAATTTTTCGCCATTCCCTCTTCATTGGCCCAAAAAAAGCTAAATCTAAGGGCTGTGTCAAGTGTGTTGCGTTTCTTGGTAAAAATACAAAATTAATTTCATTTTCTTGGCACAATTTTATTGTGTTCACACTAAGATGAGATGACAAGTTATCTCCTATAACAAGTTTTGTTCCATTTAAAGTATTGGCCCAGGGCAAAACTATGGTTTCAAACCAGTCATCGAACATAGTCATGTCAAACCAACCAGACTTGGTTCTATTATAACGCGCGTGTGGGGGGCCATCTCTACACCAACGTGTCCATAAATGATCCGCTTTGTACACTACGTACGGAGGTAAGCACTCACCATTTGCTGTGCCAGCAAACATTATAGAGACTGAGGATTTTGTTGCATTTACTACTCGCTCCGGATGTTTAGTTCCTCTTTTAAAGATAGCTTTGCTGGCACCAGGGTCATCGCTAAGATTAGTCTCGTCAAAGTTTAAAATATTTTGTGGTGGAATATTTTTGAGCGAATTTTCGAGATTTTTATAGTACTCTATCATTTCTGGAATTGATTTTTCAGCTCGACATCTCTTGATATTTTGTGTAGCACGCTGACTGAAATTATGCCGCGTCATGAAACTGCGCACCCACCGCTCACCTGGCATTTTGCCGTCAAATACGTGCAGTCTGTAATTTTTTTCTAAGTAGTTGTGCACTACAATGCGCAAGTCCATTTGAGTTAATGGGGACCCAAACTCGGCTGACAATTTTATGACATCAGCTATATGTCTCTCTTCCATGATACTTAATTTTGTAGGACGGCCAATAGAATTATCATGTATATTTTTACATTTGTTTAAAATAGTACGCCTGGGAATTCCGAACTGCTTCTCGGCTTCATACGATGATAACTTTTTACAGGCTACTAAATCAATTGCTATATTTAGCATTTCTTGGGTATAATCGGAGTAATGTCTAGCCCCTGGTTTTCTCCTGTTTTTTACTTGCTTAGCCATATTTAAAACCTGTCGAATAACACAAGTCCATTAGATTTTGATAATTTGATACCTACTACCTACCAACAAAAACACATAAAAACAGATAATTAATAAAAATATGTCTACAAATTGCCTGGCTGGTCGTGTAGCCGTAAGCGCAATTGCCGAACAAGGGATCACAATATTTAGTTTTTCTAAAAATTCTTAGTTAGCTCGGAGTCCAGAATTATGGTGTAAAGCAATAGACTCGCCCACTATTACACGAGACTCAAAACATAAAAAGTGGATGTTACATTATAAGTGCACCTCTGCCTACCCCTTTGGGGCTAAAAGAAGTGACGTTATGTATGTTGTATCTGATAGTGAAGCAAAATAACAAACTATGAGAGTGACGTTATGAATTACGTTAAAAAAAATTCAAGTGGCAGCCCTAACCCTAGGCAAAGTTACAAAGTTTTTTTTGGAAACCTGCTACAACTTTGCCGATCATGATTTGACTCTATAAAATAAGATTTAAAGCAGAAAAACGAGTTAAAAAACAAAAAACAGCATATTTTTTTTGCTATATAACTTGTCTTAGCGTGATGATAATATAGCCTATAACCTTCCTCGATAAATGGGCTATCTAACACTGAAAGAATTTTTCAATTCGGACCAGTAGTTCCTGAGATTAGCGCGATCAACCAAACAAACAAACTCTTCTGCTTTTTATAATATTAGTATAGATTCCACTAGTACATAAAGGATAAATACTCACCAAATAAAATTTTCTCCCGAGCCGGTATTTAAATTTAAAACCACGGACGTATACGTCAGTGTTTAAAACACGTCCACAACCACTGACATATAATAGTGCATTTAATAGTTGGATTATTTGAATGAATGATGCGTAAATGTTGCCATATAGATTACCGACTTGCTTTTAACAGTACCACAGACAATAAAACCGTTTCTGTAAGAGAACTATTTTACATTTGAAGGATTTAGGCAATGTTGTATAGAGACGGCAATGTTGTAGCATTTTACGGTAGTACTCGTACATTATCTCACACCTTTCTCTCCGTTGATATCTCAAGGGAAAAAATTGTGACCGAGTAGTAAATGAGTTAGGGAACGCATCTTGCTACGGTTCTAACATAAGTACCTAATACTCATTTTACCTCGTCTAATTATAGTAAATGATATTTATTTTGTAAGTAGCTTGTAAATAACACTTTTACACGTCAATTTATCAATTAACTAACTTCATCAGTTGTGATCTTCAGTACATCAACAGTCGGATATGCTGCTTTTGTCAATATTCGTTGCTTTTTCCCTTCAACAAAGCTTGCTTCCTCAAAATGTATTGAACAAATAGTGCTATTCTTTGTTGGGAACCAATCTTTGTTTCCCGTCGCCTCAATCCATTTTTGTTTTAAATTGGGTTCATGTGGAAATCTAAAAAAAATCACGAAACGTTAACATTATTTATTTAACCCAGGGCATTATTATTTAGAGGGCACAGGGCAATAGCTTACCACCTCAGCTCTTTGACCATAGATCACGGGTCGTTCTAAACGCACCTGCTTTTATTCATTATTTATAGTGTGCGGACACCCTTCAAACTTTTATTAGTAGTGGCAATTACGCTAACTGTCAAAGTTTGCGAAACTACCATCATTTGAAAAAAGAAAACGAACAATTTTCAAAATGGAAAGTGTTTTGTGCAAACAAGTAAAACTTTGTTCTAACAAGATTCCGGTAAGTGGTTTATGATATTTGGTAAGATAATTGATTATATTACCCTGCATGTCTCGTAGAACAAGTTTTGAAATGAAACTAGTAACTACTTATTGGAAAATCGTCTTAAACACGATGGTAACATTCTTACCATTGCCCGGTTAGATCAACTTAGTAGTTTTTGCTAGTAATATTGTTAACTTTACCCATTAGCGTACTTGTTATTCAGGAGAATATCGAAGAAAAAGAAGATAACTGACAGTATTATCGCCAGTATTCTAGAAGATGATCTCTCCGCTATTGAAAGTAGCGACGAAAGTGTCTCAGAAGAACCACTTTCGGGCGATTGCGTACTGCATTACGACGATGAGGTTTCGAGAGGCCTGTCAAGAATATTTGGTAAAGATCCTGAGTTGGAGACGAGAGAATTAGATCATTTTCAAGACCCTCCTGGGCCACGTGTTTCGGTAGAATATCTAGATAGCGTTGAACCATCACCGATTCTTTCTCAACTGGTGAATATTTTGATAACGGCACACAACCCAAAATTTGTGTCTACGACGTGTGTGTATGAGTAGATCATTTTGATCACTTCCGTGCCTCATATCCAATCGGCCGAAAATCGAGACGCAACTGGTTGCGCCTATTTTATTTCATGTTTGATGCAGCTATTATCAACGCGTACTACATAATTATCATCACAAGTAAAAGGTTCATACACATAGAGATTTGGATTCACAGGCAAAAAAACGTACCACTAATATTATTTTCAGGAACAAGCAAGGTGGGAATTTCGGAGTACCCGCTGAAATAAGACGCTCTTCTGTGCCGCACTACCCAGAATGTCAAGGGAAATTTACTTGATGCCGATTTTGCAGCACGAAAAATACTCAAATACGATCAAAGATCATTTGCGATGTCTGCAAAGTGGCCTTATCTGCTACACCATGCTTTAAAAGCTTCCATATTGCTCCAGAAGAAGGAGAAGCTATGGACTGTGGCAGCACTACTTCTACAATACAATACAAAAAGTTTATTTTCTCTCTCACATAGCATTATACAAGGAATACATAATTCAAGGTGTACATTTGTGGGTTATAATCTATGTGAGAGACTGGTTTCTGTACTAGGAGACCTGTATGACAGATTACCAGCCTCTCCAGACTCCGGAAGTGAGTAACGGTAAGCTGTACATCATTCCAATTTCGTGATATTTAAATAGGTAAAACTTGGTGAAGTGTGACTGTAGTGAGAATTAAGTATAAGAGGTTGTGATCATCAGGTGTGTGAATGTGTATATGAGGGTGTGTGTGGGGGGTGAGGGTGTGTGAGTTGTATGGGTGTAAATGTGTGTGTGAAGTGGGTGTATGTGTGGAGTGGGTGTATGTGTGTGGGTACCTATATGTAGGTGATAGTGTGGGTGTTTGTGTGGGTGTGGGTGTATGAGTGTGTGTGGATGTGGATGAGTGTGTGGGTGATGTCAAATCATACTAGGTCATTTTAGGACGGGACTTTAAGCAAATTTTCTGTTTCCTCGTAACTGAGGAACTTTAGCCAAGTGGTTAAAGCCCTTTTACAATTGGCTCTTGTAAGTGGATAAATTGCAAGCTTTTTATTTATTTTATTGTAAAGAAATCCACCTAAAAATTCAAAGAATTTGCGTGAGAAAGCAGTGTTTCGCTTGGTTAACGTTTGGCAAACCCTGTGTTTGACTCGCTTATTATTATTCAGTAAGGGATCATACCCTATTAGAGAATGCTGTTTTAGAAGTGTGCACAATATATACAGTTGGCGTACTGTCAAGACATCAGAGAGCAAGTAGAGATCCTTAGTAGGAAAGAAGAATGGCAGTGGCAAACTTACTTTTAAGACCGCTCTTTGGGCTCTTTCTAGTTTCAGCATATGTGTCCTACAGGAGCCACCCCACACAGTAACACAATAGCTCAGAATGGATTGGCATAGAGACATATATACTATTTTAACGACTTTTTTGTCAGCTATGTGTCTCAGACTTTTAAAAATATATATTAGTTTCCTAGTTCTAGAGGTTAGTAAGTCAAGGTGATGTTTGAAGCTTAGTGTGCTATCAATCATGACTCCAAGATACTTTATACTAGAAGCTCTTTCTAAGTCTCTACAGGAACATAAATGGTTGGAGGAGCAGTAGTGGGCTTTTATAGAATAATTTTCGTGAATTGCGTCTGTAGTATTTATGATGGAAAACGGTATATATTTGGTTTTGTCTACGTTGAGTGTAAGGCCGTTGTCATTGAGCCATTGTATGACTGTGCTGAAACCAGTTTGAGCAAATGCGTAGACATCATTCCAAGTATCACCATGGAAGACAACTTCTAATAACTTAACGGGCTAAGGTCAAATACTTAGTTACCACTTGCCGTAAACAGGCAATGGTAAAATGATTACCACCGAAATTTCGCGTACTTGTGATTATATCTTTTAGATTTTCATGGTAAATGTTAAAAAGGGCTCTAATAAATATATAAATAATAATACAAAACCTATTTTTTTATTTTTTTTTTACCTCTTCCCTATTAAGGGTTAAAATTGTCTACATAATAAGTAGGTACTCTTATATATAATACAAAATTATTGCTCTGTTTCCGAAATCGATCCTCGAGAATCGATTTGTGTTGCATAACTTGCATAATAGTATATGATGCGCAGCACTTCTTGCTAAAATTGACAGAAAAATGATAAAAGTCTCTACATACCCGAAGCGATATACGACAGTATCGCTTGTTTCGATATTCATCACTATAGTTTACGCCAGATAAACGTGGAATAAAGTACATTGACCCACATACATTTATTGACTTAAGATCTAAATCAGAAATCTATACTAATACTAGCTTCTACCAGCGGCTTCGCCCGCGTGATCCCTAGGGAACATGTTCCCGGGATTAAAAGTAGCTTATGTGCTATTCCAGACTATAATCTATCTTTGTTCTAAATTTCATTAAGATCCGTTAAGCCGTTCTGGCGTGATTGAGTAACAAACAACCAAACTTTCACATTTTAATTTTTTTTTTTTCATTTTTTCTATTGATTGTAGCGTGATGAAAAGTATACTATAACCTGCTCAGGAGTATGAATAATAATTGTACCAAGTTTCGTTAAAATCCGTCGAGTAGTTTTTATTTCTATAACGGTTATACAGACAGACAGACAGACAGACAGACAGACAAAAATTTTATTGATTGCATTTTTGGCATCAGTATTGATCCCTAATCACCCCCTGATAGTTATTTTGGAAATATATTTCATGTACAGAATTGACCTCTCTACAGATTTATTATAAGTATAGATTATAAAGCAGAAGAGTTTGTTTGTTTGTTTGTTTGTTTGGTTGAACGCGCTAATCTCAGGAACTACTGCTCCGATTTGAAAAATTCTTTCAGTGTTAGATAGCCCATTTATCGAGGAAGGTTATAGGCTATAGGCTATATCATCACGCTAAGACAAATAGGAGCGGAGCAGTAATGGAAAATGTGACGCAGACGAAGTTGCGCGGGTCAGCTAGTAATGTCATAAAGCTGTCCTGAATAGACTTCTATCGTCATCCTTTACGTTCTTTAGTAATGAAAAACAGTTCTAAATGTATTGTTCTAGTATCTACGAAGAGATATTATGGAAAGGTCAATGTACTTTATTCCACGTTTATTTGGCGTAAACTATAGTTAAACCCAAACGTCTCATCAGCCGCACCAAGTAAAAGCCGCAATGTAATACGAATGTTTTGTTTTTATCAAAAGAGATTGCCCATGAACAGTACTCTTGATAAATTACTTGTGTCTCAAAACCTTGAACGGCATGAAATATTTAAAATAAAAACATATTTTTAAAAAAGATTTTGATTGATATTTAAAATGGGATAGTTTTTTGAAAAATAATTAGTACTTTTATGTTTCCGACGTTACAGTACGCCATTTTTTACTACCGACTGTCAATACTAAGGGTGTCCATTTTTTCTATTGCGGGTAATGTGCGTACCTACCTACATAAAATAAAATGATATCGATTTTGTATTGATTGTTCAATCTTTTATTGTAAAGTAATAACTGAGTTCTAAATCACTAGTTGTTGCTGGCATTATCAATTTCAGTGGTTGTAAACGGCGACATCGGCGCTAAGTTGTATTTGTGAAATACCTGCACTGGCTGGTTTACGGAAATCGATCAAAAATCGATATTTCATCAGTATGGGTACAACCTTATTTGACGTTTATTGCGCGTCTGTCATATTTTTGCAATACAATACTGTTATTTCTGCTGGTTTTGGTACATTGTGCTTCGAGTTGAGCCTTTTAGTTCCTCCGTTACTGCTGCCAACCCATTGAAAATAAACCTTAGAATAATAACGCATAGAAACCTAGTACGAGTGCAAAAAGTGAGGCAACTAAAACTTAGCCTAATCCGTCAATCCGTCAAACTTTGCCGACAGTACTCAAGGTCACGTTCCGTCAACACAGCTCGCGAGTAAATAATTGAAAATGACAGTTTGTTGCGTGAAAGGATGATAAAGCACATCAGGAAAACAACAAAAATGTGATGAAATAACATTTCACAAATAAGTACTCACATTCTATGCACTATTTTTACGTAAATCGATAAATAAAACAAAATTCTAATAACCTAACTTGTCATAACACAGTGTTGCTATTTGTGAGGAAAAAATACCCACATTGCTTTCATTCATGTTTTTCATTTTTGTAATTTTAAAATACAATACTTACTGTTAATTCATATCAAACCCGATGTTTTAACATTGATTATAATTATAACCCATCAAGCATTCTTAACGCATTGAACAATATCTCATTCTTTATGCGATTTATTTCCTTTTATTTTGAAATCAATTGAATTGAACCTTCCAAAAAAATATGTCATATTTCATGAAAATCATGTTTACCTTTTCCAGTTCCCAACAACATAAAATACTTGCCTTGATAGCAAAATAGTAATGCGTCTTCCCATATTTTGTGGGTAACGGCTTGGTGATGGTATCACTGAAAGCTATATCTGTGTGCGTTAGAGGAACGTAGACACACTCGGCTCACGCACACAAAGAAAATGAAGTGGACACACGATTTTGCTCGGGTTTTGTTCTAGACGCGGCTTCTATGCGTTATTATTCTAAGAAATAAACATATTTTGAACGCCACTGCACCGTGTGTATTGTTTATTACTAAAAGCCGGACTTTTTGAGTAGTGATCATGGCGAGTGCGACTGTGATGCAATTTCTCAACTGCTCTTTGAGATTAACGCCACTTAGGCGCAGACACATGTTGTCGGAGATTCCGAATAACATCATGGACATTTTACGAGTCTGGATCTCACCAACACCGGTAAGAATGCACATAGTATTTTTAACGTAGTAGGATTTTTTTAGTTAGGAACTGCGCTTTATGTTTACGTACCATATAACAAATCTTAGAGGACACAAGTTTATAACATATTTTTAGAAGAATAAAATATAAGTATGTTTTTATTTCTTAATAATCATTCTATTATTTGTTGTATTTGGTGTTGTGTGTTTTACCTTCCCTCTCTACTTACAAAGACCATTTCATGATACCTACCACATCTATGATTTGAGTAGGATCTAGATAATAACACTGAGCGATTGACTATTTTAGTAATGATTTCTTCCATGCTTTGCAATTTCATGAAACGCGGGCATGAGATTTAAAAATGCACAAAATCTAAATCAGTAAGACTTGGTGAGGTAAAACGTTACAGATTTTACACAAATTATGCTTCAAAGATACCAAGCTCACCCGTAAACCCATTCAGACCCTTTTAAATAGCTTTTTTCAACTAATTTTTGGTCGAACATAACCTAAAAATAGTAATTTCATTTTCGTAAAGATCTCAGAAATGCCATTGTAGTTTGTGTTAAATCTTTTGAGGTAGTATTTAGACATGCCATTAAGTATTTTAAAGATGATTTTATGAAGACACAACAATGTTGAATTGAGTACATTTGTCCATAGTGCCGTGGGCATTCTCCTTTGGTATAACCAGGTATTACTGAGGGTATTAGATTAAAAATAATTGTTTTTAGGGTTCCGTACCTCAAAAGGTAAAAACGGAACCCTTATAGGATCACTTTGTTGTCCGTCTGTCTGTCTGTCTGTCTGTCTGTCAAGACCTTTTTTCTCAGGAACGCGTGGAGGTATCAAGCTGAAATTCATATCAAATACTCAAGTCTATGGTCTCTTGGAGCTGTGAAAAAATCAAACTTCTAAGTCAACGCGATCAAAAGATACTCCCGTTTATGCCGCAAATTTTCGACACTCGCAAGGGAATCAAAACCTACAGGGTACTTCCCGTGAACTCAGAATCTTGAAATTTGGTACGAAGCAACGTCTTATAACACAGATAAAGGAAAAATTGCGAAAAGCATAAATTTTTAGTTACATCATATAATAAAAATATTTTTAATAATTTTAAACTTATTACCCCTTTACTCATGAACGCGTAGTGGTATTATATTGAAATTCTTAACAAATACTCAAGTCTATAATATCTTTAAGCTGTAACAAAATCAAACTTCTACGTCAACGCAATCAAAAGATACAGCAATTAAAGCCGCATATTTTGAAACTCGCAACTACTCGCAAGGGAATCAAAACCTAAAGGATACTTCCAGACGACCTGGAATCTTGAAATTTGGCATGAAGCAACGTTATAAAGTACACATTATAGGAAAAATTCCGAAAATCTTAAATTTTTAGTTACATCACATAGTATATTTTTTTTAATAATCATAAACTTACTAGCTGACCCAGCAAACGTTGTTCAGCGATTAAAAAAAAAAACAGATGTTATACCTACAGGTTTGTACGGAACCCTCGGTGCGCGAGTCTGACTCGCACTTGGCCGGTTTTTTTTAAAAATTAATTACGCATAATATTAAATCACAAAATGACTTACCGATGGAAGGAAACGTTTGCTTTATTTTTTCTCCTCGCATTAGTACAGTTTTTACAATTTATAACAGCACAATTAACCATTTTGATATTTTAAACTGACGTCCGACTAGCGCTATACACCAATGCAGACTGAGCCGAAAGTGGCCAGTGTGGCCACTTACGATTTTTGTACGTAAGTTAGGCACGCGAAGTAGTTGCTCTTGCTTTATCTAGGTCTATCTATATCTGTGGTTGCAGCCATTCAAGACGTCTGAAAAAGAAGTAGATTTCCCTTTATTCTGGGTAAAAAAAAATTAACTACTTCCAACAATGGTTACCTAGCTCCAGTGCTCGGCTCTGACCCAGAACGGTCTACCTCGATTTCAAACAATCGACTAGATAGTTCAAGCGTAAAATATCACCCCGAAACCTCCTTCTCCTCGCGAGCGTCTGCTACCACCCCTATCATATACCATACCACTGTAAGTGAATAATGTTAGCATTTTGTGACTAAAATATACGGACTTTTATTGAAATTTCGGGACTTTTAAAGTTTCTAAATGGTAACCCCACTCAATTATAAAAAAAAAACAGAAGTGGCAACCATAATAGTTTGTCACTTTTTTCACCCTATCCATTTTATTAATGCAGCTATTTTACTCGGTAGAAAAAGCGAAATACCTACCTTAAATAATATGTTTAAACAAATGACGTGCAAGTAGCTATAAGTATAAAATAATCTCACCTTTCGGTTTTTAAGTACAGGTAAACGATATAATTATATATAACTATCTCTGGGTGAGCAACCAAAAACTATTTTCTATTAAGTAGGTACAATAATATTTTATAAAAGTTAACTTATTTGAACCAAAAATTCACAAATCCCATTCCCCACTGCTTAAAAAACAATCACATTATTCGCTACTGCGCATACAATGTATATGTGCTACTGCGGCGAATTCGCATGTGTATTGTTGGTTAGGTCATAGATTAATATTGGGTTAGGTGACTGTATTGTAAACTGAACTCAAGGCGCCTAAGAATGAATGAATGATTAATATGAATCGCGTTCCGTGCGTTTGTATACTGCATAGGGAAAAGGTGGTAATGTGGCCCCTACAGATATCTTGGCCCCCTTAAATATTTTTAACTTAGAATAACGCCATCTAGTATATTGTGCGTGAAATACGTAGCACTTTTGACAGCTATCGAATATAACCAACAAAATCCATGAGATGGTGTTACGTGCGTTTGTTATTTAAACAAGTCGCTACACGCACCGGTCAAACTTTTGAAACCGCTCTGCATTTTATTAATTTTTTCTGGAAAAACTAAGTTTTACGTCTGGTGATTTGAACATTGTGTTTGATAAACGTTTTTCTACTGGATTTTAAAGGTTAAAAATACAAAAACTTTAGATAAATATATGTATTTTCGCATGTTTACAAATTCTTTAATAGTTGTAATTTGACCCCCTCACAGTGTTCCTATTATGATCCCCGGGGGCCATATAAAATGTTTGATTTATGTATCAGTCTTGCATTTTTTAAATTTTGTTTTTATATGCCTCGAGTCAGCCTGCTCTCTCCATCTTCCTCCGGATCCTGATCAAATGAAGAAGGCAATCGAAGCTGTAAGGACAAAGGTCATGGGCTATAAAAAGGCTGTAAAAACGTTTTCTGTACCAAGATCCACATTGAAACGATTGGTGAAGGACTCTCAAGAATCTTTAGAGTTGCTGGTGCATCCAGCAGTAGCTCTGAAAGTGACGCAATTATTGAATCTGACTCTGAATATGACGAGCAAGTCGATCCAGATAAGATGACTGAAAATATAGATACGAGCTGTATATTTTGTGAAACAAATTATTCTAGCGATAGGCCTGGAGAAGAGTGGATTCAGTGCTTGAGTTGCAATTTATGGGCCCATACAGCCTGTGCAGGCCCTGACGGTGAATATTATATTTGTGATTTTTGCCGTTAATGTTTAATTAAAATTCAATATGTTTAATATGGCCCCCCGGGTGCCAAATAACCCTCACCTAATGTCATATGGTCAAATTTGTAATTTTTAAAAATAAATCGATTTTTGATAATTCTGTGGTTATTTTATTTATTCTACAGACAGGTATGCATAGAGGAATAGGTAAGGAACACTGTAAAGTACTTACTTGATTTATAAGAGTAGTATTTTTGACATTAGGTCTCAAAAACAAAGTAGGGGGCCACATTACCACCTTTTCCTCTACTATATAGTATATACTGGTATACTGATACTACTGATCCGCTAGGTTATTGTCTTAGAATAATAACGCATAGAAACCTATTACGAGTCACTACGAGTGCAAAAAGTGAGGCAACTAAAACTTAGCATAATCCGTCAATCTATTAGCCATCAGAGGGCCTAGCACGAATATTTTGACGTATAGTAACGTTAACGTAAGTGAATTTTGAATGTGAAAAACTTAAATCCTACAGTATTTTGGTTTAATTTAATGGGACATACGTAATTTATATCATTTAAAAATATGAATATGGTATCTAATTCAAATAAATATTATGTGCGAAACGAGTATTGTAGCTGATGGTAAAATTTTACGTAACGTTACTACACGTCAAAAATATTCGTGCTAGGCCCTCAGTACTCAAGGTCACGTTCCGTCGAACACAGCTCCCGAGTAAATAATTGAAAATTACAGTTTGTTGCGTGAAAGGATGTTATAGCACATCAGGAAAACAAAAAAAAAAATGTGATAAAATAACATTTCACAAATAAGTACTCACATTCTATGCACTATTTTTACGTAAATCGATAAATAAAACAAAATTCTATTAACCTAACTTGTTTTTTTTTTTTTTTTTTTTTAATAATTTTATTCTTGACCATGGATACATGTCCTTCAGTCGTAAAGTTCACCTAACTTGTCATAACACAGTGTTGCTATTTGTGAGGAAAAAAATACCCACATTGCTTTCATCCATGTTTTTCATTTTTGTAATTTTATAATACAATACTTACTGTTAATTCATATCAAACCCGATGTTTTAACATTGATTATAATTATAACCCATCAAGCATTCTAAACGCATTGAACAATATCTCATTTTTTATGCGATTTATTTCCTTTTGGTTTTAAATAAATTGAATTAAAACTTCCGAAAAAATATGTCACATTACATAAAAAATCCTGTTTACCTTTTCCAGTTCCCAACAACATAAAATACTTGCCTTGATAGCAAAATAATAATGCGTCTTTCCATATTTTGTGGGTAACGGCTTGGTAATGGTATCACTGAAAGCTATATCTGGGTGCGTCAGAGGAACGTAGATAGACGCATTCGGCTCACGCACACAAAGAAAGTGAAGTGGACGTGCACGATTTTGCTCGGGTTTTGTTCTAGACGCGGCTTATATGCGTTTGCGTTATTATTCTAAGGTTATTGTGTTCTGTGCTACTCTTAAGGTATATAATCTAAGGTGCTACTGATAGGCCCGCACGGCCGCACCACAGCCCGCACAAATAAACAACTTTACCACAGTATAAATATCTATCTACCAGTATTGTAACTCGGCCCCCACCTTGAAATAATTTTCTACAGCCGCGCGTTTTTTTTTAACAGAGTACTTTTATTATGCAATGTGTTTCAAATAATAATAGGATCGACTTAGCGCCATATTGTGATGTCATAGCTGTCAATTACAACTAATGATGTACGTAGGGTGAGCAGAGCAAGATTATTATTTTCTAATATTTTTTAAAAAATATTGAGTGGAATAAGTGTTCTGGTTTGGTAACTAATAATGACTCTAAATAATTACATGTTTTATAGTATCTAATTTACGACTAGGAGCCTTTATAAAGTTTTTATTATTTGATTTAAGACTTATTTAAACAAAGTAAAATAAACCGTTATTGATATGCAACTAAGTTTTCTACGCAAACCGTACTTTTCAAGAGACATTTGACAGAAAGAAGTCATTGACGTTCCTATTCTTATTTGAAACCACTGTTGTTGGCGTTTACTGGGTTATATTTCGGAACACACCAACACTGACAAACTTGTCAACTTGACAATTAAAAGCGACATTAGGACAGACATTAGGTAGTTGTGTTTTATTCCTGTGTTTGTCCCACTGACGTATAAATCATATTATACGTCAGTGGTTTGTCCCCAAAAAAATTATATCCCATAAACACTCAGCTATCTATATTATGCTTGATTGCTTGTGTTGGACTAACTTGAGCTGAAATAATGGCTGTAATCAATGATATATAAAACCATAGATACGTTGTCCGCACTCTAAAATGGCAACATGAAATGAAGCCAATTGGCCACATCGCGCTTAGTTACGCACCAACCTGTCGCGCGACACTACGTTTGTTTTTAATTCATATTGTGTGTTTAAAACCTGTGCAAAACCTAAAAAAAACATGCCGTCGTGTGTTTTCAGACGATGTAAAAATTATACTCCTAAAGTTGAAGACAAAAACGTGTCATTTCATGCGTAAGTTACCAAAACTACATGTTTATTTTATTTTGATCGACGCCGCCGTCTAATGGCGGCCGGCATGAAGTTAGTAGTCACGTGCCGTTAGGGGAGGTTGGGACACTATTACACTAGTGTTATTTTTGTTGATAGATAGATTTATGATATTGTTTGAATATAATATGTACTTGTTATATTATGAATATTAATTATAGTTACCCTTTTCATTTTAGATTACCTGCAGATGGGCTATTAAATGAAAAGTGGCTAACATAATAAGGGTTCAAAGACGTGAAAACGATTGGCTACCAACAGTACCAACGCCTTATACTAAAGTTTGCTCGAAGCATTTCTCAGCTAACGATATAATCTTTTAACGGTACTCGAAAGATTAAAAATATGTATCTGCAACATTATGTTTTTTACATTATAAAATAAAGGTTTTTTTGTTTACAGAGATATTTTGTTTTTCTTTTTTTAATCGAATATGTAACAATAATTACTGTTGCGGAATAGAGCACTAATATTTTAAAGATTAATATTTTTATTACCACTTTATTCGTAAAGTAGGTAATAAGGTATATCGACTATTTTATTAACTCTTGAAAATCGAATGTCCTTTTTTCCCCATATGCCTCTGCCCGCTACGTCACTCATGCGCTCGACCAATGAGCATGCAATTTGACTATTACTTATACTGTGACGTAGCCTCTCCCTCTAGCAACAGGCATCCGGCCGTACGGTGACATATTTTCTTTCCCTTTCTTCATGCGCATTAGTAGCTATCTAGTATTTTCGCCGTTTTTAAGCACCGCGATGTTGGTGTGTGACGTGTCTATATATAATACGTCACTGGCTGTAATACTCTAATAGAATTACTCACAAGATTTTAGTCAAAAATGTAAGTCTCAGAGTACATTAAACTACATTGATGTAAGTTCTGTTATGTTGTTTGTTCCAAAGACTATTATAGTATAGGTACTGGATAGTTTGTTCGCTTTTAGCGTTTAGGCCGCCCATTATGTCACCCCATGTAATATTTCTCATCTATCTTTTCTGTAACTTACATGGTGTACATAATAAAGAGTATTCTATTTTATTCTAGATTTTATCATAGTCATATTATTAGTACTTATGCTAATTTATCGAGATAGATTAGTCCAACCATGTAATTTCTAATAGATAGGATGTAAATTACAATCACAGATAGAGCAAAACCTTAAAATATATACCTATATGCTATGCGGCATGCCTGACAAAGGCAAGCCCCTAAGACAACCCTCAGACTGATAATACTAAATTTTAAAGCATTGTCTGTTTGTCCCTAATTGCCCGGGGCATATTAGCCTTTGCCCAGGGTGTCTAAAAAAGGCGACTTAAGCAGAACCAGAAAGCACATCAAGCTACACATCACTGTAAAATTTTCCCAATGAACCTTGAACCTAATTTTGTTTATTAATATTTATTAATATATATTTTATTGTAGAATACATAAACTGAAAACTACTATTTATACACTCAGGCTTATTCATAAAAATTGATTAGCTGGTTCAGAATTGAAGAAAACAGGAGCCATGGCACAGTAAAAAGACTGATCATTGGACATAGAACACGTATATTTTGAACCGCTATCGAATGCTATGTCATGCTACAACAACAATATAACAATATAAACCCATATGAATAGAATGATTTTATTCTAGATTATCTAATGGGTCCCGACTGTTGCACTTAATTAAATACTATCACAGACAATTGTTTTAAATTAAATAAATAAAAAGCTATCTCAAAACTTAAAAAAATACTTAAATCTAAAGCTTTGCCAACTAATATTTTGGTGTTGGTGCCACTTTTAATCTAAGAAAAGCTGGCTCAAAATTGGCGACTCTTTAATAAATAAATACATACCTCATTGAGCAGGTTTTCTACAATTTGATGGGGTACATGTAATGAGGTCATTACATTAGAAGTAGAAGATTTTTTGTTGCTTGTATCACAGAAAACAGTTGATTTTTCGTGTTGTTTTTCGCCGGATACCTGAAAAAAAATGGGAACTTATATTTACATATGCGATACAAATGTGTTTTTTTAATTCATGTACTTCCTACTAATTTATTTCAGGCCAAAGAGCCAAGCTATTATTAATCAACCATTTACCGAAAATATTGTAGGAACCGCGTTATCACGTAATCTGGGTATATCAAGTGTTCTATTGATACAATTTTCTTCAAAGTGGAGGGAACAGACAAACCATTCTTTTTGTCGAGGATTAATATTTTCTTCACCAATTGCCTCTAACCACTTTCTCCTTAATCCTTCGTTTTTAGGAAACCTATAAAAAGATTAATATGTTTATCAATAAATCATTCGGTTTGAGTCGCATAACTGGTACGAATTTCCATTATCTGTCGTCGAATTAGGGGGAGAGGGAGGAGATGCGGGGAAGGGGGAGAGGTACAAACCCCTCCCAAAAAAAAGTCGCGGAGCTCTTGGGAAAATTGCTAGAAATTCAGTATTCAACTGCAGGAATCGGGGCTCGAGGGTTTAAAATAAGTAACGGGGATAGCGAGACGGCGGGGTCTGGATTCGCTCGCTTCACCCTCTTACCAGACCCCGCCATACTCTTTTAACCTAACCTGTCCGAGTCGGGGTCCCCAAGTCCCGCACTCGCTTCACTAGCTCTTGCATCTAAAGTCCTCTTAACAGGAAGCCGGACCGGTGAACTCAAAATATAATTATTTACGTAAGTTTATATGAAATAATATGATACCGAACGTACGACAAATTTAACCGTAGGTAAAACGAAACGTTCAATGGCAAGAATTCTATATAGTCTATGTTAGAGATAACATCATAGATATATATATCTATGGATAACATGAATATTGCAAAAATAATTGATTTTCAATCTTTCTTTTTCTCAAAAAGTACAAGTCTTCGCAAGTTGAAACTTTGTGTGTGTGCTAATAATAATGTAAACTTTCTGCTTCAAAAATATCAACTCGAGGGCAGATAATGGAAAACTGAGCCAACTAACGAAATTAAATAAAATCATCAATCAATAAAATCACGTATAACTTATCACAAAACTCTGTGGGACGGTCTCTCGGTGCTGTGAACCACGGGCCAGAACTAGCAATATAGCAATATCAAGTCAGTACAGCGAAGGAACTAGTATAGTATCGGAACCTATAACAGCAACACGGTACAACACTATTCCGCCATGACATATTATTGTAGACAAACAAATGAAATTACGAAACAATTAAGCAGTGTTGCCAGAAGGTTACATTTCTTACATTTTTCGTAACTTTTGACCCCCTCGCGTAACATGTAAGTAATTTTTGTATATAAGGCAATTTTCGTAACTTTTGAGAACAACGAGATTTGTAACACTAGATTTTTATTGCAAACAGTTTACGAACGCATTTCAATTTAACGCACCTAAAACTGCGCATCTAAAAAGTATTTCAATCCATATCACACTCACAGATGGCTCTGAATGGAAAGCGCCACGACAAAATGAATCGTAAAATATTTGCTTTAAAACTTGATTTTGCTTGAGCGTGTACGCGCACTTTTCGTACTTCGCAAGTTCCCGCCGTAGGTACGCGGTTTCGTAGCTACAGAAATGACTGATTGTGATTTGTTTTGGGGGATAAATATAATGACCACCATAAAATGCTTTGATACCCTTAGTTTTGTAACCAAAAATATCTACTTAACACCAGAAAAATAAAGTCTAAAAATACAATAGTACCAGCTATTTTAGTCACGACTCCACTTTAAATTGTATTGGACCACCAAATTTAGTAAATGATCACCAAATCTTAGCGAGCAAATTAATATTCAGTTAATACAATATTCAAATTCTATAGTAACGTGTCTGCGTCAGATCCCCTCTATGGCTGGTGATGAAACATGTGGGTTTGGTTAGGTTAGAACCATGACCATTAGCGCGCAAAGGCGAGCTAGGAGTGGGTTGGAACAGATAAAATTAGAAACCTGTTTCACCTGTTTCAGTTCCAAAAAGAAAACAGTTCCAAAAACCTGTTCCAAAAAAACAGCCTGTTCCACTGGAACTAAAGACTCATTGATTGCAACAGATACAGAAACAGTACCTGCTACCATAGATAATCCTGCTACTGAAAAGGTCAGAAACAGTGACAGGCATGGAACAGGTTCTATCTCTTTCTATTACAATGAACCAGAAGAGCAAAGAGCTTGTTCCAAAGAACAGATGTTGTCTCTTTCTATTATAATAAGTCAGAAGAGAATGGAGCATGTTCCATTTGAAACTGTTTCACATAGCTGTTCCAGGTTGTTTCGTTTTGTATTTCGTGTTACGGCTACTACGGTTGTTTGAGGAACAGGCGAAATAGGTGGGAGCTGTTATTTCGGTTCTGAGATACCTGTTTCATGTTGTTACTTTGAAATACCTGTTTTTTTTAACTGTTTCGATAAATACGCATCACTCCTAAGGCGAGCGAGCGAAGCGAGCGTGCCGCGGTAGCGGCCGCCGAGCGCCAGATCCCTTCTATTGTTGGTGAATCATTTGGTTTAATCGGATAACGAGATGTTATTTTTTTGCGTATCATTTTAACTATTTTTGGGTTAGAATATTTTTTTTGGAGTTGGTTTGCTTAAATATAGGATAGCAAGATGTTATAACTTTGGTTATAAGTTTACATTAAAATGCGGGTTTAATTTTGGTGATCATTTACTATTTTTGACTGCTAAATGTTACTATATCTGGTGGTAAGTTAAACATAAGCCTTTGTTTTGTTTCCTTGCGTTTTGTTGTATTATGTGCGTGAGTGAAGTTCTGATGAATACATTTATTTCCAACTAATATTTTATTTTGTTGGCAAACTGCATGTCA
The DNA here is from genome assembly GCA_963859965.1 of Ceramica pisi. Lineage (NCBI taxonomy): Eukaryota > Metazoa > Arthropoda > Insecta > Lepidoptera > Noctuidae > Ceramica > Ceramica pisi. Next base: position 5,620,606 of record OY982556.1, on the reverse strand, counting down.
AAGTTTGCAACTTAAACTAATAAAAATATAAATACAACATCTGTATTTTATTGTAGATGCAAACAAGTAAAATATCTACACAGAAACAAATCAACGATTTTTGATATCTGTGATTTAAACCTCAACGAGTATTACATTACAATCTATACTTAATATTATAAAGAGGTAGCATTTGTTTGTAAGTTTGTAAGTTTGTATGTAGGGGGTAATCTCAGGAACTACGGGTCCGATTTGAAAAATTCTTTCAGTGTTAGATAGCCCATTTATCGAGGAAGGTTATAGCCTATATATCATCACGCTAAGACAAAAAGGAGCGGAGCATTAATGGAAAATGTGACGCAAATGAAGTTGTGCGGGTCAGCTAGTATTAAATAAAAAACTGATACCAGGTTCAGGTTGGCGAATTCGATGATTTTTTTGTCTCAAATTCGTGATTGAAGAAAAAAATAATAGAACAAAAATTAATGAAGGCCCGTGAAAAAGAGATCACCAATATTTAATCTATATTATATATAGGTACTAATATTATAAAGGTAACATTTGTTTGTAAGTTTGTATGAAGGGGGTAATCTTAGGAACGACTGGTCCGATTTGAAAAAATCTTACAGTATTAGATAGCCCATGCATCGAGGAAGGATATAGGTTACATATCATCACGCTAAGACTAAAAGGAGCCGAGCATTAATGGAAAATGTGACGCAGACGAATTTGCGTGGGTCAGCTAGTACACAATAAAGAGAGATGACAAAATTTTATCCTTAGGTGAAATACACCATTACACATCATAGATTCCATTATATTCCGCCATTTTCTCCACCGACCCCAAAAATACGTAATTTAAATAAAATGTAACTTTTGTAGCAAAAATGTAACATTTTAGGAAACGAAACGTAACTTACGACTCAAGGGCCCTGGCAACACTGCAATTAAGAGGTCTTTTGGACAGAAATAAGCCCAAATATTGACACTCGGCACAAATATATGATCGCTTAGAAGTTTTTTTCTTTTCTTTTAATTTATTGACATTTTTTTTATTTTATTAAGTGACATTTTAATTTTTATCCATTTTTTAAATTTTATTTTTGTGATTTTATTTCTTGTCAATTAATTCTCAGTAATTTTAATTAATTTATTAAACAAATTGGGGCCTTCATTTTGTATTTTTAAATTTTATGTTTACTAACATAGTGTTAAGTATTACTAACAGCTACTGTGGACCAAAAGTTGTCTTATAATAAATAAATGAATTGAATTGAATTGAAATTTTACTACTGTGTATAATATTGCATGAAAACCGGCTACCTAACCTGTGCAAAGACAATTGAGGTTGATTTTCTGTTTTTCTCGCACCACACTTCACAAAACAACACGAAGGCATGTTTGAGTGCCGTTTTCCAATAAGTACAAGCAGTTTTAGATCGAAAATCACTGTAGTTTTCCTAAAAATCGAAATAAAACTAAAACTAAACAACTACTTGACAGCAGAACTACCACGAAACTCGGGAAACCAACATGGCGACACGGCACATAGGTACCTACAATTTTTCAGTACGTTTTAACAGAATGTTGCCATTATGAGCAAGAACTGAAATATTGTTGTCTCTTTTATCATATACGATTACCCATTAGAAAGAAAGAAACAAAACGATATTTCACATTCTGTTTTGTATTCGCCTCATATTAATTGTATAAGCAAATGTATGTATAACATAGCGGCCTCTCCATATTTTTTTCCTATCTCTATGATTACAACTAATTAGGGATGTACCTAGGGTGAGCAGAGCAAGATTATTATTTTCTAATATTTTTTTAAAAATATTGAGTAGAATAAGTGTTTTGGTTTGGTAACTAATAGTGACTCTAAATAATTACATGTTTTATAGCTAAGTATCTAATTTACGACTAGGAACCTTTATAAAGTTTTTATTATTTGACTTATTTAAACAAAGTAAAATAAACCGTCATTGATATGCAACTAAGTTTTCTACGCAAACCGTACTTTTCAAGAGACATTTGACAGAAAGAAGTCATTGACGTTCCTATTCTTACTTGAAACCACTGTTGTTAGCGTTTACTGGGTTATATTTCGGAACACACCAACACTGACAAACTTGTCAACTTGACAATTAAAATATACGTAGTATCTCTATGTAGTCTGTGATTAAAATTAAAAGTGACATTAAGACAGACATTAATTTTATTGTGTTTTATTCCTGTGTTTGTCCCCAAAAAAATTATATCCCATAAACACTCAGCTATCTATCTTATGCTTGTGTTGGACTAACTTGAGCTGAAATAATGGCTGTAATACTCTAATAGAATTACTCACAAGATTTTAGTCAAAAATGTAAGTCTCAGAGTACATTTTAAACTAGGTACATTGATGTAAGTTCTGTTATGTTGTTTGTTCCAAAGACTAATATAGTATAGGTACTGTATAGTTTGTTCGCTTTTAGCGTTTAGGCCGCCCATTATGTCACCCCATGTAATATTTCTCATCTATCTTTTCTGTAACTTACATGGTGTACATATTATAGAGTATTCTATTTTATTCTAGATTTTATCATAGTCATATTATTAGTAGGTACTTATGCTAATTTATCGAGATAGATAAGTCCAACCATGTAATTTCTAATAGATAGGATGTAAATTACAATCACAGATAGAGCAAAACCTTAAAATATATATATACTATGCGGCATGCCTGACAAAGGCAAGCCCCTAAGACAACCCACAGACTGATAATACAAAATTTTAAAGCATTGTTCTGGGTATACGTGGTAACCAGCTATCCTTGTTTCGGAGCTACCTTACAAATAGAACACAGAATGTCAAAATTGGAAGCTACTCCAGCTCCGATTTAAATATAGCTTTTGGTGTGCCACAGGGCAGTATTCTCGGCCCCAGTCTATTCTTAATTTATATGAATGACCTGTGTAGCCTCAGCCTTGAAAGCGGTGCAATATTTTCTTATGCGGACGATACAGCACTTGTATTTGCATCGGACAACTGGGAAGATGTATATCGCCTTGCTCAGAACGGTTTCAATATAGTCAGTGAATGGCTTAAGGACAACTTGCTGACCCTGAACATATCGAAAACGAAAATAATAAATTTTTCGATTCGAAATACCAATGTGCCAGTTACAAGCTCACTTAACGTTGGCGCTCAGTTGACACAGTCTAATTGTAGTAACGACGGCAGTGGCACCCATAATCACTGTAACATTGAAAAAGTCACGTCGATAAAGTATCTTGGCATAGTGATTGACGGCAACCTTACATTCAAAGAGTACATAATACATCTATCAAATAGGGTCCGCAAGCTAATGTACATCTTTAAACTACTACGCCAATCAGCAGATGCTGCTGTTATGAAAATGACTTATCAGGCACTGTGTCAATCTATTTTGGTTTATTGTATCTCGTCCTGGGGCGGGGCAGCCAAGTCCCACTTTATTCAGATTGAACGCGCGCAGAGAGCGGTTCTTAAGGTCTGCTGTTTCAAGCCAAGACTTTATCCCACCGTCAAGCTCTATGAATATTGTCAAGTCCTTACGGTAAGGCAATTGTTTGTACTGGCCACTGCTATTAAACAACACGCTATTTGTAGCTATTCTCATCAAACCAATCGCCGTAACCATCTACCTGCCGTGGCTACTCCTCTTAAAACTTATTTTAGTCATAGATTCTTTGTTTTCCTTGGACCATTTCTCTACAATAAATTAAATAGAATTCTTTCCCTACACTCAATGAACAAACATAATTTTAAAATCGCTTTACAAGCATGGTTACAAAGCCAAACATATACCGCCACAGAAGCTCTCTTTGACGTATTAGTCTAATCATACTCAAACACACACACACACACACACACGTACCAACACACCATTACACACAAACTTACAATCACACACAAAAAACCTCCCAATTTTATTTTTACTTCATTGTTTATTGTGTTTGTTTAACGAGCTCACTTTAATGTTTAAAATGTTTGTTACTGCTATGATACTATGTGATTTAAGCAATCAAATATGTAAAAATGAATAGGTGGGGACCTGGTGACCTGTATTACAGGTGTTACTACCTACCACAGGCACCAGCGATCCACAACCAAAATAATTAGCTTTTCATTTCTGTTAAAATTGTTTGTATTTTTTGGCTTGTGGTGAGAAATAAACACTTTTTATTTATTTATTTTATTATTATTATGTTTGTCCCTAATTGCCCGGGGCATATTAGCCTTTGGCCAGGGTGTCTAAAAAAGGCGACTTAAGCAGAACCAGAAAGCACATCAAGCTACACATCACTGTAAAATTTTCCCAATGAACCTTGAACCTAATTTTGTTTTATTTATTAATATATATTTTATTGTACAATACATAAACTGACAACTACTATTTATACACTCAGGCTTATTCATAAAAATTGTTCTGAATTGAAGAAAACAGGAGCCATGGCACAGTAAAAAGACTGATCATTGGACATATAAAAAAATAAAAATAAAATAAATACGTCACGCCCTGGCATAATTTTTAGCGGGTCGTGACGTCACGAGCCCCCACTCCCGAGTTTTGATGCGTTTTATCTTTGTCAATATTCATTGATTTAAAAATACAAGAAATATGTGTCCATTATTTTTCAATACTCTAACTGACGGACTAAAAATAGTTTTGCAATTTGTGGATGATGGAAACTAGCCTATTGTTTCAGGCAAGATAATATGAAGGCAGCAATGGAAGGATATCAAATGTGTTGCTGCTGCCTTGAACTGGTGTCTCTCAAGGGTCTATGGAGGCAGTACATGTGGATGGGCAGGACCGAAGTGTACGGACAAATGCTGGAGGAGTGCTTCAATTTATCTGTGAGAATCCTACAAATAATGCCAAAGTTTGTGAGGCTGGATGTTTGGATATTTGATAGATTTTCACTTAACAATAATTTAATGAATTAATTCGACGGCACGGTGGGCGCAGTGGTTGAGCGATCGACTGCTGCGTCGCGTGTCGTGGGTTCGATTCCCGCACGGAACAAATATTTGTATGGCCTTCAGATAGTTGTTCCGGGTCTGGCTGTTTGTGTATGTGACTTTGCTGTGGGCGCTGTGGCCCAGTAGGTGGCTACGTTAATTGCAGCATCGGCGGCATTTATTAAATCCACCAAAGTACAGGAGAATGGGCACTTGGGGCACTGTAACATGTAGCATATGCTCTGATGAACTGGAGCACCGCACTGACATTGGGTTATAGCTATCAGGGAACCCCGACTCCAGCAGGGGATTTAAATCCTCAACTGCTTAATTGTTGCTTAGCTATTTGTATTATGAGATACTAACTTATCTTTCAGTGGGACCAAAGAGATGACACGAAGGATCTAATTTGTGAAGTGTGCATCACTAGGCTCAGGAATGCTGTGCAATTCAAAAAGAAAGTTATTCAGTGTCAATCTACTTTGAAATTACAACTTATAGGTAAGAACCTTATCGGGGGTCTACTGACACTTATTCAGCTCTATTCAGCTTATGTCCATGAAAAAGAAAGATTGAAAGGATAGGTATACTTGCAGATTGGTCCCATTTCAATTTGATCAAATTTGGTTACGAACTTTGGATTTTAAATCGAAATAGCTGGAATTGATGGTTTTATGTTTGATGTCATCCAAGTAATCGAAATTGCGTATTTTGCTTTTCTGCGATTTTTCAGTGGTGTTGTTAGCTGTGGGGAACCACTAAATCGTGAAAAATACAAAACTTTTAACAAAAAATTACAATCAACTTCACTCACAACTCACAATTGACAAAATTATGTTCGTGTGGCCTCTGAATAAGTGTGAGCAGTCCCTAAGACTCAGCTCAGCTATTTCCCAACTGTGTTTGAGACTGCTTCCAGTCAGAGCATGCAGCTGAGTTCCAGTGTAACATTTTAAACAAATGAATGTATTTTCAGATGGAGTGCATACGCTGAAACAGGAGGTATTAGATATAGAAGTTGCAAAGAGCGAAGAATTTGGTGAGTTATCTATACTAATATTATAAAGAGGTAACATTTGTTTCTAAGTTTGTATGTAGGGGGTAATCTCAGGAACTACGGGTCCGATTTGAAAAATTCTTTCAGTATTAGATAGCCCATGTATCGAGGAAGGACGACGAAAGATATGAGACGAGCATTAATGGAAAATGTGACGCAGACGAAGTTGCGTGGGTCAGCTAGTCTTTTATAAATGTGTTACTTAACTAATCGCTAGTCTCTTCATATCTGTATGAGTAGCAAAAACTGGCCAAGTGCGAGTTGTACTCGCGTGTAAAGTTCCGAACCAATTTCATCATATTATTACAAATATACTAATGGACTTCTGTGACGTAATTTGTGTTTTTCACAGTTTTTCAAACTGCCGTGTGAGATATCAAATGAAGAGGGTGTTAGTTAATATAATTTATTCATAATTTCTAAATAAATAGTTTTGAAGTTATTCAAGAAAATAGACCAAAAATTACTATTCACCCCTCCTTGTCACCGAAACTACTGAGCCTAAATTTTGAAATAAAAGCAGATTATAAGTTCTACCTAAAGATTTCAGGAAAACCTATAAGAAGTATGTAGTGTTAAAAAAAATGTAAAAAAAAAGAAATTGGTTCGGAACTATCGGAACCCTTTGCACGCGAGCCCGATTCGCACTTTGCTAGTTTTTTATTTAGCAAACCACTGAATATACAGCTAAAAAGTTTAGAGAATCAGACGAGAAGAATTAACTATGATTCTAGTTGGCTAACCTGGAACTAAAGTGGTCTATGATACAAAATAAACATTTTCTGTTATCAAACGAAACACGTTTGAAGTCACTATGTACATATGAATGTATGATAAGTTGCTGTTAAACATTTATACGATAGTTAAATGCATAATGAACTTGACCAGTTTTGCTCGGATTCATTTATTGTTTTAAGTACAAAAATGCTCATAGATTGATTTTGCCATAAATGTTACATAGACCACTTTAGTTCTAGGCTAGCCAGTTGTCCATTTGAAATAGTACCTACATTTTGACGAAAGTGTAAAATACAAAGGTGACTAATATTTATTTTTTATTTACATTTTTAGATGCAGATATTGTTATGAAATCAGAATGTGAAGCAGATTATGGTAAAGATACTGACGATGGATTTAATGATAATAATTATGAAATAAATAATAGTGGTAAGTCACCCAACAATGTTTAATTGAAAGTACAGAGGGGCTAGCACGAATATTTTGACGTATAGAAACGTTAACGTAAGTGAATTTTGAATGAGAAAAACTACTACCCCATAGTATATTGGTTTAATTTTATGGGACACACACAATTTATATCATTTAATAATATGAATATAGTTTCTAATTCAAATAAATATAATGTGCGAAACGAGTATTGTAGCTATGGTAAAATTTTACGTCACGTTACTATACGTCAAAAATATTCGTGCTAGGCCCTCAGCTTTATTGTTGTAAGCCAGTGGGTCAAAAAATACCACTTTAGCAGAATCAGAAAGCACATCGAGCTACCCGTCACTGTCAAATTTTCCCAATCAACCTTGAACCTAATGTGTTAGATATATAGGAGAAAATGGACTGATTTTTTATTGGACTATTATGGACTGGTTAATATTATGATGCTGAAGTGGCCTTTTTAGAACCTCAGTACTTGAGTTCCTAAGTTTTACATTAGCAGAAATTTACCCAACTTTAATTCCTGGATGGGCATTCATTGTAATTTGTAACAAGGGACAATGGCCTGATGATAGATATCAGAAAGGTAGATTGGAGTCTCTTAGTTGTCTACTAGTATGCTCATAGTATTCGGGTTTGTTGATGGATACTATTCTGCCGTCAAGAAAGTAACTATACAATACAAAGTAACCGATTGTAGACCTTAAACTATTATCTTAATGTCGGAATTCGGTTACTTCGTTTTGTGTAGTTACTTTCTTTTTAGAGTTCCGTAGCCAAATGGCAAAAACGGAACCCTTGTAGTTTCGTCATGTCTGTCCGTCTGTCTGTCTGTCCGTCCATATGTCACAGCCACTTTTCTCCGAAACTATAAGAACTATGCTGTTGAAATTTGGTTAGTAGATGTATTTCGTGAACCGCATAAAGATTTTCACACAAAAATAGAAAAAAAAAACAATAAATTTTGAGGGTCCCCATACCTAAAACTGAAACTCAACAATTTTTTTTCATCGTTACCATACGTGTGGGGTATCTATGGATAGTTCTTCAAAAATCATATTGAGGTTTTTAAGATCATTTTTTTCTGAACTGAATAGTTTGCGCGACAGACACTTCCAAAGTGGTAAAATGTGTCCCCCCCCTCCGTTAACTTCTAAAATAAGAGAGTGATAAAACTAAAAAAATATATGATGTACATTACCATGTAAACTACCAGCGAAAATTGGTTTGAACGCGATCTAGTAAGTAGTTTTTTTTAATACGTCATAGATCGCAACTTCTGCTTACGGAACCCCCAGTGCGCGAGTCCGTCTCGCACTTGGCCCGTTTTTTCTTAAGACGGCAGTATTAATTTTAATTAGTAACAAAGGGCTTATGGGCGAATGTGACTGCGAGGCGCTGCTAGACAGGGATATAATGCAGATGACATCATAAATGACAGACAAGCAAGCGTCTTTGAAATGCAACATCTGAATTAATTAAACAACCTTTTTCTTTCGCAGAAACTCCATTGATTAAAAAAGAAAAGCCTAAAATAAAAACTAGCGTCGTTAAAGGTGTGTTTTGTAAATCATATCAGACCTACGTTTGTACGTTTTTTAACCTAACCTAACCCAAGAGAGCGTTCAAGTATTTCGTAAAGAATTTAGGGGGAAGGGGGGGGGGGGTCTTTTAAAACGTTACGGTGCGTTGAGCGGGAGGGGGTGGCATTTGAAATACGCGTCACGTAACATTGTTTTATTCACCTTTAAGAAGTTGCCTAGAGATTCTCGCACGCATATTTTAATACGTTTTTTTTTAATCAAAATTTCGAATACAATGGGCTAGATTCCATCATCCACAAATTGCATAACTATTTAGGCCTAGGTGGCTCTAGTCGATATTTTTTCCATAGAAACTTCGGGAGGGTATTACTCCGCTGTTTGACAGAGTACATCAAAAGTTAAACATAATATCGTTTTGTCATATTATTAGTTTTGTCTGTATGGAAACAGAATGGTAAAATAAACCGCCATTAAAAAGTTATGAGCCACCAAAGTTTCGTTTTTCTTGCCAATTTTAACGCATCTTTGGGCGTAAATAAGTAAAAAACACAATGTAAAATCTTTAAAACCAAGTCGGTACCGACAAAGCTCAACTATCGAAGAATTCAATAACTTTTATTTTTAATCGATATATGCAGTAGTTTTTTCATAAAACTCGATTTACGAAAGGCCTTCTCATATTTTTTTACGCGCGCGTTTTACTATGAATTATCGTGCCTCTCACTGAATAACGTTCCTCCCGGTGCGGTGCGGGGGGACAATGCTCACGCACACGTGCGTATTCAAGTTACAACAGCTGTGTCTGCTGCGGTGTGCTGTGGCCTGTGGCCTATGTCGTTCATACGTATACGTAGGTAGACTATACTTGCGCTCTGATTTATATTGACTCATTGGCTTGATTTTTGGATTTCAACATTATATTTTATATCTGTTTGACTTCGCACTGTAGTTTGGACTCCGTATTTGCGTTTGAAATTGTTATTGTTGCTTTGAGTGGACGCTGCATAAGTACGTGACATTGTTTTGAATCATTGAAAAAGTTTAAAAAACCACATATTATAAACAATGGGTAGAAAAGTCATAATTTGGCGTCGTGACCGGGTCTTCGACACCGCGTCGCTGCCCGCGCCCGCTGCAGTGTAAAATCATCGCGGCGGGATGCTATCGCGCAATGAATTTTCAACTCTCGATGTTGAAACCAATGATATAATTATAAGTTGAAACGGTGTCTTTTTTTGACGCGTTGGGATTAACTCTGCTGAGTGCTGGGTTCTCAACGCTCGGCTGAACGGAATATTTTTACGTCCGTGCGTACGGTGGCTAAGCGTTCTTACAAACGAGCGACATGACGCCGCCGTGCCACCGCCGCCGCACGCGTCTACGACAGGGATAACTGCACGCGTCGTTGGTGGTCGTTGAAGCGCCCGTCGACAGCCAACGACAAAGGTTGCCGGCCGCCAGCGGCAACGTGTCGCTCGTTTAGTTGAGTACCTAGGTAGCAGGTAGCGAAATCCAAAGTTCAAGCCAGGGTCAATGTAATGTTTGTTACTGGGTTCATTCTATTTGCTTTCAAAATAGTTTCTTGCAATTGACAAACCTAATTTTGTGTTCGTAGGTACTTTTGCGGCGGACAAGACTTTTTTATGGATGGGAAACCAAATAACTGCTCCCGCTTTGGGCAAAGCAGAAGGGAGTGTCAGACTCTTCTTGACTAAAACCCATCCGTGTTCCTCCTAATGCCCTCTGCGTACCGTACTTACCAGGGCCGCGGTAACTCTTTCGAACAAATTCTGCAACATCATAGTTTACATAGCTCTCTGCCTAATAGGTACCTACCGTTATATTAACGTAGGTAGGTACTTACCTACAAGCAAAGATGCCATAAAACAAACCGTTGGCGTCGTAGACACTAAAATTTTAACGTTAGGTAGGTAGGTATGTAGGAGCTAAGTAAACAATCTTTATGTGTCACTTGTCAGTTTGTCACAATATACTGTGCACTTGTCTGATAATTTAAAGCAATCTAATAATGAATGCAAATCTAAACACGTCTGTGTCAACCAATAGGGGTAACTAAAAATAGAAAACCGGCCAAGTGCGAGTCGGACTCACGCACCGAGGGTTCCGTACAAATATTATAATATAAGCAAAAGTTGTGGATTACGATTTATGACGCACCTATTAAAAAAACTCCTTAGGTACTAGATCTCGTTCGAACCAATTTTCGCTGGTAGTTTACATGGTAATGTACATCATATATGTTTTAGTGTTATCATTCTCTTATTTTAGAAGTTACACGACACACACACATTTTACCACTCTGGAAGTGTCTCTCGCACTTGTTCAGTTTAGAAAAAAATGATATTAGAAACCTCGATATCATTTTAGAACCCCTATCCATACTATACCGGCCTACAGGTTTAGGTAGGTAGTAAGTTCACAGAATACGTCTACTTACCAAGTTTAGAGTTTTCGACAGCATAGTTCTTATAGTTTCGGAATAAAGTGGCTGTGACATACGGAAGGACAGACAGACAGACAGACATCATGACGAATATATAAGGGTTCCGTTTTTTGCCATTTGGCTACGGAACCCTAAAAATTAAGTAGACAGGTAGGTAAGTAAGTAATTTTGATAACAATTTATAGGATGGTACTTAGGTAGAACTAATTTCATTATTAGGTACTAGCGACCCGCCCCGGCTTCGCACGGGTGCAATGCTGATACTAAATACACTACAGAAAAACCGTGAGAAAAACTGTTACCTACCTACCTCACGTCTGAGCCGCGCGGGTACCTTACATAGATCTAAACTCCCCTCCCGCACGCGCACCCCCGCCTTGGTGACGTTCACTTCGCAACGGGCCGTGCAGCAGAAATCGTAATATTTTAATTTCGCCATAACTTCAAAACCAAACGTCCGATTTTAATCATTCAAAGACCAAATATGATCTACATAAACTGTACTTAGTGATGAAATACTTTATTTTGATAAGGATTAATAGCATGAGTAAAATAAACGTGTTTAAATAAGTCCAAAAAAATATCTAGATTTTTAAATAAAAAAAATGGTTGTTGTGCCTCACTCGACATAGAAAGGTATAGTGTGTCGCGGACTTTTTTGTAGATATTTATAAGATCTACAATTAATTAGAACAATTTATGGTTGTATCTTTTATAGTTTAGGCAGCGTACGCAAAATAAGTTACTTTTCTGGTTGATTTTTACACCTTGTGTCCGAAAAACCCAAATATCTTACGGAACCCTATTTTTTTGCAAAATAAAATATAGCCTATGTTACTCGTGGATAATGTAACTTTTGAATGGTGAAAGAATTTTTAAAATCGGTCAAGTAGTTTTTGAGCCTATTCATTACAATCAAACAAACAAACAAAGTTTTCCTCTTTATAATAATAGTGTAGATGTAGATGTATCTAGTACCTACGGACATAAACTGCGATGACTATTCAAGTAAGCATCAGATCTGTCGGTGGCGGCGTGGCGGCTGCATTACCACCAAGGAAAAACTAAACATAATAACAATAGAATAAGCAATCCATATTAGGTACCTATAGGGCCGTAGAGGTATAAAACGATAACACAGTGCCTACTATTTTTAGTAAGAGTTTTTAGGTAGGTAGTAGCTGATTTCTCGGCGAGCGTCGAGCGACTACGCGCAGCGGCGCGCGGTGGCGGTATGTGTGCATCGTGTAACTTCGATTTAGTTCGGAACGGTTCGGAACGATGTTTGTGTGCGTGCGAACTAGACGTGCATGAAGGCTAGCGTCTAACTGCTCATCACTGGTACTATCTCTGTCGGGCATGATGCGAGGTGAGACAGCGTGCTTTTTGGCCATGCCTACCACTGAGTTCGAGCCCGCGACTAGTTGGCCCTTACGCGGGCGACCGCGCGGTTTCATACAAAAGTGCTCCGTCACGGGAAAGCGCGCCCCGCACCCACGCAACGGGGCACGCCTCCGTCACAGTATAAATATGGACAGTACGGAAACTACCTACAAACGCTCGAAACGGCACACTCACACAAACATGCGCACCGACGTGACTTTTCGGTGCCCGTCGCGGTACTCTCAGTAGTGAGTGCCGACTGCCGCCGGCCGCGTCAAGACGAGTTTAGCCCCGCGATCTTTTTAAAAATGCCACGAATGTATTGCGTAGTATACGCACAGTATAAATATCCATATTTATACCGTGGTATACGGCTGTTTGAACTCGGCTTCATCACAACCGGAGCTAACGTATTTTAAACTTCCTGCTAAATTTGAATGGTAAGAATCATTAATGATATTGTTATTATTATTATTTCGTTATCGAAGTATAATCCCGTGTGATCGATCAAAATGAATTGGTAAACTTCAAAACTACTAAGTACTACTACTTCTTGTAAATCCAAGATGGCGCCTGCTATAGGTATACATTTTTTCCTCATTGATGTCGTTTTCATGGTTTTCGAGGGTGTTGAACCCGATAGTGATGTCAAAACGTGAATCCAAGATGGCGGCTGCAATAGGTACCAATTTTTTCGTCATGGGTGTCGTTTCCATGGTTTTCGAAGGTGTAGAAGCCGATAGTGATGTCAAAACGTGAATCTAAGATGGCGGCTGCAATAGGTACCAATTTTTTCGTCACGGGTGTCATTTTCATGGTTTTTGAGGGTGTTGAAGCCGATAGTGATGTCAAAACGTGAATCCAAGATGGCGGCTGCAATAGGTACCAATGTTTTCGTCATGGGTGTCATTATCATGGTTTTCGAGGGTGTTGAAGCCGATAGTGATGTCAAAACGTGAATCCAAGATGGCGGCTACAATAGGTACCAATTTTTTCGTCATGGGTGTCGTTTTCATGGTTTTCGAGGGTGTTGAAGTCGATAGCGCTGTCAAAACGTGAATCCAAGATGGCGGCTGCAATAGGTACCGTTTTTTTCGTCATGGGTGTCATCTTCACGGTTTTCGAGGGTGTTGAAGCCGATAGTGATGTCAAAACGTGAATCCAAGATGGCGGCTGCAAAGGTACCGAGCGCCCGAAACGTTTTCGTCCAACAGCGGCTTGCGTACGCTTCCGCCAAAACTTGTAAAAGGTTACGTTGTAATGACAAAGTTAGTGCTACAAGTTGTTGTGTGTAAATTGTTTTCTGTGTTTAACCCTAGATAGATAACCATATTTCACTGCACACTAAAGATAACCATACGTCGAATCGACGTGCGAATGTTTGAGTGAGCATATTTTGGATAATGTATATACTAGGTTTATGAATTTGATATTATGTCTTAATGAATGTAATTTTATTGTGAGTCAATGAAAAACATTAGAGCTTATTTATATTTTATTAGAAAAAATAATTAAAGAACAAAGCAAGGTACTTCTTACTTTACAAAACTTAAGCATTTAGGAAACTCTCCGTCAGTCTTATGATTTACAATGTAAACTTTTCAAAATTAACTTTTAGTAATCTCTATAATATAAAAAACCTAAGTAAATAACAATTATTATTCATTTTGGCCTCAAAGGCACTTAGGACAGGCGCTGGACTTGTGCTCTCCACAAATGGGATTTTTGCAGCTGTCGCACATTGTCTTTGTCATCCTTCTAATTTTTGATGGACAAAAGACACAATATTTTCTTTTCTTTGGCTCAGGTACACCTTCACGTTGTGTGGGAGGTTCGGCTTGTCTTTTAGGCAATATACCACTAATTTTTTCTTTTATATTCGTCGGCAAAGTAAGCATTTGCTGCCTTGTCTCCATCCATGGGGTCATCAAACTATTGCTGAGTTTCTTCATGAAATCTCTATGTCCGAGAGGTTTTTCTTTCTTGGATAGGGTATTATCACAGTAAATAATGTATACAACGATGATCGTTTTTGCCTCTAAGAATTTGACGCTGTGGCATGACAATACAACTCGGCATACTTGGCGAAGCACTTTCAGGAGTTTCAGGGTCATCTTCAGTATTCAATGAATTTACCACTGGTGGAGCACTCACCTCATAGTCTTCGGCATCACTCTGTACTTCATCTTCTAATAAATTGTCTTCAGTTTCACTGTCCGACCCTTGAATTTCTTCATCGCTCATTTCATGCAACAACCGACTGATTTCTGCATCGTCTGCACGATTTCGTGACGTCATTATGTTATTTTTATCGTGGCCTATAACAAGTAAAAAAACTAATAAAAAACATGTACATTTATTCTCAAAAAATAAAATAACACATTTTCCCAAAAGTCTAAAAACTGACACTAAAGATAACCATACGTCACTTCGACGTACAGTAGGTAAATATTGACGAAAGTATTGCACTTACCGGAGCGATACGGGTGTGTCCTGCAAGCTCCGACGGCCGACTGAGTTGGCGGGAACGGGCAGTTTAGTGACTCGAAAAACAAACGAGTTATATCGATTTTTCAAAATCGATTACGTCGTTTCGACGTAGGTTATCTATCTAGGGTTAAAGTATCGTGTTTTGTTGAGATTAACCAACGCCATGAGATAACCTATTTAAATTGTATTTGTAGGCTAGTTATCCAAATTCGATTGATTGATCACTAGAGAACAAAAATGTAAAAAAAAAACATAAACATTAAAAGTGACAACCCTATTGCTTCAATGGAGCGTAGGTAATTATATTCTCAACTAGGCTTAGTTTCCGTACTGTCCATATTTATACTGTGCCTCCGTGCGACGGAACATGTCGCGGGGGCACGCGCGGTGCCCGCCAGCTGTAATTTTTATTGCTAAGTTACCTACGCATTTCAATTGAACGCACCTAAAACTGGCGCGTCTCAAAAGTATTTCACTCCATATCACACTAAGTGTGATATGGAGTGAAATACTTTTGAGACGCGTCCTCTCTGAATGGAAAGTGCCATAAAAAAATTAATCGTAATTTCGAGGTTTTAAAACTTGATTAACAACGTTAAATTATGTACTTGATATTTTATATTTTTTGTGCGTTTTATTCCTTAATTCATATTTGATGATATTTTTTTTAGAAATTGGAACTAATGAGAATGTTGTTGATTAAGTTTAGTTTCATTTGTTTCACTAAGAAGAACTATGGAACTACTGAGAAAAAAAATCTCATTAGTTCCATGGAACAACTACGGTGGAAAAGGTGAAACGAGTTCGATTAAGTTTTGTTTCCTTTGTCCCATTATCAAAGTGCATGGAACTACTGAGAAAAAAATGTCCCAATAGTTCCATGGAACTAATTGCTGGTGGAACTAGTGAGAATGCTCCAATAATTCATCATAGACATGTACCGAAACTTTAAAATATTTGTAAAATGAGTTACTATTTTGTCTTAATTTACTGAACTTTACAACGAATTCACCGCACAGCAACCTAGATTCAATAAACAGGCTTACTGGCTATCTTTTTTTTTTTTGCTAGGCGTCGTTTTGCTAAGTAATAATAATATACTAAGTTCTCCATCGACACGACTATACTGTTAAAATTGAACTAGCGACACTGCGTAAATAAAATAATCCGGTCTCCGCGACGGATACCCGCGACGGGGACCGTCGCGTTCCAACGGAGCCCACCCGCGTGTCCACGCGTGTAGACACGCGACGGTTGCCCGTCGCGGGCGCCCGCTTAACGCAGTTTCAGGCCTTAGTCCGTCAGTTAGAGTATTGATAAATAATGGACACGTATTTTTTGTTTTTGTAAATCAATGAATATTGACAAAGATAAAACGCATCAAAACACGGGAGTGAGGGCTCGTGACGTCACGACTCACTAAAATTATGCGAAGGTGTGAAAACATGACTACAAACAAACGTTAAAAATCTCCAAAAATCGCGTTACGTAATACTTGAACACTCCCCAACATACTGAAACCTTTTTTTTACTTTTGATGATCACGCGTTTGACCGCTATCTCACATGATGGAGCACGCTTGTCTAGAAGTAACCTATTCACTACTGGCTTAAAGACTCCCAGGTTGTAGCTGTCAAGAAACACAAACTCCGGCAGGGAATTCCACTCCTTATCTGGACGCACAATGAATGTGATCCCAAAACGTTTTGTGCGTGTGGGTGGGATGTCCACCATGTACCGGTGGCGAATCGCCGTTCGTCTTGTGGTCCGATGGTGGAACGAGCTTTTTCTTTATTATTTGTGTTTTACCATTAAAAATGTCGCCGGTGATCGGTGTATTGTAGTAAATTATGATCCGAGGGGATAAAGCAGAGTCTTATGACACGGGAGTCATATTGAATCCTGAACACTGAAGGATTCGAGAGTCAACTATTAGAGCGTTGCGAGGGAGTTAATACAAGATCCTGACTGCAGTGAGGGATTTAAGCTAGCCCGAGGCAAAGATACCTTTATCCCTGAGGAGCATACTTTACTTTTCACTCCTACTGCGAGGAAATTGTGCTCTAGCCATGAAAACAGGAGGCGTGCGTCGGCCCCTCGCCGCAAGAAGGCGTCTGAAGCTGTGGCTCCAGCCCGCCGCCGACCAATAATATTGTACTGAATTTCATTATAACCCGGTGCCGGGGCAATAACGTGATTTGAATTTAGAATACAATTTGACCGTGCTCGCTGCACCTAGCAGCAGAGGCCGATGGGAGCCGCTCGAATGACGTTCTTTAAGTTAGGTTTGCATGGCAAATAATTTGACTTTTTCGTGCAGGTGGTGTGAAAAGGGGTTTATAATACTCCAATTCCACCAGAAAGTCCCATGTTATTTATTCTTAACAAATCCAATAACAATTTGTTTGACTTAGGAATTTAACTCATGCTCAGCAGATGTTCTTTCTTTTCTTTTTTTAAATAAATCTTGTTTTTTTTTTTCAGTTAACTTAAGGAAATCAACCAGGAAAAATGAAGCCAACAAGAAAACTGTCAAGCATATAAACCCCAGACAGAACGTAGCCCTGATTTTAGAACATTCCACCATTATACCGTTCAAATCACGAGTAGGATATTTTAATTGCTTCTATTGCAACAAACAATTCGCTGGTTTTGATCTGTTGAAAACTCATGTCAACGAATTACATGAGAATATCAGCTTTAAGTTGATTGTAAAAAGCATATACAGACCAAAAGATCGAATCAGAGCTGATGTCAGTGACATAAATTGCAGGATATGCAAAAAGAAAATAGACAACCTAGACTTTTTAATACAACATTTGACAGATCACCATAATGTCAAATTCAATTTTGACGGTGACATTGAAAAGCCCGCGGATTGTATTCTGGGTTACGATTTGAGCGAAGGGAAGTATAGATGTTGCCAATGTAAAGACGAATTCACATCTTTCAAAACACTATCGAATCACATGAACGAGCATAGCACTGACCATGTTTGCGATGTTTGCGGGCGGTGTTTCTTACTCGCCGACCGTTTAAGAGCTCATTCTCAGTCACACAAAGAAAAAAGTACAGTCAAATGCGATTTGTGTGGAAAAATATGTGGATCCAAATCTTTGTTACAAAGCCATATAAGATACAAGCATAAAAAACTGCCATACATGTGTTCAATTTGCGACAAAAGATTCGATTCAAGTTATAAACGAGTGAAGCATTTAGAGGAAGTGCACAACCGCGCGCCATTGGATTTAACTTGCAAGATATGTTCTAAAAAGTTTGATCATAACATTAAATATTATCGCCATATGCGGTCCGAGCATTTGAATAAAAAATGGGAGCGGAATTTTGGTTGTAGTGTGTGCGGCATGAAGTTTTCAACGAAACACGGTCTTTCCAATCACATTGTTGTACATACGGGGGAGAAAAATTACGAGTGTGAAATCTGCCATAAAAAGTATGGCAGGAAAAAAACTTTGACGGAGCATTTAAGGATACACAAGAACGACAGGAGGTTTGCTTGCGGCGTTTGCGCGCAGGCTTTCGTTCAAAAGTGTAGTTTAAAAAATCACATAAGAGTTCATCATTGTGATACGGACTATGAAAAGCTGATTGTGGATAAAAGATTAGATGCTAAATAAAATGTTTTGTTATTGACTGAGTATTTTCTTGTGTGGTATTATTTTGTTTTATGAAACCAAACATATACAACAAATAAATAGGAAGTATCTGGGTAGACGCCAGCACATCAAGATAAAACAATCTGTCAAATTTCGTTTATAGATTTTCAACGTTATCGCAACAAAATTAGGGCCCTTTTCCTGTAATGCGTGTTTTCCCCTGCGCTTGGATCTGGTCCGCATGCGGGCTGCCCGCATCCTATCATTCCATACATGTTTTTCTTATCATGCGGGCAGCACGCGCGCGGATTGCGTATGGGCTGCGGGAGCACAGCCCGCATGCATGCTATCTGGAATTCTGGATACGGGCGAAGTTCTTCTGTCTTCAGTGTTAACGCTGCTCGCACGATACTTCAGCGGCAAACTAAATATTTCTCCTGAGTGTGGCTTGGAGCGTGCTATTACCCGCATGCGGACCAGATAAGCGCGCGGGTGAAAACACGCATGACAGGAAAAGGGCCCCTACTCCTTAGGTTCAAGGTCGATTGGAAATTCGGGTAACTTGATGTGTTGGCGACCTTATCTATTTCATAATGTAGTATATTGCGCAAACATTTTTTGAGCGGTTGCCTATCTGACTTACAGAATCCAGTAACTGAGTAACACATTACCCCCTAGACCAGGTCAGAGTTTTAGGCTTTTGATTGTCAAAGAACTTTAAATGATAGCCGGGACCGACGACTAAGGGAGTACTCACACTTATTCAGCTTATGCCCATATAAAACAACAATTTTGTATGGAGACGCGCACGCATCCGTTCAGCTTTCCGACTATTAAGCTTTCGCGGCGAACAAGTATGAAATGAGGACAAATGTGTTATTATCATGCGAGTGCTATAGATAGAGTTCAGCGCTGTTATAACTAGTTTACTTACGACGTAACGATAAAAAAGTACCTTTATTCTTGCTTCGGTTAACGTTTCTACATCTTTTTTTTGTAGATCTGGACCTGGTAGATGAAGAGATGGTAAGGAATTGGTTTTAAGCCTTTTGCGATGCGTTCCCGTAAGAATATCCATAGTATTAAAATGTTCTTCACAAACAGTATAGTTTTGTGGCGGTTTTTTCATCAAATCTTCTCGAGCAATCAAGCGAAGCCATTGGGAACGTCTGAAAGAGATAACAATATGTTATCTTTGTCATTTTCATCAGTGGTGGTGTAGGTGTAGCAATCTGTTTATTAAACAAAGAGTTCAAGCTGAGGACCACTCGTACAACTCAGGGTCAGGAGGAAGGTAAACGACAACTTTTGTAAAAAATACTATCCTATTTTATTTACACTTTGACAGCACTATCTTCTTCAACACCGTCGAAAACCACGAAAACGACAATCATGACGAAAAAATTTATACCTATTGCAGCCGCAATCTTCGATTTACATTTCGACAGCACTATTGGCTTCAACAACCTCGAAAACCATGAGAACGAGACCTATGACGAAAAAATTTGTACTTATTGCAGCCGCCATCTTGGATTCATGATTTGACATCACGATCGTCTTCAACACCCTCGAAAACCGTGAAAATGACACCCATGACGAAAAAATGGTACCTATTGCAGCCGCAATCTTGGATTCACGTTTTCACATCACTGTCGGCTTCAACACCCTCGAAAAGCATGAAAACGACACCCATGACGAAAAAATTTATACCTACCTATAGCAGGCGCCATCTTGGATTTACAAGAAGTAAGTACGTAATAGTTTTGAAGTTCACGAATTCATTTTGATCAATCACACGGACTTATAATTCGATAACGATTAAATAACAATATCATTAGTGATTCTTACCTTTCAAAATCAGCAGGAAGTTTAAAATACGTTAGCTCCGGTTGTGACGAAGCAAAGTTCAAACAGCCGTTACTCTATGGCCGTATACTACGCAATACGTTCGTGGCATTTTTAAAAGATCGCGGGGCTAAACTTAATGCTTCCTCCACACTATTCCGAAGTTGCACGAAGCGAAGTGCTCTCCGAAGTTGACCGAAGTCCGAAGTAGGTGTCCACACACCTCGAGCAACTTCGCGAGGAACTCAGTCGCCCGTTCCCCCCGTTCCCCTCACGATAGGCATAATGGATAACGTTCATGTGGCAACTGCCGTTGCAATGTGTACTCTCGCGTAATAAAAATACGTGCGTATTTACTATGGCTGACGCGAACCGAAGTGAGTCGAAGTTACCCGAGTAGTGTGGACAGACGCTTCGTGTTCGAACTTCGAGTCCTTTGACTCGGGCGCAAAAACCGACAACAACTGGAAGTCGCCCGAGGCGAAGCGAAGTGCCCCTCCACACTATCGTATTCGCTCAACTTCGATCAACTTCGGGAATAATGTGGAGGCTACTTAAAAACGTGACCACTCGTCTTGCTTGACGCGGCACTCACTACTACTAGGTACTGAGGTACCGCGACATGCACCGAAAAGTCTCGTCGGTGAGCATATTTGTGTGAGTGTGATGTTTGTTTCGAGCGTTTGTTTAGTTTGTAGGTTTGTCGTTCACTCGGTTCACTCCACTTATGTGCGAGCACCACTCGAGAAAAATTGCGCGGGTGTATATGGCTGCAGAGCGCGACGTAGGGATGCGTAGGTATCGATAAATATCGATATATCGTCAGTTTTCGTATGATTATTCATATATTACATACAATCATATTATGTCCAAAACATTCAAAATTCGTAAAAACTAAGTTATACACATGAACAAAGTAGCATTTATTAATTATGCTTCAGTTAAAACGATTATATTTGTGTGGACCCGCAGCGGCAGCAGTGCAGCACGCAAGCTACTAACGTTCTATACGAAACCCGAGTTGCGTTAAAAATACATCAAAATTGACACGAATTCGATACTACTTTAAAATCTATATCGACATATCGCCATGAAAAATATCGAATAGAAAAACATCGAGCTTTCGAAATATCTATACCTACTTACTAATATTACAAAGCAAAAGAGTTTGTTTATTTGTTTGTTTGGTTGAACGCGCTAATCTCAGGAACTACTGGTCCGATTTGAAAACTACTGGTTCAGTTTTAGATAGCCCATTTATCGAGGAAGGCTATAGGCTATATATCATCACGCTAAGACAAATAGGAGCGGAGCAGTAATGAAAAATATGACGAGGACAAAGTTGCGCGGGTCAGCTAGTCGTTAGATATTTCTTGCCCATCCCTAGTGACAGGACGCGTAAAAAAAACAAAGGCGGATGCAACACATACTTAATAGGTACAGTAGCAGCCTTTAAGTGGTCTGTGACGGTAGCCGCTAGGTAAATTGTGTTCTGTGGACAGTAGCTATTCTGTAGTGATTCTATAGCGCAGGTGCGCAGCCGGGTCCTACGTAAATAAAATTACAAACACGACTATACCACAGACATTTGGAAAACTGTTTGCAGTGTGATCGGTTTCAAAAGACATTGATTTAACGACTGCAATGCCTGCAATACACACCAGCTCATTACCTACTCGCTAGTGTCTGTAATGATCGCGTTCGGAACGGCAACGTCGCACAAATGCGGCGGCTTTGCAGACAGATCGAAGCTTAGTTTGTCCTTGACCTAGCGACAAGACAGTGCTTTCGCCACCATAGTGAGATGAATAAATCGGTTAAAACTATTTTTAAGAGTGAAAAATGATCGATAAAGACAGATTAGTGACATTTTTTAATAAGTCTTGTGTGGAGTACACAATGTTAGATTTTGAACACACTCAAGAAGAGTGTTTCACCGCCAAAATTCAATGTAAACTACCAGCGCTCGACACGCGACTAGAAGAATGTCAGACGTTCCTGCGAAAATTTTCAAGTTTCTCTTCAACGAATTGGATAGTGCTAGGTCGGCGTCCCAGCGTACAACGTTTAGAATTCCGAAAATCATATGTCTGTCAACATTCATCAAGAAACAAGGATAAACATAGTTCAAGAAACTTAATGTGCCGTGCTACAATAGACTTCAAAGTTAAGAAAATTAATAGAGATACTATAAAAAATGATGCTCTTTTGAAAGCAGGCCAAAATGTTGTCATTTATTTTGACTTTAATCACAGCCATCGCATTTCGACTGTGTCCAGGAGTCTGCGTTGTGATACAGAGACTCAGGAAACATTTGAAAAATACTTCCAACAAGGAAAGACGGCGGCAGTTGCAAAGAAGTACCATGAGATGGTCTTTAGTTCTAAGTATGATGGCGATGACCTAAAAAAAAATTTGGCCAACGCTCAGATTAATCCCACTAAGAGACAAATTCATAATTTGTACGAAAATTGGCGAAAGAAAACTTGTGGTGGACGGACGGAGAATGATATGGTGAGTATTTCTAGCGTATGTTTCTGCCGGTCGAGTCTGTCGACATCTCACCGTGATCATTTAGGTGGAGTGAACGACAAGTGAGCTGTCATGCCATCTTGTTTGTATGGTTTGACAGCTCACTTGCCGTTCACTTCGCCGAAGTGTTCACTTCGACATGTTTATAGAATCGCACTGCGGTAGGTACTAGTACTTACTACCTACTAAAGGTATAATCCACTCGCAATGAGAATGGGATGGAACTGTGTGCGAAAGCAAAATACGTAATTTCATTTATTTGGCAATTTTGACTGATTTTATGGCTCGAATTTCCTTTATAGCCCGCTGCTTTGGAAGTTCGTAATTTTTTTGTAGATAGTACTCACAAATAGAAAGCTTTTTACAAAGTTTCAAGATGCGGAGAATCACGATTTACGAGATAAAATTCATTAAAGTTTCAAAAAAGTACGAAAATAGTACGCCATTTGCAAATTTTTAGGTTAGATAAATTGTCATGGTAGACGTCAAAGTTGACATTTCACGTTCCGTTGACGTTAGAAGTGTTTTTTGTTCAATTTTATGTCTTGTTTTTTTCATAAATATAATATATTTATATATTCACATACTTAAAGTACGGAATAAATGTGAACCAAGTGAAGTGCCATTGGATGCAAGAGCGAGCGAAGCGAGCTCTGGACTTGTGGGCACCCCAACTCGGACAGGTTAGGTTAGAAGGGAATGGCGGGGTCGAGTGAGCGAGCGAAACGAGCGAATAGATCCCGCCATTCCCTTCGTGGTTATTTTTTTATAAACTACTCAGAAGTAGGAGCCCCGCGAAGCGGGGCTCCGTCGACTGGGCCTCCGAACTGAATATAAAACTTTTTGAGGTTAGGTTACTATAATTAGTTTTTCTCAAGAACGGTCGGTCGCCTTTACATGGGAGTGGTGCTAGGGCATAGGGGGCCTCTCCCCGTCCCTCCTCCTGCTAAACGATACTCAATTTTACCTGTTTTTCTAACTCAAATGCTGTTCTAACCTCAAAACTTTAACCATGGATATCTCCATAACCGTGGGGCTCCGGGGGGTGGGGGTGGTGCAGAGGGCACCCCCTCCGTCCCACCTCCCCCCTCCACCCCCTCCCGACCCTCAAATCAGCGGGCTATAAAGTAAATTTTAACCTACTTCTTAGTACAGTACGCATATTCTAACTTTACCCAACTTTACCCATGCGAAGTTGGCTGTTAGTGACGACCGCGCAGGTCCCATCGCGTAGAAAAGTGTTACGTTCGTAGATTATGTTTTTTTGTGTGCGTGTTATATTTGAATTTTGAAAAAATGAATGCAATAACAATAACACGATCACAAAGTAACACAACAAACTCATACACTACAAGAAAACACAAAATACAAGTCAAACAGTAAGAAAATACCAGAATAATTAATTAAAACAATAACAACGTTTAACACTTTTCGCACCAACAGTCGTATTGCACATAGATTAATATACTGGTAGTATTGCATTGAGGAAGCGAGGCACAAGTATGCATCAAACGTATACCTACGAGTGACTGAGACTGCATACGAGACCAGTGTTGCCAGGGCCCTTGAGTCGTAAGTTACGTTTCGTTTCCTAAAATGTTACATTTTAGCTCCAAAAGTTACATTATTGTATTTTTTTAAATTACGTATTTTTGGGGTCGGTGGGGAAAATGGCGGAATATAATGGAATCTATCATGTGTAATGGTGTATTTAAATAAGGATAAAATTTGGTCATCTCTCTTTAGTATGTAATAGCTGACCCACGCAAATTCGTCTGCGTCACATTTTCCATTAATGCTCGGCTCCTTTTAGTCTTAGCGTGATGATATGTAGCGTATATCCTTCCTCGATACATGGACTATCTAATACTGAAAGAATTTTTCAAATCGGACTATTAATTCCTGCGATTACCCCCCACATACAAACTTACAAACAAATGTTACCTCTTTATAATATCAGTATAGATTGTAATGTAATACTCGTTGAGGTTTAAATCACAGTTATCAAAAATCATTGATTTGTTTCTGTGTAGATATTTTACTTGTTTGCATCTGCAATAAAATACGGATGTTGTATTTTTATTTTTATTAGTATAAGTTGCAAACTTTGACATGCAGTTTGCCAACAAAATAAAATATTAGTTGAAAATAAATGTATTCATCAGAACTTCACTCACGCACATAATACAACAAAACGCAAGGAAACAAAACAAATCACAATCCGTCATTTCTGTAGCTACGAAACCGCGTACGGCGGGAACTTGCGAAGTACGAAAAGTGCGCGTACACGCTCAAGCAAAATCAAGTTTTAAAGCAAATACTTTACGATTCATTTTGTCATGGTGCTTTCCATGCAGAGCCATCTGTGAGTGTGATATGGAGTGAAATACTATTTAGATGCGCAGTTTTAGGTGCGTTAAATTGAAATGCGTTCGTAAACTGTTTGCAATAAACATCTAGTGTTACAAATCTCGTTGTTCTCAAAAGTTACGAAAATTGCCTTAAATACAATAATTACTTACATGTTACGCGAGGGGGTCAAAAGTTACGAAAAATGTAAGAAATGTAACCTTCTGGCAACACTGTACGAGACGTACCCGCGCATGCGCTTTTCTATGTTTCTTGTCAAATTGACATCCTGCGCAATCGTTTGCGACGTACTAAGCATGGGTAAACTTAGATTGTTCGTACTGTAAATAGTTTCATTATAGCTATGCAAAAAAATAAAAAACCAATGTTAAACATTAAAAATTGATTCTGCTAATAAATCGATCGATTACAATATTATCGATCGTCCCTCCCTATTTTTGACAAGTAAACAAAAAATGACGGACCCCCCCCACCCCAGGCACCCGGCACCCAGTGTTGCCGTTTCAGTGACTTTGTCGCTAGATCTAGTGAGTTTTTGATGTTTATGGTGACTTTTTTTCACGATTCAGTGACAAAAAATAGTCTGGTGACTTCTAGCGACTTTTTCATGATCAACACAACAGTACATATTATTTATCTTTTTATATTTAAGTAGCCAGAAAATTGTGTAGTTATTAAGACCTAACGGTGACGTGCACTGTGTGTTGAACTTAGCTTTAATGAGGACGAAATTGAGATCACTTTAATGAACATTGTTAAATCAAAACTACGAAATAGATAGCAACAACAACTCTGAATTCAATACGAATGATACGGAATCAGCTAAAATGTTGAAAAGAAACCTGCAAAAGTTGTTTTATCCAGTGAAGTCTCGTCTCAAATGATGAAAACCTAACATAAATAAGAATACTGTGCCATCTACTTCCATATTACAACCGCAAGCTTCGACTTCCACGGCAACTACAGAGCAACCGTCCACTTCCACCATGCTGGACGAAAATGATACAGTGATAATAGATGAAGATTTAATACAACTAATTAATTTATCAGTGTTTTTGGTTAATTCAAATTATTGTTCGTTGATTTTCATTTAGTTTTTTAATTACTTTTAATCAGTTAATTTAGTGATTTCTAGTGACTTTTTTAATTTAATTTTTCACCCAATCTAGTGACATTTTGGTAGAAGTTTGGTGACTTTATTTTTCCCTAAGCGGCAACACTGCCGGCACCCCGTGTTGTTGTACTTGTTGTAGACGTTGTCGGTGTCGGTTGTAGTTTCTTTCTGCAGTTTCTGCGACGACTGTGAATGTGTTCTGTGCGATTTTCTGTTACTTTCCTGATTATTTTGATATTTTGCTTTGCTTACGCACTCCGAATGATCTTCTACTCTTGTTGACTTGTCTTGGAATCACATCACGTTTTGGATCTGATATTGGAAGTGGCAAAATGTCTTCACGCATTCGCTGTGTTAACTGTGGATTGTGTGTAAATCGCATTGCGCGACACATTGTCTTAGAGCAAAATATAAGAGTGGTATCTTTTATTGCTGAAAGGATTTCTCCTCGTATTGTAAGTACCCATTCAGTAAATTTTTGTTCTTGATACGAATTTCTATATAAAACTGTCAGACAAATAATTGCATGATATGAATAATTGGACGTAGTTTCTGAAAAACGTTCCAACCCACAATCAGATCAAAATAGAGTTACTAATACCAAATAAGTCACGTGATTGCTTTTTACTAACTGTCAAAATTTGGTGGCTCTACTGTCATTTTAAAAATGAAATCATGATCTAGTAGCCCAACCCACATGTATGGAGAACACAAATAAGTATTCAACTAAAAGACTCCAAGCTGTGTGGAACAACCCAAATTTAAGACAGAGTCATAAACAATTATCACAAATGTGATCCAAGCTATATGAAACGTTATTGATTTTTTAAAATCTGTTTGACGTTAGTAGAATTGAATTTCCACTAAAACGTTCCACGCCACCTGAAACGTTTTTGTTAAAAAATAATATGTGCACTCTCCGTAGAATAGATATTTTCATTAAAATGGTCCAAACCATTTGAAACGTTTTCGATAATAAATGTTACTCATCTCGGCAAAATATAATATTCATTAAAAAGTTCCAAGTCATCTGAAATGTTTTTGTTTTAAAAATATACAATAACGTCAGCCAAATAAGTAATTCATTATAAAGTTCCAAGACATCTGTAACGTTTTTGATTTAGGAATATTTACCAACACTAAAAATAAACTTGATTCTTCTAAACGTTTCAAATTACATAGAATGTTTTTAATTATTGCAATATTACACGAGATACACCAACGAGATATGTCTAAAGTGATCCATCTCGTTATTTTCATTAGTTTTCTTAACAAATTCGATAGTTATTAATGATAAAAAATAATTGATTAAAAAAATTAAAAAACACGCACGCCATGTCTAAAAAAGAACTAAAAAATGATAAACAAGCATTTGCCCAAAAATTTAAATCTGAAAAATAACTTTTTGATTGCAGTCGGGGGACCCTTAAAGAAATGTTACAGAGTATCTACTGCCCCCCGACTGCACTAAAAAAGTTATTTTTGAGTTTTAAATTTTTGGGCAAATGCTTGTTTATAATTTTTTAGTTCTTTTTTAGACATGGCGTGCGTGTTTTTTAATTTTTTTAATCAATTATTTTTATTTTTTATTTCATACGGTTTAGTGACCAAACGATATTTTGATTTAATAATAAGTAATTCGAAACTAATTCGTCTTTTGATTGATTCAATACTAAATTTTTTGAGGTGATTCAATACATGGAGAGACTTCATTTAGCGTAGCTCGTAGATAAGCTTACGTGGATCTGAAACACCATTTGACAAACCTACTAGCTACCACACGCGACTAAGTGCGCATTAGCCCTTAGAAAACATGGTAGAGCCTAGATCTACGACAACTCTGAAGAAAGCCGTCCCTTACAGCTCGTGCACTGTCATAGCCATACATAATCTTAGTGGTAGCATACAACACACAATAACCGTCCGGTCAGAAGATCTTCCTTTTTACCAAATATCGGATCCCTCTGTGGTATAACACTGTTGTGCAACTTGGGAGGATGGGATCCTCACAGGTTGACTTCCTCGCTATTGGTGAGCGTTGACATGCTAAACCAGTTTGAAAGCGAGTTTGGGGTTTTGGAGCAGCCGCAGTAGATCGCCAAGTGCCCAAAACGTCCGCACAGAACACAACTTAATGGATCTGTGCATTGGGGGTGGTCCTGGGGTCGGGTGCAATTCGCAGGACCAAGCTCATTTCTTGACGTATCTGGGTTACAAAGCGAGAAACAAATAGCTTTGCAAATGGCCATGTAGTTCCCGGCGGTGACACTGTGTTCCGACTGTGGTGGTTCTAAAATCTACTGTACCTGTGTAATCAGTACCAAGACAATCGCGGCATTAGTGGTATAATAGATCCAAAAGTTCACTTGTATGCAACTTTTTTTATGGATGGGATGACTTCTCCAACTTTGGGCGAAGGAGAAGGGAGTGTCAGACTCTTACTGACTAAAACCCACCCGTGTTCCCCCCTAGTGCCCTTTGCGTTCCAGGGCCGCGGTGACTGTTTCGAACAAATTCCGCAGCCCTGGCAGGCACTGGCCCCGTCTACTTTGCTGACATCTCTTTGAGGCGCGCATGGAACACAACGTGCCATCGATCCTGGCTTAGTTCTGATCGGACAGAGAGCCATCCAACGCTCGCCGACCCCAGGCCCGGGGCGTCTTCTTCTGTTGCGGCGGCTGGGGCGTTAGTTTTCCCTCGCTCTCACGCGAGAAACAAACATGCCATACTTCAGCTTCTACGTCCAGTAGTTTCGACTGTGCGTTGTCTGTCAGTCAGTCACTCACTCACTCAGACAGACACTCAATCACTCAGTAACGAAAGAATTTTATATATTGCAATTGAGTTGTAGCCCTCGGGGGGTCAAATGATAAACACAATGTCGTATTCGTATACTTGTCTACCTCTCGATTAGTGTAAGCCATAAATGGCGGGGATCGAAATTTTGGGGTAAGAGGTCACGTGGAACGTCCTACATTATGTGATTCTATTCCGGGATACGTCTGATCACCACTCTAACGGATAGAAAATGTTTATTTACATACAGTATCTGTATAATATTGTTATTTGTTTCGAGAAAGGAGGCGAGTTTAGAAACGAAAACTACTGAATTATTTACAAATGAATGAATCTTATACTATTACATATTTTTGTAATCTACCAAGCATCTAGATGATGATAGTATACGTAGTTAATTAGTTATTGATTCATTCATTGTATTTTGCTACGGATTATTTACTAGTCCTGAATTTATTTAATTACGTATGTTATTAATTAGCAAATGAATGCATATTGAATCCTACTGTTATATATTTTTGTTATGTACTAAGCAAGCTCTAGACGATGATAGCAAATGCAGGCAAATTTTCAGGAAAATAAAATAATATATCCGTTTTTTTCATGATCAATGGCTACCGCATTATATATTTTATTATTTTCACTAGCCTATGTTACTCGGGATAAAGCAACGCTTTTTTCTAACGATATCACAAACATTGAAAACGGTTATGCCGTTTAGAAGTTATGGTGGAATAAAGAAACTCACAAACATATATACATACATGAACCCTGAAAACATAACACTCCTTTTTTAGACAGTCGTGTAATTAGGCAGTCGTGTAAAAATATAACAAATCGAAAGTGGTGACTTTGATTTTGAAGATGATGAAGAAGAATGTATATATCGTTGATATTTTTCACCACAAAATACTCTTTTTGTTATTTAATCTTGTTTTATTATTATTTTCTTTGTCATACATGTTGTATGGAACGTTTTGTATAAATAAAATTTTTAAAAGTAACATGAATATTGCAATAAACCAAAAACGTTCCACAGCAATATTTTTATGAATATTCAAAAAAGTATTAACATTGGAAGTCTAAAATAGGGTCAAATTAAAACTTGATCATAACATCTGTAGCATACAAAAGCAACGGCCGTTAAAAAAAAATATTTCGTAAAGTAATACGAGATTGAACTTTAATCGCAATTATCTCAAAATGTTAAGTGTGTGGATTGGAACGTTTTTCAGGAACTACGTCCAATTGTATGCAGGTAAGGAAGTAGTGATCCTAATAATATTCTACTAAAGTGGCCTTTTTAGACCCGTTGATTTTAGCCTACTTACTAGAACTTCATTTCAGTGTGTAGTACGTACAACTCGTTAACTTACTATTTAAAGTAAATTTACACATTCACTCATTTTTAGATTACAATTTATTTTATTTATTTATTTTTCGACTCACCAGAGAATGGGCCGCAGCATTCTCTGTAAAACAACACCAAACACTGCGATCGTCAACCCGCCTGCCAAGCATGGCGATTATGGCAAACCCCGCCCCCCATTTGGGACAGGCCTCTTCCAGCAGTAGACATCTTTCAGCTGTTATTATGATGATGATGATTTAAGTTTTTGGTGTTATGTTTTATAACAAAAAGTCGATGTGTTTCTAGGTTACGAGTTGTTCTTCAGCAATATTTAATTTTACAGATGACGGAACATGATCACATCTGCCAGTCCTGTTTAGATGCTGTAATGATGAGGGCTCATCAAATTATCCGTGGAGGAACGTCGAGTAATGACAACCAGCTTGTTTGCACTAGTCATACTCATGTAGTGGGTCACTCCAAAGTATGCCTAACATGTGGGTGTTCTATCCTTCGAAAACAGTCTGACCAAATATTACACAGCAATCCCACTGAACTGCAAAAAATGATTGCTGCCATCATAATGAATTCTATTGAATTACAAGAAGTATGTCAGATATTTTTTACTGGCTTATATTTTCTATAGTAAGTTAAGTAACCAACTGTCATTCATTTATTTTGGTTGATTTTCACAACTCTAAATCCTATTATGATTCTGAACTATCCAATAATAATGAAATATCAATAAATGCTACATTTCTCGCCAGTGGATATGTTAAAAGTTATTTAAAGTAGACTAGCTGACCCACACAGACTGTCTTAGCGTGATGATATTATAGCCTATAGCCTTCCTCGATTAATGGGCTATCTAACACTGAAAGAATTTTTCAAATCGGACCAGTACTTCCCGAGATTAGCGCATTCAACCAAACAAACAAACAAACTCTTCTGCTTTATAATATTATATAGTATAGATGTGTTTGCTTTTTTGTTTTATCTAACTCCAAAAGATAGAGTTTGTCATCCATGCTGGATGAAAGCAAAAAGAACTGCTCTGCGCACACAGGTAAACCAATTAGAGGGAGAATCAATAGTGTTACCATCAACGAGTGTGGTAATGAAGAGTCCCAGGTTGAACTTAATACATGAACAGCCGAAGTTCAGCTTCGATTTGATTCAAACAAGTGTCTAAATAATTAGAATATGACTAACCGTCACGCTCATGTTACGCTCAAGTTGGGATTTTGCTAGCAGAATAGGTTTTTGAAATTGCTTCGACCGATCTTGGCGTCAACTAAAACGTAATCGCAGTTGGATCGTTATTCATTAGTAGAATGAAAACGCGTAAAAGCCGTGAAGCAGCTGCGGTTCCATTGCAATTTTTGATCAATTTTGTTAGTAGAATCGGCCTCCTTTACTTGCAAGTTGGTTGTCTTTTAAGGTGAAGGCTCGTGAGCATATTCGCAAGAAGTTGGAAGAATCATTACAAAGGTAATTCATTGGATTCATGTTTTCTTAATAAGGTTGTTAGGTAATTTTGTTTATGTATATGTATGTATTTATTATAGATTGTATTTTTTTCCACTCGGTTTGTCTTTTCTTTATTTTGCATCTACCATGCTGCACCACCAAAGTCGACTGGTAGAAAATGCCTATGGCATTAACTCCGCCTTTGTACAGTGTCTTTACTTGTGCATAAATAAATTATCAAATCATTGTACCGATAGTTGTGACAGCCAACGGCTTAATAGCCAGGAGCCTCGATCAACACCTCAGGAGGCTCTCGTTGGGCAGCTGGATCAAGGGCTTGATTAAGAAAGTGGTACTTTTTGGCACGGCTCGCATTGTTAGGAGATTCCTCTCTCTGGAGCCCTGACCGTAGCTAAACCCAGTTCCCGATACCGGTGGGCTGTAGGCTATATGGAAATGGGTACAAATGGGATGGACGATGTATGGAATGGGAGGACGAAGTCGCGGGCAAAATAGGCCTCCCCAAGCGTCGCCACAACGACCTGCGCGTGGCGCATACATCGGCTACCCGCGATCTTCACCAGGTCGTCGGTCTACCTTGTGGGAGGCCTTCCAACACTTCCAACGTTGAGTCTTCCGGCACGCTGTCACCACTCCAGAACTATTCAGCCCCATCGACCATCTGTTCTGCGAGCAATGTGCCCTGTCCACTGCCACTTTAGTTTGGCGTTCCTTCGGGCTATGTCGGTAACCTTGTGTAAAATGTAGTGTTTAATATTTATTTATTTATTACATGTCACTGTTTTAGATGCAAAGATTATTATATTCTCTATGGTTTTAGGTTCCAAGAATGAAAAGAGAGGCGCAACGTCCTAAGCATCACTCCAATCGTTGTGGTCTATCAGAAGTTATTCTGCCCGAGCCAGGATCAAGTGGGGATATCAATATTCCTGAGTCGTCCCCTCTTCCTCAAGAAAGTAACCATACTCCAGCTCAGGTTAGGTCAAATCCAACAATTATACTTATTTTCTGTTTGGAAGCGCGCTGCGAGCACCTTCAATCGTTGCATTTGCTATTTGTTTTGGAACAGAATGTTAACTGGTTACCCTCGTCTATAAAGGAACAGTTATCCTATTTGTCTTAGCTTGATGATATTATAGCCTATTACCTTCCTCGATAAATGGGCTATCTAACACTGAAAGAATTTTTCAAATCGGTACGGTAGTAGTTCCTCTTTATAATATTAGTGTAGATTAATGTAGATAAATAAATATTTAAAGATATCAATGATTTTAGTACATTTGGCATTAAATGTTAAAAAAAATTCACTTCGCATCTTTGTCTTCTAGACTATCGATATATCCTATCCTTCTTTTAGATCCGGAGTGGAACCATTGGTTCCACCTGATGCTACAGGTCGCGCGGTGGTTTAAGATCGTTCGGCAAAAGTGGAAGGGGTATGCGCAGTATTCAATTCTAAGGTCTATTTAGTGACGTGCGGGGTGAGGGGGGCGGGTATGCGCCGACGGCGACACGTCATTGGTAGATCAGTCACTCTTCAATTCCCGCGTTGCGTTGGTACTGTTGCGTACAGCTTGTGAGTTGTGTTATCGTATTAGTAATACGTAGTGGTAAAAAAAAATGGTTATAAATAAAGTTTAAGAATAATAAGAATTAATGGAAGGAATATCACCACTGTCGGATGAATAATTTTCCTACAATTTTATATTTTAAATATATAACTAAAATTTACTTTTGTTTTTAATTTTTCTGAATTTACCCACTTACAAGATAAATTACAAGCAAAAACTAGTGTTATTATATGTTAAGTTACTAAGGTTCAAACATACGAAATAAAAAAATCCCTTAATAACACACTAAGAATTTCTGTACGCGATTGTACACAGGCGCCGATTGCCCCCACTACTTTCATCGAGCGATCTTAAACCGCCGCGCGACCTGTATTGATTTGAAACTTTATTTCTATCTATACTTATCTATACTAATATTATAAAGCAGAAGAGTGTTTGTTTGTTTGTTTGTTTGTTTGGTTGTTTGTTTGGTTGAACGCGCTAATCTCAGGAACTACTGGTCCGATTTGAAAAATTCTTTCAGTGTTAGATAGCCCATTTATCGAGGAAGGTTATAGGCTATATATCATCACGCTAAGACAAATAGGAGCGGAGCAGTAATGGAAAATGTGACGCAGACGAAGTTGCGCGAGTCAGCTAGTTTATCATAAAACTGAAAGAATTTTTCAAATCGGACCAGTAGTTCCTGAGATTAGCGCGTTCAACCAAACAAACAAACAAACAAACTCTTCTGCTTTATAATATTAGTATAGATATTGTCTTGAAACACAACCAAAAAAGATTTAAGTAAGATACAATTTTTGTCTGTCATGACTATTTGAATTTTTTTTTTTTTCTCTGCATGTATTTGCTATCAGCCCTAAGACTGAGCAACTCTGTTCTGTGATGCAGTCATGCCCAGTAACAAAATAAATAAAATATAAAAAGTAAGTTGTTTTATTTAGCAAACCTCTTGTTTGATAAACGTCAAAAGAAACACATCAAATGTGCTTTTATAGAATGTTCCAGGAAAAACTGACTTCTTATTCTGTATTATCATGCAAAATATGCATTATTACAGTAGTACCCAACTGATATGGCTTACCGAAGTACCTGCGCAGAAGATCAATTTTCAAAGCGCGGGAAATGCTATTGACCAATCGGCACGTTCCACGCACCGCGCTTCTTTTTCTTGAACCGCTATTGGTCGGCAGCCGCCGCCATCTTAGCGATCACAGCGTGGCATGTTAGTCAGCCGCCATACTTCTTACAATGGCTTGCGAGTGAGATGGAACTAACAGCTGCAGTGTATTATGAACCTTATAGTAGTGATCTTAGGTTGATTGTAAGTTTTAAGCATTCTTTCGTTAATCTTCGGGACCATACTTTCTTTTCTGCGCGAACGAAGATTCACGACGCGCCATATCAGTTGGGTAATACTGTATGCATCTGGAAAAGAACATAGGATTGGAATAAAAAATTCTTACAATAATACCTATGTATATTGATAGAGGTTTTTATTTCAATCGAGCACCATTTTGATAGGCCATGAGAGGACGGCCTAAAAGGATATAGAGACACTATGCTTGCCTACACAAATGTCCTTACTTTGGTACTTACAAAATAAATTATATATCATTTACTATATATTTTTTTATCATTTACTAAATTTGACGAGGTTAATGAGTAGGTACCTATGTTAGAACCGTAGCAAGATGCGTTCCGTAATATTCAACTCATTTACTCCTCGGTCACAATTTTTTCCCTCGAGATATCAACGGAGAGAAAGGTGTGAGATAATGTACGAGTACTAGATACTTAATTATGTATTAATAAGCCATTCTACAAATTATAACCAATAAGTGCGAGCCTTAATGCAGTTTAGATTATTTTAGGTTATAATCTTCCAGTTTTCATATCTTTTTTAACCGACTTCCCAAAAAGGAGGAGGTTATCAATTCGGTTGTATGTTCTTTTTTTTTTTTATGTTTGTTACCTCATAACTCCGACAATTATGAACCGATTTGAAAAATTCTTGTTTTATCTGAAAGGATAGGTATACATGCAGATTGGTCCCATTTAAATCATATCAAAATCGGTTACGAACTTTGGATTTTATATCGAAATACTTGGAATTTGACTATTTAGATGATTCTTTGATAATCGAAGTTGCGAATTTTGCTTTTCTGCGATTTTGCAGTGGTGTTGTTAGGTGTGGGGCACCACAAAAAGTTAAAAATAAAAAACTTTTTACAAAAAAATACAACCGACTTCCAAAAAAAAAAACTACCAAGTAAAAAATAACTTCAATTTCGGAAGTCGGTGTCAAAATACGAAGAAAGTAACAAAACACCGACTTCCGAAATTAAAGTTATTAGCCTGTTTTCCATTTGCTTTTTCTTTAGTCTTAAGTCGTTCTTTGGCTATACACCAGTTTCAATAATGCACGCTACCTCTATCAATGAGTCCCCGATTACATGCAATCTCGCCATTCTTCATACGTTTTTTTTTTTTTTCAGAACGAAGGCTCCTTGTGGTCTGATGATGGAAAAGAAATTAAAGTGTTTTGTCCGAAATGCAACGCAAAAATATCGCACACTGCGGAAGGAATACAGGAGGTGAGCACATTCAATTTGATAAGTTAACCAACTTCCCAAAAAGGAGGAGGTTCTCAAATCCTATTTTGCTTTCCTGCGATATTGCAGTGGTGTTGTTACGTGTGGGGTACCACTAAAAAGTGTAAAATAAAACGTTTTTACAAAAAATACAACCGCCTTCGAAATAAAAAAAAACACTACAAAGTATAAAAAAATAACTTTAATTTCGGAAGTCGGTGTCAAAATACGAAGAAACTAACAAAAACACCGACAAAACTTGAGAAAAACCTGACTTTATAATTCTTAATCTTTGTGTGCCTGTGGATTTATAAAAAGTTACAAAAAAAAGTCCACTAGATATATGTATATTATTAGTATGTTATATTATATAAGTAGTCGATGAGCATTGGCTGTATAACTAACTGTTGTATAAAACGCACACTATTCAAACAAGCATATTATAAACTACGGGCTCAATGCTGGTCCGCTCCACAGCGACTAAAGTGCCCAAGCTTTGATGAACATGTGAAAACATTGTTGGGTTGGACCTGCTGAAGATTGTAAGATTATCTTTGCATCGTATAGACTCACTCACTCATTCTCTTTTGCATTGTTTTATTTTACTCAAAAATTATTTCGTAACGAATGTAACCATGATTTTGTAAACAATGACAACTGGTTTAAAAGTGTCCATGGAGTTTCTTGCACGTTCTTCTCCACAGGATCTACTTTTTGGAAAGAGAAACTGCCGTGCTGGAGACGGAACCACCTGCTGCTCTTGTCGCTAGCGCGGCAGAATTAGCCATGAAGGTATAGATAAATATGGAGTCCACACTTCGAATACCTACTTGAAGCAGAAATGAAGTATCGCTATCTCGCTCAATGTTGACCACATTGAGCGAGATAGCGATACTTCATTTCTGCTTCTAAGTAGGGTGACCGTTATTCTTTTTTCTCAGGACAGCACTTGTAAGTAGGTAGTTGCTTTCCGTTGAGTGGACAAAATGTACCTATGCGTATAAATTACGCATAAAACAAGCCGTTTGTTACAGTATAAAACACAGTTTGAATGGTTATTTTATTATTAAAACGGATATATAAGAGATGAAGTTCATGGAGTACTTAGTTAACCCGCTCCAACGAAGTCGCGGGCGAAGTGCTAGTAA
Organism: Ceramica pisi; assembly: GCA_963859965.1. NCBI lineage: Eukaryota > Metazoa > Arthropoda > Insecta > Lepidoptera > Noctuidae > Ceramica > Ceramica pisi. Next base: position 5,583,095 of record OY982556.1, on the reverse strand, counting down.
TTATATAAAAACCTCAAAAATTAAATAAAAACACTTTCCAAATTAAAATCATTTATTAACTTTTCTTTTATACATGACTAACGATCATTGCTCTGTGTAGTTTCTCTCTCCACCCACGTTAATCAATGAGTATATTTTCTGTATGACTGATAAGTAAGCATGTTTAAATGCTTGTTAAAAATAGTATTTGCTATTTTTTTAAGCAGTATGGTTTCATGCAATTCATTGCAATAAATTGAGTTCATGATCGGATGGTTCATTTCTTGTAACAGAGGAGTAAACTGTTGTGATACAAATGATACAATATTTATTAATTTTCGATGTCATTTACTCTAACTGAACTTCTTCTTTACAAAACTAGCACTTGGTATAGCCAGATCAGCTATTTTCACTATAGACTCCTCATGTGTCACTTGATAACTGAAAATTATATTTAAAGAACATTACTTTTTGCCATAATATTTCAACTACTATATTGCAAAAAACATAATAATGTATAAGGAGGTTCCCGTTAGGTAGTTGAAAATGCACTTTCATAAAATTTCATTTTCAATGATGCAATGGATGACTACAGTTTCCTCTGAGTACTATTTTTAGGAAATAAAAAAAAAACATTGTTGGCATATTATTTTATGCTCTAAATAATTAATTATAAAATATCTAATAACAGACATTCGTTCCCCGTATGAGTATGTGTATGATTTAATGACTAAGAAACATGTTCACATTTAATATTAAAGATCCCGGAGAAAGTCCCAGATATATCCTCAATATGGTCACACTACTTCAAAATTACTTCCGATGTAAACAAAAAGATAAAATTGCACTAAGTCAATGAAAATCGATGAAAACCTATTTGATCTTTACACAGTTATCAGTATACTCATTTATTAGTATGTTGAACACATTGGTTAAGCGTTATGTGAAGTAATTCATAGAAAATACAAAGAAATATGTTTAAATTGACTCAATGTCAGAAATCACGATTTAAACAATTTCACGTGAAATTGTATATCACCTCCTGGACACCACGTATTACCGTAACCATGCTCTTCACAACTGTGCACCATTTCTTTGATTATACCATCAATTACAGGCAAATATTATAAACAAAGCTGTGAACCGTAATGTAAACAAGCGCCATGTTGGATTTTTTTTACTGCCAACTTGACATATGGCGGCCAATGTTGCCACATTACCAAATCCCAAGGAAATGGGATTAAAATTCACGTTGTATGCCAATCACGATAAGCATCCGTGATCTACAATTTTAGGATTTTTATATCAGTAATCGTAGTTCAACTATTTATTTGTAGACACATTATCTAAAAGTGTTTTAATTCAGATTCTGTTAGTTTGGTGAGTCTTTTTAAGAGGTTATAAGGAGATTTCATAAAAGAGATTTCCACACTAAGTCCACACAAGAAAGAGAAGTCGGCCACCATAGAGTGAGATAGAGTTGCGTAGGTATTTGACTCAAACAGTTGTTCCAAGTCTGGACTCCATATTTATCTATACCTTCATGGAATTAGCTTCATCTATTATGACATTTATGACTGACAGATCTTGACTATTCAAAAGTGCCTGTAACTGGTCTATTTGAAATAAGGAATTTGTATTCGACGAACCAGTAACGTGAAACGTCAGAGCTGTCGTCGTCAAACTGACCAATGGAGAGTGTGCTCACTACTCGTGCCGGCTATTGATACTAGCAAGTTATTGATACTAAATTTACCAACAAGTTAGTGATCAACGAAATGTGGTTGTCAACAACCAATAGTATTTGTAATCATACAAACTGAGTTCAACATACGAGGGGTGATCCAAAAGTAATGATAATCGATTTATAAAAAAAATTTAACGTTCAAATTCATATTAATTTTTCATCACATAATCCTTAGGCTCTCACCTCTGTCTTGCCTTAGGGACTACCTACTCACACTCAGCTCTGTTCAGATTATGCCCATAGACCCCGAGATTAGCGCGTTCAAGCAAACAAAGAAACTCATCTGCTTTATTTATAAATTATAATATTACATTATATACTCAGTATTATATATATTGTTAATTTAACTCAGGATCGAATAAAAATCATCATCGCAAAAGTCTACCATTACCTCGAGCAAGAGTACGAAGAATTGAAGAAGTCGTTCGATGACTTAGAGCGGACTCCTCTGTCGAAGTTCAGCCGACGGACGGCTCTGGCCACCGGAGTGAGCGAGACGACGGTAGTGGAGATACTGCGAGAGGAAGCGAGACATAATGCTGAGGCGCCAGAAGAACCGAGTCCGAACGAAAGCTGTACTCGGAAGAGACCGATGCAGACGGATACGGAAAGGTATGTTTTTTTTTATTATAATTAATAGGCACGCTTTACTAGGAGTAACCCATACATAAATAAAACACTAGAGTAACCTATTCACTCTAAACTTAAAGACCTTAAGCTTGTAGCTATCAGGAAGCACAGACTCGGGCAGGGAGTTCCACTCCTTAGTTGTAAATAATAACAGCCGCACGGGTCGATCTTCAAGGTTGCAACGCTTGCCGTGGTTGGTCTGTGGATGGGTGACCATCTTAACATATCGAGTTTCCTCCGCGCCTCGGAAAGCACGTTAAGGGACTTACACTTATTCAGCTCCATTTGCGTTTCGCTGAACGGCAGAACAGCGCCGAACTCTATCTAGAGCACACGGATGATAATAACACGTTTGTCCTCATTTTATACTTGTTTGCCGCGAAAGCTGAATAAATGCGGAAAGCTGAACGGATGCGTAAGCGTCTGCATACAAAATGATTGTTTTCTATTGGCATAAGCTGAATAAGTGTGAGTAGTCCCTAAGTCGTTGGTCTCGTCCTTCATTTGTAGATCTTTGGCAGTCGTTACAGTTTGCAGAAGACAGTAAATCCGAATCCAGTCTTGCCAAGAAGTACCGTGTTACCCAGTTAATGGATATTTTAACTCTTTAATTGTTAGCAATAGACACTGATTATATTAACTGTCTAAGTATTTATTATGGTTCTTGAGATACAGCCCGTTGACAGACAGACAGACTGTCAGCGGAGGCTTGAACCCGTTCTTAACCCTTTAGGTACCCTATAAAGTTAAATTATATTGATAAAGCCAATGTATATACATATATTGGCTTTATAAATATAATTGTTAAAATTTCCAGGGAACAGACGTTGGTGCTAAAGGAAGAACCCGATGAAGAGCCTCCCGAAAGCGTCCAGTAAGTGGATACCATTAACATCATGTTACGACGTTACAGAGACCGGACTCTTTCATATAGGTACTGTTGTTCAGCTGCAACCGGTTTGACTGGAAGCCACTCCAACATAGATAGAGAAATTCCTCGATAAATGAGCTATCCAAAAATTAAAGATTTATTAAATTCGAACCATTAGATCCCGAGATTACCGCGTTCAACCAAACAAACACTACAGCTTTATATATTAGTAGGTATATGTTTCGTCTGTTATTCTCCATAAGATCTATCTTTGCGAATGGAATCTCTCTTATACTAATATAAAAAAATCTTCCGATACTGACTGGTTGAGTGTCTGGCAGACAACGCACAGCTGGCGAAAGCTGAATGTGGCATGTAGCATCCTTGGGGAGTGTCGGGGAGCGCTGAGAGACGGGAAAGAACGGCATATGTACGAACGAAGTCGCGGACAAAAGCTAGTTTTCCATTAGAAGATCTATATTTGCGAATGAACAGCTGTCTTCACGTTATTGTTATTCTTAACTGTATTTGTCGTTCAACAGTAAAATACACTTCAGAACGTCATTTACATGGTCTGTTTTAAATAAACGTATTTTTTTTTTACTTTATTAATTTCAGTGCAGAACCAGAAGTTTACGTGGAAATGACTGAAGTGAAGGACGAACCCGGCGTTTCTGGATCAAACGAGTGAGTTATAAGTTAAAACAACATTTAATTTGAAATACCATCCTCGCTAATCTGGCACCAGAGAGTTTGATCCAACGCCGGATTACTGAGATTGAACTGAGAGACATAAATGTATTTACAGAATTATAATCATCAAAATCACCAATACAACCCTCTCCAAGTTCATAAAGGGTTAGGAACAAAAAAAAAAACAGAAAAAGTAATTCCTAGAGCTTATTGAACTTAGAGTGTTGTATTGATGATTTTGATGATTATATTTCTGTAACTACAACTACATACGTCTTACAGCCGCGAATAATATTTTAAACAACATACAACCTAGCACTGGCCTGCAAATTGCAAAAAACGCAAGAAATTTTGAAATTCGCTGGCTGGTTGGAGCATTCACCTTAAGTACGCGGGTCCGGCAGAACGGGCACACAAGTGAATCGCTCGTTAGCTAGTAATGCACTGCAAGCCAGAGGCCTGCTATGATGGCTCCAATGGGATCACTATAAAGCTGTGAAAAAGTAATAGTGCTATGCGTCTTGTATAAGTCCGTTTCCCTCCCCCACCGTGTTCCTTTCCTGATCGTTTTAAGGGGCAGCTGGTCTATTGGAGAGTTAGACATGCGGTTTTGGACATGGCTGTTGGCATTGTGCGGGGGGGGAGGGATGAGCGCACTTTGCACACAATCATACATAACGCTTTTCTTCCCGGGATTATGTTCCTTTGGGATCATTTTCGACAATAAAGCCGCGTAAACGAAGTCACTGGCAAATGTAATCCTAAAATTCTTCCGTTACTGAGACAATGAAGCCACGTAAACGAAGTCACTGGCAAATGTAATCCTAAAATTCTTCCGTTACTGAGACAATAAAGCCACGTAAACGAAGTCACTGGCAAATGTAATCCTAAAATTCTTCCGTTACTGAGACAATGAAGCCACGTAAACGAAGTCACTGGCAAATGTAATCCTAAAATTCTTCCGTTACTGAGACAATGAAGCCACGTAAACGAAGTCACTGGCAAATGTAATCCTAAAATTCTTCCGTTACTGAGACAATGAAGCCACGTAAACGAAGTCACTGGCAAATGTAATCCTAAAATGCTTCCGTTACTGAGTGGCATGGAATGACAGACAGACAACGCACAGCCGTAACTATCGTTTGTATAAAGCTGATGTAAGTTCCTTGGGGAGTGTAGGGAGCACCAAGGAAGGATTTCCCGAAATTCCCACGGAACGTCACGCCATAGACAACTGTTGAACTGTGTTCTGTTTTGTCTGTGGTGTGACCAGAGAGTCGTGGTAGGTTGATGTCCAGTCCTGACATAGACGTAGTTTGAAAATGTAACAGATTGTCGCCATAACAACTATGTTAACAGCATTGTTGTGTTCCGGCAGTTAGAGGTATGATAGCCAGTTCCTCTGTGTAAGAGGATTCCGGATGAAACTCGATCCATCTTCGGCCTAATCATCACTTTCCATCAGGTGGGATTTGGGCCAAGAGTTTCCCCGTTTCGTATAAAAAAAAAAAAATATGATTATATTTAGTTTTTAGTTAGTAAGTTGTTTTCGAATGGCGTCCGAGGATTGGGAGAAGAAGTGTTGGTCGACGGCGAGATGGACGGATGACATTGTTGCCGTCGCGGGTAGAACCTGGGTGAGGCTGGCACACGAGCGTGGAGATTGGCACAAGAAAGAGACGCCTATGTTCAGCAGTGGGAGAAGTCGGGCTGTGGATGATGATCATGATGATGAAGTAGTTTTCTTTTATTATATTCGTATATTAGTATTTTCTTTCTTAAAATGAAATTATTTTTCTTTTGTTTTCAGTGCGCTAGCTGACCCAATCTCTATAGAAGTGAAGATCGAACCCCAGTGTCGGCGATAAGACCCCTTCTGCGTCCCTAGGCGCAAGTAGTGATGGACGCGACCGTATGAAATAAGGAAATTTGTAAGGAAAACTAATTAGAATCTTATTTGAATCAGATTAGATTAGTTTAACATTCTTTAATTAGTGTCATAGGGATATTTTCGCATCATAGGTTTAGTTAGAATATAGTTTAAATGCGAATTTAATGTTTTATCTTATGTTTTGTTTGTACAGAAAGGTTTAATTAATTATTTGATGAGATTATGTTTTAATTACTTTCTAATTAGTTTTATTAGTTTTATGTTTACATATTAGGTCCAATAAAACTCCAATGCGAACGAATTTTGATAGTTTATAAGGATATTTAGATGTAAGGTTTTTTGTATTGAAAATAATTACGTAGTTTGAAAATGTGATTTTTTGTCTTAGGTGATAGCGTTTTGTAATTAGTGTTAAAATAAAGGTCTTGACCCAAAACCACCTTGGCAAAAAGAATTAAGTTGATAGGACTTATAGTTTTCGAAATATTTCCTAAAATGTGTAGTGAAAATTTGTTAAGGTACAAAATTAGAAGTTTTAGTTCTAGAAACTTTTTGTATTGTAAGGATATCGAAATATTTTGTGTTCCATATTGTTAAGCAAGGTTTAAGGAATCTAAAAATATATATATTGTAAGGGTTTTTATATAAAACACAATAAATAAAGGCTCCAAAGGTTTCGGCTCATAGAGAAAATGACACACGAATCGACTTCAAAAATCACGGTTCTCTATAAGGTAACGACGGGCAGTATATAAACAGAGCCGAATCTCGGCTCAATCGCAGTCGCAGCACAGCCGTCGAAGAGGCAACACTACAAGAAGATAGGAGCCGAAACCTGCGGGTCAAGATTTCCTGTGAAAAGTTGTTTTATTGCCTCCCCGGCTCTTCGTCTCCGTCTCCCGAGGTCCCTTTAACAGTAGTCGAAAAACGTTACGCATTCAGGGGTGCGTGGTGACGTACGTAACCAGCGCAAGGTAGTACAAGGGGCGTACGTCAAATTACGTGGGAGATTGTCCCAGGACGACAGCGCGAGCATTGGACGTGTTCCTGCCGTCCGAAACAGTTGGTCCTTCGAGACGGGATCCCTGCAGAAGAGTGCAGAAGAATCCAGAAGAAGTCCAGAAGATAAGAAGATTGCGTCAAGATGCCGGTAACCAGGTCGCAGAAGGATGCTCCCTCACGTTCCGGGTCCCGTCCTTCGGATAAGGACGCGACAGAAGATATGTCGGGATCAGAAGGGGTCACGTCTGCGTCAGTGTCAGCATCATCAGGGACAGCAACTACGTCGGATTCAAACGCTTCTTCGGGCACTACGAACACAGAGGGCACCACGACGATGGGGACTACGGTAGCGACTGCGACCACGGCGGCGTCCGAGAAGAACGGACAGAAGAAGGATGAAGCCGCACAGAAGGAAACGACCAAGAAGACTCCAGAGGATGTTCCGGACAAGGGTGTTCGCGGATCAGCAGCAACCCTTAAGCCAAAGGGGGTCGGTCGTCATGCTAGGTCTACGAAGACCACGAGCTCCTCAGCCAGAAGACGCGAGCTGGAAGCCAGAGAAGAATTAGCACGCCTGGAGTTGAAGCAAGCTCAGGCTGCGGCGAAGCTAGCCCGTGTCAGGTTGGAACTGGCACAGTGTGAAGATGAGGACTCCGTGGATGAAGACCAGGAAGACAGAACAGCACAGGTGCAGAACTGGATCGAGACATCCGTATTAGAAGAAGGCAACATGGAACAGCCCGAGCGACGAGGTCAGCTACCTTCAGAAGAGCCACAGAAGGTGAAGCCTGAAGAGATCTCCTCAACGAAAGGGGGTACGAGCGAAATTCAAGCGCTAGCAGCAGTGTTGAAGGAAGCCCTTACCACAAAAGGAGGACCAGTATCGCAGCCGAAGTATATTCACGAGTTACCCTACTTCGACGGCAACAGCAGCGAGTGGTTGGCCTTCAAGGTTGTCTATGAAGATACAGCACCGATGTTCAACGAAGTTCAAAACATGGCTCGACTAAGAAGAGCACTGAAGGGCAATGCAAGAGAAGCTATCAAGAGTCTGCTGTATTCTGAAGCATCTCCATTAGAAGTGATGCAGGCCCTCAGAAGAAGATATGGAAGACCTGATGCGCTGGTGCTGGCGGAATTGGACAAGGTCAAGGCATTACCGAAGATATCTGAAAATCCAAGGGACATATGCATCTTCGCAAGCCAGATCAACAACAGCGTAGCAGCAATAAGGGGTTTGAAGAAACCACAGTACCTGCATTCACCTGAAATGGTGAAACAAATCATCGAGAAGATGCCGACGATTCTCAAGTTCCGTTGGTATGACTTCACTGCAGCAACAGAAGAAGGCGAGTTCTCCGACCTGACATTGGTCTCCAAGTTCCTGAACATGGAAGCAGACAAGTGTGGAGCCTTCGCGACATCAGAAGAAAAGACTGGATTCAAGAGGACTCATCGACAGGCGACGCATTCAACAAGGGAAAGGGACTTCAAGGAAAAGGATTCAAGACAGCCAGCAGAGAAGATATGTCCTATGTGTGAAGGTGGACACTTCCTCGTCGACTGTCAGAAGTTCCAGAAGACGTCAGTACAAGATCGGTGGGCAACAGTGAAGAAAAGTCGCGTTTGCTTCAAATGCCTTCAAGGGAGACATCGAAAGGAGAGCTGCAGGAAACCACCGTGCAAGGAATGCAAGAGGTGGCATCATCATCTGCTGCACGTGGAATCAGAAGACAGGACCTCGGGAGACAAGAAAACGGAGACACAAGAAGAAGTAGCTAGCGTCATGGCATCAGTGAATGCAGTCAACAATGCAAGGGCATACCTGAAGATAGTTCCAGTTGAAGTCTTCGGGTCGAAAGGATCAAAAAGGATATTGGCCCTGATGGATGAGGGGTCCACGGTGTCACTCATTGATGAAAAGGTGGCACAAGAAGTCGGCGCTCAAGGCAAGGAAGAGGAACTAGCGATCGAAACAGTGGGAGGCAGGCTGATTAAGAAGAAGGATTCACAGATGCTGGACCTTACGGTCAAGGGGGTTCATCAAGGAAACAAGAAGACCTTGAAGAGAGTCCGAACAATCAACGAGTTGAAGCTTGCACCACAGTTCCTGGAAAAGAAAAGGATAGAAGAATGCCAACATTTAAAGAAGATCGCCGATTCTCTATATTATGAAGGGGAGTCACCACAGCTGCTCATCGGGCAAGACAATTGGGAGCTGATAGTGACTCAAGAAGTAAGAAGAGGGAAACCAGGAGAACCAGTTGCTTCAAGAACAGGACTAGGATGGGTACTCCATGGGTCAGACGTCGGGGCTGCAAGAGTTGTACACTTCTTGAACTCTTGCCTACACGTCAGCACGCGAGAAGAGGAAATGCATCAAGCCATTAAGGACCACTTCGCGATCGAGGCGCTTGGTGTACAACCGCGAAGACCCACTACAGACTCAGAAGGAAAAGCACTTGCCATCCTAGAGAAGACCTGCAGAAGATTGGAAGATGGGCGATTCGAAGCTGGACTCTTGTGGAAGAATGAAGATGAACAAATGCCTGAAAGCTACACGTCTGCCAAGAACCGGTTGTTCAACATAGAAAAGAAGATGGACAAAGACCCTCAGCTGAAGGCGGAATACATCAAACAGATCCAGCATCTTATCGACAGCAAGTATGCAGAAGAAGCACCTGTAGGACAAGAAGACTCCAAGAAGAAATGGTACCTCCCTCACTTCTCCGTGGTACATCCGTTGAAGAAAAAGATAAGGATCGTCTTCGACGCTGCAGCAAAGTCGAAAGGAAGAAGCCTCAACGATGCTCTACTACCAGGACCAGATCTACTGCAATCACTCTTCGGAATATTATTGAGGTTCAGACAAGGACCAATAGCTGTGGCAGCCGACATCAAGGAAATGTTCCTGCAAGTGCGCATTCGACCAGAAGACAGAGATAGCCTGAGGTTCCTGTGGCGCGGAGATCATCGAGACGTGTCACCGAAGGAATACAGAATGACATCAGTCATCTTCGGCGCGACATCATCTCCTAGCACGGCAATCTACGTCAAGAACCGGAACGCAGCGGAATACAAGGAGCAGTTTCCAGAGGCAGCAAGGGCAATCGAGTTGAATCATTACATGGATGATTACCTGCACAGCTTCCATTCAGAAGAGAACTTCAGAAGAGTGACGGCGCAGGTGGACTACATACACAAGAAAGCAGGCTTCGAACTCAGGGGATGGGCGTCAAATCAACCTGAGCTGCTGCGAGACTTGAAGACTGATGCCATAGACAAGACAGAAGTTGACATTGGGGAGAAGGAAGAAAAGACACTGGGACTTCGTTGGTTCACGACGAAAGACTCCATCGGCTTCAGGGCAAACCTCCGGAACACACCAGAGGAAATAGCCAAAGGACTTCAAGTACCTTCGAAGAGAGAAGTCACCAGTGCAGTGATGTCGACCTTCGATCCATTGGGGCTGGCGTCACCAGTTCTCATCCAGGGAAAGAAGCTGCTTCAAAGCATTTGGCGAAGTGGCGTCGGTTGGGATGAAGAAATAGAAGGAAAGGAGTACGAAGCATGGAAGACTTACCTGGAGAAAATGAAGCTGCTCCAAGACCTACAGGTTCCAAGATGCCTGGCGCCACATTGCACCGAGGGGGAGCTGCACACATTCACGGACGCGAGCGAGTCGGCATATGCAGCAGCGGTCTATTGGAGGACTGAAGATGGAAATGGAACCTACTATGTTAGCTTAGTAGCGGCGAAGGCAAGAGTCACTCCATTGAAGCCGGTGTCGATCCCAAGACTCGAACTGCAAGCAGCCCTCCTAGGAAGCAGACTGGCACATTCAGTAGAGGAAGAAATGGACCTGAAGGTAGCAAAGAAGACATTTTGGACAGACTCCAGCATCGTACTTTCATGGATAAAGACGGACCCCAGAACCTTCAAGACGTTCGTGGCTCATCGCTTAGCGGAAATTGAAGATCTTACGAAGCCGCAAGACTGGAGATGGGTGCCCACAGCGCAGAACCCTGCTGATGATGCAACGCGCAACGTGCCAGAAGATTTCGACTGCAATCACCGATGGTACAACGGACCAAGCTTCCTGAAACAAGATGAAGCGCATTGGCCGGCACCGAGAACCTTTAAGAAGGAAACCACCGGCGAAGAAAAGGCAGTGGACGTCGCGGCAGCAACGAGCACCTCTCACCCATCACCAGATCCTGACAGATTTTCCTCATGGAGGAGACTCCGGCGAGCCACAGCTAGAGTACTGCAGTTCCTACAACTCTGCGGAAGAAGAGAGAAGGTCAACGTCTGCAAAAAAGATCCCACCTGGAAGATGACGCAAGCAAAGAAGGCGAAGACTGTTGAGAAACCACAGAAGTCTTCAAAACCAATAGAAAGGAAATACGTACCGCTAAATGCCGGACTACTAGAGCAAGCTGAAACTCTTTTGCTAAAGAGAAGCCAGGAAAGAAGCTTCAGAGATGACATCAAGTGTCTGCAGCAAGGAAAGCAATTGGAGGGCAGCAGCAAATTGAAGAAGCTCGACGTAGTACTCGAAGAAGGTCTACTGCGGTTAAAAGGAAGAATCGACGCGATACAGGGTGTGACAAGAGATTACAAGCGACCCATCGTGCTCGACAGCAAGGAAAGGACAACACGACTCATCATCGAGGAATTCCACTGCCGCTTCAACCATGGAAATCACGCAACCGTGATGAACGAGATTCGACAACGCTTCTGGGTACTGGGATTAAGGTCAGCGATCAAGGCAGTTCAACATCAATGCCAGTGGTGCAAAACGAAGAAGGCAAAACCACAAGAACTACCGACTGGCAACCTACCTGTTGAAAGGCTGATGCACGGAAACCCTCCTTTTACGTGCACTGGCGTAGATTACTTCGGCCCTATGACGATCACCGTGGGAAGACGACACGAAAAAAGATGGGGAGCTCTATTCACATGCCTCACAACCAGGGCAGTGCACATTGAGCTGACTCCTTCGCTCTCCACCGACAGCATGATCATGGCGCTACGAAGATTCGCCGCAAGAAGAGGAATGCCGAAGACAATCTACAGCGACAACGGGACCAACTTCGTCGGCGCTAATAAAGAACTGAAGGAAGCGCTCGAGACCCTGAAGCAAGAAGACCTCGTCTCAGAAGCAGAAAAGATCGGCGTGCAGTGGAAATTCATCCCCCCTGGTGCGCCAAACATGGGCGGCGCATGGGAGCGACTGGTGCGATCCATTAAAACCGCACTAGGCGCCACACTCCACGAAAGGCATCCACGTGAGGAGGTACTCCAAACTCTCCTCCTAGAGGCCGAGCACATCGTCAACTCTCGACCTCTCACCCATCTCTCCGAGCATCCTGAGGAGGAAGCACTCACGCCAAACCACTTCCTCATTGGGCGATCCTGCGGCGCTGCGACAGTCGGCAACTTCGGGGACAGCGAGCTGGTGGGCAGGCCCACCTGGAAGGCCACGCAGCGACTTGCCGACCACTTCTGGCAACGTTGGCTGCGAGAATACCTGCCCACTCTTCTGCCGAGGAAGACGAATGGAAGAACCAGCGCCACAGACCTGCAAGTCGGAGACATCGTGCTGATCGTCGACCACAGCCTGCCGAGATGCACCTGGCCACGCGGAAGAATCCTGCGGGTGTATCCTGGACCAGACGGGCGAACGAGGATCGTCGACGTCGAGACGCGCGGAGGTGAGCTGCGGAGACCCAGTTCGAGAGTGGTGCTGTTGGTGCCGGGAGTATCGCCGAGCCAGGAGGATGGTGCGGTGCACGAGGGGGAGACTGTCGGCGATAAGACCCCTTCTGCGTCCCTAGGCGCAAGTAGTGATGGACGCGACCGTATGAAATAAGGAAATTTGTAAGGAAAACTAATTAGAATCTTATTTGAATCAGATTAGATTAGTTTAACATTCTTTAATTAGTGTCATAGGGATATTTTCGCATCATAGGTTTAGTTAGAATATAGTTTAAATGCGAATTTAATGTTTTATCTTATGTTTTGTTTGTACAGAAAGGTTTAATTAATTATTTGATGAGATTATGTTTTAATTACTTTCTAATTAGTTTTATTAGTTTTATGTTTACATATTAGGTCCAATAAAACTCCAATGCGAACGAATTTTGATAGTTTATAAGGATATTTAGATGTAAGGTTTTTTGTATTGAAAATAATTACGTAGTTTGAAAATGTGATTTTTTGTCTTAGGTGATAGCGTTTTGTAATTAGTGTTAAAATAAAGGTCTTGACCCAAAACCACCTTGGCAAAAAGAATTAAGTTGATAGGACTTATAGTTTTCGAAATATTTCCTAAAATGTGTAGTGAAAATTTGTTAAGGTACAAAATTAGAAGTTTTAGTTCTAGAAACTTTTTGTATTGTAAGGATATCGAAATATTTTGTGTTCCATATTGTTAAGCAAGGTTTAAGGAATCTAAAAATATATATATTGTAAGGGTTTTTATATAAAACACAATAAATAAAGGCTCCAAAGGTTTCGGCTCATAGAGAAAATGACACACGAATCGACTTCAAAAATCACGGTTCTCTATAAGGTAACGACGGGCAGTATATAAACAGAGCCGAATCTCGGCTCAATCGCAGTCGCAGCACAGCCGTCGAAGAGGCAACACTACAAGAAGATAGGAGCCGAAACCTGCGGGTCAAGATTTCCTGTGAAAAGTTGTTTTATTGCCTCCCCGGCTCTTCGTCTCCGTCTCCCGAGGTCCCTTTAACAGTAGTCGAAAAACGTTACGCATTCAGGGGTGCGTGGTGACGTACGTAACCAGCGCAAGGTAGTACAAGGGGCGTACGTCAAATTACGTGGGAGATTGTCCCAGGACGACAGCGCGAGCATTGGACGTGTTCCTGCCGTCCGAAACACCCAGGATGAGGAAGCCACTTCGTAAGTTATCATCATCTGCCTTGCCTTTTACCAATTGTTGCGGAATTTGTCGAAGCAGTCACCGCGGCCTTGGGACGCCAAATGCTTTAGGAGGAACACGGATGGGTGGACGAACGAATGGTGCCTTTATTGATGTCTCACTAACGGTAGATGTGTGGAGTTTTTCCTTAACAACCGACTTCCAAAAAAAACACTGCAAAGTAAAAAATAACTTTAATTTCGGAACTCGGTGTTATTGTTACTTTCTTCGTATTTTGACACCGACTTCCAAAATTAAAGTTATTTTTTACTTTGCAGTGTTTTTTTTTGGAAGTCGGTTGTATTTTTTTGTAAAAAGTTTTTATTTTTCACTTTTTAGTGGTGCCCCACACCTAACAACACCACTGCAAAATCGCAGAAAAGCAAAATACGCAATTTCGATTATCAAAGAATCATCTAAATAGTCAAATTCCAGGTATTTCGATTTAAAATCCAAAATTCGTAACCGATTTTGATATGATTTAAATGGGACCAATCTGCAAGTATATCCTTTCAGATAAAACAAGAATTTTTCAAATCGGTTCATAATTGTCGGAGTTATGAGGTAACAAACATTAAAAAAAAAAAAAAAAAAAAAAAAACATACAACCGAATTGATAACCTCCTCCTTTTTGGGAAGTCGGTTAAAAACAATAGTTACTTTGACGCAAAAGTACATCCGTCTCGAGTTATTCGCCCCAAAAATATAGGTATATACACGGTGCCATTTCAGTCGCCTTACATCGGCAGCCAGGAGCGAGCGCAGTCCGAGCCTTGTGTTCCAAGGACGACGTCGAATAGAACGGCTACATTGTTTGATACGTAAACATTATTAACATGTTGTTACATCATTCTATTGCGTTATTTATTGTTATAGTACCCATTCTCTTAATGAATTTCTCTTTAATCGCGCTTAGAGGTAGTTTATGTCGTGTACATTGAGTGGGCCGCCTTTGTAAGACGTCTGAAATAGCTCCGAGTATAAACGGTTGGGGTTTGGTTCATTCTAATCCTAACGTTTTTATTTCAGTTCAAATGACACAACCATAGAACAAAGTGCCACTATGAGTTATAAAAGAGGGAAAACGAAACAACATACTCCAGCGGTTAATGCTGCATCTGCCCCACCATCTCCTAATGCCCCATCTGCCTCACCAAGACGACAGTAAGTACACAGTATTGTAAACGTTATATCACTGGTTCGTTTATTTGATACGGGATCATTTTGATTTCCTTAAAACAAAGTCCTGCGCCGCGTCTGTCGGTCTGTTCGCGATAAACTCAAAAACAACTGCACCGATTTTCACGCTGTTTTCAGCAATGTATAGAGTGGTACTCGAGGTAGGTTTTAGTATATAATTTATCAAGCGGGCAAAGCCGCGGCCATCAACTGGTTAAGAATAAAATAAAACAGTGTTAATCTAAATATACAGAAAGATATTCAAAACTTGTTTCATGGCTATTTTTCGTAACCAAAGTGCATTGTTATAAACTTAGAATCAATTAGCATCGACGTTATTTTTGTGGTGAAAAAATTGTGATCCTTTCGTGGAACATTTTTTTTAAATTTGAGATGGGTTTGTTATTGACTCCAGTCTAGGTCAGTGGTGATAGAGGCAAAGTCGACGATGGAGCGAGCTAGAAAGTTCCTGCGAACTGCGCTAGGCAGACTGATTAACTCTTAAAATCTCCCCTTCTAACTGGTATCCATTGCCTCGAAGTCACGCTCTGTCGTCTTTCTAAAATTTTCTCTCTAATTCTCATCTTTTTATTTCAGTTCAAATGACACACCCGAAGTACAAAGTGCCACTAAGAGTTATAAAAGAAGGAAAACGAAACGAAATACGAAGCTCTAACTACTGGATCCGCCCCACCATCTCCAAACGCCCCATCCGCCTCAGCAAGACAACAGTAAGTACACAGCAGTGCGATACTGTAAACATGTCGAAGTGAACGGCAAGTGAACTTTCAAACCATACAAACAAGATCGAATGATAGTGAGATGTCGACAGAATCGACTGGCAGTATTGTATACGTTACAGCACTCTGGTTCCCATGGTTGATTGGTGGTTTTGGTTTCTTTAATATTATTATAATAATAACTAAGTAAATTACTAGTAACAAGCCTCCACAGATAAATACAAAATTATTTCTCTTTCATAGTCAAAGTTACATCTTATTTCTTTTTTTCAATTTAGTTATTATTCTCTCAAAATAAGTTAATCGAGTTTAATTTTATGCTCATTGAACCTCAAGAGTTACGTTAGTAGCAACTAACGTATGTTCCGAGTTATCCAAGCAACTTATCTGCCGAGCCTTTGTTGGGATCGACTTCCGGTCGTAACCGGATGTAGCTGAGTACCAGTATTTTACACGGAGCGACTGCTTATCAGCGGGTCTAAAAGGTAACTTTAGCAGAATCATAATATTAACCACACAGCAATCTGTCAAATTTCATTTTCATCTTTATCACTAACGCATTAGGTTCAAGGTTGATTGGGAAAATTTGACAGTGACAAGTAGCGTGATGTGCTTTGTGATTCTACTAAAGTGGCCTTTTCAGACCCGCTGACCACCACAAACCAGTTGCTGAATAACACGATATTCAACATAGGTTAGCTGCTACTATTTGTATTAATATTATTTTCTTTGTTCCAGAAACCTTTTGTTAGACGAAGGCGAAATCAAAATGGAGCAAATAGAATCTGATGACGGATTTAGTTGATAGATTTTTATTATAAACTAAATCCTCCCAGAGCGGGAGGCGTTTTTTGATGATTTGCCATACTAAAAAAATCGTTTTTGCTGTTGAGCATATTACAACAACATGCTAGAAGGTTCTACTCCACTCATCTTAAACAGGGGTGCTTCAAGTGTGGGCATTTATTTAATTGTCCTTTGACCATGTAGTTGAATTTTATTAATAAAATTGTTTGACAACTTTTAGTTCTTTTATTTACTTCTAAATAACAACAGCCGCACGGGTCAGTCTGTATGGTACCATACATACTGAGTTTCCTCCGTACCACGGAAAGCGCGTTGAGCCGTTGGTCCCGGCTGTCATTTGTATATCTGTGGCAGTCGTTACGGATTGTCAGAAGCCAGTAAATCTGACTCCAGTCTTGCCAAGAAATACCTTGTTTCCCTGTTAATGGGTTGTGGAGGTCTGGTAGGCAGCCGCTCCCCGTAAAACATTGGTATTCAGCTGAATCCGGTTTGACTGTAAGCCGACCCCAGTATCTGTTGGGAAAATGCTAGACAGATGATTTACTGCTAAATTGTTTATTGTATTACCCTACGATTTGCCTGACATTAGGCATCAATCAAAGACAATCAAGTGTTCTGCCTGGCCTATTCTTTTTATGTTGTGATCGGCTTTTTTGTAAAAAAAAATATATTTTTATTTCTTAGTGGACACCGAATAACACCACTAGAAAGTCGCAGAAAGACAAAAAATACAAGCAATTTCGTTTACTCGGATGACAAACAAAATGCGTCAAATGCGAAATAGAACTCCCAAACTTCCTAAACGATTTTGATATAATTTCTATCGATTTAGATAAAGGACCAATAGAGAAGAATATTCTCTCTGATGAATGTCGGATCGTAAATGAGTTATGTGGTAAAAACATAAAAAAATACAACAGAATTGAAAACCTTCTCCTTTTTTTGAAGTCGGTTAAAAAGAAACATACAATCAAATTGAGAACCCCCCTCCTTATTGAAGTCATTCAAAAATATATAAGATTATCATGCGAGTGCTATACAGAACAGCGCTGAACTCTGTCGAGTTCAGCGCTGTTCTGCCGCTGCCGCCTTCTCATTCTTACGACGCTGTAGGTACGCGGCTGATAGAAGCGGAACTGTATAAGTGTGATCAAAATCGTTCAGCGAAATGAGAATGCAGCTGAATAAGTGTGAGTAGTCCCTAAGGATGAATACTAATAATTAGGAACAAAGTATATCCCATAGTAAAAGATATTCATTATCATGAGTACAATGACCTCTTTCCAGGCATTGCGTTTGATCTGTTACACGTCGTATAGACAATACTGTGAACTTACTGTCGTTTTGGTGGCGCGGGCGGAGCATTTGAAATTTGTGGGGCATTAGGAGCTTGTGGCCTTGTGAGGCATTTGGAGCAGCTGGGGCAGATGCAGAAGGTGGGGATTCAGTCCTTCGTTTCGTTTTCCTTCTTTTATAACTCGTAGTGTCATGTTGTGCTACTGGTGTGTCATTTGAACTGAAATAAGAAAAATTGGAGTTAAAGCGTTTTTTCAAAACATTTTGGTAGGTATAAATTTCAAAAATTCCTGCTCATCCCAATAGCACAAATTATTAACACGAATCTTACCTAAAAACCGTTTTTTTGCATTCTACCCTTTATTGTATCATCAAGAAGAAATACTATTGAGGAATTCAAAATAAATTTCACAATATAATAGTTCTATTTTTTTAATTTATTTTTTTACTATTGATAGGCCATACGTTTGTGTGGTTTAAGGTGGAGCGCGCTTGCCTAGAAGTAACCTATTCACTCTTGACTTAAAGACTCCCAGGTTGTAGGTATCAGGAAACACAGGCACTGGCAGGGAATTCCACTCCTTAGCTGTACGCACAATGAATGTATTCCCAAAACGTTAACCAGTGCTCATACCATCTGTTAATGATCATAATTTTTGTTCATGCGCTAACCCTGAGATATTGTGAAACAACTCATTTTTTTTATTTAACGAAAGCGCCATTTTTAACGTTTACGCGTGCGTTATGTAAATGAACGTGAAATAACCCGCCCTTTGAGGCGCCATAGGGATGTATCGACACAAAACGAAGTTACAAATTGTTTCCTTTGTCGTAAATAGGTTACTTCATTTTGTTTTCCTCCATTCTTTATTCTTATGTCGGCAGTACCTGCCGACATAAGAATACGCTGAGCAGTGCAATTGATAATCATTAAATAAAAACAAAGTAGGTACTCCACCGCGGCTGTCTGTCTGTTCACGATAAACTGTTCATGCTGTTTTCGCCAATGGATAGACTGGTTCTCGAGGAAGGTTTTAATTAAGTAGGTATAATTTGTCAAGCAGGCGAAGCTGCGAGCATCAGCTACTTTTAAATAAATCATAACTTACGAAGAGGTTTTTAACTCTAAAGAGACTGAGTCAGCTAGCGAACTGAAAATAAAAGTAAATTATTTTCATTATGATCCTCGGTACAGTCTAGGTACCTAAATGAAGCTTTTCTCATAGAATAATGCTTTTCTATTAGTTCACAAAAACACAAAGTCCAACACTGTTATCTCGCTGTATCAATTTGTATGATTAATAAGCAATAATTATCCAATGAAAATGTATGAAAGAGCTGATAATATGTTAATTTCTAGTTGGGTTGGCGACAAAGTAAGTAAAGGAGATTGATTGAGCACTTATAAATTCACTTTTTGACGCGTATGGCCATCTTTACTATAATATTATAAAGCAGAAGAGTTTGTTTGTTTGATTGTTTGTTTGGTTGAACGCGCTAATCTCCGGAACTACTGGTCCGATTTGAAAAAATCTTTTGTTAGATAGCCCATTTATCGAGGAAGGCTATAGGAGGCTATATATCATCACGCTAAGACCAATAGGAGTGGAGCAGTAATTAATAATGTTACGCAGACGACGTTGCACGGTCAGCTAGTTTGAGATAATTCATAATATTATTTTAATCGATTTTAACTTAAATTCATTGAGATAATCCACAACACTATTCGATGAAATGTCAATTATGTCAAACGAATTGTTGTTTTCTGTTTATTTACCGTGTTATCTGCCGGTAAGCCGAGAATATTGTTTTTAGCTTTTCTCTGTTAACAAAAATATAAATTAATGTCTAGTTGAGTTTTAGGACTCCTCCACGTCTATCTACTACATCGAGCAATTTGACTCTTTTTGTGCGTGTGCTGCGAAGTCTCAGAGAAGTGAATTGTACGTCCACGGTGAAATTGTTCAAGGCTTGAAAACATGTTGCGCTGTATGAATTGTTCTCTTTTATTAGCACACCCGCTGCCTAGACGCCGAATCAGAGAGGCAACGGATTCCATGGTTATTATTTTACGTACATGGATTTCTCCTACCGCGGTAAGTACCTACCTAATCTATTCCATAACAATCATATCCTTTCGAATAGTAAAATATCTTCATAGCGAATATTATTATTATTTAAAAATAACGTTCTGAAAATAATGTTTTCAATAGTATATTATCTACGTATGGATTATTCACGTAACAGCTACAGAGTACTTATGAACATATAAATACACTTTATATTGAGCAATGAATATGTAATTGAACAAGTTTTATTATGTTCAGGTATCAGAAGATGATTTCATATGTCAGGAATGTTACATTATACTTGAAAGAGAATCGGGCAACTACATAAGAGGCACTGTTCCTACACAAACCTTTGGACACCAGCAAGTGTGCTTAAGCTGTGGAAAATCATTGTTAAGAGCTCGGACTCACACAGTACCACTCAATAGCCCTGAACGGAATTTCATTTTATCACATACACCTTCTCAACAGGTAAATAACTCAAGTTATCTTCGTAACTCAAGTTATAAATTAATAAGGCAAGGAATCAATGAGCAGGCAACTTATTCTTCCTCCTACCTGCTTTCAGAAATATAATAGTAATAGCTGACTATAACCCTAATTATAACCGAAATCACTCTAATCTAGTTATATTCAAATTCTGCAAGAGGAAATATATTCATGGATGCTTATGTACTCTTTCTTAACTATGTTTAGCATCATAGCACAAGCAAACCAGGAACACTACTTGTGACTGTTATTCTCGTTCCATGTAGAATTTAAATTTAAAGTGGTATTTTGTATAAAGGTATATATATATTGATTTCAGGGTCACCGTCTTGAAAGAGTTTGTTTACGCTGCTGGTCTCATGCATATAGAAGTGTAGTGAAGAAGAAGAAAGAAGAAAGTAGACTAGCTTTACAGAGTGAGTCTGCTATTGAAACCATTGGGAATCTGGAAATTCCTTCAACTTCCAGCAACAATGTTGTGGAAATATCTACGAGTCAGGTATCTGTACCTCCACCACTACCACCATCAGCACTGCATAACCCACCATCGCAAGCTATTGTGCGTAGTCCAAGAATTAGTTTTGCATCTACAAACGTGCTGCTGCTACTTCATGGCATTGTATTTTTAGTGAATTCTACAGTAATGAGCGTTTACTAGTACTATCAGCAATGAAAGAAATGTTACTGTTGCATTATAAATTGTATCTGCCACATCTGCCAGATACTAATATGTAGTCATCATTTATATAATGGGGCTTGGAACGAGTTATCTTTTCTAAATAATGAATTCATAGGGATGCAAATGGATGACATGATGTTAATTATGGAAAGGGGTGGTCGCAAACAGTTTGATATTTAAAAATATTATAGAGCTGGATCCGCACCTACGTCATTATTGGTAAGGTATGAATGCTGATAGCTTCCATCAATTATTACTCCATATACCTCAATTGGCTCAAGTAGTTCCATGTGCAAGTATTGCAATGAGTATAATACTTGTCAAACAAACCGGTGACAGTAATGAACGGTTGTCATCACTATTTAGTCTTTCAAGGCGAACTTTGGAGAGATATATGTCCCATGCTAGGAACTGTTTAACTGAAACGTTTGTTCCTCTTTACGATTAGGTCATATGTCAATTCAAGATGTGGCAGCTAGAAATAAAATAATCCCAGAAGGTTTGTTTGGAAATCCTGAAATGTCTGCAAACAATAAACCAGCAATAACTAAATCTGATGGTACATACATATACAGGGTGTCCAGAAAATAGCACGACATACTGCAGGGGTGATAGCTTTGTTGGCTTCCAAGTTAGACGCAGCGAGTGTATGCTGAGATGCATCTTATTTACGGAGAAGCTGGCCAAAGTTCCAGAGCTGCTGCCACCCTCTACAGGGACAGGTTTTTTACTAAAAATATGTATGATATTTTCAGTCAAAAATCTTGATTTAACGTCAGCCATGCCTAGGAGGAAGTGGCGAGACGACCTAAACGCCTACTACCCAGGGTTGGTTCAAGCTGGCTCGATACCAAAATTTCTGGAAGGACTTGGGGAAGGCCAGCAAACTGAACATAGGATAGATACCTAGTACGTCGAGAAGTGAGTTAGCTGGGTGTAAATAAGTTTCTCGAAATGGTTGACAAATGCATTAGATAATGTTAAAATCATTAATAATTTCCGGTCCATACCTATGTTGACGATAACTCAGCAAACTATAGAAAATGTTACGCTCTGAGGGATCAGATACTCATAAACATCAGCAAGATTCGCATCGAGAATCGAGGTGAGTGACTGGCAATTGGAGACGCCATGTAGGTACTGCTGTAGTTTGACGTTGCCAATGAGGGGCAGCGCCAAATGAAATTTGAAATATGAAGAAAGTTTTTCTAACAATCTTTTCATTCTTCCGCTAAGCGCCACTCACCATTTTCAAACTACCCCTTCACTGCTAGACTTGATTTTTGTTTCCTCTTCTGATCGCGTCGCTAAGCATGGTCAATGTTCAGCCGATGCCTTCTCCTATCATGATCTTATTTTTCTCTCATATAAAATTCGCCCTCCTAAGGCTAAAGCCAAAATTCTAATGCAACGCAATTTTGGTGGTATGAACGTTGACGGTCTTTGCAAGGATGCCAGCAATATAGATTGGTCTCCACTTTTTGCGTCTACTTCAGTCGATGATCAAGTTAATTTTTTCACGAGTAAACTTATTGAGCTTTATCGACACGCTCCGGTTCGAGCTGTGAGGGTAAAACACTCTCACCGGCGCCGTGGCTGACCGATGAGATTAAAACTATCTTTTTTTTGCATAAAAAGCTGCGGCAAAGTCCAAATTTAAGCGTCGTCCTAATGATGCAAATAGGGAAAGATATGCCTCAATTCGCAAACACTGCAATAAGGTGTGTAGGAGTGTCTGTTTCTGGAGGGAAGTTGGGTGGTTGGAATGACGGCCGCCATGGCTCACGTACAATACCTAGTCCAACATCAGGACTAAGTGCGGAAACCAAAACCCCCTAATAGATAGAATAGATAGAAGGTGTGTAGGAATGCAAATCGCAATCATTTTACTGCTTCGTCCAATTTTGATAGGACAATAAAGTTGAATACGTTAAATCATCTTTCACCTCTTCCGACTCCCAGTTATTCTTCATTTGTTTTTGGTCAATTTTCTGCATGTGATGTAGAAGAGCATACTATCGATTACTTCAAATGCAGTAGGAAACGACTGGATCAGGCGTAAGATATTACTCCCAGTGCGTCATAGCACCACTACAGCGCTTCTTAACATTACGAAGGATATCAGGTCAGCCATGGAAATGGGAAATATAACGGTTATGGCTCTGCTGGATTTCAGTAATGCGTTTAATACCGTGGATTACGATATCTTGCTTGGCATTCTTTGCTCTCTAAATATATCTCCATCGGTTATTGACTGGTTTCGTAGTTACCTGGTCGGTCGCCGGCAACGTATTTGCATCGGAGAGATCTTGTCTTCTTGGTGTAGTACTTCTGCCGGGGTACCACAGGATGGCGTTTTATCTCCGTTACTTTTCGCAGTGTTTATCAACTCAATCTCCAACAATTTAATTTCATCCTACGACCTTTATGCAGATGATTTTCAAATTTACTCACGAGCCCCTCTTGGAAATTGTCCGAGGCTATCTTAACCCTGAACCTTGATCTGGCTCGTATTTGCGACTGGAGCAAGAGGTACGGACTTGTGGTGGGGATCACACTAAGTCCGTGTCCGTGTTTTTGTATGTAACTTCATATTTGCACCAAGTGCAACCCCATTTCGTGTCCAGGCTATCACTTTCCATTCCAGGTTGCCTGGAAGCCGGAGTTGCGGGACTATTCGAAAGAGATACCGCGGTTCCGGAACACAAAGGGCAATGAAGGAACATGAATGGGTTTTAGTCAGTAAAAGTCTAACACTGGGAGCTCCGCCCAAAGCGGTAGAAGTCACTTGATGATTTCCCCCAACCATAAAAAAAAGGTTGCCTGGAAGAGATCGCGGAATGCGATTGAATAATTTATTTGCATAAAATATGGATCTTAAGTAATAACAGTTTCACATATTTTGCTTACTAATTTTCAGAATGCAAAAAAAATAACTTAATGTAAGATTAACTAGGATACTTACTGAACTATCGAAAGCCGTCGAAACGAACTTCTGTCGACCCACTTTGCCTCCAATGTTGAAACCTGATGGGTCGCTGGCTCACTCTGCAAATGAGAAAGCAAATTTGTTTGCATCTCTTTTTGCAAGCAATTCACGTCTGGACGCTGGCTCTGAGCAACCACCAACTTTACCTGTTGTGATTCTTCTATGCCGGAGATCGCAGTCCACAATATAGAGGTCCGAAGAGTATTGTGCAGGCTAGACGTGAATAAGGCCAGCGGGCCTGACGGTATTCCAGCAAAAGTGTTAAGGCAATGTGCGCCAGAACTGTCTCCTGTGCTGACACGCCTGTTCCGCCTCTCTCTTGAAAAAAGAACGGTGCCAAAATCCTGGAAGCTTGCAACTGTGCAACCGGTGCCCAAAAAGGGTAACCGTGCAGACCCTGCTCATTATAGACCAATCGCCATTACCTCCATCCTTTGCCAGGTTATGGAAAGGGTATTGAACAGTAAGTTGCTAACTTATCTTGAAGACAAGGACCGTCAATATGGCTTTCGCCGGGGACGGTCTACTGGCGATCTTGTGTATGTCACGCACTACTGGGGCGAAGCCATCGAGAGACACGGCGAAGCACTTGCTGTGTCTCTCGATATCTCGAAGGCTTTTGACAAGGTCTGGCACGCAAGTCTGCTCAGCAAGCTTTCTGCATATGGCATCCCAGCTGGTTTTTGCAGCTGGATATCGGACTTCCTTAGAGAACGGTCGATCCGAGTGGTTGTTGATGGCTGCTCCTCTAACCTCATGGCTATTGATGCCGGTGTTCCTCAGGGGTCTGTTCTCTCTGCAACTCTTTTCCTGCTGCACATCAATGACCTACTTCAGCCTGGTCTTGTTGGGTACGCAGATGACAGAACAGTTACAGAGAGATACTTGTCCGGCGCCACAACCGGCGGAGATGAAGTTCGTTCCTTGAGAGAGGCCATGGTAGAGCGGACAAATTTGACCTTAAGCCTTGTCTCCCAGTGGGGTGACGACAATCTGGTCTCTTTTTGACGCCACCAAAACACAGGCGTGTCTCTTTACCGCAAAAAGGAGATGTTTCAACCAAACTCCTATTTTTCGGGGTGCATCTATTCCAGTGACTGATCGGCTCGAGCTCCTATGCATGGAGCTGTCATCCAGTCTCAACTTCGGCGCCACCATTGAGTGCAAAGCCCAAACTGCGGCCAAAAAGCTGGGCATCCTAAATAGGGTGAAGCGATACTTCAAGCCTGAGCAGCTTTTAACTCTTTATAAAGCACAAGTCCGATCCTGCATGGAGTATTGCAGCCACCTTTGGGATGGCTCAGCTAAGTATCAGCTTGCCGCGCTTGACTCGGTGGAACGCAGAGCTAAGAGGCTCATTGGTGACGTAAAACTGGTGGATACCAAGCTACACAGCTTGGCTCATCGCCGCAAGGTTGCCTGCTTGTCGGTCTTCTACAGATTGTACTTCGGAGAGTGTGCCCAGGGACTCCACGACCTCATCCCACCAGCCCCCTTCTACCATCGGGCATCCAGACGCACTGCAACTTGCCATCCCTACCTTGTTGCTATTCCACCAACTCGCACTAAGCGCTTCCAAGCGTCTTTCATAATGCGCACAGCAAAGGAGTGGAACTCTTTGCCTGCGTTTGTGTTTCCGAATGCTTACAACCCTAATCTTTTCAAAGTTAGAGTGAACAGGCTACTTCTGGGTAAGCTCGCTCCATCGTAGACTTTGTCTCTGTCATCTCTGACCAAGACTAGAGTCAAGAGCAAACCCAAACCAAGTAAAAAAAAAAAGAACTAATTGAATGGCAATGAAATAATTAATTTCCAACTTATTTGTAACTTAAAAATTCACTTGTGTAGAAAACCTGGTCTTGAGCCATTTCTTAAGGAGAAAGCCAACCAATGGGCTCCTTAATTTTGGTACCGTGTCAAGACTATTTACTTCTCAAAAATTAAGTCGTATTTTTACATGTTCATGCTAATTTTATCAACATTTATTTTACCCTAGCATTGGAAAACATAATTAAATTTATTATCAGAAATTCAGAAGTAATTCTGCCCGATCCAGGATCAAGTGGGAATATCAATATTCCTCAGTCGCCTCCTCTTCCTCAAAAAAATAACCATACATCTCAGGTTAGGTTAAATCCAACAATTATAGGTACCTCCAATCACTGTATTTGATAATTGCTTTGAAACAGAATGTTTACTGGTTACCCTCGTCTACTAACAATTATTACTTAATTATCAATCAATATTCTTCTCCTAACATACAAAAATCGGAAGAAAAGAAGCGGCTTGACCGATGGTTATGAAAATTGTTGTGTTAACTTCGTATGTCTATAGTATATCCTATTCTATCCTAATAAATTATAATAATTATTATAAATGCGAAAGTTTGTGAGGATGGATGTTCGTTACACTTTCACGTCAGAACACTTGAAAGGATCTTCATGAAACTTTCTTTTTTCAGAACGAAGACTCCTTACAGTCTGACGATGGAAACGAAATTAAAGTGTTTTGTCCCAAATGCGACGCGAAAATATCGCATACTGCGGATGGAATACAGGAGGTAAGCACATTCAATTTTTGTTAACCAACTTCCCAAAAGGAGGAGGTTCTCAATTCGGTTGTATTGTTTTATGTTTGCTACCTCGTAAAACCGCCATTTATGAACCGATTTGAAAAATTGTTTTTTTTTTTTCTGAAATAATATACCTACTTCTCGATTGGTCCCATTTAAATTTTATTAAAATCGGTTAGGAAATTTAGCTTTTAAATCGAAATAGCTGGAATTCGTTTACTTGGATGATGGTTTTTGTACATCCAAGTTTAGTTAATGAAATTCCCTATTTCGCTTTCCTGCGATTTTGCACTGGTTTTGTTAGGTGTGGGGTATCTAAATACATCCAATTTCGAATTTAGAACTGTGTCATTTTGGGTATTGTTACTATTTCAGGGTAACAAGTTTTAATAACTGTTGATATTTTAATCATTACATACCTATTTAGTCCAAACAGTTTTTTAAACTTAAATTCAAATTCATAAGTCAAATTAGACTGAGAGCCAGCACTTCTTGACCGGCAAGTTTTACAAAAGACAGTGTCCCAAAACGCCCGCCCGTAACTTAGACAATTTGTAGGTAGGTTTCGTAGACTCCAAAGCTTTCGACTCATTGGAACATCACTATATATGGGAATCATTAGAGTATTTAAAGTATAGGTTAGAATTAATAATTTCACGACATTTTTTGTGCTTAATAACTCAGTGTGAGTGAGAATTTTTCTTGTATACATCTAAGGGTCCCTAAGATCGGACAATCTAAATGTCACGTAAACCGGGTCAGTTTTTAGTAAAGTTTTTGGTTTATATTACTGTTTTTTTTTTGAGATTCAAAATAGGTAAACCCAAAAATACCTTCGAACGTTTAACAATGAAAAAAGCCATCGATAAGGTAATTTCAAAAAAGTATTCACTGAGAAAGTCATCTGAAATCTACAATGTTCGAAAAAGTACCCTATTTGACTACAAAAAGTAACGAGGAGAAGAAATTAACCTACCACTCAAAAGAGGCAGATTTGATACAACTTTAAAAGAGGAGTAACTAATGTTTCAGTCTAAATAATGATAGTAAAATTGACTGTCCGATATTAGGGGACCTTTTCTAAAATGTTAATTTTACTGTATTCGTTTTATCCTAGTATCTAATACATATAAAGTAATATTTGCGACTGATTATATCTATGTGATGATTACGTATATATTTAAGAGTTCATTAAACCTAAATAAACAAATAATACTATTAGTACTTAGCACTTTTTATTTCTATTATTCCTTAAGAGCGTGTATTCCGTCCACTAGCGCCGCCAATCGTTTTTTATTATTTGTGGTAAATTTAAGACACGTAGATAAAAAACCGCTCTGTAGTGCACTGAAGAAATGTATTTATTATGTTTTGAGAGTTATGTTTTGTACTTTAGAACATAAATAGTTGCCAAAGTCGATATTTTGCTAAAAGTGGCCACTTTTAGCAATAATTGCCGTTTTGGCTATTTAGCCATGAGTTATGTATTAAAAATAGCTGTCAAAAAATAATAGATAAATTTCTTTAGTGCACTACAGAGCGGTTTTTTATCTACGTGTCTTAAATTTACCACAATTAATAAAAAACGATTGGCGGCTCTAGTGGACGGAATACACACTCTTAAGTGTCCGGTACTCGGGTACCTCTCTCTATCCTGATATAGTGGTTTTTACGATTTTCTTTTCTTAACCTTCCACGGACTTCAACCTAAAATAGGGAATATGCATGCGATTTTTTTATTTGCAAAATGAAATACATTAACTATGTCTATAGTTACAAATAATAAAAATATTTTCAAAAAACCTACATGAGCGATGGAGTTATAAAGCTTCAAATAGTATAATTAGAAAGAAAAGTCCGATATGGACTTTGACGTCAAAGTCCATGACTGTATAAAGCTGCCATATAAAATAGCGTTTTCGCGAGAGGGATAGATATATTTGTTTGAAATTATTATATCACGTTTGTTTTAAGAGCAATTTTGATTCTATTTTCACTGTTAGTATTACATCTTTGTATAATTTTAGATAAACTGCATAGATAAAAAATATTTTTTCATGCATATTCCCTATTGCCGAATTGGCTTAGCCATTTATTTAGATATTATATATTGCTCATTTAACTCACAGGATCGAATAAAAATCATCATCGCAAAAGTCTACCATTACCTCGAGCAAGAGTACGAA
The DNA here is from genome assembly GCA_963859965.1 of Ceramica pisi. NCBI lineage: Eukaryota > Metazoa > Arthropoda > Insecta > Lepidoptera > Noctuidae > Ceramica > Ceramica pisi. The sequence goes on along the minus strand of OY982556.1, from coordinate 5,554,330 downwards.
GAATTGAAGAAGTCGTTCGATGACTTAGAGCGGACTCCTCTGTCGAAGTTCAGCCAACGGACGGCTCTGGCCACCGGAGTGAGTGAGACGACGGTAGTGGAGATACTGGAGGAGGAAGCGAGACGGAATGCTGAAGCGCGAGAGGATCCGAGTCCGAACGAAAGCCGTGCTCGGAAGAGGCCGAAGCAGACGGATACGGAAAGGTATGTTCAATACTCAATACTTTATTGCATTTCATATGTATTACATAGATGGTTTAAAATGGTTAAAGATCAAATATGGACCCTGTCGGGCACAGCAAACAATAGGAGAGATGTTTTGTTTTTATTAATGATAGGCTCGCGTGGAGCACGCTTAACACTAGACTAACCTATTCACTCTAAACTTAAAGACCTTCAGGTTGTAGCTGCTTTATCAGGAAGCGCAGACTCGGGCAAGGAATTCCACTCCTTAGTCGTAAATAATGACAGCCGCACGGGTCGATCTTCAAGGTTAAGCAACGCTTGGCCTGTGTATGGGTGACCATCTTAACATACCGAGTTGCCTCCGTGCCTCGGAAGCGGTTAAGCCGTTAGTCCCTGCTGTCATTTGTAGATCTTTGGCAGTCGTTACAGATTGTCAGAAGGCAGTAAATCCGACTACAGTCTTGCCAAGAAGTACCGTGTTACTCTGTTTATGGGTTTTGGAGGTCTGGTAGGCAGCCGCTCCACGTAAAATACTGGTATTCAGCTGAATCCGGTTTGACTGGAAGCCGACCCCAATGTAGTTGGGAAAATGGCTAGGCAGATGATACGTTGTACGCACGCAGCACGCATAATCAGTGTGCCAAAAACATTTTGTGCGTATGGGGGTGGGATAGGATGTCCACCATGTACCAGTGGCGCATCGCCGTACGCCTTACGTAGTCCGAAGATGAAGCGAGCTAGGCGAAACTAAGTTTTAACCTAGGAGCTCGGCTTAATAATTACAGCCACACGATCTTTAAGGTTAAGCAACGCTTGCCGAGACCGGTCTTCGGATAGGTGACCAGTAGGTGGTCAAGTATAACATACTAAGACTCCTTGCCTCGGAACTCGGAAAGCACGTTAAGTCCCGGCAGTCATTTGTAGATTTTTGGCTGTTGTGACAGCTTGTCAGAAGCTAGAAAATGTGATAATAGTCTTGCCAAGAATGACTGCATTGCCCAGTTGCTGAGTTGTGGAGGTTAGACATGAACGTGCACGGCGTTGACTACGCCATCTAGTGTCGCATGTACGAAATTTTGGGTCAGCTGACGTTGACGTTTCTATGCTGCCACCTGCGGTTCCTGCGCGCTCCGTTTAGGGGAACGTGCGCGCAGTAGACTCTGCCGTCTAGCGGTGCTATTTCGAATTTTATACTTGGACTAGCTGACCCGTGCAACGTCGTCTGCGTAACATTTTTCATTACTGCTCCGCTCCTATTGGTCTAAGCGTGATGATATATAGCCTTCCTCGTTAAATGGGCTATCTACCACTGAAATAATTTTTCAAATCGGACCAGTAGTTCCTGAGATTAGCGCGTTCAACCAAACAAACAACCTCTTCTGCTTTATAATATTAGTATAGATAATTTGTGAGGATGTATCTTCGTTACTTTCACGTCAGAACGCCTGAAAGGTAAGGATGGCGAGGTTGGACCCAAGTAAATGAAAGCTTAAAGCCTTCCTCGTTAAATGGGCTATCTACCACTGAAATAATTTTTCAAATCGGACCAGTAGTTCCTGAGATTAGCGCGTTCAACCAAACAAACAACCTCTTCTGCTTTATAATATTAGTATAGATAATTTGTGAGGATGTATGTTCGTTACTTTCACGTCAGAACGCCTGAAAGGTAAGGATGGCGAGGTTGGACCCAAGTAAATGAAAGCTTAAAGCCTTCCTCGTTAAATAGGCTATCTACCACTGAAATAATTTTTCAAATCGGACCAGTAGTTCCTGAGATTAGCGCGTTCAACCAAACAAACAAACAAATAAACTCTTCTGCTTTATAATATTAAGTATAGATTATACTTGGCAGTGACATGCTGGCACCTATGGCACTTGTCGCCGCCGGCGATCACCGAGTAGCGAGTGAAGCTTGAAACTCGAAACGAGATAGCGGTCACCGAGTAGCGAGTGAAGCTTGAAACTCGAAACGAGATAGCGGTCACCGAGTAGCGAGTGAAGCTTGAAACTCGAAACGAGATAGCGGTCACCGAGTAGCGAGTGGTTTCGATAGTTTTGACGCTCGACTTTAAGCGAGTGCTTTTGTGCGAAGAGCTTTTACTCGCAATACTCGCTCCGGCTCGCACTATAGGCAGAAGTTACCGCTGGTTGGTGACCACCCAGCGAGCATCGTCGAGCGAGAATCGCTGAGCGAGTAAAATCTTTGATAGCTTTTGTCGCTGCGATCAGCTAGAGCCGCTCGCCGGCAGTGTGAACAGCCAGCTATCGACTATGAATGTATGTGTCTCTTTTACTCACACGGGATCTATATCTTTTGTCGCTTTCCCCGCCGGTGGTGAGACAAGTGCCAATAGTTCCTGCGCGTTCTGTATAGGCAGTCGCTCTTTGTGACATAATAGTATAAAGCCGACCCCAATATAGCTGGGGAAAAGGCTAGGCAGATGATATTGTAACCAAGGCAGTATCTAACCCATCATGGAGGATGTGGACGCCCAGTAAGGGCACAGGCTATTGGGTCCCCCATGACTGACACAGTATTTAAATCAACATACAATGTTTAAAAAGCCGGCTAATTGCTCTCACACAAGGGTTCACCATAAACCGAAAAGAAACTTGTTTCATGTATGGGAGCCCCATTTTATTTTTACTTTTATTTAATTTTATTATTTGTTGTTTTAGTGGCTATAGACACTGAATTTCAACTGCCTACCTATTTTGGATCTTGAGATACAGGGCATTGACAGACGGACTGACAGCGAAGGCTTAGTGATAGGGTTCCGTTGGTAACTTTGGGTACAGAACCTTAAAATGTCCTCTAATAGGGAATATGCATAAAAAAAATATTTATTATCTAAACACTTTATCTAAAAATATACAAAAATATATTACTAACAGTGGAAATAGAATCAAAATTGCTCGAAAAACAAACGAGCGATATATTTTAAACAAATATATCTGTCCCTCTCGCGAAAAAGCTGTTTTCTATGGCAGATGTATACACGTCACGTAATGTGACGTAAATTCCATGTCGGACTTCACGTTCTAAAAGTAATCTTTGAAGCGTTATAACTTCATCGCTGATGAAGATATTTAAAAAATATTTTCTAAGAGTGTTTACTGGAGCTTATAAGTACCTAATTCATTTTATAAATAAAAAAATCGCGTGCATATCCCTATTTGTAATATCACAATATACAGGGTTATTTGTAAAACACCATAATAACCAACAACTTTTGTTCTATGAACGCTCTAAATGTTACGAAGTCTATGCGAAGCATAAGCTCATTCTTTTTCTTAATTCGCGTTCAATTTAAATATTTTTTATTTTTGTTAAAAATCCTGATAAACTAAATGATTGACTTTATAAAATATAATTCATTAAATTTTCAGGGAAGAGACGTTGATGATAACGGAAGAATCTGATGAAGAGCCTCCCGAAGGCGCCAAGTAAGTGGATACCATCATGTTGTCCTCAATTTAAGGTTGCTCACCGTGCAATGTAGAGAACAATGCTGGAGGTTTCTCTGGTGGATAGAATTCGCAATAGAACCATTCGCCAGAGAACTGAAGTCACTGACATTGCGCGTAGAATCAGCATGCTGAAGAGGAAGTGGGCCGGCCATGTCTGTAGACGGACAGACGGACGATGGAGCAGACATGTGTTAGAGTGGAGACCGCGTGTGGGCAAACGTAGTGTGGGACGCCTTGCGGCACGATGGATCGATGATTTAAAGAAGGTGTCTGGCAGCGGATGGATGCGGACTGCTCATGACCGGGATGGTTGTCGCTCTTTGGGGGTCCCGGCTTACGTTCAGCTGTGATGACATGATGATCATATTGTTCGGTCTTTCAAATAAGTGCTGACGTTCAGCTTTATCCAGTTCGACTGGAAATCGATGTTCCTTGAGCAATGAGCTATCCAAAACTTAAATAATTTTTAAATTCGAACAGTAGTTCCTGAGATTAGTGCGTTCAACCAAACAAACTCTTCAGATTTATAATATTAGTACCTATAGGTTTCGTCTGTTATCTATACTTATATTTATTATAAAGCAGAAGAGTTTGTTTGTTTGGTTGAACGCGCTAATCTCAGGAACTACTGGTCCGATTTGAAAAATTCTTTCAGTGTTAGATAGCCCATTTATCGAGGAAGGTTATAGGCTATACCTATATCATCACGCTACGCTAAGACCAATAGAAACGGAGCAGTAATGAAAAATGTTACGCATACGACGTTGCACGGGTCAGCTAGTTCTCCATAAGAAGATCTATCTTTGCGAATGGAATCTCTATTATCTAATATCTTTCGATACTCAATTATTGAGTGACTGACTGACAGACAACGCACAGCTGGCGAAAGCTGATATTGGCAAGTAGGATCCTTGGGGACCTGTCGGAGTTGCGGGACTATTCTCAACTAACTCACCAACTCACCAGTTGGCTTCTAAACCTATCATAGGAGGACACTGAAGACATTCTTGGCATTATATCTTAGCACGTTGATTTTTATACCCTTACTCCTCTTCATACTTAGTTTTTCTTTCAATTTATTTGACTCAAACAAATAACGCACAACCTTACACACGATACAACAAACTTACACAACACATCACAAACAAAACTCTCCCCACTATTACTTTTACTCCCATTCACATCACAGTATTCCTTATTGTTTTTTGGCACTAGTACGTAAGTTATTAGACATATTAAAACGGTGTGGAGACCTGGTGACCTAAAACACAGGCCATTGGCCTAGCTTAGGCACCAGTCCCCACAATATTTTCAATGTTGTACTAATCTTTGGCAATTAAATATGTTACTGCTCCTGTTAAATGTTGTGGTGAAAAATAAACGTTTTATTTATTTATTTAATTTTTATTTATTTTATTTAATTTTTATTTATTTATTCGAAAGAGATACCGTGGCTCCGGAACACAAAGGGCAATGAAGGAACATGAATGGGATTTAGTCAGTAAAAGTCTGACACTCCCTCCCGCTACACCCAGAGCGGGAGCGGGAGAAGCCATTTGATGATTTCCCATCCTAAAAAAAAAAGGATCCTTGGGGAGTTTCGGGGAGCGCTAAGAGAGGACTTCCCGAAATTCCTTCAGGAACGAGAAAGAACGAGATGTGTACGAACGAAGTCGCGGACAAAAGCTAGTTCTCCATTGAAGATCTATCATTGCGAATGGACTCTAGTGTTTCACTTTTATTATTTATTTTTACTGTAAAGTTTGTCGTTCAACAGTAAAAGACACTTCAAAATTTACATGGTCTATTTTAAATAAACGTTTTTGACTTTGACTTTATTAATTTCAGTGAAGAACCCGAAATTTACATAGAAATGCCCGAAGTGAAGGACGAACCCGGCGTTTCTGGAGCAAACGAGTGAGTTAAAACAACACTAAGTTAATCTGTCGCCCTCCCAGATCGTCTTCATGTTCGTTTTAAGGGGCAGCTGGTCTAATGGAGAGTTGTACATGCGGTTTTGGACATGGCTGTAGGCATTGCTCGGGGGGGGGGGGGGGATGAGTGCGCTTTGTACATCAACGTAAATAACGCTTTGCTTCCCGGGAATATGTGCCTTAATCTTGGGGTCATTTTCGACAGCAAAGCCACGTAAACGAAGTCACTGGCAAATGCAATCCTTATCCTAAAATATAGATTTCTTCCGTAACTGGTTGAGTTTCTGATAGACAACGCACAGCCGAAACTATCGATTGTAGAAAGCTGAAATTTAGCATGAAGCATAACACGTTCCCTTTTTCACAAAGTATCATGATCACATCCAATGATATATAAAACTATAGATACGTTGCCCGCACTCTAAAATGACAACATGAAATGAAGCCAATTGGCCACATCGCGCTTAGTTACGCACCAACCTGTCGCGCGACACTACGTTTGTTTTGATGTCAATTTGACTATTACTTATCCTGTGACGTAACTGAAGATGTATATTTATCTCCCTCTAGCAACATGCATCCCGACGTCGGTGACATATTTTCTTTCCCTTTATTCATGCGTATTAGTAGCTATCTAGTATTTTCGCCGTTCTTTAGCGCCGCAATGTTGGTTTATGACGTGTCTATAGGTATATAATACGTCATTGATCACATCCAATTCATTCTATTTCTAGTATTATTGTTTATTTTCTTTCCGCCTCGCTGCTTCCCTACGTCTTGGCGCTCCTTGTTGTTCTCCTCATCGCTGCCACTGTGGCGAAGTTGTCAATAGCCTCGGACACCACGGCCTGTCATGCAGCCGTAGCGCGGGTCGCATAGCGCGGCACGCTAACATTAATGACATCATCCGACGAGCTCTTATCGCCGTCGGCTGTATTAGAACACAATGGCCTGGCACGTGACGATGGCAAGAGACCGGACGGCATGTCGTTATTTCCTTGGAAGATTGGTAGGCCTTTAGTGTGGGACGCTACCTGCGTCGATACTCTTGCGCCATCCCATCTTCCTAGCTCTTCGTGCTGTGCTGGTGCTGCCGCCGCGCCTGCAGAGAACCTCAAGCGGCGGAAATATAATAACCTCGTTGGAAATTATATTTTCGAGCCGTTTGGGGTTGAAACTCTCGGTTCGTGGGGTCCGAGTGCTCATAACTTGTTTAACGATCTATCAAGACTCTTAGTTGACACTTCGCGTGACCCAAGGGCTGGCTTTTACCTCGGCCAAAGGATAAGCATTGCCATACAACGTGGCAATGCTGCCAGCCTTTTGGGCTCATTACCAGTGGCTAGCGATGCGGACGAATTTCTCGACGCCATATGTTAGTTTTATTTTTAGTTTTAGTTAGTTAAGAGTTGTTTATTTTATTTAATTGTATATACATGTAGTCTGAAATAAACTTTTCAACTAAATTTTCTATTAACCGCTCAACACCCGGGGGCACGCCCGCGTGCCATAAACTGTTACAACCGTTAAAACCCGATGGCACGCCGGCGTGCCATGGCGAAATATGCGGTTTATTTAAAAACGCATGGTCTTATTTCATGTGGCAAGGTTTACACACTTGCGGGATGATATTCTCGTTCAACTAAGCTATTCCAATTTTAAAAATATATGATGGTATCATTGAAATATTTTTTTTAAAAAACAAACGCTTAGCGCTTACTTTGTCTCTGGAACGTCGATGACGGTCGACTTTTTGTTTATACTTTGTTTGCATGTAAATTATTTTATGCTAAGTGTACGAATATTTATTTATGAGTAGCTATTACATCGTTTTACATAAATGTTTGCACGAAATACATCAAAATAATACTTTTTCGGCCATTGAAACATTACGTGTGAATGTCAGTCGCCATTCTTGCAATTAAAATGATGAAATTGTTTTTTTTTTGGAGTATAATCAACGTTTATGTGAATAAATAGTCGTACAAGTAGTTATTACATAGTTTTGCACAATGTATTTACCATTTTACTTCATAATTTGACTTGTTTTGCCTAAGAATGTACCGTGAAAAACCGTTATTTTTTTTTAGGTGTATTCAGAGGTTTGTATCTTTATTTTTTTTCATCAAAGTGAGTAAGTATTTATACTTATATGAAATTATAGCTCAATGTTGTGTAGGTTTGATAAATATTCCAATTCTGAAACCTAATATACTATGTGAAATTAGCTAATACAAAACACATCGCCGCTTAGTTCTCTCTTCAAGGAAATCTTATCATTGTACAATTATAGTGGCATATTCTTACGACATATAGCTAGTTTTCAATCAATAAAGGATTATGTAGTATCCTAGTAACATTTTTTTATTAGAAACTACTCAATATAACTAGGATGAGCGTTTACAAAGTCAAGCGTTTTATTACGCAATTTCATAAAAACGGCTCGACGGACGATGAAGTTTGATTATGAATATTATGAAAATTTTACATAGGACTGTCAAAAAAACGCTGTAATTAGATTATTTGTTTATTCATAATGTAATTTGCAAAATTTCGCATGGATTGCTACAGTAGTTTTATAAGAAATCGATAGAACAAGGGAACAAACAATATTTCAGCCTGTTCTCCGTTATCAACATTTATTTATAAATACCACTCTCATATTACAAGTATTGTATACATTTTATAGCATGGTCAGTTTATTCAAGAACCAAAAACAGTTTACAGTTTAAGATAAGAGCCACTCGAAACGTAAGCAAACCATTTTTTTTGTTAGCAGTCGTAGCGTGTCAAATTGCGATAAAAAGCGCCGGGCGTTGACAGATGTTGACGTTTGACGCGCCAGGGTTCTAGAGGTTAATGTCGATACAATAATTTTACATATGTTGTCAACTTGTCACTGTCAGTCAGTGCCGGACGTCACGCCATAGACAACTGTTGAACTGTGTTCTGTTTTGTCGGTGGTGTGACCAGAGAGTCGTGGTAGGTTGATGTCCAGTCCTGACATAGACGTAGTTTGAAAATGTAACAGATTATATTTAGTTTTTAGTTAGTAAGTTGTATTCGAATGGCGTCCGAGTATTGGGAGAAGAAATGTCGGCTGGCGGCGAGATGGACGGATGACATTGTTGCCATCGCGGGTAGAACCTGGATGAGGCTGGCACAGGAGTGTGGGGATTGGCACGAGAAAGAGACGCCTATGTTCAGCAGTGGGAGAAGTCGGGCTGTGAATGATGATCATGATGATGAAGTGGTTTTCATTTATTATTTTCGTATATTAGTATTTTCTTTCTTAAAATAAAATTATTTTTCTTTTGTTTTCAGTGCGCTAGCTGACCCAATCTCTATAGAAGTGAAGATCGAACCCCAGGATGAGGAAGCCACTTCGTAAGTTATCATCATCTGCCTTGCCTTTTCCCAATTGTTGCGGAATTTGTCGAAACAGTCACCGCGGCCTTGGGACGCCAAATGCTTTAGGAGGAACATGGATGGGTTTGAGTCAGTAAGAGTCTGACACTACCTGCTCTTCCGCCCAGAGCGGGAGGAGTTTCGATGATTTCCCATCTTTAAAAAAAGTATTTTCCCAACTAAGGGACTATGCCCAATAATGGTGCCTTTATTGATGGCTCACTAACGGTAGATGTGTGGAGTTTTTCCTTAAAAACAATAGTTACTTTTACGCAAAAGTACATCCGCCTCGAGTTATTCGCACCAAAAGTTTAGGTATATACACGGTGCCATTTCAGTCGCCTTACATCGGCAGCCAGGAGCGAGCGCAGTCCGAGCCTTGTGTTCCAAGGACGACGTGGAATAGAACGGCGACATTGTTTGATACGTAAACATTATTAACAGGTTGTTACGTAATTCTATTGCGTTATTTATTTTTATTGTACCCATTCTCTTAATGACTATTTTTAATCGCGCCTAGAGGTAGTTTATATCGGGTACATTAAGTGGGCCGCCTTTGTAAGACGTCTGAAATAGCACCGAGTATAAACGGTTGGTTGGTTCATTCTAATCTTAATGTTTTTATTTCAGTTCAAATGACACAACCATAGAACACAGTGCCACTAAGAGTTATAATAGAGGGAAAACGAAACAACATACTCCAGCTGTTAATGCTTCATCTGCCCCACCATCTCCTAATGCCCCACCCGCCTCACCAAGACGACAGTAAGTACACAGTATTGTGAACGTTATATCACTGGTTCGCTATGTTTATTTGATACGGGATCATTTTGATTTCCTATAATAAAACAAAGTCCTACGCCGCGTCTGTCTGTCTGTTCGCGATAAACTCAAAAACTACTGCACCGATTTTCACGCTGTTTTCACCAATGGATAGAGTGGTACTCGAGGTAGGTTTTAGTATATAATTTATCACGCGGGCAAAGCCGCAGCCATCACCTGGTTAAGAATAAAATAAAACTATGTTAATCTAAATATACAGAAAGATATTCAAAACTGGTTTCATGGCTATTTTTCGTAACAAAAAGTAACCTGCATTGTTATAAACTTAGAATCAATTAGCATCGACGTTATTTTTGTGGTGAAAAAATGGTAATCCTTTTGTGGTACATTTAAAAAAAAAAATTGAGATGGGTTTGCTATTGACTCCAGTCTAGGTCAGTGGTGACAGAGGCAAAGTCGACGATGCAGATGGAGCGAGCCAGAAAGTTCCTGCGAACTTTTAAGAGGCTAGTCTCAGATATGTAGCTGTGAAGACGCTAGGCAGACTGATTAACTGGTATCCATTGCCTCGAAGTCTCGCTCTTACGTCTTTTTAAAATTTTCTCTCTAATCATCATCTTTTTATTTCAGATCTAATGACACACCCGAAGTACAAAGTGCCACTAAGAGTTATAAAAGAAGGAAAACGAAACGAAATACTGAAGCTCTAACTGCTGGATCCGCCCCACCATCTCCAAACGCCCCACCCGCCTCAGCAAGACAACAGTAAGTACACAGCAGTGCGATACTGTAAACATGTCGAAGTGAACGGCAAGTGAACTTTCAAACCATACAAACAAGATCGAATGACAGTGAGATGTCGACAGAATCGACTGGCAGTATTGTATACGTTACAGCACTCTGGTTCCCATGGTTGATTGGTGGTTTTGGTTTCTTTAATATTATTATAATAACAACTAAGTAAATTACTAGTAACAAGCCTCCACAGACACAATACAAAATTATTTCTCTTTCATAGTCAAAGTTACATCTTATTTATTTTTTTCAATTTAGTTATTATTCTCTCAAAGTTAGTTAATCGTGTTTAATTTTATGCTAATTGAACCTTAAGAGTTATGTTAGTAGCATCTAACGTATCTTCCGAGTAATCCAAGCAACTAATCTGTCGAGCCTTTTTTTCCCGATTATGCTGGGATCGACTTCCGGTCGTAACCGGATGTAGCTGAGTACCAGTATGTTACACGGAGCGACTGCTTATCAGCGGGTCTAAAAGGCAACTTTAGCAGAATCATAATATTAACCACACAACAATCTGTCAAATTTCATCTTTATCGCCAACGCATTAGGTTCAAGGTTGATTGGGAAAATTTGACAGTGTCGGGTAGCGTGATGTGCTTTCTGACCTTTCAGACCCGCTGACCACCACAAACCAGTTGCTGAATAACACGATACTCAACATAGGTTAGCTGCTACTATTTGTATTAATATTATTTTCTTTGTTCCAGAAACCTTCTGTTAGACGAAGGCGAAATCAAAATGGAGCAAATAGAATCTGATGAAGGATTTAGTTGATATTAAGATTGTTAATATCAACTAAATCCTCCCAGAGCGGGAGGCGTTTCTTGATGATTTGCCTTGAGCATACACAACATGCTAGAAGGTTCTACTCCACTTATCTTGAAACTCCACTTTCCTCAAGGCTTGGGGTGCTTCACCTTCAAGTATGGACTTTAACGTCGTGCACTTTGATTGTTATGAATATATGCCAAAAGGTTTTAAAATTATGAGTGGCAATGGAATTTAAACCTTGTCTTGTATGTCATTGAGTTTATTGTTTCAAAATTGTATACCATCTCGAATTCAGAATCCTAATATTGTATAGCAGCCAAGGATAATTTCTTTATTTTAGTATTTTTTTATTTGTCCTTTGACCATGTTGTTGAATTTTTCTTATAAAATTATTTGACAACTTTATGTAAGTTCTTTTATTTCCTGCTAAATAACAACAGCCCCACGGGTCAATCTGTAAGCAACGCTTGCCAAAGTTGGTCTGTGAATGGGTGACCAAGTTTCCTCCGTGCCTCGGAAAGCGCGTTTGCAATGTACATGTAAAAAAAAACTCTCAATAAACTCTTTCTTTCATGTACCCACCAGTCGGTTTGCATTTAAGCGGAAATTGCAAAGTTATTTTAACCTCTTTCTCTTGATTTTGTATATAAATGTACCTATATTAGTATAGGTATATATTATAGTAAAATGTGTATGTGTATTATAAGTTTAAAACTTATATAAGTACTGTGTACTCATTCTATTTATCATTATGATGATATCTTTTTATCCATTTTGTTATTGTTCCTCTCAAATAGAGCACCTGCCATCTAATTATTTCACCACCCTTGTTTGACGGGTAGAGAATGCCCTAAGCATCAAGTCCGCCTTTGTACCTTTTTGTGCGAAAAGTTTTAATAAATAAAATGTAATTTAGTCTAGTAGTAATTGAGGCTTTTTTAAATGATACTAGCTGACCCACGCAACTTCGTCTGCGTCACATTTTCCCTGAATTTCCAACGAATGCAAAACCGTGGAAATCGGTTCGTGCATTCTGGAGTTATAGCGGCAGGAAGGAAAACCCGACTTATTTTTATTTAATAGATATAATAGACTAGCTGACCCGCGCAACTTCGTCTGAGTCACATTTTCCATTATTGCTCGGCTCCTATTTATCTTAGCGTGATGATATAATTATAGCCTTCCTCGATGAATGGGCTATCTAACACTGAAAGAATTTTTCAAATCGGACCAGTAGTTCCTGAGATTAGCGCGTTCAACCAAACAAACAAACTCTTCTGCTTTATAATATTATATATTAGTATGTACAGTACAGGGTGGTCCAGGCCAGATGGATATAAAATTTTTTTTAGGTAGTCGGCTTAGGGACCTTTTTGTATCCGCCAGGAAAAAAAAACACTTTTTTTAATTTTTTATTGGAGTTTTCGAAAAATCATACACAGCGTGACATAGTTTGACTCATAAAGTCTAAAGACGGAGACTGTTAGTACAGACACGAGCACATCAAGCTATAACAATCTGTTAAATTTCTACAATAGATTTTCAACTTTATCGCTAAAGCATTAGGTTCAAGGTTGAGTGTGAAAATTTGACGGTTACGTACGGGTAGCTTGATGTGCTGGCATAAAATGAAAAAGAAATTCTAAATTGCTCACACCATAAGCAAAAAATAACCTTAGCTGCTAATCATTTGAATTCAGAATTCGAAACAAATAACAATATAACGTTCGATTTCCGTTGCCACCCATACAATACACTTACGTTACGTTCACTTAGACATGAACATAAAATACACAGCGATAAAGAGGATAATTGAGTTGGTGGATGGCAATGGAATCATATTATGGAGGATTCCTGAGGAAAAACACGAGTCTGTAATTTAGAATATCGAAAATTTTGAATAGTAATATTTTCAATAATCACGTAGGTATTCTTTGCTTTAAAAAATAAGTCATTAAAAAAAATAATTAATAGAGAACAAATCATCATTTCCATAGGAATGAAATTAACTTAGAGAATACTTAATACCTAGTAGGTTTTCGGCCGAACGGCACACGCCATAAAGAAAATGAGAAAAAAACGCGATACAAAACTAAAATAGTACCTAGGTACAGTTGGCAACAAAAGTTTTGGAAATAAATAATTATGGGCTAAGAACCCAGAGCTGCCAGACCTCTCTTATTTTATGTCTCCGACCAAGCTAGCAGGTATGCGTACGTTAATAGTGCATACTAACACTACTCTATCTCACATCTTTTGTTAGTGAAACAATAACAGAGGTCTGGCAGTTCTGGGATCTCAGTCTATTACAACTAAACTTCTAATGAACAGCGGCTACGCCCGCGTGACAACTGAAAATCCTTCCAAAGGAACATAATAATTATTTCGAATTTCGACATTTGCCAGTTTAAATACATTTCAAAATTGCCTAAAATTAAAATTGAAAACTATAGCTATCCCCGCGGCTTCGCTCCCGTCAACTGCAACTATCTTATTTTTTTACTTCATATGAACCTTCTCCTGACAGTAACACACAACAAAAAAAGAATTAGAGAAATCGGCCCAGCCGTTCACGCATGATGCAATGACCAAGGGAAATAGGGTTCATTTATATTAGGTCCTTACCTCAGACCAATAAAAAAGTATAGACAGACCATTGCGCTCAAAAAGTGAGGCACGTAATATGAAGACGATTCGGCAATTTGATGACGGCCGCGCGGTAGTCTGCAGCGAGTGAGCGAGTGAGCGAGACGTAATTTTGATGAAATAATAATTGCGAAATTATGCCGTCCTGCGTCATAAACTGCTGCAAAAACAATTCATGTTTTCAGAATAAGTCTTCTGGGATTACTTTTCACAAGTAGGTATCCGATTTGATGTGTAATTTAAACAAAATCGTAAAATGTTTGTCATCATTTCTCGGAACACGAATTCTAGACACCATTGTGTCAGTGTTGCAAGTTAAGAACATTATCTTTTCCCAAAATTAAGGGAAGTTGTAATTTTTTACGGAGACTTTCCAACTAAGTGTGTTTTAGGAAATTTCGCTATTGCACATTTAGTTTAGGAGTATACTAAGTAGGTACTCATATTATTATGTATGATACGTAAGTATTTATAAAATGAACTTATAATAATTATTAAAATAATAGTTATGTTTGTTATGATATTTTACATATATATACTGTGGTGTGATGTCACGTACTCGTGCATCAGCACGTCACGTATAGCACATAGTTTAAGTAAGATATGTTCATAGTTTTATTATAATAACATCACGCACGCACTGTGTATATATATCGCTCTTAACAATTAAAGGGTCTCAGACTTCAGTCTTCAGTCTTGAGCTGAGTCATGGAGAAGTACTCATTATGGTGTTTACTTAACCCCTCCTTCTCCCTACATCGCAATACACCCAGAGCGGGAGGAGTCATTGGATAATTTACCATCCCTAAAAAAACAAAAAAGGGGCTTTAGTTATTATACGTAAGTTTTGTGTGTTTTGTAAAATTAATTATTGATGTTAATATTAAAATAAATGGCTCTCATTAAACTTAATTATCTTTCATTTCATTCAACCAATACAAATAAAACACAATACTACATAATAATAAAACTTCACTAAAGTATATCTCTCGCACTTGGGAATCGCAGCACAACGCTTGCAACATTTTTCTCTAGCACACATGCGCAAATCTAAGATATCTTACACCGAGTTACGCACACGAAGCCGAGACTTGGCCTCACTTATTTCGTCGCGATTGTTTACGACTGCTCCGTCTATACTTTTTTATTGGTCTGATCTGAGGTCCTTACATATGAAATTGGCGTTTTGTACGGGAGGAATATGATCTTTTTTTTTGTTACTTATACACTTTTGCCATCTCATAAGTAGTTCATTGATCCCTTTACTGAAAAAAACATGGCGAGAATCTGCCGCATCGGAGTTGAATTTTTTCCTTGTAAGAAGTTGTCCAAATTCCGGAAAAAATGGTAATCTGTTGGAGCAAGGTCCGGGGAGCACGGTGGATGTCGCAGGCATTCCAATTTAATATATAATTGTAGCTCATCTAACTTAGTGGTTGTTTGCTGTGCAGTGTTCTTGCGTTGTTGTCGTGAAGCAGCAATGGCCTAGAGCGATTGACCAATCTCGGTTGTTTAGCAGCTAGTTCTGCCTTCATGGTTTGCAGTTGCTGCCAATAGACATCTGCCGTAATCGTTTGGCCAGATTTTAGAAAGCTGTAGTGAACGACAGCGGCGCTAGTCCACCAAACACTCACAAGTAACTTTTCGTGAGTCAATTTTCTGTGAATTTTTTCAATGTAATTTTTTTGTGAATCAATCTTCCGATTATCGTACAGTATCCAGTTTTCATCACAAGTAATGATTCGATTAAAAATTTCGATTTTCGATTATTGTGTCGGTTGAGCAAAGCAACACAGCAGTCGACGCGTGTTTGCAAGTTCATTTCATGCTGTTTTCACCAGTAGATAGGTTGGTTCTCGAGTAAGGTTTTAGTATATTATGATTTGTCAAGCAGGGAAAGCCGCGGGCATCACTTAGTATCAACGAAATCCTTCATCAGATTCTATTTGCTCCATTTTGATATCGCCGTCGTCTAACAGAAGCAGTCTGGAACAAAGACAATAATTATATTTATTTAAATATCGTTGTTGAATGAATGATTTGAATGTTTAAAGAAATTTAATACTGTTCGTTTTTAAACTATTTTATAATGGGCTTGTCAATTGAAAAATCCTTTTTCAGGCATTAGGTTATTCTGTTACACATTGTATAGACAATAATGTATACTTACTGTCGTTTTCGCGGGGCGGGCGGGGCATTTGGAGTTGTTGGGGCATTTGAAGTTGTTGGGGCAGTTACAGTTGGTGGGGTAGATGCAGAAGGTGGGGATATAGTCCTTCGTTTCGTTTTCCTTCTTTTATAACTCGTGTCACGTTTTGCTACTGGCGTGTCATTTGAACTGAAATAAAAAAAATATGTCACAATTGTTACAATAAATTGTGCTTGTTAAAAACATACAGAGCGAAATGATCCAAGGCTATGAATAACATTTTATAAGAGATTTTTACATGAATAGAAACTAATCAGCCTTGCGTTTTCCCAACTATATCGGGGTCGCCTCCAGTCTAAGGCGCCATTCATTTATAATGTAAAAAGGACGTATTTACACAAAACGAAGTTACCCATTCCCGACCATCAACTATTTTCTAAATGTGGAAATAGGTTACTTCGTTTTGTTTTCATACGTCCTTTTTCTTATGACGGCAGTGTGCTGAACAGTGCAATTATCATGATAACCTATATATATAAAAACCGGCCAAGTGCGAGTCGGACTCGCGCACTGAGGGTTCCGTAAGCAGAAGTTGCGATTTACGATTTATGACGTATTAAAAAAAAACTACTCACTAGATCTCGTTCAAAGCAATTTTCGCTGGTAGTTTACATGGTAATGTACATCGTATATTTTTTTTAGTTTTATCATTCTCTTATTTTAGAAGTTAAGGGCGGGGGACACACATTTTTCCACTTTGGAAGTGTCTGTCGCGCAAACTATTAAGTTTAGGAAAAAATAATCTTAGAAACCTCAATATCATTTTTGAAGACCTATCCATAGATACCCCACACGTATGGGTACGATGAAAAAAAAAATTGAGATTCAGTTCTAAGTATGGGAACCCCCAAAATTTATTGTTTTTTTTTTCTATTTTTATCTGAAAATCTTTATGCGTTTCACAAAATACATCTACTTACCAAATTTCAACAGCGTAGTTCTTATAGTTTCGGAGAAAAATGGCTGTGACATACGGACGGACAGACAGACAGACATGACGAATCTATAAGGGTTCCGTTTTTGCCATTTGGCTACGGAACCCTAAAAATGAATCCCTATTTCCCTTAGTCATCGCATCACGCGTGAACGGCTGAGCCGATTTCGCTAATTCTTTTTTTGTTGTGTTTGTTACTGTCAGGAGAAAGTTCTTATGAAACAAAAAGTAATATAGTTGCAGTTGACGGGAGCGAAGACGCGGGGGACAGCTAGTTTAATAAATAAATCGTAACTTACGAAGAGGCTTCCTCATTGTGTGGTTCAATTATTATCTCTAAAGAGTTTGGGTCAGCTAGCGAACTGAAAACAACAGAAAAATATTTTCATTATAAGCCGGGAACTTTTCATCTCGGAAATTTGTTCCCTTGGGATAATTTTCGAATTTCACATGGACGGAGATGCGGGCAGCTGCTAGTAAAATACAGGATACTTTCACTACCTTAGAGGTTATGTAGTCTTACACAAATAACCCTCTGTATAAGGAATCACTATAATCTCCCAATTTCAGGTATCAAAACAATTATTTATTGTTCCGTGCGGGAATCGAACCAGCGACACGCAGCGCAGCAGCCAAGCGCTCAACCACTGCGCCAACCGTGCCGTCCTCGGTGGTGAATTAGCGAAAATGCTGTACTTGAAGAAAATAGTTGAGTATGCACCGAGGGAATAAATCAGTTTTATGTTACGGGCGTCATATTGAATACCGAACCTAATGAAGAATTCGAAAGTTAACAAAAACACCTTTATTCCTGAGGAGTACTTATACTCTACTTTTCACACCTGCTGCGAGAAATTTGTTCGTAACTCGTGTCGAGAGGTGACCGCGAGTAGTTCCCCCATCGGTCTCCAAGTTGAGTTCTAAATTTAAATTACTTTATTGACCTCCGGCCAATAAATTAATATTATTGCCCGGAGGTCAATAATGTAATTTACTGCGTAACGTTCTGAATTCCATTATGACCCGGCCAATAATGACTTACTATAGGTTGAATTAGCATGACATTTAGGCACTTGTCTCATCGCCGCGCGCCGGCGAGGAAGCGATTAGCTATCGACTATTAATTTGCTCACTGAGGAAATGGACGAAATTATATTATAGATCTCGTGTTAGTAAAACAGACACTACTTGATCGCAGCAACAAGAGCTATCAAATTGTGCCCGCTCAGAAGAATTTGACGTTTTAAAGCAGGTGGTGTGAAAAGTTATTTTAACTCATACATAGGTAACAACTTACTCATTTGCTCCAGAAACGCCGGCTTCGGGACTTTTCACGTAAATCTCAAGTTCTTCACTGAAATAAATAAAGACAAATTAAGCCAAAAACAAAATTCCATACAGCAGTGCGATTCTGTAGACATGTCGAAGTGAACACTTAGACGAAGTGAACGACAAGTGAGTTGTTAAACCATACAAACAAGATGGCAGGACAGCACACTTGTCGTTCACTCCACTTAAGTGATCACGGTAGTATGTCGACAGAATCAACCAAACAAATTAACAGTTTTAACGCCGGTAAAATATTTTTGCTCGTTTTTCGTCATTGGTTTTGAAAAGTAATTGTAGGTATGTCAAACAAAAAACTCTGCCTAGGTACTACTTAGTTTAAATTTCTGCGCATTATTTGAGAAAAGTACCTACTATACAAGGCTTGGCCACAACCAGGCATTGATGGACTTAAGTATGTGTGCCTCGGCTACGCCTCGACCCACATTTACACGTTCGTCCATCAATGCCTCTTTTGCTGCAGTTAGGTCCATTTCTCAACCGAACACGTATATATTGGAAACTATAGTGAATGAGAAAAGGACTTACTGTAAGGAATCCTAAGGGTTAGGTTAGGGCCAAAGTTGTATCCCAGGATCAACGTAACCCGAATTTACTTTACTATGCCTATTTTAAAGACCGGACAACATGATGGTATCCACTTACTTGACGCCTTCGGGAGGCTCTCCATCGGGTTCTTCCTTTACCAGCAACGTCTCTGCCCTGAAAATTAAAATAAATATTTATTTAGGTACAATTATACTATTTTTTTAAAGGAACGGAACCCCACATTAGAAATTTCTCCAGTATCGTGGGTGCATTTTCAAACATATGTATATATAATCACATCACAAACAGCCAGACCTGGAACAACTGTCTATCGGCCACTCAAATATTTGTACTCCCTACAGTGTAGGGAAGCAGCATGCCTCATTTCAGCTTTACAATAATGTTCCAACTGAATTTGTGTGATATCATGATAATTGCTCTGTTCAGCACACTGCCGTCATAAGAAAAAGGACGTATTTACATAAACGAAGTTTTTTTTTTTTTATGCAAGACGGGGAAACTCTTGGCCCAAATCTCACCTGATGGAAAGTGATGATTATGCCGAAGATGGAAGCGAGTTTCACCCGGAATCCTCTTACACAGAGGAACTGGCTATCATACCTCTAACTGCCGGAACACAAAAATGCTGTTAACATTGTTGTTATGGCGACAGACTTAGACATGATGGTGGTAGCTTGCCAGGCGGACTTAGAACAAGTCCTACCACCAACCAAACCGAGCAAAAAATTTGTCCCCGCTGGGAATTGAACACGGGACCTCTGGGTCTGAATCAGGTGGTTTGACCACTAGACCACGGAGGCGGTTAGTGTCACCTGTTTAGCACCACCCGGGGACCACGTGTAGGGATTCGCTGAAGGGTATTCTCCTACGGACGCGGGTGACTCGGCCCCCAAAAGTTACCCATTGCCGACCATCAACTATTTTCTGAATGTCAGAAATAGGTTACTTCGTTTTGTTTTCAAACGTCCTTTTTCTTATGACGGCAGTGTGCTGAACAGTTCAATTATCATGATAACCTATATATATAACAATGAATCCCTATTTCCCTTAGTCATCGCATCACGCGTGAACGGCTGAGCCAATTTCGCTAATTCTTTTTTGTTGTGTTTGTTACTGCCAGGAGAAGATTCTTATGAAACAAAAAGTAAGAAAGTTGCAGTTGACGGGAGCGAAGCCACGGGGGACAGCTAGTTTAATAAATAAATCATAACTTACGAAGAGGCTTCCTCATCGTGTGGTTCAATTTTTAACTCTAAAGAGATTGGGTCAGCTAGCGAACTGAAAACAACAGAAAAATATTGTCATTATAAGCCGGGAACTTTTCATCTCGGAAATTTGTTCCCTTGGGATAATTTTCGAATTTCACATGGACGGAGATGCGGGCAGCTGCTAGTAAAATACAGGATACTTTCACTACCTTAGAGGTTATGTAGTCTTACACAAATAACCCTCTTTATAAGGATTCACTATAATCTCCCAATTTCAGTTATCAAACCAATTATTTATTGTTCCGTGCGGGAATCGAACCAGCGACACGCAGCGCAGCAGCCAAGCGCTCAACCACTGCGCCAACCGTGCCGTCATCGGTGGTGAATTAGCGAAAATGCTGTACTTGAAGAAAATAGTTGAGTATGCACCGAGGGTATAAATCAGTTTTATGTTACGGGCGTCATATTGAATACCGAACCTAATGAAGAATTCGAAAGTTAACAAAAACACCTTTATTCCTGAGGAGTACTTATACTCTACTTTTCACACCTGCTGCGAGAAATTTGTTCGTAACTCGTGTCGAGAGGTGACCGCGAGTAGTTCCCCCATCGGTCTCCAAGTTGAGTTCTAAATTTAAATTACTTTATTGACCTCCGGCCAATAAATTAATATTATTGCCCGGAGGTCAATAATGTAATTTACTGCGTAACGTTCTGAATTCCATTATGACCCGGCCAATAATGACTTACTATAGGTTGAATTAGCATGACATTTAGGCACTTGTCTCATCGCCGCGCGCCGGCGAGGAAGCGATTAGCTATCGACTATTAATTTGCTCACTGAGGAAATGGACGAAATTATATTATAGATCTCGTGTTAGTAAAACAGACACTACTTGATCGCAGCAACAAGAGCTATCAAATTGTGCCCGCTCAGAAGAATTTGACGTTTTAAAGCAGGTGGTGTGAAAAGTTATTTTAACTCATACATAGGTAACAACTTACTCATTTGCTCCAGAAACGCCGGCTTCGGGACTTTTCACGTAAATCTCAAGTTCTTCACTGAAATCAATAAAGACAAATTAAGCCAAAAACAAAATTCCATACAGCAGTGCGATTCTGTAGACATGTCGAAGTGAACACTTAGACGAAGTGAACGACAAGTGAGTTGTTAAACCATACAAACAAGATGGCAGGACAGCACACTTGTCGTTCACTCCACTTAAGTGATCACGGTAGTATGTCGACAGAATCAACCAAACAAATTAACAGTTTTAACGCCGGTAAAATATTTTTGCTCGTTTTTCGTCATTGATTTTGAAAAGTAATTGTAGGTATGTCAAACTAAAAACTCTGCCTAGGTACTACTTAGTTTAAATTTCTGCGCTTACGTATGTGTGCCTCGGCTACGCCTCGACCCACATTTACACGTTCGTCCATCAATGCCTCTTTTGCTGCAGTTAGGTCTATTTCTCAATCAAACACGTATATATTGGAAACTATAGTGAATGAGAATAGGACTTACTGTAAGGAATCCTAAGGGTTAGGTTAGGGCCAAAGTTGTACACCAGGATCAAAGTAACCCGAATTTACTTTACTATGCCTATTTTAGAGACCGGACAACATGATGGTATCCACTTACTAGACGCCTTCGGGAGGCTCTTCATCGGGTTCTTCCTTTACCAGCAACGTCTCTGCCCTGAAAATTAAAATAAATGTATTATTTAGGTACAATTATACTATTCTTTTAAAGGAACGGAACCCCACATTAGAAATTTCTCCAGTATAGTGGGTGCATTTTCAAACATATGTATATAATCACTTACACAAACAGCCAGACCTGGAACAACTGTCTATAGGCCACTCAAATATTTGTACTCTCTGCAGTGTAGGGAAGCAGCATGCCTCATTTCAGCTTTACAATAATGTTCCAACTTAATTAGTGTGACAAAATAAGGAAGGCCTGGCAGCTTTGGGATCTCAGTCCATAAACAAAATCATCTGAGACTCACTCGTAAGCGGCACTGGATAGCTCGTCGTCACCGTCTTCAGTATTATCCGAGTCTTCTTCACTTGAACTGGAACAATATCACAATACACGCTGACATTTTGCTATCTAACTTGTATCATCTGTCTAGCCTTTTCCCAACTGCATTGGAGTCGGCTTCTAGTCAAACCGGATTCACTTGAATATTAGTATTTTACGTGAAGCGGCTGCCTACCAGACCTCCACAACCCATTAACTGGGTAACACGGTATTTCTTGGCAAGGCGTTTGGCTTTTGATCCGGTGGTCGTTCGATTCCCACGGGAAGCTTGAAAAGTTGTTTCCAGTTTAACTAGGATATTGTAGGCTTGAATCACTTGATTGCCTGATAAAAAGATTATTCCTTGCTTCGGAAGGCACGTATAAGCCGGCGGCCCCAGCCGCCACATGGCGGTCGTCAAATAAACCATGTCAGAGGCCCTTCAGGCGGTTTAGAAACTCTGACACTAGAGCGTGTGGGGTCGTTAGATCTTACTGCCCTAAGTGTTACGCCCACACGATAAAAAGAAAAAGCTGATATTATTTAGCCACGAGCTGCTCGGTGAGAACATTATGACAAAACAGTGTGATCACATACCTGTCGGTCTGCTTCGGCCTCTTCCGAGCACGGCTTTCGTTCGGACTCGGATCCTCTCGCGCTTCAGCATTCCGTCTCTCTTCCTCCTCCAGTATCTCCACTACCGTCGTCTCGCTCACTCCGGTGGCCAGAGCCGTCCGTTGGCGGAACTTCGACAGAGCAGTCAGCTCTAAGCCATCGAACGACTTCTTCAACTCTTCATATTCTTGTTCAAAGTAATGGTATACTTTTGCGATGATGATTTTTGTTTGATCCTGTGGGTTGAATGAGAATTATTTTTTCATTTAAGTAATTAACAATTAATTTATCTACGGTCGCAGTCTAAAAATGTTTTCACACCACCTGCACGAAAACGTCAATCATGTTATACAAACTCAACCTAAAGTAAGTCATTATTGCCAGCTCGTTATAATGAAATTCTGTACAATATTTTTGCCAGCAGAGTTATAATGAAATTCAGTACAATATTAGTGCCGGCCGGGTTATAATGAAATTCAGTAGGTACCTAGAATATATATGCCGTCCGAGTTATAATGTAATTCAGTACAATATTAATGCTCGGAGGTTAATTATATGATTTGAATTTAGAACTCCACGTGGAGACCAACGGGAAACGCTCGTTGCCAGCCACATCTATTCATGACTTGCGAACAATTTTCTCGCAGTAGATGTGTCAAATTGAGTACGCTCCTTAGGGATAAAAGTGTCTTCGCCTTGGGCTTGCTCGAATCTCTCGCTGCATTCAGAATTATTTTATTAACTCCCTCGCCACCGTCGAGAGCTAACTTTCTAATCCTACATTAGGTTCAGGATTCATTATGAGGCCCATGACATAAGACACTGTTTATCTCCCTGGTGAGAGAAATTCCCGAAATTCCTACGGGAACGGAAAAAAACGGGATATACGCGTACTAAGTCGCAGCCAAAAGCTAGTAGACTTACATGTTACAGACTAAAAAGTTAAAAGTCGTCTTTTATAATGCGCACAGCAAAGGAGTGGAACTCTCTGCCTTCGTCTGTCTTCCCGAACTCTTACAACCCTAATCTCTTCAAAGTTAGAGTAAATAGGCTCCTTCTGGGTAAGCTCGCTCCATCGTAGACTTTGTCTCTGTCATCTCTGACCAAGACTAAAATCAAGAGCAAACCTATCTCAAATAAAAAATAGGTAAAGATTTTTTTATTTTCCCAAGAACAAGATATAGGAAATATATTGATTTTTTTGGATTATGGTACGGAACCATTCGTGTGCGACTCGGAGGATTTAAAACCCATTGAATACTTACCTCCTGTATTCTTTCCGCAGTGTGCGTTACCTCCGCGTTGCATTTCGGACAAAACACTGTAATTTCGTTTCCATCATCAGCCTGTAAGGAGTTTTCATCCTGGAAAAAAAAGATAATCGTATTGGTACATTTTGCCGCGGTTTTTCTCAATTACCCAGGCAGGTACTAAAGAGATGGAGCCCGCTAGCAATGGCGGGTTGATACCAGTCGGGGGTGCGCCTCAATATAATGGTATCCCGTGCCCCCGACTCATGATTCTCCACAAAAAATGGCAGGTAGGTACTCAAGATTTTAACACAGTTGGACACCTTGGTGCGTCTTCAACCATTTTAAATCGAACTTAAACCGCACGCTCGTAAACAAGATGACAAATTTAGGTACTAATAATCGGAAATAGTCTTATCCACAGAGGTTGAAGAATGACCAATAGGTAAGTTTTAAATTATAAATCCATACGATTATTCAATCTATTAGATAGGTACCGACTTTCTTTGAATTAGAGCCCGTTAAATACATTTCAGAAAAATCTACTTATGTGAATTTCTATTGCCGAGAACAACAAATCATAAAAATTAAACTAAATAATATGTGCTCCCATACAAGAAACGTGTTGACATGACGGCACGGTTGGCGCAATGGTTGAGCGATCGGCTGCTGCGCCCACGCCGCGTGTCGTAGGTTCGATTCCTGCTATGCTATTCTCTAAAGATTCAGCCTTGCGCACAGCGCTGCCGGAGCGGTGAAACTCAGTTTTGTATTCACTAAGCCGCGTAAAGCTACACTAGCGCTCAAGGCTGTGACGGCCGTGAGTTAAAACTTCCCAACGAACGAGCAAATTGACACTTTTGACAGTTCTTCATACATTTGGTATTCCCTACGAAAAAACAGCGACGAAGTCGCTTACAGCCTCGCCCACAGCCTCGTTTCGAACTGTCAAAACCAAAAGCTACAAAAATCGCGCGTTCGACTCTTATTTTTAACTTTTTTTTCCTTAAAAGTATATGAAAATGGCAGCTCGATTGATTATAAAGCTTCATTTATTAGAAGAAGCTAAGAAAAGTGACGATTTGTCGCTCCAAACTCTCTTCTAACTAACCTAATATCTCTCCTTGTGCACGGGAGGTGAACGTACTGGTATGCTTAAAATACCTACACAATGTTCCGTCAGAACAAGCATTATACCTATTATAAAACAATACCTCTAGTAACGTAATTTTATTAATATCCCATGTATCGTAAAATATTAATTGTCCAACTTATATGTAATAGCCACATTTGATACATAAACAGTGAAAATACTTTTCGTAATACCTACTCACATTTCAGTAGGGTTATTTATTTATCCGATTGGTCACAGAACTATCTAAAACTTTCAAAACAATATCTGCTGATACTGACACAAATAAAAGTTTTGAAACTAAAAACTCAAGTACCTACCTAGTTTAGTTAGCGAGTCACGTCTGTTGTTTTTTGTTTACGTTCGTTTTCGTCGTCGCGTTGCGTTGCTCGAAATAGGCAAAAGAATCGCCATTCAGTCTTAAAATGTAACAATTAATAAGCAGTAAATTCTTTACAATACTTCAAGATAGGCATTTATTTTAAATTCTTAACCCCTAAAATTCTCAGCCGAGATTGCTCGATTATGATTAAAAGAATTCGTTCTCAAGGCTATATCTCAAGGCTGGCTCGTCGCCGAGCTCGCCGACGAGCCCGCCTTGAGATCGACCGAGCGTGTAGCGCTGATTCAAACTGTATTCATTAACGTGGCTGTGCTCGTCAACGAGTTTCACCGCTGCGGCAGCGCTGTACGCAAGGCTGAATCTTTAGGGAATAGCATAGCAGAGCGAGCGGCACTAGCTCGCGCTCACTCACGTGTCCCGACAGCTGAGCATTTGTTCGTTTTCCGAGTGGCTGCCTCCAGTAGCTTCTAACATGCTTGTTTCTTAACGATTATTTCTCAGTTTCTCACAATACTCAAATTGATAACTCATGCTGCTGAACAACTGAACAATGTTGACCATAAAAATTAAGAAACGCTCTTTCGACTAAGCGTCTCTTCACGGGGTACTTCTTTTCAGCTCGCTGTGTGCCCTGTCAACGAATAGACAGCTGTTCGTTGACACTGGTGGTGGGTTACTGTACAATTACAAGGAGGTAGTAGTTGCAGTAGGTAATCAGTAGAAAGGTGAAAGATAAGGAAGGATACTAATGATTTAAACAGCTAGGTAACTATAGATAACTGTAGGTATGATAGGTGCTCAGTCGTGTCTCTTATACTATCTCCTGCCTAGGTTAAGAGGGGCCAGCACGAATATTATTGACATACAGTAACGTAACGTTAAATTTTACCATAGCTACAATACTCGTTTCATATAATATTTGAAACTAAAAACTCAAGTAGTACTTATAGTTTTACTATATTCTTTAAAATACCTACTTAAAGATAGGCATTTATTTAAATTCAAATTCTCAGTCGAGATTGATCGATAGTGATTAAAAGAATTTGATTCAAGGCCCTACTAATTCGTCTACGAAACAGCGACGAGAGGCTACAGCTTAAAGTTCGTCGACAAGCACAGCGACGCTAGTGAATACAGTTTGAATCAGCGCTACACGCTCGGTCGATCTCAAGGCTGGCTCGTCAACGAGCTCGTCGCAGCTTACAGCCACGAAATTGTCTTTTAGAGAATAGCACCCCTGCACGGAACAAATATTTGTATCGTCTACAGATAGTTGTTCCGGGTCTGGCTGTTTGCGTATGTGACTTTCTATGTTTTTAAACGCACCCACGATACAGGAGATATTCCTAGTGTGGGGCGACGTTTTATCAAAAAAAAAACAGTTGGGTGTTATTATTATTATGTTGATGATTGTCATGAACGTCATCTACGCGTTCGGATAAAATCGTGAGTTCGTATTTTCAATCATTACATTTCCGTATGCTAACGTACTATGGCTACGCTAAAACTACTTATTGTCGCTAAGTAACGGTTACTAGACTTTTAATTGGTTAACTTAGGGTAGTCACTGTACTCTGTACGAATGTAACCGACTAAGCCCCATTTGCATTACCCAGCCAAAATACGAACAGTGGCAAGTGCCTCATCAATTAAAGACCGTGACTGTAGGTACATTCAGGTCAATTAAACACTAGATCTCTAATGCTTTAATTAAACATTTATTCCTGCTCTGTTGTTTTTCCCATTTATTTCAATAACATAAAATCAACAAAAATTACAAGCAAAATCCTACTAATCCTACTAATATTATAAATGCGAAAGTTTGTTAGCATGTATGGATGTTTGTTACTCTTTCACGCAAATACTACTGAGCCAATTACGATGAAATTTGGTATGTAGGTAGCTGAAGACCTAGAATAACACATAGGTACGCTACTTTTTATCCCGGAGTTCCCGAAGGATCGGGATTTAAGCGGGAATAACGAGAATTTATACGCGGACGAAATCGCGGGCGGCCTCTAGTCTGAAATACTTCTATGTCATAATAACTATTTTCATTACGCAAACTTCACTGAACAAAAAAAAAAGCATGAATTGTTGAGGAGAATGTAAAATTAATCAGTTAGTGTATCAACAGCTGTAGCTTCGGCGGGCACTTTTGTATTGGATAATGGACTTTGTAATCAAACATACCTATCAATAAACACAGTTACATAAATCTAACCTGTGGACTTATCATCGAAACAAATTAACTTACGAGGGCGACATTGTGTTGCGAAGACACAGGTTCATTGGTACTGGAGTCCGTCTGACTGCTTGAAAGCTGTAAAGATTGAATATTTCTTATATTCACGATTTGATTCTTCCCAACATAATGTAGGTAAATAAAAAAAAACACAATAAAGTAAAAAATAACTTTAATTTCGGATGTCGGTGTTTTTGTTAGTTTCTTCGTGTTTTGACACCGAGTTCCGAAATTATTTTTTTTATTTGGAAGTCAGTGGTATTTTTTCGTAGTTTTTATTTTTCACTTTTTAGTGGTAGGTACAAACCTAACAACAACATTGCAAAATCGCAGGAAAGCAAAATACGCAATGAGGAAGTTTCATATTGATATTATTATATTTAAGCTGATAATAATATGTGTAGGTCAAAACCAATGACGTAGGTACCTATTATAAAACACGTCGCGGCGCACGTCACACACCAACATCGCGGCGGCGGCGCTTAAAAACGGCGACAATACTAGATAGCTACTAGTACTAATACGCGTGAAGAAAGGGAAAGAAAATATGTGACCGTACGGCGGGATGCCTGTTGCTAGAGGGAGATAAATATACATCTTCACTTACGTCACAGGGTAAGTAATAGTCAAATTGCATGCTCATTGGTCGAGCGCATGAGTGACGTAGCGGGCAGAGGCATATGGGGAAAAAAGGACATTCGATTTTCAAGAGTTAATAATAGTCGATATACCGTATTACCTACTTTACGAATAAAGTAATAAAAATATTAATCTAAAATGTTAGTGCTGTATTCCGCAACAGTAATTATTATAAATTAAAAAATAAAACAAAATATCTTTGTAAACAAAAAACTTTAAATAATAATGTAAAAAAACATTAACATACTGATAGGCAATCGAACAGTATGTTAATTAAAGACACATATTATCGACATATGTTGCAGATACATATTTTTTCATCTTTCGAGTACCGTAATTGCTTCTTGCTAAAAAAATAATCCGGTTATTTCACGAAAACCAATACTTTGCAATAATGTGTTTAAAAGACACGTAAAATTTTACCGTAATAATAGGAACTGCAGTCTTTTTTATTTTTCGATAATTTTTTTTCGTCACATATATATCGTCAGCTGAGAAATGATTCGAGCAAACTTTAGTATAGGGCGTTGGTAGCCAATCGTTTTCACATCTTTGAACCCTTATTATGTTAAGCCACTTTTCTTTTAGTGGCCCATCTGTAGGTAATCTAAAATTAAAAGGAAAACGATAATTAATATTCATAATATAACACATATTATATTCAAACAATATTATAAATTCCATCAACAAAACTAACACTAGTGTAATAGTGTCCCAACCTCCCCTAACGGCACGTGACTACTAACTTCATGCCGGCCGCCATTAGACGGCGGCGTCGATCAAAATAAAATAAAAATATGTAGTTTTGTTAACTTACGCATGAAATGACACGTTTTTGACTTTATCTTTTAGAGTATAATTTGTACATCGTCTGAAAACACACGACGGCATGTTTTTTTATGTTTTGCACAGGATTACACACACAATATAGGTAAATTAAAAACAAACGTAGTGTCGCGCCGCGCGACAGGTTGGTGAGTAACTAAGCGCGATGTGGCCAATTGGCTTCATATTTTCATGTTGTCATTTTAGAGTGCGGACAACGTATCTACAGTTTTATATATCATCACTACAAGTAAAAAGGATAGGAAAAGGATAGCTTGATAAAACCAATAAGAAAAAAAGTGACAGCTAGATGTTGTCAAATGCGCGTGAATGTAAACAAACATTATTCGAACCACCAATCACCGCACGTTGGCATTGGCATCATAGACTAACAAATTAACTAGGCAGAAAGTACAAACCGCGTGTACAGAATATGTAGCCGGGATTTGTGCCTATGCAACGAATAAACACTATTAAAAGGTTGGTAGGTGAAAATAAAACACGCTTTAAAAAGAAAGAAACATATATGTTGTGTAAAATAATCATACACCTTCGAAAAGATTAAATTTATATTTCTTTTCTGTCTCAGCCTTTTTATTTCGGGATTATTTTTATGAGCGGAATGGAGGCGAACTGGTGTGTACTTATCAATTATAGTTTTAATTAAATGTATGCGATGATTAAAAGCAGGTGCTTGGTCTTTGGAATGTTCGAGAATTGAGTTATTTAATTACGTTCGAATTTAAAAAAGTTTTTGAAATATTACATTTTAGTCTCTCAATATCTTGATTATTAACAAAATGGGTACCGTTTTCATTTAAATGAGATTTTATAACCGTTTCAGATTTTAAACACACTGAAAACAAGTCTTCTGATGCATAGCATTTAAAACCTCCCATGTCTCTCCCATGTTCTGTCAAGTAGAATAATGATTATGGTTTTATTTAAAATGCCAGAACAAATGCTAGAGCAAATCTAAGGGTAGACTGCGAAATACTCTTTTTTCTACTTTTTTACACTCTTAATTACCTCTATAACGGGAACAGCGTTCTTTTTGAGAAGTGTTCGACCTTTGTTTGAAGTATATTTATCAGTAGCCTTGAAATGATTGCAACAAATTCTACTGCTTTTTGAAGGCGTCCAACTGGATTCACTTCTTTGTTTACGAACAATTGCGATCCACTTTTGAAGCCGGATTTCAGTGGTTGGAAACCTACGAAGAAGACGGTAAATAGTCAAACTCGCTGTTGTCACACAGTAAAGTAATATAAACGATTCATTTGTTTGTTTACGAACAACTGCCATCCATTCTTGAAGCCTAATCTCAATGGTAGCTTTGTCTGTGACATATAATGGTAACGATAAGCTATTAATATTTTGTTTTCCTACATATGACATGTTTAATTTGTAATTAAATATATACCAAACAAAATTATGAAGAAAAGTTATTAAAAGGGAAACTAGAACTCTGCTGTAAAGATAATTTTACTGCCTTAAATTCGCTTCTGTACTTTTATTCTATGCCCGGAGTGCACGCATCCTTGTCGTTCTTATGACAAAAATGTATTTTCCATCTCTTTCTTTTTTCTAACCTCCAAATATCAGAAATATATATTAATAAATCGATTTATAACGGTGCACTTACATGTGGTATGACATCCCTTGAGCTTTATTAACTTTGGTATCATAATTGGTACACTTTCTAAATACACAAGATGGCATTTTGGATGGCAATTAAGTACGTAGCAGCGCGCACCGTATCACTCGTAGACGTGCGTGACACAGATTAAAGGCAATACGTCCCAATTAAGACGTTTTCTAGTCTTCACGATTGGCGCGCTCATAATATCTGTTTACTAAAATATCATTGGGTCAAAACAGAAAAAATCTCTGAAAAAAAAAATTGAAATCCACCAATATAAATGACTGAGTTATGCATTGTGTGTGTTAAACTACATATTTTCGCGTGGAACGAGTGTGATCACATACCTATTGATTTTTAGTCACGCTGGTGCTCTCGTATTGACGTACTTAGGTACGTTGGATTTATTTTAGGTTATTTACGTTAAGGTGGAAGCGCCAGGGTAGCCCGCGAAATTCAAATATTTTTATGTTTTTTTGCAATTTTCCGGTCAGTGTGAAGCTGTATGTTGAACAAAACACGATTCGCGGCTGTAACGCATATTTATCTAAAGAATTATACCCATTTTAATTATCAATATAACCTTCTAAGTTCATACAACTCGATTGAATGACTTTTTCCCGAAATAACATTCAATCGAGTTCTAAGAACTTAGAGGGTTATAATGATGATTCAAATGGTTATAATCCGTTAGATAAATGCTCTCTACGATCGCAAACCGTATTCCGTTTAACATACAGCTTCACACAGACCGGCAAATTGCAAAAAACATAAAAATATTTGAATTTCGAGGGCTACCCTGGCGCTTCCACCTTAATTGAGTTTAACATTTTTAATTATCCTATTAATAGTCTCAGACCAATAAAAAAGTATAAACGGAGCCGTCCGTCGTACAAGTACGATATTTTTTTATATGCCTATGCACACAGACAGACAGACTTGGAACAACTGTTGAGTCAAATACCTACGCAACTCTATCTCACTCTATGGTGGCGTGGCTAACTTCTCTTTTTTTGTGAAATTAAGTAGTGTGGAAATCTCTTATATGAAATCTCCTTGAATTATTTAGAGCATAAAATAATATACCAACACAAATATTTTTTTTTTTATTTCCTGAAAATAGTACTCAGAGAAAACTGTGGCCATCCATTGCACCATTGAAAATGAAATTTTATGAAAGTGCATTTGCAAGAATCAGATTATGATCCAACAACAAGGCGCTTAAAACAAGTATGACTTAGCAAGGTAAAATTTTAATAATCCATATTAGGTTTTTTATTGATTTCCATTTACAATATTTATTACATATTCGGATACAAAAAAAAATAGCAGCTGACTGGTATCAGGAACAAGGCCCGAGCTACCTGCAGTCAGAGCTCCAGGGATCTCCCTGGAGCTCTGACTGCAGGTAGCTGTAGAGGGAACCTTCAAACAATGTAACTGCGCCGGGTCCAACTACCTAACGGGAACCTCCATACACATTGTTATGTTTATAGCAATATAGCTCAGACCAAATAAAAAGTTAAGACGGAACTCTGCGAACAGCAAAGTGAGGCCAGTTTTGTATACATGTGGTGCGTGGGCCAGTGTTGCTACGATAATTCAAATTACCACAAAATTGCAAAAATAACGTTACTAATGAATAACGTTATAACACGTTACAAAACGTGTCCAGGACACTTTATATGTAAGTAAATACTCACAACATTTGGAGGCTGGCTTAGGTCTTCATTATCTAAACCCTCTGTTAAGTTCGGTAAAATCTGATGGACAATAAAAGTATTGTATTAATTTCATCAACATGTCTCATACACTTATCATAAATGTTAATTATCAGAGAGTAACCTTTGGATATCCGTTTTTTACCACACGACGTAACCCTTTATTTGTGTAGTAAAAATCTTCTATTTTAAAATGTGCTGAACAAACTACGCTGCGGGAAGTTGGTTGCCATGATAGTTCCTTTCGACTTTGACGAATCACCGCTATCCATTTCTGTTTAATTTTTTGATCTCGATCCGGAAATCTAAAAAAAAATTAATGCGGTAAGTATTACTACTACACATAAGTAATATTAAGCTTTAAAGGGTAACAAACGCATTTGCAATTTTAATTAATACATATTAATATGGATATACTTGAAACACGTTCAACCGACTTTAATGGGAGCAAATAAAATACTAGTCCATTTTTTTATTTTGCTTTTACTGAACCGATTTTGATAACATGAATATGGGATGTGAGCGGTCACATCCCATATTCATGTTTTCCATAGTCATGCAGTCTTTGAGACATATATGTCACCGTAATATTGAAAACCGTTAGATTAGATCGATCTATCTCGTTAGGTTGTAATCCGTCGAAAAATTGTAAAATGCACCAAATATGCCCAAACTAGCTTCATTTGCTCGCAAGAGAATCTAACACATTTTTTCAACAGATTACAATCTCGCGAGATCGATTATAACCTAACGGTTTTCACAATTTTACGGTGGCATATTTATAACCTATTTAAAGAAAAAATAATCATAAAAATCGGTTCACAAACGGTTAAGATATCGCGTCGCATAGTCATAAACATTTAAAAAATACAGTCGAATCGAATACCTCCTCGTTTTGTGAAATCAGTTAAAATACACTAATAACCATCATAAGAAACGAGTTACGTAACGTTACGTGCCATAACAATGTAATAGGGTAAACAAAAACACTAACACTGGCGACACTGGTGTTCCAAACAATAACCTCAAAATTTTAATTTGATTTATTGAAAATGATTGGTTTCCAAATTACTTACGTGTGAAATGTGATTCCATCCCGCTTTTTATCTCTTGAAGATTGATTTTTACACCCTTTCACAACACAATTCGGCATTTTCACTGATAAATTTACAATTTCTCAAAACGTGTTGCGCCCACGAGCCGCGAGTTAAACTGACAAGGTAAGGCGTAGTTACGTTGTACGTGTGTGCGTGTTATTGTGTATGTACAAGGCGAGGCGTAGTTTGGCTGGCTTCACTTTGCTGTTCGCAGAGTTCCGTCTTAACTTTTTATTTGGTCTGAGCAATATAGTAGTTGAAATATTATGGCAAAAAGTAACGTTCTTTAATTTACATAAGTCTCCTAAAGTATTGGTATGGCAACCAGAGCAACTTTGTGCGGTGGTCTGGGTCGCTATCGGTTGAGTACAGGTTGGAATGTGGTGTGAGGTAAGGCGGGCTAACCTCGCCGACACTCTTCAACTTGTATATTGACCGTCTGATCCGTGAACTCAGTAGCGCCGGTGTGGGATGTTCGATTTTGGTGTTCTTGTCAACAACATTAGTTACGCAGACGACATGGTGTTGCTGAGTCCATCGATCAGTGCCCTTCGAAAACTTATTTCAATCTGCGAGAGATACGCGGTGGCCCACGGGCTCAGATATAATGCCATTAAAAGCAAGCTCATGGTGTTTAAGGCGGGATCTAAAACTTATGACACTGTCCCACAGGTCATGCTGGATGGCAGTGTCCTTAAAAGAGTCTCGCAGTTCAAGTATCTAGGCCACTGGGTCACCGAGACCCTTGTAGATAATATAGATATAGATAGGGAGCGCAGGGCTTTGTCTGTTAGAGCTAATATGCTGGCTCGTAGGTTCGCGCGCTGTACTACGGAAGTAAAATCTACGTTGTTTAGGGCATTTTGCCATGGGTCAAGCATACGAAAAAAACCTATGACACCCTGCGTGTTCTGTATAATAATGCCTCCAGGGCGCTGATGAGGCTGCCTCGATACTGTAGCGCGTCGGGTATGTTTGCGGACGCAAATATAGATGGCTTTGCGGCGATTATTCGTAAGAGAGTTGTGTCCCTGATGCGCCGCATACGACGCAGTTCCAACAGCTACCTTCAGCTGTTCGCATGGAGGATGGATCTGGATCTGGACTGCCCAATAATGCGGTACTGGACCAGGCTCTATGTTGAGCACTCCGGATCCAAACCAAAGTATAGATTAAGATGACAAGAAAAATAGTGTGTGTATTGGGGTATGTGTATGTGATAATCTTGTTTTCGTTGTTTTTACTTGTAATTTATAATGATTGTATTGATTTTTGTTATATTTAATTTTTGTGTTGTGTATTTTCAATTCCTGTTTTAATTGCATTTTTTTTCTCAATATTCTTTTAATTTTATCTTTTATGCATTTGGACCTGGTTCTGAAATAAAAATGATTTAATTAAATTTAATTTAATTTAAATATAATTTTCAGATTACAAGATCATTACATGAAGAGTCTATAGTGCAAATAGCTGATCTGGCTATACCAAGTGCTAGTTTTGGCACTTGGTATAAATAAAAATAATAAACGATCATAAACTCAATTTATTGTTCTTCATATAAATTAAAATAAAAAACACCACATAATTCTCTGCTTTTATTTATTTAGTGCACACCATCTCTAGTGTTCAACACTTCCCATCTCAGGATCGGACTGTCTAGTAAAAATATCAAATCCTCGTCCATAGCAAACCCTGAAATTCGTCGAAGCGCTACAAGAGTTCGCGCGTCACTGTGGTGCACTGTGGCCACCGCACGCCCCCGCTCGCCGCGCCCGCCTCAGGCCCCAGTCACTGCGCGTTCAGTGTGGACGCACACGTATACGTTCGATGCATACTTGTGTCCCGCTTACTCAATGCAATACGACTGTTGATACGAAAAGTGGAGTGTTGGACAAGTGACTCACCCCGCTCTCCTTGGCAAATGAGAACTGGCGCAATCCTGCTTGACACTAACGATCGCAGGGCGGTATGGCAGTACGCTTTTCCGGGCCCTACATGGGCCCGACGTAGATCAAGTAGCGTCCGTAGCCTGGCTGCGTTTCGGTGATCTTTTTGGAGAAACCGAAGGTTTTGTCTGTGCAATTATGGAGGAAGTCATCATGACGAATAACTACTGGAGATTTATTCGGCACGGTCGACATAATATGTCGGGCATGTCACCGTCCGGGAGAATAAATTCATCACATTATCTCTGGTTGTTCTCGTCTAGCTAACGGAGAATACTTGCATAGGCACAACCTTGTAGCCAGGATTATTCATCAGCAACTTGCTCTGAAATACTCTCTTGTGCAGTCGAAGGTGCCGTACTACAGATATGCGCCCGACCCAGTTCTCGATAATGGCGATATCACATTGTACTGGGATCGGTCCATCAATAGTGAGGCGTGCAATGATAGTAGACATAACCGTCCCGCATGACGAGAACCTCGTGAAAGCCGAGAAAGATAAACAAATCAAGTATATTGACTTGGCTCGCGAGGTTGACGACATGTGGGAAGTGGACTCTGCAATCACAATACCGATAGTCGTTAGAGCCAACGGCTTAATAGCCAAGAGCCTCGACCAACACCTCAGGAGGCTCTCGTTGGGCAGCTGGATCAACGGCTTGATTCAGAAAGTGGTACTTATTGACACGGCTCGCATTGTTAGGAGGTTCCTCTCTCTGGAGCCCTGACCGCCGGTAGCTTGGACCCTGTTCCCGATACCGGTGGGCTTCTGTTTTTTTATACTTCTAAATGTATTTTTTTTTCTTATCTGTATTTTTTTTTTAAATATTAAATATAAAATAAGTTAAAAGATGAATAAAGAAAATAATAATAAATAACCAACCTTTTTTGGTGTAGCGTTTTTCTTGATTCGACGGTAACCACCCTTTGTGTTGTATATATCAATTTCTTCAAAATGTAAGGAACAAACCACACTAAATTTTGAAGGGAGCCACTCGACATCATTTCTGTTATCCCGTACAACTTTGATCCAGTTTTCTTTCCACGTTTCATCATTTGGAAACCTAAAAAATATCATAAAAAAACATAACTATTATTTTAATATCTTAATCTTATCTTTAATATATATAAATCTCGTGTCACAATGTTTGTCCTCAATGGACTCCTAAACCACTTAACCGATTATAATAAAATTCGCACACCATGTGCAGTTCGATCCTACTTGAGAGATAGGATAGTTTAAATCTCAATTTTTTGTTGCAATATTATTTAGGAGCGGAAAATGTGACGCAGACGAAGTTGCGCGGGTCATCTTTCTAGTATATTATAAATACTTACGTATCATGCATAATAACATGAATACCTAATATACTGCAAAACTAAATATGCAATAGTGAAAAGAGATGTTCCAAAATGTATGGAGCCTGGGCCAGGTCCTTGTACACTATACTAAAAAATAGGGAAATACATTTAAAACAGTTCTCAACTGTCCAATTTCTTTAAAAAAGCGTTGTTTGCTGGTAAAGCACAAAAAATTACACTTGAGATTGCAACACACAACAAAACCCCTAATGGCGGTAAGCTGTCATTTTGATTGATTAATGACGTTTGACATTATTTCTGACATATTGATTTACTGACAACGAGACCAA
This sequence comes from Ceramica pisi, assembly GCA_963859965.1. Lineage (NCBI taxonomy): Eukaryota > Metazoa > Arthropoda > Insecta > Lepidoptera > Noctuidae > Ceramica > Ceramica pisi. The sequence goes on along the minus strand of OY982556.1, from coordinate 5,516,954 downwards.
AGTATCTGAAGTGACATTGTTGTGACAGCTGACAGTTATCTTTCTATGATCAATGGTTTAAATCGGTGCGACGCCATATTGAAAATCGATAAAAATAATTTATAAACATCAATTAACTACCACTACAGTAAACACTCAAATGAATTATCTGTATTTTTACCGAATTCTACGGATTTTTCTCTTTTATTTAAGGTAGTGTACATAGACCTGGCCCATTTTGAAACATCTCCTTTCCTAAAAACACATTTAGTTATAGTCTCCGTAAAAATCACAACTTCCCTTACTTTTGGGAAAAGATAATGTTCTTAACTTGCAACACTGACACAATGGCGTCTAGAATAAAGAATTCGTGTTCCGAGAAATGATAAATTGATGACAAACATTTTACAATTTTGTCTAAATTACACACCAAATCGGATACTTACTTGTGAAAAGTAATCCCAGAAGACTTTTTTTGAAAACATGAATTGTTTTTGCAGCAGTTCATGACGCAGGACGGCATAATTTCGCTATTATTATTTCACCAAAATAACGTCTCGCGCAGTCGCTCACTCGCGGCGCGGCAGGCAGACTGAGACAGACTACCGCGCGGCCGTCTTCATATTGCCGAATCGTCTTCAAATTACGCGCCTCCCTTTTTGAGCCTGTCTATTCTTTTTAATTGGTTTGAGGTTATAAGGTTCAAGGTTGATTGGGATAATTTGACAGTTTCGGGTATAATGATGTGCACTGCTGGTGACATGGTAGGTACACACTTAAGGTGGATGCTCCAGGGTAGCCCGCGAAATTCAAATATTTTTATGTTTTTTTCAATTTGCAGGTCATTGTGAAGTTGTATGTTGAACAGAATACGATTCGCGATTGTAAAGAGCATTTATCTAAAGAATTATAACCATTTGAATCATGAATATAACCCTCTAAGTTCATATAACTCGTTTGAATGTAATTTCGTGAAAAAGTTGTATGAACTTAAGAGGGTTATATTGATAATTAAAATGGGTATAATTCTTTAGATAAGTATGCGTTACGGCCGCGAATCGTATTTTATTTAACATACAGCTTCACACTAACCGGCAAATTGCAAAAAACATCAAAATATTTGAATTTCGCGGGCTACCCTGGCGCTTCCACCTTAACAGTTTTTATCAGGCACAAATAACGGTTTTGTCATGCCGCGAGTGTAGATGCCGATTATTGCCGATGGCCCGCGTCTCGTCGTCGCGTCGTCGCAAAGCGTAGACAGAGAATTGATATTACTATAGATATTACGGTAAGGTGGAAGCGCCAGGGTAGCCCGCGAAATTCAAATATTTTTATGTTTTTTGCAATTTGCCGGTCAGTGTGAAGCTGTATGTCGAACAAAATACGATTCGCGGCCTATGGACGGTCTAGTTTCGCGGACGATAAATACGTCACGAACCCCAAGCTCGTAACATTACGAGTGCTAAAAGATTCACAAGTATCAGGAGACCAGCAACATGTCAAATTGTTTTTGGGCAGAGCAGAAACTTGTCGAAGTATTTTCGGGACTGGAATTCCAAGCGCTACAGATTCACAAGTACCAGGAGAGCAGAAACATATCGAGGTATTCCGGGGCTGGAATTACGAGCTCTACAGATTCACAAGTACCAGGAGAGCAGAAACATCTCGGAGGGTTTTTTGGGGCTTGAATTATCAGCGCTTTAGATTCACATGTACCGGGAAACCAGGAACATGCCGAAGTTTTTCATGTTTGGAAATTGAGAACGCTAAAGATTCACAAGTACCAGGAGAACAAAAAACATGTCGAGTCATTCCGGGGCCGGAATTATGAGCGCTACAGATTCAGAAGTACCAGGAGAGCAGAAACATCTCGAAGTTTTTTTGCTACTGGAATTATGAGCGCTGTAGATTCACAAGTACCCGGAGAGCAGAAACATGTCGAGGTATTTTCGGGGCCGGAAATATGAGCGCTAAAGAATAAAAAGTACCCGAAGACCAGATATATATCGAAGTATTTTCGGGACTGAAATTGTGAGCAGTTAGGATCTAAAAGTTACCTTACTACCTTTAGTAGTAATAATATTAATAGTCTCCGGTAGGTACTTGTGAATTTTTAGCGCTCATATTTTCAGCCTCAAAATTAATTCACATAATATTTTTGTTCTTTTGGTACTTTTAAATCCTAACTGCTCACAATTTCAGTCCCGAAAATACTTCGATATATTTCTGGTCTTCGGGTACTTTTTTGAGCAATTGAGTATTTTTGAGCAAGTTTTTTTTTACCAAGACAAGACAACAGAAACAACTCACAGTTTTTTTCGGAGCTGCAATTGTTGCAAGCAATAGCGAATATGCATGAAAAATATGTTAATTATCTCTATAATTATCTAAAAATATACAAAAATATAATACTCACGGTGAAAACAGAATCAAAATTGCTCGAAATACAAACGAGATACAGTTTTTTTAGACAAATATATCTGTCCCTCTCGGCAAAACGCTATTTTCGATGGCAGCTGTAAAGGCGTCATGGACTGGGACGTCACAGTCCATATCGGACTTCTCTTTCTAATTGTAATCTTTGAAGCTTTATAACTTCATCACTGATGAAGGTATATGAAAAATACTTTCATGATTGTTTATTAGAGTTAATAAGTGTTTCATTTTGCAAATTAAAAATCGCATGCATATTCCCTATTACCCCTTGAAGAGGTATTGAGCTGTTACTCGTTGTAAACGTACAATGCGATGTAATTATGAATAGGATCAAATTACTGTCAATTCAAACCAGTTAAGTAGGTGAACAAAGCAAAATCATTATTTTTTAATTATTATTTACAAAGATTGAGTGCAATAAGTGTTATGGTACGGTTTAAAATAACTAATAATAACTTTCATTAATTATACCTACATTTAGCTAATTTACTTACTACGTTTTTAGTTAAATTTGATTTATTTGACTTTGAAAGAGAAAAACATTAGTGTGGCTTCAGAGTCTGTTTCTTTCTATTATTAGGGTGATCAATTAATTGTGTTATTAAAATAAAGTAAATCTGAACTCAACAGTATGAAAGAACAGACGCCAACACTCTGTCAAATTATTCAATGGATATTCATCTTTATCTTAAAAGTAAGCTAAGCTGCAGTTGCTGCTGCAGTAAGTAAGCTGTAATAAATAAATAAATAAATAAATAAGTAATAAGGTTCAGAGTTGATTGGAAAAAATTGACAGTTTCGGGAAGCTTGATGTGCTTGGCGACTGTACTTATTACATAGCAACAACACTATTGACTAGGTACCCATATTCTCAACACCTCGACATAGAGATTATGGGTGGGGAGGAGGATCGATGGGGGACAAGTTGAAATGTGACCAGCAGTACCTAAGTTGAAGTTCAAAAACCAGAATGGCTCTGCCGTAGCTGCAGAGTTTCACAGAGATCTCCTCGCTTCTATTCTCCATGAAATGATCAAAATGTAAACGAACAAAAAAAAAAGTTGCTATGGCGCGCTCACGCCGATAAAATTTTTTTTTTTTTTCATTTCCTTTTTTTTCCCCAAAACTGACTACCAAGAAAGACCACATTTTTTTTTTAAATTAATATAAAGTGCCCGTGTTTGTGTCACAGAAGTCCATACGTATTAATTTCAACTATTTTCAACAGAATTGGTTCAGCATATTCTGAGAAAATTGGCTATGACAGACAGACAGACACCCGAGTGATCCTAAAAGGATTTCGTTGTTTACGAATGTTCGGAACCGTAAAAATGGCATCTTTGGAAATAAAGCGCCGAATGAGTCAGTTTAGTGTATACTCAAAATAAAGGTTTGTTATTTTTCATACAAGTGGCTCTAAAAACTAGATAATTGATAATCGCAATCTGTGGCTGAAACGCGTTTGAAACGCTTTTTGGTGAAAAAGAGACAACGCTAGAGATATGTTTGTTTCGCGCATAGAGATAGAAAATATTATAATTATGTCTATGGTTTTGCGCACATTTCCGAGTTAGACAACTCGGACACGTTCAAAAGTTAATAACACTTCTATTCTCGTGTTTTCGATATGCGTTCTAATCTCAGTAACATACTTAGTTATAACTAAGTAAGTTAAAAAAAAACGTTTGCTTATTGACTAAGCAAAAAAAGAAGATATTAATTTTCCTTTTGTTGTATAGAAAGGGAAAATAAATATATTTTTATTTCTCCGTAATAAAACGACATTTTTTATAATGTTTCTGTTTCGAACGTGCCGAAAAAATTGTCAGACTCAGTTGTCAGTGTCAGTTTATTATATACATTCTGTGGATCTGTGGAGCAGTGTGAATAGTGTGATAGCGGTGGGAAAATTAAAGTGAGTTTTGAAGAAGTTTGAAAGTACAGAATATTTCAAAGAATGTCGTAAGTATTTAATGCATAATTTGTCTAGGTACTTACTAAATTAAATAATGCATTCGATTAATCTATTATGAATAAATTGAATAAATGTATAGTGCCTCGAGAAGCCACATAAAAAGTCTCTCTCTGTGACAAGAATTTCAAGTGCTTTTTTTGTTGCATTCTTTCAAGTCGTAAAAGGAGAGTAACATTTAATCAGCTCAGGGCCTTGTGGGAGATTTTAAATAAAAATAGAGCTCTTGCAACTGGTTACAACAAATCCACCCAGGACAGAGAGTATTCTAAAAGGATGTGGCAGGACGCGGCCGTCAGCTTGAATTCCCAGGGTGATGGTGCAGAAAAGAATTGGAAGGGCTGGTGTAAAGTGAGTAAATTTCATAATATATGCATTAAGGAACTGGAACTGCTTCAAATTATTGTTAAATACAAATTTGTAACATTGGGTAGTTGACACATACAAATGATTAACATTACTTTATTTCATAGTAGCTGTCCCCCGCGGCTTCACTCTCGTCAACTGGCTACCCTACCTACCCATTTTTCTTGCTTTTAAACCTTCCCTGTATTCTGGCGAACTAAATAAAAAAAGAATGACTGAAATCGGGCCAGCCGTTCTTGTGTTTTAGGGCTAACAAACAGCAATTCATTTTTATATATATAGACTAGCGCTATCGCGCATAATTTTAAGAGCAGAATCTCAATTTTAGACCATTTTCAACTTGTCGACTAGACTAGGGTGTAAGTGCACTTCCGTACACTTTTAAATAATTATTTTTTATTATTTTATTGATTTACATAATTGTTCTAATATTTGTATGCCAGTGAAAGGCGAAACATGTCATATCTGCCTGTATTTATAAGACCTAATAAATGTACCATGTTTTATAAAAATAAATTATTCTTATTTATGTAAAAACTAGTTTCTGCCAGCAGCTTCACCCGTGTGATCCCTAAGGAAAATACTATACTGTTATATAGCCTATGTTCTATTCCAGACTATAATCTACCTCTGTTCCAAATACCATGAAGATCCTTTCAGACATTCTGACGTGAAAGAGTATCAAACATTTATGCTCACTTTCGCATTATAATATTAGAAGGATTCTATTCTATTTCTGAATTTTAGAATATTAGAAGGATAAAATTATTCAGTGTATGTATGTATGTATGTATGTAAATCGGGCTGGTTTCCGCAACTCCACGACTAGGCGCGTATTTTGCGTGTAGGTGGGACAAATGTGTCACTCGATCCACCCCAGCTCCCCAAGGAAGGCCAGTAACGCCTTGGTGTTACTAACTATCTCACAGAGGGTACCTGGGTTACCGAAGTACTTGGCCCTGTAATCCGCGACTACCGGGCAGCTTAGAAGCAGGTGTGCTGCTGTCTCATCTTCCTCCATACAAGCTCTGCACAGTGGGCTGTCGGTGGCTCCTATGGCATAGAGGTGTTTATTAAAAGTCCCGTGGCCAGTTGTTACGGCTGTGACTGAACGCAACTGTTGTTTTGTTAATCTTAGGGCTTGTTTTGTGAAACGGCCATTAATAGAGGGAAGTGCCTCTTTGGCCTGCCTACACTCACCATGGTCAGCCCATAGCTTAAGATGTTTGTTTCCGGTGCGTTTCCTTACCAGACTGCGAAGATACCCGAAAGGCAGCGGCACGATGGGCTCAGGTCCAATCGTCGTCATGCTCGAACCCCTTCTGGCTAGCTCATCTGCTGCATCGTTGCCTCGGGATTCGCTGTGTCCTTTGATCCATTGAATGGTTACTTTGTTGTGTCTACCAACCTGGTTGAGACGCTGGTGACACTCGAGAATCAGCCCAGAGTTCGCTGTGTGGCTGTTCAGGGCTTGCAGGACGGCCATGCTGTCCGAAAGTATGCGTATTGAATGGTCCTTAACTTCCCTGGTTAGGATGGCTGATGCCGCCAGAGAAATGCCCATGCATTCAGCTTGGAACACTGTGTTGTGGACCCCCAATGGTGTGGCTATGTGGACGTTGAGATCCTCTGAGAAGACTCCCGCACCAGTGCCTGTACCTGTTTTCGATCCATCTGTGAAGATTCTCAGCTCTGCAGGGCATAGGCCCTCGCAACGATGATCCTCATACAATTGGATTTTGTATTTTTTATCAAATAAGAACTGCTTGGGTACCCGGTCATTGATTGCTTTAGTTATGGGGAGTTCATTATTGAGCTCCTCGAGCAGAGACGTGTGTTGTGTTTCTCTCTTACCCCAGAGATCCAGTGTTTTAAGGCGTACTGCTGCCATCGTCGCTTCCTGTTGTATAAACAAGTGTAGCGGGGGCAGTCCCAACATGGCTTCCAGTGCCGCAGTCGGAGTAGTTCGCATGCAGCCCGTCATCGCCATGCAGGCTAGCCTTTGCATGTGTTGTAGCTTGTTTATGGCTGTAACTAATTTTGTGCGTGGCCACCACACAAGAGCCCCATACGTTATCATGGGCCGAATTACTGCGCTGTACAACCATAGTATTATTTTGGGAGATAGGCCCCACCTCTTCCCTATCATTTTCCTGCATTGCCAGAAGGTAATGCAAGCCCTGTTTAGCTTGTAGTCTAGATGAGGGCTCCAGTTTAATTTACAATCTAGTATGACGCCTAGATACTTTACCTCGTTAGACAACTGGAGTTCTGTGTTAAAGAGCTTAGGTAGCCGATAGTGACCTAGTGCTCGCTTTTGAGTGAACATGACTAATTCAGTCTTAGTGGGATTAACTGACAGATCATATTCTTCACACCATCGCTCCACGATGCGTAGTGCTTGTTGAGTGAGGTTGCAGATCGTTCCAGTTACCTTCCCTGGCACGAGGATTGCGAGGTCGTCTGCATACCCTATTGTGTAGTAACGATGTGCGTTGAGTTTGGTGATAAGGTCATTAATCACCAAATTCCACAGAAGAGGGGAGATCACTCCTCCCTGCGGGCAGCCTCTGGCTATCAAGGCCAACTGCTGCTTCTCCTCAAGGCGAACTACTCGTTTGCTTAACATATTAGTAATCCAGTCAGTTAGTACCTGCTCTACACCGTGTCTGGAGAGGGCGGCTCTAATGCTGGAAAAGTTTGTCTTGTCGAAGGCTCCTTCGATGTCTATAAAGGTGCCCAGGCAGGAACCTTTCTGGTGAATTGCTTCCTCAATCTGGCCGACCACCAGATGAAGAGCTGACTCTGTTGACTTACCCGAGCTGTATGCGTGCTGGTTACCATGCAGTGGTATTGCTTTTAAGGCGCCATCTCGTAGTTCCCTTTCACACAGTCTTTCCATTGTCTTCAGTAAGAACGAGGTCAGACTTATAGGTCTATAGGATTTGGCGCTTGTGTAGTCACTCTTGCCTGGCTTCGGAATGAATATGACTTTCACTTCCCTCCATCCCTTAGGAACGTATCTGAAGGCCAGGCACGCTCGCATTAAGGGCACCAGTCTTGTAGCAACAGCGGTACCTCCCCACTGTAGTAGGGCTGGGAACACACCATCGGGACCTGGTGCCTTGAAAGGTTGGAAGCTTTTGATGGCCCACCGAAGTTTTTCCAGTGTAATCATCTTCTCTGCGTAATGCCACTCATGTTCTGATGGTGTTTGGATGACGTCTAGCCAATCATTTACCTGTGTGAATACGCTGCCTGGGAAGTGAGTTTCCACTAGGAGGCGTTTCGCTTCTTCAGGCGTCGTGGTCAGCGTATTGTCGGGTTTCCGGAGTGTGGCGACTTCAGGTGTGTCCTGTTTCGCCAGTATTTTCCTTACCCTGTTTGCTTGTTGGCATGATTCAATGCTACCACAGAATTTACGCCATCCTGAAGTCCTCATGAATCTGATGCATTTCTTGTAGCTGGATTTGGCCGCGTAATAGGCGTCCCAGTCCTCATCACTACATGTATTCATGGCTCTGTTCAGAGCCTTCCTTACCTTACCGCGTTTGCGTTCTAGCTTCGCGCCCCACCACGGTTGTTTGCCTGGTGTGTCGCGCGGAATCGTTTCCGGGCAGGCGATATGGTAGCTGTTTATCAGCGATTCGGTGAGTTGTAGTACTTGCGAGTCGATCTGCGCCGTGTCCGCAAGAGAACCCGAATCGTCTTGTATTGCAAGCCGTGAGGCGAGGTTGCGCGTGTATACCGCTCTATCCGTGTTGCGTGGATTGCGCCTAGGTTGCTTAGGTGGTATACAGACCTGGATGTCGAAACGGATCCACCTGTGGTCTGAGCAGGAAGCCTCATTTGAGACCTGCCACCCAGTGATGAGTTCCGCTGCTCCCTCCGTTGCCAGAGTGAGGTCTATGATAGTACGACTGCGTCTGGTTACGAAAGTTGGTTCCGAACCCGTGTTTAGTAGGGACAAGTTAGTTGTGAACAAATAATCAACTAATGCCTTACCCCTTTCATTCTGCGTCGCCATCCCCCACAGTGGATGGTGTGCGTTTGCGTCAGTCCCGATGACAACCTCATCCCCGCTGCCTTCACAGTGTTTGATGAGGCGGTCAAGGTCGTGTGGGGGCGGTGCCTCCGCTTCAGGCATGTAAACCGAGGCGAAGACGACGGCCATCCCTGTGGCTCCACGCTGCATAAACAGCCTAGCTGCAGAGACATCTCTGCAACAGAAGTCACTTAAGAGCTGTGCTTTAAGGTTACCTGTGACATATATGCACGATCTAGGGTGATCATGGTCTGCAGTAACAAGGAGCTTACCACCGAGATTGGATAGTCCTCGTATGTGGCCACCCCTAATCCACGGCTCCTGGATCAGGGCTATGGCCGTGTGTTGAACCTCCAGCCACTTGCGTAGTTGAGCCGTCGCGGTCTGGCTGTGGTGGAGGTTAGCCTGCACGACTTTACAGGCCGACGAAAGGGACGCCATCGCAGGCGAGACCCTCCTCGTCACCCTCCAGTCGCAGCCCGGCAAACAGGTCGCCCTCGTCGAAACCGTCCCCACCCGGGTCAGAAGCCGGGGACAACATTACGTCGTCCAACTCCCCCCCCGTTGAAGGGACGGCATCCACGATGGCGGCAGGGGCGGCCGACACTGCTTCTCCAGCAGGTTCAGCCGCAGTTGCTTCCGGGTTGTTTAGCGGGGAGATGGTCTCCCTTGCGTCTTCCAGCAGCTGCTTCGTTGTGGGGTCCCAACCCCGAGGGACATCGACGAACCGTCCATTCGGCCCCTGAAACCTCACGTACACCGACCCCAAACCAATTGAGAGTCGGCGCTCGGCGCTCATCAGGGTCGGAACTTGGTCCTCGGGGATACCCAGCACCACAAACCAGCATGCCTTCTGCTTCTCGGCATGTAGCACTACCCACCTCCTTATGTCGATCCAGCGATTCTGGTACCATAGGGCTCGTCCAATATAGGTCGAGTCCTCGTAGACTCCCTGGTCGTCGGGGATGGCAATGCCGCAACGTACCCGCTTCTGGATCTCCGCCTGGCTCCTGACGACTAGCGAGGTGCTAGCCGGGAGAGCCAGTTTGGAGACTGTCTCCTTTAGCCAGGCTAAAGTGTGGTCATTCCCGCACCACAGCTTAAGGACTCCACCGGCGAACAGCGGCTTCGCTTTGAAGGTCGGCCCTGGTGTGTCCTGCGTAGCGGAGCAGGCCTCAGTGATGATCTGCTTGTGGATGGCAGCTAAGACCTGGTCCGATACTCCCTGGCTGATGAAACCCCTCCGGTCGCAGGTTATCGCGACGTTCAGGGACGCACTGGCAGCTTGGGCGTAGCTTCTGTTGGCAACCCGTTGGGACCGGTCAAGCCGCGGCCGCTTGTGCTCTCCACGGGGCGAAAACGTCTCGTTGAGGGCCCGCTTGGCCACAGTCTGATCGTTCCCATCGGGTTGCTGCGTCGTGGTTGCCATCTTGGCCGGAACTCCTGCGGATTTAGGTGGCGATTGAATGGGTATTGGTCGGCTAGTGCCGGCCGCAGCCCACAACCGCTTCCCTTCAGAGAAGTTCAACTTACCTCGCTTGGTCGTTTTATCCGAGCTGGAGGCAGCAACCTGCTTGTTTTGGGGGGCTCTTCGTCCCCGCTTGCTTTCCTGACGCCGCTCCTTTCGCGTCAGCCTTTCCCTCCTCTTACCCTGGCTTGCGGGAGCTGCTGGACCTGAAGGGTCCGAACCAGAACAGGAGCAATGGGCTTGTGGATTTGATTTTTTGCCCTTGCCCTTACCTTTGCCCTTGCGGGCATGCACTAGCCAGGCGCTCGAGAACACGTCCTCGATGCTGCCTGCCGTCTCCGTTTGACCGGAGACTGCTACAACCTGGGATGTGGCCTGTAGAGCCACAGGAGGAGGAGGAGGAGGAGGGTGTTTGGGAAGGCTACTTCCGGCAGAGGTTTTACCCGTCTCCGTTTTCGCCTTTGTGTGTAAAGGATCGGTACTGGTCCCATGCAGCGCCGTTCTCCTTTGCTTGGAGTGGGACTTTTTGGTCTTAGTTGCGGTTTTCGCCACAACCGGACCGACACCCGCGCTGGCGCCCGCGGCGTGAACCGCAGGACATCCAGGGGCAAGCGAGGCACCAGAGGCACCTCGCTTAGGAGCTTTGCCAGCTTTCGCCGACTCCACTCCTGCGGTGTTTTTAGTTGGCTTCAATTCGTCCATACTAAAAAGAAAAACACTTTCATCTTCCTGGCTCCCACCCTCCATGGAGCCCGCACCTGGGAACGTCGCACTGAGTGCGAACGTTAGGACTACCAGGAAGATATAGGTGCGCAAGGCTGGTTTACAGCGCGACATCGGGTGCTCGATCGGGTTGGCAACTAATCAACCCTCACTTACACCGTCAGCATGGCCTTTACCTACCGCTTTGGCCGCCCAAGGGCGACCTCAGCGGACCCCACGCACCTCGCCTGTGACCCTCTGACGGGACACTGTGGCCATTTCCCTACCCCTGGCTAGAGGGTAGGGCCACCGTTTCGCTTGAAATCCAGACCAAAGAGGGCGTGTTGCCTCACGGACACATTACCGCCAGTGCCGATCGGCTCAACCCCCCAGGACTCCTTCATCCCCGCTTACGGCGCTCGACTGCGCAGGTCCTAGCGCAGGTGACTAAATTCTCCTACCCGCCATCAGCTGAGTTTAGTGACGGCCGAGCCCGCAACCACTTCGTCACAGAAGGGTCACAGTTAGGAGAGGAGTTGGGAGGGGTAATAGATAGGAAAAAGGGTTAAAGGGGATTTAGGATGAGGAATGAGTGGTTAGCCCGCCACTCTACGGGTCGCCCGGTGGTTTCAGTTACGTCTATTTCATAAGGAATTAGACCTATAACGGGGTGGCAACCTCGGGAAGGTATGACTACCGGACTTGCCTTGAGGATCTACACGACTGTTGCGCTCCCCCTCAAGACCACGCCACCTTTTCGTCTCTGAAGGAGACGTAAAGGTAGGCCTGCATCTATACTACCAAGCAAAGCAAAGCAAAGCGTGTCGTTGTGCAACCGCAAAAGCATACATACACACCCCCCTATTATTATTGATTATTCAGTGTAGTAATCTTTTCAGTACTGGAATGACTATAAGAGCAAGCTAAAATCTAAAGTGGCCAGTGCACGAGCCTCTCTGCACATAACTGGAGCTGGGCCATCTAACGAAGGACGATTGTCCGATTTAGAACTAAAATACCTCCAAATATTGGGTGACGATTTTGGGTCGAGCCTTCCTAGAGTGAGAGTGGAACCAAATAGTGATAATGTAAGTATGTGTAATTGTGTATGACACTCACTTTTTTTAATCTGTACTTTTTGAATTGTTTTTTATACTTTCTTGTTCTTTGCATTGTCCTCACATATAGAAGCAATCAAAGATAATGTTGTTCATGGAGTTTAGTGGGAAAAGGCTAGGCAGATAATGAGATCTAGAGACTACCCCCCACAACCTTACAAACTCACAAACTTTACCTCTTTATAATTTTAGTATAGATAGATGTGCTTGATTTTGATGTTCTCTATTCATACAGTCATACATGAAGATCTGTCCAAGCCTGTATACATATACTACATAACCTATCTGATAGAAATTGCTTTAACATTATTCAATCATTTACAGCCAACAGATCGGACTGGGGCAGCGAGCGCTCCACTACTCTCTGCTAATAGTGAGACATCTGATAGCCATGTAGCTCAGAACATGGAGTCAGTAGATAAACTAGTGATTACTCCTAAGCCGATAACGGCGGCGTCTACAACTCTGCTAGCCCTGAGCTCGCCCCCTTCCTCAAGCCCGAGTCTGCCCCCTCCCTCCGCGATAAGCCCGCCCCCTCCAGCGCCCCGGCAGCGTCGGCGCCGAGTGGTCCCTATGTCTGCAGACACAGCAAGGCGCGCACTGGTGAATGTATCCGAGAAGAGAGTTAAACTTGATGAAAAAAGAAATCAAATTTTAGAAAATCTTACTCTGGCGCTCGAAGAAATAAAAGGGTTATTAAATACTAGGTAAGAATAGCTTCTATTTCATCATACAATGAATTATCACTGCTGCATTAAAAAACTGGCCAAGTGCGAGTCGGATTCGCGTGCAAAGGGTTCCGAACCACTTTAATTCTTTTCACATGTTGTTCTAACACTACAGACTATTTGTAGGTTTTCCTGAAACCTTTAGGCATAGAATTATAAGATTTTTTTTTCAAACTTTCAGTCTTAGTTGTTTCGGAGAAAAGGGGGGGAGTGGTCATTATTAGTCTAATTTCTTGACTATCATTTTAAATTTAAATTACGATGAAAATATAATAAAAAACAGTAAGCCTTTTCATGACACGATAAAGAAAAATATTTTACAACTTCACGCGATATTTTGCAATTCTACGACGTTCAGCTCAATGACGTATTATATATAGACACGTCATAAACCTACATGCGAAAATACTAGATAGTTACTAATACGCATGAAAATATGTCACCGTACGGCGGGATACCTGTTGCTAGAGGGAGATAAATATACATCTTCAGTTACGTCACAGGATAAGTAATAGTCAAATTGACATCAAAACAAACGTAGTGTCGCGCGACAGGTTGGTGCGTAACTAAGTGCGATGTGGCCAATTGGCTTAATTTCATGTTGTCATTATAAGTTCTGAGTTGACCTGAATTGCTTGAACTGTCCACTCAAACCTGCGTGGAACTTTCCTCAAAAACCACCACAGGCACGAACCTACGTGTTATTCATATATTATTGACGATTGTATGGACTTCAAAAGAGACTATGAATGTCCTCTGAGTTGGTTTCGGTGTTTCTTCTCAGGGTAGTCCGCTAGGCAACACCGGATATGTCCAAAAAATATTGAGATGTAAAAGAGTTACATGTACCTACCTAACCTATTTGCGAAATAATTATGATTATACGGAACCACTGGTTCGAATAGGGAATATGAATGCATTTTTTTTAATAATTTATCTGATAATTTACATCATCATATAAATGTAAAAGAAAACCAGCACCAACAAAAATTACATTTGGTTTGAAAAATCTGATAATTATTACCTTTTTTAAACTAAGATAATATCCCACTAGATTCTAGATTCCGCGGGGCCGCTCATGAGACAGCGCTAAACTTCAGTGTGAAACCCATTTCTGGGCCTAATTGTTACACGAATCAGATCTGTACCAAAAAATCGTCTACTTTTCTTTATTAACCCATCTAAATGTTAGCCTCAATAACAATAGCGAATTGTAGAAAATGAGTAGATTTCTATTTTCGTTCTAAACCAACTTTATAAATCGTTACAGCACTTATTTTATTTTTCGTCACTAAGGGCGGGTTGTATCAAACAGTTGGTTAACGTAACATACGTACGTCAAAAAGTTACGATTACGAACGATGTTTGACGTTCGTTAAATTAGAAGCGTTGTTTCAAAACATTCTGGTATAAATTCCTGCTCATCCCAATAGCTAAGTTATTGACACGGGTCCTACCTAAATAGCTTTTTTTGCATTCCACCAGTTATTTGTGTCATCAGAAGAACTGGTATTGAGGAATTCAAAAGAAATTTCACAATATTGTTCTATTTGACGCAACTAAAGTCACGTTAACCAGTGCTCAGACCATCTGTTAACGTAAACGTTATTTTTTACGTGCGTTAACGCTGACATTTTGTGAAACAACCCAATTTTTTGATTTGACGATAGTTAGCACCATTTTTAACGTTTACGCGTGCGTTAAGTGTAGTTGAAACAACCCGCCCTAACTTTACTAACGCTAACATTGTGTCAACAGATGAACAGAGCTGAAAACACTGACGTATAAATCATATGGACTGGGCATACCTACAAAAAAAACGTGTTTACCTACCACCGACTTGGGCACTTAAAATGGCTGCCTTTCGTAGGGTTGTAACTGCGAGCAACATGCGCATCTGATATCGATATTCAACTCAATGTTAAAGTTTTTATCTCAATGCGTATAAGCGTGTGCGTTACCCAGGCCAGATGTTGTCGAAAATGGTCATTTGAATCTTATAGATAATTAGTTTTGCGGCTTCTGTAATTGTTGCGCACATTTTTAAATTTGTTGCGCTTATAGTTTTTTAATTATTTCACAAAAACATTTCCTGCTGGGGTAACGTTACCCCAGCCAGACCTTTTTCTTTCTAATGGGAATATTTAAATAATTACTAGCTATAAAATTAGTTGTCTAGATGAAGTAAATGTTGTGCCTTATTTTGTATTTGTTCTTTCATCGGTTGCGAAGTTATTCGAGATTTTACTGGGGTAACGTTTTTGGTTTTGCTAGATCTTTGAAATGGTTAAGCGGATTCTTATCATATTTTGTACATGGCTTCTTGGGAATTAGTTTAAATTTGTTCTGCAATAAAAAAACCAAAATAATACATAGCTTAAAGGTTATTTCATTAAATAGAAAAACACTTCAATTGGTCCCAGCACTCTCAATAAGAGCTCTAAAGACTTACTTTAAACGTTATTTTAAAGCTTTTAACTGCCTTCAAATGTATGTGAAGTTTCATTAGTATCCTGTAAGTATTTAACAAGTTATTATGATATTGAGTTCTTCACGAGCACGGTCTTGATGCGCGCGGTGTTATTTGGCCACTGGATTAGATATATGAACTGAATGTTATGTCAATTATTCGTTTTTTAGTTCAGTTGTATATCAGTAAAATTTCAGCTCAGTACATTGGATAATTAATGAGATAATACGATTAAAGTCATTAGGAAGTGAATGACCGTGGTAACCCGACCAAGTGTAGGTGGTTACGAAAAAGCGAAAACGCAATACATTATGGTACCTTCTAAAATATGTAGGATAGTGTTACGAATTTAGTACAGACATGTACACAAGTTTAAAAAAAAACTACGTGATTATTAAAAAAATTTTATTGACAGGTAATATAATCATTTCAATTGAACTTTTAAAGTATTATTAAACTTATACTTAAAAACAATCACAGATTAAAATTACAGATAGTAATTATGCTTTTTTGAAATTTTCTATTATTTTTTAATTAAATTATAGATTTCAGTATACACAGTACACAGTTACAGTTTTTATTTAAATATACACATATTGGACTGTGTAATGATCACAGACAATAAATAATATACAATGGTTTTTTTCAGTTAACACTAAATTTACGGTGCGTACAAACTATATAACATAACATGTTATATAACATTTTTCATAGTGTGGTCATGTTATTTAACATTGTTGTATAACATTTTACATAGAGTTGTAGTGTTATATAATATGTTACATGGTCTGTACGCACCTTTACGTATGTCTACTAATACCTACTTATATCAATTAAAATCACAGATCAATGGTTATATTAAATGACATCACAATGTAGTAAAATGCTCACAGTTAGTCCTACTGTTTTGTTGTCTCATTTCAAATATCACATTTTTTTAAAATCACAGATCAAAAATAATAAAATTAAGTAATATTAAACTGCAGTCAAATAATTATGTAAGTATTACTTTTAACTCATTACAATCTCAAAAAGTCGACGTGTAAAGGCACATTCTTAAACTTTGTTGGTCTTTGTATAAAAATATCACAGATCATTTTGTAAAATGAGTATCCAAATACGTAAGTAACTTTGTGAAACAAAAGTTGTCATAAACAGAGATCTAGTTGACGCTCTAGAGAGACCATAAGCGTAGGCAGATTTTGTTGATTCTTACGTCAGTCGATGAAATGGTCATGATTTAGGTCCGCAAATATTGGTCGATGAGAAGATTGCCATTCCATAGTACATCGGTCATCAGAACATCTATAACAAACAAAAAAATTAACTGGTAATATAACATAAAGTTTTATTTACAGCTAAAGGGTTGTCGAATTATAATATGAAAATAGAGGAAAAAGAACAGAGATTCAAAACAATATTGTACCCAATAAATGCCTAGACAAAAAAATACATTATCAACAAACTTATAACACCCCTCTTTTTGCGTCTGGGGTTAAAAATTATATGTTGTCGTCGTCACTATCAGCTAACAAAACTGCTTTTCCTGGTATCAAATTAAAAATTTCACCTAGAAAATATACTTAAGTAACACTATTATAACAACTCGTAACAGAAACTCATAATAAAAGAACGTACAATTTTGTATACGCCCGAGACGTAAACGGGTTGCGGGGGGCAAAAGTCCGAGTAACACACCAATCGCGCGCGATTGGCGCTACCTCATAAAAACGACTTTTGCGAATCTAACAACTTTTGCCAAGTTACGTGTCGGGGACTGTAATAGCGCACGTATTTAGAGCATTTTTATTTAAGTCATGATCCATAGTAATAAAGATTGAACAGTGGCCAGCAGGTCAACCTACCTAAATCGTAGTAATATATACCTAGCTAGATATAAGTATGTACTCACCGTAGATTGAGAGTTTTACAGACGTAGAGGAGAACGTCAAACGATATTTTTTATAACTTCACCACGCAGCCATAGTCGCCACCACACCCATACGTAGGTATTATGTCGCCATCACCGCGTCCATCATCGCGGCCCACGGCTATTGCTATGTTGCCATTCTGTTTATGCCTACAATAAAAACAAAGAGTACATTTTTTTTGTCTAAATCCTTAATGGGGTTTCAATTGTAGTTTTGCTACCTACATATTTGAAACTCGAATCGTCATCTATTTGCGAGTTTATATCAACGCGAGTGTCGCAACAAGGTAATTATGGATTTCTTAAAGTCTACGTGTCCAAGGAGTTTGTGGAAATAAATAAATACCTACCTGTTGCGGTAGTCCCGACTCCCGACATTGATAACGATAAAAATCGGTCGCTAAGTCATGAATTTCATTAATCATGTTTCAAGTCATATTTTGACAATATACCTATACACAAAAACATTCCACTTGAATCAATCTATCTATTAAAAAAAACTGCTTCAGAATCCGTTGCGTAGTTTTAAAGATCTAAGCAAACAGGGACAGACAAACGGGAAGCGACTTTGTTTTATAGGTACTATGTAGCGAAGGATAAATATGTCGTTATCATTGTTGAGAATTCCAGTCTAGGTAATAATTAAGTACGAAAGAAAAGAAAATAATAAGTTCCTAAATTTAAATATTTAAGCCTTAAAAACATACAGTTTTAGATAAGTACCTAACAACATGTACATATTAATAATAATTTTGCTACTATTTCTGTAGTTACATTATACAAGCTTACCTTGTTCGTGAATTCATCAAGCAGCCTGCACCATAACTATGATCATCAATAGAAGCACTCCACATTAGCAGTAATTCGCCACACTTATTATTTTACATTAGCTCTCACGCACTCTATAAATATTTGCAAAAACAGGAAACTGAACTGCCGAAACGCATGCGCACTCTACAAGATGAATTATGTGATTACGGAGCATGTTTAGTGTGATATGCAAACAATGCGCCCCTTCACCCCACCCCTTCCGCGTCCCACCGAACGACATGTTATTTTCATCAGTGATTTTGATAAGTTTGTGCAACTGGAAGATAATAATAATGTTTTCATAGTACACATATTATTATATTATTAATGTATTTAACAGTGTACGCGTCTGTACCGAAATTGTAAGGTGTATTATACTAAACATTTCAAAAGATAGTATAATGTTCTGCGTTTTCGCTTTTTCGTAACCACCTAAACTTGGTCGGGTTACCACGGTCATTCACTTCCTGATGACTTTAATCGTATTATCTCATTAATTATCCAATGTACTGAGCTGAAATTTTACTGATATACAACTGAACTAAAAAACTAATAATTGACATAACATTCAGTTCATATATCCAATCCAGTGGCCAAATAACACCGCGCGCATCAAGACCGTGCTCGTGAAGAACTCAATATCATCATAACTTGTTAAATACTTACAGGATACTAATGAAACTTCACATACATTTGAAGGCAGTTACAAGCTTTAAAATAACGTTTAAAGTAAGTCTTTAGAGCTCTTATTGAGAGTGCTGGGACCAATTGAAGTGTTTTTCTATTTAATGAAATAACCTTTAAGCTATGTATTATTTTGTTTTTTTTTATTGCAGAACAAATTTAAACTAATTCCTAAGAAGCCATGTACAAAATATGATAAGAATCCGCTTAACCATTTCAAAGATCTAGCAAAACCAAAAACGTTACCCCAGCAAAATCTCGAATAACTTCGCAACCGATGAAAGAACAAATACAAAATAAGGCACAACATTTACTTCATCTAGACAACTAATTTTATAGCTAGTAATTATTTAAATATTCCCATTAGAAAGAAAAAGGTCTGGCTGGGGTAACGTTACCCCAGCAGGAAATGTTTTTGTGAAATAATTAAAAAACTATAAGCGCAACAAATTTAAAAATGTGCGCAACAATTACAGAAGCCGCAAAACTAATTATCTATAAGATTCAAATGACCATTTTCGACAACATCTGGCCTGGGTAACGGACACGTATAAGCCATATGGACTGGGCATACCTATAAAAAAAACGTAGCTGCCTACACTTTGCTGGGATGATAAAATGGCGGCTAATAGGGCAGCCTATGTCGATATTTCTTTACAATAACATCGATAAAAGATTGTTAGAATGTTTTCAAAATTTCAACGGGTATTTTTAGCACATTCTCAGCTTCACTTGTACAGTCGCCAGCACATCGTGCTACAACAATCTGAAAAGATTAAGTTCAATTTTGACTGGAATAATTTGACAGTTTCGAGTAATTTCATGTGCTGGCGTCTGTACAACAAAATAACTATCTATGTGAACAAATCTGAAAAGTTATCTTTGACCTACTTCCCGGTTTTTGATTTAGGCTAATACTTTGCGAACATGTTTAGTTTGGATGACATTGTTGCCGATTCTCTTGTTCAATAACTAAACTAAAATTAGATAATCACTATCTTTTTAACCGACTTCTAAAAAGGAGGAGGTTCTCAATATTTAATATTATTATATCAATGGGGGTTTGCGGGACATGTCTCTCTGTACCGCATAGCCCCCAAAATATGTATCTATTGCCATTATTACGATAAGTAGCAAGGTACATCGAATAAGTTTTTGAAAATGCAAATGAAACGTACCTAAGCGTTATTCTAAAGCCTTGCGTTAGGTCATTCGAGACGGGGTGGAGGGAACAAAATCTAAGAAAAGAAATGACGCTGCATCCACGATGGGCTGCCGGCACGGACGTCTCCATCACCTAAGTATATTTTCTAACATACCGATGAAATTGGGTTTTAATTAAAAGTCAACAATAATTATTTACAACACCATTTATTTATTTTTACATACATATAATTTACATCCTACTAATATTATAAATTTATCCTAATTGCTATACAATTTTTGTTTAGAAACATACCAGCATATTCAATGTGGGCACAGCGCCATCATGTAACCTCATCACATCGAGGGTTCTGTTAAAACTAGATTCATCAAAGTGCAGGGAGCAGATATGCCACATTTTATGTCTATTGTTTATATTTTTCTTCTATCCATTTATTTTTGAAAATTTCATTTCCAGGAAATCTGTGGGTTAATAGCATTGCAATGTATTTTACACTTTATCAATATAATAATATCGATACTTATCGTATGCGATGCGAACATCGCACATCACTAACTAAGACATAAAAATTTTATGTAAACAATACAACGAAATTAAGAAAATAACGTAATAATAAGCCATACAAATATGACACCGGTTTCAATAATCTTTAAAAAGATCATCTGGTAACAATACATTACACAAAATTCTACAATATTCAACTGGATTAGTGAAAACTAGTAACTAACCTGTGCAGAGTCAAATTAGTCTGATTTTTGTTATTCCTCGCACCATACTGTATTATGCAACACGATGGCATGATTTTTCTCTTATTTTCCAAAGCCTGAACACAAAAAAAAACCTAGCTTTCGACGTATTTATGTTTAAAACAACGAAAATAATAAAAGCAAACAACTGTTTGACAGCTCAACTACCATAAAACCACAGAGTACTTTGGGGCACTTAAAATGGCGACCGGCCACGCAAAGGCATGATTTTGACGTCACACAATAGGGTTGCCAAATTTAGTACTTGGCAAACATATAGATGTCTCTTTTTTCATATGCAGCTCTTGGCTAGTTAAAAAGAGACAAAACGCTTTTTGACATGTTTGCGTCGATATGATAGATATTTGTATAACTGTTTATTTCTATAGTCAAACGTTTCAAGTCCATATGATTTATACGTCAGTGGCTGAAAAGTGAAATCAAAGGAATACGAAACACGAAGAAATGTCAATGTCAAATTGTCAATGATGACTGTCAATTTTTTTGTCATATTAAAACATCCACTTTTCCTAGTTTTGGGGAAGTGGTTATCTCAATGTAATTATAAAACCCTAGACCCAATCCTAGGATTCCATGTGTCCTGGGGTCTAGTCTCTTTCAGTACTTACAGGAGACACAATGAACATAAAAATAACAAATCAAAATGCTCATAAAAACGTTGCACAAAAACGTAAAAAAAACAACAGTTAAAACAATTAGTTAACAGAAATCAAAATTTTGACTTATAAAGTAAGTTAATATAAACTAAGTTAAGTGTAACAGTGGAGTGTAAGTGTATATTATGTACATATGTGTGGGGTGCATGTGTGTTTAACCAAGTTCTATTTAGGTATTAGGCCCGTGGAAGGGACGCTATAATCCAATATTATTGCACCTGTATTGTTGGCATAAGAACGGTTAGTTTCTGTGCCATCACCATGAGCATAGTTGGTACCTTGGTTGGGCACGGCACCAGGGTAGTCAATTGCCTCCTGAATAATTTCTTCATACTGTGATATTATTATGATAATCTTAATGAAGAAGGTGATTAAAACCATTTTCCAGAATGTTTTTTATTTTATTTTATTATAATCCTATCTCAAATTACTGTACCTGTGTTTCTAAGTTTGCATCAAAAACCCTACTCGATTAAATATTAAAAAGTGTATGCCAGGATGGGACTTTTCTTTCAAATATAGTTTACAAAATCCGAAGTGATCATACTGAAAGCTTGAGCTAAATGACACTGAAAGCCTGAGCGCTTTCATGTAGGAACTTAAAACCTCATCGTTGTAGACTGCATGCACTGCAGCACCTGCCTGGGCTGCGGAACTTGTTTGATAGAGTCACCGCGGCCCTGGAACGCAAAGGGCGTAATGAGGAGCGCGGATGGGTTTTAGTCAGTAAGAGTTTCTCACCCCTCCTGCTTCGCCTGGAGCGGGAGGATTGATTTGATGATAACCCACCCTTAAAAAAATGCAGCTGCAGCACGACGCATGAAAAACGGGATAAGCGCGTTCGAAGTCGCGAGCAAAATCTAGTTACCTACTTAATAATAATAACCTAAAATTTTGGTAGGTAAATATTGTATTATTTTACCAATTTGTGTTGAAATCTACTTACGCTTGTGCGTGGAATATCATGGGGACACCATTAGTATTAGCGGTCAGCGGTTTATGATCACTCTTACTAGCACGAATATTTTTCCAGTCTTTAAAACTTTGACACAAAGCACACACCAACTGTTTTTTCTCGAAACTGTCAATCATTCTAATTTTAGCACGGTTTATAAAGTCTATGGTTACTTTATAACAAACGAGTCTTTACTCAACACTTTCCCTAATTCTATTGCATTGGTAGCAGTTTCAATCCAAGCCTTACGCGTAGGTCTGTCAGCCGAGGTCGCGATACGGGTTTTGTTAGTACATCAGCCAATTGGTCTACAGATGGTGTCTTGATGACATTCAGCGTGTTACTTTGCACCATCTCTCTCACAAAGAAATGCCTAACACGAATGTGTTTCGTCCTCTTGTGGAACTCCGGATTATGCGCTAATCTGATTGCAGCTTCATTGTCTACTTTAAGGGTAGGTATCTCATCTAGACCCGTTAACTTCCTGAAAATTCGCTGAAGCCAAACCAATTCTCTTGCAGCTTCGCTGGCAGCGACGATTTCGGCTTCTGTAGTCGATATGGCAACTGTTGCCTGTCGCTGACTGAGCCACGATACAGCTGCGCCAGCGTATAAACAAACTACGCCTGTTGTTGACCGACCTGTGTTGGCGTCTCCTCCATGATCAGCATCACTATAACCTAAAAGATGCTTAGGTGCATTGCTGTACGTAATCCCAACGTTAGTAGTTCCTTTTAAGTACCGAAATATTCGTTTGACTTTATTCCAGTCGTCTTTTGTAGGATTCTCCAGTTTCCGGGAAACTAAGCCTACAGCATACGCTAAATCAGGACGAGTGCCCACCATTAAATAAGCAAGAGCGCCGATAGCTTCCCTATAAGGAAACGTATTTTCCTGTTCGCAAGCTTTCCCTGCTTGAACACCTTCTTTCTCGATTGGAGTTGAGACTGGATTGCAATCAGTCATCCCAAAACGTTGCAGAATCTTCTTAGCGTAGGATTCTTGCTTGATAGTTATGGAACCATCTGCTGCTTGTCCGATTTCAAGACCCAAGTAGTAAGAGGCGGGTTTGGTGGTGATTGTCAATCTTATTCTGAGATCATCCAAAAAACTGTTCGCCAGTTCTGCATCTGTTGCAGCGACCAAACCGTCATCAACATATAGGGTGATAAGTATCTTCTTATCTCCGATTTTCTTCGTAAATAAGCAGAAATCGGCCTCACTCTGCTCGAAGTTAAAATCAAGTAATATACCTTCAAAACAGGAGTTCCAGCACCTTGGTGCTTGCTTTAACCCGTAAAGACTACGATTCAGGCGATATACTTTTGATGAATTATCACTATATCCCTCCGGTTGCTGCATGTAGATTTCTTCTGTCAGTGTACCATTCAGGAACGCAGTTGTGACATCAAACTGTACGAGGTGTAGTTTTTCCTGGGCACTGACGCTTAGAAGTGCTCGTATTGTAGCGAGTCTCGCGACGGGACTAAACGTTTGCTCATAGTCAAGGCCTTTCCGTTGTTTGAATCCCTTAACCACTAGCCGTGCTTTGTACTTATCTATGCTGCCGTCTGGGTTGTGCTTTACTCTCAGAACCCATTTGCATGGCAAAGCCTTCCTGCCCTTAGGTAAGTCACAAGGCGTCCATACGTTCAACCCTCTCAGAGACTTCATTTCACTGTCCATTGCTTGCAGCCAGTTCTCCCGATCCTCCCGACTCATGGCGTCTTTATAATCATTAGGGAACGATTCGACTACGCACACATAATCGTCAAATCTTTTGGGACGTCTCAATAGACTTCGATCGCGGAGATCGTAGCGTGGCGGTGGTATAGCATCATGAAACACTTCATCATCTACACCTGACTCATGAACGGTGTTATCTTCGACTTGGACTTGTTCCAGATAATCTCCCTCGAGAACACGTTCAGGGTCATTCGAGACTGTATCTTGAGGATCTCCCTCGAGAAAACGTTCAGTATCATTCGGTAGTACTGCTTGTTCAGGGTCTTCCTCGGATGGGATCGTCGGTGGATCTTGATGTATGCTTCCCTCGGATTGTATTTTTACTGGATCCTCATGTATTTCTTGGTTAGCCTTTCCCTTGTCAATGGCGTCGTCCATCGGCAATAGCAACTCGTACTCCCTCGTGTTTGTGTCGGTCTCTACACAACTCGGTTCAGTAGTTGCAATCGGTAGTGGCTTCTCGTCGAAGATTACATCGCGCGAACGAACAAGAATGGTTTTCTTGCCATCAGTGATCCAAATACGGTAACAATCTTCATCGTATCCAATCAGTCTGCCCTTAATAGCTTTCTTGTCAAGCTTCTTCCTCTTTTGCTTCGGGATATGGACGTAGGCTGTGCATCCGATTACACGAAGGTGTTTGATGATCGGCCTCTTTCTATACCAAAGTTCGTAAGGGGACTTTTCTTTGTTTGTTGGACCTGTTCTGTTTAGGACATATGCAGCAGTGTTGATTAGTTCAGCCCACAGTCGTTGCGGCAACGGGTCATGCGCATACATCAGCGATCGGGCAGTCTCCACAAGCGTTCGGTTCTCACGCTCGCTGACTCCATTCTGCTCAGGTGTGTATGGCGCGACTAGTCGTTGCTGGATTCCGTGCGATTCTAGGATTTGCTGAACTGCCTGGTTGTCAAACTCGCCGCCATTATCACTCAAAATGCATTTTATGGTATGTCCTGCGACTTTAGTTTCATTAATCATGACTGCGAGATTATCCTTTACTTCAGATTTCTGTTTCATAAAGTATACCATACGATACCCGGTGAAATCATCCTTGAACAAAACATAATATTTGAAATTCTGAAAACTAGGTTCAAATGGTCCACAAACGTCGGTGTGTACGAGCTCTCCTGGCGCTGTTGCTCTAGCTCTCGTACCGAATTTAAGTCTATGGGCTTTCCCATATAAGCAGCCTTCACATGAGTCCTTGTCGAGAGGTAGATCTAGGCCCAGTTCGCGTTTAACTGTAGCTTTCACATGCCTCTTATTCTGATGTACAAGTCTCTCATGGTATAACTGCATTGTTGCAGATGTCGCATAGACTTCGATTGGCTTTGCAGGTGGTACATTGCGCACGTCTAGGCGATATAGGCCACCTTGCTGTTGCCGTTTTCCTATTAAGTGTGCTTCTCCGTTGACATAGACGGTGCATTCTTTTGTCGTCGATGAGAATACGCTGTTCGGAATTCGATCGTGTAGTGCCAAAACTGAAAACAAATTTTTATTTATAGCTGGGACATACCAAACGTCTTGCAGGGTAATTCCGATCGATTTCCCTCGAACTTTCGCTTCGATATTTACTGAACCTTTACCTTTAGCATTAATCGAATTGCCATTAGCCGTCGTTACAGTACGAATCTCGTCAAATAGTTCAAAATTTTGGTATAAGTCAGCTCGATTTGTTACATGGCTCGTGGCGCCGTTATCCACGTACCAATTTTTTATGTCACGTTCGATTGAAAAAACTTCTGTGCTTTCTACTGATATCAGGACCATGTTAGCGTTTTTAGAAGTTGAAGGCATCGTTTGCGGATTACTGCTTTTCGGAGGCCTGCCATCTTTTATCCACTTCTGACAGTTCTTTACGCGATGTCCTATTGCCTGACAGTAATTGCATTTCAATTTCTTATCCTTCTTCTCCTGGAAGGCGGTGTTTTTGCTGGAGTTCGTGACAAGAGCTTCCTGTTGAGTGTTGTTGCTGCTGTGCAATTGACGTTCGAATGCACATAAATGACTCGTCAGCTTTTCCACTGTTCTTTCGGATTTCGGTGACAACAGCCAACTGCTTCTAAAAGAAAAGAAGGTATCATCAAGGGTATCAAGAATTTTGCAAATCAAAAGCAATTCCGGTAGCTCCTCGTTATTGTCACTCTTCAGTTCTTGATTTAGCTGTGTCCAAATGTTCTTTAATTTAGACATGTGGCTAGCAACGTCATCTGCAGCATCTTTTTTATAGCCAAAAAAACTCATACAAAGATTGTATGCCTTGTCTTCATCACTACCATCAAATAGGCGGTGTAACTCAAGCCAAACTTCTCGCGCGGTCGTGTAACGCATAACTTTCCTGAGTGTGTCCTCCTGCATATTTGTCGTTAGAATTAAAAGAGCGGTCGAATCGGCACTAATGAAACTGTTTAGACTCTGGTTATACGTACTCATTACGGTATCTCCAGATCCAGCGTTTGGTTTTGTGGGTCTTTGGAACGAGCCTTGTACCACATCAAGCGCTTTCGGAACGGTCTTTAATAGGCATATGACTTTATATTTCCAAGTATCCCAGTTATTTTTTCCCTCTAGTAGACCAATTTGTTGTACTTTACCCGTAAAATTCTCCATTATGCAGGGCGGATCCTTAAACTGCAGTCCTTAAGTTGCAATGTGAGTCCTCCAACGATGTCTGGCCCATAACCTGTTGTAATCTACTTACGCTTGTGCGTGGAATATCATGGGGACACCATTAGTATTAGCGGTCAGCGGTTTATGATCACTCTTACTAGCACGAATATTTTTCCAGTCTTTAAAACTTTGACACAAAGCACACACCAACTGTTTTTTCTCGAAACTGTCAATCATTCTAATTTTAGCACGGTTTATAAAGTCTATGGTTACTTTATAACAAACGAGTCTTTACTCAACAATTTGGCCATTGCTAGGAGCTGTAAAAATATGGCTCGTGAAACCTTCCTAAATGCTTTAGTTTATGGCCAAATTTCAGCCCTGGAACGCTAGGCACAATATTTTCTATGGAGTTTGGGTTTCTGGGTAGGTAGGTAATAAAACTTATGGAGTCACATCGAAATTATCACAACAATTAAGTATGTACCTACTAAAACTTCAAAAAAGATAGATTAATCGACGCATGATAAATTCTGTGACAAACTGACAGACAATGGCAGCACTTTGGGTAACATTTAAAAGTTCGCTAAGCAAAAATAAGGCACGCTAGAGATAATTCTATGCTTTTTCTCAATTTTCCGAGTAATATCTTTTCTATTCATGAATCATAGCTGCTACGTTTATGGTAGACATCAGATACCCGTTCTATAACGATCATCGAACCACATACATATTTTATTGACTTTCTAAATATCAAAAACTGAATCGACTTCTATGCTTCTATGCGTGATTAAGTAATGAAAAATGTTCGTAATCTAGTGTTCGAGTCTGTCGAACTGTTCGGCTGGAGGGATGTTAGGGAAAATCAATGTAATTTATTCATAAATATAATATTATATTTCTGTGACTTTATTTATTTATTTAATTAGTAGTGGCTCTTCAACGAATATTAAACTAACACAATTAAACAAGTACCTACACTCTATTGTACCGTGTATCTGGCGCCGACCATAGAGTTAAGTGTAAGTTTTTAAACGTCCGCCATCTTGGCGCGCTTGTCGTGACGTCAAAATCTATAAAAACAAACAACTGGTGAACAGCTGCAGAAGGGTTTTGGCTGTAATCTATTAATATTTAGTGTTTTATATCAATTAAACAATGCAACAAGACAGGAAACCGATTTTTCGGTACTGTATCGTGCCCTTGTGTAAAAACACAAATAGAAATGCGCCGAATAAAGTGTTTTTTCTTGTGCCGCGAGGTGAGAATAGGAGGAAGTGGTGCAAAATCATGAATAGAGACATGCTATCTCCAACAACTTGTTTATATTGTTGTGAAGACCATTTCAACGTAAGTATTTATCTATTTGTTTGTATAAGTATCGGCTGCTAATCTTTGTAAGTGTCATCAGTATAACCTCTTTTACATAACAACCTAACTTGAATAACCTATATACCTATATCACCAGAATATGGCCGACTCTGTAAGAATGTAATAATAATAAATCTTGATTAGAAATTTTGTCGATATAGGTACCTATTATGAAAAAAACGTTTTGTATTTGTAATATATCCCATCCAAATTCAGTAGGTAGGTACCTAGTTTCCATTACATCCGTGTCTTATTTAGAAAAAATAGTTAACAGCATGTTTAACGATTATTAGATATATTTAACAATTTTACGAAATATTTTACAATCTGACGGTATTTGCCAATTTCTGGTGAATAATAATTATAATTAGAATGCTCACGCGATCAGAATGAGATGGAACCTTGTCAAAGTAAATTGAAAATTACAGTTCTCAAGTAGCGTTAGCAAAAAATTATGAATTAGTTATTTCTACGACCTATGTAGGGTTTATTTAAATAAACAAAAACATTTCATGGTTGCAGTCCTTTTAATAATAATGCATAGGTATAATATTTTACAGTTATTTTATTTCAGTTTTATCAATGCCTCTCATATTTACTGCTTATGTGAATTATCATCAGAACTTTTATTTTCTTTAAAAGTATCGCCTTCAGAAAAAAAAATAAACGAACTAGGTATCTACTGCAGATGATGGAGATTACAATGCGTTTTAAATGAGAATAGGAACGTCAATGACGTCTATCCGTCAAAATGTCTCTTGAAACGTAGGTACGGTTTGCAAAAAAAACTTACTTACCATACCAAAACACTTTTTTCACTCAATGATTATCCGACTAATATTATAAATGCGAAAGTTTGTGAGTGTGTATGGATGTTTGTTACTCTTTCACGCAAATACTACTGAACCGATTACGATGAAATTGGTATGTAGGTAGCTGAAGACCCAGAATAACACATACCTAGGCTACCCGGCTTTTTATCCCGGAGTTCCCGAGGGATCGGGATTTACACGGGAATAACGAGAATTTATACGCGGACGAAGTCGCGGGCGGCCTCTATTAAATAATAATTTAAAAAATATATCTGCTCACTCTACCGAATTGGTTTGAATTGAAAGCTATGACGTCACAATATGGCGCTAAGTCGATCCTTTTCTATTTGAAACGCATTGTACTTATTGAGTACGTTCTGCTTTAATATTTTGCTTCACTTAAAAATATTACAGCACATATTTTACATAAAAACTTACCACCTGTGTTTATTATAAAATCTTCTATATCGGCCATAGGTAGGTACTGGTTTTACCCCAGTATCTGTCGTTGTCCTCGTTCCGATTCGTTTCGTATTCATCATCGCTAAAGGATTAGGCTGTAGGCTCAGGGTTGTTTGAGAAAATTTGACAGGTACCTACGGGTTTGTTGATTCAGCTAAATTAGCCTTTTAAACCCGTTGGCAACTGTTGCCATGTGCGTGTGGATTGAGAGATCTTTTCGAAAAACTCTTCCAATCCCAACCAAATTATAAGAGGATTTAGGAAATAATTGTGAAAACTTCATGGTAAGGTAGGTATAAAATTTGTGAAACTTAAACAAAGAAAGTTAGAACTCATTAACTGGATCTCTCAATCTGGACAACTGAAGAAAAAGTCATAACGCGTATCCAAGAATATACCTACAGCCTATGCGATTTGCGAAGCTGGCTTTGTGCAGTGCATTTAATGCAAGTTTTTTTAATAGTGTTGGAATATAATCTATACATATAATAAAATCGTAGAGTTGCCGTGTCTGTACATTGAATATTTTCGCATAAAAAATACATAGAAATGTCAGAAAAATTACATAGAACACAAAAAAGCAGTTTTTGAAATTCTTTTCTGTTTGTCTGTTTGTCTGTGCGTCTGTATGTCTGTGCGTTTGGAGGAGCATCACGCATAAACCACTGATTGGATTCAAAATTTAGGTACTTAGAAATATTAAGTGATAATCGGAGCAACATTTAGTGTTTATTTCATCAAAATCGACCCACAAAATCAAAAGATATCGAATTTTAAAGTTTACGAAGAAACTTCATCGAGCGCTAAAATAGGTTGTTTTCATTGAGACTTCAGATACTTGCAATGCCATCTATTGAGAATTTTTTTAATAAGAAATGTGTGAAAAGACCCCGAAACAATGTATTTTTGAGTTATTTTTTAATTAAACTTAAAATGTAGCAAAAATAGTGAACATTTTATTATATTATCATTATTCATCGTAACGTGTAAGCTTCTAAGTTTGAACTTACGAGTAGTTATGAGTATAAAGACAGTTCAGTTACGTTGTAGATCGATAGATGGCGTTGTACTTATGACGCGTTTTTCTGAATGATTCTCCGCAGTAGCAAAAGGTCAGCCCCATGTTTTAAGTTGTTTAATTTTGAAGTCGTATAATGTTGAAACTTGAAATTATATAATTAAATAGTTATAGTTATGGATTATGGAAGTATGGATTTGATTGAATGACTAGATTGTTTTTCGATTTACTGGGAGGAGAGTAATCTCCGGAGAGTTACCTGTATCCATAAGTAAACTGATTTACTAACAGAATAGGTGAATATTTGGTATTATGTTTCAATGTGGCTATTATATCAGCCGAACACGTCGATCTTCAAGGTTAAGCAACGCTTGCCGAGGTCGGTCTGTGAATGGGTGACCATTATAACAACCTAGCCTTTTCCTTACTATATTGGCTCGGCTTCCAGACAAACCGGATTCAGCTGAATACCGGTATATTACGTGGCGCGGCTGCCTACCAGACCTCCACAACTCATTCAATGCAAGATTTCAGTCAGATTTTACTGGCTTTTGACTATCCGTAAAGACTGCCAAAGATCTACAAATGACAGCCGGGACCAAAGGCTTAACGTGCTTTCTGAGGCACGAAGGAAACTCGGTATGTCAAGATGGTCACCCATCCACAGACCAACCTTCGCAAGCGTTGCTTAACCTTGAAGATCGATGCGTTCGTCTGTTATAGTTTAGCCTTGAAGATCGGCCCGTGCGGCTGTTTCAATTTAGCCACGAGCTCCTCTTTAATAAATCGATTCTATGAACCCAGTAAAACTTTTTTGATATTATAAAATGTTAAAACAAATTAAATTAATCAGTGGTCTACAATCACCAATATTGTCAGTAAAAATCAGAGAAAATGTGTTTCTTTTTGGACAGTTCTGGACGAAATTAAGAATCCACTTGATTCAGCACCATTCGTTCGATAGTTGGTTTTGTTGATTTTGATTCAAGATTAGTTTGTACCAGGAGATTAGGTACCTGGGCTGTTTCAACCGATAGAGATGATACAGTGGCCTGCATTAGGTACCCTCTTCATATTTATATTCTTAATTCGAGAGAGAGATCAGGATACGTAACTGAACGTAGATTTTGTATATTATGCAATCTATACTAATATTATAAAGCAGAAGAGTTTGTTGGTTTTGGTTGAACGCGCTAATCTCAGGAACTACTGGTCCGATTTGAAAAAATCTTTTAGTGTTAGATAGCCCATTTATTGAGGAAGGTTATAGGCTAAGACAAATAGGAGCGGAGCAGTAATGGAAAATGTGACGCAGACGAAGTTGCGCGGGTCAGCTAGTAAATAATAAGAATAACATAATCAGTGTTTCCGATAGTCAATAACAATGTAAATATGTTATTCAATATTCAAACCGTCATTATCAGTAGTAATCGCAATGAATATACTTACACATTGTTAGCATGAATAGGGCCAACGAAAAAAAAAAATCGGACAAAATAAAAAAGTATGTCTCCCCTACTCAACGTTTTCTTTAAGGATTGCAAAAAATGATTTATCTTTTTAAGTAAGTATAACACTTAGGTACAGGGACGACTGATTCGTCAAATTTAAGTACAACATTTTTCACAATTTCTGATGTATCTACCTTCTATCTATAAGTTTTGGTTTATTAAATACTAGCGACCCGCCCCGGCTTCGCACGGGTGCAATGCTGATTCTAAATATACTACAGAAAAACTGTTACCTCGCGTCTGAGCCGCGCGGGTACCTTACTCATAGATCTAAACTCCCCTCCCGCACGCGCGCCTTGGTGACGTCCACTTCGCAACGGGCCGTGCAGCAGAAATCGTAATATTTTAATTTCGCCATAACTTCGAAACCAAACGTCCGATTTTAATCATTCAAAGACCAAATATTATCTACATAAACTGTACTTAGTGATGAAATACTTTATTTTGATATGGATTAATAGCATGAGTAAAATGAACGCGTTTAAATGTAGTCCAAAAAAAATCTAGATTTTTAAATAAAAAAATGGTTTTTGTGCCTCACTCGACATAGATAGGTATAGTGTGTCGCGGACTTTTTTGTAGATATTTGTAAGATCTACAATTAATTAGAACAATTCATGGTTTTATCTATTATAGTTTAGGCAGCGTACGCAAAATAAGTAACTTTTCTGGTTGATTTTTACACCTTGTGTCCGAAAAACCCAAATATCTTACGGAACCCTATTTTTTTCCATAATAAAATATAGCCTATGTTACTCGTGGATAATGTAGCTTTCGAATGGTGAAAGAATTTTTAAAATCGGTCCAGTAGTTTTTGAGCCTATTCATTACAATCAAACAAACAAACAAACAAACATACAAACAAAGTTTTCCTCTTTATAATATTAGTGTAGATAGTTCAAAATAAAGATCTCTCAGTTGGGACGATCGACAAAAAACAAGATTTTCATTTTCTCTTGAACCATTAAGATTTCAATCACGATTTTTGTTTCACAAATTTTTCCAGAAGCATAATTTGCAATAAACATGATAATTATTCATACTTTTTCAGTATTATGTCGTGTTATACAAGATCACTCAATTGAAAATTGTCCATTCTGAGGGATCCATATAAACCGTTATAAATCTTAAACGTGGCTTTGAAACGAATCGAAATTTTGTTTAGCAGCTTTCACAAATTTTCACAATTAATTAAAATGCAAATTATAAACAAATAGGCTGTATATTCTTGGATACGCGTTATGACTTTTTCTTCAGTTGTCCAGATTGAGAGATCCAGTTAATGAGTTCTAACTTTCTTTGTTTAGGTTTCACAAATTTTATACCTTAATACCATGAAGTTTTCACAATTAATTCCTAAATCCTCTTATAATTTGGTTGAGATTGGAAGAGTTTTTCGAAAAGATCTCTGCCTACTGTTGCCGACGCTACGGCTACGGCTGGCCGGCGGACCGCGCGCGTCTGCGGTCA
Source organism: Ceramica pisi (assembly GCA_963859965.1). Classification (NCBI taxonomy): domain Eukaryota; kingdom Metazoa; phylum Arthropoda; class Insecta; order Lepidoptera; family Noctuidae; genus Ceramica; species Ceramica pisi. The sequence continues at coordinate 5,483,694 of OY982556.1, read as the reverse complement.
GTTCCAAAAGGTCGCATCCCATTCACATCGCGCGCGAGTTAAACAATGGTTTGGTTCAATAAGTGTTTTCTGAATATGGATTTTAGATTTTCAAAATGTAACAGCACTTATTATTGCAAACTAAGATTTATTTTAAAATATCTGTTACACAATGTAGCTGTTTCACAGATATTACCAATATCATGTTTTATTAAGGTATTAGGTACCAATTTTTGTTTTTCAGATAGAAGAGGATACAGCTAATTATATGGAGTACAAAATAATGAATTTACAAGAAAACCATAAAACTGTGTTACGATTGAAGAAAGGTATCGTTCCTCACAAATTTCATTGCCAAAAGAATATTGAACTACAGCCATCATCGGAGAGGCAAGATGACGAAGTAACAAAATATATAGAAATATATGTAGAACCTTTAAATGCACCATCTGCCAAACAAAGTGTTAGCACTCCAAAGCTAAATGAATCATCACAAATTGATCAAATAGAAGCACATACATCTTCATCTGGGGTACACACAGAAGCTATGAGACACCTATATGAAGCAGAAGCATGTACATCTTCATCTCAGATACACACAGAAGATATAAAAATGAAAAACTTCCGAGGAGCTGGATGTAGCAGTTCATTGGATACTGAAAACAAAACGTACGTTGATAAAGGCTCTCCCACACAGACGCGTTATTATAGGAGCTTGTGGCTAAATTATAACAGCCACACGCAACGCTTGCCAAGATTGCTCCGTGAATGTGTGACCGTCTTAACATACCAATTTTCCTTTGTGCTAGTGTTTAGCCGATGGTCCCGGCTGTCATTTGTAGATCTTTTTCAGTCGTTAGGGATTGTCAGAAGCCGGTAAATCCTCCAGTCTTACCAAGCAGTACATTGTTAACCAGTTCATGGGCTGTGGAGGTCTAGTAGGCAGCCGCTCCATCTAAAACACTGGAATTCGGCTAAATCCGGTTTGACTGGAAGCCGACCCCATTGTATTTGGGAAAAGGCTAGGCAGATAATGTGTAGTTCTTAACTTACTGACTATAGGAAATTCTATAAGAAGTCTCTAGTGTTCAATACGATGTTCCGCAAAGGGGCAGTACACGCAAATTTATCGGTCAAAGTCAATATATTAAATATTTTGGGGGCCGAGTCACCCGCATCCGTAGGAGAATACCCTTCAGCGAATCCCTACACGTGGTCCCCGGGTGGTGCTAAACAGGTGACAATAACCGCCTCCGTGGTCTAGTGGTTATACCACCTGATTCAGACCCAGAGGTCCCGGGTTCGATTACCAGCGGGGGCAAATTTTTTGCTCGGTTTGGTTGGTGGTAGGACTTGTTATAAGTCCGCCTGGCAAGCTACCACCATCATATTTAAGCCTGTCGCCATAACAACAATGTTAACAGCATTGTTGTGTTCCGGCAGTTAGAGGTATGATAGCCAGTTCCTCTGTGTAAGAGGATTCCGGATTCCGGGTGAAACTTGCTTCCATCTTCGGCCTAATCATCACTTTCCTTCAGGTGAGATTTGGGCCAAAAGTTACCCCGTTTTGTATAAAAAAAAAAAATATATAAGCGCCCTGCCGGCTCCAATTTTGTCGAAAAGTACCGTGTTACCCAGTTTATGGATTGTGGAGGCCTGGTAGGCCGACGCTCCTCGTAAAACAGTTCAAGCCGATGTTGAATACCGGATGAGTTACTGCGATAATGCGTCCCGATTCCTTGCACACAACTGCGATTTTATCGTCCGATAATTCTATTCCGTATTCGTGTTTTTGGCAAGGTTTTTCCCTTGGCGAACGTCCTTGACGTAATACTAGTACCACAGTCTAAAAATCATACAGTCGTCCAACGAAGACGTCTAGACAGAGCAATCGTGCGGGGTGTGAGGGGCGAGACGCGGGTAAGCCGATCCCGAACTGCGAACAAATTGAACAAAACGATGTTAGTAGTTCGGAATATATCATTCAGGGATAACGCGTGTTTGTTTATTTAAAAATGGTGCATACGACGTGTGCTGTGAGTGATTGCAAGTCTTCATCTCATATAAATAAAGATCTGCGGTTTCATCAGCTTCCACGCACAGAAGAAAGGTAAATAAATCTGTTTTGTTATTGTAGAGTGCATAAATAATTTTATTTGTAATGTCGTGCCACGTTGATAACGCTACTAAAATGGCCGACCGGCGCACGGTAAAAAATATTTTTTTAAAAGGTTATCGTGTTTGGAAATCCTACTAATATTATTAATGTGAAAGTGTTTGTTTATATGATCCGTGTCAAGATGGTGGACTATTATTTACTAAGGGTGAATTCGAAATGGTGGACGTATTTTTTTATAATAAGGCTAGTTGTCCCCCGCGGCTTCGCTCCCGTGAACTGGCTACCCTACCTACCTATTTTTTTTTTTGCTTTTAAACCTTCCCTGTATTCTGGCGAACTAAACAAAAAAAGAATTACCGAAATCGGCCCAGCTGTTCTCGAGTTTTAGCGAGACTAACGAACAGCAATTCATTTATAACATTTTCATTGGCTAAATACTGCATTTTGTATGAAACAGCTGATATTTTTTTCGAGATTTCGGAGTTTTACCAAAACAAAAGTTGCTTATAATCATGTGTACTTTCACTGCCTAAGAGGTTTCTGGTGTTTTACAAATAACCCTGTATATAAGAAGATATGGGTGTCAATTCTGAGTTTAATTGGGGTACTTGTCACGAAAAAACCATCCTTTTTGAAATTCAAGATGGCGGACGTCATTTTATTTTAATTTGATTTGGGTGTCAATTTTGAGTTTAATAGGGCTGCTTGTTACGGAAAAGCCATCTTATTTGAAATCCAAGATGGCGGACGTCATTTTTTATAATTTGATATGGTTGTCAATTTTGAGTTTAATTAGGGTGCTTGTTACGAAAAAGCCATCCTTTTTGAAATCCAAGATGGCGGACGTCATTTTTTATAATTTGATATGGTTGTCAATTTTGAGTTTAATTAGGGTGCTTGTTACGAAAAAGCCATCATTTTTGAAATCCAAGATGGCAGACGTCAATTTAAATGTGTTTATAATATGATATGGGTGTTAATTCCGAGGTATATTGGGGTGCTGGTTACGAAAATGCCATCTTAATAACTTAAATCTGTCTCGAGTTTATCCTATAGTAAATGTTGTTCAGTTTTGTGGTCTGTAGCAAATTCTTTCGTATGTATGTATATATATACCCTTTCGGTTAGAATATATTAATTTGTATTGTATTTTATCATTTCAGATGTAAATTATGGGTGGAAGCTTGTAAAAGACCGGATTTACTTGAAAGATCTTTCGAAAGTTTAAAATATATATATATCTGCAGTTTGCATTTTGAGAATGGTATGTACGGGAAGAAATCCTTGAAGAAAACAGCTATACCAACGTTACTTTTACCAACTAAAGATTCCATCCATACGCAGACCGATCATGAAGATCAAATTTTAAGTGACGTAAAATTGGATCTACACAATAAACCCAGGTACCTATTTAAAACGAAAAATAACTCAAAGAGACCATGAATTAGCGGGTCCTTCATCACAAATTGCCCAATAGACCAGCACTAAAAATACATTGTTATGGATTGTAGTTCTCAGACACCAGCACGATTGACTGATCATACTTCCCGAAAAAAGAGAGAAAACAATTATTCAAAACAAGTAACGGGTTGAAAACTATTACTAAAAACAGAAAGATATTACCGAGGAACAATAGGGAATATGCACGCATTTTTTTATTTATAAATGAATTACTTATAAGCTCCAGTAAACACTAGAAAACATTTTTTAAATATCTTCATCAGCGATGAAGTTATAACGCTTCAAAGATTACTTTAAGAACGAGAAGTCCGACTTGGAATTTGATGTCACATTACGTGACGTCTATACATCTGCCATAGAAAACAGCGTTTTCGCGAGAGGGACAGATATATTTCCACTGTTAGTAATATATTTTTAGATAAAGTGTTTAGAGAGTAAATATTTTTTTATGCACATTCCTATTATTGAGAGCTTGTGATCAATTTTTATCCCCTAAGTTAAGCGCGATTGTAAAGACGCAACTGTATTTAAAACCACACTGTAAAAACAATAGATACCTACAGTTGAGAATTTAATTTATTTTTGCTTAAATATGTATTACACAAGCCCACACGCTTATCGATTTTTATCAAAGACAATTTGTTTGCCATCTAAATCCACTTCAGCTATGAAACCTTCCTACAACTAAACTCAACCATCAAATGTGGGATATTTTAACAGCTATAATCAAACATAATTATGTCACCGTCTCAAAAAGAATGTGTGCTTTGTATGGATGAGATGAGTCTTAAGTTAAACTTATTCCATAACATTATAGAAGACAAAAACAAAATATTAGGCTTACTTACATAAAGTAGATGGGCAACAGGAACCGATTGCTGTAGGATATGCTCTTACCTGTTAATGCTTGGAGGTATAACATCAAACTGGAAACAACCGATTGGCTTCTCTTTTATTTCCAGTATTAGAATAGACGATAAATTAAAAACATTGATAATTGTTACAGCCCTTTTAATGCTTGGAGGTATAACATCAAACTGGAAACAACCGATTGGCTTCTCTTTTATTTCCAGTATTAGAATAGATGATAAATTAAAAACATTGATAATTTAAAAAAATATATTTTTAAAAGGTTATCGTGTTTGGAAATCCTACTAATATTATTAATGTGAAAGTGTTTGTTTATATGATCCGTGTCAAGATGGTGGACTATTATTTACTAAGGGTGAATTCGAAATGGTGGACGTATTTTTTTATAATAAGGCTAGTTGTCCCCCGCGGCTTCGCTCCCGTGAACTGGCTACCCTACCTACCTATTTTTTTTTTTGCTTTTAAACCTTCCCTGTATTCTGGCGAACTAAACAAAAAAAGAATTACCGAAATCGGCCCAGCTGTTCTCGAGTTTTAGCGAGACTAACGAACAGCAATTCATTTATAACATTTTCATTGGCTAAATACTGCATTTTGTATGAAACAGCTGATATTTTTTTCGAGATTTCGGAGTTTTACCAAAACAAAAGTTGCTTATAATCATGTGTACTTTCACTGCCTAAGAGGTTTCTGGTGTTTTACAAATAACCCTGTATATAAGAAGATATGGGTGTCAATTCTGAGTTTAATTGGGGTACTTGTCACGAAAAAACCATCCTTTTTGAAATTCAAGATGGCGGACGTCATTTTATTTTAATTTGATTTGGGTGTCAATTTTGAGTTTAATAGGGCTGCTTGTTACGGAAAAGCCATCTTATTTGAAATCCAAGATGGCGGACGTCATTTTTTATAATTTGATATGGTTGTCAATTTTGAGTTTAATTAGGGTGCTTGTTACGAAAAAGCCATCCTTTTTGAAATCCAAGATGGCGGACGTCATTTTTTATAATTTGATATGGTTGTCAATTTTGAGTTTAATTAGGGTGCTTGTTACGAAAAAGCCATCATTTTTGAAATCCAAGATGGCAGACGTCAATTTAAATGTGTTTATAATATGATATGGGTGTTAATTCCGAGGTATATTGGGGTGCTGGTTACGAAAATGCCATCTTAATAACTTAAATCTGTCTCGAGTTTATCCTATAGTAAATGTTGTTCAGTTTTGTGGTCTGTAGCAAATTCTTTCGTATGTATGTATATATATACCCTTTCGGTTAGAATATATTAATTTGTATTGTATTTTATCATTTCAGATGTAAATTATGGGTGGAAGCTTGTAAAAGACCGGATTTACTTGAAAGATCTTTCGAAAGTTTAAAATATATATATATCTGCAGTTTGCATTTTGAGAATGGTATGTACGGGAAGAAATCCTTGAAGAAAACAGCTATACCAACGTTACTTTTACCAACTAAAGATTCCATCCATACGCAGACCGATCATGAAGATCAAATTTTAAGTGACGTAAAATTGGATCTACACAATAAACCCAGGTACCTATTTAAAACGAAAAATAACTCAAAGAGACCATGAATTAGCGGGTCCTTCATCACAAATTGCCCAATAGACCAGCACTAAAAATACATTGTTATGGATTGTAGTTCTCAGACACCAGCACGATTGACTGATCATACTTCCCGAAAAAAGAGAGAAAACAATTATTCAAAACAAGTAACGGGTTGAAAACTATTACTAAAAACAGAAAGATATTACCGAGGAACAATAGGGAATATGCACGCATTTTTTTATTTATAAATGAATTACTTATAAGCTCCAGTAAACACTAGAAAACATTTTTTAAATATCTTCATCAGCGATGAAGTTATAACGCTTCAAAGATTACTTTAAGAACGAGAAGTCCGACTTGGAATTTGATGTCACATTACGTGACGTCTATACATCTGCCATAGAAAACAGCGTTTTCGCGAGAGGGACAGATATATTTCCACTGTTAGTAATATATTTTTAGATAAAGTGTTTAGAGAGTAAATATTTTTTTATGCACATTCCTATTATTGAGAGCTTGTGATCAATTTTTATCCCCTAAGTTAAGCGCGATTGTAAAGACGCAACTGTATTTAAAACCACACTGTAAAAACAATAGATACCTACAGTTGAGAATTTAATTTATTTTTGCTTAAATATGTATTACACAAGCCCACACGCTTATCGATTTTTATCAAAGACAATTTGTTTGCCATCTAAATCCACTTCAGCTATGAAACCTTCCTACAACTAAACTCAACCATCAAATGTGGGATATTTTAACAGCTATAATCAAACATAATTATGTCACCGTCTCAAAAAGAATGTGTGCTTTGTATGGATGAGATGAGTCTTAAGTTAAACTTATTCCATAACATTATAGAAGACAAAAACAAAATATTAGGCTTACTTACATAAAGTAGATGGGCAACAGGAACCGATTGCTGTAGGATATGCTCTTACCTGTTAATGCTTGGAGGTATAACATCAAACTGGAAACAACCGATTGGCTTCTCTTTTATTTCCAGTATTAGAATAGACGATAAATTAAAAACATTGATAATTGTTACAGCCCTTTTAATGCTTGGAGGTATAACATCAAACTGGAAACAACCGATTGGCTTCTCTTTTATTTCCAGTATTAGAATAGATGATAAATTAAAAACATTGATAATTGTTACAGCCCTTTTAATGCTTGGAGGTATAACATCAAACTGGAAACAACCTATTGGCTTCTCTTTTATTTCCAGTATTAGAATAGATGATAAATTAAAAACATGGATATTTGTTACAGCCCTTTTAATGCTTGGAGGTATAACATCAAACTGGAAACAACCTATTGGCTTCTCTTTTATTTCCAGTATTAGAATAGATGATAAATTAAAAACATGGATAATTGTTACAGCCCTTTTAATGCTTGGAGGTATAACATCAAACTGGAAACAACCTATTGGCTTCTCTTTTATTTCCAGTAGTAAAATAGATGATAAATTAAAAACATGGATAATTGTTACAGCCAAACGTCTTCTACAGCTTAGATTTAATGTACGAGCCTCCGTATCCAGATCTAGGATCAGATTTTTTGGCATTTTCAAAAACTTTAGGTATTTCTAAAGAAAATTCATGTTTTGAGATTGGTGGCCACAAAATATTCTAGCCTTCTAGGTACATATTTGATGTGCCCCACTTAATGAAATGAGTTCGTAATAATTTATTGAAATAGAATTATGAGTTTGAAAACAAAATTGCTTGGTAGGTGGATATAAAAAAAATGTATGAACAAGACAAAAAAATAGACATGCGATTAGCTCCTCGTCTAACAGCTAGTCTATTCTGTAAATAACCATTTCGATATCGACTTCACCTGAGTGACTAAGCTTACAAAGTGAACTTTATGTCACACATCATAAGGTCTTATATACGAATTTGAAACTCACCTCGGATTCCGCTGTCGAGACACGAAAATGTTGTTACAGAATAGCACTGCAGATTCGCATATACAGCCAAATAGTTTTCAAAAACAAAAGGTTCGGTTTGCCGTTCCAGTTTTCAGGAATTCTGTATGTAGTAGCAGCTTTAAATAATTACCAATCGTCGGGTACTCTACAAATAGCTAATGGTACGGCTATTTTATTGAAACCATGAACAACCTCTTTGATTTATAGAATTCAAGCAACATTGGCTCGAAGAAAGAAAAAACAAAATACCTACATCTACTTACCAAGTTTCAACAGCATAGTTCTTATAGTTTCGGAGAAAAGTTGCTGTGACATACGGACGGACAGACAGACATGACGAATCTATAAGGGTTCCGTTTTTTACATTTGGCTACGGAACCCTAATTAATACCAAAAGTTGTAACGACACTTTTTGTTTAATCTTGCTGTCGCTGAACTTGCTGCTTTGCCGACCAAAAGACGCGTTCTTGAATAAAGGAGCATCTAGCGGAACACTTGTGAACCTCTTGAACACTGTCATAGATAAAAACAGGTTTAAATGGGGCGAGTCATCTAGGCCACTGTAGTCAATGCCAACATTTTTTGACATTTCAATGGCTATTTCGCATTGAACAGTGTGGTGTCGTGGTTTTTTGTACACAATAAATAATAATGAATACTGACAGTGTTTCTGCACAAGTTCCGGATATTGCTGATGGAGTTAGGTAAGTCGAGATTTTATACAGACAATAAGTAATACTTAAATGCTTTTGTATTTTTAGCAAGTACGCATTATAACCTCTCTTTACTATTGTGCTATCCAAGTCATACGCGTTCTTTAATAAATTTAAAAGCAATTATATTTTAATACCTCAGACCAACAAAAAAGAAAGACGGCGCACCGCGAACAAACAAGTGAAGCCACCTTTTTATCTACGTGTGTGTCGAATAAGTTGCCATTTGTTGGATTTTTTCCCTAAAAGAGTTTTACATAAAATAAAACTTACCTATTATTTTTTTATCAATATCCGGAATCCATCTTGAGTCAAGCACCTGTCTTTCAGCCTGTTGTCAGCGTTTCCTTTGCCTCTCCGCTGGTGGCGCCCTCTATGCTTACCGTTGGTACTAAGTATTTCAAGCGCGCATCGGGTGATGGCCCGATTTACCGTCATTATGGAACTCATGATGCACCAGGTAGACCTTACCTGGATTCCGGATATTGATGAAAAAATAATAGGCAAGTTTTATTTTATGTAAAACTCTCTATTATTTGTTTTGTATCAATATCCGGAATCCATCTTGAGTGATCTGTTTGTTATCACCTGGTGCGCTTAACCCAAAGACGCTATAATGTGTATAAAGAAGTAGCAAAAATAAAAATGTTGGGTTAGAAAAACTAATCACGTATAAATTATGTAAATGCATTACATTAATTTTAATCCAGTATGACATACTGCTTGCAGCCACAATAAAATAACAAAATAACTATAAAAATAATGGTAATCTTTCAATGAACAGGATCAAAATAATTAGATAAAGAAACAGAATCACCGAGAATATTCGAATCATTTTGCAATTCCCTTTGATAATAATTTTGGAAGGTATGAATCATTTTCCAGTTACCAGTCGCAAGAATTTGATCTATCGGAAAATTTTCTATAAAATTGAGATTGTTTTCTTGGATTTTGTGCCGCCCTCCTTGTTTATGTAGGAGACTACTGTCCGATTGTCGGTTTGGAGCAGTATCTGTGCATTTTGGAGTTGATGTTGGTACTGACATATCGCTGCGTAAACAGCGAACATCTCTTTTTGGTTGGCATGCCATGTCTTTTGTGAATCCATCCAGGTTCCCACAATATTTGTATCGCTGAGTCCCCCCATCCGATGTCTGATGCGTCTGTAGTCAATAGGTGCGTTACCGAGTTCATGTGGATCGGCATCGATTTTCCTACAGCTTGACACCACCACTCCATCTCTGACCGAGCTGGTTGAGGGACAGGTTTCCGCCGGTAGGGGTGTTTCACTGACAGCTGTCGACTGTAGTATTGCAGAGTACGACAGTGAAGGCGACCTCTCGGAGTTACAAACGTTGCAAAGTTGAGTCTCCCCATTAAAGTTTGGTACTGTTTGAGGGACCACTTGCTGCTCTGGAGCTGTTGGTGAAGTGCCTTGCGTAGCGTTAGTAACTTCGGCTCCGACAGGGACTTTGAGTTGCGTTTTGTGTCCCATGTTATGCCGAGAAACTCGAGGCATTGTGTCGGAGCGAATGAAGAATCTTCATCGTGAATGCCATGTCGTCTTCCAACTGCAATTTTGACTGGTTTGCTAGAAGGAAATCGTCCAAGTACACGACGCACCTGATGTTGTGACTCCTCAGGAATTCCGCTACCCAATTGGTTATCGAGGCAAACGTTCTGGGTGCCGATGAAAGGCCAAACGGCAAACAAGTCATTTGAAGTAGCTGATGCAGATGTGGATCTTGATGATAATTTAATCTCAGAAACCTGCGATGCTGCTGTGCGATGGCTACGTGAAAATATGCTTGGCTCAGGTCTAGTTTGGCCATCCAATCTTGCTGTTGCAAAAAATTTGGAACACGGAAGTGACTGAATAGTTGAAATGGTTTGGCTATTACGAACTGGTTCAGTTGCTTCAGATTGAAGATAGGACGGAAGGTCTGATCCGACTTCGGTACCAGAAAGAACGTAGAAAGGTAGCTGGGCGTCCGTTCTGCAGGTTCTAGTACACCTGACTCTAACAAAGTTTGAATTTGTGTGGTCATATTGGGAGATGTTTTGGTTCTGTAACATTTCAAAACCGTGGGACTTGGAAATATTAGCGGCGGTTTCAGTATGAAGGGTATGCGGGCACCGTTCAACAGCCGGCGGATATTTTGTCTGGCGCACCTAGATTGCTCCAAGCATACTGAAATTGCTTCAGACAACCGCCTCGAAATGTCCGACAGTCATTCGCGACGCTTGTTTTTAGTGAAAGCCTGCGATTTCTTTCCCCTGGTTTTGGCTCGATGGTTGCTTGCTCGGTTTTTTGTTTGTTGTGAAGCGTGTGAGCCATGTTTTTGTCTTTTATTGGTGTCTCGACGAAAAAATGTTTCATCAGCTTGCTTACTAGTCGACGGCTTTTGATTTTTATAAAAATTATCTTTATAATTAGATTGAGGTATTGACTTTGTTGATACAGTTAATTTATCCACCCCCCCCAATTTTTTGGAGATAGGCTTGAAGTACCTCGTCATTAAAAAGTGACTCTGTACTAGGAGGAATTTTATGTAACACATCACGATGAAAGCCTTCGGAAATCTGGCGCAACATAGCCTCACGACGAATATTTATTAAATCGGCTCTGCGACCGCACACTATTTGTAACAAGTCGTCAGTAACCTTACTATATGCGGATTCTTTTGAAAATAAACACTCCACTTTTTCGAATAACGTGCTGGGTGTCAACGTTTCTCTAAACTCATTTGACCAATCTACCAATGATTGTAACGTTTTTTGCAATTCGTCTTTTTGAGAAAGTAAAGCATTTGTTAATCCAGCAAAAGATCGTTCTAATAAATATGAGCGTGAATCCTCTTTTAACATATCTGATTCAAAACGCTTTAATTCGTCGTTAACATTTAATTCGACAAAACCGGGGGTAGCTGAATATTTCTTTTGTGCATCCGAAAACCGAACGGCATACCAATCATCACACTTAAAACGTTGTAGTTCCGTTAATTTTTTAAGAAATGCCTCATTTGCTTTAGGGTAAATTGGATCTTTTGCCGTTGTACTGACTTCCGACAAAATCTGAAGTTTGTTATTTTCAGGTCTTTGTAGGTTTAACTCGTTTGAGGTAACGGACGTATTGTTTTTAGCACTAGACTTCGTATTTTCAACATCAGAATTCCTCAGTAAAAGGTTTGTTAAATAAGACACTTGTTGTGATAAGAACTCAAATTGCGCAAAACTCACGGTTTGAGAGTCCCTTCTCGATCTGCGTTTCTCAGGGCTGGATCCACTACTCACAGAAGAATCACTATCACGATCTTTCGTACTTGGAGTTGGCGAATGAACTCGTTTACGGGATAATGAGCCGCCATTAACACTTCCCGACTCTAAATTATTATTAGAATCTTCCATAATAACAACGGAGAGGTAAAAAATTTCACGAATCTAAAACTGAAATAGTTTTTTCAAATGAATGTAGGTAGAATTTTTTCGCAAAGTTTAAAGTAACGCTTACAACCGAACGGCGCGAAAAACGACGCTATAATGACGGTAAATCGGGCCATCACCCGATGCGCGCTTGAAATACTTAGTACCAACGGTAAGCATAGAGGGCGCCACCAGCGGAGAGGCAAAGGAAACGCTGACAACAGGCTGAAAGACAGGTGCTTGACTCAAGATGGATTCCGGATATTGATACAAAACAAATAATACATATTATTAGTGTGGGTAGGATAATATTGTATGAGGAAGATATTTTTTAGTATTGTGTTGTATATCAATTGTTTTGAAAGATTTCTATTCGAAAAAAAAACACATTATGTGGTTTAAAAAAAAAAAACTGTGCATTTACAAACGAACGAGCGTTGTACAGTTGTACTGAGAAAAAATTGCGCGTAATTGTGTGATGTTTGCAAGTATTGGTAAGAGTGCGCTAGTTTGAGGGTTTGTATTGTGAATGAGTTTTAATTGGCATTTCTAGTTTAATAATATAGGAGATCTTGGAAACGAAAAGAGTAAAATACAAAATAAAAAAATCAGAAATCGTTTACGCAAATTATGCTTATTGCCAGCACTTTTTGAACGATAAAGTTCTAGGTTTCCAAAAAATGCCCGCCCGTCAGTACTTTCTACTGTTTTTAGCTGGGAGGAAGAAGTGGTGCAACCAGCTCCCCACCAAAATAACTGTCTGTTAAGTTTAAAAAACTTGAATTTATACAGTAGGATGCAACGTATTACAATAAAACAGGAAAATAACTCGGAATCGAAATAATACCTATTTAATATTGATTAATCGAATGGGGAAATTTTAAATCATATAATGGCAACCCTCCTCACACTTAATGTCACTGCTTCAGTTCGTTGAGGTTTTTAGTTCCAAGTACCTAACCTAAGATTCATAGTTTAATAAAAGAAACGATGTTATTTGAAGTACTTACATGTAAAAAGTTATTTCGTGAGACTTTTTCTGTGAAAGGCTGGTGTTTTTTAACCGACTTTCCAAAAAGGAGGAGGTTCTCAATTCGGATGTTTGTATTTTTTGTTTGTATGTTTGTTTGTTCGGGCATAACTCCGTCGCTTGCCAACCGATTTTAAAAATGTTTTTTTTGTTGGAAAGGGAATACTTCCCAAATGGTCCCATGATAAGGAAACCAGGATCTGATGATGGCATCCCAGAGAAGTCGAGAGGAACTTTCGAAAATCGTATGGGCAACTAGTGCGTTTGTATTTTGCTTTTCTGCGATTTTGCAGTGGTGTTGTGAGGGTACCACTAAAAAGTAAAAAATAAAAAACTTTTTACAAAAAAATACAACCGACTTCCAAAAAAAAAACACTACAAAGTAAAAAATAACTTTAATTTCGGAAGTCGGTGTCAAAAAACTAACAAATTAACAAAAACACCGAGTTCCGAAATTAAAGTTATTTTTTATTTTTTATAGTATGTTCACTAGACGACGACTCGTGACGTAGTACGAGCGATCGGCTTAGTTTTAGTGCAGGTGTGTGCGTGAGCTCGGTGTTTACTTGCATCAGCACAGTTTTGTGACTTCACTTGTTTGTTCGCGGTTTGCCGTCTTTCTTTTTTTGTTGGTCTGAGTTTAAGACCTATTACAATATCAATGCGTAGGTATGTATTTATCAAGCTATGCGTTTTCTAACCTATACGCTTTCCGGCCGTTGTGTTGTGTTGTGTACCTATACAATATGTATGTGTGTATGTATAATTATGTACTTACATTTTTTGTAGCTTTTTTTATTTCGAATACGAATCAACTAAAGCATCGACTACAGAGGTACAAACTATAACACCAAGAAAAAAGACAAATGCTCAAAGATGTAGAGAATATCGTGAGAGAAAGAAATTACAAAATACAATGGTACAAAACATAACTGCAGAGAGATCAGATGAATGTAGTGAGACTGATCAATTACAACCTAAAAAACCTAAAACTAATGCAGAAAGAAGAAAAAAACATTATGAAGCACAGAAATTAAAGAAACAAGAAAGTAAAAAAATACCTAAAACTGTTAAACAAAAAAATAAAGAATATTACGAAAGGAAAAAAATAAAAAACATTCAGGCTTTAAACACTTTAAATCATCATTCAGATGCGTAAGTATGATTTTTTTAAATCTTTTTGTTCGTTCAGGTGGAGTTGCGATATATCACAATCACAACACAAATGATAATATGACCAATCTTGTAACACCAAATATGTCGGTCATTATGAACAATATTCAGGACTTGCACGTAAGACGTAGGTACAAATGTTGCAGATTTATGTGCAGCAGAGTTTGTAGTGGAAAATGGCGTTACTTTTATCATGGCAGTCAATGATATATAAAACTATAGATACGTTGTCCACACTCTAAAATGACAACATGAAATGAAGCCAATTGGCCACATCGCGCTTAGTTACGCACCAACCTGTCGCGCGACACTACGTTTGTTTTGATGTCAATTTGACTATTACTTATCCTGTGACGTAACTGAAGATGTATATTTATCTCCCTCTAGCAACAGGCATCCCGCCGTACGGTGATATATTTTCTTTCCCTTTCGTAATGCGTATTAGTAGCGATCTAGTATTTTCGCCGTTTTTAAGCGCCGCGATGTTGTTGTCTGACGTGTCTATATATAATACGTCATTGGGCAGTCATATATGTCTCACCAAATAACAAATTAGTAGATATTCAGGAGTTCATTCATCGAGCACTGCTAGTGTATTCTAAAGATGTATCTCGAACGCTTAGCAGATATAACAAAAATTTACATAAACTTCCACTCATTTTGGCCGGTGATTTTAACATCAACTTCAGTATCTAATGAAAAATCAAAACCATTGCTACAGTTTCTAGAGGAGGAATTTGATGCAGAATCAACAACAAAATATAATACTACTGTTACGATCTAGGGGTTCGTGGCAATAAAAACAGCCGATTAATTAACCAAAAATGACACTTTAATAATCAACACTAATTATCACTTTAAACGCACTAATTATAACACACAATCGCACTATTAAACACTTCACTTCACTTAATTCGTAGTTGAAGATCGCTTCCGATGTTCGCTTGTATCGCCAATTCAATACTGACCCAGTCGCGAGCGATGCGCACCTTATACAGTCCCACAGTAATTTCCAGAACCTTCGAGAATTGAAATATCTAGAAAGTTCGGGAACATACCGGTCCCGACTGACTAGGTGTCGAAACATCGAGAATGTCCTAGCATCGAAAAGTCTAGAAAGATCGTGACCCAATTAGTTCCACTACTCGATACTAGATGGCGTTAGTAGTACGTTGTGTACCCGGCATTAATTCTGGCGCGTAACACTACCATTGATGCAGTTTTATCAAGACATTTAAATAAAATAGAATCCCAAACATGTTTCCTACTTCAGTTACCACAAGCCAATTATTACTAAAAATTGAGCCTACTGGTTAAGTTTATATGACACTTGCTGACCCACGCAACTTCGTTTGCGTCACATTTTCCATTAATACTCGGCTCTTTTTAGTCTTAGCGTGATGATATGTAGCCTATATCCTTAAAACGCTTAACAACATAAGAATAATGACATTGAGGAAAGCTATTATAAAATGCATAAAACATCACAAGGCTTCTGAAGACCCTAGAAATATTTCCATAACGATTCTGCACTATAATATTGTCAATTCAATGGCATACGCTTACGGCGATCACAAAATGTGCCAGAGCTACTACTGTGAAAAAAATACAATGAAAAAGACGGAACTCAAAAAGATCCAAAATTCAACATTTGCATTTCGAATAAATGCAATTGTTTTAAGTGTAGCAGCTAAATCGCGAAGTTTAATCGAAGATTTGGATTGTGGATACAAATATTATCGAATGCTTTAGCGTCATAGCTAAGTTTATTGGGGGAAAAACGACAAATTTAGCCCAAAAACGAGGCTACCAAGGTAGATGCGGCTATAGTATCATTTAAAATCTGCTATTACATCCATCCAAAAAGCATCCCGGCGGTAAAATTGAAGAAATGGTAAAAAAGAAAGCACTTAAACGGAAGTATTTTGTAGAGCACCCAGTGAAGAAAAAAAGAGCTTTGAAAGACAAACAAAAAACAACACGATTATGGCCCCGCCAATTCTGCACCAGACATGTCACAAGAAGAACTAAAAATGGCGCAAGGTGAATTTTTAAAGATTTTAGAATCGCTTACCGCAGACAAAAAGGCAATAGAACAAGCAATTATACTGCAAAGGAAAAGTAGTGAGTGGTTGGAAATTAGACGAAAATTAATCACAGAATCAAACTTTGGCTCAATATGTAAACGAAAACCATCATCAAATACAGCGAATTTGGTAAAAAACATATTATTATTGTATAAGAAAAAATTGGCCCATGTGAATTTCCATTGCTCATGGAGTTGATAATGAAAAACAGGCGCTGCTGCAATTGCAGCAACAGGAGAATGTCAAGATCTCGCCTTGTGGTTTATTTATTGATCCCATACACCCATTTATTGGAGCCACTCCTGACGGGTTTATAAATGACTAGCTGACCCGTGCAACGTCGTCTGCGTAACATTTTTCATTACTGCTCCGCTCCTATTGGTCTTAGCGTGATGATATATAGCCTATAGCCTTCCTCGATAAATGGGCTATCTAACACTGAAAGAATTTTTTCAAATCGGACCAGTAGTTTCTGAGATTAGCGCGTTCAACCAAACAAACAAACAAAAAATCAAACAAACAAACTCTTCTGCTTTATAATATTAGTATAGATGACATGATTGTCGAAGTAAAGTGTCCTATCACCGCTTCGAAGAAAGGAATGTCAATAGCCATTGAAGATAATAAAATTCAAATACCTATTAAAATACAACAAACTTAGGCAGACTTGTTCCATAAATAAAAAGAGCAATTGGAACTACCAAATTCCGGGCCAACTGCATGTCACAGGACGGCAGGTATGTCTTCTTGGAATCTGGGCAGGTGAGAATGAGCCATTGTACACAGAACGAATAGAAAGAGATGACAATTGTTGGCTAACAAATATGCACCAAAGCTGGTAGTTTTACCTCAAATGCTTACTAAAGTCCGGCCGCGGAGCAGGAAGAATTTCGTCCTTTGACCTTTTATTATCTGTCTGTCACTCCCGCGTTAAAAGTTTGTGTCTCGCTCGCACAGATGCAATGGCCGCCGTCCTCAAGGATTGGAAACCTTTTACCTAATAGTGTAAGGTTTGTTCTTGTTTGCATGTGTAAATCCCGTAAAAAAAAGAGGAATCGAAATTAGTTAAGACTAGATGATAATGTAGACAAAACTGTTGATTCTTTTTGTAATAAATGTGATAGGCGAGACGTCTTCGGAAAGCAGACTCCGATACGGGTAGAGGAATCGGATTCTGATTTATGTTTTTTTTTTATTATTATTTCTGCCGTATTAGTAATTGTAACTCGATTTTATAACTTATAATATAAAATCAAAATAAATAATTTATATGAAAACAAATTTTTTTTATTTTCTGAATTGGTAAATTCTCTTCTGAGTTCAAATATTAATTTCATGTTAACCGCACTCAATACAAAAATGTTTGTGACCACTGTCAGTAAAGAGGTCATTGTACGAAATTCTTCCTGCTCCGCGACTGGACTTTTTTCTGGACTGGAAATTATAGACAGTAGGTAAAGTGGCATGCCAATTAGAAACCATGCATTCCAAGGCAAGGGAAATAAGCAGCCAGATAAGAGCGCACCCAGTACACACTCTCTGCCTCAACCAGATTTGCAGCTACCAGGTCCAAGCACACTCGTTACTAATATTAGTAATTTTTTATTACTTTTTAACCGACTTCCCAAAAAGGAGGAGGTTATCAATTCGGTTGTATGTTTTTTTTTTTTTATGTTTGTTACCTCATAACTCCGACAATTATGAACCGATTTGAAACAATTCTTGTTTTATCTGAAAGGATATATGGATACTTGCAGATTGGTCCCATTTAAATCATATCAAAATCGGTTACGAACTTTGGATTTTAAGTCGAAATACCAGGAATTTGACTATTTAGATGATTCTTTGATAATCGAAATTGCGTATTTTGCTTTTCTGCGATTTTGCAGTGGTGTTGTTAGGTGTGGGGTACCACTAAAAAGTGAAAAATACTAATAATACTAATAATACTATTGTAAGTTCTCTTAATCAGAAATTATTATAAATCATCATATTTATTAGTATATTATTTTAGCAAATATATATGTATTTTATAGTATATGTATATATATATTATTTGTATACTTTGTTGTATCGATATGACTCAATTATATTTTATTTTTATTTGTTTGTTGTACACCTACCACAGTGTAGTCTTTTTAACCCAAAGGTTGACTGGTAGAGAATGCCTTGTTGCATTAAGTCCGCCCATGTACCACTATTGTGCATAAAGTCTAAATAAATAAATAAATAAAAATAAAAAACTTTTTACAAAAAATAACTTTAATTTCGGAAGTCGGTGCAGTCAAAATACGAAGAAAGTAATAAAAACACCGACTTCCAAAATTAAAGTTATTTTTTACTTTGTAGTGTTTTTTTTTGGAAGTCGGTTGTATTTTTTGTAAAAAGTTTTTTTTTGTATTATATATAATTAGAAGATGATTTATATATTTATATTTATATATATATATATATCTAGATACTTACGAATAACATCAATTACATTTCACAACTTATTGTGATAAATAACTGGTCCATTTGAAATATATGCTTTGAGTCTGATCAAGTTTGCATTGTTTATCCCTAATGGGAACGCCCACACCTGACGACGTACCGCTCTTTGGTCATCCCTGATTCCTTGGTGTACGTTACCCCAGCAAGAAAGTATCTCCTAGAGTTAAATGAGTGGAACGTATAGTTGGTGCCTTATCTGGTGTAAATGTGCCCCCACATAAAAAATGTGTGCCCCCTGTCATTTTGGAAAAAAACGGAAAAAGCGATTCCTGCTGGGGTAACGTTTTTCTAGCAGGAAAATTCTAAACGAGTGATCGGAGAGAGAAAAATTGTGCATGGCCAGAGAGCTTACATGTGTGCCAAAATGTGCCCCCAAAAATAAAATCTGTGCCCCTTCAGATTTACGAGATATTGCATTTCCTGCTGGAGTAACGTTTTGATGAATCGTATATCTCTAAAACCATTGTGCATGTGCCCATGTAGAATAAACATACACGGGTAGCTCTTAATGTGTGCCCCTATGTGCCCCAAATTAGATTTAAGAAAATATTTATAGTTTTCAAGTTATCGTGGTTTTATGAAAACCCGAAAAAACATCGCAGCGCCTAAATGATAAAAGTCAAAACAATGGTGTCATAATTTTGACGGCAAAATACAAGGAACCGGCTCAATCCCAGATGTGTAGGTGTAAACCAAAATCTTGTGCCTTTAGTCAAAAATATAAATATCTGGATATACTTATTTCTTTCGTTCACACATAAATTACTGCCGGTCGATTCTGTTGACATCTCACCGTGATCACTTAGGTGGAGTGAATGACAGTGCCATCTTGTTTGTATGGTTTGACAGCTCAAATTTGAATGACTACTAAAAAGCGACGGATTCATACATATCGATGACCTTCTTTACTTTACTCACTAACCGGTTCACACGTGTTGTGCCTGAGTACACTGAAGTAGAAAAGTAATAAGAAATAAAATAATGTTGTTATTGGATTATATTCTACTATCTGTTTCTATGACCTTACACATGATTAAGTACATTATAAATAGTAGCCTAATGCCTAAGTGCTATTCCAAGGTAAGCTATCTTCTCCATTCTAAATTTGATTAAATACATTCAGCAGTGCGATTCTGTGAACATGTCGAAGCGAACACTTAGGCGAAGTGAACGACGAGTGAGCTGTCAAACCATACAAACAAGATGGCACTGTCATTCACTCCACCTAAGTGATCACGGTGAGATGTCAACAGAATCGACCGGCAGTAATTTATGTGTGAACGAAAGAAATAAGTATATCCAGATATTTATATTTTTGACTAAAGGCACAAGATTTTGGTTTACACCTACACATCTGGGATTGAGCCGGTTCCTTGTATTTTGCCGTCAAAATTATGACACCATTGTTTTGACTTTTAGCAAGATTATTCAAAAACGCATGCATGAACAGTTTTGAAACTTTGTATGGTTATTATTAGCGTCAAGAAGGACCGCATACAGTTTTCAGCGAACTTATATCTTGTCTCATTTAGGCGCTGCGATGTTTTTTCGGGTTTTCATAAAACCACGATAACTTGAAAACTATAAATATTTTCTTAAATCTAATTTGGGGCACATAGGGGCACACATTAAGAGCTACTCGTGTATGTTTATTCTACATGGGCACATGCACAATGGTTTTAGAGATATACGATTCATCAAAACGTTACTCCAGCAGGAAATGCAATATCTCGTAAATCTGAAGGGGCACAGATTTTATTTTTGGGGGCACATTTTGGCACACATGTAAGCTCTCTGGCCATGCACAATTTTTCTCTCTCCGATCATTCGTTTAGAATTTTCCTGCTAGAAAAACGTTACCCCAGCAGGAATCGTTTTTTCCGTTTTTTTCCAAAATGACAGGGGGCACACATTTTTTATGTGGGGGCACATTTACACCAGATAAGGCACCAACTATACGTTCCACTCATTTAACTCTAGGAGATACTTTCTTGCTGGGGTAACGTACACGATTCCTTGCTGTACTATGTTATAGTAAATGTGGGCCGAGGCTGGGCGAGGATGCCTAGTTGTGGCCAAGGCTTGTATTATTGCAAGTGCTTTTCTCAAAAAATTCGTGGAAATTAAAATACAATTACTTTTCAAAGTCAATGTCGAACAACCAGCAATAATGATAATTCCAGCGTAAACTTTTTCATTTTTTTATTTCAATAAAGAGCTTTATATTTGCAAGCTAGTTCGAAATTTAAATAAAACCTTTGAAAAGTTACCTCCTTGGTTGCCATGATTCGCAATATAAGATCGTGCCATTTTTAAATTATACGATAGATTGGTAGGTATGTAATTTATTTGGCAGCAATACACGATAGATATGGATTTTCATACAACTTGCCGGCCGCTGCTCGGCTAGTACGGCAATTATGATTTAACTCGAAGAAGGTTGTCAAAATAATGCTCACATTTCCAAGCATGTTTGAGAAAAAGTATTTTATGAGGCTTATCGGTGTCGGATCGTAACTCTAGTGAGCAAGCGCTGTTACAGTCATGTAAAAATGGAAATTAGGGTAATATTAAAAAAAACTAAAATTGTTGGCAAGTTATAAAAAAAAATGCTTTTTAATTCTCGTTTTCCATATCCCTAAAAACTAAACCTTGAAAATACTAACATGAATTCCGTAAATCAAAGTTAACTTTACCTACTGTAACAATGTTATACTGTGACGCAAAATTTTTGCACAACGGGGTCAGCGAGTTCATTTGAACAGCGCGTTCGCGTCACTTGCCACGCGAGGGAAGGTACTGCGCTCGAATATCCTGGCCCTAAGTGAAAATCAAAGCAGATGTTTTGACGCGTTTCGACTTCATGCAAAAGCATGCATTTTTCTCTTATAAAAACAACGATATGCGTATTTTTTTTATGATTATGAAAAATTAAGAGTGTTCTTAGTGAAGTATGGGGCCGGAAACACGATTGACAAAACTTTTCTCGATGGAAAAAATCGCAAAGTTTCCCTAAAATCTGCTTTTTTGTTACGACCACTAAGAGAAAAACCTATGTTATTCGATTGTTATCAAAGCAATTGTTACCTATAAAATTTTGTCTACATGGCCACTATTATACTTTAATGAATTATGGAATTATTTTTCTATATGAACAGAAATAAAATTTTTAAAATTAAATATTTGTAAACATTATAATAGTAGGTAGTAGTATAGTGCAATAGAATTGCGCGCGGGCCGGGTCATACTGCCGCTCCCGGCCCCCGCCAGTCGTCCGCAACGCGTCATAAAGAGCATTCGTGTACAACTTTAGCACGCGCGTTGTCGGCGCCTACGAAAATATTGTACCTAAGTAAAAAGTGACAAAAATGGCAAATAAACGTAACAAAATAAAAAAATATTCTCGACAGAAATTGAAGAAGCTGAAATTATTGAACCTGATCGGGTTACAAGTTTATCTAGCATACCAATATTCATTTATATTCTACTTTAGGGCCACCATTAGACGTTGGACTTTTTGTACGTGAAAACAAAAAATCTGCGAAGATGGGTTGTTTTTTTGATTAGATTTTTGTTCATTATTTTACGCAGAAAAATTTGCTAAATTTATTTTAGAAAAATCTGTTATCTGTGGTGGCCATTATGGGTTCTGCATTTATCTACTCACTAGCGGCCCCCCGCGGCTTCGCTCCCGTCAATTAAGTATTCATTGCACATATCGAGTTTTCATTGTTTTTAAGATGTATTCTGCTATTCGGGTCGGAGACAAATCCAACGAATCAATAACCATGAAAATTGGTTCAGCAGATCTCGAGTTATAGTGTTGTAACAAACCCGTCTTTGTTTTATAGGTATATATAGATGCGGAGCAAGCGAGCCTTAGACTTTGACTTTACATCAGAAGTCTGATTACTCGGTACTTATGGTTTATAATGTTTCCATAGAACTCTAAGCAAGGCTGAGTCTGATATTGCGGAGCAACCAGCTGAGCAGCCACTGAAAAAAACACCGCAAAAGCGGCCACAATTCCCAGAAACATCTGATGGAGCACTAGTGGAACTTCAATCCGTGACACCCAGGTTTTTTGAGTAAGCTTACATACCTGCCAATCTACGCACATGAATTTGTAATCTATGGAAGTAAAGTCATTTTCATAATATTACGTAATTTATTGTTCGGATATAGGTATTCTGTTTCACGAAGGCGGGTTGGTCTTAGTTGTATGTGTGCACTTGAATCTCACGTGCGGCACATTGTTTCTGTGTGCGTAAGTTCTTTTCTATGACACCAAACGCTCCGAACATACGCACACGAAAAAAAGTGAACCTACACACACATGCAAGACAATCCCGCTTTTCCCTAATATTTTATTTATTAATTAGGTTCGTAATCGTAGGTACGAAATAGTTAGGAAAAGTCAATGTACTTTATTGCAAACCCTTCCTCACGCTACCCACATACCATTTCGCCTTAAGGATTAGAAATCATCAAATGACTCCTCCCGCTCTTGCCGGAGCAGATGGAAGTGTCACATTCTTACTGACTAAAACCCATCTGTGTTCCTCCTAGTGACCCTTTCAAACAAATTCCGCAACAATTCTGTCTATGCTGCATCAGTCTCTTCCGCTCAACCCTAAGGCTGCAGTCTTGCAGAATTCATTCGCAACTTTGTTTTTCTTCTTAGGGTTCCGTACCTCAATAGGAAAAACGGAACCCTTTGTTGTCCGTCCGTCTGTCTGTCAAGATCCTTTTTTTAACAAGAACTCCACGACCTCATCCCACCAGCCACCTTCTACCATCGCATCGGACATCCAGACGCACTGCAACTTACCATCCCTACCTTGTTGCTCGTCCACCATTTCGCCCTAAGCCTTTTGCAGCGTCTTTCATAATGACCAATAGGCACAGCAAAGGATTGAACTCTATGCCTGCGTCTATGCTTCCGAACACTTACTAACCTAAAGTTGCTTTCAGACTACGCTATAATATAATAGCATTATAGTATAGAGCTAATAGCACACCAATATCGCGCACTATAATACTATATTATTGACAATGAATGTTGCGCGATATTGTTATGCTATGAGCTATATACCTACTCTATGCTATATATTATAGCGTAGTCTGAAAGCAGCTTGATCTTTTCAAAGTTAGAGTACCTAAACAGGCTCCTTTTGTGTAAGCTCGCTCCACCGTAGACTTTGTCTCTGTCATCTCGATCTAGACAAGAGTCAAGAGCAAACTCATCACAAATTAAAAAAAAAATGAAATACCGTTGAATATTATTATTTCACATAAACAACCATGATGCTAGTTATTTTTTTAAAGTTCATCTGCGTGGATTATGTTAGAGTAGCTTTCTTGCGCAACTTCGTCTGCGTCACGTCTCGTCTCCTATTGGTCGTAGCGTGATGTTGTGTCGTGTTGTATGTTTCTCTATACATTACCTTGAGTATGCATCACAGGTCTGGAACCCTCAGTATGGGATCTACAAGACGTCTCGTATTGAGGGCATTCAGAGAAAATTTCTTAAGTACTTGGATTACAGGGCGAAACAAATATCTGTTGACTACAATCACCGTTGTAGAAAGTACCCATTTTCTGCCGCTTGCACATAGACGTCAAATTAATGATATTTGCTACTTACTGAATATCGCAAATGATTCAATTGACTGCCCTGAACTTGTTTCAAAATTAAAGATACGCACTAATCAGATGGGGCTACGTCAGCGACCACTTCTGCATGTGCCATATTGATTGTGTGTTTTATTATTGGCAAAGCCATTTTTTGTGCAATACCTACCTACCTACATTTGAACCAATAGGGAATATGCATGAAAAAAATATTTACTATCTATACAGTCTATCTAAAAATATACAAAAATACGATACTAGTAGTGAAAATATAATCAAAATTACTGGAAAAATAAGCGAGATATAATTATTTTAAGAAAATATATCTGTCCCTCTCGCGACAACGCTGTTTTCTATGGCAGATGTAAAGGCGTCATGAACTTCGACGTCACAGTCCATATCGGACTTCTCTTTCTAATTGTAATCTTTGAAGCTTTATAACTTCATCGCTGGTGAAGGTAATTAAAAAATAATTTCCTGTTTGTTTATTAGAGCTAATAAGTGTTTCATTTTGCAAATAAAAAAATTACATGCATATTCCCTATTGCTGTACCTATAACAATCTTACATAAAATTTTACAAAACCAATCAACTTTGAGGGAATTTCTAAGTTAAATAGAAAATATAAGATGTAACTTGGTCTATGAAGGAATTATCTATTTTGTATTTATCTGTGGAGACTTGTTATTAGCAATTTAGATATTATTTTGTCATTATAATAATATTAGTCTGTAAGTCTTCCGAAAAATAAATAAATGATGAAAAATCGTTTTGTATGCAATAAATCCCATCCAAATTCAGTAGTTTCCAGTCTGTGCGTGTCTTACTTAGAAAACAAAGTTTACAATAGGCTTGTGTCCTGAAGAAATCTAGACGGATTAGTCCGTCAGTAAGATTATCAAAAAATAGTTCACCCGTGTTTCTTCTTTTGTTACGGGAACCAAAATTGACGAAGTTACGACGCTTTTAAAATTCTCAATACGTCACACCGCATAATTTTTAACGAGCCCCCACTCCCGAGTTTTGATGCGTTTTATCTTTGTCAATGTTCATTGATTTACAAAAACAAAAAGTACGTGTCGCATTATTTTTCAATACTCTAACTGACGGACTAAATAGTTTTGCAATTTGTGGATGATGGAATCTAGCCTATTTCACGCGATATTTTACAATCTTACAGCGTTTGCCATTTTCCTGTGACATAATCTAAAGTTGTTCTACTTGTTTTTTTTTATATAATTACTCGATTGTTTTATGAATATTTGTGTATCAGTAATAGTTTTGTAAATAAATGTGATTTCAATATGGATCGTAAACGTAAACGGAAAAAAAGGGTTGTACGAGAAAAACAATTGAGATAAAACGTAGAAGTGATGAAGAGAAATAGAATCCAACTGTTTACAAGTACCTATTCAGGTTACAGTTGAAAAGGAACCTAAAATGTTGACAAGTGTAGGTACCAAAAGAGCGTATTTGGTAAAACTATTCAGTGAAAACATACCACTGTTTTTAATAACTTTTTTTGTTAGCCTGCCCCACTGCTGCGCAGGAGCCTCCCCTTTATCCAAACAAACCTTTCTATCCTGAGCAATTTCCGGCCAAGTTTGTCCCGCAAACATGATGAGATTGTCACACCAACTACGCCGCTGTCGACCTGAAAACAGTGAAAACTCTATCCTGATCCATCTCTGGCCAAGTTTGTCCCGCAAACATGATGAGATCGTCACACCAACTGCGCCGCTGTCTACCTGAAAACAGTGAAAACTCTATCCTGATCAATCTCTGGCCAAGTTTGTCCCGCAAACATGATGAGATCGTCACACCAACTGCGCCGCTGTCGACCTGAAAACAGTGAAAACTCTATCCTGATCAATCTCTGGCAGACTCTGGCCAAGTTTGTCCCGCAAACATGATGAGATCGTCACACCAACTGCGCCGCTGTCTACCTGAAAACAGTGAAAACTCTATCCTGATCAATCTCTGGCCAAGTTTGTCCCGCAAACATGATGAGATCGTCACACCAACTGCGCCGCTGTCTACCTGAAAACAGTGAAAACTCTATCCTGATCAATCTCTGGCCAAGTTTGTCCCGCAAACATGATGAGATCGTCACACCAACTGCGCCGCTGTCTACCTGAAAACAGTGAAAACTCTATCCTGATCAATCTCTGGCCAAGTTTGTCCCGCAAACATTATGAGATCGTCACACCAACTGCGCCGCTGTCTACCTGAAAACTGAAAGAACTGTCTCGTGCCAACTTCGTTGGGCGGTATATTTCGTGTTAATACGTAGTATATCACTCACAAATAATATACCGTGACGTGACTTTCTATTGTTAAAAGAATTTTCAAAATAGATTCAATAGATCCAGAGATTACCCCCTATAATCTCTCAAACTTTACCTGTTTATAATATTACTAACTTTACCTGTTTATTATACTTAGGTATAGGTGAAATAAAAATATACGGCTTAGTTACTTTTATCTCTGATGCACAGAAATAAATATATCTATGCTCTGATGGCTACCTACGGTGGCAAAGCAACAGATGTACTATTGGAGCATTGATAATTCATAATACCTATACTCACCGGAAAATTGCAAACGTCGTTATTGTAAAATGTCGCGTCAAATTGTGAAATATTTTTTCTTAATAAGCCACGGACTAAGAAGCGGAGCATATAAAAAACTTTATTTTTCAGGCTTCCTGGACTCCTGAAACAACCTGCTGAAGCGAAGACTTCCAGTGTTACACTTGAGGTATGTACTACACTAGAAATACTAGTATCAAAGGACATATTTATGTGCAATGCGTTTCAAATAAGAATAGGATCGACATAGCGCCATATTGTGACTTCGTAGTTGTCAATTCAAACCAATTCGGTAGGGTGAGCAAAGCAAGATTATTTATTTTAAATGATTATTTATAAACATCGAGTGAAAAACTGTTTTGGTATCGTTTAAAATAACTAATAATGACTTTAAATAATTAAATATTATATTTCGCTAATTTACTTTAAATTGAACGTTTTTATTTTTATTTTAAATTACCTTAATTTTTTTATTACCTAACTAGCAGGTTTTTAATAAAAATGCACTGGTAATTTGAAATACTTATACTTATTTATTAAACTTTGTAATAAATGAAACAAAATTGCTTTAGAAACAGAAATCACACTTTTGTGAACACAAATAACAAAAATGTCACTTTGGCCTTATTGGGAACCCTGTGTCTTAACAAAGCCATAATAAAAACAAGCAAGCATTCAACTTCTTCATTAATACAAAAACGTTGTCAATACTTGTATTAAATCTAATGAGATGCTATTAATTAATTTTGGTCATTTCAGATCAGACTTAATGAGTTTCTCATCATATAAAGTACCATATTAATCAGCTTTTTTTTAAACAATCTCCTGAACAATTAAATATTTTATCAGCGGATGTGAGTCCAACACACAGCTCATGATACCAAACGCCATAAGTAAGACATTGTCGCATATCATCAACTCTATCTTCTCTACAAGCTGGACAGTACCAAGAAGGTTTATTATCGTGACGTTTTGGTTAAGATCCCATAAGCTTATCTGCTGTCAAAGAAGCAGTCTTCACTGAGGTTTGCTTTCGCGTTGCAGCAACTGCAGGTTGTGCAGATGTACAGCCAGTAATTGACGCCGATTTTGGATTTGTGCTAATCTTTATCATTGAAGAAGTACCAGGAACATCTTCGACTCTTGACAATGATACTGTAATCTGTGATGTGGATATGTTGAAGTCCATAGAGCCCTTTTTTCCTTGTGGTAGATGCTGGTGATCCATTTTCTATGATGTTACTGAAAACAAGGGTTTACTATTTTACTGTAAAACTTTTTTTACTTACATAAATCATTTTCCTTATAAGGCCTGTACCTGTGCCATTATAAGGCCTATACACTTTTTTTATAGGCTTTATTAGGGCATGGCACATGGGTAAACAAAACAACAATTGTATGGAATACACCGATATTACAGCTTTTTCACTTATGTGAGGAGATAGCTAAACGTATAATTATCCTATAGACAAAACACAGCACACCGGGTACGAATACAAATAAAAATACTCACTGTTAACTCTGCCAGAATTTTATAAAAACAGGCGTCCGCCCCGCGTTGTGGTTGGTTTCGACTGCAGGTTCCAACACGCTCGCGGCACGGGCCGCTTGCTGTGCTTGTGTGCGTTAGTTAATGTACATGCACACTTCTACAAACATTGGCGGTCATTTGAAATCGCGAAGCGGGAAATTTAAAGAATAGGCCTTATTAGGACGTAGGCTTTATTTGGGTCACCCACCTTGCAACTAAGTTTTCTTTGCAAACTGTAGTTTTCAAGAGACATTTGACAGATAGAGGTCATTGCCGTTCCTATTCTCATTTGAAAGGCATTGTAATTGTTTTTCAACCAATTTCAAAAAGGCGTAGCTAACACCACTGTTTCCGCTTACTTTAAAACCACGCAAACCCTAACTAAGGAAGACTAGTGAGTGTTGTAATGTGTCGTAGCCATATTTTTAACCGACTTCCCAAAAAGGAGGAGGTTATCAATTCGGTTGTATGTTTTTTTTTATGTTTGTTACCTCATAACTCCGACAATTATGAACCGATGATATGAAAAATTCTTGTTTTATCTGAAAGGATATACTTGCAGATTGGTCCCATTTAAATCATATCAAAATCGGTTACGAACGAACCAATGGATTTTAAATCGAAATACCTGGAATTTGACTATTTAGATGATTCTTTGATAATCGAAATTGCGTATTTTGCTTTTCTGCGATTTTGCAGTGGTGTTGTTAGGTGTGGGGCACCACTAAAAAGTGAAAAATAAAAAACTTTTACAAAAAAATACAACCGACTTCCAAAAAAAACACTACAAAGTAAAAAATAACTTTTCGGAAGTCGGTGTCAAAATACGAAGAAATTAACAAAAACACCGACTTCCGAAATTATAGTTATTTTTTATTTTGTAGTGTTTTTTTTTGAAGTCGGTTGTATTTTTTTGTAAAATGTTTTTTAAAATCGGCCATTTCATGATGGGGCCGAGTCTAAGTAACGTTAGGTTTGAGGGAAATTATCCAGGGATGTGCACTAACAGACGTCACACAGAAAGGGTTCTGGAGTAGCCATAACAGAGTCTCTGTTAGCTTATGGAGACTGCAATCCATAAAAAAAAAATGGTCGGAATACCGTTTTCGAGAATCTTTGCTATGTTGTAAAATGTAGTACCCTCAGACCAAATATAAATATATATAAATATAATAAGCAAACGGTCAGACTACGCCTCGCCGTGTACAGACGCGAGAACATCAAGCTACAACAATCTGTCGAATTTCTTTAATAGATTTTCAACTGCATCCCCACAGAATTAGGTTCAAGGTTGATTGGGAAAATTTGATGGTTTGGGTAGCTTGATGAGCTGGCGACTGTAGGTACATACAGGCATACTCGTACAACGTAACTACGCCTGGCCTTGTCAGTCTAGCTATCGCGGCTCGTGGGAGCAACACGAGAAATTATAAACTTACCAGTGAGAATGCCAAATAGGCTTGTGTCCAATAATAACAAATTGCTTGGTTTATAGTTTCTAATTATAAATAAAGAGACGTAGATAAGAAAAACCAGTCTATTTCTCATATAACGATGTCGTTTAAGATGATTAATATCTTTAGTAAATACATCGACAAATATAGGCATTCAGTCACGTGACAGCGAACACCAAACAGAAAGTGTTACGACGTCACGCCACGCAAAACATCACTGTTGTTGTTGACGTTTTCATACAACGGAGCAGGTGTAAACAGTTTTGTTTCGCAGACTGTGACGTCATTCAAGACACCATGACACTATACAGCGTTTTCGAGGGAAGTCTAAATTGTTTCTAAAAAAATACAAAATACGTAATGTATTATTGCTTTTCCGTTAAAATATAGGTTTTCTGGGATAAAATAAGTAGATATTGAAGTATACCGCGTGTATCTGACATCGACGCACAAACGATTTCCATGGGTCCAGGGCATGATTCTGGACACCCCAGAGTTGGAATTTTTCGTCGGTTCTATTCTCATTTTTTTCAAGAGTACCACAAATAGGTATCAGCTCAGCTGAGCTGATATCTATTTGCGGTTTTATTCAGATTGCTTTTATAAGTGAAAGTAGTTAATTAATTATTTTTTATTAAAAATCTCATTGGGTTAGGTCAGAATAACGATTATGAGCAGTCTAAAGTAAAAAAACCCTTGAAAAAAATGAAAAAATGAGAAAAAAGCCGACGAAAAAATCTAAGTCTAGGATGTCCAGAATCATGCCCTGGACCCATGGAAATCGTTTGTGCGTCGATGTCAGGTACACGCGGTATAGCGTATAGCCTTCCTCGATAAATGGGCTATCTAACACTGAAAGAATTTTTCAAATCGGACCAGTAGTTCCTGAGATTAGCGCGTTCAACCAAACAAACAAACCAACAAACAAACAAACTCTTCTGCTTTATAATATTAGTATAGATTTAATTAAGAGGAGGCTCCCTAAATTTTATGTTAATTTGCATTAATATTCTGAAACAGTCACACATACTATCAAAATGGAACTTTAGTATATGATTTATTGGATCTTTTTCTTTCCATGTACAAGACAGTTACGTAATTGTAACATTTTCACTCGATTAATTTTTAATTAAAAAATCATGTCTTTTTTAAAGATTATTCCTTTTTTTTTTCAAGATTGCGTGGCCTTTATGTCTAAAATAAATATTAACAGTAAGAAAATATAGTTTACTATCCAGTCACAAGATATTTTTTCTCTAGATCAATTATTACTTCAGTTATAAACGAAATAAGAATTGAGACTTACGACATTTAGTTTCGAGCTCGAACGCGATCAAAGAGCGCATGCGGTATTCAACTTTATTACGGCTAGCATAGCGTCTAGCACCATAGCGGTCTACCGGTCTCTCACTCTCAGTGCCGCGCTGTGCGCCGTCGAGACAGGGTCTGTGTCGCACGCGGGCGCGTCCATTAGGTTTTTATTTTGGAAGTTGGATTGGAGTTTTTTTTTAACAATGGGAAACAAAGATAATAAAAGATTTGTTCAGAAGAGAAAGAAAGTAGAACGTTTGAAAAATATTGCAAGAATCATGAGAGAAGCAAAGCAGTAAGTATTTTTTTTATCATGTACCTGCGTAGGTACCTACTTAAATATTATTTTGACGAAACATCTATTCTAAAGTATAAAATTGTATGACACCGTCATGTCGATATTCATACAATTTTGTACTTTAGATATGGTAATACGGCCCTTTTTTTAATGGAGTCAGTAAATTCCTCGAAAATGTATCCGTTCTGTTTCGGTCTAAACCACAATGGACATACATACAAGACTTCTAGATACCTCTATGATGATCTGATAAAGATTTTATTGAAGACGTTCTTATCAAAACAACTGCTAATAATATTGCATGCACCTGCAACCTAGCGCGTGAGTTCAAGGCCAGTTGCGTTGGAGATTGTGAGAACATAGGAAACTATGGAGACGATTTGATTATTATAAATAAATATTGCGTAACAATATTATAATAATATCTAAGTAGTAGAACAATTGAGTTATTTTTGCTTATATTTTTTAACATATCCAGAAGGTTTAAATTTAATCACCCTTAACCTTGTATGAGGTTGGAGAGAGATGGTAAAAATCAATTGTTCCCTACATTTATTTTCGCATAACTCGTCAAAATTGAAGGTACAGTTGATATTATTTTCGCGATTTCAGGTTTGGGCCCGTGGTAAAAGTTGTTCATAATGATGAGTACAATGACCCCTTAAGAGATTAACGGTGATTAAAATTACACTTTGTATATTATTAAATTGTTGAAGATGTTATATCCGAGTAATGACTAATAAGTAAATACTTTCTTAGGAAAAAAAATGAAGACAAATTTCTCGAATTTGAATGTCATCCAGAACAAGGAAAGTTATTGGAGACGCCTGCTCAATTGCATAATCTAGTTTCCGTCCCTGCGAATTACGAAGATAAGTAAGTACTTCTAATTATTAACCGACTTCCCAAAAAGGAGGAGGTTATCAATTCGGTTGTATGTTTTTTTTTTTTTTTATTTTTTTTTTTTTTTTATGTTTGTTACCTCATAACTCCGACAATTATGAACCGATTTGAAAATTTTTTGTTTTATCTGAAAGGATATACTTGCAGATTGGTCCCATTGAAATCATATCAAAATCGGTTACGAACTTTGGATTTTAAATCGAAATAGCTGGAATTTGACTATTTAGATGATTCTTTGATAATCGAAATTGCATATTTTGCTTTTCTGCGATTTTGCAGTGGTGTTGTTAGGTGTGGGGCACCACTAAAAAGTGAAAAATAAAAAACTTTTTACAAAAAAATACAACCGACTTCAAAAAAAAAAACACTACAAAGTAAAAAATAACTTTAATTTCGGAAGTCGGTGTCAAAATACGAAGAAACTAACAAAAACACCGACTTCCGAAATTAAAGTTATTTTTTACTTTGTAGTGTTTTTTTTTTTGAAGTCGGTTGTATTTTTTTTTGAATAATAATAATCGTGTTAAATCGTCTATCGTGTCTCGAATATTATTGTTTTTTTTTTATATAATGTCAAATTATGACGATAATGGTAATGGTGATAAGAATTATATTTTTTTAAGGTCTGATCGTAGCAATGAAACCAGGCATGAGAAATCTTCGCCGTCGTCCAGCCTCGTGCACGAACCTCTATTATCGAGTACCGATCGTGACAAAAACAACATTTTCACTAATACTATTTCCAATAGTAACGAGGTAAGAATGAGGCTCATACTTGATACAGAAGTACTCGTTGCCAGCTCGACACGCTTAAAGTTAAAAATAGCTTATTTGAATAGTTCAGCTATCTACTTAGTATTACAATTTATGGCTAAAACTTCATTACATTTTCAGATCGAAGTCCAAGAAACATTTGATTTGCATAAAAATGGAAATCGCCCATATGAGGTACAAAGCTACGGTGAAAACGTAAGTTTCAGCTCAATTCCCGGACGTTTTACTTTTAAACAGTATGTGGACAAAATGGGTTCTTATTGTTTATCATAACTACTTATTTTATAATTATTATAAAACTAAATAAAGGTGTCTCTATTCCATCTATGTTCGCTATTCTAAAATCAAAATACAATAAAGTTACAATATTCGGGCGACGCGCGACGTTCGGCTCGCTCGCGGGAAATGAAGCGCGGAGAGTGGCGGGGTGCATGGGGCGGAGCTTGCGTAGAAATTATTTTAGAGTGCCTGCTCTCTGGAGACCCGGTCCTTTGGTAGGCGTACGAGGGGCCGAAACCAACTCGCAGAGGCCCCGTTAGAAATTTCAAATGTAATGAAAGTCATTATTAGTTATTTTAAATCATACCTATTAATATTTGTAAATAATAATTAAAAAATAATAATCCTGCTTTGCTCACCCTACCTAACTGGTTTGAATTGACTTTATGACATCACAATGTGGCTCTAAGTCGATCCTATTCCCATTGAATCGCATTTGTAAGTACCTAACATAGTAACATACTTCTGGGATGTTCTATCCGGGATATTATATCTATATAATATATAAAAGAAGGAAGATATATAAAACTACACATATTATGTGTAGTTTTATATTATATCTTCCTTCTTTTTACTGAAGAATTTTATAATTGTTTTGTCCCTTCAAGGTTTTCTTCAAACTTTTTTAAAATTTGGTCTTGAGTCACTACTCAAGATCGAGATATAAATGAATATCTCTTAAAAATAACTTTGAAGAAAGCGCCATCTATCCTAAGTCATTGCCACTAAAATGTTTTCAAGAATCAGTAACAGATGTCGCTACTGTCTCAAAAGAAGTAAATAAATGCTTAGACAGATCGCTTGCAGTTTTTGACTAGTAGGGTTGTTTTACCCATAACTTTTTATTTAATTTCTCTTCAATACGTGTAAAATGTCAAGTGATTCAGAAGTGGAAGATATACTGCTAATGTACGCGTTGTCACTTTCGCAGAAAAAACGAGTAAGATTTTCCTACACATAGATATATTTTTAACCTTATACGTACCAATAATGTGGACTAAGTACGTAGGTATCTTTGGTTTTGTTGTTGATATAGTATTATTATAAGTCGTATTTACCATTGTATTGTATTGCAAACTGAAATGGCGGCGAAGGATCCGCTCTTACGATTTCGTTTCGGCTGTTTTTGTTGGCAGACACTTAGTTGGCGTATCTGTCAAAATATTCGCGTCTCTCGAAATAATATAATTATGTGCTAGTGAAAACAAATTGCATGTCTTTGCAATCGCAATAAGGTTAATTTTCTATCGCACATAAATACCACGAGGATAAGATATCGCGCAACCCGGGTTAACTATCATTGAATGGCAGAATGAGGCGTTGCCAGCTCACTAGATGCCTGCCGTGTGGTTACCGGCGCGACCGGCCGGCGTCAAGTTGTTTATTGTTGCGAGCTGGCAACGTCGCGCGATGTCTGGGGCCTGCGCAGCTGCGTCCGCTAGGTCTGATGTTTTTAATAATAAACATTATGGTTATGCTATCGATCGTGCCATTCGCCGCCATGCTTGACGCTTGTCTCGTTATGCGCCGGCTTTTTACCCGACTACCAAGGAGGGTTATGTTTTTCGCGCGTATCTTGTATGTTTTCTTTATTTAGGTACCTACTTTCTAAGTTTCAAACGACTGGATGGATTTCGACGCTTAAGATGTCGTTAGATTGGTCTAAAAACCTAATGTCTAAGGTTAAATAAAAAAAACAATGACGTACAAGACCGTAAATTTTATGTCTAATCAAAATCTGCAACAAAAAAAAAAGTGAATATTGTTAACTAAAATGACCATTTGAAACTCTCTACTTATCCTACGTAAAGGATGACTCACGCTAGACCGTGTCGGGTCCGAGCCGAGTGTCGGCCGTAGCACGGTCACCGAGCCGGTTCCGTGTCTGAAATTACTAAGACGGGCCTCGACCGGGCAATCATCGTTGCGCTGTGATACAGTATACTCGTCCGAGAAAAATCAGTGTTGTAACTAAACTACAATCATGTTCAATTTTAACGATCTGGAATTAGCGGCTATTGCGATCGCTCTGGATGACGAAGAATCTGAAGAATCTTCAACTACAAGGAAATGGAGTGTGCGGGACCGAGTTGTTTCCGAGCGTTGTCCGTTGCTCGGGCGTCACTCGGTTGCCGCTCGGTATAACGTGAGTGTGTTCATACAAAATATATGTAATATTAGTTGACCGTGCTACGGCCGACACTCGGCTCGGACCCGACACGGTCTAGCGTGAGTCATCCTTAATACGTGAATGGACGGCCACTAGGCACGGAAATGAAAAAACACTAGAAGGGCAAAGAAGGCGTGGTACGCGTCCCGGTGAAGCGGAGCTACGCTTACTTCAACCTTCGTGTTCTAACAACCGCGACGAACCGCTTGTCTCGTTGACTCTCCCTACATATTTATTATTTCTTAACCATGCCGTATTGTTCCATTTTAAAGTGCAAAAACGATAGTAGGAGAGTAAATCTTAAACATGGAGATGTTTCATACCATCGGTAAGTACGATTAACGATTGTATTTTTTACTAATAAAATCTGCAAATTTCATTTTACTAATAACTTCAAGTTCAAGTCTAGGTAAAATCAACCGTTTCCCATTAGCATAAAGATTATTTTGCATCGATTAAGTAACTGTTTCGTTCTCGAAATAGTGATGTAGTCGGGTCGGATACTGTCGATGGATACACTAAACATTACTTTAAAATATATTTAGGTTTCCCAAAGACGCTAACGTCAAAGAGAAATGGATAGATGCGACGGGTAGATCTGATTGGATGCCAAGCAAATCAAGCACGATTTGTTCCGAGCATTTTTTAGGAAGCGATTTTTTGATTTCAAAAAACAGATACAGATACATGAAACCTACAGCGCTTCCATGTCTGAAAATCGTCAAATTTATTAATCAAGTAAGTAATTTAATTTTTTAATGTTATTTGTATCAGATTCTTCAAAGCTAAAAACAGCGTTTGCTAGCTAGATATATTATGAAATGTTATTTAAAACGCGCATTAACAAAATTGTTATGGACACGTTCACACTGTAATGTACTGTATTATTGACCATGTATGCCTGTATGGTGCGCGATCTGTGTGCGCGATATTGTTGTGCAGTTGTGCTATGAGTTATATACTTACTATAATATGCTATAATATTATAGCGTAGTCTGAAAGCGGCTTTAGCCATGGACTTAGAGATCTTCATAATTATTTTGGGGGATGTATAAAAACCCAAGTTAACTAGAACGCACAATATAAAATTGTGCGCTCCTTTGAAATAGTCTCGCATCGCTCGCGTCCTGCACGCTTGTCAAAAATGCCGAAGTGTTCGTTGAAAAATTGTAAAAATATTACGTCAAAAACGTTAAAAAAGGATGGGATATCGTATTTTCGGTAAGTAAAAGAGTTATTTAGTTTGTTTTTGTGGTTTTCATGACTTAATATAAAGAGCTACCTATGTGATATTGATTTAATTTGTCTCAAAACCTCACTCAACGAACCGAGTAGGTATAATACGTCAAATTTCAATGGCCACTTTGGCAGCGAAAGAACGATGCATTACAGCATCCTTTTATTTTAGTCGCTTAATACAAATGACCTTGTTCTTATTCAATGGAGTTGATTATTTTTTAGTGTTAAGGTATTTATCAATCTACAATTATTTATACTTCATGTATTATAATATAGTTTTTAATTTTAATCAAATTCTAAAGGGAGAAGAGGTCTGACGTTTTTTTTAATGTTCGTAAATATAATATCGATTAATTAGGCGACAAATTATGGGTTAGCAACATGCGGTAAGTATGCTAATTGACCTCCCTGATGTTAAAGAATGTTGTGTTCGTTTTTCATATATTTTATAGATCGCTTTTGCCCGCGACTTCGTACGCGCATATTCCGGTTTTTCCAATGACGTATTATAATATAGACACGTCATAAACCAACATCGCGGCGCTTAAAAACGGCGAAAATACTAGATAGCTACTAATACGTATGAATAAAGGGAAAGAAAATATGTCACCGTACGGCGGGATGCCTGTTGCTAGAGGGAGATAAATATACATCTTCAGTTACGTCACAGGATAAGTAATAGTCAAATTGACATCAAAACAAACGTAGTGTCGCGCGACAGGTTGGTGCGTAACTAAGCGCGATGTGGCCAATTGGCTTCATTTCATGTTGTCATTTTAGAGTGCGGACAACGTATCCATAGTTTCATATATCATTGGGTTTTCCCGTTCCCGTAGGAATCTCGGGAAATCTTCTCTTAGTGCTGCCCAACACTCTTCACGAAATTGTTCATGCCTTTTACCATTTGATTCTAAACCAGTAGTTTCGGCTGTGCGTTATCTGTCAGTAACTGAATCAGTCAGTATAAACGGAAGAATTTTATTTATTAGGATTAATTACTTATCTCGGAATCGGTCTAAGGAGTTGTTTTATTTGCTTATATTACTTAGGTACCTATTTGAAATTTTTGTTGTTTAGTTTTCCTCGTGACCCAACACGACGCAAAGAATGGACATCAATCGTCAGCCAACAAAGGCGCGAAGAGTTTTTTAAGCCGAATAATGCAAGCGTTGTTTGTTCAGAGCATTTTTTAGACGAATATATGTATGTCTCTGCAAAAGGCATAAAACGTATTCTTAAAACGGCTGTTCCTAGTGTAGTGGTGGTAAGTAACTTTCGATTTAGTTCTGGTTTCTAAGATAGCGGTGCCATCATAATAGCCGTAACGTAATAGGTACAGCGCTGAATGACGTCACTAGAACGTTTTCTATGTAAACAAACGGACGTTACAGTGTCAATGTCAATCACCACCACAGAACACAATTATCTCACCACCCTCTAGGCAACCGCGCCATTTTGTTTACACACAAAACCTTATAATAGATCACAAAACGTTCTACTGACGTCATTAACTTAGGGCCGCTATATGATGGCACCGCTATTTTGTCAAAATAATCTATACCTACCGAATTTGTCAAAATAACAGTATCGTACCTTCATTCAAATATTTTTTTTTTTGTAATTAAAAAAAAAATATGACTACAGGACCTCAAAATTGTAAGTACCTAAGTACGATAAAGAACGAACGGAACCATAGTGCCGCTAGATTATAACAAATCAATATTATTTGGTATGCTAGTAAGTAAGTATCTCAGACCAACAAAAAAAGAAAGTCGGCGCACCGCGATCAAACAAGTGAAGTCACAAAACTGTGCTGATGCAAGTAAACACACAGGCTCACGCACTAAAACTAATCTCTTAGTACGTCACGAGTCGTCGTCTAGTGAACATACTAAAGTATAAAAAAATAGAATCATGCCTTCCTGTGTAGTGAAATTTTGTAAAAACACCAGCATTTCACAGAAAAAGTCTCACGGAACAACTTTTCACATGTAAGTACTTCAAATAACATCGTTTCTTATTATTAAACTATGAATTTTAGGTTACTTGGAACTAAAAACCTCAACGAACAGTGACATTAAGTGTGAGGGTTGCCATTATATGATTTAAAATTTCCCCATTCGAGTAATCAATATAAAATATTATTTCGATTCAGAGTTATTTTCCTGTTTTTAACCGACTTCCCAAAAAGGAGGAGGTTATCAATTCGGTTGTATGTTTTTTTTTTATGTTTGTTACCTCATAACTCCGACAATTATGAACCGATTTGAAAAATTCTTGTTTTATCTGAAAGGATATACTTGCAGATTGGTCCCATTTAAATCATATCAAAATCGGTTACGAACTTTGGATTTTAAATCGAAATACCTGGAATTTGACTATTTAAATGATTCTTTGATAATCGAAATTGCGTATTTTGCTTTTCTGCGATTTTGCAGTGGTGTTGTTAGGTGTGGGGCACCACTAAAAAGTGAAAAATAAAAAACTTTTTACAAAAAAATACAACCGACTTCCAAAAAAAAAACACTACAAAGTAAAAAATTACTTTAATTTCGGAAGTCGGTGTCAAAATACGAAGAAAAAAACAAAAACACCGACTTCCGAAATTAAAGTAATTTTTTACTTTGTAGTGTTTTTTTTTTGGAAGTCGGTTGTATTTTTTTGTAAAAAGTTTTTATATTGTAATACTTTGCATCCTACTGTATAAATTCTAGATTTTTAAACTTAAACAGACAGATATGTTGCTGGGGAGCTGGTTGCATCACTTCTTCCTCCCAGTTAAAAAAACACTAGAAAGTACTGACGGGCGGGTATTTTTTGGGATCCTGGAACTTTGTCGTTCAAAAATTGATGGCAATAAGCCTAATTTGACTAAACATTTTTGATTTTTTTATTTTGTATTTCACTCTACTTTTCCAAGATCTCCTATATTATTAAACTAAAAATGCCAATTATAACTCATTCGCAATACAAACCCTCAAACTAGCGCACTCTTACCAATACTTGCAAACATCACACAAAATAATTACGCGCATTTTTGCTCTGTACAACGCTCGTTCGATTGTATGTAATTGCACTTTCATGTATTTTTTTTTAAACTAATGTTGTTTTTTTTTTTTTCGAATCGAAATCTTTCTAAACAATTGATATACAACACCATACTAAAAAATATCTGCCTCGCAAACTATCTCTTAAATGCAAACTGCGCATTTACACTACGTGCATACGTCCGATTATGACTTATGCGTGTGCCACTTTCGCACACACTAAGCCACGTCATATCCATAGGATGCAGACACTTCAGAATCGCTTTCTCCGTCGGGCCACGGGTGCCCCGTGGTTCGTTAGGAACGATCGGCTTCATATCGATCTCAAAATTCAGACTATCCAGCAATTCATGAAACGACTTACTAAGCGTTTCATCGAATCTGCGGACAAGCATCCAAACTTCCTTATTGCATCGGCTTCCCGATACACCCCCTCTCAGATTAGTAGGATTCGCCGGCCACGGCACACACTCACAGATCCCGACGATCCCATCACCCTACTCCAAGAAAGTTGTAGGGAAACGAGCACCTTAAATAAACACAAGCACAGACCGCGATCCGTATTCCGACCTCGCCGCCGAGGTCCAGCGCGACGACCCTGTAAATCTCCCCCCCGTCTTTTGCCAAATGAGCCAGCCCGCGAAGCTGAGCCTATAGCTTTAAACTCCCCAAATAATGGAAATATGACCCAGCCAGTCCCTTGCTGCCCTCCCCCAAACGATGCCGCTGAGTCGAGGTCCGTACCCCACAGGGGGTGCCCTCAGCGAGCGGAGTTTTAGTATATTTTATATAGCCTTGGCTGGGGGCCTTAAATTCACCTAGGCCACCACAGGCAAGTCCGGTTAAGTAGCTGAGGCTCTCTAGAGTCGTTAGCTGCGAGAGGCCACTATCAAAAAAAAAAAAAAAAAATCGTACAATATTATCCTTTTTTTTTTTTTTATTATTTAAAACGGGGAAACTCTTGGCCCAAATCTCACCTGATGGAAAGTGATGATTAGGCCGAAGATGGAAGCGAGTTTCACCCGGAATCCTCTAACATAGAGGAACTGGCTATCATATCTCTAATTGCCGGAACACAACAATGCTGTTAACATTGTTGTTATGGCGACAGACTTAGACATGATGGTGGAAGCTTGCCAGGCGGACTTAGAAGTCCTACCACCAACCAAACCGAGCAAAAAATTTGCCCCCACTGGGAATTGAACCCGGGACCTCTGGGTCTGAATCGAGTGGTATAACCACTAGACCACGGAGGCGGTTATTGTCACCTGTTTAGCACCACCCGGGGACCACGTGTAGGGATTCGCTGAAGGGTATTCTCCTACGGACGCGGGTGACTCGGCCCCCAAAATACCTCCTACCCACACTAATATGTATTACTACCCAAATTTTAGGGAAAAAATCCAACAAATGGCAACCCATTCGACACACGTTGTTTGTTCGCGGTGCGCCGTCTTTCTTTTTTTGTTGGTCTGAGGCTAGTATATATTTATCATTTTTATGTTTCTTGAAATACAGAGGTGTGGATGGCGGTGACACCGTGTCTGTCGTACTACGAAATCAATATTACGAGTTAATATTTGTTTTTTTTATATACTTACACACATGTGCTACCCAAAAAATATATTTTCGGTCAGATAAAAGTATAATTACTTATGTGTTGAGAACACAATTTAACAAACTCTTAAAATACCTACCAACTCAATGTCTTATAAAAAGGTTTTATAAAAATGGTTGAATTTAAAAAAAAAAGAATATGATATAACTACAGTATACAAATTCGAAACTGACATTTGTTCGAGACTGTGCATCTTTGGTTTTATTTATCAATGGGAGAAGTACATTTAAAACAGATATCAATAGTCCAATTTCTTTAAATTGGCTTGTAAACATCAAATTTTCTGCCTCTTTTAATTTATGCATTCGACGAAGAGAATAAAAACAAGCACACTTTTTTATTTGTTTTTGGCTTCATACTTCGCATTCTCAGACCAACAAAAAAAGGTTTTCGTTTTTTTCGGCGCACCGTGAACAAAAACAGTGAAGCCTTAAAACGGTGCTGTTGCAAGTAAACATACACGCTCACGCACACACCTTTACTAAAACCATGCTCATCGATCTTAGTAAGTCACGTGTCGTCGTCGAGTAAACTTATAATTTAAAAATAGAATCATGCCTTCCTGTGTCGTGAAAACTTGTAAAAATAGCAGCATAACAGATAAAAAGTCTCGCGGAATCACTTATCACTTGTAAGTACTTCAAAAAACATCGTTTCTTATTTATAATACTATGAATTTGTAGGTTACTTAGAACAAAAAACATCAACGAACTAAAGCGTTGACATGAAGTGCGAAGGTTGCCATTATATGATTTAAAATTTCCCCATTCGATAAATCAAATTTAAATATTATGATTTTTACTTTAGTTATATTCCTTTTTAATTTTTATGTATTTAATATTTTAGATTTCCTACTAATGATGAAACAAAAACTAAATGGATAGTAGCTATTAGAAATAGCCGGAATGATGCAGAATGGCTGCCATCGAAATCCAGCGTGGTTTGTTCTGATCATTTTGATGATAACGACCTATACATAACTAATCGTGGACTTCGCCGTGTGATCAAAAGCGGATATCCTAAAAAGGTATGTGCAATAAAAAAAAAATGGAGTTTTCATCAACACAAGTAGAGTAATCAAACGCAGGCAGTATTTTCTGATATGAGTTACTGCTGATCGTTCAATACTACTGTCACAAAATTGTTTATTTTTTGTTTAGATGTTATTTCCGTCGTCCAATGTAATTGCTGAAAACTCAAACTCGGCGTCACAATGTTCAACGTCTACGTTTGTTCAAGTATGTACTAAGTCTTCACTGTAATTTTCTTAATCAAAAGCTTATATTACTCGTATTTTATAGGACTTACTAGATTTGTCTGATGTAACCATTGACGATATGGCATTACCAAGTGCAATCTCTGTGTCTGTTCTCGTACGTTATTTTATGCCACTAAATACTTTTATTAAAGACTAGCTTCTGCCCGCGACTTCGTACGCGTTCCCGTGGGATAAAATAGCCTTCGTGTTTTTTCAGACCATAATCTATCCCTGTTCCAAATTTCACCCCGATCCCTTCAGCCGTTTTGACGTGATTGAGTAACAAACCTACACACAAACTCACAAACTTTCGCATTTATTATATTAAATAACAGCAGAAATCGAAATATTTTTCGCCATAACGTTTTGATTAAAAAAAAAATAACTTCAAAACCAAACGTCCGATTTTA
Organism: Ceramica pisi; assembly: GCA_963859965.1. Classification (NCBI taxonomy): domain Eukaryota; kingdom Metazoa; phylum Arthropoda; class Insecta; order Lepidoptera; family Noctuidae; genus Ceramica; species Ceramica pisi. The sequence goes on along the minus strand of OY982556.1, from coordinate 5,440,326 downwards.
ATCATTCAAGGCCAAATATTATCTACATAAACTGTACTTAGTGATGAAATACTTTATTTTGATACGGATTAATAGCATGAGTAAAATAAACGCGTTTAAATGTAGTAAAAAAAAAACAAGATTTTTAAATAAAAAAATGGTTGTTGTGCCTCACTCGACATAGATAGGTACAGTGTGTCGCGGACTTTTTTGTAGATATTTATAAGATCTACAATTAATTAGAACAATTTATGGTTCTATCTTTTATAGTTTAGGCAGCGTACGCAAAATAAGTAACTTTTCTGGTTGATTTTTATACCTTGTGTCCGAAAAACCCAAATATCTTACGGAACCCTATTTTTTCCAAAATAAAATATAGCCTATGTTACTCGTGGATAATGTAGCTTTCAAATGGTGAAAGAATATTTAAAATCGATCCAGTAGTTTTTGAGCCTATTCATTACAATCAAACAAACAAACATACAGATAAAGTTTTCCTCTTTATATTATTAGTGTAGATATTGCAAACTGTCGTAAGGCGTTTTACGAAGCTACTCGCTAGCCTATAATGCGTTCGCGACCATGGCTTATTATTAGCGTATTTCATGTATAAATAACTTTGGTGTTTCTATACCGATTTCTATGACTCTTTTTATGGAATAGTTAATATAACTTTAATTAGGGACGACTGAGAGTTTTATAAACGTAAGAGTAGACAAATATAATCAGAAAGCTTCGAACTGCTAAGCTATCGGGAGTTACACGTGTTATTGTTCGTCAAACATAAAAGATAGACATATGCTGTCGTTGGATATTTTTTATATAATTTTAAGGAGAACATTTTCGTCATACATGATTTCTGTGTAGCTTTCACCGTTAAGGTTGCACACGCGACGGAAGCTTAAAAAATGGAGTAACTTCTCCCGTTTTCCCTACTTGCACATTACTCTACATTACGCTACATTGCCCTTCACTGCTCTGCTCCTATTGATTGTAGCGTGATGAAAAGTATACTATAACCTGCTCAGGAGTATGAATAATAATTGTACCAAGTTTCGTTAAAATCCGTCGAGTAGTTTTTGTTTCTATAACGGTTATACAGACAGACAGACAGACAGACAGACAGACAAAAATTGTACTGATTGCATTTTTGGCATCAGTATCGATCCCTTATCACCCCCTGATAGTTATTTTGGAAATATATTTCATGTACAGAATTGACCTCTCTACAGATTTATTATAAGTATAGAATAGATAGATAGATATAGATTGATGCAATTTATGTTATAATATATTTGTTATAGGACTTATCTGACGTACCCAACGTGGCTGTTGATTGCACGGTATTACCAAGTGCATCCTCTGCATATCTATTCGTATGTATTTACCTGTCTCTTATAACTTTTTTTTTGCACAGATGCAATTTATTTTGTAAATACCTATTGTTGTTGTAGGTCTTACCTGATTTGCCAAATGCGGCTGCTGATTGCACTGTATTACCAAGTGCATCCACTGCATGTATATCCGTACGTATTTTCCTGTCTTTTATAATATTTTTTTTATTTTAAATATGCAATTAATTTTGTAATATCGTTGTTATAGAGCTTACCCGATTTACCCAATGCGGCTGTTGATTATACGGTATTACCAAGTGCGTTATCTGCAATTGCTCCGGTAAGTGCTCAGTAAAATGTGAAAAAGTTGCTTGTTTTGAGTGGAAAAATTACCACTTAATAACAAACTTTTTACTCTTTTATTTTAATGTCTTTTTAAGGTCTTACCTGTCTCACCTGCCACGCCCAGAGGCATGTCAGAGGAAGAGGAAATGATGTTCGATACGCCTAGGAAGCACAAATTGAGGCAAAAGTTGAAATTGAAGGACAAAACCTTACATAAGAACAGGAGAAAAATAAAAACTTTACAACAAGGGGTTAGACGTCTTAAAAACAGGAACAAGTCTCTTAAAGATACAATATGTACTTTAAAAAAGAAAATCACATTCTTCCGGAATTATACGACTCAGGTAATATAGCAAATAGAAATATTCATTAATTTGAACTGGTAAAAAATTTAAAGTAGTGGTTTCGGCTGTACGTTGTCTATCACTTAGTAACGGAAGAATAGGGAATATGCATGAAAAAGTATTTATGATCTGAACAGTTTATCTAAAAGTAATGGAAAATATAATCTGAAGTGAAATTAGAATCTAAATTGCTCGAAAAACGAACGAGATACAATTATTTTAAACAAATATATCTGTCCCTCTCGCGAAAACGCTGTTTTCTATGGCAGCTGCATAGACGTCGTGTAATTTGACGTCACATTACGTATCGGACTTCTCTTTCTAACTGTAGTCTTTGAAGATTTATAACTGCATAAATGATGAAGATATTAAAAAAAAAAATCATGATTAACTAGAGCTAATCAGTATTTTATTTTGCAAATAAAAAAATCGACACCGAAATACACTGCACATTCCAAACGTTAAAATAGTCCAACTGTAGCAAAACACTATAATATTGATCACATACACACTGCCGCCTATTGTCTATAGGCAGTGTGTCTCTCTCTATCTTAATACTAACTAAATCCTTCATCAGAATCTATTTGCTCCATTTTTATATCGCCGCCGTCTAACAGAAGCAACCTGGAACACAGAAAATTATATTTATATATAGTTGTTGAATGAATGTTCTAGAAATTAATAAATATTGTTCGCATTTAAAATTTATATATAAAAATGAATTGCTGTTCGTTAGTCTCGCTAAAACTCGAGAACGGCTGGGCCGATTTCGGTAATTCTTTTTTTGTTTAGCTCGCCTGAATACAGGGAAGGTTTAAAAGCAAAAAAATAATGGGTAGTTTACGGGAGCAAAGCCGCGGGGGACAGCTAGTTATTTTATAATTACCGGCACGTAAGTCGGAAAAAACTTTCGTAGTGGGGGAAGTTCGCGCATGTAGAAATGTGTGACATTGTGCGTGCGCGAACTTACTCTACTACAAAAATAAACTTACAATGAGTGTCAAATAAGTCAATGACCTCTATCTGTCAAATGTCTCTTGAAAAGTACGGTTCGCATAGAAAACTTAGTTGCATATCAATAACGGTTTATTTTAATTTGTTTAAATAAGTCAAATCAAATTTAACTAAAAACGTTCAATAGCATTAAAATAGCTAAATATAATGTGTAATTATTTGAAGTCATTATTAATTATTTTAAACCATACCTTAACAGTTATTTCACTCAATATTTGTAAATAATAATTAAAAAATAATGATCTTGCTTTGCTCACCTACCATTAGGTAGGTGAGCATACAATAGGGAATATGCATAAAAAAATATTTATTATCTACACAGTTTATCTAAAAATATAAAAAATTGTAATACCAACAGTCAAAATAGAATCAAAATTACTCGAAAAACAAACGAGTTATCATTATTTTGAACAAATATAACTGTCCTTCTCGCGAAAACGCTGTTTTCTATGGCAGCTGTATAGACGTCGTGCAATTTGACGTCACATTACGTATCGGACTTCTCTTTCTAACTGTAGTCTTTGAAGCTTTTTATCTTAGTAAATGATAAAGGTTTGGGGAGTATGCGGTACAGAGAGTAAAATCCCGCAAATCCCCATTGAAAAGGAGGATCCTCCGCCCAGGCGGTTGTTGTGCCTGGGGGGCTACTGCCCGATAGTTCATATTCGGGTGGATGTATATGTCAAATCGCATGGTAAACTCTGCTTGCGCGATTTAGGATTTTTTAGTTCGCCGCCAGTTGGATAGATGGCGTCGCGGTTCTTTTTGTTGCGATGCAGATTTGTTTTTGTGGCGGCATTGATCGGCATCACTCCCCCCCGGAGACCGGAGGTCGAAAGTAGTCGAGTCGTCCATACATCTAGAGATGCTTGCCAGGCCAGTGGAAGGTTGGTTCCAGTGAGTCGGAACCGGAAGTCGCAGAGTTCTCGGTGAGTCGGAACTGTTTGCGGTGCCCCAGTGAGTCGGAGCGGTGCTACGTAGTGACGTGACTGCTGTAGTCGACCAGGAGAGGTTCTTCAAGGCTCTTCATGTGACTGGCCGAAAGTGCAGTGTGGTTGCCAAGGTCGCTGATGAGGATGATAGAGGCTGAGGATGCTGACCAGGAATGCGAGGCTGCTGCATGCTGGTGGTCAGGATACCCGTAGAAGCCGTTGGTACTGGCTGGCTGTATGACTCGCTGCTCGAGAGCTTGAGGTCATGGAGTGAAGTGATGATGACGTCACGCTGAAGTAGCTGCACGAAGGCTGCGCTGACGTTCTTTGTCGAGGGTCACCAGTTTGGGGAGTATGCGGTACAGAGAGTAAAGTCCCGCAAATCCCAGGCGGTTGTTGTGCCTGGGGGGCTACTGCCCGATAGTTCATATTCGGGTGGATGTATATGTCAAATCGCATGGTAAACTCTGCTTGCGCGATTTAGGATTTTTTAGTTCGCCGCCAGTTGGATAGATGGCGTCGCGGTTCTTTTTGTTTGTATTTAAAAAATAATTTCATGATTGTTTACTAGAGCTAATAAGTATTTTATTTTGCAAATAAAAAAATCGCATGCATATTCCCTATTGTATGTATTAGTATTTTTATTTATTTTTTACATTGAATATCAAATAAATGGATAATGCTTAGCGGAAGAGTGGAGTCCCCTAACACAAGCAAGTCTTGCTTAAGAGCGCTTTTACAAAATCGAATTGCTCAGGTTGACTCAAGTTGAATACCGCGCGTCACAAGATTTATATTGATTTTTGCATTGCATACAACAATTATTTAAAAATATTTACTTTACTTTTAAGTAGACCAATTTTTTTTCAAGCAATATGTATAGCAACGCCACCTTAATTGTTAAATATTTTTTATTTGAATTTGGATTATAATTTCATAGATAAAAATTATAGTTTCGTACGGAAAATTGTCAATAACTCTCAGTTTTACAGAATTATTTTTGTTGTATTACTGTATGAATCGTAATAAATTGATTTGAACATTCCAAAGTAGAAGATAGAGTTGTACCGTGGACATTTTATAAATGATTAAATTATATTATCTTCGGTGTACCAAGGCATCAAAAGATTCCCTAAAGCAACATTTTGTGAAACATCCCTTGCGGAGTCAAGGATTTTACTGATGTACGTGAACAAATTGAAATATTTATTTAGAACACTCCCAAGATAAATGATCAAACTGTCTTAGGCATATTTTTGTTTTTTTTTTTTAAGGCTATATCTAAAGCAAAATCACACATCAAAACTCGAATAAAACACTAAAATTCAAGAAAAATTGTGATAGCCCTCGAAATCATATGTGTAAATGCACTTTCAACTTGCTTTGTTTTCGAAATAGTCTTGGAAGATATTGTTTAGTCAGGTACAATATCATACTAAACAATATCTTCCTCGTACAATATTATCCATTCCACACTGATATTATTATTCCCCAAATACTAGGAAAAATATTCAAGAAATGGCATCCCTACGATACATTAAAAGGTGGCTTCTAAGTTCATACAGAAATACTGCCTATCGGTTTCAATTCAAACTCTGTGTTATTTTTTTTTGTTTTTTGAGGCTGGGCTTTCGAAATTGCTGTGAAGCGCGTAAACATTATACTTTTATGGAAGTAAGTAAATAACGGCGACTTCAAATTTATTTTTATTGGAAACACCCATCCTTATTTAAATAAAAAATATATTCAACCCACAGTTAATATTGATTTTGGCGACACTGTTCTGTTGGATGTCATTAGAAAAAAAAAACTGATTTTATATGTCCGTTCTATCCCTAATTCCATTAAAATAATAAAGTACCAGTTATCACTCCGTTTCCCTACCTTTTCTATGAAACAAGTAAACCAAACGTGACATTGGCTAAATGCACAAACCGTGCGAAGCCAAAAAAAAAAAAAAAAAATGTTTACGTCATTCAAATGTCAAATTACGCGCTCAGAACATACGTAGTATCTCTATGTAGTCTGTGCTCAGAACAGAAGCGCGCGTGAACTAGGACAGGTGTATCGCTCTCTCGCAAAAAATAAATACGAAAATCAAATTACAAGTAATAGAATTTACTCAAATGTGTATACGTGTGAGCATACCGTCGCGGGTCGTACCGTTAACCGTTTATCGGGTTGGAAAGAGTTGATTCTTTTTAGGAGTGAATAAAAGTGAGTACGAGTTTCATACTTTTAATATTTGAACATGATTTAGAAATATGTTGGGTAAGATCAGGACTTGGATGGGTGGGGTTAAGCAGCTTAGGATTTGGGTAAGTTAAACATGTCGGCTGTGAGGTTTGTAAGTGGATGGGAGGGCGGAGGATTATGATTTTAACCGGTATTTTGTATGACGAATCTGTAGTAAAAACCATAATCTAAAATAGCGCGCCCTAAATTTAGCGAAAAAACTATTCGTCAAGGGTGTCATTGTCATGGTTTTTGGGTACGCTGATGTCGAATATTTGGTCAAAACCAAAATTCAAGATAGCAACGACAAAAATTGTACAACTTTTCGTCATTTGTGTCATTTTCGTGGTTTTTGGGGTTTCTGATATCAAATAAGTGATCAAAACCAAAATTCGAGATGGCACCCACAAAAATTTTAGAAATTCTCGTTATGGGTCTCAATTTCATTTCCTGCAATGCTAAGGGCTATTACATGGTAGATTTTAGTCAAAGAGTCTGGCAGGCTTTCCGCTTCACCCAAGGGCGCGAGTAGTCATTGAATGAAAAATAGTTAAAAACTGCCGTCTAATTCATAAATATGGCAGCAGAACTTAGTAGTTTGTACTTTCTGAGTCTAGTAGTAGTACTCTCCAAGTCTCCACTAGCACCACCATTTAGTTTTTATATTCGTTTTTTCATTGAAATGTTTATCTTTATTTTTATAGATGCCCCGTATTCGGAGATTTGGATACAGAACAAAAAAATCTAAAAACGTAGCAGTAAATAAAACTAATGAGACTATGTAAGTATTTTCACATTGATGTGTATTAGATAATTGAAGTAATAAGTACTAAGTTTTGGATTTTTTATTTGTTGTTAAATGTCAATCCCATAACGTCCCCTGAATTTCACTAGGGAACTTATTTTGTATGGTGTTTAGGCTGCGTTTTCACCAGAGATGTGAACGAGGGATGTGTTTGTTAAGAACCAACCAATAGAATCGCTTGCGCTGAGCGAGGCTAGGTAAATTAAGCGATTCTATTGGTTCTTAACAAACACTTCCCTCGTTACGCATCCTCGCACATCTCTGGTGGAAACGCAGCCTTAACCGTGTGTTATGTTTTTTGTCAACAGGGAGAGTAGCTTAGATGTCTCATTAGACCAAGATGAGCAATGTGACATTTCATTTGTAAGTTTAATCAAAGTTTATTTATCGTTTGTTTTATTTTTTAACCGTCTTCCCAAAAAGGAGGAGGTTCTCAATTTGGTTGTATTTTTTTTTTCTTATGTTTGTGTAACTCCGTCAATTATCAACCGATTTGAAAAATACTTGTTTTATCTAAAAGGATATAAGTACTTGCAGATTGGTCCCATTTGAATTTTATCAGAATCGGTTATTTTATCGTAAGTTCACATTATAAGAATAGAAAAGTACTAACTAATACTCTTTATTATGTACAGCATATAATTTACAGAAAAAAACCCTGGACTTATTTATTCTCATTTAATTGCTGATGGAGATGCTAATACTTATGCATGCATTAGAAATGCCCGACCATATGTAGATTTAACTGTTGGTAAAATAGAGTGCAAGAACCATCTTTTGCGTAATTATTGTAAAGCATTGCTGGCAGTATGAACAAACACGTCGTAACACATAAAAGCAAGGAAGCTCTTCAAAGAAAATTATTTGAGGTTGCGCTGGCGTGTGGACTCATCTATAAAATACGGGTCCAGGCAAAACATCCCCTTCTCAGAAAAGGCCGATAACATAAAAAAGGATATCCAAAATGGGCCGCACCACATTCGTCACTGGCCTTGTCCTGGTAGTACCATTTGTAAAAAGAGACGACCAGTTCTGGAAGGATATTTAGTGAAATTCTACAGTAACTGTTTACTTGCAGAACTGATTGACCCTCGATACCCGATTTCTATGGACCTAAACGACCATAGCTCACACACGCAAAAATGCATCGAGTGTAATAAATAATGGTTAATAGCTACGTTTAAAGTATATCGACAGTAGTGCTATTTACATAGAACTACTATCGGTGTACTTTTAACATGACTTATTAAATAAATTATAGATATTCACTACTTTCATGTGTTTTAATTTTCACCGAAAATGCTGATCCTACACCACAGTCTCAAAGATCATTCGGGAGTTGAGATTAATTAGGTACACCAATAATTTTGACTAGACCTCCAGGCTTTTATGTCATTAGCTCATTATACCTACTATGCTCCAAACACTTTAAAAAATAATTAATAATTTATATTAGAATATTGATGTGCCTCCGGAAAACATACAGCATTGTTTATGAAGAAGCAGTGTATACTTAAACCTATTTGCACGGTCAATAGTACGGATGCTTTAGTTCAACTTAAGAATACTAGTTGGCGCTACTATCGCCGACGTTTTAATCTGTGCCAGCTAGGACGCGGGAACCGCTGTCACTTTTCGAATTCATAGCGTTGTGTACTTTCGCCGCGTGCGGTCGAAATCCAAAAATATTTGGATAATCGTGAAACATTTAGAAAATAAATTTATTATAGTGTTAGACGACTTAGTAGTGCATCCATTTTTGGTAATATTTTTAATTTTGACCATAAAAAAACGTTTTTAAATTTTTCGTTATGAATCCCGCGCTGAGTGACGAACCCGATGAGGCCACCGCCGGAGCCAATCGGTCGATCGTTTCGAACTCGCCGACCTCCGAGAGGGATCAAGGACAAGAAAAGGAGGACTCTTCATGTGCTAGCAGTTCATCGGACAGCGAAGCCGAACGAGGGGAACCTCCTCACAAGAAACGAAAGCGGGATTCACAGGTAAAGGTCGATCCTCGGATCGACGCGTTATTCAACCAGGTCAGTTTTCTTACAAACATTATAATGCACCAACAATATGTACCGCAGACTACCGTAAACACGTGTGACGTTACCGAACAAGCAGCTACCAACAGCAAGGATTTTTTGACTAACCCATCTACTGAATCGCCTAGTATTTTGGATTTGGGCGCCTGTAAAACTAGTTTTGATGAGAAAAATATTCTTAAATCAGCTGATGAAAACCGGTTACGTCAGTTAATAAGTTTGCAGCATTTTAATACCCCCACGTGGCAACATATTCGTTATAAGAAGGTATTGTTGGAAATGCTCGCGTATCCGGGCTTTTGCAATTTAAAAATTAACGATGAACTGTGTTGCCTGAACAAAGGAAAAGATTTCTTGGCCTCAACGGAGGAAATCATGGCTGCAACTACAAACGCCTTGTTACATCAAAGTGAACTATTGCAATCGGGTTTACAAGGTATCATTGATTGGGCTCACAATAACCCTGCTGAGTTAAAACCCGATAACCTCTTTAATAAAATTTCTGAATCATTCGGCAATGAATCGTCGTCTTATAAATTATCTGAACAAACCTTACAAATAATTTGCGGAAAAAGGGCCGAATGTATTGAGACCAGGTGTAAAAGAATAATTTTGGAGATCCCGGATAGAAGTATTCAAGTCGCGCTTAGTAATATACCTCCTAGTGAAGAGTTTTTATTTGACAAGTCAAAACTTACGTCTCTTATCCAGTCCCTCGGAGGGCCTCATTTCTGGTTATCACCACCACAAGCTCACAAAACTAAGGACCAACTCAAAACAAAATACAAGGAATCAACACCGTCTACCTCCAAGTACAGACCCCAAACACAAAATATTAAAACTGATAATTTTCGAGATACCTACAAAAAACAACAAACGAAACAAACTCATAAAGGGAAAAGCGATGGTTTCAAACAAACTAAAAATTATTCATTTCGAAACAAAGACGGAAAAAAGTGACTATCCAATACGTTTCAGGGGGGGTTGTTTAACTTTGTTCAAAAACCGTTGGCGAGCACTTGGTGCAAACAAATTTATAATTTCAGCAATTTCGGGGTTTCGGATACCCTTTTACAAAAAAACCCCTCTGTTAATGCCAACAAGAAGAATCATGGCGCAATATGCAACCAAGCCTTCCCCTGGAATGTCTCAAATAATCAAAGAACTCTTAGATCAAGGTGTTTTGCGACATGTTTCCAAGAAAACGCCCAGTTTTATCTCCAAGATTTTTCTGCGGAAGAAAAGCGATGGATCGATGCGCCCAATTTTCGATCTTCGAGAATTGAACAAGTTCGTCAAAACGAAACATTTTCGTCTGATTTCTCACGCGTCAGTCTTAGATTTTCTTCAACCTGGAGGCTGGATGATAAAAACAGATATATCCCAGGCTTATTTTCACCTACGAGCAGCAAAATCTCACCGGCCTTTCATAAGAGTCAGTTACAAAGGCCATTTATTATGACATGTTTACCATTCGGGCTGGCTTCAGCGCCACACCTATTTTCCTCTGTAACATGCTGGGTCGCGGAGACCTTGCGTGCGAAGGGATGTCGAGTGCTAGTTTACCTAGACGACTTCCTTCTGGTCAATCAAGACCAATCCAAGTTATGTCTTCAGGCTGCGGAAGCCGTGAGGCACTTGGAACATCTGGGCTGGCAAATCAACCGCCAAAAAATCTGTCTTGATACCAACTCAAGATTTGGAATACCTTGGCATACGTTGGAAAACAGCTGTAAATACAATGTCCCTACCAACAAAAAGGAGCCAAAGCATAAACTATGCTCTAGACCGGTTGTTGTTGAAAAGTCACATCAACCTCAAGGAACTGCAGAGTCTGCTGGGTCAGTTAAACTTCGCCAACTTTGTTGTTCCCCGAGGAAGATTACACTGTCGAAAAATGAAAATCTTTCTGCGACACTTCAACAAAACACGACCGCGTCAAAAGCAGCTGGTACCTCAAGTTGTGTATCAAGAGATAATGTGGTGGCGCGGAGCCACAAGTCACACATTGCCTATACACAAAAAGCCTGCATCTCATTTTCTTGCTACCGATGCTTCGGATTGGGGCTGGGGCGCCCATATGGATGGGAACCTTATGTCAGGCGCATGGGCAACTCACCAAAGATGATGGCACTGCATCAAAAAGCAACTATATGCAGTAATAGCGGCAATCAAAATGAATGCGAAGATGTTGCAAAAGTCACACATATTGATCCAATCAGACAATCGAACCCTAATTGCATATATCCGGAAGGAAGGAGGGACCAGATCTTTAGGGTTACTAGCCCTAACCTTCAAACTATTACGTCTCACGGACAAGTTCAATATAACCCTATCAGCCCATTATCTACCGGGGAGATACAATATAATAGCGGACAGGCTTTCACGAGGAAAACCACCCGTGGAATGGCATCTTCTACCCCGAGCAACAGCGGAAATCTTTCGGAAGTGGGGGCTTCCAGATATAGACTTGTTTGCGACAAAACAAACCGCGGTAGTAAAAAACTACGTATCTCTAGACTGCAGAGATCAATCAACAAGCTATATAGATGCCTTCAGCAGACCATGGAACCACAGGCTAGCGTGGGTTTTCCCTCCTCCCAGCCTGCTGCCCAGAGTTCTGGCACATCTGAACAGTGCAACGGGAACTTACTTGGTTGTGGCTCCAGAATGGCCTCGAGCTTTCTGGCTTCAAGACCTGAAATCCAGAGCTCTAGACCATCCACACGAACTTCTGAACCTGTCGGAGACCATGATAGATGTTACAACATTACAGCCTCCCCCTCAGGTACAGACATTGACCCTGAAAGTTTAGAAAGTTGGGGGTGGGGTGCCCAAATAAAAGACTGGTCCACACAGGAAAAAGAACTACTAAAGATGAGCTGGCGGCGCTCTACTTTGTCAACCTATTTGTCGCCACTTAGACAGTGGCTGAGATGGTGCTCGAACTCTCAAGTAAACCCAATATGTCCTCAACCTGCTAACGTCGCTAAATTTTTAATGTTTCTCCATCTTGAAGAGAATTTGTCATATAGTACTATCCTTGTCCATAAATCAGCAGTCTTAACTTTTTGTGGCCCTCATGTGGAACAGCAAACCTTTTCAAATTTTATAATAAAACACACCCTTAAGGCAATAGGAGTAGCAAAACCAAAAGAAATACGACCATCGTTCACATGGGATCCACGTGTTGTACTGAATTGGCTGTCATCAAATGCACCCAAAGACACATTGTTCGATTTAGCACGTAGAACAGCCACAGTTTTATTGCTGGCATCAGGCCGTAGGGTTCACGACCTAACCTCGTTGAAAATCTCGAGTGACAGTTTCTTGGATGATGGCAATAATATATATTTAATACCTGCATTTGGGTCTAAAACCGATACACATTATTATCGACAGTCCGCATGGAAACTTTCAAAACATAATGATAAGAATATAATATGCCCTGTTACTTTAGTTAGGCTTCTAATAGAAAAAACGGTAACAAAGAGATCTGTAGTTAACAATTTGAATAATCTTTTTATCACTGTATTTAATCATACAAATTGCCTCACGTACTGTAATTGGGAACTGGGTACGGACAGTTCTCAGAGATAGCGGCATTCATGCATCTCCGGGGAGCTGTAGGTCGGCAGTAGCTTCCTTAAATTGGTTAGATAACCAACCAATTGACGATATTTTGTCACGAGGTAATTGGAAATCATCCAATACCTTCTTTAATCATTACTGTCGCGAAATAGAACTTCCAAAAGAAAGGCGTAATTCATTTTTCAAAGAGTGTCTATTAGTAATCTTTTTTTTTATACTTATAAAGAACATTATTATAACAATATAAATAAATCATCACATGTAATTCTACTTAATTCTCAGAATAAACATTTCAAAATCATCATAGCGTTGTGTTTTTACCAATAATTAATATTTCACCAGCAGATAACAAACACGTCTTCATAAACAATGCTGTATGTTTTCCGGAGGCACATCAATATAGCGGTTTTACATAAAAATAAAACCGATATTATGTGCCGAGAGGGAAAACAGACAGCATTGTAGGAACTTCTTCCTGGTGAAGACTATGAATTCGAAAAGTGACAGCGGTTCCCGCGTCCTAGCTGGCACAGATTAAAACGTCGGCGATAGTAGCGCCAACTAGTATTCTTAAGTTGAACTAAAGCATCCGTACTATTGACCGTGCAAATAGGTTTAAGTATACACTGCTTCTTCATAAACAATGCTGTATGTTTTCCCTCTCGGCACATAATATCGGTTTTATTTTTATGTAAAACCGCTATAGTTGCAAGCGCCATATCACGTCGCTTGCAACAGTGCCGAAATATCGAAAACTCGCAAATAAAAAGGTACCTACATCCAATCCCACAATCTCGTTATTATCTATTATAATGTTGGTAACCATGAAAGTTTAAAATAATATTTATCGTAAAATAATAATACCGATCGCAAGTCTTTGTTGTTTGTTATTGAAGAGTTCCACTGTCTATCTCAGATCCAATTATATTATACAATAAAACCTTCCCTGAAAACATATTCATTTGTCAACGAAAACCCGAACAATATCGGATCAGTAGTAACATAGGGGCACCTTCTTTTTGACTTTGTTGAAAATACTGACTTACTTTTCACGACGACGGTACTAGTCAAAAGTTACCTAACGCATTTTCAAAGTTTCAAGTACCTAATCTTCCAGAATAAATTTTAATAAAATTATAAATAATATCAAGGACCAAGATTGCATTAGTGAAGTATAAAATCGAGCGCTCAGTAAGTGGTTCAATGTGTGTGTAGGCGTGTTGTTTCTGTGTGCTCCCATATTAAATGACATGGCTGGATTCTACCCTGAATCAATTCAGATTAGTACAGCAATTATTATTATTGACGTGACAACGTCTTATAAATTGATTTGCCGGGTGACACTTCAAGAAACTGCGTTACGCTCCGCTCACGTTATGCGCTCACAATGAGAGCGAGTGAGAGGCACGCGTCCCTTCCACTCGGGCATGGTTAGCCCGCCTAAGAGCGAGAGAGACAGACATAAAAAGTGAAAGGCACGCGTCCCTTCCACTCGAGCACAGTTAGCCCGCCTAAGAGCGAGAGAGACAGAGCGAGAGAGAGAGAGTGAGAGAGATAGGCATACACACCGGTTCATGTCTTGCGCTTCTATTTCGCTTAGGCGCCTGCATACAAGTTTACACGTTGCCAGTTAATTGTAAAACGATTGTGTAGTGATAATGTGAAGGTAGTTTCGTCCATCGCAACAATTCAAACAGCAAATTTAAATAATTTCAGACTGATAATATAACATGATGAAATAAATGACTAAGACATAAGTGAATAGGTTATGTTGTAGTAATCACAATGTTGTGGTAGTTTTCAATCAAAAAAGTAGTATAAATCGTTTCTCAACCAATAATAATTTGTTTAACTTGAAAAAATGAGCGCGACTTGCTATGTAAAAAATTGAAATAACAATGTTTAACCTCCAACCTGTCAAATCGAAACTTTCAAACATTCAAACCGAGACGACCAATCACTGCGCAAGGTAGTAAGCGCGCGATTTACAAATTCAAAGATCAAATGTGAATTAGTTTTCTCCTTTTAGAAAATACACTTTGAATTAAAATCGATTGATATTAACAATTAATGTGATTTAAATAAATGTTCTAACTTTTAAAGAACAATGGTCAAATTTCTATAGGAGCTGGACCTTACTTTAATTTTTCATGTCCCAAAATAAGCTTCATTTAGATTGGTTTGTTCTAATGTTGGATACATCATCCCGTTTGAAAATCATTTCTAAATAGCCACATTTTTTTGGAAAAGCGTAAATTATACTTTTGAGTTTTGAAGCAACAACTACCTTTTATCCGACTGTTGCGTAGCCTAAAAGTGTACTTAGCGATAAGCAAAGAGGAGAGAGGGAAGAAGAGAGAGGGTAATTAGCGATCTCGTTTCTTATATTATTATTATATTCATAGTCTTTGAATAAAAAGTCATTTCATACGCGAAATGTATCGTCAATAGGTGCGTTCTGAAACTATTATTCGAAAATAATTTAGAAAAACTTTTTTTTGTGGCCACTTAAAAATTATTTCTTGTGTTTTTTATGACCTTAAAAAATAAGAGAATTTTTCATATATATAGCATTTAGGGACACTATAGTTTCGACGCCAGGTACGTTTTGGCCAACCTTCTTTAGTTTTTATATTTATAACAATGTAAAACAAGTTAAATTTATTAATAACTTATAACAACTGATTGATTTAACATAAACCAATTTTGTGAATTCTCGAATTTGTTATTTATATTAATAACTGTTTCAACAAAGTTCAATTTATGCAAAAATTTGAAATAAAAAATGAATTTAACATACACAAATTTTGTGAAATTTCAAATTAATTATTTATATTAGTAACTTTTTAAAACTAAACCAACCAAATTGTGATCTTTTCTATGTTATAGAGAGTTTATCGTTATAAAGAATGATGTTATAAAGAGTTTACACTGTATTTGAAAACATTTAAAAATATGAGAAACAATAATTTCTAATTTGTTCAATTTTAGTACAATGGAGCAAGATGTACAAATTCCTTCAACGTCCAGTACACCGATGGAGACTGATGATATCGTGCCACCAACGTCTGCCATACCTTTCGCTGTGCCACACACACCCCATAACGCCAAAGCGCAACGACAAAGTATGTATAGAAAACGTAAGGCCGCGGAAAGAACTCCTGCAGAGGCAGCAGATTTTGCAAAAGCAGCCGCCGAAAGGCAACGTAGATGCAAGCAACGTAGACTCGCCAACTCAGCTCTTGACACCGGCACACTAGAGTCAGCCACAGTGTCTGCTCCTGTGGTAGTGGAAAGAACAGTTACTGCCCAGACCAGCGCTCAGCGACAACGTGCTTACAGACAGCGTAGAGCTGCTCAAATTGTTTCACAAATAAGTACTCCACCGACTCACACAGCAGTGCAACCGGAACAATCAACCTGGAATATCAAATGGTCGTCGTCAATAAAGAGGTTTAAAACTACATTTCTGGACAACGAATTTGGCCACGCTTGCTCTGTTTGCGACCGATTGTGGTTCAAGAATGACCTTAAAATCATCACTGCTGCACAACTACAGGTCATATCGGATTGGTTCGTTAAGGAAAATAGGCAACTACGCGAGGAGGATTATACGCATATTTGCAACACCTGTAGATTTTCGCTGAACAAACATAAGCTTCCTACCCTTGCAAAAGTGAATGGCTTCTCATATCCAGAAATACCTCCTGGCTTACCGCCACTGGATCCAATTAGTGAACGATTAATCTCACCACGTCTGCCATTCATGCAAGTGCGTCGTCTGCGGCATGACTTCTCTTATGGAATTATTGGTCAAGTGATCAACGTTCCAGTCAACGTAGAAGACATGGTAAAATGCTTGCCCCGGCATTTAGATGAGGACGACGTCATTAATGTCAACATCAAACGGAATCTCGCACACAAAACAAATTACATCAGTGGCTACATGTCCAAAAGGACAATCAAAGAATGGTTGGATGTACTTCAAAATTCAAGTCTATATCGCTTGTACGATATCAAAGTAGATTTGTCAAGGCTGCAAACTGTCGTGCCACCAGAGGAAGATTTGCAGGATGACTCGGCTCATCGAATCGAAACAATCGCCGCCGAGTGTACTCCGGAGTCAGAAATTCTTGCTTCCAGGCAGCATACACTACTGTGGAACGAAGAGGATTGCCTCGACATCGCACCAGGACATCGGGCCATGCCTCTGAACATCATTTACGACCGTCATGCTGAAGAACTATCATTTCCTGCAATATACTACGGCCAGCCTCGTCGCTTCCACATGGGAGTTTCAGTGACACCTTACATGATGGCAACCAGTGAATTACGACGAAGTGACAGACGCGGAGCCACGCCTCAAAAAGTCTTGTACGTTGCTATGAAGATTCTACGTCTCCGCATGGTGGATGGCATTTACAGCACATTTCGGAATGTGTCAACCACGGAAAACGTAACTCGACGCATGTTGGAGGACCCGGAATTTCTTAAAGAATTTGTCGTTCAAAATCTTGCCTTCATGAAGTCAGTACCCAATTCCCTCCAGTATTGGGCCTCTCGCAAACGAGATCTGTTTGCGATGCTCCGTCAACTAGGTAAACCGACCATATTTCTCACTTTAAGTGCAAACGAAGTACGCTGGTTGATATTACTGAACTTACTCCTCAAATTGAGTAACAAGTATCCTGGAAAAGTTGCTGAAGATCTAAACACGTCAGAGCGGTGCAACTTAGTGAGCGACGATCCAGTTACGTGCTGCATATATTTCCACAAACTCGTCGGTACATTGATGAATATGCTGAAGGCAAAACAATCATATAATCCATTTGGCCATTACTTTGTTAAAGATTATTTCTTTCGCTTTGAGTTCCAGCATCGAGGAAGCCCCCACGCACACATTTTGGTGTGGTTGAATAATGATCCACACGAGGCCGTGTCAGAAAATATGCCAGTGACCATCGAGCTCGTGGAGAAGCTGAGTTCTGTCGCCAAAGAAGATATGCCCAACGAGACCATCTACGCCAATCAAATTCACAAGCACACTTTCACCTGCACGAAGCGAGGTGAGACGACTTGCAGATTTGGGATCCCGTACTGGCCAATGCCTGCTACTCGAGTCTTGGTTCCAATGCCTCAGACTGATGGACGCCGGTCAACATTCCAAAAAAAATCCAAGGAGCTACGAACGTGTCTCAGCGAACGTACATACCCTAGCATGGATGACTTTTTGAGGGAACATGGTCTGACATTTGATGCATATCTTGATATAGTACGTTCAACCCTTCGCAGGCCAACTTTGTTGTTTAAACGTAACTTCGATCAACTTATGACAAACACGTTCAACCCTTACCTTGCTGGTCAAATTAATTCCAACATCGATATTCAGTTTATCTTAGATGAATACAGCTGCGCACAGTACGTCGTGGAATACGTGAACAAATCAGCTCGTGGAATGGGTAACTTGAATCGAGAGTTGACTAAAATGATGGAAGAACATCCTGACCGCGATTACACTGGTCAATTAAAAGCATTGAGTGTCAAACTTCTCAATGCAGTTGAAATGTCGGCGCAAGAAGCAGCATGGTATTTGTTACGACAGCCGATGAGCGAAGCAAGCCGTCAAATTGTGTACATACCAACAGTGTGGCCCTCAGAGAGACAACGTTGCCGCAAACGTCGGAAACAATTGGATCGCGAAGGAATCGCAGAGGACAGCACAGACGTGTGGACCAAAAACATCATTCAGCGGTATGAAGAAAGACCTCCATCTTTGCAAGATGTATATTTGGCCGAGTTTGCGTCGTGGTATGCTAACTCTCGTGATTTCATTGACAATGAAGACGACTTGAACGTGCATGAAGATGACGATCCTGAACCGCCGACTGGAGAAAGAACGACATCGAGAGGATATCGCAAACGTCTGATCGGTCGAATCATACGATACAGATGCTACGACATAGATGAAACTGTCAATTATCAACGTGAGATGGTACTGCTGTACTTGCCCTTTCGCAACGAAGTCGCTGACATTGTTGATTGTAATAAATTTATACAATTATTCAATGACAACAAGGAAACTATCATGGAACGCAGAAAACTTTATGAGAACAATATTGACATCGACAAAGTGATGCAAGAGCTAGAAGCAATGATGATTTTGCAAAATTCAGACACAGAACCAACGGAAACAGAGTCAAGAAGAGTGTTTGTAGAACAGCTGTTAGGAGGAGAGGGAGCTGAAAATAATGATGATGTTAATGAAATCGTGCCGCAAAACGGATTGTCAGTTGTAAAAAAACGGAGCAACATGATGCCAAAACAACAATATTGTAGTTGTGTGTTCAGAAAGTGCAATACTTATACTGGGCCGGCTGTAAAAAGCAATAAAGATGTTTCTTTTCATTTGTAAGTACCTTATAATCTATTTAAAACGGAAAATCATAAATTTTATTTTACTCAGAAATCACTGTCGCGCTGTTGCCGCTTCGCCACCTACACGAACGAGACAAATAGTGCGTTGCATGTATGAGTGACAGAGAGAACGAGAAAATGGCGCGCGGTGTTGTCAGTTCGAAGAACGATGCTAGAGGATGTTGGGGTCGTACGGCCATATAGGGCAACAATATTGTTTTTCACCACTGGTATTTAATAATTAACCATAGTAGGTAAACATAACAAAACAACATCAACAACATTTGACTTTCAATATTAATTTCTATTTTGTTTTAGATTTCCTAAAGACGGATTAATGAAAGAAAAATGGGTACAAGTAGTTAGAACACAGCGACGAGAAGATGAATGGATGCCAACGACATACTCAACTATTTGTTCTCAACACTTTGTGGAAAGTGACAAGTACGTTACGAAAAAAAATGTTCGCAAACTGATACAGACAGCAGTGCCGGTAATTCAGGTAAAAAAGAAAACACTACTTCACTATTTTCAATTTAGCTTTGGAATGTAAGAGCTAGCGTCTATCTTTCAAACAATTGATTTTGACGAAAAATGGTTTTAGGAACCTTAATGTCTTTTTTAAAGCCCTATCCATAGACACCCATCACGTATAGGTTAACTGAAAAAAAAATAATCGGTTCCATGTATGGAGTGCCCCCATTAATATTTAAATTGATTGATTTTTAATCAAAATTCGAATAGCGGTTACCAGAATACATCAACCTACAAAGTTTCAACTATGTAGGCCCAACAGTTTCGGAAATAAATGGCTGTGACATACGGACGGACGGACGGACAGACAGACATGACGAATCTATAAGGGTTCCGTTTTTTGCCATTCGGCTACGGAACCCTAAAAAGAAGTTTTAGCGTTATTTGGTATAATATATATTTATGTAAACGTGTAATAAACCTACCCTACCTGTTTTAAATAATTTAAATTGGTAAATAAACATTTTTATTAAAAAAAAACTGTTTATTTTCTTCATTCTGCCTTCTATGCACCTATTTTTGCCCAGTTCACCCTAGCTGGTAGCCGATGCAACGTCATTGGCTGTCGTTGACAATTGCCACGTGAACAATATGTTTATCTCTTTTTGACTTTGGGGTCCTATATATCTCTGTCATCTTCTAACGTACTCAATGATAGAAATGAATTATTGGCTTAGGTTCTTGTAGGTACCTACCCAGTTACTAAAATATCGCCATGTTTTTATTTCTTTACAATGAGTATGACGTCTCTATTGGTAAAACCTCATTGATTGTAGGTACATCGATATTATGTTCAAGAGTGTGTATCCGAAAATCGGAAAATCCGAACGTCGTAGTTATTATTTTGATGACATGACGTTTCTGCGCTGCGCGCGCTGCACTGTGTCTAAGTCTTTCGTTGATCTTATCATCACTTTGCAGTTTTTGTCTTTTCGTTTTACTCTTTTGGATATTTTACCTTGACCCCACGCTATCGTTCATCGGACTTTCGTTTACTGTGTATATTGTACTTGTTTGTTTGTGATTTGGATACTGACGATCACGATGTCAAGGTGCCTGAATTGTAGTGTGGCCACTAATCGAATGCGAAGGCATAATGTAACAATTTTAACACCGCAGTTACAAAATACATTGACTGAATGGTTATCTATACAAGAGGTACGTACTCAAGTTATAATTGTTTTCATACTGCTAAAATATAAAATAAATGGCAGGCGAAGTTGGTAAACTTCACCTACCATTGTAAGCAGTTGAGTTCCTTATTCGGAAAGAATGTTAAATCACTAATGTATGTGATGTTTTTCAGCTTCCTTCAGATGGACTGATTTGCAATGCATGTTATGTATTGTTAAACCAACGTTCAGAAGAAGGTACACATGGCAGAGTACTGGGCTACCCAATGGTGTGTATTGGCTGTGGATGTTCTGTTATGGGGAGGCGCTACCCAGTGCGACACCACACCCTTGAAAAAAGCAGTAACTCCGATACGGGTGGAGGAATCGGATTCTGATTTATGAATTTTCACTTTTTTATTTCTCCCATAATCTAAATAAATGATAACAATATTTTATTTTATTTTCTATGTTGGTAAATTTTCTTTCTCCTTCAAATATTTCATGTGAACCGCACTTAATACAAAAATGTTTGTGACCACTGTCAGTAGGTAAAAAGGACATTGTACGAAATTCTTCCTGCACAGCGACTGGACTTTAGCCATTGTATTTTTTTTTCAATCAGGGCATTTGATTCCTAGATGATGTTGCTTAAAGAACACAAATATATTATGTTCCTATCAGTTGCTGAACATGCAAGATATATTTATTTGCTAATGAGCGGCATTTATTACCTGAGAACACAAATACCTCGTCTTATTTCACTGTTCAACAGTCAGAGGATTTAATACAACATCTAAAAAGAGATGCAGTAACTTTTGATTTTATTAATGTGGATCAAATGCACAAAAAATTGTAATAAAACATTATGGTTTTAAATTTGTAGTACCGCAATAAAGATGCCGTGTGATAATGTATAAATTATTGCAATAATACAATGCTATTGAAAAAAATAATTTGTGTCTCCCTAAGTTTTCCAATGCGTTATTCCGATTTGATTTGGGGTAGATTTCTTGTTTTCAACAGTAGGCAACATTATTTAGCTAATTTTGATGTGGCAACACATTAGTCTTACTATTAAATGTTCCATGGTCAAGAATAAAATTATAAAAAAAAAAAAAACTATTAAATGTCAGTTTTGACATATTTTTTTCATTTCATCATTTGTGGTCGCGACCGTAAACAATTGTATATTCCGTAATTAAGTGCACAAATTTCGGGCAGTGTAACTGTGTATTCTACGTGGTAAGTACAAAATATAACGTTTACTAGGTTACCGATGCGAAACAGCGAAATGTATAGTCAATTACCAGAGTATATCAAGTATAATTACAGAAATGGCGCATGAACTGTGACCGTTATTCATTGTTGTGTTATAGTGTTCGTTATGTCGCACACTACAATATTATAAAGGAGACTGATCACATAACTTAACCGACAGCAGCGACATGAAAAAGAGTAATATTATTCTGACGTACCTGGAGAAGAGTGGAGTGTTACACTATTCTGTTATTATCACTAGTGGTAGCTTAGTAATCGAACGAGGTCCTTTTTTAGCTTTTTGCACTTTTTCATATAAACTGCAACTGTATCAAATCTCACACTCCTCCGTGCGTACCTTATTCTTTAATAGGGTCCGAACTTTTCGCTATATACGAATACATTAAACACTAAACTAATTAAACAGATTGAAAGATTGTATGTACCTATGTATTTTATTTATAACAGATGCCTACTCAAGCCGAAAGGCAAAAAAAATATAGAGAACGTCTGAAACGAGACAACCCTGAAAAATATGAAGCCATTAAAAAGAAAAATTCAGAAAGGACAAACAGAAATAGAAAAAGGATCAGCGATTGTCAATCTGAGAAAGAACAACAAGAAATGCGAAATAAATGGAGAAAGGATAAAATGAAGGAAAAACACAAGAAATCTAATAATAATGAAGATGAAAATAAAAATGCCCAAGAAAGGATTATTAGAGTCGATTACAGATCAAAAAAGGAAAACTTAAAAGCTAAAATACTATCAATACCTAAGGTCATTAATTAAAATAGTAATATTATTTTATAGTTCGCCTATTGATATCATTTAAAAACACCGGCCAAGTGCGAGTCGGACTCGCGCACCGGTTTTTTTAAATGATATCAATAGGCGAATTATGCAAAAAGAAGGGATCCTATTCTTTAAAAGGGTCCGAACTTTTCGCTACACGTAATAATACATTAATTAAACTAATTAAATTGTGTGAAAAGTTGTATGTACCTATGTATTTTATTTATTACAGAGGCCGACTCAAGCCGAAAGGCAAAAACAATATAGAGAACGTCTGAAACGAGACAACCCTGAAAAATATGAAGCCATAAAAAAAAAAAATTCAGAAAGGACAAATAGAAATAGAAAAAGGATCAGCAATTGTCAATCTGAGAAAGAACAACAAGAAATGCGAAATAAATGGAGAGAGGATAAAATGAAGGAAAATCATAAGAAATCTATTAATAATGAAGATGAAAATAAAAATTCCCAAAAAAGTATTATTAGAGTCGATTACAGATCTAAAATACTATCAATAACTAAGGTCATTAATTAAAATAGTAATATTATTTTATAGTTCGCCTATTGCTATCATTTATATATTTCGGACTCGCGCATCGAGGGTTCCGTACAAACCAGTAGCTATTAAACTGCAACTGTTTCAAATCTCACACTTCTCCGTGCGTGCCGTATTCTTAAAAAGGGTCCGAATTTTTCGCTAACCGTAATAATACATGTGGCCATTAGTGGTGTGCACTCCCTGAGGTATTCGCGGCGAGGTGGAAGGCGGAGAAAAAAGTGCATGAGTTCACATGAGATCGATACATGTCGGACAGATCTTACGATATCAGTTTGCATTTCTAAGGCAATACTTGTGGCGGGACGATGGTCGGAGGCTATCTATCTGTAATATATTATACTTACTTAGTTGATTAAAATGTAACCCAAATATACTCATATTTTATTAAAATATGCAGGTGATAAATAAGAACTAAACTTATAATTCAAAGCAGGACTTATTTTATTGAATTTTTTTATATATTTACAAACATTATATATTCTAACGAAAGTTGTTCTGACATAGATTCTGTAAATTCTGTTTCAACTTCATCTTCCATTTCGTCATCATCTTCATCTTCCACTTCGCCACCGGAACTTGAATCAGAGTCTTGCAAATTTATTATGAATGAATCGATAACATTATCGAACCTACTCCATCACGACTCCAGTAATCATTTTCATTTTTCTGGACATGATCGTCGCATCTCTGCCATTTTTCCGCCGTGAATTCCGAAAACAATTTATCCAATAAGATTATCTTTTTGTCTAGAGAAGAATTAATATAGTTTTGGGCTATGTTGTTTTTAATATCAGCCCAGACCAACTCAATTGGATTTAAATCTTGATGGTACGGAGGTAAACGCAGAACAGTGTGTCCACTGGCTTTCAGGAGTTCGTCATTTCTGTACACGGGTTCTTTTTGTGTATTTTTGATAAGAAGTAGCAGTTGAGCCTTTGTCATGGTTCCTGAAAATTCTACATTATGGCGTAGCAACTAGTTCTGCATTTCACTTTTGAGGCTTGATATAGTTGGTTTCTTCTCAACCTGAAGGCTGTGGTAAGACGCGTTGTCCATTACAACCACAGAATTCGGCAGCAACTTATCTTATAACTTTTCATCTACCCACTTATAAAAAGAAGATCCGCTCATATCTCCATGATAGTCACCGGTTCTAGCATCTGATTTGAATATAGTCACTGCATCATGAACTAAGCCATTTCGACACCCAGCGTGGAGAATTACCAATCGCCGTCCTTTCCCAATATCAGCATGAATTACGGGTTCTGACGATGATTGCCAACATTTGCTGGCATGGTGACTGGCGTTGATGCATGTTTCATCAAGAAAATATATGTTGCGGTTTTGCGTTCTGTAATTTCTGATTTGTGTAAGATATTTTTTCCGCCACTCTGTAATATTAGGCTGCTCTATAAGGAGATGTCTCTTTGATTTGCAATTTTTGAAACGGTAGCCCATTTTGTATAAAAGCTGTCTTAAATATTCCCGTCCACAATTCAATATGTTTAATTTATTCATCTTGTCTCAAACTTGATAGTAGCTTACGGACACTTGGTATTTTTTTTCAACTTCGTAAA
This sequence comes from Ceramica pisi, assembly GCA_963859965.1. Lineage (NCBI taxonomy): Eukaryota > Metazoa > Arthropoda > Insecta > Lepidoptera > Noctuidae > Ceramica > Ceramica pisi. Next base: position 5,415,448 of record OY982556.1, on the reverse strand, counting down.
ACTGATGAATTTTTCTTCTGATAACTCCAAGGTCAAAATCATCCACAACGTGTTTTTTCTTTAGAACTGTTGGTTTTTTTGGCGATTGAAATTTTAATTGGCTTGAATTTTCAATTGATACATAACCCGCAGAAATCACATTATGCACGGTTCTTTTGCTGTACCCCGTAGCCTCCGCAACGAAAATGGAAATATTCACATCATTTTTAAATTCAAAGCTTTCTTTGTCTGTTTTTCTTTTCTTAAAATATTCAGCCACCTTAAAAATGACAGTCTTCATATCACGAGATAACGCACGACCCATCTTTGAATATTTATCTCATGTGCGTCTGACATAGACAGTCCGATACAGATAACACTATACCTGCCGCCACGAGCGTTGACGGCGCACTCCACTGACAGAGCGCAGCAGCCGATTCTCCCCCCCGTCTCGCCGCGCGCATACCTCAGGGAGTGCATAGCACTAATGGCCGCACTATAATTATACAGAGTGAAAAGTTGTATGTGCCTATGTTTTATTTATTTCAGAGGCCAACTCAAGCCGAAAAGCAAAAACAATATAGAGAACGTCTGAAACGAGACAACCCTGAAAAATATGACGCCATTAAAAAGAAAAATTCAGAAAGGACAAACAGAAATAGAAAAAGGATCAGCGATTGTCAATCTGAGAAAGAACAACAAGAAATGCGAAATAAATGGAGAGAGGATAAAATGAAGGAAAAACACAAGAAATCTAATAATAATGAAGATGAAAATAAAAATTCCCAAAAAAGGATTATTAGAGTCGATTACAGATTAAAAAAGGAAAACTTAAATGCTAAAATACTATCATTATCAAAGGTCATTAGTTATATTATTTTATAGTTCGCTTATTGATTACATTTAGAAAAAAGCGCATTCAAATTTTTTTTAAAAATAAATACGGATCTGCGACTGCCTTCCTAATAAAAAAAAAAAACGTGGTAATAATTACAGTACCAGTAGTACTTGTTGATTTATAAACACAATTATTAAATTTCATGTTTCTTTCATGAAGAATACCTACTTTAATGACTTACTGTATGAATATTATTTTGTTAGACACTTTATTTCTATTATGTTGTGTTATTTTGGTGTTTAGAAACCTGCAAGCTCGTCTATGCGGAATCTCTGATTATTGTATTTTAATTTAATGAAAATAAATAACTCATAATATTTAAAAACGGATTTTACATGACCTATGACCAAGTGAACAACGACCGACCTTTACATTGCAGTGTATTGTGTGTTATCGTGTGTGATATTTTCCAGGGCGTAAAAAACATTTTTTGGCGACCTTACCTACCCATATACTTGTAGATTGGTCCTATTTAAATTTTATAAAAACCAGTTGGGAAGTTAGGATTTTAAATCGAAATAGCTGGAATTTGTTTACTGGGATGATGGTTTTCTGTCCTCCGAGTAAATGAAATTGCGTAGGTATTTTGCTTTCCTGCATTTTTTTTGTCATCCAAGTAAATGAAAATGCGTATTTTGCTTTCTTGCGATTTTGCAGTGATGTTGTTAGGTGTGCCGTGTGGTGTACCGCCAATTATTTTTTGCTTCGTTGTGTTTTTTTTTATTTGGAAGTCGGTTGTATTTTAGTTTTTTGTGGAGAAATCCTCATGGAAACACTCCGTCTGGGAAGATGAAGTGATACGTCGGACTTCTACCGACTATAACACCACAGTTCCTACCGTCACCATGAGTAGGGGGGCTCGAGATGCAATAAAATTTACGCGCCCACCTGGTATCAGCTCTCCCTTGCTACCTGACTCCATCTCTTTAGTACCTACCTAGGTAGTTGAGGAGACCGTGACAAAGTGTTCTAATACGACTATTTTCTTCCTTTCCAGAATGAAGACTCCTTGCCGGCTGATGATGGAAACGAAATCACAGTGTTTTGTCCGAAATGCAACGCGGAGGTAACGCACACTGCGGAAGGAATACAGAAGGTAAGCTCATTCTATGTGATTTTTTTCCCGTCAATTTATAAAAACTGCGAATGGTTCCCCGTGCCATAAACCAAAAAAAAAATCAATATGTCAGTATCCTCGGGACATGGAAGATAAAAAAATCTTAATTTTCTTTTAAATATATGAAAAAAAAAAACATTATCATTTAACCCACAGGATCAAACTAAAATCATCATCGCAAAAGTATACCATTACTTTGAACAAGAATATGAAGAATTGAAGAAGTCGTTCGATGGCTTAGAGCTGACTCCTCTGTCGAAGTTCAGCCAACGGACGGCTCTGGCCACCGGAGTGAGCGAGACGACGGTACTGGAGATACTGGAGGAGGAAGCGAGACGGAATGCTGAAGCGCGAGAGGAACCGAGTCCGAACGAAAGGCGTGCTCGGAAGAGACCGAGGCAGACTGACAGGTATGTGACCACACTGTTTTGTTTAATATTGTTACCAAGGAGCTCGTGGCTTAATAATTACAGCCGTAGAAGTGGATCTTCGAGGTTAAGCAATGCTTGCCGAGGTTGGTTTGTGGATGGGTGACCATCCTAACATACCAAGACTACTTTTTGTCGTGGAAAGTCATTTGTAGATCTTTGGCAGTCATTACGGATTGTCAGAAGCCAGTAAATCTGGCTCGTCTTGCCGTGTTACCAAGTAAATGGAGGTCTGGTAGGCAGCCGCTCCACGTAAAATACTGGTATTCAGCTGAATCCGGTTTGACTGGAAGCCGACCCCAATGTAGTTGGGGAAAGGCTACGCAGATAATGATAGGCTATATATTCACCCAAAAATTACCGCCCAATGCAGCAGTGGGTAGGGGTCAGCTATTTTGAATAATGTGCTTTGAGTTTGAGTTTGATTATTTAGCTATAACAAGCGAAAAAACAGATACTCTACAAGTCTTTATTATGATTTTTTTTGCCTATTACTGGAATCAAAAGTAGCTCACAATTTAGGACCCATTAGTTTTAGTGTTAATATATTATCCATGGTGCTTGGCAACTGGGCTTAACCCAGTTGTATACGTCCCTTGGTGCCTATTGGCCTAATTCAAATCTGTCTCCTGCTTGATAGTGGAAATTATATGTTTTTTTTTCCTACTGCTCTGCTATTTCAGGAGTTGCAGTGGTTGGGAATGTGTGGCGGGCTTGTCCCAATAAAAAATAAAAAAAGTCTTTATTATCATGCAAGGTAGATAACAATTTGAGCGTGTATTGTAATATTGTTCCAGTTCGAGTGAAGAAGACTCTGACGATAATGCAGACGGCGACGACGAGCTATCCAGTGCCGCGCATCAGTGAGTCTTAGATGATTTTGTTTATAGACTTAGATCCCAAAAACAAAAATGCCAGGCCTTCCTTATTTTCTCACACAAAATAACTGGGAAAGAGTATTATTAGCTTTACCTGCTAGCTTGGGCTTTTGGGTATTTGTTTCGATATCGATGTATAAATATTACGCTTATAACTGATTGAGTGTCTGACAGACAACGAACAGCTGAAACTACTGGTCGTAGGAAGCTGAAATGAGGCATGTTGCTGTTGCTTCCCTACACTGCCCAGGGGAGCAACAATATTTGAGTGGCCTACAGATAGTTGTTCTACGTCTGGCTGTTTGTGTATGTGATTATATTGTTTATAAACGCACCCACGACACAGGAGAAATTTGGTATGAAGCTTCCCTACACTGCCTAGGGGGGCAAAAATATTTGAGTGGCCTACAGATAGTTGTTCTACGTCTGGCTGCTACGTTTGTGTATGTGATTATCTTACTTATATATAAAATTCTCGTGTCACTATCTTAGTTACCTTACTCCTCCGAAACGGCTTTACCGATTTATACCAAATTTTATATGCATATTAAGTGGGTCTGAGAATCGGCTACTATCTATTTTTCATACCCCTAAGTGATAAGGGTTGTCCACCCCTAACATTTTTTTTTAATTTTTGGACAACATTTTTTGTCTTTATCTATGTATACTAATATGTATTATAAAGTAGAAGAGTTTGTTTGTTTCTTTGTTTGGTTGAACGCGCTAATCTCAGGAACTACTGGCCCGATTTGAAAATTTATTTCTGTATTAGATAGCCCATTTATCGAGGAAGGTTATAGGCTATATATCGTCACGCTAAGGCCAATAGGAGCGGAGCAATAGAGAAAATGTGACGCAGACGAAGTTTCGCGGGTCAGCTAGTACAATATATTATTATATTCACATATAAATGCACCCACGATACAGGAAACATTAGATGTATGGCAATATTTACAAAAAAAAAGTGCCTAAATATTATATTTTTTTATTTCCAGGGAAGAGTTGTTGGTGGTAAAAGAAGAACCCGCTGAAGAGCATCCCGAAAGCGTCAAGTAAGTGGATACCATCATGTTGTCCTATCTTTAAAATACGCATAGTACAGTAAATTCGGCTTACTTTGGCCTTGGGGTACGACTTTGGCCCTAACTGTTAACTTATGAATAGAATTATGAAGCTTATGCTAAGAAATTATAATCAAATGAAGATTTATTACAATCCTACTATGTTTTTCAATTTTCCAAAAGTGTTACATCTGTGTTGATTCTGTTACAAAAAGTTGTTCAAAAGTGCCTTGTATGTAATGTAAACGTTTTTGACTTAATTTACCATTATTGATTCCAGTGAAGAACCCGAGATTTACCTGGAACTTCCCGTAGCTGGCGTTTCTGGAGATAATGAGTAAGTTACATATTTATGTATGTCTAAAAAATACCTTTGTCTTCTATACTAGAAAGGTTTAGGTGCTTAAAAGAAGGTGAACAATCTTGATATGACTTATTACACATTCATTGAGCGTACAGCTAAGGAGTGGAATTCCCTACCGGAGACTGTTTCCTGATAGCTACAACCTAAGAGTCTTAAGTCAAGAGTGAATAGGTAACTTCTAGGCAAGCGTGCTGGAGCACGCGATGTTAAGCGATCATCGCTTAACATCAGGTGAGATAGTGGTCAAACGTATGCCTATATCAATAGTAAAAATAAAACATATTTTTCTCAAACATGCTTGGAAATGTGAGCATTATTTTGACAACCTTCTTCGAGATAAATCGAAATTGACGTACTGGCCGAGCAGCGGCCGGAAAAAGTTGTACGAAAATCCATATCTATCGTGTTATGCGGCCAAATAAATTACATAGGTACTAAACTCATACTATCGTGTAATGTAAAAACGGAACGATCTTATATTCCGAAACTTATCATCGAACTGGCTTGCAAATAGAAAGCTGTTTATTGAAATAGAAAATGAACACTTACGCGGGAATTATTATTGTCGTTGGTTGTTCGACATTGATTTTGAAAAGTAGGTTTTAATTTCCGCGCATTTTTTGAGAAAACTATTACAAGTCTTGGCCACAACTAGGCATTGATGGACTTACGTATGTGTGCCTCGGCTACCCGCCGACCCCAGTATAATTGGGAAAAGGCTAGGCAGATGATGAACGATAAGAATACTTGACATTGATGCTTCTGTGCTGCCGCCTTAAGTTCCTGCACGCTCCCCATACAGGGTTATTTGTAAAACACTAATAACCTTTAACGAAGTGAACATATAAATACCTACATGATTTAAAACAACTTGTACTTTTTCACCGACCCTAAAAACCAACGATACTGGAGAAATTCCTAGTGTGGAGCATCCCACACTAGGAATTTCTCCAGTATGTGGGTGCGTTTACATACATACAAACTCACATACACAAACAGCCAGACCCGGAACAACTATCTGTAGGCCTTAAAAATATTTGTTCCGTGCGGGAATCGAATCCACGACACGCGGCGCAGCAGTCGATCGCTCAACCACTGAGCCAAACGTGCCGTCACATTTCATCGGCTAAATATTGCGTTTTGTAAGTTATAGCAAGTTATCAGGGTTGGTCTATGTGTTTTTCTGAACAAATAGAATAGCTTCATTTACCTAGACTGTATCGAGGATCATTTAATGAACATATTTTTCTGTTGTTTTCAGTTCGCTAGCTGACCCAATCTCTTTAGAGTTAAAAACTGAACCACTGAATGAGGAAGCCTCTTCGTAAGTTACGATTTATTTATTAAGCTAGCTGTCCCACGCGGCTTCGCCCACTTGACAAATTATATACTAAAACCTTCCTCGAGAATCACTCTATCCATTGACGAAAACAGCATGAAAATCGGTGCAGTAGTTTTTGAGTTTATCGCGAACAGACAGACAGACGCGGCGGAGAACTTTGTTTTATAATATGTAGTGATTATCATAATAATTGCACTGTTCAGCGTAATGCTGTCATAAAAACAAGTGCGTATGAATATAAAACTAAGTATAACCGATTTCCGACTTAAAGAAAACAGTTTAAGGTCGGGAATCGGTAACTTCGTATTGTATCGATACGTCCTTTTTACGTAATAAATGAATGGCGCCTTCGACTGGAGGCGACCCCGATATAGTTGGGAAAAGGCTAAGCTAAACATGTTTAAAAAAATATATATATATTTAAATAAATAAAAAATATATAAAAATCTTATAAATATAAAAATTAATTGCTGTTTGTAGTCTCGCTAAAACTCGAGAACGGCTGGTCCGATTTCGCTACTTCTTTTATTATTGTGTTTGTTGTTGTCAGGAGGCTCTTATGATAGAAAAAAAAAATGCAGTTGACGGGAGCGAAGCCGTGGGGAACAGCTAGTCTCTTATAAAATGTTATTCAAAGCCTTGGAAAATTTCGCTCTGTATGTTTTTAACAAGCACAGACGCTTTATTCTAATCTCCAATTTTTTTTATTTTAGTTCAAATGACACACCAGTAGCACAGCGTGACACTAAGAGTTATAAAAGCAGGAAAACAAAACGAGCGACTGAATCCCCACGTTCTGCATCTGCCTCACCAGCTCCAACTGCCCCACCCACTCCAAATGCCCCACCAATTCGAAATGCCCCGCCCGCGCCACCAAAACGACAGTAAGTTCACAGTATTATTTATACGACGACGCAATGCCTGGAAAGAGGTCATTGTAATCATGACAATGTCAATGAACATCTTTTACTATGAGATATAGGGTCGAGTGTCTCACAACGAACCAGACAGCCACATTTAGGCTGCGTTTCCACCAGAGATGTGCGATGGAAATGTGTCGTGCGAGGATGTCTAGCTGTGCTGTGAAAATGTGTGGGTGTTTCCACCAAAGCTGTGCGATGAAAATGTGCCTACGAGGATGTGTGGCGGAGCTGTGAAAATGCGCATTAATGTGTGGTGCGAGGATGCGTTACGAAGCTGTGAAATGTGTCGAAGGGGGTGCGGTGTAGTGGAAGCGGAGTAACGCGAACGCCTGCCTGCCGCTCACATCTCGCTTTGCTGTTGTTAGCGCTTGTAGTCGTACGCATGTCGTATGGTTGCGTGGCATAATGGAAGAAAAAATAACTGGCTGGTACAGTATGCACAAACTTCGCAACATCCTTCTCAACACACATTACTCGCAACACATCCCTCGCACACATCCCTCGTACACATCCCTCGCACACATCGCTCGCTTGTTTTAAATGCGCAAAAATCTAGCTCCGCTGAGCCGTTTCCACCAGAGCTGTGCTGACCGAGGCGAGGTAAATGAAGCGATTCTATTGGTTCTTTACAAACACATTCCTCGCTACACATCCTCGCACATCTCTGGTGGAAACGCAGCCTTAACCACGGCTATATTTCCAAAATGCAACGTTGCCGATCTATGCTAATGTGAGTACAAGAGAGGCATATAGGTGTCCTGTTTGCTCACGAGTTTGCGCCGTGATCTCGCGGAAGGTGAACAAGTGCGAAGCATTTTTGTGAAAAGTGTAAAAAAAAAGTAAGTTTTTAATGCATGTTTCTTTTATTTTTAAAGTTTTTCCTGTGTTATATATTGATCTCTTCATATTTACATTGAATACTAGGATAATTTGGCTTTCTAATGCACCACGATTCGTTTCGTTATGCTTGTTTCGGACGGCAGGAGCACGTCCAATGCTCGCGCTGTCGTCCTGGGACAATCTCCCACGTAATTTGACGTACGCCCCCTGTTCTACCTTGCGCTGGTTACGTACGTCACCACGCACCCCTGAATGCGTACCGTTTTTCGACTACTGTTAGGGACCTCGGGAGACGGAGACGAAGAGCCGGGGAGGCAATAAAACAACTCTTCACGGGGAATCTTGACCCGCAGGTTTCGGCTCCTATTTTCTTCCCGTAGTGTTGCCTCTTCGACGGCTGTGCTGCGACTGCGATTGAGCCGAAATTCGGCTCTTTTTGTATTCTGCCCGTCGTTACCTTATTGAGAACCGTGATTTTTGGACTCGATTCGCGTGTAATTTTCTCTTTGAGCCGAAACCTTTGGAGCCTTTATTTATTGTTTTTTATGTAAAAACCCTTACAATATATACATATATATTTAGGTTCCTTAGACCTTGCTTTATGACATGAAACACAAATTATATCAATAACCATACAATACGAAAAGTTTCTGGAACTAAGACTTCTAATTTTGTACCTTAACAAATTTTCACTATACATTTTTGGAAATATCTCGGAAACTATAAGTCCTATCAACTCAATTCTTTTTGTCAAAGTGGTTTTGGTTCAAGACCTTTATTTTAAAACTAATTTCAAAACGCTATCACTTAAAACAAAAAATCACATTTTCAATCTACGTAATTATTTTCAATACAAAAACCTTACATCTAAATTTCCTTATAAACTATCAAAATTCGTTTGTATTAGAGTTTTATTGGACCTAATATACACACATAATTCTTATAAAACTAATTAAAAGGTAATTATAACATAATCTCATCAAATAATTAGTTACAGCTTTCTGTACAAACAAAACATAAAATGAAACATTGAATTCGCATTTAAACTAGAATCTAACGGAACCTATGATGCGAAAATATCATTATAAAACTAATTAGAGAATGCTAAACCTAATCTAATCTGATTCAATTATAATCCTAATTAGTTTTCCTTACAATTTCCTTGTTTGATACGGTCGCGTCCACCACTACTTGCGCCTCGGGACGCGGACGGGGTCTTATCGCCGACAATGCTTTGGCTTTATCATTCAAATTTTTAAGTTATTTATGAAAACGTGGTGTGTCTCAGATTGAACCACTTTTGAGAGGTACACTATTAACCATGGTTCAATGTGTCCATCTACGATTTTTGGCAGTACACATTTAACCACTGCTTAGTGCTTTTTGAATTAAAACTAAGTTATACTTACCTTTTTGATGTAATCACGCCTAAGTACTTTTGTCAATAGGGACTAGGCAGAGCAAATAAACCCATCTAGGCTTTTAAAGCATGAAATATAAATAATAATCAATGCTAAAATACGGTACAGGTTTTCAATTCACTGCTTAAAAATTCTATGGCCTTATGTAGGTATGTACCTATACTTCAATTACTTTTTACGACATCTTCGGGAACATACTTAATAGGTAACTGTTGGGATTTGTTTCAGAATGGCACGGAAAAAAGTTTTAGAGAGGAAAAAAGGCGGACATTCAGCTTCCAATATGCTTAAAGCGTTAAAGTTGATCAGGTGAAAGCATCCGAAAAGCTGCTAAAACGTTCAACATTGCCTATCCCACCTTACGCCGTTATGTAGTGCATAATTTGAACGTCGCTGATGAGGATCTTGCCGACAAAAGACTGATACCCAATTATGAAAATCACTTGATATTTACTGCAGAACAAGAAGAAATTTACAAGACCTACGTTAAAGAATGTGCTTTGAAATTTTATGGCCTTACTTCTAAGGATTGCCGCAAAGTGGCATACGAAATGGCAAAAGTTAACAACATAAAGATTCCCGATAGCTGGGAGCGAGACAAAATTGCAGGGAAAGAGTGGTTCCGATCATTTAGAAAACGCAATGGTGACATATCCATTAAAAAACCGGAAGCATGCAGCTTAGCCCGCGCGACGTCATTTAACCGGGAGACGGTAAAATCATTCTTCGATAACTTGAGGATAGCATTGGCTCGCCACCCGTCCTTTAGTAACGGTTGTCGTTTATACAATTTAGACGAAACTGCCACCACGAATGTCCAACGTCCTCAAAAAGTGGTAGGTCCTAAAGGAAAGCATAACATTGCAAAAGTGACCAGTGGCGAAAAAGGAATATTAGTGACAACTTGCGCCATCATTTGTGCTTCAGGTCAAGCCTTGCCACCCGCATTTGTTTTCCCAAGAAAAAAATTCAAGGAAATGATGTTGAGAGGCGCACCCCCGGGCTCTCTTGGTTTAGCACATCCCTCAGGACGGATGACATCTGATTTATTTGTAGAAGTGATGAAGCATTTCATCAGGCATAGCTCTGCTAGTCCAGAAAACCCAGCACTGTTAATTTTAGACAATCACGAATCACATCTATCTATCGAAGCGCTGGATATGGCTAAAAGTGCAGGAGTCACTGTCCTCACATTACACCCCCACACCACTGCCAAAATGCAGCCGCTGGACGTTGGGCTTAATGGTCCCTTTAAAGGGTACTATAACAGTGCGATCGATTCTTGGATGGTAAGGCATCCAGGTCAATCTATGACCATATATACTGTGGCTGAATGCGTTGGAACAGCCTACGCTAAAACCATGACACCTGTAAACATATCCGCCGCTTTTAAGAAGTGTGGCATATTTCCTTTTGACCCAAACGTATTTACCGACATTGACTTTATACCTTCAAATGTGACGGACAGACCTATGCTGAGTATGCCATCAAATGTGACTGACAGAATTTTGCCATCAGACAGAGCGGAGCTTGAGTTTCAAGGCCCAGATTCAGTTCCAGATTTAGATTCAGAAAATGCTGAAATCCAATCTATTAAGTCTGATAACACATTTTGCGAAGACTTACCAGAAGGTCCATCATTGTTAGACACTGCAAACGAGGACGAAGCGTCCACTTTGGATTTACTGAAAAATGAAATTGTAGAGTTACCAATGACCACCACTTCAAAGCTACTTCCTCGGAATGTTCACAACTCGCCTATAGCAGGGCTGTCGCAAAAGGTCTCATTTGTTTCACCCCAGCAATTTATGCCCCCAAAGCTGAAACACGAAATGAAAACAGATAATCTAGAAAAAGAGGAAGGAGCAGAATAGTAACTGACACGCCTGAAAAATTGGAGATTATGGAAGACTAGCTGACCCGTGCAACGTCGTCTGCGTAACATTTTTCATTACTGCTCCGCCCTTATTGGTCTTAGCGTGATGATATATAGCCTATAGCCTTCCTCGATAAATGGGCTATCTAACACTGAAAGAATTTTTCAAATCGGACCAGTAGTTCCTGAGATTAGCGCGTTCAACCAAACAAACAAACAAACTCTTCTGCTTTATAATATTATATTAGTATAGATAAAAAGAAACATCGAGAAAATAAAGCCAAGGTAAAAGTAGTAAAACGTACTTTGCTTCAGGATATAAAACAAAAAAAGAATGTCCCAAAAATAAAAAAGAAGAAAGGCAAGAAGATCGATATAACTGAGTCTACTTCCGAAGAAGAGCTTGAAATAATACCAGAATTAAGTGAGAATAAAATCAGTGAAATTAACGATTCGGAAGACGAAAAAGTCCCAATAATTAGAGGAAATTTTGAAAAGTTGCCCCGTAAACCAGTAGAAGGTGATTACGTTTTGGTAATATTGAATGCCAAGAATATTAAAGTTTATTATGTGGCAAAGATCATTGATGAGGATGAAGGAGGCAATTATGAAGTTTCATTTATGCGGCTGATTAACAATGAAATTCCGGATGCCACTACAGCCGGATTTGGCACTTGCTCAATTAAAGAACATTATAATGATTTTTCCGTCGCCGAAAATTAAATGTTCTTTTTTATTTGATTTCCTTTAACAGGATTAACATTAATGTTCATTTCTTTGGTTTGTTTGTTTGATTTTACGTTTGAAAAAACTTTTAAGTAATACATATCTCTATTGTCGATCTCTCGTTGGTTATTCAATGATAATTTATGTTAAAGAAGCTATATAATTTTATACAGTTATTTTAATTGTTAAAAAATAACTTTTTGATTATTTTCTTTGAATAGGTAATAGTAAGTTGTTAAATTTCAACCATTCTTTTAGTAGAACATAATATGTTATTATGATAGTACATTTCTTGTGATTTTTAAGACTGATAATTGTAATTAAGATTATTTATTAAGCTCACGATAAACACTAAGTGATTATAAAAATGATGTTTTATTATTTAAATAAGTCATTTGCTAAAAATTCTTCATTTAAGTACCTTTACTAAATAAGGTGGTTCAATGTGAAACAAGGTGGTTCAATGTGCAACATGGTGGTTCAATGTGAAAAATACCCTGATTCATTGTGCACGTCCTAGAATACACATTGAACCAAATCTCATTTTTCACAAAAAAAAATATTATTCTGAAAGCAACACGAAACTTGAAAATTCATAATTGCAGATTTTTAGGTAAATAAATTCCCCAGCTACACACAAAATCTTGAACGTTTCGAAGCGTGATGTTATGAGCTTCCGAAACATACCTGGTTCAATGTGGGACAACTTACCCTACTTTGTTCATAATTATTAGTATTATGACCCCTTAGGGACTACTCGCACTTATTCAGCTGCATTCTCATTTCGCTGGACGATTTTGGTCACACTTATACAGTTCCGCTTCTATCAGCCGCGTACAGCGTCATAAGAATGAGAAGGCGGCAGCGGCAGAACAGCGCTGAACTCTATATATAGCACTCGCATGATAATAACACATTTGTCCCCATTTTTTACTTGTTTGCCGCGAAAGCTGAATAGATGCGAAAGCTGAAAGGATGCGTACGCGTGTTCATACTAAATTGTTGTTTTCTATGGGCATAAGCTAAATAGAGCTGAATAAGTGGGAGTAGTCCCTTAAGAGCGAATTTCATCAAAGAAACTGCGATCAAGCTACGTTCAAGAGTTGTCAGCACGGGCGTAGCCAGGGGAGGGTTTTGGGGGTTCAAACCCCCCTGAAAACTTAAGATATCAACTGCTTCCTTTACTCGTTCAAAGTTGACAGAGAGTACCGTTATCTGTATCAAGAAGCAAAGGTGATGCTCAAAGAAAATTGTGGTATACTACATATGCCACGTTTCGTTGGAAGGCAACTGAATCGCTCTGACATTACGTCTGATGCACGTATTACAAATAAATTCATTCATCCCATTTCAAGAGCACACAATTCAACAATTAAACGATAGGTTTTCGAAACACCGTAAAGTAGTATTGGCATTATCTGGTGGGTTACCTTCAAATTTTGCAGTCAGTTCTGAAATTGAAGACGCAATTTTTAAGTGTTTGGCAGTGGAAAGCAGCTAAGCTATGAATGATTATCACCTCCCTTACTCCAAAGTCGGCTTTGATATATTTACACGTTGTTACAAATATTGGCTACCACCGACCTGTGTCCACTGCTACACCAGAAAGGACGACTTTCTCAATTTTCAGTAGTTTAATTTTCTTGACCCCCCCCGATACTAAAACCTGGCTACGCACGTGGTTGTCAAGGGTCAATGTTCCATAGAAAAACATGACATTGACAGCTTGTAAGCGTGGTACATAATGTCACACATTTCTACATGCGCGAACTTCCCCCACTACGAAAGTTTTTTCCGACTTACGTGCCGGTAATTATAAAATAACTAGCTGTCCCCCGCGGCTTTGCTCCCGTAAAGTACCCATTATTTTTTTGCTTTTAAACCTTCCCTGTATTCAGGCGAGCTAAACAAAAAAAGAATTACCGAAATCGGCCCAGCCGTTCTCGAGTTTTAGCGAGACTAACGAACAGCAATTCATTTATATAAGATTTAAATGTGAAAAATATTTATTAATTTCTAGAACATTCATTCAACAACGATATTTAAATAAATACAATTTTCTTTGTTCCAGGTTGCTTCTGTTAGACGGCGGCGATATCAAAATGGAGCAAATAGATTCTGATGAAGGATTTAGTTAGTATTAAGATAGAGAGAGACACACTGCCTATAGACAATAGGCGGCAGTGTGTATGTGATCAAAATTATAATGTTTTGCTACAGTTGGACTATTTTAACGTTTGGAATGTGCAGTGTATTTCGGTGTCCGACTGAAGCTTCCATTTCAGACAAAAGTTTTCTAGAAGACGCCGAAGTCGCAAGTTATATCATCATCGCAGGTTACTTTCTCATCTCCATATAGACTTTTCGAATTTAGAAATATCTTTTCAAATAAAATGGTCACTATAGATCTTTAATTTAAAAGTTTTAAATCATTTCTAATATAATTTTTAGCCGATCTTGAGATGTATTTATACAGTCAAAAGTCGATCTTTTGAAAGACTATGTTCCCTTGGAATTATTTGCAATTTTCACGCGGGCGAAGCCGCTGGCCATTAGTAGTTTAATTGTAATAGACTGAGATCCCAGAGCTGCCAGTCTCTTATTTTCTTACTACCTAAATATATCCCACACATTTTAAGAGAAGTGTTAGTATGTACTATTAACAGACGCATACCTACCTGCTAACTTGGTCGGAGGGAGACAATAAGAGAGGTCTGGCAGCTCTGGGATCTTAGTTTACAACTATGTATTTCCAAAACATTTGACTTTGTTGTCAACTGTACCTAATATTCTAATTTTGTATCGCATTTTTAATAACGTTTTTGTGTTTCGTCGAACACAAATTACGAACCATTAAGAATTATTCTTTAAGTTAATTTCATTCCTATGGAAATGATGATTTGTTTTTTACTTTTAATAAGTAATAAGTTAAGTTTTAATATTGTTTGATTAGGACAGTTATTTTTGGATGGAAAACCATCAAAGGACTCCTCCCGCTCTGGAGGGAAGGAGTGTCAGACTCTTACTGACTAAAACCCGGCCGTGTTCCTTAGCGTCCCAGAGCCGCGGTAACTTTCAAACAATCCCACAACCCTGGTATTAAGATTGGTTGCGGAATTTTTTCATATCATTTAGTAAATATTACTAAGCTCAAAAAAATGGCGGTTTTTTATGCGTTTTAACATCAGACGGCTTAGTGTGAGTTTTCTAACTTACTCGATCGCATTTCACATAAACTTTTGCTTACGCCAGTGTATAGAAAAAAAAGGTTATCCGTTATTAAAAAAGGTTATACTTTTGGCATTTACGCTAACGCGGTCGAGAACGCTAAAAGACTCGCACTAAGCCTCTGTGATATTGAGAGAGTATACAAATACCGTGTGACGCCATTCACAAGTTCCGCCATATTGAATTGCAGCCATCCAGTTTAAACGACATTTTGTGTGACAAGGATATAAATCTTCTCTAGTTTTCCACCAATTTTTTTTTTATCAATCGTACTTTTTTAATATTATCTAACGAATAAGTATTTCATTCATTCATGTATATTTTTCATAGAAGTAAAATCCCCTATTACTTGTATTTGTGACCCGAGACGATATTGAGTTGTTTGAAGGTGATATGACAAAAAAAAATCGATCTGATAGATTTCCAAAAAATTTGGACACAATATGCATATTTTTTAATGTGAACACGAAGATGATGCAGTGCATTTAAAACTCGTGTGATGTCACTTTTCAGTACACTTTTTACCTAGTAGTGACGTCAAGCCCCCACTCCTGATACGTTGTGCGATTCTATAAACATGTCGAAGTGATCAGTAAAGGAGCCTCCAGACTACTCGCGAAGTTGCACGAGGCCAAGCGCTCTCCGAAGTTGACCGAAGTCCGAAGTACGTGTCCACAAACTCGAGCAAATTCGCGAGGAGCTCAGTCGCCCGTTCCCCCCGTTCCCCTCACGATAGGCATAATGGATAACGTTCATGTGGCAACTGCCGTTGCAATGTGTACGTCGCATAATAAAAATACGTGCGTATTTACTTTGGCTGACGCGAACCGAAGTGAGCCGAGTAGTGTGGACAGACGCTTCGTGTTCGAACTTCGAGTCCTTTGACTCGGGCGCAAAAACCGACAACTGGAAGTCGCCCGAGGCGAAGTGAAGTGCCCCTCCACACTATCGTATTCGCTCAACTTCTATGAACTTCGGGAATAGTGTGGAGGCTACTTTAGGTGGAGTGAACGACAAGTGAGCTGTCAAACCACTTAAAAAAATGGCTGACCTTGTCGTTCACTCCACCTATCACCTAAGTGATCACGGTGAGATGTCAACAGAATCGACCGACAGGACTGATGGACTCGTATTTACTCAGGAACCGTTCCTAATATGAATCCATTGCCAATTTGCCATCACCTCAATTATCGTCTTTATGGTTGTGTACTTTAATTTCTTAAAAAGTTAATTTCTAAGTAATCAATAGGGAATATGCATGATTTTTTTTTATTTGCTAAATGAAATATTTTTTAGCTCTAAAAAACAATCATAAAATTGGTTTTATAAATATCTTCATCACTGATGAAGTTATAAAGCTTCAAAGATTACAATTAGAAAGAGAAGTTTGATATGAAATTTGACGTCGGATTCCATGACGCCTTTACAGATGCCATACATTACAGCGTTTTCGCGAGAGGGACAGATATATTTGTTTAAAATAATGATAACTCGTTTGTTTTTCGAGTGATTTTGATTCTATTTTCGCTGTTAGTATTACAATTTTTTATATTTTTAGATAAACTGTGTATATGATAAATATTTTTTTCATGCATATTCCCTATTGTATGGTCATAACAAAGTATGGGTAATGTATTTCCAATGTTGTGATGTATGACATAAAATTTGTTTCCTTTTTTATTGTCTTCAGAGGAGTTTGGCTTTGCACATCTTGTGCATTTGCCATTGTTGTTTATTATTTCGAATTCTGAATTAAAATGTTTAGCTGCTAAGGTTATTTGTTTTTTTATAACTTTTTAAATATAATGTGCCCAATATTTAATTTTCATTTTCATTATCATGCCTATTTTTACGCTTTATGTATCAAAATATGTGACGGTTTGTGGAAGAAGTAGAGAATACATAACGACGAGAGGAGCCAATTCCACTAAATTATCACTTTCGCATCGTATTCGCAAATGAACTACAGTCGCTGAAATCCGTAGAAGTAATTGATTGGTTTAGTTTCCTCATTTTTGAATCTTATATTTTTTTTAATGACTTCAAAAAAAGGAGGAGGTTCTCAATTCGATTGTATGTTTCGTTTTAACAGACTTCAAAAAAAGGAGGTTTTAAATTCTGTTGCATTTTTTTATGTTTGAACCTCGATAACTCATTTATGATCTGACCTGAAAAATTCTTGTTTTATCAGAGAGAATATTCTTCTCGATTGGTCCTTTATTTAGATCGATAGAAATTTTATCAAAATCCTTTAGGAAGTTTGGCTTTTCAATCAGAATAGCTGCAGTTCTATTTCGCTTTTGACGCATTTTGTTTGTCATCCAAGTAAACGAATTGCTTGTATTTTTTGTCTTTCTGTGACTTTCTAGTGGTGTTATTCGGTGTCCACTAAGAATTAAAAATATTTTTTTTTTTCACAAAAAAGCCGAACATAACATAAAAAAAAAATGATGAAAATGATGATAATGTTTTATCTTTATTGAATAAATCTATCTATAAATCTAAAAAGAAAAGGCCAGGCAGAGTAATTGATTGTCTTTGATTGATTCATATTGTCAGGCAAATCGGAGGGTAATACAATAATCAATTTAGCAGTAAATCATCTGCCTAGCCTTTTCCCAACTATACTGGGGTGGCTTCCAGTCAAACCGGATTCAGCTGAATACCAGTGTTTTACGTGGAGTGGCTGCCTACCAGACCTCCACAACCCATTAACAGGGTAACACGGTATTTCTTTGCAAGGCTGGAGTCAGATTTACTGGCTTCTGACAATTCGTAACGACTGCCAAAGATATACAAATGACAGCCGGGACCAACGGCTTAAGATTGTATTTATTGTTTCGGTATGTTAAGATGGTCACCCATCCACAGACCAACCTTGGTAAGCGTTGCTTAACCGTACAGATTGTCCCGTGCGGCTGTTGTTATTAGCAGTAAATAAAATAATTAAAAGTTGTCAAATAATTTTATTAGCAAAATTCAACAACATGGTCAAATAACAATTAAATAAATGTCCATACTTGAAGCACCCCTGTTTAAAATAAGTGTAGTAGAACCTTCTAGCATGTTGTGTATGCTCATCAACAAAAACGCTTTTTTTTAGTATGGCAAATCATCATAAAACGCCTCCCGCTCTGGGAGGATTTAGTTGATATTAACAATCTTAATATCAACTAAATCCTTCATCAGATTCTATTTGCTCCATTTTGATTTCGCCTTCGTCTAACAAAAGGTTTCTGGAACAAAGAAACTAATATTAATACAAATAGTAGCAACCAACCCATGTTGAATATCGTGTTATTCAGCAACTGGTTTGTGGTGGTCAGCGGGTCTGAAAAGGCCACTTTAGCAGAATCAGAAAGCACATCTACTCGTCACTGTCAAATTTTCCCAATCAACTTTGAACCTAATGCGTTAGCTATAAAGATGAAAATGAAGTTTGACGGATTGTTGTGTGGTTAATATTATGATTCTGCTAAAGTTGTCTTTTTAGACCCGCTGATAAGCAGTCGCTCCGTGTAAAACACTGGTACTCAGCTACATCCGGTTACGACCGGAAGTCGATCCCTGCATAATCGGGAAAAGGCTCTTAAGGTTCAATTAGCATAAAATTAAACTCAATTAACTAACTTTGAGAGATATATAACTAAATTGAAAATAAATAAATAAGATCTTTGCCTATGAAGGGAGAAATAATTTTGTATTTATCTGTGGAGGCTTGTTACTAGCAATTTACTTAGTTGTTATTATTAATTGTTATTATAATAATAATATTAAAGCTGCTCCAACCGGGGATTGTCCTTGGGAATACTTTCACAGTGCATACAGGGATAATCGCCGGTTGGTGCCCCATTACATTTGAAATTTCTAACGGGGCCTCTGCGAGTTGGTTTCGGCCCCTCGTACGCCTACCAAAGGACCGGGTCTCCAGAGACCCGAGAAAGAAAACAACATACTAAAGAAACCAAAACCACCAATCAACCATAGGAACCAGTGTTGTAACGTATACAATACTGCCAGTCGATTCTGTCGACATCTCACAGTCATTCGATCTTGTTTGTATGGTTTGAAAGTTCACTTGTGGTTCACTTCGACATGTTTACAGTATCGCACTGCTGTGTACTTACTGTTGTCTTGGTGAGGCGGGTGGGGCGTTTGGAGATGGTGGGGCGGATCCAGCAGTTAGAGCTTCAGTATTTCGTTTCGTTTTCCTTCTTTTATACTTCGTGGCACTTTGTACTTCGGGTGTGTCATTTGATCTGAAATAAAAGATGAGGATTAGAGAGAAAATTTTAGAAAGACGACAGAGCGAGACTTCGAGGCAATGGATACCAGTTAGAAGGGGAGATTTTAAGAGTTAATCAGTCTGCCTAGCGTCTTCACAACTACATATCTAACACTAGTCTCTTAAAAGTTCGCAGGAACTTTCTGGCTCGCTCCGTCGTCAACTTTGCCTCTGTCACCACTGACCTAGACTGCACTGGAGTCAATAGCAAACCCATCTCTAATTAAAAAAAAAAATGTTCCACGAAAGGATTACAATTTTTTCACCACAAAAATAACGTCGATGCTAATTGATTCTAAGTTTATATCAATGCAAGTTACTTTTGGTTACGGAAAAAGCCATGAAACAAGTTATGAATATCTTTCTGTATATTTAGATTAACACAGTTTTATTTTATTCTTAACCAGTTGATGGCCGCGGCTTGAACCGCTTAATAAGTTATATACTAAAACCTACCTCGACTACCACTCTATACATTGGTGAAAACAGCGTGAAAAAAAAAACAAGAATCGGTGCAGTAGTTTTTGAGGTTTTCGCGAACAGACAGACAGACGCGGCGCAAAACTACAGAACCAGTGATATAACGTTTACAATACTGTGGACTTACTGTCGTCTTGATGAGGCGGGTGGGGCATTAGGAGATAGTGGGGCAGATGCAGCATTAACAGCTGGAGTATATTGTTTCGTTTTCCTTCTTTTATAACTCTTAGTGGCACTTTGTTCTATGGTTGTGTCATTTGAACTGAAATAAAACATGAGGATTAGAATGCACCAAACCAACCAACCGTTTATACTCAGTTATTTCAGACGTCTTACAAAGGCGGCCCACTTAATGTACCCGACATAAAACTACCTCTAGGCGCGATAAAAAAAAAAGTAATTAAGAGAATGGGTACAATAAAAATAAATAACGCAATAGAATGATGTAACATCCTGTTGATCATGTCTACGTCTCAAACAATGTCGCCGTTCTATTCCACGTCGTCCTTGGAACACAAGGCTCGGACTGCGCTCGCTCCTGGCTGCCGATGTAAGGCGACTGAAATGGCACCGTGTAGGTATACTCAATTTTTGGAGCGAATAACTCGAGACGGATGTATTTTTGCGTCAAAGTAACTATTGTTTTATGGAAAAACTCCACACATCTACCGTTAGTGAGACATCAATAAAGGCACCATTATTGGGCATAGTCCCTTAGTTAGGAAAATACTTTTTTTAAAGATGGGAAATCATCGAAACAACCCGCTCTGGGCGGAAGAGAAGATAGTGTCAGACTCTTACTGACTCAAACCCATCCGTGTTCCTCCTAAAGCATTTGGCGTCCCAAGGCCGCGGTGACTGTTTCGACTAATTCCGCAACAATTGGGAAAAGGCAAGGCAGATGATGAAAACTTACGAAGTGGCTTCCTCATCCTGGGGTTCGATCTTCACTTCTATAGAGATTGGGTCAGCTAGCGCACTGAAAACAAAAGAAAAATAATTTCATTCTAAGAAAGAAAATACTAATATACGAAAATAATAAATGAAAACCACTTCATCATCATGATCATCATTCACAGCCCGACTGATTCCACTGCTGAACATTGGCCTCTCTTTTCTTGTGCCGACCAGATAGCTGTTATGTCTGGTGGGCAACTGCCCGAGAGTTGATATTCGGACTGTTGTAAGCTAGCTGCAATAAGCTGTAATAAGTTATTTAGTTTTTATTTTGCATCGTCCTCACTTTAAGAAACAAGTACATGTAACTAAGATTTTTGTAAAACACCACATGATTTAAAAGAGTGTCCGTGGAGTTTCTTGCACGTTCTTTTCCATAGAGAGCTACGCTTTGGAACGTGCAAATAGCCTCATGTGTTTGACAGACCGACCTTGAAATTTATGTGCCTGCAAATGGTTTATTTGAAATACATGCTTTGAATCTTGTTGTATAATTGTTCAAATCGCACGGTAAACTGATACTGCGATGAAGGATTAAGTCGTTACTACGACTTAATCCTTCATAGTTCGCTGCTCGTTGGATAGATGGCGTTGTGGTTATATTTGTTGTGATGTAGATTTAAGAGTTTTTCTTGTGGTGGCAGTGATGCCGCTAGTCTGTGTGCCAAGTTTCGTCCTAGCCGTTGTCTTTCGATCTTTATGACGTGAAAATGTACAACATCCCGAATATCAACTATCGATAGATAGATATAAGATAGATCGTTTATTTGGAACAAAGAAAGAAACACAACACATAAAAGCACAGTTACATAACACAAGAAAATACAAATAATTTAATGAAAACACATAAAAAAAGAAAAAGGCAGAATGTATAGCAATTCATCAGAACGGAATTATTTGCCAGATTTCCTACCTACATAAAAAAAACATACACGCTCAGGTGTGTGAGTCTCTAAGCTGCACCAAATAGGAGTCCAACTCAGCAAGTGCCAGGCAAAAACACCTGCCGCTGGTATTCTTTTGGGGGCCGAGTCACCCGCGTCCGTAGGAGAATACCCTTCAGCGAGTCCCTACACGTGGTCCCCGGGTGGTGCTAAACAGGTGACACTAACCGCCTCCGTGGTCTAGTGGTTATACCACCTGATTCAGACCCAGAGGTCCCGGGTTCGATTCCCAGCGGGGAAAATTATTTTGCTCGGTTTGGTTGGTGGTAGGACTTGTTCTAAGTCCGCCTGGCAAGCTACCACCATCGTGTCTAAGTCTGTCGCCATAACAACAATGTTAACAGCATTTTTGTGTTCCGCTAGTTAGAGGTATGATAGCCAGTCCCTCTGTGTAAGAGGATTCCGGGTTAAACTCGCTACCATCTTCGGCCTAATCATCACTTTCCATCAGGTGAGATTTGGGCCAAGAGTTTCCCCGTTTCGAATTAAAAAATAAATATATTCTATGCTGCTATCGGGCAGTTGCCCAACGGACATAGGAACTGACCAGTCAGTGGATCCTTTCTTTTCAATGGAGGCTTGCAGGTCTGTACAGTCTGTCCCTAATACCTTCTATTATCCTGTCTCATATTCCAGGACATGATCTACGCTTCTACGTATCGGTTCAGCGCCACTTTCGCATTCATAATATACTAGCTGTCCCCCGCGGCTTCACTCCCGTCAACTGGCTACCCTACCTACCCACTTT
Source organism: Ceramica pisi (assembly GCA_963859965.1). Taxonomy (NCBI): domain Eukaryota; kingdom Metazoa; phylum Arthropoda; class Insecta; order Lepidoptera; family Noctuidae; genus Ceramica; species Ceramica pisi. Next base: position 5,392,953 of record OY982556.1, on the reverse strand, counting down.
TTTTTGCTTTTAAACCTTCCCTGTATTCAGGCGAACTAAACAAAAAAAAAAGAATTACCGAAATCGGCCCAGCCGTTCTTGAGTTATAAAATTACAACGAATAGTGGCATTGATTTTTATATATGTACTAGCTTCTTCCCGCGACTTCGTCTGCGTAGACTTTAGAACTACCGCGAAACTTTTTTGCCTCATTGTCTCATCCTTCGAACTGCAACTTCATGATTCAGATAACCAGATATTATGAGTCTTTGCGGTGCGCTGAAAGTAATATTTCAGCCCCGAAATTACATTGACATGTTTGTGATATCCTGGTAGGTACTTGTGAATTTTAAGCGCTCACGATTCCTGTCGAAAAAATACTTTGAAATGTTTCTGGTGTCCAAGTACTTTAGAATCCTATCCACTCACAATTCCAGCCCCAGAAATATTGCGACATGTTTCTGGTCTCCTGGTAATTGTTAATCTTTAGCGCTTATAATTCCAGCCCGGAAAAAACTTCGGCCTGTTCCTGTTCTCCTGTTACTTTTGAATCCTAACTGCTCCAAATTCCAGCCCCGAAAAAACTTCGACATGTGTCTGCTCTCTTGGTACTTGTAATTCTATAGCGCTCACAATTCCAGCCCAGAAAAACTTCGACACGTTTCTGTCATATTTTTAGCCTCAAAATTACTTAACATGTTTCTGTTTTCCTGGTATTTGTGAATCTTTAGCGCTCATATATTTGCAGCTTAAAAATTACTTCAACATGTTTTGGTTCTTCTGGTACTTATTAATCCCAACCGCTCACAAATTTTAGCGCCAAAAATAATTGACGTGTCTCTGTTCTTCTAGTACCTACTTTTTTATCATAACCGCTAAAAATTCCGGCGCCGGCAATACTTCAACATGTTTCTGGTCCTCTGGAACTTTGAATCCTAATGGTCTGCAATTAAACCCCCAGAAAAACTTTGACATGTTTCTGATCTCCAGGTAATTTTGATTTTTTCAGCGCTCATAATACCGGCCCCGAAAATACCTCGACATGTTTCTGCTCTCCGGGTACTTGTGAACAGTTTCCAGCCCTGAAAAAACTTGGGGCATGTTTCTGGTCTCCTGGTACTTGTGAATCTATAGCGCTCATAATTCCAGCCCCACAAAACTTCGATATGTTCCTGCTCCCTAGTGTAAGTGAATCTGTATAGCTCGTAATTATGGCCCCGGAATACCTCGACATGTTTCAGCTCTCCTAGTACTTGAGAATCTATAGCGGTCACAATTTCCAGCCCCGAAAATACTTTGACATGTTCCTGCTCCCTGGTATATGTGAATAGTATAGCTCGTAATTATGGCCCCGGAATACGTCTACATGTTTCTGCTCTCCAGGTTATTTTCGGGAATCTATAGCGTTCACAATTTCCAGCCCAGAAAATACTTCGACATGTTTCTGTTCTCCTAGTACTTGTGAAAATATAGCATTCACAATTCCAGCGCGGAAAATGTTTCGACATTTTTCTGATCTCCCGGTACTTGTGAATCTAAAGCGCTCATAATTTAAGCCCCAAAAAAGCGTCCGAGATGTTTCTGCTATCCTGGTACTTGTGAATCTGTAGCGCTTGACATTCCAGCCTCGTAATACCTCGACATGTTTCTGCACTCCTAGTACTTGTGAATCTGTAGCGCTCGGAATTCCAGTCCCGAAAATACTTCGAAACGTTTCTGCTCTCCTGGTACCTACTTAAGAATCTATAGCGTTCACAATTTCCAGCCCCGAAAATACTTCTACATGTTTCTGCTCTCCTGGTACTTGTGAATCTTTAGAATTCATTAATTTAGCCCTAAAATAAACTTCGGCGGCATGTTTATGTTCTCTTGGTATTTTTGAAACTAAACCGCTCACAATTCCGGCCCTGAATATAAAATCGACATGTTTCTGCTCTCCTGGTTATTTTCGGGAATCTATAGCGTTCACAATTTCCAGCTCATAAAATACTTCGACATGTTTCTGCTCTCCTAGTACTTGTGAAAATATAGCGTTCACAAGTCCAGCGCGGAAAATGTTTTGACATATTTCTTATCTCCTGGTACTTGTGAATCTAAAGCGCCCATAATTTTAGCCCCAAAAAAGCGTCCGACATGTTTCTGCTCTCTTGGTAACTTGTGAATCTGTAGCGCTTGACATTCCAGCCTCGGAATGCCTCGACATGTTTCTGCTCTTTTAGTACTTGTGAAACTGTAGCGCTCGGAATTCCAGTCCCAAAAATACTTCGACACGTTTCTGCTCTCCTGGTACTTGAGAATCTATAGCGTTCACAATTTCCAGCCCCGAAAATACTTCGACATGTTTCTGCTCTCCTGGTACTTCTGAACCTTTAGAATTCGTTAATTTAGCCCGAAAATAAACTTCGACATGTTTTTGTTCTCTTGGTATTTTTAAACTTAACTGCTCACAATTCCGGCCCCGAATATAAAATCGATATGTTTCTGCTCTCCTGGTTATTTTCGGGAATCTATAGCATTCACAATTTCCAGCCCAGAAAATACTTAGACATGTTTCTGCTCTCCTAATACTTGTGAAAATATGGCGTTTACAATTCCAGCGCGGAAAATGTTTCGACATATTTCTGATCTCCTGGTACTTGTGAATCTAAAGCGCTCATAATTTAAGCCCCAAAAAAGCGTCCGAGATGTTTCTGCTCTCCTGGAACTTGTGAATCAGTAGCGCATGACATTCCGGCCTCGGAATACCTCGACATGTTTCTGCTCTCCTAGTACTTGTGAATCTATAGCGCTCGGAATTCCAGTCCCGAAAATAATTCGACACGTTTCTGCTCTCCTGGTACTTGAGAATCTTTAGAATTAATTAATTTAGCCCGAAAATAAACTTCGACATGTTTCTCTTCTCTTGGTATTTTTTAAAATTAACCGCTCACAATTCCGGCCCCAAAAATAAAATCGACATGTTTCTGCTCTCCTGGTTATTTTCGGGAATCTATAGCCCAGCCCAGAAAATACTTTGACATGATTCTGCTCTCCTAGTACTTGAAAAAATATAGCGCTCACAATTTCAGCGCAGAAAATGCTTCGACATATTTCTGATCTCCTGTTACTTGTGAATCTAAAGCACTCATAATTTAAGCCCCAATAAAACTTTCCAGATATTTCTGTTCTCTTGGTACTTGTGAATCTGTAGCGCTCGGAATTCCAGTCTCGAAAATACCTTCGACACGTTTCTGTTACTAAAAAAAAATCTTTCCCAAAAATAATTTGACATGTTGCTGGTCTCCTGGTACTTGTGAATCTTTTAGCACTCGTAACAAAATTCTAGCCCGGTAAAAAATTTCGACATGTTTCTGTACTCCTGGTACTTTTGAATCTGAAGTACTAAGGTAGCAGAAACTTTGAACTTCCACTTCTTCCTCTGTCTCCATTAGGTCATGTATTTTACCGGGATAAAAAGTAGCCTATGTGTTATTCCAGGATGTGACCTACATATGTGCCAAATTTCATCCAAATCCCTTCAGCCGTTTTTGCGTGATTGACGGACAAACATCCAAACATACAAACATACAAACTTTCACATTTATAATATTAGTAGGATATAGATTAGTTAGGATAGAATACACTACAATCTCCCGATCTCAGTAATCCGGCTGATGTGGGATCAAACTCTCTGGTGGCGGATTAGCGAGAATGGTATTTCAAACTAAATGTTGTTTTCGCTTATAACTTACTTGTTTGCTCCAGAAACGCCGGGTTCGTCCTTCACTTCGGGCATTTCCACGTAAATTTCGGGTTCTTCACTGAAATTAATAAAGTCATAGTAAAAAATCGTTTATTTAAAATAGACCATGTAAATGACGTTCAGAAGTGCCTTTTACTGTTGAACGACAAATTTTACAGTAAGAATAATGTGAGAACAGCTGTTCATTCGCAAAGATAGATCTTATGGAGAATAACAGACGAAACATATACTATTATATAAAGCTGAAGAGTGTGTTTGGTTGAACGCGGTAATCTCAGGAACTACTAGTTCGAATTTAATAAATCTTGAAGTTTTGGATAGCTATCGAGGAATTTCCCTATCTATGTTGGAGTGGCTTCCAGTCAAACCGGATGCAGCTGAACATCAGTACCTATATGAAAAAGTCCGGTTTTTGTAACATCGTAACATGATGTTAATCGTATCCACTTACTTGACGCTGAAGAGCATCCCAAATGGAGGCTCTTCATTGGGTTCTTCCTTTAGCACCAACGTCTGTTCCCTGTAAATTTTAACAGTTATATTTTTAGAGCGAATATATGTATATAAAGCCAGTATATGTACTATATAAAGCCAATATATGTATACACATTGTGGAGTGTGTATACATATTGTGGAAGTGTAAAAACATACACCGCAACATAACCACACATATACACTCATGCCACTAACACCACAACATGCATGCACAACTCATTACACTCATTACTCATACACACCCATTTACTCTACAGCTACACTCACCACACTTACTCAACATCCATCTAAATCACAAGCAATTTTGTTCTATATTTTTTAATTTGTCCTGTTTTTCTTATTTTATTATATTTCTTTTTTTTTTATTATTCAAGAATAAATATAATTAAAGGAAAAAAAATTATAATATATTTTCCTGCATGTCACTATTTACATGGAACATCATTCCATTAAGTTTTTGGGAAAGGGCGTTGTTAGCTGCGCTACAGTTTATACTTTTGCAGCTACCATCGTTTCAATTGTAATGCTTATTCTTGTGTTATTGTTCCGAAATAAACTTTTATTTATTTATTTATTTATTGGCTTTATAACTTTAATTTACATATTAGAGGACTTTTTAGGGTTCTATACACAAAAGGGTTAATACTTTGCATAATCTATATATATAAAACAAAGACGGGTTTGTTACAACACTTATAACTCGAGATCTGCTGAACCAATTTTCATGGTTATTGATTCGTTGGATTTGTCTCCGACCCGAATAGCAGAATACATCTTAAAAACAATGAAAACACGATATGTGCAATGAATACTTAATTGACGGGAACGAAGCCGGGGGGGACAGCTAGTTTTGTATAAATGCAAGTTCTTCTAACGCAACAGACAGATGTGTTGCTGGGGAGTTTGTTGGCCACTTCTTCTTCCCAGCTAAAACACTAGGAAGTGGTGACGGGCGGGCGTTTTTGGGGACTGTCTTCTTGTAAACGTTGACGTTCAAAAAGTGATGGTTTTCAGCCTAATTTAATTTAATAAATGACTTTTGATTTTGACTATGAAAAAAAAAAAAACTGGTTACTAAGCCTCCGCTGTCAGTATGTCTGTCAACGGGCTGTATCTCAAGAACCACAATAGATAGGCAGTTAAAATAGGCTAGTTTCCATCATCCACAAATTACAAAACTATTTAGTCCGTCAGTTAGCGTATTGAAAAATAATGGACACGTATTTTTGGTTTTTGTAAATCAATGAACATTGAAGATAAAACGCATCAAAACTCGGGAGCGGGGGCTCGTGACGTCACGACCTGCTAAAAATTATGCCAAGGCGTGACGTATTGAGCATTTTAAAAGCGTCGTAACTTCGTCAGTTTTGATTCCCGTAACAAAAGAAAAATACGGGTGAAATATTTTTCTATAATCTAACTGACGGACTAATTAGATTTTTTCAGGACACAAGCCTATTCCCTGCCCGAGTCTGTGCTTCCTGATAGGCTACAACCTGAAGGTCTTTAAGTCTAGAGTGAATAGGTTACTCTAATGTTTTATTTATGTCTGGGTTACTCCTAGGAAAGCGTGCTCCACGCGAGCCTAACAATAATAACAACAAAACATACCTTTCAGTACCCGTCTGCCTCGGTCTCTTCCGAGCACGGCTTTCGTTCGGACTCGGTTCCTCTCGCGCCTCAGCATTCCGTCTCGCTTCCTCCTCCAGTATCTCCAGTACCGTCGTCTCGCTCACTCCGGTGGCCAGAGCCGTCCGTTGGCTGAACTTCGACAGAGGAGTCCGCTCTAACCCATCGAACGACTTCTTCAACTCTTCGTACTCTTGCTCGAGGTAATGGTAGACTTTTGCGATGATGATTTTTATTCGATCCTGAGTTAAATGAACAATACTTAATCTATACTAATATTGTGCGATAAAACCGCCCATTGTACACTTGTTTTTATAAACGTTATTCCTGTACTTGTTATGAGGTGTACAATAATAAGCAGGCATAAGCTGAATAGAGCTGAATAAGTGTGAGTAGTCCCTAAGGCAAGACAGAGGTGAGAGCCTAAGGATTATGTGATGAAAAATTAATATGAATTTGAACTTTAACTTTTTTTATACGTCGATTATCATTACTTTTGGATCACCCCTCGTATGTTGAACTCAATTTGTATGATTACAAATACTTTTGGTTGTTGACAACCACATTTCATTGTCACTAACTTGTTGGTAAATTTAGTATCAATAACTTGCTGTTGTGTTTAGTACAAAATTATAATAACCGGCTCGAGTCGGGGGACACTCTCATTGGTCAGTTTGACAACGACAGCTCTGACGCTTCACGTTATTGGTTCGTCAGTCAATGCTCATCGACTATAACGCTTGCAAGTTTCGTTCGCCCACCGTACATTGGCGAGATCAGCATCCATCTGTGCTCAAGACTCGTGCCACCTAAATAGGTACTACATAATATATACTTCCTCATTTGAGTGAACATCAAAATATAACTAATCTAGTGGACTTTTTAACCGACTTCCCAAAAAGGAGGAGGTTATCATTTCGGTAGTACGTTTTTTTTTAATGCTTTTTTGGAACTATTCATAAATCCACACAAACATTCATAAACTCAAGTTTTTCTCTCCATGGGCCTGGGGAAGGCAAAACATAGTTTCATGATTTCTAAAATCGGTGTTTTTGTTAGGTTCTTCGTATTTTGACACCGCCTTCCGAAATTAAAGTTATTTTTTAATTTCCTAAAACCGTTTTTTGTTTTACACTTTTTAGTGGTAGGTACCGCACCTAACAACACCACTGCAAAATCGCAGGAAAGCAGAATATGCTTTTTTTTTTCCTTGGATGACAAAAACCCATCATCCAAGTAAACGTATTCCAGCTATTTCTTAAAAGCCAAACGTCCTAACCGATTTCGATAAAATTTGAATGGGACCAATCTGCAAGTATATCCTTTCAGATAAAACAACAAAATTCAAATCGGTTCATAATTGACGGAGTTATGAGGTAACAAACTTATGTTTGTTACCTCATAACATTTTTTTATAAAAATACAACCAAATAGAGAACTCATTTTTGGGAAGTTGGTTAACAAAACAAATTGAATGTGCTTACCTCCTGTATTCCTTCCGCAGTGTGCGATATTTCCGCGTTGCATTTTGGACAAAACACTTTAATTTCGTTTCTATCATCAGACTGCAAGGAGTCATCGTTCTGAAAAAAAAAAAAAAACGTTTTAAGGCGTTCTGACGTGAAAGGGTAACGAACATAGGTACATCCTCACAAATTATTACATTTATAAAAGCAGACAAATTAAATTTTAAATCAGTAGCGTTTGTGGGTGAGGATATTATTCTAATTCTAATATATAAAAATCTCGTGTCGTGTGTAAACAGCTGGACTTTTGTGATTTTTTTTGTGTTATCTTAGTAGAACCTATTGGTCGCCTCTTTTGACTAGTCGGTAGAAGGCTCGTGCAGCCTCGCGACGCGACGCTACCCCTCCTTTGCCTTCAAATGACTATGAACTTTTTAAAAACGTAGATAAGATTCCAAATAGTTTGTAATATTTTGCCTCAAAAAGACGCTGCCGGCCGCTGCTCTTTCAGTGGGAATTGACCCTAAACGTTTTTCTGGTCAGCTAGTATAATCTTAGTATTTATAAATTAGGTACGCGTCACGTTGTTTTTCCGCGATGGACTCCTAAACTATTTAACCGATTTTAATTAAATTTGCACACCGTGTGCAGTTTGATCCAACTTGAAAGACAGGGTAGCTAACATCTCAATTTATAGTTGCAATATTATTTTATACAAAAAATCCTTAGCCACAGCAACGCGTGGCCCGGTCTGCTAGTAGAATAAGAAAAAAATATTTTCTCAAACATGTGTAGGTATTAGATATGAGGGCCGCGCCGGCGCGTAGCATTTTTATTGTATTAACCCTAGAACCGTACCCTGGGGTACAACTGAAAAAATATATTTAAAATTGGCTATAACTTTTTTGTTTTAAAACGGATCTTTTCGTACCGGCGCGTATTTACGGGGGACGGGGGGTCGTTTCGTTCGAAGCATCAGCCGGGCGCGAGTCCTGTTGGCGTGCGCTGGTGGCAACGCGTGTGTGGGGTAGACTCCAGCACCCCTGGGTACAGTTATGAAATAATCTATGCTATTGTTTTGTTTGATTCATAATTTTCATTTTAACATTTGCAATATTAGGTACTTACCTACCTTAGAAGTAACTTTGTCTGAATACAATGTGTTTGTACTTAATATTTATTCACCATATTTATACATTTTTATTTAAGTTATTTTGTTTAGTAACGAATTTTTTGTAATTCTTCTTTTTAGATGGCGTCAAGTAAAAACCTTTCAGAAAATGAACTTCAAAATCTCCTTCTGGACGTCCGTGATGAAGATGAAGTGTTTCTTGGCGATGAATAATAATAAGTTATAATTGTTATCTGAAGGCAATGATATTATAAGTAAAAAGGTGTAGATAGGTTATAAGCGCTCAGCAAGCGACACGTTAAAATGTGGCTAACTAGCCACACTTCACCTCAGTGTCGCGTTGCGCCGTCAACGGACACACGTCACGTAGGGGTCACGTTTTTGAAGATCGAATGTTGTATAGGTAACATATCTACACCTTTTTACTAATAATATCATTGTCTGAAGGGCTTAGATTTTGACCTTATAAAACCTCATTTGGAGGACCGATTTTTATCCAAACCTTTGCCTATGCATTTACAAAAAAGTATTGGCGGTATTTTAGTAAAAACACGACCTTCTAGTGCTCCATCCTTTTCAGATTCAAAATCTGGTAGATGTTCATTATGTCCCAGGTCAAAATACCGTAAATTACGCACTCTTTATGTTTAGAACACCAAAAAAAAGATTTTTTGTTTAATTATGTAACGTGAGACTGAAATAAGTGCCATAAAGATCTACCTATGTAAGTATGTTGATTATTAATAAATGTCTATTCTTATGTAAAAAAATGTTTTCTTGAATGGGGTACACTAGAACCCCTGGGTACTGTTATTTAAAGTCTATTATGGGTACGGTTCTAGGGTTCTTACCCATTTTCAGGTATTACGTTTAGTCTGTTACACTTTGTACTTATACAAAACGTGGGTACGTACCTCAAAATCAGAGAGCATGTCAATATCGATGCAATCCTTCTGATGCGGTACACCAGTGAGCGTCTTGAAGTCTAACACGCCGCGCCCGTCACAGTCACCTTCACCTTGCAATCCCATCGCCTGAAAGTTCAAAAACAAATAATTTTATTTCAACTTGGCACAAATAAACACATTTATTTATTTATTTAACACTTTAAGGCGCGTCCCCGAGCAAAACGCAGCGCTAGCCGTTTTTTGTGCAGTTTTTTGGAGCTTCTGCTCTTTATCCAAAAGAAATATCAACTAATAAAAAATACATTAAACTACATAATCTTGGCTTCAAAATGGTAGATTTTATTATTAAGTATAATGTTTAAGTAATCTCCTCACAACGAAACCACAGAAATGAGCAAAATTACTGAAAACATGCATCTTCTCGAAAACTAACGATTATATTGATTTTGTACTTACACTAATGGATAGGCAATTTAATTATGAACATTTTGGTAGAAGTATTTTTTTCAAACGACCAAAATTAGATTTTATAACGATTTTATTCAACATTCTGAGCGTTTTCGCTATTGTAACTCTTGCGCTGTTATTGAGGGAAAAAATGCTCAAGGTTATTTGCTCAGGGTACGGCCTTAAGCACAAATGTACAGAGGCGGACTTAATGCCACAGGCATTCTCTACCAGTCAACCTTTGGGTGATGAAGAGACAAATAGTGGTAGGTGCAATGTTGAGAACAGAATTGCGATTGATATTTATTATATAAACAATACATATTATAAGACTAATATAAAATAATAAAATTCGAATTGGAAAAATTAAACATACGAATATACTAAACAATTACTTAGTACAAATAGACAATTGGGAAATATTAGCGCTGTGCTGATACTACTGCCAACTTCTTGAGAATGTGCTCACGAACTCGCAACTTTGAAGGTTAATCGGTTGGTGGCCATCCTGACTTCTTCAGGGAGCGCATTCCACAGAGAAATAGCCTGAACGAAGAAGGAAGAGTGAATAAAGTCAGTACGGTGAGTGGGACATTGAAGAACGCGGTTATGTGATGAGAAAAATTCGAATCGCGAAGATTTCGATTGTGGTTGGCGCAAATGTACTGGAAGTGAGGGGCAAGATAACTGAGAGAGCTGGGAGAGTCAAGGAAAGAAAACAAAGTAGTAATATACCTAAGAAAAAATAAAATGTTATCAAGTGTATTTAATGTTCTTTGAAGTCGTTATTGAACGAAAAGGTCTCATCACATCTTTATAACATTTTTGTTAGGCAAGACGAGGATTCAAATCCTAGTGACTGGGCCCCGTCGGAGTCACAGCCGTCGGCGAAAAAAGCAAGGAAAGGCATGGGTAAAAAACGAAAAAGAATTAAAAAAATACTTGATTTTTTAGTGGACGCTCACAAATAAAACCAATCTACATAAAACCACGACTCGGTAAACGAGTATTGGTTGATACATTCGCCTAGATACTTCTAACATATGGCTCGTGTAATAACAATAAAGTGTGTAGACACCTTTACCGATCCTTATCTTACGATGTTTTCGACACAATAGAAATGCACAATGGAGAATGGACGCACAGGTGCGGCGCGCCGCACTCAAGAAAGTTAATGTAAATTGTATGGACGCGCATACGCGTCCTTGAAAATACTTGCATACGAAATTGATCCGTAGACCATTACAAATAAGGAGCACAATCGCGTTTACAAATAAATACTTGCAAAGACACCATTAAAGTAAAAATACTTGCACACGAAATTGTTACGTAGGCTGTTACAAGTAAGGAGTATGATCGCATTTGCGAAAACTAACGCGGTTATTTAACTACTAGCTGACCCGTGCCCACTTCGTTGGGCGGTAAACATTTTAACTTCTGATGAAATGATGAGTGTGGTTCGGTTAGTACTGAGTGCTATGATTTATTTCCTGACTGCCAAAAGGAGGGTTTTGTTTTTATTGCATATGTATGTAGCTAGGCTAGCGAGCCGCTGCAAGCGCTCAGCGCTAGACTCCCTATCCCTTGTTGCAGAAACATGCTGCTTTAAATCACTGAGACGCTGTGCACGTTCAGCGCTAGATTCCCGAGCACGGACCTGCGATGTTCTCCAGCTTTGGTTAGCCAGCCGCTGTGAACGCTCGGAGCTAGATTTCACAGCGCGTGCTTGCGAAATATTTTCTCTATTCCTCGAGAGGCGCAGATGATTATCAAGAGCAGACTCTGCCGTACGGCGTACTCGAGCTGCTCTTGTCTCATGTCTGGGATGTCTGACGGGAAAGTTGAGATTTCCTTTTAGGCATGATAAACAATCGCTGAAACTGTCCGATATCCCAAAAAAAAATATCACAGCAGGCTTCGAACTCGAAGAATGTGAACGAAGTAATATTGTAATTGTGTTTTGAGAAACCGAGCAACCAAAACAATAGACCAACAACATTCAACCAACTACGTACAACTCACGTACCTAACGACAAAAGTTAAATAATAACTGGAGAGGGTCATTAATCAGCGGAAAATCTTAACACCGCGATTCAGAAAAATTACGTAATTGCACAAAGCATGTTCTAATGCGGTTCGTGAATGGACGGCGCGGGCGGCGTTTTGCGATTTAGTAATTTTATATTATCTTCGAAACTATACAACCAATTGACATACTGTTTTGGGCAAATCGTATCTCTAGAATAGAATAGAATAGAATAGAATAGCATTTATTTGCAAATATGGGTAATACATAAGTAGATGTTAGTAGTATAAATCAGAGTTCTGCCATATTTCACCATTCGGCATGCAAACATTTCCATTTTACAATATTTGACAAAATTTAAAATCTCATTAAAACATTAACTTAATTGTTCCATTCAATAACAAATATATTAAAATTCAAATTGACATTAAAACATTAATTAATTATAAAAAATATACCTACATTAAATAAAATGGTTAAAAATTTAAATTGTATAAGAATAAAATTCGTGGTCAAAATATAAATAAACAAATTTAAAATTCCATGTCATAAATTATAATTTTGTATCATTCCTAAAGTACTTAAATCAATAGTTAATTCATTAAAATTACAGGTATTTAGAAACAGTTTTGTCCGTTAGAAACTCAGTTACACTGTAGTATGTTTTATCTATTAATAATTTTCGAAGTTTACTTTTGAATTGCACCGTTTTCAAGTCTTTCCAAGCACCTGGCAATTTATTATAAACAATTGGGGCCATGTAATAAATACTTTTGCGCATCATAGTTGTTTGACACGATACCTGATTTAATTTTGTTTTGTTTTTTTCTATGATGTTCTTGTGATCATTATAACATTTTTTTCGATAAGGATTAATATTTTGTTGTTTAAAAAATCGTTCAAACTTAAGTACATCGAAAAATACTTTTTTTAACACATAAAAGCTACTATATCTGCTAAAATATAAAAGATAGAAATATGGTGCCGCGGACTTTTTGGTAGAACTTTTCAAAGCGGACCAGGTTGCCATACATTGTTTTCAATTATATACAAATGTTAAGGCAGCGCACGCAAATAACTCTGTTGTAAGAGCTATTTTTTTCCGCCGGGATAGACAAAAATTGAGATAGTTCGGCTAATATGCATATCTTTATAATTTATAGCCTATAGTATAGATTGAAGATTGTTTTGAAAAACTACGTAGAATTTATGAAGTTTGTAAATTAAATATTGCTACTCAGTCAAACCAGGTGGTAGGTAGAATATAGATCGTTTATTTGTTTATTTATTTATTTATTTATTATTAACTACATTCATTCGTCAATAACAAAGTAAGCACGGTATTAAATGAATAATGAACGAAACCTTTCCTTCCTACATACAAACAGGCTTAAGAGTCTTAGGACTGTCAGCTTTGAAATATAATATTATTATTATGTTTATTCAATGATTTTAGTAGCTGGCGTAGTTAAAAGGTTTCAATTAATTTTACGATTATAATAGTATTTACAGTAGTTCATCTTTACAGTGGAAAGTACGAGCGAGAACGATGTAGGTATCATGTCTTAAGCCTCGTATCCACTAGGCAACATTTGACGCGCGACATTGTGCTCAACATGTTTCGCAACTTGTTGAATGTTGACGCGGAACATTTGTTTTGATGCTCAACTAACGATACACTCAGCCGCGCGTCATGTTGCGCGCCAGCTGGCAATGTCGCACGCTGTTGTGCAGCGATGCCGTACTACATGTTGAGATTCACGTGTCGCGCGCCAAATGTTGCCTAGTGGATACGAGGCTTTATTGCAAAGAGCGCGCGCCGCTCGAGACCCGAACGCGGCCGAAGCTAGTCGACGCGCGAACGGCCGAAGCCACGTCACGATTCACGAATCGACGAGACTCTGGCACAGTATAAATATGGACAGTACGGAAACTACCTACAAACGCCCGAAACGGTACACTCACACAAACATGCGCACCGACGAGACTTTTCGGTGCCCGTCGCGGACTCGCGGTACTCTCGGTAGTGAATGCCGCCGCGCGCCGGCCGCGTCAAGACGAGTTTAGCCCCGCGATCTTTTTAAAAATGCCACGAACGTATTGCGTAATATACGGCTGTTTGAACTCGGCTTCATCACAACCGAAGCTAACGTATTTTAAACTTCCTGCTGATTTTGAAAGGTAAGAATGGATAAGGATATTGTTATTTAATCGTTATCGAATTATAATTTAAGTCCGTGTGATCGATCAAAATGAATTCGTGAACTTCAAAACTATTAGGTACTACTACTTCTTGTAAATCCAAGATGGCGCCTGCTATAGGTATTTTTTTTTGTCATGGGTGTCGTTTTCATGGTTTTCGAGGGTGTTGAAGCCGATAGTGATGTCAAAACGTGAATCCAAGATGGCGGCTGCAATAGGTACTAATTTTTTCGTCATGGGTGTCGTTTCCATGGTTTTCGAGGGTGTTGAAGCCGATTGTCATGTCCAAACGTGAATCCAAGATGGCGGCTGCAATAGGTATAAATTGTTTCGTCATGGGTGTCGTTTTCATGGTTTTCGAGCGTGTTGAAGCCGATAGTGCTGTCAAAACGGGAATCCAAGATGGTGGCTGCCAAGGTACCGAGGTTCCCGCCAAAACTTGTAAAAGGTTACGCCGTAATGACAAAGTTAGTGCTACAAGTTGTTGTGTAAAATTGTTTTCCGTGTTTAAAGTATCGTGTTTTGTTCAGATTAACCAACGCCATGACATTACCTATTCAAATTGTATTTGTAAGCTAGTTATTCAAATTCAATTGATTTATCACTACAGAACAAAAATGTAAAAAAAAAAAAACAAAAACATTAAAAGTGACAACCCTATTGCTGCAATGGAGCGTAGGTAATTATATTCTCAACTAGGCTTAGTTTCCGTACTGTCCATATTTATACTGTGACTCGGGTGAGCGTCGAGCCCCGAATGCCCCCGAAGGAGCGGGTCTGTGAGCGAGTCCGAGTAGCCGTATAAAATACTATAAAGTCTTGCAAATATGACCCGAAGTCAGTACCTGGTGTACGTACTTGGAAGCAAATACCTGGTGTAAAAACCAGGTCGCGAAAATACGCACCTCCCCTATGGCTCACGAGTCACGACATGTCTGCCATTAGTCATGGCGCGGCGTGCAATATATCTTACGTACAATTATTACTATTAAAGAATTAATCATTTTTCAATTTCACCCAAAAACATTACGGAAATACTATAGTAGGATTTGATCTTTATTTACACCACAGATCAATAACACTAGATGTAGAATCTGCTTTAAAAATTTGTCCATCATTGTCGTTTCTCTCGCTTATTTATTTATTTTATTTATAGTTATCAGGATCATCTATACTATCTATACTAATATTATAAAGCAGAAGAGTTTGTTTGTTTGTTTGTTTGTTTGGTTGAACGCGCTAATCTCAGGAACTACTGCTCCGATTTGAAAAATTCTTTCAGTGTTAGATAGCCCATTTATCGAGGAAGGCTATAGGCTATATATCATCACGCTAAGACCAATAGGAGCGGAGCAGTAAAATGTTACGCAGACGACGTTGCACGGGTCAGCTAGTAATATTATAAAGCAGAAGAGTTTGTTTGTTTGGTTGAACGCGCTAATCTCAGGAACTACTGGTCCGATTTGAAAAATTCTTTCAGTGTTAGATAGCCCATTTATCGAGGAAGGTTATAGGCTATATATCATCACGCTAAAACAAATAGGAGCGGAGCAGTAATGGAAAATGTGGCGCAGACGAAGTTGCGCGGGTCAGCTAGTTGTAGAATAAAACCCAGTTATCAGCTTCTTCAAAAATGGTTTGGTCGTAGTCAGTGAGCTTGTGAGGTACCCAAATATGGAGCTTTTTGTGTAGGTACCCAGTTTCTTTCAAATGCGCCAAAACTGTTTTGTGGTCAATTCCCAGTTCTTCAGCTACGTCGTAACACTGCACTAGGTCCATAAACATCGCAATTTTTTTTCACGGTTTGCGTTGCATTTTTACCTTTTTTGTAGTAAAATTTTAAAATTTATCGAATTTCTTCATTAGATTCACTCATCTTCACAGTACGAAAAACAAACCAAAATCACACACAAACAAATAAAATAATATAACAACAATAATTGTTGTTACATTATTTTATTTGTTTTTGTACAATAACAATCACAACTAATGTGAAATAGTCGTCTACGACTATTTCACATTAGTTGTGATTGTTATAACATATATTATAATATCTATAATGCTTACATATGGAGCCACAGGCAATTCGTTAAACAGTGTAGGAATTGCTCCGGGACGCAATGTTGTTCGAAAAGCGCTGGGATCGATCAAGTGATTCTCAAAATGCTTTGAACAAAGTACACTTCTTGAAGATCTTGGTTGCCAATCCTGGAGTTTCATGTTTTTAATCCAGGCATTGCGTAACCTTTCATCCTTTGGAAACCTGGAAAAATATTAGTATGCTCAATTATTGCCTGCTGAATGAAAATTCATAGTTATAGTAGCCTTTACTGTATTTATACATATGCCCATGTTCATGTTCTCCATATTACACAGACACTGGGTAACATAATACTGATTTTATAATTATTTTTTTATAGTAGCATGACATGTGTACATACACTAAAACTACTACAGGTATTTTAGAATTGTATAACCAAAAAAGAATAAAAAACAGTACATTAAACTGAGGCTTTATTTGATAATTCAATGGAAATAAATATTTTACATACAACAAATGAAAGTTTCGTCTTTATTGCCTAATTATTCGTCCATATTTGAACAGGTTCTTGAGCTGTCACTTGATGCCACTTTCTGACTACCTATGGTGTCTTTGTTAAGGTTTATTTCTTTGGTTGTAGTCAATGATATATAAAACTGGTTGTAGTACAGACAAATCGCGTCTTTGTTAAAAACTCTATGTAAAATAAGAATAAACAGTACCTATCGAAACATTTGAATTCAGTAAAGAAAGCACTAAGCTTAGAATAATGACGCACTAAGTTTTGGGAAAAACTTACCGATGAAAGGTCAATCCCGGTGTTTTGTGGTAGCTAGCATTGTCACAGCGATACGCAGAGCACTTCACCATTGTATTATACTGTCCTCGACTCGTGTGTATTAGGTCCGAAACTCCCAAACAAGTAATACCTATTCTCAGACCAATAAAAAAGTACCTCTTTTTTTAATTTTAAACACGATTGAAACAGAACGTATGGACGTATGTTGCAAAATGCAAAGAGTACATACTTACACTTAGTAATATAGATGGAAGTATGTTGCCTATCAATATGGCGGCTGGCGGCGCGATGGAGCGGCCGAGCGAAAAAATTTAACATAGGTACTACCTACCTATAAATAAAAGTACTTTGTGATAGGTACTCTATGGGCGCGGGGGGCGCGGGCATAGAGTACTACTTAGAAGACTGGGCGCGGGCAAGCTACAGCTGGTCGCGTCACATAAAAAGAACGCTGCATGAAAGTGGGGGGGAGCGTTTGCGCATGGGTACACTCCCGCTAGGATAATTGTGTTCTGTGGTACACTCGCGCACACAGAACAATATTAATCTATGACACAGAACACCTAGCGGGACCAATTCAAAGAGTAAAGTAACTATATATAGGACCAATTCGACCAATTCTGATTACAAATGACAGTAATGACAGCATAGAACATACGTTGATACGTCAGTGCAGAACATTATATACCCTAGAATGACAGTGTCACTGTCATTTTTGTTGATGCAAAATTGCGTAGACAGAGTCAAAATTGCGTTATTTTTTATTTTTTTTACGTTTCTTTTCACCGATTTTCCACGACATTTTATACCACAGACAATATACTGGGAAAATTTTGGTTGTCAACATGAAGGTATATCTATACCTTCATGGTTGTCAATCGCCCAAATTTACGTTTCGTTTTTCATTTTTGCCGGATTTTAGGTTAGAAACTATTTTTTGTAAATTCTCGAAAAACATCCATTTCCTTTTAATAAGAGTGATACCGTTATAATCAGGGACCCAAACCGAACCGCCTTTGACCCCTCTTGGTGCTCACTTCGTGCTACCGGTAACTAAAGTCCACACAATTTACCTTCGTCTCCACAGACAAGTCTTCATTCAATTCTTTCTTCAGTAGTGGCCTCAAATCATCGCACAGGTTATGTGCATGATCTTTTGTAAGTCTGTAACGCTTAACCTTCGCTTCATCTAATTCATTAATGGGGTCGCATTCCTTACGTAGCTGCTTACGACGCCGCTTTTTTTTACGCTGGGCTTCTGCGTAATCAGCTTCCAAAAACTCAAATATTTCGTATGCATTAGCCATCTAGAATCAAACAAGAAATTACATACCTACCAATGTACGAAAAGTTCTAGATACACTACTTAAATAAAAACATTTTACTTACTTTATAAGACCCGAAAAAGTTTTATTTCATATTTTGCAAAACAACAATGATAGATATTCTACGATGATATTGCAAAACAATAATACTTCCACCGAGATCAAGGAACCTTTTAACATCGGCTGACCGAAATATGAAACGGACACCTGCGGACACAAATGAGTGATACCTACGTCAAAAAATAGTGATTAATTTAAAATAACGGGGCTCAAATTATTTTATTGAAGCCGGTAAAATAATTTAGCTTTTTAGTAAAAATCTCTTTTGCTTAGTAGGCAGGCTGTAGGTATATATTATATAAAGGTTTCGGAACGCATCTAAGATCTAAACCGGTCCCGTTTTATCTGTGGTACACGTTTCATTTTGGCCCTACTTAAAAGCTCTTACTTTTTTTATATACTAGATTGTAGGTATTTTAAGATTTTTTATTTATTATGTAGTGTGTTATCTAAAACGTCATTTTGTAGATGGGGATTTGGATTAAGTATTCCGGAACGGAATGAGTTGCAAATGATGGGTTGACAGTAATATTAAATGTATAGAACGGAACGTATTGTGACATGAGAGCTGTCAAAGCGTTTATAATATAATCGCGCAGACGCGCACATATCGCGCACTTCGCGCAGTCCTTGAGTCGGTGAGTCCTTCGTTCGCGTTACTCTTGCGTCGTTGCGTACTTTGCGATTTCTTGTGGTCTACGTGTTTTATTTGTGACTTGGCTTCTAAAGGGTCTTTCAACGAGGACGGGTCGACGTTGAAATTAAATAAAACAAGCTGTATGTGAGATATTAAAGAAATATTTTTTTTATTTGAAAGGTACATTTATGCCATTATGAAATACTAGCTGACCCACGCAACTTCGTCTGCGTAACATTTTCCATAAATGCTCGGCTCCTTTTAGTCTTAGCGTGATGATAGCCTTCCTCAATAAATGGTCTAAATAATACCGAAAGAATTTTTCAAATCGGACCAGTAGTTCCTGAGATTACCCCCTACATACAAACTTACAAACAAATGTTACCTCTTTATAATATTACTATAATATTACCCGTGCCCACTTCGTTGAGCGGTAAACATTTTAACTTGTGATGAAATTATGAGTGTGGTTCGGTTAGTACTGACTCATAGAGTATATAACCACAACTAAAATGGTTACTAGTGCCGCAGCGTAACATATGAGCAAAAACACTAATAGTTTTCGTGCGTCGGGGCAATGTATAGTCAAGTGGTTTAATAGTCTTTGGTATGACTGCTATGATTTATTTCCTGACGGCCAAAAGGAGGGTTTTGTTTTTATTGCATAACTAGCTGACCCGTGCCCACTTCGTTGGGCGGTAAACATTTTAACTTGTGATGAAATTATGAGTGTGGGTCGGTTAGTACTGACTGCTATGATTTATTTCCTGACGGCCAAAAGGAGGGTTTTGTTTTTATTGCATAATAATATGTATGTAGCTAGGCTAGCGAGCCGCTGCGAGCGCTCAGCGTTAGACTCCCTGTCCCTTGTTGCAGAGCCATGCTGCTTAATCACTGAGACGCTGTGCACGTTCAGCGCTAGACTCCCGAGCACGGACCTGCGATGTTCTCCAGCTTTGGTTAGCAAGCCGCTGTGAACGCTCGGAGCTAGATTTCCCAGCGAGTGCTTGCGAAATATTTTCTCTATTCCTCGAGAGGCTCTTCCGTACGGCGTACTCGAGCTGCTCTTGTCTCATGTCTGGGATGTCTGACGGGAAAGTTGTGATATCCTTTAAGGCATGATAAACAATCGCTGAAACTGTCCGATATCCCAAAAACAGAAATATCACAGCTTCGAACTCGAAGAATGAGAACGAAGTAATATTGTAATTGTGTTTTGAGAAACCGAGCAACCAAAACAATTTTAAAGCAACAACATTCAATCAACTACGTACAACTTACCTATCCAACGATAAAAGTTAAATAATAACTGGAGAGGGTCATTAATCCGCGGAAAATCTTAACACCAATTCAATTTCCAATTGACATACTGTTTGGGGCAAATCGTATCTCTATGATGTTCTTGTGATCAAAATAACATTTTTTTCGATAAGGTTTAATATTTTGTGGTTTAAAAAATCGTCCAAAGATAAAGTACGTCGAAAAATACTTTTTTTAACACATAAAAGCTACTATATCTGCTAAAATATAAAAGATAGAAATATGGTGCCGCGGACTTTTTTGTAGAACTATTATAGGCGGACCAGGTTGCCATACATTGTTTTCAATTATATAAAATAACTCTGTTGTAAGAGCTATTTTTTTCCGCCTGGATAGACAAAAATTGAGATAGTTCGACTAATATGCATGATATCTTTATAATTTATAGCCTATATTACTCACGGATAATGTAGCTTTCTACCAGTGAAACAATTTTTCAAATCGGACCAGTAGTTCCTGAGATTACCCCCTACATACAAACTTACAAACTTACAAACAATTTTACCTCTTTATAATATTAGTATAGATAATATGTATGTAGCTAGGCTAGCGAGCCGCTGCGAGACTCCCTGTCCCTTGTTGCAGAGACATGCTGCTTTAAATCACTGAGACGCTGTGCACGTTCAGTGCTAGATTCCCGAGCACGGACCTGCGATGTTCTCCCTGCTTAGTGCTTTGGTTAGCAAGCCGCTGTGAACGCTCGGAGCTAGATTTCCCAGCGCGTGCTTGCGAAATATTTTCTCTATTCCTCGAGAGGCTCTTCCGTACGGCGTAGGTAGGTACTTGAGCTGCTCTTGTCTCATGTCTGGGATGTCTGACGGGAAAGTTGTGATATCCTTTTAGGCATCATAAACAATCGCTGAAACTGTCCGATATCCCAAAAACAGAAATATCACAGCTTCGAACTCGAAGAATGAGAACGAAGTAATATTGTAATTGTGTTTTGAGAAACCGAGCAACCAAAACAATTTTAAAGACCGTATGATGTACAACTCACCTACCAAACGTCAAAAGTTAAATAATAACTGGAGAGGGTCATTTATCCGCGGAAAATCTTAACACCACGATTCAGAAAAATGACGTAATTGCACAACGCCGTCTATGGGTAAATGGATAAAACGTCCGTACAAAGCATGTTCTAATGCGGTTCGTGAATGGACGGCGCGGGCGGCGTTTAGCGATTTAGTAATTTTATATTATCGTCGAAACTATTCAACCAATTGACATCCTGTTTGGGGCAAATCGTATCTCTATGATGTTCTTGTGATCATAATAAAAATTTTTTCGATAAAGTTTCATATTTTGTTGTTTAAAAAATCGTCCAAAGATAAGTACGTCGAAAAATACTTTTTATAACACATAAAAGCTACTATATCTGCTAAAATATAAAAGATAGAAATATGGTGCCGCGGACTTTTTTGTAGAACTATTATAGGCGGACCAGGTTGCCATACATTGTTTTCAATTATATACAACTGCTAAAATATAAAAGATAGAAATATGGTGCCGCGGACTTTTTTGTAGAACTATTATAGGCGGACCAGGTTGCCATACATTGTTTTCAATTATATACAACTGTTAAGGCAGCGCACGCAAATAACTCTGTTGTAAGAAAAGAAAAAAGAAAATGTTTATTTGGGACTCGCACTAAACAGATAGAAGCAAAATACATTAAAACAAACGAAACGTACATACGTACGTATTTTTCCGCCTGGATAGACAAAAATTGAGATAGTTCGACTAATATGCATGATATCTTTATAATTTATAGCCTATAGCACTCACGAATAATGTAGCTTTCTACAAGTGAAACAATTTTTCAAATCGGACCAGTAGTTCCTGAGATTACCCCCTACATACAAACTTACAAACTTACAAACAAAGGACCATGAGTCAAATTGGGCTCAGTGTCCAACAGAGTTATGGCATATGCCATTGTAAAGGATTTTGTTTGTACTAAAATTGTTACTACCGGCACCACCTTCAATTCCATTGCAGAAAAAAGATATGCACCTAAATAGGTTTTGTAGAAAAAGACAATTGTTATAGTCATAAAACTTATTGTAACAATATATTCATGCTTTAAATTAATGGTAAACAATAGATGCGCCTGCGCCCATGTGATTTACAACACTCTCCATCCTTATCACACCTCTCGGACGCCTGCCCAGGCGCCCGTCTGCTCTCAGTCAGTCGAGTCTTTGGTCAGTCGACTCGTGATTCTCTCGTTGTTAGCTGTGTGTTTCCGTGTATCCTCTCTTGTTTTGTGATTTACCGACCCTTTTTTTTTAGGGATGTGAAATCATCCAATGACTCCTCCCGCTCTGGGTGTAGCCGGAGGGAGTGTCAGACTTCTACTGACTAAAACCCATCCATGTTCCTTCAATTGCCCTTTGTGTTCCGGAGCCACGGTGTCTCTTGCGAATAATCCCGCGACTCCGGCAGGCGTCGGCCCTTTCGGGCCCGTCTGTGTGCTGACTCTCTTTGAGGCGCGCGTGGAACACTAACGCGCCGTCGACACGGCCTGTCGTCACTAGATGGACGGACGGCGAGCCACCCATAGCTCGCCGTCCACAGGCCCGCGCCTACGGTGGCCGGAGGTCACCAGGTGGTGGCCCCCGACGCCCGCGGCGTCTACCACGGTGGCAGGGACGAGAGGTTCTCTCCCTCTCCCACTCCGCCACCTCCTTCGCTAGCATGACTGCTTCGCAGAAGGAGGTGATGGCGATGGCTGCCCTAACGCAGAACTTCTTAGAATCCCAGTTACAATTAAAGTACACATTCTTTGTGAGTACCGCTTAGCTTATATATACCTAAAAGTGCAAGAGTTTGCCAAGAACATCTGATGGGTAACGGCAATTGGAATTTGTTGATTGATAATTGTAATATTACGCAGATGTACGTCAGATCACAGATATGACTTACATGCTGGTAAGAACCATTACCCAAGGCCAGAGATTTGATTTTGAGTTAGAAGCTGCCTAACGGAATGACTTATATTTTTGAACTGGACTAAACTTGCAGCAATTCAATAGAATTTTGGTTGAGACTCCTTCTCTAGCACAAAGAAATAATCGTCCACGGAATGTCCTCGGTATCTATATGACAAAACTAAGAACAGGAGAGTCAAACGAGAGATTGTCAACATTGTTCAATATATCTCGCCGAACACTGGAACGAAAACTTGCAATAGCCAGAGAATGTTTAATGAATGACTTCGTTAACAGACACCTTGGTATTGACCGTATTTCGCGAGAAAATATGAAACCTGCTATTACCAAAAGGCTTGTTTGGCAACGAAGAAAATAAAAAAGCCATTGTTATAGCTGACGGCACCTATATGTACCTACAACGAAAATAGCTCTAACTTTTTATTTCAGAGAAGAACTTATAGCTTGCATAAGTTTCAAAACCTTTTCTGATGGTATGTAGTGACGGCTACATTATCGACGTTTATGGTCCGTATGGGGCTGCGGATTCTGATGCATCAATAATGAACAATATATTAAACAACGAGGAAAATACTTTCCACTGGATGTTTCACCGGAATGTGTGTTCATCTTAGACAGGGGCTTTCGAGACAGCCTAGAAAACTTACGGGCATTGGGATATTAGGCACACATCCCACCGCATTTATATTATAGACAAAGAGCTGCATTTATTACAATGGAAGCAAATCAGTTGGAAGACCTCCCTCGGCTAAAAATAAATGAGATTTTTATGCTTGCTGCTTGCTTTATATCGCTTGGGTCATATCAAATCGAACTTGCTAAGTCATATTGCAGCAATATCCATCACCAAAATGTGTGGCTATTAAGAGGAAGTATACAAGACATGTTCGAGCACGTACATAATATTACGTATATTCTGGTCAACAGAAATGAAATAGGTCGAGAAGCCATCGCTCAATATTACTGCTCGTGTCTAACAGGTAGACGCACAGTAGGAAGTTGTGCTCATACCATTTCAATAATATGGTATCTAAGGTTAGGCTGGCACATACAATTTAATCCACCGGCAGGTCATCTAAACGATAAGTATTATTATTGATATTGATTGAAATGTTAATAAAAATGTTTTTAACTGTTAGCAGCTGTTTTATTTTTTATGTACCTATTCTTTGCACCTGGAATAAAAACTAGTTAAAGATGTCAAACAACAAAAACTATAATGCCATAACAGCACTACTTTGAAGGATTATAGTTTATTTATGGTGAGAGAAAAATATTTATATCAAAATAACCCCATGGATTCTTCGCAAAAATGAGTGTATATCTTTATATTTAGTGCTTTACAAGTATATTCAAAGTGATCTCATCTCTGTTGGTGGGTGAGCCCAGGCTTCATACATTTTTGCCCATGGTCCAAATTTTACCTCTTTATAATATTAGTATAGATATAGATTAGTATAGATGACATCGTTTAATTAAATGTCCACCGCGGCTTCGAACGGTGGCACGGATCCGAGAGGTCCAATTTTCAATTACTCCACTGCATAGATCCGGCTGAATCTGAGCGATGGTCTGCGTTAGGTTCCTATGTTGACTTTCAGGGCATCGGTTCACTGCGGATTATTGGCATAGACCTGCGACTTGAGAAAACCCCACAAGAAAATAAAAACACTATAAAGAAAAAATAACTTTCATCTCGGAAGTCTCGGAAGGTGTTTTTGTTACTTTCTTCGTATTTTGACACCGACTTCCGAAATTATAGTTATTTTACTTTGTAGTGTTTTTTTATTTGGAAGCCAGTTGTATTTTTTTTTTGTAAAAAGTTTTATATGTATTTTTCGCTTTATCACAGAAAAGCAAAGTACGCACTTTCGATTACTTGGATGACAAAAAACCATCGTCCAAGTGAAATAACTGATTTAAATCCAAACTTGTTAACCGATTTTGATAAAATTTAAATGGGACCAATCTGCAAGTATATCCTTTTAGATGAAATAATAATTTTTCAAATCGGTTAATAATTGACGGAGTAATGAGGTAACAAACATAAAAAAAAATACAACCGAATTGAGAACCTCTGGGAAGTCGGATAAAAAGTCTAGCGGGGTCAAATGTCGAATCGCATGATCTTGGTGACCAATTCACGTCTCCTCTGCGAGAGATAACCCTACTCTCGAACCGTTCATGCAGAATGTACATTGTGTCGCTCGCTGTGTGGCACGTAGCGCCGTCTTGTTGGAACCACATGTGTTCCACGTCCATATCGTTCAATTCAGGCCAAAAGAAATTGTTAATCATTGATCTGCAGCGCTCGCCGTTGTCAGTAATGGCCTCGCCGTCATCGTTTTCGAAGAAGTACGGACCAATGACGCCGCCGGACCAAAATCATGCATTACCACCTGGTGAACCTCATGTGGGTTGTGGTCGTCCCATATACGGCAATTTTGTTCAATACCAAAACCATTCATCCAAAAATGCGCCTCGTCGCTAAAGATGATTTTTCGGACAAAATCGGGGTCCTCTTCCAAACGATCTGTAGCCCAGTCAGCGAACAAACGGCGTTGTCATTCACTTTGAGCTCCTGGGTCAGTTAGTTGGATTTTGTAAGGGTGTAGGCCCAAGTCCCGACGCAAAATTCGCCAAGTTGAAGTCTGCGAAAGGCCGAGTTCTTGTGCACGGCGAGAAATGGACTACCTCGGAGTCTCTTGCACACTCTCAAGGACAGCAGCGATGTTCTCGGCCGATCTGAACCATTCGTCTCGAATTTGGTCACCAAACGTTGGAGAGTCGACTTTGAAGGGCCACCGCGTCTACCGTAAAATGGACGTATGCGCGCAAAGCTTGAACTAACGTACACTCATCTTGATAATATTTTTTTATCATTTGGACGTGCTGCTCAATCGTGTAACTTGCCATGGTGATTTGGCATCAGTAACCAATCATGGCCGCCACAAACTGTCAACATAAACCCGCCTTATTTGAAAGACTCTTTATTACGGAACCCGATTGATCATTCAACTCCTGACGACCCTCTGATATTGATTCCTGGACACCGAAAACTCTTTTACCTGTCAGCGGGTCGACAGGTAAAAGAGTTTTCGGTGTCCGGAGCTATTGATTTCTGGACACTGATTTTTTTGTTTTTGTTTCGCTTTATGAATTGGTTCAGAGTGCCGAGTAACGTGCCACAATGAACCCGAACAACCGAGCTAGTCGTCGACATTTACAGTGTGTTAATTGCAATATCGTCGTTGATACACTCCGGCGCTTCGTTGTCTTGGAACTTGACACCGGAGTCATATCGTTAATCAGCAATTGGATCGCCCCGGTACTCGTAAGTACTTTTCTGATATAAGATATGATTTAGTATTTTATCAATCAATTCAATTTATTGATCAAGTAACTATGACTCATTTGTTAGTAACAAACTTATCCCAAGTTAGTAATTAAGGCCCGTAGGCCCGTACAAGTGCGTTTTCATTTGATACGCCATTATGACGTCATCAGCATCTCAAGATACACACATAAATACAGTATCTCAGTTACCGAGATCAGCTTCTCACCTAGCTGTAGGTAGACGTACTTGATGCCTTGATCGCGTGAAAGATGACGTCACATTGACCGAAGTTTTGAATGAGACTTGTCGCATTTCGTTGTTGCTATATTATAAGATGTTAAACCGTAATACTTTTATCTATACTTCTATATGTACTATAATATTATAAAGAGGTAACATTTGTTTGTAAGTTTGTATGAAGAGGGTAATCTCAGGAACTACTGGTCCGATTTGAAAAATTATTTCAGTATTAGATAGCCCATTTATCGAGGAAGGCTATAGGCTACATATCATCACCCATCAGAGCCGAGCGTTAATGGAGAATGTGACGCAGACGAAGTTGCGAGGGTCAGCTAGTTTCAATAAACATTTATTGAATCGCGCGCGCGGAAGTAGTTGGTCGCGCCATAAGCTCAACTCACACCAAAAGAGCGTCGAAGCGCAGCGAAGCGGCGCGCAGTTTCAGTGTCGGACAAATAGACACCGACAGACACATATAAAGAACAAGTAGACAAACAGACAGGTAGATTATGACAGTAATAAAATACTTATCAAATGTGTTATGCTCAATGATCTCACTGACCAATCTGCTCGACCCACATTATATCTATACTAATATTAAAAAGCAGAAAAGTTTGTTTGTTTGTTTATAATATTAGTATAGATTTGTGGGTACGGAGTAGATTGGTCAGTGGGTTGTCTTTGAGTAGATTGATTGACCTATGAAGTTATGCTGGAATTTTGGACTAGGAACCGTATTTTAGGACAAAGTTAAACAGATATGGTTTTGTGTTCATATATTATGTAGTAATATTTAGGTACTCCTTCTTTTCAGATCACTGAAGATGATTACATTTGTGAGGCTTGTTGGAACATTGCAATGCATGCAGTCAATGAAGCATTAGCCCTTGACAAAAGCGGTGAACAACAAGCAGCTGGATCCTCTCACCAAGGCCATAGACAAGTGTGTGTTATCTGCGGTCTGTCCTTATTAAGGCGAAGAAGTAATCTTATTTTGAAAAAAAAAAGCCTCTGTTTTGAATGAAAATATGACCATTATCATTGAATCCAGGATTGCACCACGTCAGGTCAGTAACTATGAGCATCTCTCTTATTCAAGGCTCAATAATTCTTATTTCTCTTTTAACCCATGTTTCATATTGTGTGTTATACCAAGATGTTGTTTATATAGATTAAATCAACTGATCGTGTTTGTCATCCATGCTGGCAGACATGCAGACGATCTGCACTTCGGGCCCAGCAAATTGAAGATGCACAATCTGTTCATCCTGATGACCATAGGTAAGTGGCTAAATAATACTTAACAGCCGCACGGGTCGATCTGTAAGGTGAAGCAACCCTTGCCAAGGTTGGTCTGTAGATGGATGACCATCTTTAACATCCCGAGTTTACTCCGTGCCTCGGAGAGCTCGCAGAAGCCAGTAAATCTGACTCCAGTCTTGTCAAAAAGTACCGTGTTACCCAGTAATGGGTTGTGGAGGTCTGGTAGGCAGCCGCTCCTCGTAAAACAGTGGTATTCAGCTGAATCCGGTTTGACTGGAAGCTGACCCTAATGTAAACTACTCAAAACTAAAATTTAGTTTTGAGTAGTTTACATTGGGGGCTCCACTTCGTATTCCAAACTCTGGGTTTGGAGCTTGATTATTTTTTTGGGTAGAGTACTCTTCTTGTAGAACACTATCACAAAATTACATAGCGCGCAAACACATAGCACATAGTTTTAGAGAAAAAAATCCTAAAAATTCAATTATTTCTAACATATTTACGAAAAAATGACATATTTTGCATTTTTGCCACAGATAACATAAAAAAATCGGTCCAAGGTCGTTTCGTTTTACGGTCAGACTAATTGACCACTCGTTTAAATTTTTTTTTTATTGAATGTTATAGTTTTTGACTTTATTTTATTTTTAAATTGTTGCGCAAGTATTTTGTTTTCAGATAAAAAGCAAATAACAGACTTAATTAAATAAAAAAATTAAGTATTTTAGCGATTGTGGGGTGTGCGTTCGCCCAGCGGAATGTTGTTGAATTAAAAGATTTTAATTATGCAGATATTTAGTGTATGACGTCGTATAAAATTTATGGTATAAAAAAATTTGTGCACGCAGCCATTGTGGAGAAATTCACCAAAAACTGATTCCGCTGGGCGAACGTTGTCCTGGCGGAACTTTTTTTAATCCATAGATTTTAGAAGAAAAGAGATGTGTCCAAAAATTAGTGTGTATTTGTGTGTAATTGTGTATGTATGAATAAAATTAATGCATGCATAAACTTCGGAGAAATTCAAGTTTCCGCTACGCGAACGTTTGGCCATTACCTAGTTTTCATATAAAGCGCTCACATAGAGAGCTGTAGATTTTTACATAAGTTGTTTTGAATTTGTTTATATTTGTTTAAAAAATAGATTTAGAAAAAATCGTAGGGCTTAAAAGATAAAAATATAAACGTAAAATACGCTTATTAGGTCTTAGTTCTTAAAGTATGCACTTTGTGGTCTAGATTTTCACGTTAATACTAACCTTGTAAGTGTCTGCAACATGTTGCCAAGTATCAATGATGTTCCGTTAGTAATTAAAGAGTTATAGGACAATTTACCATGAATTGATTACTGTTTACAAAGCAGTCAAATATCACGACGTTCTAAAGGAATTGCATGGTAAAATGTATGCCAATAATTAGTGTATTCATTCAACTATTCACATGCAAAATTTCATGTCATTAAATTCAGTAATTAAAGAAAAACAATTATAATACTGACGAAGCATCGAAAACCTACATAACCCGACCCAGTTCGGATGGCTACAAAAAAGCGGCCGTGCCATATATCTTAGAAACGTTCTTAACCTTGCAATATAGTATTTATTAATATGGTACAGTTACGTACACGAGCGTTAGGAAAAAATAAAACAATTGCATTTCTTGAATGAAAATTATTTTTTTAATAATAACGCCACTATCTACGATAAAAATAAATCTTCAATTAACAAGTACTTCTCTATTTAAATATTCGAGTACAAAAATATTTTTAATTACATATAATACTTAATTATGTAAGTAGGTAATTATGATAACGTTAACAAACGCTTGCAACGACAGCAATAGACTTAAATGTGTTTTAACTAAAATAGGTTTAATAAACGATTATGAATATAAGGGTAAGTATAATATTTCGAACTTCAATAAAAATTAAAATCACATCACATAACTAGACTATTCAGTTGTTTAGATTTGATCAACATTAAAAAAGTGCTTATAAACTAAAACATTGGTATAAAAAAGGTATTTTCAAGAAAATATTCTTAAATGAGTAGCAAATACAGTAAATAACCTCAACATACATAAGTCAGTACCAGTACAACGGTATACATCAATTAAAAAATCGATTCAAGAAGTAGTTTTTTTTAAATTATTAGATTGTTTGATCCACTAAAGTTGCAAAGGGGAACGCTCGTGCATGCCTAGTCCATTGGTTAAATAGTGTAATAAGCTACAATATGATAAATATTTACCTAAACAGTAGTAGGTACTTACATGTGGTAATTATTTAATTTCCCTAAGGGGTCTATACTTAGTTAGAATCCTGATCCGTGAAATCTTCAATAGAAATTATTAGCTGTATGAATTTTATTTGTCTTAAATAATAGGTATATCTAGATTATATCTAAAGTCTTAAAAGCATACTTAAATAAAGTACCTACGTAAATAGTACCTACTTTCTGTCATAGTCAAATACATTTAAAAAGTAGGTGTACAAAAATAAATGACATGATTATATCGAAACAACAATTGTGTTATCACCTATACCAATTCAATACCGATATTATACTGTAAATTTTGGGATGTTACCTAAATATATTGCACGGCCGCTTTTTTGTAGCTATTCGAACTTGGTCGGGTTATGTAGGTTTTCGATGCTTCGTCTGTATTATAATTGTTTTTCTTTAATTACTGAATTTAATGACATGAAATTTTGCATGTGAATAGTTGAATGAATACACTAATTATTGGCATACATTTTACCATGCAATTCTTTTAGAACGTCGTGATATTTGACTGCTTTGTAAACAGTGATCAATTCATGGTAAATTGTCCTATAACTCTTTAATTACTAACGGAACATCATTGATACTTGGCAACATGTTGCAGACACTTACAAGGTTTGTATAAACGTGAAAATCTAGACCCCAAAGTGCATACTTTAAGAACTAAGACCTAATAAGCGTATTTTACGTTTCTATTTTTATCTTTTAAGCCCTACGATTTTTTCTAAATCTATTTTTTAAACAAATATAAACAAATTCAAAACAACTTATGTAAAAATCTACAGCTCTCTATGTGAGCGCTTTATATGAAAACTAGGTAATGGCCAAACGTTCGCGTAGCGGAAACTTGAATTTCTCCGAAGTTTATGCATGCACTAATTTTATTCATACATACACAATTACACACAAATACACACTAATTTTTGGACACATCTCTTTTCTTCTAAAATCTATGGATTAAAAAAAGTTCCGCCAGGACAACGTTCGCCCAGCGGAATCAGTTTTTGGTGAATTTCTCCACAATGGCTGCGTGCACAAATTTTTTTATACCATACACAATTATACGACGTCATACACTAAATATCTGCATAATTAAAATCTTTTAATTCAACAACATTCCGCTGGGCGAACGCACACGATTGTGGGTAACGAAACGTAATTTCAGAATATTATGACGTATGCGACGTTTACGTTTGACAGTTGTCATTCATCGTTTTGTACTCACGTCCCACGGTCGAGAGCGTCTATCGTACTCCTGTTTGTTTCAACAATTGAGTGACACCATGGCGTCTCCGAAGTCCCCGACTCAGAATGCAAGAGCAAGCGGAGCGAGCTCTGGACTTGGGGGCACCCCGACTCGGATATGTTAGGTTAGAAGGGTCCCTTCGAGGTTATTTTTTTATAAACCACTCAGAAGTAGCAGCCCCGCGCAGCGGGGCTCCGTCGACATTTTCTGTCAAATTAACATTTTTGAGAGGTTCGAGTATGACCTTGAGTATATTCTTGACGTTGGAGTTTGATAGAGGGCAATATTCTACGATTTTAGGCATATTTTAACCTAGAAGTGTTTGACCTTGACCTTTACGAGTTTGACCTTGACCTTGAAGATGCCCCTGGCCTTAATTTGGATTAAAAGCTTATATAGAGTCGCCATATAATCTACCCCACCCTTAATACTCCCACTATCCCACCAATCCCGAAAGAAAGTTTTGGCGATTTTTTTTTCAGCACCTATGGTTTTGCGCGTTTTGGTAATTTCAAATTTACTATAGATAGGCTTACCATACGTCCCGGTTTGACCGGGATTGCCCCGGTTTCATGCATTGGTCCCGGCGTCCCGGCCGGTTTGGTATTTTGTCCCGGTTAAGTTAATACGTGGTGTGTATTACGACCGTGTTGCAACATGTCGGTATTAAGAAAAACGAACGGTGTGCAGCCGGCGGCACACTGTATCCGCCGCAGCCCGCGCGCTCCTTGTTTCTCTTTCTTTCCTTTCATTGACAATTTGCCACTGCCAGTCAGCCGCACGCGCGTAAGTACTTAATTACGTATCGAAGTGACTTACCAACGTATAAAGGAATTGTAAATTCACAAGTGAACTCCAAAAAGACTATCCATTTATAAAAAAGCTTTGTAGTGAGGATAGTAGAGTAAAATTACATGCACCGACTTATTATGAAAAAATTAATAATAATTTCTTGAAAAAAGTTCACTCTAGCGAGAAGTACGAATGGCACAGTAAGTACCTTACTCAATATCTGTTTTTTAAATAGGTACTAAAACATTTTTTGGTAGTAGCCTGTGTTTTTCTTTGGCTTATCCTGTCCTGCTCCGCTCCTGTCCCGGTTTAGGGCGGGTTGTATCAAACAGTTGGTTAACGTAACATACGTACGTCAAAAAGTTACGATTACGGACGATGTTTGACGTTCGTTAAATTAGAAGCGTTGTTTCAAAACATTCTGGTATAAATTCCTGCTCATCCCAATAGCTAAGTTATTGACACGGGTCCTACCTAAATAGCTTTTTTTGCATTCCACCACTTATTTGTGTCATCAGAAGAACTGGTATTGAGGAATTCAAAAGAATTTTCACAATATTGTTCTATTTGACGCAACTAAAGTTACGTATAACGAGTGCTCAGACCATCTGTTAACGTAAACGTTATATTTTACGTGCGTTAACGCTGACATTTTGTGAAACAACCCATTTTTTTGATTTGACGATAGTTAGCACCATTTTTAACGTTTACGCGTGCGTTAAGTGTAGTTGAAACAACCCGCCCATGATTATGGTAAGCCTAACTATAGAAAAGGTTCATTCTACCGAAAAAAAAATACCTACTATAAAAAACGGCAGTTAGCTAATACGAAGTGCTTCCCGTATCCTTCTGTCGTCACTTACACTCGTCCATAAAAAGCACATTACTCCAGATAACCATGGTCCATTCCAAATGTTCCCCTGCACGATGATCCGAAATCGGACGAATACATAAGCAGCTGTTTATGAGAAAGTATATAGGTGTATAGGCCAGTATAGGTATTTATGTACAACAGTGAATAGCTGTACTTGTAAAATTTGTGTATAAAGTGTTTTGAATATGAATGAACAAAGTGCATTTATTATTACTTAATGAAGAAAGTCACGAAAAAATAGTGAAAGAAAATGAGTGAGTAGGTACTCTATATACATACATTTTATTATTATCACAAATGCAGTATTAATTTTGAATATACTGCTATAAAGATAACCTAAATTTTTGATATTAAAATGAGTGATATTAAAAGTAGCCCTATATAATTCTTCATCTATACTAATATTATAAAGAGGTAACATTTGTTTGTAAGTTTGTAAGTTTGTAAGTTTGTATGTAGGGGGTAATCTCAGGAACTACTGGTCCGATTTGAAATTCTTTCACTGGTAGAAAGCTACATTATTCGTGAGTGCTATAGGCTATAAATTATAAAGATATCATGCATATTAGTCGAACTATCTCAATTTTTGTCTATCCAGGCGAAAAAAAATAGTCCTTACAACAGAGTTATTTGCGTGCGCTGCCTTAACAGTTGTATATAATTGAAAACAATGTATGGCAACCTGGTCCGCCTAAAATAGTTCTACAAAAAAGTCCGCGGCACCATATTTCTATCTTTTGTATTTTAGCAGATATAGTAGCTTTTATGTGTTAAAAAAAGTATTTTTCGACGTACTTATCTTTGGACGATTTTTTAAACAACAAAATATTAATCCTTATCGAAAAAAATGTTATTATGACCACAAGAACATCATAGAGATACGATTTGCCCCAAACAGTATGTCAATTGGTTGAATAGTTTCGAAGATAATATAAAATTACTAAATCGCAAAACGCCGCCCGCGCCGTCCATTCACGAACCGCATTAGAACATGCTTTGTACGGACGTTTTATCCATTTACTCATAGACGGCGTAGTGCAATTACGTCATTTTTCTGAATCGTGGTGTTAAGATTTTCCGCGGATTAATGACCCTCTCCAGTTATTATTTAACTTTTGTCGTTTGGTAGGTGAGTTGTACGTAGTTGGTTGAATGTTGTTGGTCTTTAAAATTGTTTTGGTTGCTCGGTTTCTCAAAACACAATTACAATATTACTTCGTTCTCATTCTTCGAGTTCGAAGCTGTGATATTTCTGTTTTTGGGATATCAGACAGTTTCAGCGATTGTTTATCATGCCTAAAATGATATCATAACTTTCCCGTCAGACATCCCAGACATGAGACAAGAGCAGCTCGAGTACACCGTACGGAAGAGCCTCTCGAGGAATAGAGAAAATATTTCGCAAGCACGCGCTGGGAAATCTAGCTCCGAGCGTTCATAGCGGCTTGCTAACCAAAGCTGGAGAACATCGCAGGTCCGTGCTCGGGAATCTAGCGCTGAACGTGCACAGCGTCTCAGTGATTTAAAGCAGCATGTCTCTGCAACAAGGGACAGGGAGGCTCAGCGTTAGACTCCCTGTCCCTTGTAGCAGCATGTCTCTGCAACAAGGGACAGGGAGTCTAACGCTGAGCGCTTGCAGCGGCTCGCTAGCCTAGCTACATACATATTATTATGCTATAAAAACAAAACTCTCCTTTTGGCAGTCAGGAAATAAATCATAGCAGTCAGTACTAACCGAACCACACTCATAATTTCATCACAAGTTAAAATGTTTACCGCCCAACGAAGTGGGCACGGGTCAGCTAGTTATGTATATAACAGAAACCATCAAACCAAGCACGTGTACTATTCAGTACCTTTGTTTTTGGTGTAGGTTTAGATAATGCACATGAATGCCGCGCAGAGAAAGTATATTTATGATATTAAATATCTTTAAAAATGTACATCGCGCGAAATTCGATAATCACTTCTTAATATTGTTATTTTTTATAAATGAATATTGTTTTGGTGTGTCATTACACTATTTATACCTAATTATTTATACCTATTATTTATACCTAGATATATTTTTTTATAAATGAATATGGTTTTGGTGTGTCATTACACTATTTATACCTAATTATTTATACCTATTATTTATACCTAGATATATTTTTTTATAAATGAATATGGTTTTGGTGTGTCATTACACTATTTATACCTAATTATTTATACCTATTATTTATACCTAGATATATTTTTTTATAAATGAATATTGTTTTGGTGTGTCATTAAACTATTTATACCTAATTATTTATACCTATTATTTATACCTAGATATATTTTTTTATAAATGAATATGGTTTTGGTGTGTCATTACACTATTTATACCTAATTATTTATACCTATTATTTATACCTAGATATATTTTTTTATAAATGAATATTGTTTTGGTGTGTCATTACACTATTTATACCTAATTATTTATACCTATTATTTATACCTAGATATATTTTTTTATAAATGAATATGGTTTTGGTGTGTCATTACACTATTTATACCTAATTATTTATACCTATTATTTATACCTAGATATATTTTTTTATAAATGAATATGGTTTTGGTGTGTCATTACACTATTTATACCTAATTATTTATACCTATTATTTATACCTAGATATATTCGTTTTATAGAGAAGAAAAGCGTAAAGAGCTAAAAAGAAAAAAAACTAATGCACGTCAAAGGGCATATTATCAGCGTCAGAAAAATTTGAAGAAAAATGCAGAAATAGTAATAAAAAAAGTACCAAAATCAAATGCTGAACGTCAAAGGAAATTTCGTCAACTTAATGCAGAAAAATCTTACATGGATATGTAAGTTGATTTAATAATAATATTTTTAATTTATTTATTTAAAAACAAATTGTAATATGCTTCAATATTATTTAATTTAACGATTTATTTAACGATTTTATTATTTAATTTGACCACCATTGACGCGGTATTTTCTAGGTATTTAGAGGATATTAAGTCGGAAACTTATGTTTCTTATTTCAGTTATCATAAACCTATAGTTTCAATGATAAATATTCCTGAATAACCAACAGCTACTGTAAAATAATAAAACCCACATGTATTGTAAAATAATACAAATATTTTAAATAAACAATATTAACTTTGTTTATTTATATAGTAATAGAAAAATTTGTTTTCTTATCGGTCACCACGCTCAAAAAGTGTAACTTGAATTAATATAAAAGAAAAAGCAATACTGCATGAATAAAAAATATATATATACACGGTGTATCTGACATCGACGCACAAACGATTTCCATGGGTCCAGGGCATGATTCTGGACACCCCAGAGTTGGAAATTTTCATCGGCTTTTTTCTCATTTTTCCAGTTTTTTCAAGAGTTTTTTTTACTTTAGACTACTCATAATCGTTATTCTGACCTAACGCAATGAGATTTTTAATAAAAAAATAATTAATTAACTAGTTTCACTAAAAAGAGCAATGTAAATAAAACCACAAATAGGTATCAGCTCAGCTGTGCTAAAGTACAAACGAAAGGTCAACGCAATGCATAGTAGCTGCCCACACACTAACAAGTATGCATGTGTGTCACGCGTGTATGATTTGTTAAAAGCATGCCGCCTAAGACTGCATTCCAAAGAAAATGAAACGTATCATAGCAAAACGAAGTAGCCGATTTCCAACATTAACGTAATAGTCTAAGGTTGAAAATCGGTTACTTCGTTTGGTGTCGATAAAACCCATTTTCTTATTGCGGCGGCAACGCGTAGTGCGCGCTCTTTGACCTTTGACAAACGCCGACGAAACCAGGGCCGTATTTGGGTGTAACCGGTAAAACGCTTTTTAATAAGCGTTTATTGGAGCGTGGAGTCATGATGATACTCGACCGAGAAAATAATCTTTTTTTTTCTTACTATTAATAGTAGCGCGTTTCACAATCCATAATAATGCTTTGTTTTCTGTTTCCTTCTTATGTTCTGATACAATGTTTGTACATAAATTGTTAAATAAATAAAATTTACAATAAGTAATGTGATGCTTATTACAATTGGATCTTGCTATACCCATTTATCGCTTTGAAACAATTAATGTGATAGAATTTTAAATACGGCAAAATTCTATCAACACGGGTGTTGAAACTTAATCATGACGATTGATGACCCTAATTTGTTTCTGTTTGGTTTAAAAAAAAAGTTCAGTTTTACAATACCAAAATTATTCGATAAAAAAACATTAATAAATTAAAAGCAAAAAAAGGAATTTTCATACTATTATCATCGCAAGCGCGGCCCTGGCACTGTAGGTCCAATGTAGGCATCTGTCGGCGACCTCAAAGGATAGATCGAAAGAACATTTTTAGTGATGGATTTTTGTCAGTTCCTTGTTGACGCTGATCGCGAACGAGTGCTTTTTTTTGCAAAAATCATTTTTCGAAACGTTAGAGAAGACAAGTTTTGGTTTCTTTCTGTGAACTTGCGTGTTTTTGTGTGTCTTTGTGTTTCATTGAAAAATGTCATCTGGACTTAAAGAGAACTTCAGTGCCCAAGAATACGGTAACATGTACGTGGGAACTGTGAGGAGCTCGTCATGGTGCTCCCCCTCACGTGAGACGCTGCCTTACAGAATCATTAGGGAATCGGTGGATTGGGAGATTCGGCTGGGAGCCATGGCCAGCTCGCTCACCAGACTTGACCCCATTAGGTTTTTTCTTTGGGGTTAGGTACGTCAAAGACAAAAGACAAGGTGTTTGTGTCCGAGTGCGCAGTGTTCCGCAGCCGAGATGAGGAATCGCATCGTGAATTTGTTTGCCTCTTTTGCGTGAGGAGTGTGCCCAGGACCCAACGTTTCTGCCCCGTGACCACGCTGAAACTCTGCGAGCATGCTGGCGGCGGCCACTTCGAACCCTATCTGGTTAGGGGTGAGCGAGCTTAAGGTGAGTTAGGTAGTTACTAGTTAATACTTACATAATCAGTTCTCAAAGTAGGTACTTGCAAGCTTCTTTTTTGGATTCCGTACCCGAAGAGTAACCAATGGAACCCTATTACTAAGCCTTTGCTGTCCAGCCGACTGTCCGTCTGTCTGTCAGTGGGCTGTATCTCAGGCATGGTATCCCTATTTCTGCTATAACAACAAATAATAAAATAAAATTTACAGAGAGCTCGCATACAAGAAACGTGTTTTTTGTGTATGGTTATGGTACGGAACCCTTTGTGTGAGAGTCTGACTCGCACATCGCCGGCTTTGTTGTCAATCCTTATCGGAATTGTGTTCGTGAATTTAAGAGACGTAAGCTTGTGGCTCCTTGACTTCTGCATAAACATGATAGTAGGTAGGTATTTTTGAGTGACTAAAATTATTTTATGTGAAAGTATTGCCGTCGGCGGAGGGTTTGATATTCGTAGGTATTGAGGTAGGTACATTCAAAGAGAGTTAGGTAGTTCGTAGTTCATTAGCTACCTGCGTACTCGGATTTCGATGTACTTACAAGCTTATTTTTTGTAATTAATCCTTATCGGAATCGTGATTTTAATTATAAGACTAAGCTTATGGCTCCTTTTCTCTTAAGCTTTTCAAAAACAAGATCTTAAGCATGTTCCAGAAGGATGTAATGCAGTGTTCTATTCAAGGTGACCTTGCTTGTTGCCATCCATCTAGCTAGACGGTAGGAACCTACCTAGATGCAATAAAAATTCGAACACAATTCGCGGATAGAAAGCAAGCTCCGACCAAGGTCAGCTTTTTTTCTCTTAAATTCTGCATAAACATGTTCCTACCATCAGCAGGTAGGCACCGTAGTTATTTCTAGTGATTAAATAATTTTATGTGGTACCTATTAGGCGCGTTAGTACATGCGCGTCGCCGGCCGCGGCGTCCCAGACCTGTGTACCGCTGTGTGTGTGCAAGACGTGAGGTATGTATTGCGTGCAACGCTCTCACGCGTTTAGATCGCGTTGTTCACAATACATTGCGCGCTCGAAAATGTCAATTTCTGTAACCGTTCATTAGCGAGATTAATGACTTCCACAATTTGGTTAGTGGCATGAGGTGTAGCCTTTTCCCGAAGTTTGCGTTACGATGTCAAATACGCCCTGTATATATAATTGCATAAGTTGATACAAAATGCTATGCAATACACTGACGTATAAATCATATTATATTAAATTATTATATATAATATGATTTATACGTCAGTGGATTTAGCACTGTATTCAATGAGTGCGAAAGAGAAACATCGACAAAGTCCGAAGACGCGTGAAACAGAAGGTTTTGTGCGCCGCTCACGCGCGACGTTGCCAAATCGCGCAAGGAGGCGCGGGCGGGGCGGCCCGTGAAGAGGTAATGATCACTAATGATCGCGCCCAGCTTTGCGCTGTTGCCGATCTTATGTAAAAAAACACTCGGAGTCAGTTACTTTTGGGTAGAAAGTTGATTCTCCGCAGTTTTTCTTTTAAATTACGGATTAAAAATAGTTTTACGCGACATTTGTGTTAAAAATGGAACAGTACAATGTGTCTTTTATTAAAAATTGTGAAAAGACTCTCAAAATGCATCTCGAACTTAAAACTAAAGGGCCACCACGTCCTGAAATTGCACTTACTCAAAAATGTGGTACTAAAACTAAATCTTTTACGCGTGTTTTTAAAACTGAACAATATTTCAAAACACCTTGGTTGTGTGGATGTGAAGAAAGCAACAAATTATTTTGTTTCCCGTGTCTATTGTTTGGCGCCGGCGGTGGTGAATCTGCATGGACGGAAACGGGTGTTGACGATTTAGCGCATCTTACAATAAAAGTGAAAAAACATTCACAATCTCGATTTCATATGTTATGTGAAGTGCAATTGGCATCAATCGGCCGACAAGATATACGTAAAGCGCTCGATTCTGCGTATCGAAAATCTATTAGAGAGTTCAATGAACGCGTTGATGAAAATCGATATATTTTACGGCGTTTAATAGATTGTGTGGTATGTTGTGGTGCATTTCAAGTTGCTTTACGGCGGCATGATGAATCTATGGAATCCCTGAATCCCGGAATCTGTAGAGGTTTGGTTGATTTCGTGTCAGAGATCGATTTGGCTATGCAACAGCATTTATCCAGCAATTCCGTTTTTAAAGGTGCGTCTAAAACCATTCAGAATGATATTTTAGATGCTATTTATGAAGTTTGCAGGAAAGAAATACAGATGCAAATTAAAAATGCAGATTTTGTTGCAATTCAGGCAGACGAATCAACAGATTGTTCTACTATACAGCAGCTAGTATTGATTATTAGGTACTTACATGATGGTAAAATATATGAAAGATTTTTGAAGTTTATACAACCTAAAGGCTATACAGCAGAAGTAATATGAAATCTGAAATCATGAAGGAGCTTGATTCTTTAGGTATTGATACAGATAAGTTAATTGGTCAGAGCTACGACGGAGCTGCCGTCATGAGTGGCAGTACCAATGGTGTCCAAAGGATTATCAGAAATAGCTACCCATATGCATATTATGTACACTGTTACGCGCATCAACTTAATTTTATTTTAGAAAAATGTGCATCGATTAATCACACATTAAGAAGCTTTTTTTGCAATTTGAATGCATTTCCATCTTTTTTCACGCGTTCGCCACTTACGAGATGGAATTATAATAATACACGTACAGTGAAAGTTATACACGATAATTTAGAGCCCCTTATAGAGTGTATGCAAGCAATAATGGACAATTATAACAGTGACCCTCCCACCTATAATCAAGCTCAATCGCTCCTTTCATATTTGAATGATAACAATTTTTTGCATTGGCTGGACTTTTTTGCGACGCTTATGCCGCACTGTGAAATGCTGTTCAAATTTTTACAGTCTCGATCACTTGACTCGATTAAAATCGCAAATGAAGTCAAAAAATTTGAAAAAGTCGTAAACCAGTTACGTGACACTGGTCCACCACCTTCGCCGCAGAAAAAGCTTCGGCCTGATAACTTAAACCATTCAGTTATGAGAAAAGAAGTATGTGACGTAATAAGATTGCAGATTAAAGACAGATTCGTGCATACGGACCATTTGTTGGCGTCTAAATTGTTCTACACAGATAGATTTGCGGACTACAATAAGAGTTTTCCGGAGGATGATTTTGAAAAAGTGGTAAACACTTACAATTTTCTGGAAAAAAACAAACTAAAAAATGAGTTATTAGTTATGTATAGCAGAGAAGATTTTCACAATGCTGACGGCGCTGTTGCTTTACTTCAACATTTTATGGAATTGTCATTAGAATATGTATTTGCTGAAAGCATAAAACTTTTAAATATTGTATGCACCATTCCTATGACCTCAGCAGAATTGGAGCGTTGTTTTTCGACGTTAAATAAAGTAAAAACATTTACGCGAAATACTATGGCGCAAGACCGTCTCAATGCATTATGTATGATAAGCGTTGAAAAACGCTTAATTAATTCAATAGCTGATTTTCACAAGAAAGTAATAGATCATGTCTTCGCTCGCCAAAAAGACCGGCGAAATAAATGGTAAGCTCTAGTTTTACGTTTTTTTAAATGAACCCCCATAAATATATGTCACGAGCCGCCTCTGCTTCCTTGTGGTAAAAACAAGGGTGCTAAAAAGGCAACTTTAGGAGAGAACTTCATAAACAACAATCTGTTAAAATTTCATTTTCATCTTTATTGTGAACGCGTTCAAGGTCGATTGGAAAAATTTAATAGTGACAGGTAGCCTGATTTGCTTTCTGATTCTGCTAAATTGGCCTTTTCATATCCCCTGATATCGCATTAATAACGCATCCGGTATTATCGACCGATAAAGCGACTGTGTGTGAGAGCCTTAAGAGCGGGTTGCATCAATCAGTTGGTAACATACGTACGTCAAAAAGTTACGATTACGGAAGATCTTAGGGTTCGTTAAATAAGAAGCGTTGTTTCAAAACATTCTGGTATAAATTCCTGCTCATCCCAATAGCTAAGTTATTGACACGGGTCCTACTTAAATAGCTTTTTTTGCATTCCACCACTTATTTGTGTCATCAAAATAACTTACCAGTTATTCTGATGTCACAATTAAGTATTGAGGAATTCAAAAGAAATTTCACAATATTGTTCTACTAGAGGCCGCCCGCGACTTCGTCCGCATATAAATTCTCAACAAGTGCAAATTTCTTTTGCATTCCACCACTTATTTGTGTCATCAAAATAACTTACCAGTTATTCTGATGACACAAATAAGTATTGAGGAATTCAAAAGAAATTTCACAATATTGTTCTACTAGAGGCCGCCCGCGACTTCGTCCGCGTATAAATTCTCGTTATTCCCGTGTAAATCCCGATGCCTCGGGAACTCCGGGATAAAAAGTAGCCTATGTGTTATTCTGGATCTTCCTTCAGCTACCTACATACCAAATTTCATCGTAATCAGTAGTATTTGCGTGAAAGAGTAACAAACATACATAGGTACACATACATCCATCCTCACAAACTTTCGCATTTATAATATTACTTAGTAGGATTTGACGCAACTAAAGTAACGTTAACCAGTGCTCAGACCATCTGTTAACGTAAACGTTATATTTTACGTGTTACCTACTTGTTGACGTACGTATGTTACGTTAACCAACCGTTTGATACAACCCGCCCTTAAAGGTGTTGATGATAATTTGTGTGAAAACACACAGGTATCTCCACTTCCTATTTCAAGTAAAACAATATCTCTAGTTCTCCTTTATGACTGCGCAGAGCAAAATAATTCAAAACGGTCATCACGGTTAAAGTGATGTCATCAATTCCTCTACCATAATTACCATAAAAAATATGTTTTGAGCACCACAATGAATGTGTTAACAATTCTGCGGTGGCAAACCTGGGGCCCGAGTCTGCTATTTTTATAAATTTGTCATTCCGACAAGATCCAATTGTCATGCCATTGTCATTTTGCTAAAAGTTCGTAATCTGCTAAATTCATAATCGCACGATCACTGGCGCGTCAGTGGCCGGTCACTGGAACGTCAATGGTCTCGTAATAGAATTGCGGTAGGAATGCCGTATTGCCATTATTATAAAACCGAGCTAAATTTGAGCATTTATTCATGCCAGATTTTATTTATATTTAGTTTTACATATTACTTATTAATGTTATAAGCAATCTGAAGTAGTGAGAAGTTCGTAAATACTAAATCTGTCATTATGTACGAGATTACCATTCATATGGCTTTCTTTCAATGGCGTGTCAGTGATTGATCATTGGAATGTCATAATGACGCCATTATGATGCCATTATGTTAGTAGATTAACAAACTTGTCAAAATCAACCATTTTGAAATCAGTGATCGACCATTCTGACACTATTGTAATAGCAGACTCGGGCCCCTGGATCCACTGCAAATACTTGGACCCACTAGATGGTTCACTTCCTGTTTTGGCTGGCAGACAAGTGAGCCTATGAAAACACTGAAATTGTTGAAGAAAAACAATAAAGAATACTTAAAAATAGAAAAGACAAAAGTAAATTTGTTTTGAGAGGTAATTTTTGTATTATGCTTCAACCAATAATTATCTCTTGAACTCAATAGCTGTTTGGTGTATAATAAATA
The DNA here is from genome assembly GCA_963859965.1 of Ceramica pisi. Taxonomy (NCBI): domain Eukaryota; kingdom Metazoa; phylum Arthropoda; class Insecta; order Lepidoptera; family Noctuidae; genus Ceramica; species Ceramica pisi. The sequence continues at coordinate 5,349,156 of OY982556.1, read as the reverse complement.
AAGATAGTATCGCAGCGCTAATACATATTTAAATGGGGATTCATTAAGCATCTCAAGATTTCCGCGTGTGTGATTGAAACGTTTTCACCGCGTTGATCACCGAAAAATCATTGAATATTTGCTTCTTCGTTGATGATGAAGTGAATCTGATTTTTATTTGCATCGTAGGGGCTTTGCCAGGTCCAATAGGGTTAAAAACTACAAACATAATGTAGGTGGCGACACTGTTGAGTGTTCCTAACCAACCGCCATATTGTTTGTATGCGACTTGTTTGTCTTAGTTTGTTTATGAATTAAATTGCTAAAATGTACGCGACTTGGAGTGTAGTTAAGTTAAAAGAATAGTTAAAAAAGAGAAAAGCTTCCACAGCTGGCAAAAAAGCAAATTTTCGACCATTTTGCCTCGACCATTTTGTAGGCTTCCAATTTTTTCTCCTAACAGCGTTTTCCCACAGTTTTCTTCTTATGGCATCTTTAGGAAATAAATGTATCCCTGTATTTTTGCAATCAATAGCAGCACAAACTGCCATATTCAGAAAATATAACAAAAATATTACACTTGTTTACAACAACTTTACGTATAATGACAGTTGACAGGGAACACTCAACAGTAGCGACATCTAGTGTGAGAAATGAGCAGTTTTTTACCCCATTCCTTTGCCTACGCTTTCTGAAGAAGGAATTCATCATATAGTGGCCTTCCTTCTCCATAAAACTGGCCAGTAGGTGTTCCCGGTGGTTCCGACGTCCAGCCGGTCGATTCTGTCGACATCTCACCATGATCACTTAGGTGGAGTGAACGACAAGTGAGCTGTCATTCCATCTTATTTGTATGGTTTGAGAGCTCACTTCGTGATCACTTCACTCACGCCTTCACTTCGACATGTTTACGGAATCGACTGGCTGTTCCAAATTACCTCACTCGCTGCTTGTATTGGAAATAAGAAGCAACAGTGTTCAATAACTACTTAATAAAAAGTTATTATAAACTGGCTTTACATAAAAATACTAGCTGACCCACGCAACTTCGTTTGCGTCACATTTTCCATTAATGCTACAAAGTCAAACCTCACGGAGCCCGAGACCTTTCCAACGAATTTAGTAGCGCGTTAGAATTTAGTATGGGAATTTAGTTATAGTGCCACCTGGTGGTCACTCGTAGAACCTAATTTCCCATACTAAATTCTAACGCGTTCGAACGTGAGTCGAAAAAACTCACACTAAGGCCTCTGGTCCGATTTGAAAAATTCTTCCAGTGTTAGATAGCCCATTTATCGAGGAAGGTTATAGCTGTATATCATCACGCTAAGACAAATAGGAGCGGAGCTATAATGGAAAATGTGACGCAGACAAAGTTGCGCGGATCAGCTAGTAATATTTAAGTACATAAATATATTTTCTTTTTTGTTCCACCTGATGGCTTACTCACGTTTATCTGTGATGGTTATGGTGGCAGGGCAACAGATGTTATGTTGTAGGATTGATAATTCATATTCAAACGGGGGCCAAACACATTTTGGGGGCCGAGTCACCCGCGTCCGTAGGAGAATACCCTTCAGCGAATCCCTACACGTGGTCCTTGGGTGGTGCTAAACAGGTGACACTAACCGCCTCCGTGGTCTCGTGGTTATACCACCTGATTCAGACCCAGAGGTCCCGGGTTCGATTCCCAGCGGGGGCAAATTTTTTGCTCGGTTTGGTTGGTGGTAGGACTTGTTCTAAGTCCGCCTGGCAAGCTACCACCATCATGTCTAAGTCTGTCGCCATAACAACAATGTTAACAGCATTGTTGTGTTCCGGCAGTTAAAGGTATGATAGCCAGTTCCTCTGTGTAAGAGGATTCCGGGTGAAACTCGCTTCCATCTTCGGCCTAATCATCACTTTCCATCAGGTGAGATTTAGGCCAAGAGTTTCCCCGTTTTGTATGAAAAAAAAAAAAAAAAAACGCACCGGACAATTAATTATAAAATGTCGTGTCAAATTGTAAAATATTTTTTCTGTAAAAAAACTTTCATTTCAGGCTTCCTGGACTGCTGGAACAACCTGCTGATGCGAAGACTTTCAGTGTTACACTTGAGGTATGTACAAGAATAGTATCATTAACTTCGATCATTAATACCCTAGATATCGGGTCGGCTTAAAAAATACGTCTCGGTAAATATTAGCGCACTTGAGACGTGCGCTTCTATTTTGTTTAGTTTGCTTGAAGCACGGCCAATGTTAACACGTCTCACAATGCCGCAGTGTGTATTCAAAAGTTGCAAAAATAATCCCCGAAAAGCCAATTCAACGGCCGGAGTATCTTACTTTCAGTAAGTACATGAAGAAATAGTTATATTTTAAGCTTTAAACTAACAAATAACATCAAATTTTGAACAAAATTACCGATTTTAAACCACGGCTACATTGTACAAATGTTTGGCCAAGGCTCGCCAACATACGCACAAACTTTTGTTTAACAGAACAGTAGATGCATGGAGTAGATTTGTATTGTAATATTTTATTTAACATACAAAATAGTTTTAACTTCATAATAATTATTGTATGCCTATTAGGCAGAACATATTGGAACTTTATATTAATTTTTTTAAGACCTGTATTTTACAATAAAAATAATTTGAATATAATTATTTAAAAAATTGTTACCAATACTTCAAAATTAGTTGTTTAAAATCGGTTAGTGCTACTCTTGTTTGTTGGACTCTTATTAGATACTTAGCTTTCCTTTTTTATTTTAGCTTTCCTAGCAATCCATTTACGTGTGCAGAATGGATCTCGATTGTTGCCAGAGAAAGAGGAGATGAGTTTTTTAAGCCAGCTAAAAATTCTGTTATATGTTCGGATCACTTTAATAAATCGGATTTATCCGGAAATTCTAACCGACGTCGTTTGGTTAAAACAGCAGTTCCAAAATTACAGGTACATTCATTAATGATTCACAATCGAAATGTTATATCTGTTTTTCTTTTCTACTTAAATATATATGTGCCACGATAAATCATTATTAAGTTTTCTGAAATTTTCCAATTTTCTGCGCAATTTCCTTAATTTTTCTTTCCGTAAGGATTTTCTACAAAGTATTATAAAATTTTGAAAAAAAAAAAAGATGAATTCAGTTGTTTAAGTTTTGGCGTTACAAGGGGAATTAATGAGTAATTTAAAAAACACAGATTCAACCCCCATCAAAGGACCCACAATTGGCAGCACCCAGTACTAAACTCTCAGTATCTGACATTGAAGTGCAAGTGAGTAATTTTTTTTTAGCAGTAGGTGTCGTCAATTTGTTGTGTGAGATGATAATTATTATTATATTAAAATAGTGTGTAATAATATTTTTAGCGTTCCGTACCCAAAGGGTACAAACGGGACCCTATTACTAAGACTTCGCTGTTTGTCCGTCCATCCGTCTGTCTGTCTGTACCGTAATAGCTAGACAGTTGAAAATTATACTCAAAATAGAATTAAACAGTTATTTAGGGGGGGCTCCCATACAAAAACGTGATTTTTTGCCTGTTTTTGCCGATAATGGTACGGAACCCTCCGTGCACTAGTCCGACTTGCACTTGGCCGGTTTTTATTATTTCATTTTTATATACTTAAAATCATACATACTGAATTTCATCCAAATCTGTCCAAACATTTGAGCGTGAAAAATTAACAAACATACAAACACACATACATACACACATAGAAACTTTCGCCTTTATAATATTAGTGTGAAAACTTCTACATCGCATACATTATGTAAGTAGACGCATTCATTTTTTTTACGGGTTTATTATAATGAGCCTACCTTCAGACAATTAATACCAATGTCTTAATAAAATAATTATTGTACCAAATTAGTCCTGCTACTTTTTAAATGGGTCAAAAATACATATTTGCTAACATAAAAACAAAAAATCGCCTAAAAACTTTAATATTATTCTGCAACTCTACGTCTTTCAATTCTTACTGTGTTCTGAGCATTGAAATGTAATACCTTGAACTACGTCTAGTTCCAAAATAGAGTAAGGACGAAGTTGTCATCAAAATGTTTTTATCCTTATTGCTTAGCGCTTAAGTTATGTTTGAGGGAACAAAGGACACCCCTTAGTCGGAATACAATTTTCGTGAATCTTTGTTGTGCGTTCAAATGTGGTACCTTCAGACCAAATAAAAAAGTAAACGGTCATATACCTACTACGCCGACTTCCAAACAAAAAAATAAAAAATACAAAGCGAAAAAAAAAAATTAAGTTATTTTTTACTTTGATGCGTTTTTTTTTATTTGGAAGTCGGCGTAGTATATGACCGTTTACTTTTTTATTGTTTGTGTATACGTTTACGGTTGTAATTTTGTTTTTTGTATTAAATTTTGACTATGTTTAATCATAAACTTCGATATACGCGAACTTCAGTTAAAACGCGTTTTTTTCTGGAACATATCCCTCCCGTGAAGCGGGGTACTACTGTACATAAATATGAATTAATTACACGTTCAACGTACCTAACTACGCCTGGCCTTGTCAGTATATCTATCGCAGCTTGTGGGAGCAGACACGAGAAATTATAAAACCAGTGAAAATGCCGAATTGTATACCTAGTGAAAGGGTGTAAGAATCAATCTTCAAAAGAAGAAAGTAAGTATTGTTGGAATCTAATCATTTTCAATAAATCATAATGACATTTTGAGGTAACTGCTTGGAACACAAGTGTTGCCAGTATGAAGTGTCTTTGTTTACCTACCCTATTATTCGGTAATTAGCTATGGCTCGCGGCTTCGCTCGCTAAAACCTTCCTCGTGTACCAATTATTGGTTAACAGCGTGAAAATAGGTCCAGAGGTCTTAGTGTGAGTTTTTTAACGTTCTCGTCCGCGTTAGCGTAAATGCCAATTTGTATTGAAATTGAATAAGCGCCCCCTGGTGAGGATAACGGATAACCTTTTTTTTTCTACACTTTGACATAAGCAAACGTTTACGTTAACGCGATCGAGTACGTTAGAAAACACACTAATCTCTGTAGTTTTAACTGTATTTTTCTAAATGTTTATGACTACGTGACGTGATATCTTCGCCGTTTGTGACCCGATTTCTATGGTTATTTTTTCTTTAAATAATTTGTATATGCAACCTAACCGGTCCCAAATGGGATCGGTTTGTTGGAGTCCTTTGACTCGGGCGCATAAACCGACAACGACTGGAAGTCACCCGAAGCGAGGCGAAGTTGCACGAGGCGAAGCGAAGTGCCCCATTACACTATCGTATTCGCTCAACTTCGATCAACTTCGCGAATAGTGTGGAGGACGTATTATGACAAACAGATCGCTACACAGAGTACTTTTATATAATTACTAGCTGTGCCCCGCGGCTTCGCTCCCGTCAACTGGCAACCTTACCTACCCATTTTTTTGCTTTTAAACCTTCCCTGTATTCTGGCGAATTAAGCAAAAAGAGAATTACCGAAATCGACCCAGCCGTTCTCGAGTTTTAGCAAGACTAACGAACAGCAGTTCATTTTTATTTAGAAGAAGAAGATATTATGGATCGTTTGCAGTTTTTGACTAGTAGGGTTGTTTTGCCCATAACTTTTTATTTAGTTTATCTTCAATTCCGTGTAAAATGTCAAGTGATTCAGAAGTGGAAGATATACTGCTTAGGTACGCGCTGTCACTTACGCAGAAAAAACGAGTATGTACCTATTTACCTAGGACAATTAATAGGACGTATAATAATGTAACCTACCAATAATATGGACAAGTACTTATGTTCAGATAATATTACCGTGGTTTTGTTGTTGATAATGCAGTTAAAACCGCAGGTTAATTGTCTATCGCACATAATAACCACGAGGCTTAGAATAATTACAGTATAGAAAACAAGTCCGCGTGCCCATTTTGAACCACCTTAATTTGAGCCATAAATGGCTCCAAACGCCGGGCCGCTCCGTAGTGTTCAATGTCAACGCACGCCGAAAGGGTCTCGCGAAAAAAAAAATATTATGACGATTTGTGCAGTTAAATTGTGTCACAACACATCTGAAAAACAAAAGAAATGTGATAACATCACTTTTCACAGGTAAGCTTTTAGTTTTTCATAGTATCTTGTAGTTAATTATGTCAAAATAGAAAAAAAATAGAAACGTTTTAATTCAATGCTCAGTGTTGCCCGTTTTTGAAAATATTTTCCCATTTTAACTGACTTTAATGCTCTGACTAATTAATTTTAAAACAGTTGCTACTGTTACTTACTGTTGTTCTTTAATGTAGGTGTTTGTGTGATTTAGCGATATCGGACACCTGAAATTGTGTTACTTGAAAGTTGAGAAGTAAACGAACTTTATTTCCACACTTGTTAAAATGTCAACTTATAGGAGTATTGCGTGTTGTTTTTCAAAGGATTCCTATCGACCCTGTTATTGCTGAAAAGTGGGTGAAAAATATAAGGCTTAGTCGTGGAGAAATACATTGGAAGCCAACTAAAAATACACGAATATGTTCAGAACATTTTAAGAATGACGACAAGTACGTAACCCAGGGTGGATCGTGTAGATTGCGTCGAAATGCTATCCCTGTTAAGGTATAATAATCAAAGCATTATTTAGTACTTATCATGTGTATTTTGAGATTTTGTGACACGTTGTTGATAAAAATAAATGAAGCAAATGATAATAAAATTACTTTTTTCAGGATTTACATATTTCATGCACAGACACAGATGATCAATTTGAAGATAATGTGGATGAGGTTTCACCTTTTCATGCGCTATCGGTGGGTGTAGTTGTTAATATAAATAACTTGACTGTCAAATGAGTCACATGTGACTCTTAGGAAAATATGTATTTTTCCTCACGCCCATTAGCCATTTATAAGCCATAAAATAAAATATAAACAACTATTTTTTTTTTAATATATTTATTTATTACAGTACTAGTGTGAATGCTATTTAGCATAACAGAAACGAAAAAATAATAGAAGTTTGGTAGTTTTAGACAGTTAAGTTGTTAAAAACTATTTAATTTTAGACAACTGTCTATGTAGTAAACTTACTTACCTGACTTTTTTAGGGTTTAAATTTAAATGCTGCTGAAGACAAGACGGAAGGTGTTCGTGAAGCTTCAAATATAAATTTAGTTACTGAAAGTTCAGCGCAACCTGTAAGTAATCGTCAAAAAATCCAATCAAAAATGTTGTAGTATTTGGGTATTATTAGGGTCTTAGCAGAAGTGTTTCTATCAGTCTAAAATTTTGCCGCGAAACCCTAAAACTGGACAAATTTGAAAAATCTGCGGGCACAGAAAATTTTATTATGCTTTTGAACGACCTATTTGATGTTTTTAATTCAAGAAGATTAACACAATACGGATTTTGTCGGCCACTGTCAAAAGATATAAAATAAAGTAAATATATTCGATCTTCTTGAAAAAGCCAAAAAATATATCATAAATTTAACTATAAAAACTACTAGGAAGCGTACGTACCATGAAAATGAGGCTGCTATAGAGTTTTGAGTCAGTCTTAAGTGTTCAAAGTAATAAAGGTTTTAGAGGAATGCTGATATGCATAGAAAGCCTAAAACACTTGTATAAAACTCTTGTTGAGGATACAAAAGAAATGGTCTATATTTCTACGTACCGTTTGAGCCAAGATCATTTGGAACTGTTCTTCGGCATGTACCACTATTGTGCATAAAGTCTAAATAAATAAATAAATAAATAAATAAGAAAAAAAAAAAGATTCATTTTAAATGTTTTTGTTATTTTATTATTTGTTGTGCCACAATGTAGTCTTTTTAACCCAAAGGTTGACTGGTAGAGAGTGCATTGTTGCATTAAGTCCGCAAATGTAACACTATTGTACATAAAGTTTAAATAAATAAATAAGAATGAATGGAGGGCATAATGATAATCCTAATGTCCTTAAGTTCAAAGGTGCATACAGAAAACTATTATGCCACATGGAACTACAAGCAGTGGTAACAGGCAACTGTGTGCCAGTAGAAGAAATTTCTGTCCTGACTTGTTCTTCTGCAATAAAATGTATTAATCAAACCACTTTTTCTGAACGTTTTGACGATGACGATCAGCCGTACCAAGAATCAGAAAGACACGCATATCTGATGTAGACATTGCTTCTATGATAGCTTCGACTGATGACCCAAACTACAAAAACTATGTCGTAGGCTACATAGCAGGGAATGTTGCGAGATACTTAATGAAAAAAATTAAGACAGTGTAATTTTTGTATCGATACCATCAAAAGAAAAATTGTGGTTTCACAAATCGGTCGCTCTAAGGGACAACGGCGGCTTAATTTATGTATCAGAAGCTGTTTACCTAATCTGCGGTATAGCCGAGAATTGTTTGCGGAAGTATATGGCGGAGACAAATAACTTAGATAAAACATCAGAGACAAAACTTGCTTTGACAATTATGGAAAAACTTGTTTGTAGGTCTGTTTTCCCTAATGCAGAGGAACAATTAAAATGTGAAAAATCATGTTAACAATTTGTCAAGGCTCATTATTGAAAGATATTTGCGCATTCGTCTTTTTTATGAGTCGAAAAAAGACAATGTAATGAAAACAGCATTATCGAAGCGGCAATTAGTCAGGAAACAAATACAGTTTACTGGTTTCTAAACTGATTATTTCATTATTATTATTTTTTCTTTTTTCATATGAAACTATTCGATTAGAAATATTTATTTACTTGATTGGTTTACTTTAGTTACACAGTATAAAAAATCATAATTGTATACAATAATTAAAGTATAAATTGGTTTTATTATATTCGCTTCATAAAAATAAACATCCCGTACTATAACAACTTTACATTACCATATCCACACTTTACCACACATAGCTATTTATGCATTAATGCCAAAAACAAATGGTTATCAGCGGCCGAATCATTACCCCACTTTCGGGAAAACTGGACCTTCACAGGCATCATTTCACAAGTGTCGTCACGCCTGTGTGAATCGGTTTAGCGCTTCACTTTTGACACAGCGCTTGTATGAAGACTATCGGTCATAACTAATTATTCTAAGCCACGAGGATAAGATATGGCGTCCGCGTAACTGGTGTTGTCATTGAATGGCAGAATGAGGCGTTGCCAGCTTGCCGTGTGGGGTTACCGGTGCGACCGGCAGCCGGCCGGGCGGTTTGTTGTTGCGAGCTGGCAACGTCGCGCGATGTTTGGGGCCTGCGTACTTGTAGCAGTAAAATATGGACAGGACAGGAAACTACTTCAGTAACATAACGCTCGAAACGGCACACTCACACAAACATGCGCACTGATGCGCACCGACGAGACTTTGGTGCACGTCGCGGTACTATAAAGGTTATTGTGTTCTGTGCTCAGTAGTGAGTGGCCGCGTCAAGGTCAAGACGAGTGGTCACGTTTAAGTTTAGCCCCGCGATCTTTTTAAAAATGCCACGAACGTATTGCGTAGTATACGGCTGTTTGAACTCGGCTTTATCACAACCGGAGCTAACGTTTTTTAAACTTCCTACTGATTTTGAAAGGTAAGAATCATTAATGATATTGTTACCGTGAAACCGGCCATCATTGCCCGCATTTCCACGTATTTTTGAGATTTTGCAAAAAATATTCACCAGAACTCGTAATAAAGTCGACCATGGTAGCAATTACTGTTAAAGGCCTAAAATTACAAAATAAAGTGTTTCTAACTTTAACAGAATCCAAGAAAAAGGCGCCTAAATAGCCGGGCAAAATTATACGCACAACCGTCCAACATTGCTCAACCTTAATTTCTCTAAAATTATCAGTTCTAAAGCTTGGGTAATAGGGTATGTTTTAGTGAGTTATGCAAAGTTGCCATCCTTCGTATTCAATATGTCAAAAACATATTACTTTTTGTTTTACTGAGGTGGGCAATGTTACACTACACACCAGGGACTTTTTCATACATAGTAAAACAGTGGATTAGGGTTGATACATATTAATGTGATAAATAATAATCTGTTCAAATATAAACTCTTTTATTGGTTGGTTCGGAAAACTTGTAACCCAGTCCTTGCCAGGTGGTTTTCCATTAAATAAATTTTCACGATTATTTTTCTTTAGGTAATCAAAAACAGTCAAACGTAAGTCAAGTTTCGTTAGTGGGCAACCATATTCACCGGCTGCAATCAATGCTTGAACAATGCTTTTTTCCTCTTCTGAAGAGAGCCGGGTAGGAGTTCCAACATTTTTGTAATGGTACTCTTTCACCTTATTTAGGATCGTTCGCCTAGGTATACCAAAAGTTTTTTCTGCTGATCTCGAGGACATCCTATTTTTTTTTACATTTTCAACCGCGAGCTGTAACATCTCTTCTGAATAATTTTTATAGGGCCGAGACCCGAGGACTCTGCGATTTCTTTTCGTAGGCTTTCCCATACTGCAACCAAACAAACTAAATGTAGGTACCTAGTTTATATTTGTCAACTGAGTGCTGATGGGTGCCAACCCTAACATTATTTTTGTAGTGGGCAATGTTGTCACTCTTATGTTCGCGCAAATTCGGGAATCATTGCCCACTCCATTATCTTCAAGATTTTATGTTGTAAAGGTCTCAAAGTAGCATTAAAATGAAGCGCGATATTTATAATTACTCTGATATTAAAATAACTTACCTGAGAGATGTAGTACGCTGACAGTAAGTAAAAACATAACACAAGATTTTGGCACCACCTCACACTAGTCCTCCTTTCAACATGTCTCGCTGTCAACTGAGTGAAGTTAGAACCGTTGCTAATATTTAATGTTGCCAGAAAAATGTTTAAATTTACCCTAAAAATTAGATAATGTTGTCAGCTAAATACAATAATTTACAAATAATTATTTTAGTTATTTTTCGTGTTCGGGCAAACATATCCGCTAAGGGCAATGATGGCCGGTTTTACGGTATCGAATTATAAGTCCGTGTGATCGATCAGAATAAATTCGTGAACTTCAAAACTACGTACTTATTGTAAATCCAAGATGGCGGCTGCAATAGGTATCAATTATTTCGTCATGGGTGTCATTTTCACGGTTTTCGAGGGTGTTGAAGCCGATAGTGTTGTCAAATCATGAATCCAAGATGGCGGCTACAATAGGTACCAATTTTTTCGTCATAGGTGTCGTTTTCATGGTTTTCGAGGGTGTTGAAGCCGATAGTTATGTCAAAACGTGAATCCAAGATGGTGGCTGCAATAGGTATCAATTTTTTTGTCATGGGTGTCGTTTTCATGGTTTTCGAGGGTGCTGAAGCCTATAGTGATGTCAAAATAAAAAAAAAGCGCCCAAAATTAGCGCGTAATCGCTTTCGAGCCATTCGCTGCTGATAGCGGCGATCCTGAATTCCTCCAGGAACTCTTCAAAGCATACTCGGTCTATGCCGGTATACGTCAACATTTTTCTATACGAAATATCACTATTTATAAAAACCACTTAGCTTTTCTTCAGGCGTCGACTTATTTAGCGCCTGATCATCATCACCACATCAATCATTTATCTTCGTCATTTAAAAAAATTGGGGTTTCTTCGTGCAGTGTCACTCGCGTCCTGCACACACGCTTATCCGGATTTTTATTTCCTACCCGGCGTAGTTCCTACGTAGCGCCGTTATGTACCTGGGTTTTTTACGTACCCGGCGCCTCCACCATATGTGATGATGGAAATGGGGGCGTAAGGAAATTAAACAAGAAAATGCATCAATAATCGAATTATATTGGCGACCGTGCGCCGGGCTTCAAATCAATACAAGGAATCTAATAAAAACATTTCAATTCTTTTTCATTCATAATTCAAAAGAAACGTTATACTTTTTCAGTGACCGTTCCAACCCTTTTGCCATTCTTTAGCTTTGAACCAATAAGTATTTTACCCCCTGGACACAACCTTCACAGTACCTATCAATTTTTTAGTCATGCGTTTCGTTTTCATGGTTTTAGAGGGTGTTGAAGCCGATAGTGCTGTCAAAGTGTAAATAAATTGGACAGTATTTTTTTACAAAAGTTATTGTTTACCTTCCTCCTGAGTTGTAAAAGTGGTCCTCAGCTTGAACACTTTGTTTAATAAACAGATTGCTACACCTACACCACCACTGATGAAAATGACAAAGATAACATTTTATCTCTTTCAGACGTTCCCAATGGCTTCGCTTGATTGCTCGAGAAGATTTAATGAACAAACAGCCACAAAACTATACTGTTTGTGAAGAACATTTTAATTCTATGGATATTCTTAGGGGAACGCATCGCAAAAGGCTTAAAACCAATTCATTACCATCTCTTCATCTACCAGATCTACAAAAAAAAGATGAAGAAACGTTAACCGAAGCAAGAATAAAGGTATTTTTTGTATTTATTGGGTTTTAAATGAAACGCGGTTCGGTTCGCAGCCGCTCAGGAGCCCTTGCCCGCGTGCCATCTGCGCTAAGGCATCTACCGCGTAGGGATGAGACGTATACCATACGAGGTTTGTAAACCAAGGATTCGCTTCAAAGTATGCGCCCTGGTATGAGGCAAGAAAACTTGCAAGTATGGAAGTATTTGCTACGCTATCGGGCACAGGTAGTGCTCGAAAATACTTTCATAGGAAATTGATCCATTTTCCTCTTTATTGTACTAGAATGCCTTTGAATATCCAAGTATATTTTTCGATGATGCGATTATGATCCTTATTAATATAGCTCCACGAGTCAGTTTCCTGTGGTAAGTATTTTGGTGTTACCGCTAACGTCAATAGCCCCTCGCTGCACGCGGCTGTTCGATGAGATTCGGTTCGATGATGTCTGCTTCGAGCGTCCGATGTGTAAATAATTGCATAGGAAATTGATTCCTATGAGAAAAAAAAAAACTTGAAAGTTCAAAGTATTTTTCATGAAAATGCGATTGTGCTTCTTATCTTAATACTTTCACGGGTTAATTTCCTATGAAAGTATGCCTTACTCGGGGGCTGTAGACTAGTAGGCTGAAATACGCATTTGGCCAAAAATACTTACAAGTATTTTAATACCTAGTTTCCGACCCTAGTATTTTTACAAACTCGTACTTGCAAGCCCTGGTATTGATATTTGCAAGCATATCTCATCCCTAGCTGCGGGGCGTCTACCGCGCGCCCCGTTTTCGAACGCGGCTTGCATACGCTCCCGCCAAAACTTGTAAAAGGTTACGCCGTAATGACAAAGTTAGTGCTACAAATTGTTGGGTGTTAATATTTATTTGTGTTCCGTATTACTATCGTCGTTTGCTGAGATTAGCCAAGTCCATGAGATTACTTATTTAAATTGTACTTGTAAGCTAGTTATTTAAATTCGATTGATTGATCAAACAAAAACGTAAAAGAAAAGCTAATCAAATCATTTAGAAGTGACTACCCTGTTGCTTCAATGGAGCGTAGGTATATTCTCAACTAGGCTTTAGTTTCCGTACTGTCCATATTTATACCTACTGTGCTTGTAGTGTGTGACGTTTTTAACCGACTTTCCAAAAAGGAGGAGGTTCTCAATTCGGTTGTATTTTTTTTAATATGTTTTTAACCTCATAACTCCGACAATTATGAACCGATTTGAAAAATTATTTTTTTATCTGAAAGGATATACTTGCAGATTGGTACCATTTAAATTTTATCAAAATCGGTTACGAACTTTGGATTTTAAATCGAAATAGCTGGAATTCGTCTACTTGGATGATGGTTTTATGTCATCCAAGTAATCGAAATTGCGTATTTTGCTTTTCTGCCATTTCGCAGTGGTGTTGTTAGGTGTGGGGTACCACTAAAAAGTGAAAAATAAAAAAACTTTCGGAAGTCGGTGTCAAAATACAAAGAAACTAACAAAAACACCGACTTCCGAAATTAAGAGGAAATGTGGGCTTGTAGGTAGACTTCGTATGTAAAAAGTTATATTTCAAGGTTTGGCTCTCACCTGTTTCCTCCCGTACCCTGACCAAATAACCTTGAGCATTTTTTCCCTCAATAACAGCGCAAGAGATACAGTAGCGAATACGCTCAGAATGTTGAATAAAATCGTTATAAAATCTAATTTTGGTCGTTTGAAAAAAAACACTTCTACCAAAATGTTCATAAATAAATTGCCTATCCATTAGTGTAAGTAAAAAATCAAAATAATCGTTAGTTTTCGAGAAGATGCATGTTTTCAGTATTTTTTTCTCATTTCTGTGGTTTCGTTGTGAGGAGATTACTTAAACATTATACTTAGTAATAAAAAATAAAATCTACCATTTTGAAGCCAAGATTATGTAGAAATTTAATGTATTGTTTATTAGTTGATATTTCTTTTGGATAAAGAGTAGATATCTCCAAAAAAATGCACAAAAACGGCTAGCACTGCGTTTTGCTCGGGGACGCGATTCAATAGATATTACACAAGCTGAATAAGAAGGATATAAACTGTGCCCCTATGTTTTTCTTTATTCATTAATAGTTGCCAAACTTGTTCAGTAAGGCTCTTTTGACAGCAGTTTATTGGACAATTTTGAGCATGTTTTGAGGGTCCTAGTGCTTTTACGTTTAATATACTTATCATCAAAAAAGAAAACAGCGACACAAAATATATTCTTCTTATTCAGTTCATGAAATATCTCTTAAATCTGTCCAATATTGAAGAAGGAAACAGGCGAGAGCCAAACCTCGAATTATGACTATTTACATACAAAGTCTCTCCGCCCGCGTTTCCTCTTAAATTATTTTTTACTTTGTAGTGTTTTTTGTTTTGAAGTCGGTTGCATTTTTTTGTAAAAAGATTTTTCACAATGAACATTTCTATCGTGCCATTCGCCGCCATGCTTGACGCTTGTCTTGTTATGTGCTGGCTTTTTACACGACTACCTACAATGTTGGGTTATGTTTTTCGCGCGTGTCTTGTATGTTTTGTTTGTTTTCTTTGTTATGATGTATACTCATTTTTACAATAAAATATATTATATTCTATTTTATTACCTCGTAAGTCCCAAACGACTGGATAAATTTAGATTTGTATCAGAAACCTAACTGTTCTAAGATACCTAGCTTAAAAAAAAAACACAAGACCATAATAAAATTATGTCTTATCAAAATCTGCCTACTAAGATTTGTTTAAAAATCCTAGTAGACAGATTTTGATTTTTAGACATATTCTAAACAACAAAAAAATGTCAATATTGCTGACGTAATCACCATTTGAAACCCCCTGTCCCCCATTTCACTAAAAATTAGCATAGTAAAGACACCCCCCTCCCATATTATTTTACTCTTTGAACACCCCCACCCCTATTGGTGCTTATGCATGAAGAAGAGACAGACAGAGTTACTTTCGCCTTTATAATATTGGTAGGGATGACGTAGTATCTAAAGTAAAAGAAGACCATAATATTTCACATTGCGTGTGGAGTGGACACTCGAAGTCGCTCGTGGTTTGTTCTAGTCACAGTTCCTGTGCAGTATTAAATAATATAATAGCAAATAGTATATATAGCTCATAGCACAACAATATCGCGCACTATACATTGTTATGGACACGTTCACCCTGTACTGTAAGTACCTACATTTACTACATAATTATTGACAATGTATGGAGCGCGTTAATGTTGTGCTATATGCTATTATATTATAGCGTAGTCTGAAAGCAGCTTTAGCCATGGACATAAATAGCAGCAATGGGGTAAAAAACTGCTCATTTCTCACACTAGATGTCGCTACTGTTGAGTGTTCCCTGTCAACTGTCATTATACGTAAAGTTGTTGTAAACAAGTGTAATATTTTTGTTATATTTTCTGAATATGACAGTTTGTGCTGCTATTGATTGCAAAAATACAGGGATACATTTATTTCCTAAAGATGCCAAAAGAAGAAAACTGTGGGAAAACGCTGTTAGGAGAAAAAATTGGAAGCCTACAAAATGGTCGAGGCAAAATGGTCGAAAATTTGCTTTTTTGCCAGCTGTGGAAGCTTTCTCTTTTTTAACTCTTCTTTTAACTTAACTACACTCCAAGTCGCGTACATTTTAGCTATTTAATTCATAAACAAACTAAGACAAACGAGTCGCATACAAACAATATGGCGGTTGGTTAGGAACACTCAACAGTGTCGCCACCCACATTATGTTTGTAGTTTTTAACCCCATTTTGGGGGATGTATAAAAACCCAAGTTACACACTCAGCGTCTCAAAAACTTGCGCATCACATGAACGCACAATTTAAAATTTATTGTGCGCTCATTTGAAAATTGAAATAGTCTTGCGTCGCTCGCTTGTCAAAAATGCCACTGTTCGTTGAGAAACTGTAAAAATATTATGTACGTCAAGAACGTTAAAAAAGAGTGGGATATCGTATTTTCGGTAAGTAAAAGAGTTAATTAGTCGGTTTTTGTGGTTTTGATGACTATATAAAGGTATATTATTATGTGATTTTAATTTAATTTGTCTCAAAACCTCACTCAAAGGTACAAGTATAATACGTCAAATTTCAATGGCCACTTTGTCAGTGAAAGAACGATGCATTATAGCATCCTTTTATTTTAGTCGCTTAGACATGAACTTGTTCTTGTTCAATGGAGTCGATAATTTTTTAGCGTTATATTTTTTATCAATAAGTTTATACAATTATTCATACTTCATAGTTACTAATTTTAATCAAATCCTAAAGGGAGAAGAGTTCGTCAGTTTTATTGAATTGTAATGTGTTCGCCCACAGCGGGAGAAGTCATTTGATGATTTCCCATCCCTAAAAAAAGAGGACTAATGTGTTAGTGCTTACGTCAATCAAATGTCAAATTCAGTTCAATGTCATGAATGTCAATGCGATTGTTTGAATTTTTCAAGTTTTTTGTTATAAAGGACATGTTAGGTTTTTGTATGGAAGCTGGGCTTTTATTCGAAGCTGCTGTGAACAGGGAAGAAATTATATTTTTATGAAAGTACATAAATTTAAGAGATTTTACGTATTTTTTTATTTTTTTTTAAAGGCACCCATTCTGATTTAAATACTTTTAAATAAATTGTAATTTAAAAAATAAATTGCAACCCTCGGTAATTATTGAGTTTGACAACACTTTTTACTTGGATGTCATTATTGTCATTGTGAAAAGTGTAAACGTCAATCAAGTGTCAAATTCAATTCGTGTCGTCGTTCCTATGCGTCGTTCGTTTGCGAATGCAAGCGTCTGTGGATTGTGTTGTTGATGTTTTTGTTGTGTTATTTTTGGTTAAAATTTCCATTATGGGCCGCTGATTTGGGAGGGGGGAGGGGGGGGAGGGGTAGGGGGGGAGGGGGGCTACCCCCCTCTACCACCCCCACCATCCGGAGCCCCATGGTTATGGAGATATCCATGGTTAAAGTTTATAGGTTAGAATAAAAATTTTGCTTAAAATTTCGTATCCAATAGCAGAAAGAGGCAGGTGGGAGGGGGTGAGGGTGCCCCCCTCCTCCCTGGCACCACTATCATGAAAAGGTAACTAAGTTTCCAAAAAAAAAAATCATACTTTGAAGCCTAACCCTTTTGCATCCTTAGTCCTCTTAATAGCAAGTCGGAGCCCCGCTTCGCGGGGCTCAAGGGTTTAAAAAAAAATAACCACGAAGGGGATGGCGGGGTCAGTTCGCTCGCTTCGCTCGCTCACTAGACCCCGCCATCCCCTTCTAACCTAACCTGTCCGAGTCGGGGTGCCCCAGGTCCCGGGCTCGCTTCGCTCGCTCTTGCATCCTAAGTCCTACTAGTAGCTAGTCGGGGATAAACATTTTTCGGATATAATGAAAATAAAACACAAGAAATTTTATTAAATACGAAATAAAATACGAAACGAAATCAACTGCAACGGCAACGAACGAAGACGCACTGACGACTGACAGATCGAAACACAGCTATAGCAAAATGGCGTCGCGTTGCGTTCCGTTCCACCGTATAAAAAAAAATTGTTATTTTTGGTTTGAAAAAGTCAATGTAATTGCATGATCCAGCCCAGTTATTCAGCACATTAATTACCCACCAAATTTAATATGTGAATACGTGAAAATAAAATTATATAAAATGTAAATTATGTAAAAACCATGACATAAAATTGATTAAAATACACCTCTACCATAAACGGAACGTGAAATGTCAACTTTGACGTCTAAAAATGTACAAATGGCGTGTTATTTTCCAATTTAAAGGGAAAGTTTAAAGACTTATATCTCATTAACCGTGACTCTCCGGATGTTGAAAATTTGTAAATAGCTTTCTATTTATGAGTACTATCCACAAAAAGAAAAAAGAACTTCCAAAGCCGCGGCCCATAATGGAAATTTTAGCCTTATTTTTGTTGAAGTTTCTTGTTTTAAATTATCTTTATTCGACCTGGCTTTTAATTTGGATTCTTTGATACTGCACACGATTTGGACACCCGACAACCGGCGATACTGACGACCTCGATTTCTCACTCGGACTTGGATTTTGCACACAATTTATACCTTTTATCGTAGCTGTTTAAGGTTAGTACCTATTTTCTATACGACGGGATTCTAACAAAAGATCGAGTTAAGTCGCACGGCCTAGAATACTCCAGTCTTGTGGCTATTTAAACAGTGCTTCATGTTTGGTTGCATTCAGATTTGCAATTACGCTAATAACACAATAAATTATTACCGTAGACTAACTTCACAGGCTCTGAAACCACACTGGTTATCTTTCAGGTAATTCTCACAATCATGCCTCGCTGCATTAACTGCTGGATTGCTATTCCAATTGCGCAACAATATCGGTATAATGCAACACATCTGGATCTTGAGATTATCTCCGTATTAGAAGAATGGATTGCCAGACAGGTATGTAGCTAAAGATCTGCATATCCATATAGCTAAAACTATATATACACTATGTTAAAAACTCAGCAGTTTAATAATACAGATTTTTATTTGCCATTTATAATGTATTTACTAATAATCTTTCCACATTTGTGCAAGGTGACAATAGAAAATTGATTGTAATCAGCACAGACTCAGGCAAACGTTAAGTTACCTTATTAGTTAGTATAGTTAAAACCATCATCAACTTGAAAAAGAGTATAAAATATTACCAAATTCTGGTATAGATTAAAATATGACGTTTTTCTTGTTTTAGGTAACCGATGAAGACTGCCTATGTCAGGAATGTGTTAACCTATTGATTCTTGAATCAAATAACAGGATTGAGGGCAATATAGGTGAACGTCAATTTGGTCATATCTCAGTTTGTGTATGCTGTGGCATATCCATCCATAAAAGAACTGGGAGACGCTCTCGTCAACTTCATTTTGGTGATTTTGGATGGATTTATTGTGCCAATATAATCAGACCTCTTGAAGTATGTGTACCTGTGGGTCTAAAAAGGCCAATTTAGTAGAATTATAATATTGATCACACAAGAATCTGGCAAATTTCGTTTTCATCTTTATCACTAACACATTATTAGGTTCAAGGTTGATTGGGAAAATTTGACAGTGACGGGTAGCGTTATGTGCTTTCTGATTCTGCTAATGTGGCAATTTTAGACCCCTGCTTCTTGTTATTCAGTTCAGCAGGAATTTAAGCTTAACTAATCCACGCACTTTTTCCTCCCTCGCCTTCAATTGCAGATGCCTTCTAACGCCCGGGCATGTAATGCTTGTTGGCTAAGGGCTCGTCAGCTAGCACCTCCACAACCAAAAAGTGGATCTTACTTATCCAAAAAAAATACTACCAGTACTGATAATGAGGACATCACGCAAGAACCAAAAACATTCATCAGTGAATCTAGCTCTGTAGTGGAGCATTCCAGTTCAGGCAGCACAGCCCTTAAACATTTTCTCCGAGATCCAGTTGTAAGCATTACATTAGAAGGCGGATACAGAAATTGAGAGACATGCGCCGCGCAAGCCTCGCAACGCACACGCTTCTCTCTCTTCATGTAAATTTGGCTGTGCAGTCATGCCTCACCACGAATATAAACGTCCACACATGGCGAAGCATGCGATGAGCACCCGTGCGCTGCGTGTGCCTCGCAATGTCTGTATACGCCTAAACAATTATAGGTGCACTCCAAAAAATTAATATTGTCATGCATCAAAAACTTAATCACTTAAAATGCCAGTTTATTTATTGCGACTTTCTGGCTGAATTTGAATTCGTAAGAGTATTCAATTCGGTACATTTTGCACTCGCGGTTCATCATTCCGCGCTCAGAAGCGCTCGTGGAAGGACAGGTGTATCGCTCTCACGCAAAATATAAATAAGTACGTAAATCAAATTACAAGTAAATCGGTTATTACATTACACGATCTATCGGGGCCCGATTTCTAGGGCGCCCTGTCTCTGCTTATTGATTCTGCAACTGGCACTGACAACATTCCTACACAACTTATTAAAACTCGAGAGTAGTCTAATTCCTCACCTAACATACATGTGTATTTTAAAGAGAGCTTTAGTCCATCCCATCCATAAAAGTGGTGAAAGAGACAATGTCGGAAACTATAGACCAATATCGGTGCTTACTATTATTTCCAAAGTCCTAGAAAAATTATTAAACTCTAGACTCACCAAATTCTTACAACACAATAATATTATTGCAGAAAACCAATTTGGGTTTATGAAAGGGAAATTAACGGAAGATGCAACTTTATTACTAACTGAGATTATAACCCGTAATCTTGATACTAAAGAGAAAGTGATAGGTGTGTTTCTCGATATGTCTAAGGCTTTCGACACTGTTTCTGTTCCAAAATTACTCTCAAAAATGGAATCCATTGGCTTTCGTGGGATTGCATTGGAAATTCGCTCATATCTCACGAACAGAACCCAGTGCTCTAGGATAGGTAACTATACAAGTTCTCAAGCGACTCTCTCTTTTGGTGTACCGCAAGGCAGCGTACTTGGACCCACACTCTTCCTTTTGTACATCAACACCTTATGTTTGAAGTCATTACCAAACTGTCATATAATTACTTACGCTGATGACACTGCGTTGGTTGTGCATGGAAGAGATTGGAAAGAGGCTCACTGCTGCGCAGAGCGAGCGCTGAGAGATATAATGTCTTGGCTTGATGACAATTTACTAACGCTCAATATCGATAAAACCAAATATATGACCTTCTCTCACCGCACTAACACGCAGCCCCCACCAGATTTCTCAGTCATTGCACATACTTGTGACCTACCAGAAAATTGTAGTTGCCCTAAATTAACTCGCACTACCAATATAAAATATCTGGGTCTCACTATAGACAACACACTAAAATGGTCAGCACATTTAAATCAGTTAACGGCACGCACTAGAAAATTAATACCAACGTTCAGAAAACTCAGAAAACCTGCTGACAGGGAAACTTTGCTGTGTGTTTATTTCGCTCTTGCTCAGAGCTTACTGCAGTACTGTGTTGTTGTCTGGGGCGGGATCGGCAAGTCCGTCTTACTTCCTCTAGAGCGAGCACAAAGGGCTGTTTTGAAGGTCATGCTTGGTTTACCCCGAAGGTACAGCACTGATCTTTTATATAAAGAGTGTGGTGTGCTGACTGTCAGACAGCTTTTTATATTGTCTACAATACTCCGTAAGCACAAAAGTATTGTTTATAGACCGACCTTAAAGCGTGATAAGTATAGAGTTTGCTCATCGACACCTCATAGGACAGCGCTTGCTAGACATCAGTATTATGTTATGAGTAATACCTATAATATAGCGAATCGAGCTAATAACATCTATCCTCTACCCATCAATAAGGGCAAGGACATAATACGGGGCTGGCTTCTACGATTGGACTATTCCGAAACTGAGGAAATTGTAAATTGTTGTGGCTGATCTTCATGGTTATATTTATTCACAAATTCATCAACTCATTACACTACACACACAGGTACTATCTACTAACGTATAAATTTTCGAAATTTTTTTTAGGGTTATATTTTTGTTTGATTATTTTCACAATTTTAGCCTAAAGTTTTTGTATTAAAACAATGAAACAAGGGCACTGTAAGTTAGATGGGAAGGCCCAGGCCTTCCTATCTAACTATCTCACAAGTAAGTTAATTAGACGTTTAACAAAACTCATTATGTTCCGTCAGAATCACTTTATTAACTTTAGTTACAATAATTCGGAGAACACAATTACACAACAGTTTAGCGCACAGAACACAATAACCTAGCGGGTTTAGCGGTACAAGAACAAGTCAGTCTCGCAGTCGAGCGGGCAAGCGTCCCTGTCTCCCTGACGCCATCTTTCGTCCCTCTGTCTTGCCAGCCGATGCCGCGGGGTTCTCATCCGCGGCGTCGCGGGAAATTTTAAAATCGCGCGTTACACACTCCCCCTCCAAGTTAGGATCGCGCCCCGAGTCCAACTTGGGACTTAACTCACGGTCGCGCGGTCGCCCTCTGCGTCTTTTCGGCATTACCGGGGTTGCTGTATCTAACGGAGTAGTCAACAAAGTTATATCTGTGCTATGGTACTTTCCTATAACATTATTTGATAGGTCGGTAAGAACAAAGGTCGTAGGGCTAGTGATCTGCCTAACACGATAAGGACCATCCCGTCTAGGCATGAATTTCCGCGTGATACCCTTGGATGCGTTACTCAGATTGTGTGACTTGAGCAGAACTAAATCTCCTACACAAATTTTTGGCTCTTTCTGGCGAGAGCCATCAGCTACCTTTTTGCGAATATCCTTGTACTTCTCTACACGTTCCCTAATTTCAGAAAGAGATGATATGAACGACCGCAAGTAGGGTGTGACTTGAGGAACGAAGTTTTCCTTATCTAGGATACCACGGAGATCCCGATCTACATCGAACGGGGTTCGCAATTCTCGAGCGAATGTCAAATATGCGGGGGTCTTACCAGTGGTGGAGCACACGGCGCTATTCATGGCAAACCTAACGTTTGCCAAGTGCTTTGGCCAATCGGTGTGAGTTGTCTGTACTAACATGGACAGCTGTACCTTAAGGTCCCGATTCTTCCGCTCCGCGGGATTGGCCTCTGGATGATAAAATGGTATGAGCTCCTGCTTGACGCCCATCAGGTGCATGCATTGCTGCATGACAGCAGACACGAATTGCGTGCCGTTGTCTGAAACGACACGACGTGGCAACCCGTATCGGAGGAAGTATTCCTCTAGAAGGATGCGAGAACAAGCCTCTGCGGTAGCATCGACCAGCGGAAAAAGTTCTACCCACCCTGTAGCTACATCCTCTATTAAAAGTATCCAACGCTCCCCCTGGTCACCAGTTGGCAGTGGACCAAACAGGTCGATGGCTAGCACTTCGCCTCGCTGTTGCAATACAGGAGTTTGCAACAACCCTGAGGGTTTCTGGTTCGTTGGTTTATAACGAAGACAATCAACGCATTTCTTTAAATATTCCGTCACATACCTGCGCATGCCTGGAAAATAGAACTTCTCCCTTAGGCGTTGGAGGGTCCGTTCTACTCCCTGATGGCCGGCGATAGGAGAGTCATGAAGTTCCTTTAGAATCTCTTCCCGCATGGAGCTCGGGATTACCAGCTGTGCGTCTTCTGCATCAGAATCAGGGTCATATCGATAGAGAACACCGTGAGACATCACATACCCTCTCTCCAACCACCGACTACAGGTAAGTTCGTCGGGATTTTCCAAATCCTGCATAATTTTATGTAATTCCGAGTCGGCTAGCTGAGCAGCTCGCAAGTCGGCTGGGCTAGTAGAAGGTAAGTTTATAACCACAGGACACAAAGAATATTCCTCTATATCTTCTTCCTTAGAACACGGGGGACGGCTCAACGTGTCCGCGACTACGTTAGCCTTGCCGGGTGTATACTGATAAGTAATATTATAAGACTGTAGTTTCAGTGCCCAGCGGACCAACCTACCTGAAGGCGACTTAACTGTAAGTAGCCACTTCAACGGCTGATGGTCACTCCTGACTATAACTTCGTGTCCGTCAATATACCCTCTAAAACGCTCTACAGCCCAAACCACAGCCAAAGCCTCCCGTTCCGTGGTGCTGTAATTTTTCTCCGCAGGGATTAACAGCCGGCTTGCGTACTCTATGGGTCGTTCTTCCACGCCCTCGCCTTGCAGGAGAACCGCACCTAATGCATAATTACTGGCATCTGTTCTGAGCACGAACGGCTGAGAATAGTTTACCTGTATCAAAATAGGGGCAGAAGTGAGACGATGTTTGAGCTCTTCAAAAGCGTTCGCTTGCTCTGACTCCCAAACCCAAGGATGGTTCTTTTTAGTCAGGCGCGTTAGCGGCTCAGCAATAGCGGAGAAGTTAGGCACAAACTTCCGGAACCAGGAACACGTCTGCAGGTAAGTTCTTAACTGTTTAAGATTTTGTGGTGGCTTCATGTCTACTATAGCCTGTACCTTGTCGCTATCAGGAGACACGCCATCCTGTGTAATAACATGTCCAAGGTACTTTACCTTTTTCCTGCAAAAGACACACTTATCACGATTAGCTCTCAAACTAAAAGTGCGCAGCTTCTCAAAAACGGCATGCAGAGCTTCTAAGTGACCTGGATACGTTTCAGTGATAAGGAGCAGGTCGTCTTGATAGGCCAAAAGCGTAACATTCTCACCTTCTATTCGACTGAAGTCGCGGTTCAACGACGAGCGAAGCTTATCAATCAGCCGCTGGAACGTCGAGGGCGCATTTTTGAGGCCAAACGGCATGCGGGTAAAGCGGTAAGTACCAAATGGTGTTTGAAAAGCTGTTTTGTCTTTGTCGCTCTCTTTCATTACAACCTGCCAGAAGCCACTCCGCAAATCAAGCGTGGACATGAAGCAGTTGCGCTTAGTCGACTGGACTAAATCATCAATGTGCGGCATAGGGTAAGCATCCGTTTTAGTAACCGCATTTAATTTACGATAATCCACACAAAACCTTACCTTTCCATCTTTCTTTGGCACAAGTACAGCAGGGGAAGTCCAAGCAGACTCACACTCTTCGATCACGCCTTCTGCGAGCATCTTCTCCAACTCAGCCTTCACAAGCTCCTTTTTGACGGGCGTGAGCCTATACGGCGGAACTGATATTGGAGGATGGTCGCCCGTGTCGATGTGGTGCTCCGCATACGGTGTTGGCTTCCCTTGTTCTGCGAAAACATCACTATTTTGCTGCAGCATATCAGACAAAAGCTGTCTCTGATCATTACCCAACATAGAACCTTCATCATCACGCAAAAGATCAGCAGCAAATATATTAGTGTATGGCCTTGGATACTCATACTCAATATCAAACAAAACATGCTCACCTGAAAAGTGCCAGGTAGAAGAAGCAAAATCAAGCACAATGCCTGCTGCCACCAAGAAATCCATTCCAAACAGTGTCTCATTATTTTCAGCATCAGGAAAAATGGTTAGCTGGATTTTTACTGACCTTTCCGGGGTTATCCTTACTTCTAACGTAGTCAGCAGAACTTGTCGAGTACGGGTGGAGCCATCTGCAAGCCTTACTCGCCGAGTCGTCTCCTCGCATGGATGCTGGTGCGCCAGCAGCAGCTTGTATAGCAGGGCGCCGGCAACACTGCTCTTAGCGCCCGAGTCCAATAACCCTTTACCTCGAACTCCTAAAATCTGAACACTTAAAGTTGGCCTTAACCTAGCCTGGTGCTCAACAGTCTCACTCCAGGAACCATTTTTATCAACAATGTTGACTGTGGAAAATTGTCCTAAATTTTTCATGGTTACCCTATCTTCATTGCTCAAGGTCACCCTACTTGATGAAGAAATATCATTTTTATCAATAATATTATTTAAAGAAAGCTGTCCAGGATCACGCATGGACACCCTACTTGGTAATAAAGAAACATTATTATCATGAAAATTATCAATGGAATAATGTTCACCAAAGTAATGCATAGGCATCCCGCTATCAATATAATTATTATTACTATACTTGCGAGTAACAGACCTACCGTTAGATTTATTTATACTACTCGGTTTGAATTCAGAGAACCCCATGACATCTATGGCATAGTGGTCAGCATTACACTTAGAACATTGTGACCTCGTAACACCTTTCGCATTACAACCATAACATGTTGGTACCCGATCACTTTCCTGCAAACTATCATTAACCTTTAGCTTAAAACAGTTGTCACGGTTATGTCCATGCCTCTTGCAAAATGAACAAAACTTTTTCTTCAATGACAGAGCGGCGTCACTCGCAGGACGTGAGGTGGCACCGGTGCTATTGCCGGGCGCGACGTTGTGATTGCTAGGAGGGCTACCGGCGTTTGATGCATTTTCTCTACGGGGCTCTCGTGGCGTCGTCGTTTTCTTTGAGGGCGCTTCGCCTGCGCTTGCGGATGAACGCGGTGGTGTCCTAGGGCGTCGACGCTGATGTTCGCTAAGGACTTCATCAGTCGCGTCTTCAATTTGTCTTGCCTTGTTCAGTAACATTTCGTATGACGTTATTTCATCACGACGGAGGCGCTCGCGGACACGATGGTGTAGAAGTCCATAAATCATGTCCAATTGGACTTTCGTGCTGAGGTCGCCGACTGGAATCCGAGCAAACATGGCTCGAGCTTTTGCCACAAATATTTCAGTCTTTTCACGGCCTTGTGATATACTAAATAACTCTCTGTAGATTCTGTGAGGTGGACGTGTGTCACCGAAGGCGCTTCGTAGTGACGTCACGGCTTCGCTCCAGGTGATGATGGTGGATTTAATGCCTTGCCACCAGATCGCTGCATCTCCGGTTAACAGCATCGATAAGCCTCGTAGGGCATTTTCGTCTCCTACGTAGGCACACTCCTTATATGATTCCATGGCGTCGATGAAACCGTCGAGCGAGTCGTCAGACGCTCCGCTGAACCGCGCTGTACACTTGGCGAAGTTTCCGGAAAGGGGAGCGGGCGCAGGCGCCGCGGCCGGCGTGGGCGCCGCCGCCAGCGTCGATGACAAAGACTCGCGACGAGTCTCATGTTCGAGGACACGGTCGAGTAGGCGTTCAAATGCTGCGGTTTGAGATTGCTGTAGCGCCGCCATGATGGACGCCATGTCGTCGGGGGTGAAGCTTGACCTCGCCGCCGGCTGTGCGGAAGGTGTTTCTGCGGCTTCATCGCCGGCATCATCGTAATCGGATTGCCGACGTGATTGACGTCGTGTACGTGTCATTTTCGTGGGTCGCGCACTGTGTTTTACCTATTACTCAGTTCGTAACTGTCACACACAGGCCCGCGCTTGGGCAGCCAGTTTAACAAAACTCATTATGTTCCGTCAGAATCACTTTATTAACTTTAGTTACAATAATTCGGAGAACACAATTACACAACAGTTTAGCGCACAGAACACAATAACCTAGCGGGTTTAGCGGTACAAGAACAAGTCAGTCTCGCAGTCGAGCGGGCAAGCGTCCCTGTCTCCCTGACGCCATCTTTCGTCCCTCTGTCTTGCCAGCCGATGCCGCGGGGTTCTCATCCGCGGCGTCGCGGGAAATTTTAAAATCGCGCGTTACAGACGTTATTCTAACGACGTGATTCGTGATCCTAGGCCGCATTGTTAAAAATATTTAATGTCTGATGTATAATTACAGGATTTTCACCCGTATTCTAAGTCAAAACCTCATGATTTCCTCGACTCGACTCAACATTACTGAGGTGGATCGATATTCATAGTTGCAATTTTACTCCTCATCTCAAACTGTTTCCTCAGCTGAGGTGAGGTGAGAGGTGAGGAACCAACTGTCAAATTTGAGGTACGTCGGCATCTACCTTATAGCTTCCTCAAGTGTCCTCAACACGTATTTAATCCGATTTCCAATATGTCTTTTGAAGAATTTATTGAATATTTGTACGATAATCCTTACGATTACATATCTCGACGCTATTTACGAGATGCAGAAAATCCAATTGAGTTTTATGATGAAAATGAATTTAAAATTAGATTTCGCTTTAATAAAGATGTTGTGATGAACTTCTTGTTGCCGCTATTGTTTCAAAATATTGGTGGTAACAGACGTGGATTACCAATTCCACCCTTAATCCAAGTGTTAGCCGCTTTACGATTTTATGCAACAGGAAATTTTCAAGTAGGTACCTAAGTTGACTTTTTTTTCGCACAAACAAGAACTTATCAATTAATATTATTGATTTATTACAGTATCTACAGTACAGTACATACATATTTAATTGGTATTATGTATTTTCAGATTGTTTGCGGAGATTTGCACAAAATCAGCCAATCAATAGTTTCAAGAATTGTGGCTAAAATTTCTAAATTATTAGCATTAAAAATAAGACGCTTTGTCAAATTCCCTGACGTTGCTGAGCGAGCTGATGTGAAGATCAGATTTCACCGTATTGCTGGATTTCCTGGGGCTATAGGATGCATTGATTGCACTCATATACCAATAAAAAATCCCAACAGACAAAACGGTGAAGTATTTCGCAATCGCAAAGGTTGGTTTTCAATTAATGTCCAAATAGTGTGTGGACCGCAAATGGAAATATATGATATAGTAGCACGGTGGCCTGGCTCTGTCCACGACTCAAGAATATTTTCAAATAGCAGGTGTCATATGAGATTCGAAGAAGGGCATCTGGCAGGTTTACTTATTGGTGATAGTGGTTATGCACAATCGTCGTTTATGTATACGCCTGTGCTAAATCCACAATCAGAACCTGAAATAAGATACAACAGAGCTCACATAACAACAAGAAATGTAATAGAAAGATTGAATGGCGTATGGAAAAGAAGATTTGCATGTTTAAATAGGAAGCTGCAAAACAATCTTACAAACACATGCAATATAATAGTGGCATGTGCTGTGCTACACAACATTTGTATACAAACTAATCAAGAATTGCCTGAACCCATCACTGATACTGACCCTATTCCAGTCTCCCACTCTACAGATACTGCGCGGGGTAGCATTATTAGGGCTGCATTTATTGCAAGGCATTTTAGTTAATAAGTAAAATTATAGTAGTAGCTGTCTTTATTTTTATTTTATATCTTTATTTCTATTTTTTAAATAAATATTTTGATTACCAAAAAATTACAGTTTTCATTAGTTTTATTTTAATTGGTACTAGGTAACTAAAACTAGATATGTTTCTTACATGTAACAACTAGATAATTGTAATCTGATGTAATCTTAGTAGCTTTATTTTTAATGTTTTTTCATGTACAAGTTTATAAAATAATTTTGACACCTAAGTACCTATATGTAAGAAGGACATGGAAATAAATACCATTTTATAGTTCTAATTTTTATTTCTAAATATTGCCAAACGTAGTTCAGCCTCTTCCCTCTTAGCCCTATTGCATTGGACAAGTTCCTCCGCAGCTGCCCTCTCAGCTTTGGCTTTTAAAAAGTTCTCTGCTATCTTCAGCATCCACTCTTGCTCAGCTATTTTAAATTTGTGTAGCTCCTCTTCTCTTTTTTGGGATCTGTCATAGGATCTTTGACGGATAGAGAATTCCTCTTGGATCACTCGAGTCCGTATATTTCTAGATCCTGTAATGATAATGTAGTAAATTAAGTACATACCTATATAGAACATTAACTTTCATTAAAACACTTTAAAAGATTTATTCCAATATTCTATTTTATATAATAAGAACAAAACTTCAAAGAATATTTGTAACTTGAAATATATTATTTAAGTACCTTCTGATGGAGCTACACCATAATCAGTCTGACGGGACTCAGGATGATGAGCAGGAATGGGCATATATGTATGATCTGGAAAATATTATGTGTTAGGTTAGATTGTCTAAAATAGCATTCAATTTCAATTAATATTGTGAATGAAATGTACCTCTTTCAATTGCAGACTCATTAATTTGTGTCCCACTCTGACTGGCAGTACATGGAACTGGAGGGGTGTCTGGCAATATTGCTGAATCTATTTGTATATCTGTTAAAAAAAAGCAGGAATTAAAAATCAGACATTGGCAAAAAGTATAAATTATTCATTTACTAGCTGTTGCCAGCGGTTTCACCAGCTGCAACTCCAAAATTATCTCATGGGAACATAAAATCAGGACAAAAACTACAATCCACGTAGGATTGTTAATCCAGGTTATAAACTATCCGGGTACCAAATTTCATCCAAAACCGTTCAGTAGATTTTGTGTGAAAGATTTACTATTACTTAATACTAACCTGCAATATGTGTGTCACTATCAATAACTTCCATTAACTCAACATCTGTTTGATCAGCGAGGGCAGCTTCCAGAACTTGGTCTTGGCTAGAAGTACTTGGCAAATTAGGGTTAAAAGATCCACCCCCTGTCCTCATCCTTTCCCTTTTTTCATTAGCCAATATAGTTTTACGCCGATTTTTTAAATTATCCCAACATTTTTTGAGTTGAGCTTCAGTTCTCTGAGAAAATAAATATAAATAAGGTTTATTGAATTATTGGTCATAGAAGGAAATAATTTCGATTTGCACTACACGACGTACTTACTTTTGAATTTGTTTCAATGGTATTGTATTCCTCCGTTAGACGAGCACATGCAGCTTTTTTTAATGCTGGACTCCCCATTTATATTTTAATATTAACTCCTGGAGACAAATCTTTTCACTTTCATTAAAGAACTGTCTTGAAGTTCCAGCCATTTCATGGAAGTTAACTCAAGGTAGGATAGAACGAATTTAACACAGCACCGGATACAATGAAACACTGGTATAGGAGTATTTTTATGTTGCCGAGCCATACACATCTCAAGTACCACATTTTTTATCCAGGGCATGGTTTTTTGTTCAAGTGGATTTATAAATTATTGGGGTTTGTTTATTTATGTTCTGCGTTAATTTGACAAGTGTTGACACTTCAAGTTGAAAACCACAGATAACGCGCTCACAGACTGCTTTCAAAATAAGCAAATGACGACATTCCTCTCAATATAATGACGTATGTCGTGACGTATTACCTCACCTCACACTCATTCGAGGTATCTCATAATTTCCTCAATCTGACGACTTTGAATACCAATTTTGAGGGACTTTTGAGGCTCTCCTTGAGGCCTCCTCGAAAGAGGTGTGAGTCGATCAGCTTTCGAGGTTACGACTTTGAATATGGGTGTTAGTATCAATAGGACAAACTTATGAACAAAAGAAAGCGCCAGGGTAGCCCGCGAAATAATAAGATATAATTTAACAAGGGTTCTATGAACTTAGATGGTTATGTTGATGATTCAAGTGGTTATAATCATTTAGATAAATGCTCTTTACAATCCCGAACCAACCGTATTTGTTCAACATACAGCTTCACACTGACCGGTAAATTGCAAAAACCATTAAACATATTTGAATTTCGCGGGCTACCCTGGCGCTTCCGCCTTAATAATTCACAAAAAGTAAATCAACCAAAATTATGCAATGAAATTAGGACCCTTGATCACCTAACTGTTATTCTGTTACAGTTGCGGATAAAAAGTTACAGTTAAAAGGAATTTAAAAATACAAGTCCTTTTTCCTGTTTTTATCGCGACCATCTGCGTTACAAAGTACGCATACACGCGGAACAAAAGGAGTCATTTAATAAGAACAAATTACATCTATTAATATACTAGCAGTCCCCCGCGGCTTCGCTCCCGTCAACTGGCAACTTTTTTTACTTAAAAACCTTCTCCTGATGATAACAAACACAACAAAAAAAGAATTGGCCAAATTGGTCCAGGCGTTGTTGAGTTATGCGCTTACCAACACATTTAGCGATTCATTTTTATAGTATAGAAGATTATCGCGCTAATCGTTATGTCAAAAAGTCATTCATTCTAATCATTCTGTCATTCATTGACATTCGCTCAGGGGCCCGAGTCTGCTATTACAATAGTGTCAGAATGGTCGATCACTGATTTCAAAATGGTTGATTTTGACAAGTTTGGTAATCTACTAACATAATGGCATCATAATGGCGTCATTATGACATTTCAATGATTAACCACTGACACACCATTGAAAGACAGCCATATGAATGGTAATCTCGTACATAATGACAGATTTAGTATTTACGAACTTCTCACTACTTCAGATTGCTTATAACACTAATAAATAATATGTAAAACTAAATATAAATAAAATCTGGCATGAATAAATGCTCAAATCTAAGCTCGGTTTTATAATAATGGCAATACGGCATTCCTACCGCAATTCTATTACGAGGCCATTGACGTGCCAGTGACCGGCCACTGACGTGCCAGTGACCGTGCGATTATGAATTTAGCAGATTACGAACTTTTAGCAAAATGACAATGGCATGACAAATGGGATCGTGTCGGAATGACGAATTTATAAAAATAGCAGACTCGGGCCCCTGTTCTGTTTGCAATTGCGTTGCTGTCATTTGCTGTTTGTTTTTTACGCTCCTTATTCTCTCTTTGATCATGATATTATTACTGTTATAATTATTATCACGACGATTTTTGCTTTTGGACACGGACTCGATCTCGCCTACTCGCCGACTTTGTGCTACTTGCTACGGAACTGATAATTGCTTCTTGACTTGGTTAACGATGTTGAGGTGCATAAATTGTCACTTGTGCGTCGACAGGATGCTAAGACATGTTGTGTCTTTAATACAATCTGCACTGCAAACTCTTCTCACTTGCAACTTTAGTCATGAAAAATATTCATATTTTATTGATATTTTTGATAAAATACGATTGACCTTCTTTGCCCTTCAAATTACGTCAGCTTTGGCCTGTACAGTTTTGTATCGTTGCCTCGAAAAATAAAAAGTAAGTGGGAAGTATTGTGTGTGTACAATCTGTCAAGTGTCAAATTCTAATATAAATGTCAAAAATATAAACATTGCGACTTCGAGTGCATCATTTTATCATTTATATATTCTCGTTTAGATCTCCTTACTTACCTATATTATTTCAACACTCGACAATATTTAATAATTGGAAGAGTTATGGAATACAGGAAGTGCTTTGTTCCAACTTGCAGCAATAATAGTAATAATAGTCCAAACAAAATTTTAGTTCGTATTAGAGAAGATTTGCGAGAAAAGTGGTGTCGTGATGTAGGCGTGGAATATTGCAAGGTTTATAAAATGTATTGTTGCGAAGATCACTTTGATGTAAGTATTTCAAAAGCATTAGATTTCTTTGTATGGTCTGTATCATAATCATAATGCCATCCCTACTTACCAAGTTTTGCTCATTTTTACAGCCTAAAAACGATTTGATGAATTATTATCAACATAAGTTAATTAATCAAGAGCCACGCCTTAAACCTACAGCTTCTGTCTGCTATATTGCACCTAATAAAAGTGAAGACTCAGCAGAATTAACTAAGCTGTTATTGGACCATGCTACCACCCGCAAACCAGTAAAAAGGAAATATGAGGATACTATAATGCCCAGTACATTTTCATATTCCACAATACCAATGAAGGTAGGTTTATAATTCCGTACCGGGCGTGAATATGTTGACAACTCGAGATGTCGTTTTTTTTTTTTAACTTAATCGCATTTCTTACCTTATACCCTACTGTTAAAAAAACTCAACTCGAAATACCCAAAAAATCTTTTGATATTGCTCTTGTTCATAAGTATCTCAAATTTAGGCAGCAAATATTAGACAAAATGATATATTCAATTAATAATATTCACGTTACTGCTTATAAACTACTAGCTGACCCGTGCAACGTTGTCTGCGTAACATTTTTCATTACTGCTCCGTTCCTATTGGCCTTAGCGTGATGATATATAGCCTATAGCCTTCCTCGATAAATGGGCTATGTAACACTGAAAGAATTTTTCAAATCGGACCAGTGATTCCAGAGATTAGCGCGTTCAACCAAACAAACAAACTCTTCTGCTTTATAATATTAGTATAGATATAGATTATATTTCGATTTATCAATTTATTCTTAATGTAAATCAGAACATGTGTTTGTTAATACCTCGACATATACATTTATGGACTTTCGTGTCTAATTTGATAAAAACAGTTATCAAGTTAGGACTGTTTGTTGAGTCTAAAGCACAAACTTTATATTTGCAGTTGTCTAGTTATGCACGCTCTGAAGAGTTTTAATGTTATAGAATATATTGAGTTATCTAGTTATTACCATCGTAAAGTCACACTTTTGAGTCATAAGCAGTTGTTAAAATAAAATAATTCCGTACTGGGCGTGAATAAGTTGACAAGTCAGTTTTGCGTACTTTTCAGGGCAGCGATTTTAAAGTTTAAAATTTATTGGTAAATCGAAATTATTAATAATTGTTATTTTTATAATTGAATTTAGGTAATTTAGACGGTCTTTTTCAGTTGTCGTAAGAATATGATTAAATTATATTATTAATCAATTAAAAAAAAGACTTGTTTAGTTGTTCACTGACGACTTGTCAACTTATTCACCATAGAAACACAAATAAGCAAGTTATAATACAATAGGATTAAATTAAAATATTTAAACTAAAGTTTAAAAATAAAACAAAAAGAGTAAACAAAACACATTTTTTATTTATAAAAAAGGCATGAAAGTAGAGTGAATGTAGTGTCTTTTTGTTTTATTTTTAAACTTTAGTTTTAGTAGGCATATAGGTACTTAAATAGAAGATGAAGTTTTACTTTTTCTGAGAAAGTTATGCAGTAAGAAAATTGCGCGTATTGAAAATTCGTTTCGGTGAACCGATATTGTGATTAAGCACCAGGATTTATGGTTTCATTATGTAAAGCAAATGCTCCGTCAGCCAAAAAAATGTCGAAATGTCGACATTATCAGCACTGTATAATGAGCGTGGCTTAGGAAGAAGTGTCAGATGCAATTTTTTGCATAGGTACTTAACAAAGAATTTTTAAATACACCTCCATCACTGCCTCCCTTGACTACCAATGTCTGCGTATATAAATTATAGTTACTGTCAACTAAAGCTAAACTGAATATCTTCTTATAATTAAAGTAGGTACTCAGATCCAGAGTTATCCGGACGTGGTACAACAATATGCTTTCCATCCATTGCACCAAGAGCATGCGGAAAGTTATTCTTAAATCCGTTTTCAACTTCTAACCACTGCTGCTCATTGTCCGGCAACTGCAAGCAAAAAATATCTTTTGTGTTTTAGGATCAAAATATTGTAACTAGGTACTCCAATTGAGGAGGAGGAGGAACGAGATGCTTCATGGCCCGCCGAATCAATAGTTTCTCCATCACCAGCGGATACTCAAAATTCAATGGAGATATCCAATCCAACAACTGCACAAAATAAAACGACCCGGCGTCGTCTCATACCGCCATTAACAATTAACAATTTCAATAGGTAGTCATTAATAGGAATGCAAAAGATGATGTTGAAGATGAGTACCTATGACGTATTCGGGAAACTAATTGCCAAAAAACGTAAGAAGGTTGCATGAAAGAGAAGATTTGATGTCTGAAATTCATGCTTTATTTCGAAAACCACGTCGTGTTGAAAGATCGTCATCTAATTTAATTAATTCGTTCCTCTGCACCAAATACTCCTCAACTTCCAACATATTTAGAACAATAAAACCCATACATTTAAATTCCGTCAAAATCTTCTATTAAAGTAAAGCGGCCATCTTCCAGTCCCAGACCACACTCATCATTGTCACAGCCACCCAACCATTTACACCATTTTCAGACCAGTCTAATGAACGTCAATACATTTTACATATCCTACAACCTAACGAAGCTACTCTTAATCAAAACTCAATGATAGGTACACATAATAAGCGATGAAGTTGTTAGACCACCAGAAAATATTCCTACAGTAATTATACCAACCCAAACTCAATAAGTCCCAGACCACAATATAGGTATTACGGCCTCTTGACTGCTCATACGGGCGACTCAGGCTCACGACACATATGAAATTGCACTTATATTAGATGAAACTATGAGTGACCATTTTAGTTTTGACCAGTTACTGGATCTCTCCGCACGCGATTATTTTGATACCTTTTTTAAAAATTTCTGCTTATATCAAATTAATTATGAGTTCTTGTTCAATTAAATGGTGTGGGAATTCGTCTAGAAAATCCAGCTATAAAAAAGATGGCATAACTTTTCATCAGTAAGTCAGTAAGTAAAATATATTTATAACTAGCTTTTGCCCGCGACTTCGTACGCGCATATCCCTTTTTCTCCCGTTCTCCTAGGAATTTCGGGAAATCCTCTCTTAGAGCTCCCCTAACCACCCCAAAGACCCTACGTGCAGCTTCATACGACCAGTCAGTAGCCTTGGTTGTGTTGTTGCGTTATCTGTCAGTCATTCACTCAGTTACGGAAGACTTTAAAAATCCAAATGAAAATAAAACTAATATAAAAAAGTGAACGTAAATTAGCCAAATCTTATAAACCTATCGGTATCTAAAAATCTATGCGTACCTACTACTACTTCACCTAAAAAGAAATAAAATGTAAACTATTAATAATTTGTAATTTGAACCAATATTTAAACACTACCAAAATAACTAATACCTATTTTATAAAATAACAACAAAAGGAATCTAAAAATAAATTATCAAAGACTAAATTAAGTATTGTCTGTCACTATGGTCGAACGCTCTGAACGTCTATTCGCATCAACTGGCAAAAATTGTATGAAGCTCGCGCTATTTTTTATTTTTTTTTATGTGTGGCCTCTCGCAGGTCAACCTGAGAAGATTGGCTTCAGCTTAACCGGACTTGCCTGTGAAGGCCTTAATATAGTAATAAAGCCTCCAGCCAGGCTTTGAAGCTCGCGCTCGGACGCCCCGCCTTTTTATACCTTCGGCCGCGAGACGCGTCGAGCGCGGCGACCACAGGCGGCGACCTCGAACGATTCCGACCGATTCTCCAACGTTCGCGACCGGCCGCACTGCGCGCTTTGCGCCTAGCTGCTAGGCCGGTCGCGAACGTTCGAGAATGTTCGTTTTACGAAGCTACTCGCTAGCCTCTAGGCGCCAAGATAGCTGCCTGCCTGTGCGTTCGCGACCTATACAAAAATAATCCTTATAGCATGATTCAGTATTCACGCGCGATGGCTTATTATTAGCGTATTTCATGTATAACTTTTGTGTTTCTATACCGATTTCTATGCTTCTTTTTTATGGAATAGTTAATAATGTTAACTTTTTTAATAAGGGATGACTGAGAGTGTTATAAACGTAAGAGTAGACAAAATAATCAGAAAGCTTCGAACTGCTAAGCTATCGGGAGTTACACGTGTTATTGTGAGACAATCATAAAAGATAGACATATGCTGTCGTGGGATATATTTTATATAATTTTAAGGAGAACATTTCCGTCATACATGATTTCTGTGTAGCTTTAACCATTAAGGTTGCACACGCGACGGAAGCTTAAAAAATGGAGTAACTTCTCCCGTTTTCCCAACATTTCCCATCACTGCTCGGCTCCTATTGATTGTAGCGTGATGAAAAGTATACCATAACCAGCTCAGGAGTATGAAAAATAATTGTACCAAGTTTCGTTAAAATCCGTCGAGTAATTTTTGTTTCTATAACGGTTATACAGACAGACAGACAGACAGACAGACTAAAATTTTACTGATTGCATTTTTGGCATCAGTATCGATCCCTAATCACCCCCTGATAGTTATTTTGGAAATATATTTCATGTACAGAATTGACCTCTCTACAGATTTATTATAAGTATAGATAGATAGATATACCGCGTGTATCTGACATCGACGCACAAACGATTTCCATGGGTCCAGGGCATGATTCTGGACACCCCAGTGTTGGAATTTTTCGTCGGTTCTTTTCTGTTTTTTTTTAAGAGTACTACAAAGTATCCGCTCAGCTGAGCTGATATTATTTGTGGCTTTATTCAGATTGCTCTTTTTAGTGAAAGTAGTTATTTAATTATTTTTTTATTAAAAATCTCATTGGGTTAGGTCAGAATAACGATTATGAGCAGTCTAAAGTAAAAAAAACCCTTGAAAAAAATAAAAAATGAGAAAAAAGCCGACGAAAAATTCTAAGTCTAGGGTGTCCAGAATCATGCCCCGGACCCATGGAAATCGTTTGTGCGTCGATGTCAGATACACGCGGTAGATTTAGTAATATTATGAAAATTGCAGGGCTCAAGCTAAACTAGTTGTTTACACAAAAATCGATACCGCGTTGATGTCTTTTTGAAAAGTCCCTTTCTCTCACAAGGTATTGTCAATAAGTCTGTCCCTTTCTATCTGTAGGTATAGATAGAAAGGCACAGGCGTATAATTGCTGTAGTGTTGTGACAACTTCGAAACAAAGTATAAACAATATTGACGATAAAAATTACGATGTTCGATTTGTAAAAAAGTAACATTACTTAATGTTTACATTTTAGATTTCCAAATATTCCAGAAGTGAAAGAAAAGTGGATAAATGCTGTTAACAGGGATAATTGGTTTCCAAAAAAATATAGCATTGTTTGTTCAAGGCATTTCACGGCAGATTGCTTTGAAACCATAAAGAACCGACGCCGTTTATTTAGTTCAGCAACACCGACCCTGTTTTTGCCTGTTTTGGTATGTTTTTTTTTTTTTTACTTGGGTCCCTGGAGACCCGGTCCTTTGGTGCCTTACGAGGGGCCGAAACCAACTCGCAGAGGCCCCGTTAACATTTCAAATGTAATGGGGCACCAACTGGCGATTATCCCTGTATGCACTGAAAGTATTCCCAAGGACAATCCCCGGTTGGAGCAGTACTATTGCAGAATATGGAAACAAAAAATGAAACGCTATGGGTTTGGGTGGTATAGTGGACTGATAATCGCTTATTATAGAAGAACTATTGGCCCCTGCCTGACCACTAACAATATACACGGCTTTTAAATGGCAGGGGGTGACTTGCACACTCAATGAATGGGCCCCCGAAAACGGTCGCTAGCACAAAGTGACGTAGCGCCAAGGAGGCAACATAGCTTGAGGTGCTAGAGAAGTGGAGAGGTATACCACGGCTATCAGGACAATCCCGGAAGTTTGGTCAAGATCCCTACCAGCATCTTACTGGATTATACATCCTTCTCCCGAGCACGTGTGCTCTAGCGAATCTCCACTCAGACCGGCCAATTAAGGCAAGAAAGAGGTGGGAGCTCTGTTCCTCGTCAGTTTTCACTCTGGCCAGCCAATAAAGGCAATCCGTAGATGAGGAACAAGACTTCTCCCGGGAGATAAGGTTCGTGGGGCCGCTACTGCCCAACAGTTCGCCACAAAACTGCCTTGCGGATTTACTGTTATAATTATTATCACGACGATTTTTGCCTTTGGACACGGACTCGATCTCGCCTACTCGCCGACTTTTTGCTACTTGCTACGGAACTGATCATTGCTTCTGACTTGGTTAACGATGTTGAGGTGCATAAATTGTCACTTGTGCGTATAGACAGGATGCTAAGACATGTTGTGTCTTCAATACAATCTGCACTGCAAACTCTTCTCGCAAAATCGAAATCGTTGCAACAGGTATCATGTAGATACTACGTTATTTATTGATCTTAATTGACCGTAGCAAAAAATCCTAAATAATAATTACTGTACTAACTGCGGTTTCGCTTGGCTTGTAACCCTAAAATTATCTTGAAAAACTAGTTTAATGGGCAAAATAGCAATGACTAAATAATAAGAGAGGACGTGCCCTATTGATCTATCTAAATAATTTATATAATTGTATGATATTTCCATAATGTATAATAATTACGATTATAATATACAGAAATAAAAAAATTATACATGTTTCTTTCTAACTTATGCGATTCTGCAAGTGTAAAAAGAGAACCGTATTTTGTCAGTTTTCTAAAATTGCAATACTGAAGTACCTATACGTCACGGAAGCTCAGCCCATCGGCCGACCATTTTAGTTTCTGGTTTTGAGTACTTCTGAGAGTGTACATGAAGTGTCATTTGGCGTTATTTTATTGTGCGACTAAATATTAAGATTTTTCCAGTTTGAGAACATTTTGAGTGCTGTAAATTTGACTGAGGCTGTATGTGATAGAGGAAACCATGCCTAAGTGTTGTGTGAGGGGCTGTGGCTCGAAATACAGTAAAAAAGCGCCTCTGATATCCTTGCACAAGTAAGTCCTAAGAATTCATAAATTACTAAGTTTCCTATATTTATACCAATTTCTAGTCTCAATTCGTGTTTATTACTGTTCGGTCATAGATTATTGCCTATTCATAGTCTTTCGAACGATATATTTCCTTATTTTGGTTTTGTTTACCTACTGAGTATTTTTTATTGACAAATTTAGTGTTGTGATTGTGTAATTTGCACAACGA
The DNA here is from genome assembly GCA_963859965.1 of Ceramica pisi. NCBI lineage: Eukaryota > Metazoa > Arthropoda > Insecta > Lepidoptera > Noctuidae > Ceramica > Ceramica pisi. The sequence goes on along the minus strand of OY982556.1, from coordinate 5,309,022 downwards.
ATCGATTTTGCATCGTTTCTATCAAATTTCGTTAGAACATTTAGCATGAAAGAATATACACATTTATGTTAGTTTGCGTGTTTTGTTTGTGTTTTTAGGTTACCAAAAAATGATAAACTCAAAGGAAAGTGGCTTGAATCATTGGGTCAAGAGAATATCGACTCCAGCCAGAGTAAAGTATATGTCTGTTCACTACATTTTGAAGAGTCTTGTATTAATAGAAGTCTTGAAATAGTGAGACTTCAGGACAATGCAATACCAACAAGGCTCCCTAAGGTAAATTATCACATTTTCATTGTAAGCCTACATTTACCCATATTGATGTCAAATCCAAACAGCAACATCATTTTGTATGTTATAAAGCTTTCTTATACTTTTAGGATTATCTGAAACAGGGATGAGTTGCTTTGTAAGTAAGCTTTCTTATACTTTTAGGATTATTCGAAACAGAGATTATCTGAAAAAAGCAAAGTAATATGCAAGACAACACCATCAACCACTACCGGCAAAAATGATGTAGAAGATATTTCTATGACCGTTCCTGAACCAATTCAACCAGGGACGTCAACAATGGTAAATCTCATTCTTTCATTCAGAAACTTTTATTTTACTCAAACAAGAACCTTTAATTTTAATTAATTTAATTTAAATTTGTATCTATACTATATTAATATTATAAAGCAGAAGAGTTTGTTTGTTTGTTTGTTTGGTTGAACGCGCTAATCTCAGGAACTACTGGTCCGATTTGAAAAATTCTTTCAGTATTAGATAGCCCATTTATCGAGGAAGGCTATAGGCTATATATCATCACGCTAAGACCAATAGGAGCGGAGCAGTAATGAAAAATGTCACGCAGACGACGTTGCACGGGTCAGCTAGTGTATACTATATCGACTGTTGAAAGGAAAATATTACAAAACTAAATTTTGGTTCACTCACTTATAAGATAAAAAATACCGAACAATTATGAAAACAAAAATTGAAAGTTGGAGTAAAATCGGAGAACTATTATTTGTATATTTACAAATTTTTGTTAGACCTTTTTGATACAAGAAATATTTTTGTATTTGATCCTGAGCATGACACAAACCACAAATCACTTTTAATCAAAAGTTTGATAAAATGTTATTTAGATTTAAAGATATCACGGGAAAAAAATAACGGAAAGGATAACTTTAAGAAATTATTTAAATAAAACTGTTTTATTTAGAAACGAATAATTACATTTTGTGAAGCCCTTTGGTATGGGACGCAACCTGTATCAGCCTGTATCCGCCGTAACATAGGTACCCTAGTTGACACCCTTGCTTAATCCCACCTTCCTAGCAGGGCAGACTTTATTGTATTTCAATACTAATTACAAATTGATATTATTGTATCTATTGGAAATAAAACGGTTCTCCCATTAAATGCTTAGTATTCATTTCTGTTGTTTTATTTTGTCAATAATCGGTGCAGTTTTGAATTCCTTCTTGCAGTTTAATTTACTCTTCTTCTAGCTTGATTAATAAGAGAAACTATTAATCATAGAGTAAATGCGTAGTAATATTATTAAGAAAAATATCAAGTAAGTAGAATTAATTTTAAATGAACTACCAAATTGATGATTTTTGCAATTTTTCAGACATTACTCAAAACAGGCTTTTTTGTACTTAATCCATAATGCGACATCTTGGAATGAGAATCGAATAACACCCTACTTACTATCTACCTAAAATCAAAAACCTTATTTTAATGCATGTGATTTCGATTAATCGATTTGTAATCAATACAATGAACAAAAACATTGCAAAGAATGAGCAGAGGACAACACTAGGTAATGGGCGGAGCCTACGCCATTTTACTTTCCACGCGCGCATGCGTTATCTCCTGAAAAATTTGATCGAATATTTTAGTACCTAAAATAGGTAATCAATCAAAAATATCTGAATACAAATCCGCCCAAGGTGCCAATCTACCCACTGCCGCCACTGCGGGAGGGCCCTGCCTCCCTGTCTCTTACTTACGCTACGTGATAGACAGAGCAGGGAGATCGGAGCCACCCGATCGCCCGATGGCAGTGTCCTTACACCCGTTTTCTTATTACACTACTCTCGCCCTAGTTATCGGGCCCGATAGATTGTGTAGTGCAATAATCGGCACCCTGCCGCAGGGACAGGGCGCCCTAGATATCGGGCCCGATAGATTGTGTAGTGTAATAACCGCTTTAGTCATTGTAAAAGAGTCAAGTTAATTTAGACATGCGCAAAATGTGTCTTTGAAAAGAAAATGAATGAAGTATATCTTTTCGCTCAACGAACTAGTCCACTCATGTAGTTCAATACTCATTTAGTTCAGCGAATCAGAACGACTAACGAGGCATTGATTTACGACGAATGTTGCAATTCACTTAGTTCACTTTTATACCTACCTATCTCGATTTTCCTTCAAACTTTAAACAGGCTTAGGACTGTCAACCATGAAATGAATAATTTGCAAATCTATTTTATTATGTAGTATGTTTTCTGTTCTTTTTACTGGTAGTTAGACATATGCATTTTGTCTAGGTTGTCGTATTTAAAAATCGAAATATGTACAGTAATTAATTATTTACAGGATATTTACATACCTATTTACATTTACACTTATTTAAAATGTTGCAAATTATTTGCAATTACTACCTACTAACAAATAATAATTGGGACAGTTTTTTTGTGGTCAATCGTGTTCTTCTTTCATTCAATTAGTGCAGCGCGCGCACAGGTGGCGCGAGCGAAAAGAACGACTGAACTAAATGAAGGAGAGACACATTTGGATGACAACTGAAGGAATGATAAGTTTATTTTTCGAAATGAAGTAGTTCATTTACTTCAATCGTTCGCGAACTACCCATGTCTTAGTTAATATTTTGGGGGTTATGCATTGTGTGGTTAGGAATTTCTTTATGTGGACCTTATACTAATGTGTTTCTTGCCCTACAGCTTCCACCAGAAGCTGTAATCTGTCAAAAGTGCTTTTTGCGGCTAGACCAGCATTGTAGAGACGGGAATCTGAATGCTGAAAGATATCTAGGTCATGCACATGTTTGTCTTTGATGTGGACGCTCTGATTCTGAAACAAGAAGACGTGTGAGATATCATACAGTCGAAGCCAGTGATCCATTAATAGCTACTATACTTTCATGGGATAGGTATTCACAATGAGGTCAGTAGTAATGTATTAATCACTTCCCTGTCCTGTGAAACAATATGATTCACATCTATCATTGAACTAACGTGTTTTTAGACTCTTTGCTCGCATGGAAATATAATTTTTCATCACGGCCGGGTCTCATAAAATATTGCCTATGTCAAACTCTATGTTGCCTTTTTAATAACTTTAACTAAGTTATTTGTTATGTATTCAAATGTTTTATTTACTTGTAGGTGATATCAAGACATGTATTTGTATGCCATCTGTGTTGGATGCCGGCTAATCGCCAAATATCACAAGATGTTTTAAAAGGACAAGCAGATCTTGCAAATCAACCAGTTGATCCAGAGCAATTGCCAGTGCCTCATCAAGAAATACCAGTGCCACCACCCCTAACTCCACCTCAAGAACAACAGGTACAGCCCTCGCCAAACTTTATGACCGCTCTGAAGGTAACTACAACGGGGGCGCAGTAATAAATCTCATACAAAAACAGCACCGCGCGAGGCTTGCGCATCGGAAAAACTAACTTCAGGGCAGTCACAAAGTTTGGCGAGGGCTGTACCAATGGAAGTTGCTGAAAGTTGAGCTTATATTATATGGTACTGTGAAGGTTAAATACTCATTGCTTCAGGGCTTTATAAGCATTGTCATTGGCCGTATGTAAAAGGAAGGTTTGGAACGGTCACCTGAAAAAGATAACGTTTCGAATGATGAAATAAGGGTTGTAGTGTTTTGTTTAGAAGATTCCTTGTATTGATTTGAAGCCGGGCGCATGGTCGCCAATATATTCGATTATTGCTGCATTTTCTTTTCTATTCTCTTCGTGCAATGTCACTCGCGTCTTGCACACACGCGATTGAGTTTTCTGGTACAATGTACGCCTTGTACAAGCGTTTCCGGGTTTTTAATATCTACCCGGCGTAGTTCCTACGTAGCGCCGTTATGTACCTGGGTTTTATATGTACCCGGCGCCTCCACCATTTGTGATGATGGAAATGGGGGCGTAAGGAATAAAAAAAGAAAATGCAGCAATAATCGAATATATTGGCGACCATGCGCCCGGCTTCAAATCAATACAAGGAATCTTCTAAACAAAACACTACAACCCTTATTTCATCATTCGAAACGTTATCTTTTTCAGGTGACCGTTCCAAACCTTCCTTTTACATACGGCCAATGACAATGCTTATAAAGCCCTGAAGCAATGAGTATTTAACCTTAACAGTACCTACCTTGATAGGGCTCGTCATAAAGACAATATTGATCAGCCGGCAGGTTTTTTTATTAACGTTTGAAGATTAATAAATCAATCACTTTTATAACTTGTTTTATTTTATTACCGATCAACATTTAGGACATTATGACCTCAGTCAAAAGTATTCCTAAAGTTGATTTTGGTGTTATGTCACTCCCATACATCACTCCCACTTCATAGCCAAAGATCCTAGGATAGCATTGTAACAATATACAGCACTTATTTATGATTAAATAACACAATATAACTGCAATTAATCTAAACTTAAGGTACCTAACCTAAATGTAACAATTGTTCTTAGATTTAAACAAAAACCGCAAGTTTCAAAGGCATTAAAAAATGTTTTTAGTTATCACTAATAACGCAGCAATAGAATGCTACATTTAGCATGCTTGTAAACCAACTTTTATTTGATGGGTCAAAGTTCTATAGAGTTTCTGGCATTCTCGGGCCCCTCTGTGTGCTGTCTCTCTTTGAGGCGCGCGTGGAACACTAACGCGCCGTCGACACGGCCTGTCATCACTAGACAGACGGACGGCGAGCCACCCATAGCACGCCGTCCACAGGCCCGCGCCTACGGTGGCCGGAGGTCACCAGGTGGCCTCCGACGCCCGCGGCGTCCACCACTGCGGCTGGGACGAGAGGTTCTCCTCTCACTCTCCGCCACCTCCTTCGCTAGCATGACTGCTTCGCAGAAGGAGGCAACGGCGTCCCATTCCGTCTCGCTCCGGACCATGGCTTGGACCAGGGCCGGACGCGAGAGGTCGCCGCCGATCGCCGCTTCGAGGACACGGCGGTGCCCCGCCCAAGCGGTGCACACCTGCACAGTGTGCTCCACTGTGTCCTCCGGACGATCCCCGCAGTGGTGACACCCGGGCGTTTCCTCCCGCCTGATTCGGTGCAGGAACCTCCCGAAACATCCATGTCCGGTGAGGACCTGCGTCAGGCGGAAGGCGAGGACGCCGTGGCGCCTCTCAAGCCTCTCCTCAAAGAGGGGACTTATCGCCACTATCGTGGCGTGCCCTGCGCTGGGTTGTGATAGTCGTCGTCTCCATGACGCCATGAGATCGCGCCGGAAGTCTGTCCGCTGCGCGACAATTTGCCGCGTCAGCGGAGTTTCCCCGGCTTAGTACCTCCGCGCGCCTATCATGCAGGCGTGCGAGGACCAACGCCTCCAGATCCCATGGCGGCAATCCGGCAAGGAGACCCGCCGCTTTGCGCGAGATCATGCGGTACCTTCGGGTCATCCTGGGGGCAACCACCTTTTGGGGCGCGTTCAAGTGGTTCACAGCACGCTGCCTCAATGAATGCGCCCACACCGTGGCCCCGTAAAGGGCCATGGACCGCACGGTTCGGTCCCCCCAGGTTGGGCAGGAGCCGCCTGAAAGCAGCCCCGGCCCGCTCCAGTTTGGGGACCAAACGTCGGAAATGCTCCACGAAGTTCCATCGGCTGTCCAGGACGAGCCCCAGGTATTTCAGCGTCGATACGACGCCGATGGAAACCCCTCCTACCGTCAGCAAGGATCCCGACGGTGGCGCATTGCCTCGGCCATGAAAACACATGGCCTCGGACTTGTGCAGCGCCACCTCGAGACCCAGTTGCCGGATCCTCTCCACGACTATCGCTACCCCGCGTGTCATAACGTCGGCCGCCTCCGCGTAAGACCACCCCTGTGCCAGCACCAGCGTGTCGTCAGCATAGCAGACGACGATGACGCCGCTAGGGAGGTCGGCGCGCAGCACCCAGTCGTAACCGATGTTCCACAGGGGCGGCCCCAGAACCGATCCCTGTGGGACACCGCACGACATCTCTCGCCGGTTCCACTCTCCGCTGTGACTAGGGTAGATAACTGCCCTTGCTGGCGACTACCTAAATCCGCGACAAAATGTTCTAAAACGACTATTTTCTTCTATTCCAGAATGAAGACTCCTTGCAGGCTGATGATGGAAACGAAATCACAGTGTTTTGTCCGAAATGCAACGCGGAGGTAACGCACACTGCGGAAGGAATACAGGAGGTATTTAAGCGCATTCAATGTGTTTTGTTTACTCGTCAATTTTTAAAACCTGGAGTCGGACTCGCACACGATCGGTTCCGTACCATAAACCGAAAAATACAACCTTTTCCCAATCCTTGGGACATCAATGAATAATAACAGCCGCACAGGTCGATGTTCAAGGTTAAGCAACGCTTGCCGAGGTTGGTCTGTGGATGGGTGTCCATCTTAACATATTGTGTAGTCACTCACACACAAGAACGTTTCGTAAATGAGGGAATATCAGGGGATGAATTCGGAATAAGTCCGCTCAAAGGTGTCCATAGTCTACCGAGTTTCCTCCGTGCCTCGGAACACACGTTAAGCTGTTGGTCCCGGCTGTCATTTAATTTTGGAGATCTTTGGCTGTCGTTACGGACAGTGAGTAGCCAGAAAAGCTGACACCAGTCTTGCTAAGGAGAACCGTTTTACCCTGTTAATGGGTTCTGGAGGTCTGGTAGGCAGCCGCTCCACGTAAAATACTGGTTTTCAGCTAAATCCGGTTTGATTGGAAGCCGACTCCAATACAGTTGGGCAAAGGCTAAGCAGGCAGAGATCCTCGGGACATGAAAGATAAAAAATCTTCTTTTTCAATATATGAAAAAATCCATTATTATTCCCACAGGATCAAACTAAAATCATCATCGCAAAAGTATACCATTACTTTGAACAAGAATATGAAGAATTGAAGAAGTCGTTCGATGGCTTAGAGCTGACTCCTCTGTCGAAGTTCCGCCAACGGACGGCTCTGGCCACCGGAGTGAGCGAGACGACGGTAGTGGAGATACTGGAGGAGGAAGCGAGACGGAATGGTGAAGCGCGAGAGGAACCGAGTCCGAACGAAAGCCGTGCTCGGAAGAGGTCGAAGCAGACCGACAGGTATGTGATCATACTGTTCTTTTATAATGTTTATTTATTTAAACTTTATGCACAATAGTACAATAGTGTTACATTACAATGTTGTTACCGAGGAGCTCGTGGCTTAATAATTATAGCCGCACGGGTCGGTCTTTAAGGATAAGCATCGCTTACCGAGGTTGCGCTGTGGATGGGTGACCATCCTAACATACCAAGACTACTTTTTGTCGCGGAAAGCACTTTAAGTTGGTCTTGGCTGTCATTTGTAGATATTTTGCAGTCCTTAATAGTTTTCAGAAGCCAAAAAATCTATCTTATCTGTCTTATAACGCAATAACTTGGTTGTGAAGGTCAAATTGGCAGTTGCTTCATGTAAAATTTTGGTATTCAGTTGAATCCGGTCTGATTGGAAACCTAACCCAATAAAACGTTTAACAATAAACGAAATACTACCCTACCGCAGTATCTCTACGTTGACCCGTGGTGGGGCTTACGCGTCCCGATGGATCTAGGTCATACAAAGGGTGACGGGTCAGACAGAGAGAGATACAATCCGCAAGGCAGTTTTGTGGCGAGTTTTTGGGCAGTAGTGACCTGACGAACCTAATCTCCCGGGAGCAGTCTTGTTCCTCATCTCCGGCTTGCCTTTATTGGCTGGCCAGAGTGGGGATTCGCTGGAGCAAACATACTCGGGAGAAGGATGTATAATACATTAAGATGCTAATAGGGATCTTGACCGCACTTCCGGAATTGTCCTGATAGCCGTGGTATACCTCTCCGTGGACCGGGTCTCCAGGGACCCGAGAAATTAAAAAAAAAACTTTTGTGGCCTACCCAAATGTCCTTTCATTGGCATTGGTCGTCGAGACGTTGAGCTCCTTATTGGTTCTAAGTTGAGCGAATCGACTACTGAGCAAGGAATGCATTGACTGTACAGGTCCAATCCAATCTGTGTTTTTTTCCACAAAAGACCATTACAGACACTGATCTGCATCTTCCATTGGTCCTCATTAAAACGTTTTGTGAATGGGGGCCATGTAGATTGCTATGTTAGGTGTTTATTTCATTTAACGTGTCTGGCAGTTTGAGTTCTTTATGCGGCCTACACAAATGTCCTTACATTGGTATTGTTCGTCAGGTCGTTGAGCTCCTTAAAGTTCTAAGTTTGAGCTACACGAATACTGGCAAATGCTTGCACTGTCTGGACAGGTCCACTCAAATCTGTGTGGTACTTTCCTCAAAATGTCTGCTGTGGTATTTTGAGGAAACTAGTAACAAGGTTAATGAACCTACATGGTTCTCATAGGATTTGACCAGTAAGATTGTATGAACTTTATTAAAATATACTTTGACCTCTGAGCTTGTTTCGGTGTTTCTTCTCAGAGCAGTCACCTAGGAAACAGCGGCCTCATCTAGTTTAAAATGACCAAAAAGATTTTTTTTCTATTTTTGTGTGAAAATCTTAATGGGGTTCACAGAATACATCTACTTACCAAGTTTCAACAGCATAGTTCTAATAGTTTCGGAAAAAAGTGGCTGTGACATACGCACGGACAGACAGACAGACATGACGAATCTATAAGGGTTCCGTTTTTGCCATTTGGCTATGGAACCCTAAAAAGGGGGTTTAGGAGTTTAGGGTATGTTCAGTCAAATTAGATAGTGAATACGAATTGGAATAATTTATTGTCCAGACCTGCTTATATTATAATACAGTAGGGTATCATAAGGAGTGGTGGTGCCGCGATGCTAAGCAACCAATGGAATCCAAGCTTAATGGTCGAGCGTCGAGGATGACGTGAGCGTGCGGCTGCCACCATCGTAAATACGGGCGGATCGGCTCTCAACAGTCAGTGCACGATGGTCTTCGACGCAGGCATGTTGTCGCTCCTCGATCCGGTCGCCAGAGCAGGCGCAGGCCGCTGGTGGTGTCGCAATCGTTCGGTGCGCGCGCCACGCCGGCGGAGCTCGCTGACTCGCTCAGTGCGCCGCGCGCTGTGACGGCGGCCGGACGTGTGATGCGCTCGTATGAATATGTAGGCTACTACATTATTCCCCCCCAGCGAAGCGTACAGGAGGCTTCGATGTCCTGCCAGATTTAGTGATGTAGGTGGCAGGTGCTTCTTCTGCTGTCTCTTCGCTGTACTGGAACGCGGGCTTCAGCCGATCAACGGATATATTCGATCTTCTATTCTCCAGTTGTACGGAGAAATACTTATCAGTGCGATCGATAACGCGATATGGGCCGTTATAGGTAGGTGTCAACGGTTTGCGGACGGCGTCATTGCGAACATAAACATGTGTTGATTTATATAGATCGCCGTGAATGAAAACAGCTGTGTTTTTGTTGGCTTCGCGCTGCACCTGTGCCCTTTTCATTGCTTGGCTTAGTTGATTCATGAAGTGCGATGGCGTGTTGCTTGTTGTGATGGCTTCACCTTAGAATTCCCCAGGCAGGCGTAGTGTTCTTCCGATTAATAGTTCTGCTGTACTGGCGCCGATGTCTGTCTTGTATGCGGCGCGGAGCCCAAGTAGTACAGTTGGCAGTTCGTACGTCCAGTTCGTTGTGTTTAATCTTGCGGTGAGGGAAGCTTTGAGTGAGCGGTGCCAACGTTCTACCAAACCATTCGATTGGGGATGGTACGCCGTGGTTCGTACGTGCTGGATTCCCATGCGGTGCATCAACTTTTTAAACAGTTCGGACTCGAATTGTCTGCCTTGGTCTGTTGTTATAGTCGTTGGGCAACCGAATCTTGCAATCCAAGTTTCATATAGCGTGTTTGCGACTTTCTCTGCCGTTATGTCCTCAATGGGTTGAGCTTCAGGCCACTTCGTTGCTCTGTCGATCATCGTAAGTATATAACGACAGTTGTTTGACGTTGGTAAGGGCCCGACTAGGTCGATGTTTAGATGACTTAAGCGATCAACTGGCATGAAACTGGATACTGGTGCCTTGGTGTGGCGATGAACTTTCGCTCGCTGACATTGGTCGCAAGCTCTCGCCCAGTCCATGACGTCTTTCTTCATGTTCGTCCAGAAATAACGCGTAGTAATTAACCTTCTCGTCGCTCTCACGCCGGGGTGATTAAGGTCGTGAATCGCTTTATAAGCTTGCTTCCTGAATTGAGGTGTCAAGAACGGGCGTGGACATTTTGTTGACATCTCGCATTTGACTTGGGTAGCTGAGCCGGGCAATGCTATTCGCTTGAAAGTGAAACGGTCGCTTTTCGCGAGTTGCTTGAGTTCCTCATCTTGCTTTTGTGATTTTGCTAACTCGTCGTAGTTTATCGGTGTTGGACATGAAATTGTGTCCACTCGTGACATGGCGTCGGCGACACTGTTATCTTTGCCCGATACGTGTTTGATGTCGGTGACGAACTGGCTGATGTAGTCCAAATATCTTGCGCGCCTCGGGATTTCATCTTTGTAGTTAGCTCGCAGTGCTGTGGTGAGGGGTTTGTGGTCTGTAAATATGGTGACGTCACGGCCTTCTATTGTCTGGCGAAAGTGACGTACTGCCATGTATATAGCCGTAAGTTCCCTGTCATACGTGCTGTATTTCCTTTGAGCGTCGGTGAACTTCTTGGAAAAAAATCCTAGTGGCCTCCAATGGCCCTTTATTTTTTGTTGTAGTACCCCTCCAGCGCAGGTGTCGCTAGCGTCGGTCATAAGCACGAATGATAGTGTTGACGATGGGTATGATAACAGTACGGCGCTGGTGATGTCTTCTTTGCATTTTTCGAACGCCTGTATCGCTGTCTCGCTCCATATAATCTTCGTTTTGTCGTTTTTCTTCGAGTCTTTTAGGTATGCGTTGAGCTCTTTTTGAGACATAGCGGCGTGTGGAATATTCTTGCGATAAAAGTTGATCATCCCCAGGAACCGTCGTAATTGTTGGACTGTTTCTGGGCGAGGGTATGATTTAATGGCTTCGACCTTCTCGTCAGTTGGCTTAATTCCTTCGGTGGTGATAGTGTAGCCCAAAAAGTTGAGTTTTTGTTGGCCAAATGAACATTTAGCTACATTCAGTTGTAATCCATGGTCATTAAGCCTTCTGAATACTTGTTCAAGTTCTTTTCTGTGCTGTTCCTCGGTTTCCGAAGCCAATAGAATGTCGTCGACGAAAGGAAAAACAGGGAGTCCACGTAGAACGTTGTCGATGTGACGTTGGAATGTTTGCCCAGCGTTGCGCAATCCGAAACACATCCTTGGGAATTCGAATAACCCGAAAGGTGTGATAACGGCTGTCTTCTGAATATCCTCTTCGCGAGTCCTCACTTGGTAGTAGGCCTTTTTCATGTCAATTATGGAGAAGTATTTCTTCCCCAGCAGGTTGTAGGTGAAGTCGTGCAGCCTCGGAATGGGGTACCGGTCTGGCACGGTCACTGCATTGAGACGACGATAATCACCGCATACTCTGTATTTGCCATCTTTTTTGAGAACAAGGTGTATTGGGCTGGCCCAAGGACTCTTCGACGGCCGACAAATACCTTGCTCAATCATCGCGTCAAATTCTGCCTTGGCTGCCTTGTACTTGTGCGGTGGCAGCGGTCGTGACTTCGCATATAGTGGCGGGCCGGTAGTCTGTATGTGGTGTTCCACTTCGCTGTGACAGAGCTTCAAATTCGGTCGGGTGATATCTGGGAATTTGGCGAGCAGATCGTGGTATGGCTGCTGTTCATCTACGGTGTTGATGCTCGACTCCGGAGTAGAAGTTATGTGGCCGACAACGGATAGGCCAGTCTTTTTGTCAATCAACCTTCGTCCGTGAATATCTACCGTTAGTTGGTGCTTGTGTAAGAAGTCGGCTCCCAATATCGGTCTGGTCACTTCTGCGACGACGAAATTGCACATGTACGGCCGTCGTAATCCTATATTCAACGTCATTATGCGTTCGCCGTAGGAGGGTATTCGTGAACCGTTGGCGGCGTAAAGATATTCGGTCGGCGTAGTTTTTTCTTTGCGTACCCTCTTGACGGGTAACACTGAGACGTTCGCGCCGGTGTCGATGAGGAACTGCAGGCCGGTTTCCAACTCTTTCACGAACAGACGGTGTTGGGTAATGTCGTTAACTTCGGCGCCCGTCGCAGCCAAAGTCGGGACTAGTTTTCCTGGTTCGTGTTTTTCTTGTCCGCAAAGTTACAGGGTTTTCGGCAGCGAAACGCATCCTTGCCAAACTTGCGATGGAAATAGCAAATTGATGTGTCACGATTCGCGGACTTGGAACGAGATCTTGAGCGGTATCTTCCTCGCTGCGGCCCACGCTGGTAGTAATTACGCGATCTGTCGAACTTCAACGCGGCGACCTCCTTCGTAAGTGCCTCGATCATGTTCAAAATTTTATCGTCAGGCGATGGTGTCGACGGTTGTGGCGCGCTGCTGAGCAACCAATGGAATCCAAGCTTAATGGTCGAGCGTCGAGGATGACGTGAGCGTGCGGCTGCCACCATCGTAAATACGGGCGGATCGGCTCTCAACAGTCAGTGCACGATGGTCTTCGACGCAGGCATGTTGTCGCTCCTCGATCCGGTCGCCAGAGCAGGCGCAGGCCGCTGGTGGTGTCGCAATCGTTCGGTGCGCGCGCCACGCCGGCGGAGCTCGCTGACTCGCTCAGTGCGCCGCGCGCTGTGACGGCGGCCGGACGTGTGATGCGCTCGTATGAATATGTAGGCTACTACAGGGGTAATCTACTGAACCGATTTTGAAAACTTACCAATAGAAAGCCTTGTTATTTGTGAGTGTCATAGGCCATATATTCACCCAAAAATTACCGCCCAATGTAGTGCCGAGTCAGCTAGTTTGAAAAATATGCTTTGAGATTGATTATTTAGCTAAACCAACCAAAAAAACAGCAACTTTTTAGCATTTACATCTTATAATCATACAATTTAGATAGCAGTTTGAGCGTGTATTGTAATTTTGTTCCAGTTCGAGTGAGGAAGACTCGGACGATAATGCAGATGGCGACGACGAGCTATCCAGTGCCGCGCATCAGTGAGTCTTAGATGATTTTGTTTATAGACTGAGATCCCAAAAATGCCAGGCCTTCCTTATTTTCTCACTCAAAATAATTGGGTAGGTAAGAGTACCTATTGTTAGCTTGGGCCTTTGGGTATTTGTTTCGTTATGTATACATAAGTAGAGGAGCTCGTGGCTAAATAATAACAGTCGCACAGGTCGATCTTCAAGGTTAAGCAACGCTTGCCGAGGTTGGTCTGTGGATGGGTGACCATCTTAACATATCGAGTTTCCTCCGTGCCTCGGAAAGCACGTTAAGCTGTTGGTCCCGGCTGTCATTTGGAGATCTTTAGCAGTCGTTACGGATAGTCAGAAGCCAGAAAATCTGACACCAGTCTTGCCAAGGAGTACCGTGTTAACCTGGTAGGCAGCCGCTCCACGTAAAATACTGTTATTCAGCTGAATCCGGTTTGACTGGTAGCCGACCCCAAAATAGTTGGGAAAAGGATAGGCAGATGATGAACTATGTATAAATACTGTGCTAATCCTATTATATAATGTTTTTCCGTTATTAACTGAATGAGTATCTGACAGACAACGAACAGCTGAAACTACAAGTCATAGAATGCTGAAATGAGGCATGTTGCTGTTGCTTCCCTACACTGCCTAGGGGAGCAACAATATTTGAGTGGCCTACAGATAGTTGTTCTACGTCTGGCTGTTTGTGTATGTGATTATATTGTTTATAAACGCACCCACGACACAGGAGAAATTTGTAACCTGGGGTAATGTATCTTTACAAAAATATTGTAACTAAAAAGTATATATTTTTTTAATTTCCAGGGAAGAATTGTTGGTAGTAAAGGAAGAACCCGATGAAGAGCCTCCTGAAAGCGTCAAGTAAGTGGATACCATTATGTTGTCCTATCTTTAAAATAGGCATAGTAAAGAAAATTCGGGTTACTTTGGCCCTGGGGTACGACTTTGGCCCTTACTGTTAACTTATGAATAGAATTAGAAATTATAACCAAATGAAGATTTATTACAATTGTACGGTGGTTTTCAATTTACCAAAAGTGTTACATATATGCATAAATGTTACGCGTACATATATTGCGTTGATTCTGTTACAAAAAGTTGTTCAAAAGTGCCTTGTATGTAATGTAAACGTTTTTGACTTAATTTGCCTTTATTGATTCCAGTGAAGAACCCGAGATTTACCTGGAACTGCCCGTAGCTGGCGTTTCTGGAGCTAATGAGTAAGTAACATTATTTATGTATGTCTAAAAATACCTTTGTCTTCTATACTAGAAAGGTTTAGGTGCTTAAAAAAAGGTAAACAATCTTGATATGACTTAATACACATTCATTGTGCGTACAGCTAAGGAGTGCAATTCCCTGCCAGAGTCCGTTTCCTGATAGCTACAACCTAAGAGTCTTAAGTCAAGAGTGAATAGGTTACTAACTTCTGGGCAAGTGTGCTCCATCTTAGACCGCATCATCGCTTAACATCAGGTGAGATAGTGGTCAAACGTCGTATCCCTATCAATAGTACTTAAAAACAAAACATATTTTAAAAATAAACTACACCTTAAACTAACGGTTCAATTAATTTAGTAATCGTCATTGTTGTATTTACATTGGTTTTTAGTTGTATTTTATTTTTAACTGAGTTTTTTAATAAAAAGACACCAAGATTGTTTACCTTTATTTAACTATCTAAACATTTCTAGTTAAGTACAGCATTCTCGCTAATCCGCCACCATTAATAAGATCCTACAATGTGTTTCAAATAAGAATAGGAACGTCAATGACCCGCCATCTGTCAAATGTCTCTGAAAAGTATGAATTGCAAAGAAAACTAAGTTGCATATTAAATAACGGTTTATTTTACTTTGTTTAAATAAGTCTTAAATCAAATTTAAATAAAAACATTCAATAGTAAGTAAATTAGCTAAATATAATATTAAATTATTTTCAGTAATTTATTTTAAATTTTTAAACCATACCATAACACTTATATCACTCAATATTTGTAAATAATATTTAAAAAATGATAATCTTCCTTTGTTCACTCCACCTAATTGGTTTGAATTGACAGCTATGACGTCACAATATGGCGCTCAGTCGATTAATCGCATTGTACGCTGGATCATTGAAATCGGGAAATGCATCGTATCCTAACACAAGGAACGTGCACAGCGTTGACAATGCCATCTAGTGTTGGATATTCGGAACTTTAACGTTATGAATACTTATGGCTAAATAATAACACCCGCACAGGTTGATCTTTATGGTTAAGCAACACTTGCCAAGGTTGGTCTGTGGATGTGCGATCATCTTAACATACCTAGTTTCGTCCATGCCTCGGAAAGCACGTAAAGTCGTTGGTCCCGGCTGTCATTCGTAGATTTTTAGCAGTCGTTAGGTTGTCAGAAGCCAGTAAATCTGACTCTAGTCTTACCAAGAAGTACCGTGATACCCTGTTAGTTAATTGGTTGTGGAAGTCTGGTAGGCAGCCGCTCTAAGTAAAATACTGGTATTCAGCTGAATCCGGTTTGACTGGACGCCGACTCCAATGTAGCTGGGAATAAATACTTAACTTTGACGCTTCTGTGCTGCCGCCTAAAATTCCTGCGCGCTCCCCATACAAGGTTATTTGTAAAACACTAATAACCTCCAGCGGGGTGAAAGTATATCTCACCGGAAAATGACTCCGTAAGATTATAATAAATCGTGATAAGATAATAATTTCTCGATATATTATGAAAAAACCGTTTTGTATACAGTATAATTATCTTATTTAGAAAAAAATGCAACAATGTTACGGCGCGGCGTTTGCCATCTTCCGGTGACATAGACATGATTTTAAATTACTTTATCACCAATCCCGATAACTCGAAATAAATATATCAGCTGTTTTATATATTTTTATTGGCTCAATATTGCGAGTTATCAGGGTTGGTCTATGTGTTTTTCTGAACAAATAGAAAAGCTTCATTTACCTAGACTGAATCAAGGATCATTTAATGAAAATATTTTTCTGTTGTTTTCAGTTCGCTAGCTGACCCAATCTCTTTAGAGTTAAAAACTGAACCACTGAATGAGGAAGCCTCTTCGTAAGTTACGATTTATTTATTAAACTAGCTGTCCCCCGCGGCTTCGCCCGCTTGACAAATTATATACTAAAGCCTTCCTCGAGAACTGCTGTACCCGTTGGCGAAAACAGCATGAAAATCGATGCAGTACTTTTTGAGTTTATCGCGAACAGACAGACAAAGGTGGCGGAAGACTTTGTTAATATTTAGTGATTATCATATTAATTGCACTGTTCAGCGTACTACCGTCTTAAGAATAAAGGACGTATGAACACAAAACGAAGTAAAGAAATAATTAATAATTCGACGCCTATATGGAAAAGATTAGGCTGATTGGTTTCTATACATAAAAATCTCATAATTATATAAAAATGAATTGCTGTTCGTTAGTCTCGCTAAAACTCGAGAACGGCTGGGCCGATTTCGGTAATGCTTTTTTTGTTTAGTTCATCAGGATACAGGGAAGGTTTAAAAGCAAAAAAAGGCCAGTTGACGGGGGCGAATCCGCGGAGGACGTGTGCGTTCGCGCAGCGGAATGTTGTTGAATTTAAAGATTTTAATTATGCAGATATTTAGTGTATGGTATAAAAAAATTTGTGCACGCAGCCATTGTGGAGAAATTCACCAAAAACTGATTCCGCCGGGCGAACGTTGTCCTGGCGGAACTTTTTTTAATCCATAGACTTTAGAAGAAAAGAGATGTGTCCAAAAATTTGTGTGTTTTTGGACACATCTCTTTTCTTCTAAAGTCGTAAAAGTGTGTAATTGTGTATGTATGAATAAAATTAGTGCATGCATAAACTTCGGAGAAATTCAAGTTTCCGCTACGCGAACGTTTGGCCATTACCTAGTTTTCATATAAAGCGCTTACATAGAGAGCTGTAGATTTTTACATACGTTGTTTTGAATTTGTTTATATTTGTTTAAAAAACAGATTTAGAAAAAATCGTAGGGCTTAAAAGATAAAAATATAAACGTAAAATACGCTTATTAGGTCTTAGTACTTAAAGTATGCACTTTGGGGTCTAGATTTTCACGTTTATACAAACCTTGTAAGTGTCTGCTACATGTTGCCAAGTATCAATGATGTTCCGTTAGTAATTAAAGAGTTATAGGACAATTTACCATGAATTTATCACTGTTTACAAAGCAGTCAAATATCACGACGTTCTAAAGGAATTGCATGGTAAAATGTATGCCAATAATTAGTGTATTCATTCAACTATTCACATGCAAAATTTCATGTCATTAAATTCAGTAATTAAAGAAAAACAATTATAATACTGACGAAGCATCGAAAACCTACATAACCCGACCAAGTTCGGATGGCTACAAAAAAGCGGCCGTGCCATATATCTTAGAAACGTTCTTAAACTTGCAATATAGTATTTATTAATATGGTACAGTTACGTACACAAGCGTTAGGAAAAAATAAAACAATTGCATTTCTTGAATGAAAATTATTTTTTTAATAATAACGCCACTATCTACGATAAAAATAAATCTTCAATTAACAAGTACTTCTCTATTTAAATATTCGAGTACAAAAATATTTTTAATTACATATAATACTTAATTATGTAAGTAGGTAATTATGATAACGTTAACAAACGCTTGCAACGACAGCAATAGACTTAAATGTGTTTTAACTAAAATAGGTTTAATAAACGATTATGAATAAAAGGGTAAGTATAATATTTCGAGCTTCAATAAAAATTAAAATCACATCACATAACTAGACTATTCAGTTGTTTAGATTTGACCAACATTAAAAAAGTGCTTATAAACTAAAACATTGGTATAAAAAAGGTATTTTCAAGAAAATATTCTTAAATGAGTAGCAAATACAGTAAATAACCTCAACATACATAAGTCACTACCAGTACAACGGTATACATCAATTAAAATATCGATTCAAGAAGTAGTTTTTTTTAAGTTATTAGATTGTTTGATCCACTAAAGTTGCTCGTGCATGCCTAGTCCATTGGTTAAATAGTGTAATAAGCTACAATATGATAAATATTTACCTAAACAGTAGTAGGTACTTACATGTGGTAATTATTTAATTTCCCTAAGGGGTCTATAGTTAGAATCCTGATCCGTGAAATCTTCAATAGAAATTAGCTGTATGAATTTTATTTGTCTTAAATAATAGGTATATCTAGATTATATCTAAAGTCTCAAGCGCATACTTAAATAAAGTACCTACGTAAATAGTACCTACTTTCTGTCATAGTCAAATACATTTAAAAAAGTAGGTGTACAAAAATAAATGACATTATTATATCGAAACAACAATTGTGTTATCACCTATACCAATTCAATACCGATATTATACTGTATTAAAAATATTTTTGTACTAGAATATTTAAATAGAGAAGTACTTGTTAATTGAAGATTTATTTTTATCGTAGAAAGTGGCGTTATTATTAAAAAAAAAATTTCATTCAAGAAATGCAATTGTTTTATTTTTTCCTAACGCTTGTGTACGTAACTGTACCATATTAATAAATACTATATTGCAAGGTTAAGAACGTTTCTAAGATATATGGCACGGCCGCTTTTTTGTAGCCATCTGAACTTTGTCGGGTTATGTAGGTTTTCGATGCTTCGTCAGTACCTATTATAATTGTTTTTCTTTAATTACTGAATTTAATGACATGAAATTTTGCATGTGAATAGTTGAATGAATACACTAATTATTGGCATACATTTTACCATGCAATTCCTTTAGAACGTCGTGATATTTGACTGCTTTGTAAACAGTGATAAATTCATGGTAAATTGTCCTATAACTCTTTAATTACTAACGGAACATCATTGATACTTGGCAACATGTAGCAGACACTTACAAGGTTTGTATAAACGTGAAAATCTAGACCCCAAAGTGCCTACTTTAGGAACTTAGACCTAATAAGCGTATTTTACGTTTATATTTTTATCTTTTAAGCCCTACGATTTTTTCTAAATCTGTTTTTTAAACAAATATAAACAAATTCAAAACAACGTATGTAAAAATCTACAGCTCTCTATGTAAGCGCTTTATATGAAAACTAGGTAATGGCCAAACGTTCGCGTAGCGGAAACTTGAATTTCTCCGAAGTTTATGCATGCACTAATTTTATTTATACATACACAATTACACACAAATACACACAAATTTTTGGACACATCTCTTTTCTTCTAAAGTCTATGGATTCACCTTTCGCGTGTCTTATGTTACATAGTTCGAATGCTCCAAATGTCTTATGTCGGACAGTTACACATAAGGGCTTGGTCAAGATTGGTCGATAAATATCTGTGGTTGTGTTGCAAGTAGTAATACGTTCTGCATTTATATGGATGAAATGGTTCTTTCACTCTCTATTTTAATACTTTTCAACAGCAGCAACATCATTTTAATACGAACTAAACAATAAATAAATTCATCTGACATTCCACCGTTTGACGTTTGCCGTGTTCATAAATTTGTGCGTGACCGGAGAAGAAATAAACGATGAATAGAGGCAGAAAACGGTAAGTTTTCTTATAAAAATCTATATAGAATTACTGAGAAATAAGTGTAGATTCCGTATTGAGTAATTGTTTTTCAAAAAGTTATGATTATACAGGCGAAAAAAGTAACGAAAGTTTAGACTTAACCTTTTTTCTCCATAATGGCCGTTGTGTTATGACATATTTCTTTATAAATATTTTCGTAAATAGTTTGAAATACACACAAGTAGTTAGCATATATACCTATGAACATAATAATAGTAATAGATACTAATATAATCACGTAAAGACATCATAATTGTGTGTCAAAGAGAAAAAGTCTTAAAATTGGCGCCAAAATCATGACGGTTGGCCGCACGTACGGTCTGCAAAAAAACTTGAAAGATTATTTTTAAATGTTGGTTGGATTTTTATTATTACGTAAACATTTCTTAGCGATTTATATCGGAATGTCTTACGTGGAGCATGTTCCCGATTTTTATTTTTTTATTATTATTTATTTTTTGTTTACTTAGGCCGGTAATGTGGTCGGGTTAGCTGATCAGACATTGTACTATTAGTGAAGTTTCATATTGTTTTTAGAATGGCGAAATACGCCGCTACGGAGCGGTCCAGGAGTGTGACCCCCGTAGCGGGTATAGAACGCGGACCGAACCGGCAAAGCGCGGCTCGGCGGGCCCTATTATTAGAAAGGCTTAGGGCCACCCCGGTCCGCGATCTGCAGTCCCCACCGCCACGGTAAGTTTTTTTTTAATACAGTTGCTCAAAAAGTGGTGTATTGCAGGGACGTATAGCGTTCGGGATGTGGGCTAATACATACTAGTGCTTCTTTTTTACCTTTCCCGAACTCGTGCGTTCTCTTTCCCAACTGTCAAAATAATGTCTATTAAAAAGAAAAACCAACCATGAAGTTTATACTAAAGACTTTTTTGATTCATACAAATACGTATATTTCTTAAAAGAAGCTACTAATTTATTTCAATATCAGATTTAATGATTTAATTGAATGAGTTAGGTTAGGTTTCATTTCATTTCACCTCATTAAATTTATTTTCATCTCATATCAATAAAAAAAATCTACCGAAGACTAAGCTGTATGGATAGTTCCCTTTGCCTACCAAAACGGGTGAAGAAAAAAAAACTGCTTATATTCTACGGTTGGCGCCATTTTCCAGAAATTTTCTTTGCGAGTTTACTTGTTTGTTGTGTTATTATTATTTTATTAAATTGCTTCATTTTTTCGCAACTGTATTAAAAATAGTCGTTCAGTACACCTGCGGAACCGTCATTGCAACTTGTTCCGACTGTCAACCCTCGCCTTCGGCTGCGCCTCGGCTCGGGTAGACATTTGTCGGAACTCTTTGCAATGACAGCCTTTCCGCACTTGTAATGAAATATACTATTTTCATAACGTTACCTACTATATTTATTTAGTTACAGTGGAGTAATTTGTATTTCTTACATTAGCTTCCACGCGCTCCCCGTTCAGGCGACACCTGGAGGGTCGCTCGATGTGCGCGGCGACTCCGTGCTGCCCGAGCAGACCCCCGGTGCTCGCCTGCGCATCGGAGACGCTAGGCAAGCCAGCCTGGATTTGTCTCTCTGGTAAGAGTATCTCCATGGTACGTGGGTGGCAACGTACATGGTAATATGGTTATATTCTTACGATATTGTATTTACTCACAGTTCCGATGTGGTTGAGCGTGTGGAGGCATTGGACATGTCCGAGGACGAAGCAGCGGAGTTGCTGGAGTCGGATCCCTGGCATGTAAAGAGGTGGATGCGGGACCTGCCGGGGACCAGCGAGCTGCCGGGGGCTAGCGAGCGGCTGGGGGCCAGCGAGCGGCCGGGGGCCAGCGACACGCCGGGGGCCAGCGACACGCCGGCGGCCAGCGACACGCCGGCGGCCAGCGACACGCCGGGGGCCAGCGACACGCCGAGCAGCAACACGGCTTTTCTTGCTCCTCCCGCGCCTAGCGCCAGATCTGAGGTGACTGTCGCCGCCGAAGTTGACGTTCGTCCATCAACTTCGACGGTGACAGCACTTTCACAGGCGGTACCTAGGCGTGATGGCAGTGAATTGGACAGCGACTTCGATGACGAATTCGATGCCCCGGTCATGCCAGTTGTCGGGAGGGATCTTCCTGACACCGAGGAGTTGGACGAACCGTTACAAGGTTTGGTAAACGAGATCGATACGGGGATGGATGACGCTGCCGATTCTCTTTTGGGTACGTCGGCTATTTTCACGTGGTCACCGGACTTTGATTCGTTTAGGGGTGTTCGTGGGGAGTTCTCAGGTCCTACCCCTGGGCCAATCAAAGACTACGAGACGCCTTATGATGCCTTTACCGACATATGGGATGAGGATATCATAATGTTGATCGCCACGGAAACTAACCGATATGCCCATCAGACAATCGAGACCATGCGTAACGCAGGGACTTTGAAACCATCATCTCGCCTTCATTCGTGGACTGACACTAATGCAGACGAAATAATGGTTTTTTTCGCGATGTTGATGTATATGGCTACCAACCCGCGTACGTTGATAACTGAATATTGGACATCAAACGAAGTTCTCCAATTACCGGGGTTCAAGAGTATTATGTCCTTTAATCGGTATACTCTGTTGAATAAGTGTCTTCACTTTGTAGACAATGTCGCTGTCGAGAGTCAGCAACTGTCTCAATCTGGAGTATCTTCTTCAGCAGGTGTGTCACGTAGGCTGGGTAAGTTGGCACCTATTATTGAACATCTCGGAAATAAGTTCGAAGCCTTGTACAACCTAGGACCTGACATCAGCATCGACGAGTCTTTGACCTTATTCAAGGGCCGCTTGTCCTGGGTCCAAACCATAAGGTCAAAGGGTGCGCGATTTGGAATAAAGTCATATGAGCTATGTGAGTCCCGCACTGGCTATATGGCTAAGTTCCAAATCTACACGGGCAAGGATGACAGTTCCGATGATGATTTATCACTTGGCGTCAATTTGGGGGGGAAGAGCACGAAAGTGGTTCTTGAACTATTGCAAGGTCTTGAACATCGGGGGCATTGTGTGGTGATGGATAATTATTATAATTGTCCATCATTAGCACGATACCTCAAGAGTTTGGGCTTTGATTGTTTAGGAACCCTTCGTGCAAACCGTAGAAACGTCCCTAGTGACATAAAGGTGTCGCAGAAAGTGAAGAAGGGAACTATTATATCTCGCCATTCTGGAGACGTATCCATCATTGCATGGATGGACTCCAAGATGGTGAATATAATATCCACCTATCACAGACCCGATACCTATCTTGGAACTAGGGCTGGTAAACCGATGGTGAAACCGGTATGTGTAAAAGATTACAACAAGTCCATGGGGGGCGTTGATCTCAAAGATCAAAAACTCTCCATGTATCTGTTGGAGCGAAAGAGAGGCGTGAAATGGTACATGAAATTGTTTAAAAGGTTACTGAATGTGAGTATACATAATGCGCTTGTGATGTACCAAAGTTCTCTGAAACGGAAAACTGATAAATTGCCTGTGACGCATCGTGAGTTCCGCTATGCGCTTGCTGAATCTCTACTTAAACGGCATCGCCCCTGTTCAATAGAGATCAGTCATGCACCAGTGGAAAACGTGCGGCTGAGGCGAAATATCATGCACGAGCCAGAGCACTTGATGGGACGTGAGAATACAAAGAGATGTGTGATTTGTCAACGGCAGAAGAAATCCAAAGCCGTTCACTCAAGGTGCATCACGTGTGACGCTTATCTCTGTTTTGGGGACTGTTGGAGAATTTGGCATTCTGCAACAGAGCTCCCAGGCGTAGATATACGTGGGCGGAAACGGAAGCGCAAAGAGTAAACGTTTTTGGGGTGTGGATGTGGATTACGACTCTGTTTGAATGTGATGGTGATCCGGGGCTCTCGCATGAGGGTCACGTTTGGACGGGACGCCTAACCGTTTATGTATCTCGTTTGCTACTCCTTTCGTTGCTGTTTTCGGGGGCGTTACGGCTATCGGGGACGAAACGGTAGCGTGGTAGCGCCTTTTGGCGTCTTCATTGATATCTGACCGATATCAGTCTGGGTTTGTGCATTGTGGATAATATCTTACGGAACAAATCTGATATATTGTAAATAAAACCCACTATAGGTACGGGACAAACCTTTCTTTAAACATTTGTAAATTTTGCTTAAGTCTGGGTGAAATCGAGACAAACCATTCAGTTTACTAGCTGTTACAATAAAGTGTACCTATCTTATTTTTTCACAACATAATTATGTTCTTATATGTACGAAAACATTTGTAAATTTTGCTAAAGTCTAGGTAAAATCGGGACAAACCTTTCAGTATACTAGCTGTTACAATAAAGTGTACCTATTTTATTTTTTCACAATATATGTTCATAAATGTACGAAAACATTTGTAAATTTTGCTAAAATCTGGGTAAAATCTGGACAAATACTAGCTGTTACAATAAAGTATAGGTACCTACCTTATTTTTTTGTTCATAAATGTACGAAAACATTTGTAAATTTTGCTAAAGTCTGGGTAAAATCTAGACAAACTTTTCATTATACTAGCTGTTACGTGTACCTATCTTATGGTTTTTTTGTGTACAAAAACATATATTTTTATTGTTTTATTATTTAATATACATTCCTTGAAAAGAAAATGCATTTTATTTCAAACCTTTCGAAGTCCTTTCTTAGATATCATTGGGAAAGGAAGATTGCTGTTAGTAAGTAAATAAATAATAATTATTAATTTATTTTCAAACATAAATAGCAACAATCATAACATAAACGTCTATATCTTTTGATTACGTAAACAAGGTTGACGCCACATCAACAAAAAGGTGATTTTGAGATACGGAACCCTAAAAATGAGCTATAAAAAGACTTGATCGAAACCACGAGCGAATACGAGGGCAAAAATTAGTACATATAAATAAATTAGTTCATAATTCACATAAATATCTACATTCATAAAAAAAACAATACATACAGACGAACCTCCTACTATCCTGAAGTCGGTAAAATAATAACATTATTTAGAATAAATTAACATGACAAACAGAAAATTTATCAATTATAATAACAAGATTTCCTTGAAAATAATGGTAAAATAATAACATTGAATTATTTTCGTTCGAGTTTTTTTGGAAACCGTACCCGCGCCACTGTAAACTCAAAGATGGCCGTCTGCGCCGGTCGGCGGTCACAAATTTTATATCAGTTGACAGAAAAAGTTGTTGTGTCATGCAAATAGTGTGTTTAGTAGTGATATGAAGTATGTTATGAATGTGTAAACATATGTGCCATCGTGTTCTAGTGTAGTTTTGGTGAATATATTTGTGAATTCGACGTATTATGATAAAGTGTGAAGGTTATGTGAACGAAAATTATCTAATTGAAAACATATCACGTCACTGCAAAGTCAGGTCAGTTTTATTTCATTACGTAGCGGTTTGAGTAGATAGGAAAACTAATGAGGATTCCGGGAAGGTATAATTTATACTGTGTTATTATCGGTTTAATGGTGTAATTTTCGTTTTTCTGAAGGCCTTCCCAACGTTTTTACCTAACTTGTAAAAGTCTCGACACTTGGCGTAATGTTCGTTTCCGCTGGCCGACAAGCGAAAGGTTAAAAAAAGTTCCGCCAGGACAACGTTCTCCCAGCGGAATCAGTTTTTGGTGAATTTCTCCACAATGGCTGCGTGCACAATTTTTTTTATACCATACACAATTATACGACGTCATACACTAAAATATCTGCATAATTAAAATCTTTAAATTCAACAACATTCCGCTGCGCGAACGCACACGCGGGGGACAGCTAGTATCTTATAAAATGTTATCGTAGCCTTGAAAAATTTCGCTCTGTATATTTTTAACCAGCACAGACGCTTTATTTTAATCTCCAATTTTTCTTATTTCAGTTCAAATGACACACCAGTAGCACAGCGTGACACTAAGAGTTATAAAAGAAGGAAAACGAAACAAGCGACTGAATCTGCCCCGTCTGCTCCAAATGCCCCACAAGCTGCAAATGCCCCACCCACTCCAAATGCCCCACCAGTTCCAAATGCCCCGCCCGCGCCACCAAAACGACAGTAAGTACACAGTATTTGTCTATACAACGTGTAACAGAATAAACTTAATGCCTGGAAAGAGGTCATTGTACTCATGATTATGAACAACGTTTACTCTGGGGTCTACTTTGTTCATAATGATGAGAACAATGACCCCTTAGGGACTACTCACACTTATTCAGCTCCATTCGCGTTTCGCTGAACGATTTTGGTCACACTTATACAGTTCCGCTTCTATCAGCCGCGTACAGCGTCATAAGAATGAGAAGGCGGCAGCGGCAGAACGCTGAACTCTATATATAGCACTCGCATGATAATAACACATTTGTCCTCATTTTATACTTGGTTGCCGTGAAAGCTGAATAGATGCGGAAAGCGAACGGATGCGCACGCGTCTCCATACAAAATCGTTGTTTTCTAAGCTGAATAAGTGTGATGGCATTAATTCTGTAACACGTTGGAACTATGAGAACAACCTCGATATCGCAAAAAAATAAATGGACTGCCGCCTCATACATTAATGTGCGCACAATTCGAATAAATGTACGTGCGATTTCGAGGTTGGTCCTATAGTTAAAGTTGTTCATAATGATGAGCAGAATTACCCCTTGAAGAGTTATTGCGTTTATTCTGTTACTCGTTGTATCTTGCTTTGCTCACCCTACTTAACTGGTTTGAATTGACCGCTATGTCGTCACAATATGGCGCTAAGTCGATCCTATTCTTATTTGAATCGCATTGTAAGTTTACTTTTGTAGTGGGGTAAGTTCGCGCACGCACAATGTCACACATTTCTACATGCGCGAACTTCCCCCACTACGAAAATCTTTGCCAACCTACGTGCCGGTAATTGTAAAATAATTTATATACGAACAATATTAATAAATTTCTAGAACATTTATTCAACAACGATATTTAAATAAATATAATTTTCTTTGTTCCAGGTTACGTCTGTTAGACGGCGGCGATATCAAAATGGAGCAAATAGAATCTGATGAAGGATTTAGTTAGTATTAAGATAGAGAGAGACACACTGCCTATTGTCAATAGGCAGTGTGTATGTGATCAAAATTATAATGTTTTGCTACAGTTGGACTATTTTAAAGTTTGGAATGTGCAGTGTAACTCAGTGTCCGACCGAAGCTTCCGTTTCAGCCAAAAGTTTTCAAGAAGACGCCGAAATCGCAAGTTACAAGGTTATTTTCCTCATCTCTAGATCAACTATTCGATTTAAAAAATATCTTTTCAAATAAAACGGTCACTATAGATCTATAATCATGTAATTTTTAGCCGATCTTGAGATGTATTTACACAGCCAAATGTCGACCTTTTGAAAGACTATGGAGACATTCCCTTGGAACGATTTCCAATTTTTACGTGGGCGAAGCCGCTGCCCATTTAGTAGTTTAATAATTGTAAAAAACTGAAAACCCAGAGCTGCCAGAGCTCTCTTATTTCCTCACTAACAAAATGTACTATTAACATACTTATACCTGCTAGCTTGGTCGGAGGGAGAAAATAAGAGAGGCCTGGCAGCTCTGGGAGCTTAGTTTATAACTATGTATGGATTTCCAAAACTTTAAACTGTGTTGCTAACTGAGGTACTATTTTAGTTTTGTATCGCGTTTTTATCATGTTCTTTATAGCGTGTGCCGTTCGGCCGAAACCTACTATTAAGTATAATTTCATTCCTATGGAAATGATGATTTGTTTTCTATTAAATAATTAATTTTTATTGTCTGTCTGTCAAATTTTCCCAATCAACCTTGAACCTTAAAACTTTAGTGATAAAATTGAAAAAATATTGTAGAAATTTGACAGATTGTTGTATCTTGATGTACTGGCGTGATTTTACACTCTCCGTTTTTAGGCGTTACGCGGTGTATGGAAAAAGTTGTTAGAGAAAAATATAATGAATGTTCCGTCTCATTTTGAAAAGCCTCAATCACTATACATTGTTGATAGATTGGGACTGAGAACTGCGAACGTCGCTTAATAATTTGTAGAACAGCGGGTCAAAAAATGCCACTTTAGCAGAATCAGAAAGCACATCACGCTATACGTCACTGTAAAATTTTCCCAATCAACCTTGAACCTAATGCGTTAGCGATAAAGATGAAAATGAAATTTGACAGATTGTTGTGTGGTTAATATTGATTTTAATATGATTCTGCTAATGAGACATTTTTAGCCCCTGGACCACAGAAAATTGATTATTATGAGAGAAGCTGAAGTTATTTTGAGCATTGTCTTTGATTGATACGCAATAAAAAATATGAAAATGCCTGGAAAAAAAATGGGAATGTTCCTCCTGTAATAAGCGTGGTTTTATTTAGTTATTGCCCTTTTTCTAATTGTGAGAGTATACGAGAAGTTTTTTTTTCTAATTTAAAAAAAAGCCTCTTCTAAGGTTTTGTTGATTCGTGATTTTTTTTAATTATACAAAAATGAGAGAAATTATACCTAATTTTATAGACTGAAAACGATAAAAAAAAAACAATTGTTATTATGGATTTTTTAAAGTTTGTTCACTAATAACAAAAGGTAGGTAATTGGGGCGTCTTTTTGAGTTTTTTTTTTTATCAGTACCCACACCTAACAACACCACTGCATGACAAAAAAACCATCATCAAAGTAAATGAATTTCAGCTATTTCGATTTAAAATCCAAACTTCGTAACCAATTTTGATACAATATAAATGGAACCAATCGAGAAGTCGGGATTTTTTTTTTAATCGGTTATAAATGATGGAGTTATGAGGTAACAAAAAAGAAAAAAAATACAACAGAATTGAGAACCTCCTCCATTTTGAGAAGTCGGTTAAAAGAAGTTTATTCACATTGTAAAAACTGCCAATACAACTACCTTAATTATCCAAACTCGTACCTACTACAATACAATTGAAGGATAAGTACAGAGAAAAAACAAGAAATTGTACACTATTAATTTTATTTTTTTATTTGCAATTGCCAATGTATCTTAGTACTTAATTATATAAGGTAAACTTAGCGCCTATAGTGATATCTAAGTTATTTTTTTTTTAAACGTTGCCCCACTAGGAATTTCTCCTGTATCGTGGGTGCGTTTACAAACATACAAAGTCACATACACAAACAGCCAGACCCGGAAAAACTATCTGTAGGCCATACAAATATTTGTTCCGTGTGGGAATCGAACCCACGATACGCGACGCAGCAGTCGATCGCTCAACCACTGCGCCAACCGTGCCGCCGATTTACAGACAAAACGTTTAATACTGAACGGATTTTGATAAAACTTAAATAGCCGTATAGCTTTTATAGGGGACCCCTGGGAATCCGACAAACGTTTTGCAAAGCAGTATCGAACTATCGAAATTTTCGGATTTTAGAGTACTGCCTAAGACTTCCTAGTCTGGAATTTTTAACAAAAGAGTACTTACTTTGTAATCCGACGAATTACAAGTCAAAATGAAGAGATCCTATCTGAACTACATATCATCGGCACGGATTTCGTAGCGGTGCCCCGCGCGGTAAGGCGGTTTACGTGTGTTTAGCATCAACGGATTTATTAGAGTCCAATGCGACATGAGATCCGCTTCACCGCCTACCGCAGCGGTTCGCGGTGCCGTGTGTTAATGGCCTAATAAATTTTATGTAAAGTGATATTAATGCATGTCCGAGTACAGGGGGCGCCGGATTACTGGGGGTAATTTGTACATTCAAATAACGCATAGGCTTTATAAAGGGTTGTTGTACTAATTCCAGGAGTGTGGAACCGCGGGCGACAACGGATTTAACTAAACCCTTCTTCTTCAATCTCTATTTTCACCACTTTAACTTGGCCAACTTCCATCAGACTGTTTCTGAAAAGAAGAAGACATTTAAATTAATCATTAAAAAATAATCTTTTACAAATATATCTGTCCCTCTCACGAGCACGCTGTTTTCTATGGCAGCTGTATAGTCGTGTAATGTGACGTCACAGTTCGTATCGGACTTCTCTTTCTAACTGTAGTCTTTGAAGCTATATCTTAATATATATAAATCTCGTGTCACAATGTTTGTCCTCAATGGACTCCTAAACCACTTAACTGATTATAATAAAATTCGCACACCATGTGCAGTTCGATCCAACTTGAGAGATAGGATAGTTAAAATCTCAATTTTTTGTTGCAATATTATTTAGGAGCGGAAAATGTGACGCAGACGAAGTTGCGCGGGACAGCTAGTAACTTCATAAATGATGACGGTATTTAAAAAATAATTTCATGATTGTTTACTAGACAGGCTAATAAGTATTTATTTTGAAAAAAATAAAAAATCGCATGCATATTCCCTATTTAAACTAGACGATGCCGGTGCTTCATATTTACCTACCATGAAAAAAAAAACACCGAAACAAACTCAGAGGTTTGTAGTTACTGCCGTTTCTTACTCCGTATCACCTACGGAATTACGATTAGACCCAAACTAAAAATGAGTGCCAACACGATTTAACAGTATAACTATCGAATTGTCATTTAATTCTTAGTGGTTAGGTGATAGGTACGGAGTAGAATACGCTTGCAACTAAGCCTAAAACTACAGACTTCGGGCTTAGAGAGTAGACACCCTTTTACCCTAGCGCTTTTGAAGTCCATACAATCGTAAACATGGCCCGGTAAAATCATATGAGCACCATATAGGTAGATTTAAAATGAACGGTCTAAATAGAGCAGGTATTGGTCAAAGGCATGTATCGCGTAGCTCAATTGAGGCACTTGTCTCATCACAGGTGATGGGTAGGTCCCATTTGTTCTATGGAACATGACGTAATAGAACAAATTGAGAAAATATTGTCCCTATTTGTACTATAGAACTACATACTAGCGTTTGCTTCTGTTTTTATTTGTCTGTGAATGCACAGAACTAAATGGGAATCGCTTTTCCCAAGTTCTTCCATGATGAGATAAATACTCGAATGAAAAATCCGTTAAAATTTCTATCGTTGAGTATCTAATCACCAATATCACAAGACAAGTGGTAGCAAATCATTCTCGAGTGGCCAGTTTACATATCAACTTCAAGAAGTTTATTACTTAGTTTGTTCTATGGAACAATTTGACACAAAAACGTGACAAACTGTTCTTTTACGTCATGTTCCATAGAACAAATGGGACCTACCCCAGGTGATCAGGGGCCCGAGTCTGCTATTACAATAGTGTCAGAATGGTCGATCACTGATTTCAAAATGGTTGATTTTGACAAGTTTGGTAATCTACTAACATAATGGAGTCATTATAACATTCCAATGCTCAACCACTGACACGCCATTGAAAGAAAGCCATATGAATGGTAATCTCGTACATACTGACAGATTTAGTATTCACGAACTTCTCACTACTTCAGATTGCTTATAACACTAATAAATAATATGTAAAACTAAATATAATCAAATCTGGCATGAATAAATGCTTAAATTTAGCTAGGTTTTATAATAATGGCAATACAGCATTCCTACCGCAATTCTATTACGAGACCATTGACGTGCCAGTGACCGACCGCTGACGGGCCAGTGACCGTGCCATTATGAATTTAGCAGATTACGAACTTTTAGCAAAATGACAATGACATCGTGTCGGAATGACAAATTTATAAAAATAGCAGACTCGGGCCCCAGCGAGTAGCGAGTACCAGCTACAGCTCCAAACTCGAAACAGGTTGGCGGGCAGCGAGTTTCGATAGTTTTGACGCTCGGCTTTAAGCGAGTGCTTTTGTGCGACGGGCTTTTCCTCGCAATACTCGTTCCAGCCCGCACTATAGCTAGAAATTACTGCTGGTTGGTGAGTTCTGACCGACCAGCGAGCATCGCCGAGCGAGTATAATCTTTGATAGCTCTTATCGCTGCCAACTTGAGGTAAAAGAGCCGCTCGCCGGCAGTGTGAACAGCCAGCAGTGCTATTCTGTAACAACATTTTCGTGTCTCGACAGCGGAATCCGAGGTGAGTTTCAAATTCGTATAAATATAAGACCTTATGGTGTGTGAAATAAAGTTCACTTTGTAAGCTTAGTCACTCAGGTGAAGTCGATATCGAAATGGTTATTTACAGAATAGACTAGCAGCTATCGACTATTGTATGTGTCTCTTTTACTAACACGAGATCGTAAACGGAGATTGAATCACGAGAGCAAATAGTCGAAAGATAATGGCTTCCTCGCCGGCAGTGAGACATGTCAAAGTCGATAAAAGTCATTTATAAACATCGATTAACTACCACGACAATTAACATTTAAATGATTTAAGTATTTGTATTTTTCCCGAATTCTATGGATATTTCTCTTTTCTGAGGTAGTGTACATAGACTTGGCCCATTTTGAAACAGTTCCTTTAACTCGAAATAATCTTTCAATTCATATTTTACAGCATGATACAACATTGCTTTACTAGTATGAAAAAGACAAAATAAATCTCTTTCGCACTTAGGGGTAAAGCCATCTTCTGTCCCTTTCTACTTAGCTGTCAAATCGGACTTCTTATACTGTAAAAGGTTTAGCTTCATTGGAGTCTGTAATGTTTCTATTACCTTCTGTATGTTCACGCTGTTCATTTTGTCGACGTCTGCTGAGTCTTCTCTGCTCATTAATTCTTTGTCTGTTCCGCTCTCGATAGTTTCGATTACGTTCAGCATTGCTAGCAGCGATCGGCTGTAACAGGTTTTGTGGTAACCTTCTGTCTGTATTGTTTATTTCTTCTCTGCCCCTTTCACAGTATTGTTGTTGTCTCTGTGTATATGAACTTAGTTGATTATTCGGTGTTGCGTTACCAATTTCTTCAGTTTCGTTACTTTTTTGTATTAGAGTTTGGATTTCTTCTAAATTCCTTTTACGTTGCCAGCTGTCTCTTCGTCGCTGATTTATTAATTCTCTGTGTCGCTCTCGATATAAACGATTGCGTTCAGCATTTTTACTGTCCATTCTAAATTACAATAATATTTTTTATGTAATTATAATATTATTAAATAAATATTTTTAATTGTAAAAAATAATATTATCAATACCTCACTGGTATGGTTGGGCTCGAATTAGATGTACTTGGATCATAATTAATTTCAATGTTAATATCAACTTTCTCTGGCGTTGCTTGTGTACTGAAAAAGTTAAGTAAAATTTATTTATTACATTAAATTTTTGCTCAAATATGAGTCGCACACAGAAAGGAGACACGGCAGCCCTCTTCATTTATCCAATGACTACTACGAATTTTTGAAAAAAAAAAAGCAGTAGCCAGATTTAAAAAAATTGATTATCATGATAACGCCAGACGTTGTTTGATACACCCGGGAGCGAGCGCAGTCCGAGCCTTGAGTTCCAAGGACGGCGCGGGATGGAACGGCGACATTGATGATACGTAAACAGGGTGCTTCATAATTCTAATGTTTTATTAATTTATTTGTACCTATTATCTTAGTGAATTATTTTAAAATAATAGTCACGTCTAGAGGTAGTTTATGTCGGGTACCTGCATTAAGTGAGCCACCTATTTTAAAACGGATAAGATGGCACCTTATATATAAAACTCTTCCGATACTGGTGACTGCAAAACAAGGCATAGTCGAAACTACTGGCTTATTTCAGCTGAAATTTAGCATGTAGGTTCCTGGGTTACACTCCCCATTTTCCGAAATTCCTACGGGAACGGGAAAATGGGATATGCGTGTACAAAGATGGGGGCAAAAGCTAGAGATAAACTAGTTAATAAACACTAATTTATTTTATAACGATTCTACATTTGAGGTTAGAAATGTATAAAATATTTTAAAAACTCAAAGTTATTTGAGGTTAGAAATGTATAAAATATTTTAAAAATTCAGATTACAATTCATTTATTTCAAGCCACACATTAATTACATACACAATACAATGATGTCACTGAGTGTGTGACAGATACAGTCGACGTTGGAAGATCTTTTAAGAGATCCGGGTTGAATGTTTCACATCAGAACTTGCCTACATAGTTCCAAAAGAGTTATTTTTCAAGCAGGTTTCATCCAGTTGGCACTTATGGTGTCACAGATTAGATAGACTGCATCAAATCTGTTTATAGTACAAGGGCCTAAACACACCGGGCGGGACCGAATGGCATATGAAATAAATGTTTACCAAAGGACATTCAAACTTATTTTGCTGGACATAAGACATATATTCCAATGTTTTGAATCAGTTCCGTGGCATCGAAAGGGTACTCTTAAAACGGCATTGGAGAACGAGCTAAGGGATCCCGCGGAACGTCGCTGTGGTAGGCCGCCGGAATGCTACAGTTTGCGCCGCGGGATCTAAAAGACTAGTGTGCGCTGACCGGTGGCATATCCCTCTGCCATTCCGTCCCGGTGTGTCGGTCTTTATGGTGGACGACAAATAAACTTCCAATAAAATACATAAGCCTTTCCCTTACACCCCTTCGTAGATACTTACAATTAATTTATTATGAACCGTTTTTCATTACTAGAGAACGTAAAGGATCACAATAGAAGTCAATTCAGAACTTTGTCATTATTTTCTGTTTTTTTGATAATAAGAAAGTCGATAAATAAATGTGGGTCAGTAACCGTTATTGCACGGCAGTGGCGTAGCTATTTTCAAAGGGGCCCTGTATCAAATATTTTGGGGCCCCGTTTACAGGGGTCTTTGTTTTTTAAATAAGCCCTACTAGTAGGCCCGGAATTAAACTTAGTTCCGCCCCTGGGCACTGTAGAAAATGCCGCCCCAACACTTAAATTTTACTTACAATTAAATAACTTTTACTGCAGATTTTTTTACGAGAAGATTTTTCCTTTTGTTTATAATTTAATGTGACAGTGCGACTCTGAATATTATTTTAATGAGTCTTTAAAACGTGAAATAATTCATTATTTATTGAATTTAAGTATTTTGATTATTAATTGTAACTAAATGTGTCAAAATAATATAAAAAACTTAGATTTCACAAATAATAAATGGAATTTCTTGAATTATGTATTAAACAAAAAACGATTAATTAATTATATTGAGCAAATTATTTTGATAACAATAAATTGCCGCCCTGAGCACTAGGCCCAACTGCCCCTACTGTGAATCCAGCGCTGTCTACTAGCTCAGAAGTGTATCTTGACAGGGAATGAAGGTGACGGCGGGACTGAATGTTTAGCTTTGCGTCCATACGTCGGGGCCCTTATAGTTCGGGGGCCCTGTATCCGCAGTAGCTACGCCACTGTTGCACGGGTATCTGACGTCTACCATAGTAGTTTAATTATGTACTTACACATAAAGTTGTTCCGACTGTTGATAGTAACTCGGGGCTTCCGCAATCGAGGACTCCTCTTCTATACGTCTCCTGGACAAAAATACATGCACGCATTAAGAGAGGCTCGTGGTTGATCATCAAGGTTAAGCATGATGCCGGGGTCAGTCCGAGGATGGGTGACCATTTATAATAACATAGCAAGACTCTTCCGTGCCTTGTAAGGTACATTGAGCCGAAAATCTTACAGTTTAATCTAATCAAATGGAAAATATTGCGTCTCAGGGTTTTGGATTTTTTAAACATTTATTTAACCTCATGGCACTTGTCTCACCGCCAACGAGGAAGCGATCAGCTATCAACTACTTTCTCGCTGAGGAAAGAGACAAAAAATTTATGTCACCGGAAAATGGCAAACTCCGAAAGATTGTTATAAATCTTTATTAATTAGATTATAATTTCTCTATTTATTATGACAAAATCGTTTTGTGTATAATTAATTCAACAGTTTCCAATATTTCCGTGTCTTATTTAGAAAAAAAGTTTACAATTTCACGCGATATTTTACACTTTCATGGACACTAACATTAGCATAGTTAATAACGGGATTGTTACCATGTACATTTGTTGTACTCTTGAAAAAAAATGAGAAAAGAACTGACGAAAAATTCCAACTCTGGGGTGTCCAGAATCATGCCCTGGACCCATGGAAATCGTTTGTGCGTCGATCTTAGATACACGCGGTAGATCCCGTGTGAGTCAGACATTTATAGTCGATAGCTTGCTATTCGCACTGCCGGCGAGAACTCTCTTACCACTTGTCGCAGCGACAAGCGCAGCGACAAGCGCAGCGACAAGAGCTATCAAAGATTGTATTCGCTCAGCGATGCTCGCTTGGCTGTCAGAACTCCCGCCAAAAGATCAAACAGCGTTAATTTCTAACCTAAGTGCGGGCGGAGCGAGTTATACGAGTAATAAGCCCGTCGCACAAAAGCACTCGCTTAAGGTGGAAGCTCCAGGGTAGCCCGCGAAATTCAAATATTTTTATATTTTTTGCAATTGGCCGGTCAGTGTGAAGCTGTATATTGAAAAAAATACGATTCGCGGCCGTTACGCAATTTATCTAAAGAATTATACCCATTTTAATTATCAGTATAACCCTCTCAGTTCATACAACTCGATTGAATGACTTTTTCACGAAATAACATTCAATCGAGTTATTTGAACTTAGAGGGTTATATTGATTATTCAAATGGCTATAATCCTTTAGATAAATGCTCTTTACTGTATTCTGTTCAACATACAGCTCAACACTGACCGGCAAATTGCAAAAACATAAAAAAAAACCCTGGAGCTTCCACCTTAAAGCCGAGCAACCAAGCTATCGAAATTAAACGCTCGCTACTCACCGACTGCTTGCAAACTTATTTCGAATTTCAAGCTTTACTCGCTTCTAACTGATCGTCGGCGGTGAGAAAATTGCCTTTAAACGCCATTGACCCACTTATGTATCAAACAAAAGCCTACTTTGTATGCCAATGTCTTAGACATGTATTTATTTCACATGTTTGTCACAACAATCATGTGGAAGAAATACCCAAGTAACAATAGTTTAAAGTTATCGGAAAAATCGACCCATAAACCTGTTTTATTAGTTGCTGTTATAGCGGCAACAGTAATACACAATCTGCAGAGGCGTAGTTAGTCTCAAAGGGCAAAGGGGCCAAGTATCAAACATTTTTGGGGGCCCCGTTTTTTGAGTATTTTTTTTTTACAAAACTAGCTAAGGACTGTCTTGGTAGGCTATGGAGCAGACGGCGGGACTAAAATTATAACAAATATGATATTACAGTGGGTGTAAAGAAAGGCTTGTGTTCTCCTAATAAAAAAATAAACTAAGATTCAATTTCGGGCGCCGTGGAGACCACTTCAAAATAAATTATGCCGGAAAGTATTTATCGGAAGAGTTTGAACATTTAATCTGCCGGTGGGTAGCTGAATAGAAAAATAAAACAAATTAAACTCTTTTGTCTTTCTCTATTCATAAGCCTAATAAATGTATATAGCTTTGCGGCCACATGTCGCGTCGGGGCCCTTTTATTCCGGCAGCCCTTGTAGCTACGCTGCTGACCATCTGTGAAGGTTTCAACTGTCTGCCTATTACGGTTCTTGAGATACAGCCCACTGACAGACAGGCAGACGAACGGAGAGCGTAGGCTTAGTAATAGGGTTTCGTTGGTAACCCTATAGATGTGGGACCCTAAAAATAAAGGTGAGTTCAAAAGTGCAGGATAATGGGAAAAAACTTAGCGCTACAACTTACTCATTCATTTCGTCATCGAGTGGTTCGACCTTTACTTCGGTCGAAATAGGGTCTATTTGAGTTTGTACGCTGAAAAAAAAGGAATACTACTTAATTACGTTTACAAATTATAATCCAGTTACTAAAGTTCAATTTTTTTTATCAATAGTATGGAATATTTGGCTATGTAAGTGCCAGCATAATAAAAAAACCGGCAAGTGCGAGTCGGACTCGCCCAATGAGGGTAAAAATGTATAGTTTTCAGATTTTATAAAATAATAATAAAAAATTTATTGAAATAACATGTTTACAAAAAAGTGTACATTATAGTGCAGTTGTATATATTAATCTAGATCTACATTAGGATAATAATTATCTAAATTTAAACTATGGAAGACAAATATGAGTTTACAGTCAAAAATAGAACTCTGAAAGTAATGTAGTGCGTTGCCTGATCTAGGTTTACTTAAACCTGTGTTTCAGGCCACCTCTCTGCGAAAGTATTTGTTAAATGGGAAAGTCATTGAATTAAATAAAAATAAAATATTTTCAAAATCTAAGCAGATACAATATTTTGCATAACCTTATCATAAACTACGCTTATAGATCCTGATTTAAATCTACAACTAAAATACTAATTTTAGGTAACTACAGTTAAGTCAGCTACTTTAGTTCAGCACCTCTAGTAGTTTTTCCGTGTCCGAGTAATTTAGTTTTGCTAAATAATCAAATAACATTATACTACACTTATAATAACTTACATTATATATCTGAAGCAATTTGTTAAATTTATTATATAAGAATGGTCCTAGAAATAAATAGAATCTTTTTGAGAAAGCATGTTTAGTTTGATGGTTCGTGCAAACCAGATCCTTTCTTCTTTTTTCTGAAGGTACAGGTTTAAACTCTAGTTCATTGTGTTGTAGTAAAACTATACTTAAAACAAAAAGTTGTCGAACTGTTAGCACCTTGCATGCCATATAAAGCTGGTGTGTGGGAAATCTAAATGGGCGACGGGTGGCGACTTTTAGAATTGCTCTTTGAGCACGTTCTAGCAGTAGTAAGGTTGATTTTGCGGCACCACCCCAAGAAGTTATGCAGTATGTAAGAATAGATTGACACAAAGCCAAGTAAACCTGTTTAATTAATTTAAAATCGGCTATGTCCCGTAAATTCTTAAAAATATATATTAATTTACGCACTCTAGTGCATAATAAATCAATGTGTTTACGGAAATTTAGGTTTGTGTCAATCGTGACGCCTAAGTATTTGATGTGGTCAGCTTTAATTAAAGTGGGACAAGTGCATGCCGTGTCAGCGTTTGTATTACATTTGTGCGCGTGAATGTTTTGGTTAGTAAGCATCTTGTTAGTATTTCTCATTGTAAATAGAATAAATTTGGTTTTATCTGAATTTAACGTTAATAAATTGTTATGTAGCCAATTACACACCATATTAAAGCCATTCTGAGCAAGTTCATAGACATCAGATCTTGATTTACCTGAGAACAGTAGAGCTGTGTCATCCGCATATGACATAATTAAACCATTTTGAAGTTGTAAGCGGCAAAGGTCATTAATATATATTAAAAATAATGTGGGCCCCAAAATACTGCCTTGTGGGATTCCATAATTACTATTTTTGAGTTCAGAGCTCGTGTACTGACCGATTTTTAGAGACTGGTAACGGTCGCTAAGATATAAGATTTTGTCCTTTTCTTGTAGTATGAGACGGTATTACTTGCCAAATTTCTTAGTTCTAGGTCACCGGGAAATATCCTATGGTGTCGCGTGTGGTAATATACGTTATTACGACTTATGTAACCGGCCGTATTTTTTTTTTTCAGTTGACTTATAAGTTTGATTTTTTGACAATTTCAAGGGAATGTAAACCTGAGTATATGGTTTTAATTTCAGCCCGATACCTCCACGGGTTCCCGAGATAAAAGGTCTTGCTAGACAGGCGTACAGACGGACGGACAACAAAGTGATCCACAGGGTTCCGTATTTTTCTTTTGAGGTACAGAACCCTAAAATTAATAGGTACATGATAACTTACCTGTTAAATCCCTTCACAGTTGACGGTTCAATTGAGATTTCAGGTTCCTCACTGAAATAATGAGATCTTTATTAGAATACTACATTTTGCTCGCGACTCCGTACGCGTAAATTCCTACGGAAACCATTCCCGTAGGAATTTCGGGAAATCTTTCTGATTGCTCCTCTACTCTGCCCAATAAAATTTAGCATGTTAGGTACATGCCAAATGTCAGCTTCCTACGACCAGTATTTTCGGCTGTGCGTTGTCTGTCAGAAACTCTCTCAGTCAGTAACGGAAGAGTTTTATATAATACTAGCTGACCCGCGCAACTTCGTTTGCGTCACATTTTCCATTACTGCTCCGCTCCTATTTGTCTTAGCGTGATGATATGTAGCCTATAACCCTCCTCGATAAATGGGCTATCTAACACTGAAAGAATTTTTCAAATCGGACCAGTAGTTCCTGAGATTACCCACTTACATACAAACTTACAAACAAATGTTACCTCTTTATAATATTAGTATAGACTAGCTGACCCACGCAACTTCGTCTGCGTCACATTTTCCATTAATGCTCGGCTCTTTTTAGTCTTAGCGTATATAATATATATATAGCCTATAGCCTTCCTCGATAAATAGGCTATCTAGTACTGAAAGAATTTTTCAAATCGGACCAGTAGTTCCTGAGATTACCCCCTACATACAAACATACAAACTTACAAACAAATTTTACCTCTTTATAATATTATTAAGTATAGATATCTATCTATATAAATTAAAAATGAATCGCCGAAATGTATGTATGCCCATAACTTCGAAACGAATGATCCAAATTGGACAATTATTTTATAGTTGTGTTAATAATTGTCAGGGCGAGGTGTGCAAGAAAATTTTGATAAAGAAGATACATCCGGGCGGAGCCGGGGGAGGGACAATATCCTAATATCTATGTTATTCGGTTACTGAGTGAATGAATGACAGACAACGCACAACCAAAACTACTGGTCGTAGAAAGCTGCCCGTAGGGTCCTTGGGGAGTTTAGGGGAGCTGTATGTAAGAGAGGATTTCCCTCAATAGGCTAGATTCCATCAGCCACAAATTGCAAAACTATTTAGTCCGTCAGTTAGAGTATTGAAAAATAATGGACACGTATTTTTTGTTTTTGTAAATCAATGAATATTGATCAAACGCATCAAAACTCGGGAGTGGGGGCTTGTGACGTCACGACTCACTAAAAATTATACGAAGGTGTGACGTATTGAGAATTTTAAAAGCGTCGTAACTTCGTCAATTTTGGTTCCCGTAACAAAAGAAAAACACGGGTCAAATATTTTTTGATTATCTAACTGACGGACTAATTAGATTTTTCAGGACATAAGCCTATTCCAACGGGAATGGGAAAAATCGGGATATGCACGAATAAAGTCCTGGGCAAAAGTTAGTATAATATATGTATTAGGACTTATTAATCAACTAGCACCCACTTCTTCGTGTAGCTGCCACTACAGTTCTTTAGGGGTTGGTAGCCAAAAATTTTGCCACTTTCACGTAGGGTTGCCACCCGTACTTTATAATAAAGTATTGTACCTACGTTATTTTAGGTTATTTATTGTACTTTATACTTTATGTGAACAATAAAGTACACGAAAATACTTTATTTGGCATGATTTGGTTTCTTTGGGATATGGATATCTATATGGAGAAAATTCTAATGAGTTCAACTTTATAATGAGTAATACTGTATTTCTTACGATTTTACTGAACTTTGAACTGCACAAAAATGGCAGCAAGTGTTTAGCAATGATATTATTTTAAACTTGTATAAAATCATTTCATTGTTATTATCTAAGTATTCCCGCCACGTCAGCAAGCATTCACAGAGAGAGTTTTTCTGTGTTGAATAGCAAATGGCAAGACGAAAGAAATAAAGAGTCTCTGAATTTGATTTAAAACGAATTACCTACTTATTTATTTTAATTTAAATATAGACTGTAAAGATGATACAAATTGCGCAAAAAGTTGTTAAAATGTTAAATACATATTTTTAAAATAATAAAAAATAAATTGTACTTTATTTTAATATTATGTAAGTACCTACTTTTTATCCTACCTAAAATAACAAATATACTTTATTGCAAAAAAAAACGGTGGCAACCCTACTGCCACGGCATCTTTGATGGTTAGGTCACTTCAGCTGCAAGTTTTGGGGGCACAGAGGGCGAGAATAGTTTGTGATTCGGCTCCATATCATTTTTTTTATTAACGATGGTTAATCATCAAATGACGCCTCCCGCTCTGGGCGGAGCAGAAGGAAGTGTCAGAGTCTTACTGACTAAACTCATCCGTGTTCCTCCTAATGCCCTTTGCCTTCCCGGTGACTCCACAATTCCACATCTACACCCTGCAGTTAAATTACACTGTAGTGCAATCGGCCCACTGTACTCAAAGCACAAGTTATTTTAACTAAGATTTTTAAGAAAACTCTGATGATAAAAAATATAACTTACTCATGGTATTCCACGGGTTCTTCCTTCACACTCAGCTCCTCAGTTTCTAGTTCTACTTTTATTCTGAAAAATTAATGCATTTTGAAACTATTTGTGCATGTTTTTATTTACTTTCCTACATCTTAGTGATAAATTGATCATTATTATCACCCCACATATTATAAAACAAAGTCCTCCCCTCCGCCGCGTCTGTCTGTCTGTTCGCGATAAACTCAATAGGCTAGTTTCTATCATCCACAAATTGCAAAACTATTTAAAACAATTTTTTTTTTGTTTTTTGCAATTTGCCGGTCAGTGTGAAGCTGTATGTTGATCAGAATACGATTCGCGATTGTAAAGAGCATTTATCTAAAAGATTATAACCATTTGAATCATCAATATAACCCTCTAAGTTCATAGAACTCGATTGAATGTTATTTCGTGAAAAAGACAATCAATCGAGTTGTATGAACTTACAGGGTTATATTGATAATTAAAATGGGTATAATAGGCTAGTTTCCATCATCCACAAATTGCAAAA
This sequence comes from Ceramica pisi, assembly GCA_963859965.1. Taxonomy (NCBI): domain Eukaryota; kingdom Metazoa; phylum Arthropoda; class Insecta; order Lepidoptera; family Noctuidae; genus Ceramica; species Ceramica pisi. The sequence goes on along the minus strand of OY982556.1, from coordinate 5,266,455 downwards.
CTATTTAGTCTGTCAGTTGAGTATTGAAAAATAATGGACACGTATTTTTGTTTTTGTAAATCAATGAATATTGACAAAAATAAAACGCATCAAAACTCGGGAGTGGGGGCTCGTGACGTCACGACTCGCTAAAAATTGTGCCAGGGCGTGACGTATTGAGAATTTTAAAAGCGTCGTAACTTCGTCAATTTTGGTTCCCGTAAAAAAAGAAAAAATACGGGTCAAATATTTTTTGATAATCTAACTGACGGACTAATTAGATTTTTTCAGGACACAAGCCTATCACTGCTGCACCGACTCTCATGCTGTTTCCACCAGTGGATAGAGTGGTTCTCGAAGTTGCGTGGGTCAGCTAGTAAATTATAATTTAAATCTTAATTATAATTTACTAGCTGACCCACGCAACTTCGTCTGCGCCACATTTTCCATTATTGCTCCGCTCCTATTTGTCTTAGCGTGATGATATATATAATAGCATTCCTCGATAAATGGGCTATCTAACACTGAAAGAATTTTTCAAATCGGACCAGTAGTTCCTGAGATTACCCCCTACATACAAACTTACATACAAATGTTACCTCTTTATTTAAATATAGATTAGTATAGACAAGCTATGCCCTACGGTTTCACCCGAAATTTTCAGATGTTTTTTTTTTTGCTCGGCTCTAAAGTATCGTAGCGTAATTCTTCTTTCAAACCTTCAGAAGTATTGCGTTTATTCTGTCACACGTTGTAGGTATATGTAACCGGGAAATTGAAAACTCCGTAAGATTGTAAAATATCGCATGAAATTGAAACCTTTTTTTTTTTAAATAAGACACGGACATATTGGAAACTATTGAATTTTGATGGTTTTTTTTAATGAAAACGTTGCCCCACACTTGGAATTTTCCTGTATGCGCAAACATACAAACTCAAATACGCAATACAACTCTGTAGGCAATACAAATATTTGTTCGTGTCGGAATCGAACCCGCGACACACAGTGCAGTAGTCGATCGCTCAACCACTGGGCCAACCGTGTCGACAAATATTATTATACACAAAACGATTTATAATGAAAAAAAAACGTTTTATTAAAGACTAGCTGACCCGCGCAACTTCGTCTGCGTCACTTTTTCCATTACTGCTCCGCTCCTATTTGTCTTAGCCTATAACCTTCCTCAATAAATGGGCTATCTAACACTGAAAGATTTTTTCAAATCGGACCAGTAGTTCCTGAGATTAGCGCGTTCAACCAAAACCAACAAACTCTTCTGCTTTATAATATTAGTATAGATTGCATATACAAAATCTACGTTCAGTTACGTATCCTGATCTCTCTCTCGAATTAAGAATATAATTATGAAGAGGGTACCTAATGCAGGCCACTGTATCATCTCTATCGGTTGAAACAGCCCAGGTACCTAATCTCCTGGTACAAACTAATCTTGAATCAAAATCAACAAAACCAACTATCGAACGAATGGTGCTGAATCAAGTGGATTCTTAATTTCGTCCAGAACTGTCCAAAAAGAAACACATTTTCTCTGATTTTTACTGACAATATTGGTTATTGTAGACCACTGATTAATTTAATTTGTTTTAACATTTTATAATATCAAAAAAGTTTTACTGGGTTCATAGAATCGATTTATTAAAGAGGAGCTCGTGGCTAAATTGAAACAGCCGCACGGGCCGATCTTCAAGGCTAAACTATAACAGACGAACGCATCGATCTTCAAGGTTAAGCAACGCTTGCGAAGGTTGGTCTGTGGATGGGTGACCATCTTGACATACCGAGTTTCCTTCGTGCCTCAGAAAGCACGTTAAGCCTTTGGTCCCGGCTGTCATTTGTAGATCTTTGGCAGTCTTTACGGATAGTCAAAAGCCAGTAAAATCTGACTGAAATCTTGCATTGAATGAGTTGTGGAGGTCTGGTAGGCAGCCGCGCCACGTAATATACCGGTATTCAGCTGAATCCGGTTTGTCTGGAAGCCGAGCCAATATAGTAAGGAAAAGGCTAGGTTGTTATAATGGTCACCCATTCACAGACCGACCTCGGCAAGCGTTGCTTAACCTTGAAGATCGACGTGTTCGGCTGATATAATAGCCACATTGAAACATAATACCAAATATTCACCTATTCTGTTAGTAAATCAGTTTACTTATGGATACAGGTAACTCTCCGGAGATTACTCTCCTCCCAGTAAATCGAAAAACAATCTAGTCATTCAATCAAATCCATACTTCTATAATCCATAACTATAACTATTTAATTATATAATTTCAAGTTTCAACATTATACGACTTCAAAATTAAACAACTTAAAACATGGGGCTGACCTTTTGCTACTGCGGAGAATCATTCAGAAAAACGCGTCATAAGTACAACGCCATCTATCGATCTACAACGTAACTGAACTGTCTTTATACTCTACTCGTAAGTTCAAACTTAGAAGCTTACACGTTACGATGAATAATGATAATATAATAAAATGTTCACTATTTTTGCTACATTTTAAGTTTAATTAAAAAATAACTCAAAAATACATTGTTTCGGGGTCTTTTCACACATTTCTTATTAAAAAAATTCTCAATAGATGGCATTGCAAGTATCTGAAGTCTCAATGAAAACAACCTATTTTAGCGCTCGATGAAGTTTCTTCGTAAACTTTAAAATTCGATATCTTTTGATTTTGTGGGTCGATTTTGATGAAATAAACACTAAATGTTGCTCCGATTATCACTTAATATTTCTAAGTACCTAAATTTTGAATCCAATCAGTGGTTTATGCGTGATGCTCCTCCAAACGCACAGACATACAGACGCACAGACAAACAGACAAACAGACAAACAGAAAAGAATTTCAAAAACTGCTTTTTTGTGTTCTATGTAATTTTTCTGACATTTCTATGTATTTTTTATGCGAAAATATTCAATGTACAGACACGGCAACTCTACGATTTTATTATATGTATAGATTTATTATCTTACGGAGTCTGCCGTTTTTCCGGAGACATAGAAGAAACACTTGATCCATCTACGACCGCATCATCGCCATCAGGTGAGATACTGGTCAAAAGTACCTATGCCTAGATAGACCAAAATAAATCAAACTCACTCATGAAGGACGTTTGGCTGTCTGACATACTTGGCACTATCGTTTGTATCTTCATTAGAACTGAAACAAAAAATGTTTTAAGATAAAGAGAAAATATATGTTTATTTCTAACAATGCCCGCGACTTTGTACAGGCATGTCCTGTTTTTCTTGGTCCCGTAGGAATTTCGGCAAATCCTACCCAAGGAACCTACATGCCAAGGCAGAGAGTTCCACTCCTTTGCTGTGCGTATTATAAAAGACGTTTGAAAACGCTTAGTGCGAATTGGTGTAATAGCAACAATGTAGGGATGGTAAGTTTTTTTTTTTTTTTTATCAAAACGGGGAAACTCTTGGCCCAAATCTCACCTGATGGAAAGTGATGATTAGGCCGAAGATGGAAACGAGTTTCACCCCGAATCCTCTTACACAGAGGAACTGGCATCATACCTCTAACTGCCGGAACACAACAATGCTGTTAACATTTTTGTTATGGCGACAGACTTAGACATGATGGTGGTAGCTTGCCAGGCGGACTTAGAACAAGTCCTACCACCAACCAAACCGAGCAAAAAAATTTGCCCCCACTGGGAATCGAACCCGGGACCTCTGGGTCTGAATCAGGTGCTATAACCACTAGACCACGGAGGCGGTTAGTGTCACCTGTTTAGCACCACCCGGGGACCACGTGTAGGGACTCGCTGAAGGGTATTCTCCTACGGACGCGGGTGACTCGGCTCGAGTTGCAGAGCGTCTGGATGTCCGATAGTAGAAGGGGGCCGGTGGAATTAGGTCGTGGAGTTCTTGGGCACACTCACCGAAGTACAAACTGTAGAAGACCGACAAGCAGGCAACCTTGCGGCGATGAGCCAAGCTGTGAAGCTTGGAATCCACCAGTTTTGCAATAATGTAATTGATATAGAACTTATAATTTCAACGAGAGGGAGAAGCGTCGTGATAGTTTTATAGGGCACCAAATCGTCAAAAATGTTTCAAATGAAAAAGTGCGTTTCTTGGGAAGAAGAAGAGAATGTTGAACCTGGTGTGCAATATGTGCGGATCAACCATAAAGGTGCCTCCACCAAAGATGTGCTGCGCAGCTATGTTGCGAGTATTATATAGTATGTAAAAGCTAAGTTACGAAACTATTTAACCGTTTCCACCGATGCTGAACGATGTAGCGGGGCTAGTCAGATGTGCTGTGAAAATTTGCCGCTGCAAGGTAGCTGTGCGAGCGGATCACCGCCGTGTCCTCGAAGCGGCGATCGGCGGCGACCTCTCGCGTCCGGGCCTGGTCCAAGCCATGGTCCGGAGCGAGACGGAATGGGACGCCGTCACCTCCTTCTGCGAAGCAGTCATGCTAGCGAAGGAGGTGGCGGAATGGGGGAGGGAGAGATCGTCTCGTCCCGGCCGCCGTGGTAGACGCCGCGGGCGTCGGAGACCACCTAGTGACCTCCGGCCACCGTAGGCGCGGGCCTGTGGACGGCGAGCTATGGATGACTCGCCGTCCGTCCGTCTCATGACGACAGGCCGTGTCGACGGCGCGTTAGTGTTCCATGCGCTCCTCAAAGAGAGTCAGCACACAGAGGGGCCCGAAAGGGCCGACGCCTGCCGGAGTCGCGGGACTATTCGAAAGAGATACCGTGGCTCCGGAACACAAAGGGCACATGAATGAGCATGGATGGGGTTTAGTCAGTAGAAGTCTGACACTCCCTCCCACTCCGCCCAGAGCGGGGGAGGTCATTGGATGATTTTCCATCCCTAAAAAAAAAGTAGCTGTGCGAGGAACATGCGCAGCTCGAACTATGCGACGTTTTGACAATAGGGAAGGCACGAACTGGTCTGCACATAGCTACACCACTCGCGACTACACATAGCTTGCATCCATAGCTCGCACCGTAGCTCGCATCCATAGCTCGCATCCACATCACGCATCCTTCCATATACAAAACGTAGCTTACTTGAATCAGTGTCCACCAGAGCTATGCTATGTGGACCAATGAATATGATAGGTGGATATCAAACGCATCTATAGCAACGTTGCATAGCACATCTCTGGTGGAAAAAAGGCCTTACAAGTGTTACCTACCGTTCTGCCAGACTCGGATTCTTTCGCGATCTGCGTCGTTTCTTAGGCGGTTCCTGGTATATGTCAGCATGTTGAGGTACTTCCTGGTATACCTCAGCATTTTTAGCTACTTTCTGTTGTATATCAACATTCCGTGCAGGCTTTTCACATCGCTTGGCAGCCTTCCGTCTCGCTTCCTCCTGCAGTATCTCGATTACTGCCGTCTCGCTCACTCCGGTGGCTTGCGCCGTCCGGTAGTGTAACTTCGATAGATGTGACAGCTTCTGCTTTGCTCTCATCTTCTTTAAGAGTTCCAACTCTTCCTCGAAGTAATGGAATACTTTGGCGATGAGGGCTTTTGTTTGATCCTGAGAAGGTTTTAGTCAGTGTTTAGTATAGTGAATGAGAGGTGTAAGATGAATGGAGAAATTCGGAATGCGTACAATTACTGCAATAAAAAAAATGAGTGTGTAAGTCTCTCCTGAGACCGTAGCGTCACTCCTAAGTAATAAACGGTTGGGCCCCGTTGCTTCATCGTTATCCTCACATAGATTTATATATAAAACAGTAACACGAGGAGACGACTAGGATAGCTTTCAAAAGCTCCCACTTTGCGGACAAAATGGAATCCTACTAATATTATAAATGCGAAAGTTTGTGAGGATGGATGTAGGTATGTGTATGTATGTTTGTTACTCTTTCACGCAAATACTACTGAACCGATTACGATGAAATTTGGTATGTAGGTAGCTGAAGACCAGAATAACACATATCGGGATTTACACGGGAGTTACGAGAATTTATACGCGGATGAAGTCGCGGGCGGCCTCTAGTTCAATATATCTATACTAATATTATAAAGCAGAAGAGTTTGTTTGTTTGTTTGTTTGGTTGAACGCGCTAATCTCAGGAACTACTGGTCCGATTTGAAAAATTATTTCAGTGTTAGATAGCCCATTTATTGAGGAAGGCTATAGGCTATATATCATCACGCTAAGACCAATAGGAGCAGAGCAGTAATGAAAAATGTTACGCAGACGACGTTACACGGGTCAGCTAGTAATAATTATAAAGCAGAAGAGTTTTTGTTTGGTCGAACGCGCTAATCTCAGGAACTACTGGTCCGATTTGAAAAAAATCTTTCAGTGTTAGATAGTCCATTTATTGAGGAAGGTTATAGGCTATATATCATTACGCTAAGACAAATAGGAGCGGAGCAGTAATGGAAAATGTGACGCAGACGAAGTTGCGCGGGTCAGCTAGTAAGTGACATAAATGTTACATTACAACTAGAGAAATAACAGCATCTGATTCTCTCCTGAGAAAAAATGCTGCGAAATTGACGTTTTTCGAAAGTGACATTGTGCGAAAATGACGGAAAGAGAAAGTGGCATTCCGCGGAAATGACGTTTTACGAAAATTACGTTTTGCAAAATTGACATTCTGAGTAAATTACTTTTTGCGAAAGTGATGTTATGTAAGAATTACATTTTGAGAAAGTGACATTTTACGACAATAACGGCTATAGAACGTGACATTCTGCGAAAATTATATTTTGCAAAAGTGACTTTCTGCGAAATTGACATTTTGCGAAAGTGACATTGTGCGAAAATGACGGTAAGAGAAAGTGGCATTCCGCGGAAATGACGTTTTACGAAAATTACGTTTTGCAAAAGTGACATTCTGAGAAAATTACTTTTTGCGAAAGTGAAGTTCTACGTCAAGACCCTTTTGAGACACGGGAGTTTCACTCCACAAGCTTCCAAACTCGGGGCGGCTACTACGAAGATCTTTATCGAAAAACTGACCTTGGAATCAATTAATATAATGTACTTACCTCTTGAATCCCTTCCGCAGTGTGCGACACTTCAGAGTTACATTTCGGGCAAAATACTTTGATTTCTTTCCTACCGGTAGATGATTGCTTCGGTTCATGGTTCTGCAACAAAACAGAATTTCAATGATTGCCAAACTCTGCATAAATTTCTACTTTGTTCAAATTGGGAAACTAGTTTAACCCGGTCAAAATACATAATTATTAAAAACCCATCCGTGTTCCCCTGTATCGTCGGAGGCAATGGTATCTAGTTTGTATCTGTGGTCAATAAAACATTGCCTCCGACTGCGTGTCGGAGGCAATAAAGAAACTTGCAATTTTTTTATTTTTATTTTTTCAGTTTAAGCAATGATATTTGAGTCCTAAAATATCATTTTAAGCAGTCGGGTTTATTTTAATAACAATAATTTTATTTCCAACTTTTTAGTTATTAACAAATGTGAATATTAGTGTAAACCCAAACTAAAAAACTTTAAATCGCTTTATTTCCTAAAATATTATTTCAACTGAAAAATGGTTTAACAAACCTCACAATGATTTTAAATAGCTACTCGATGATACCCCACATGAAATAGTTTGTTGACTTTTTTTTTTTTTACAATATAGCGTCCAGTAGACGCCATATTGAATTTTCACTAACGTCATCGCGGACTAAGAGGAATCGATTGACGTGTAAATCATAAAAATCGGCCCAGGCGTTCGGCCTGTATAGTGCTTCAAAGTAACATACATACAAACAAACAAACATACATACATAGGCTGATAAACACATTACCACTCCTTTGCGTCGCGCAGTCGGGTAAAAATCTCAAACCGTGAAGGTTATATGTCAATTCAAGTACCTATTACAATAAAATGGCAATTTGATACTTTAACCCCTACCTATAACCCGAAAAAAAATACACTACAAAGTAAAAAATAACTTATCGCCATTGCAATCGCAGGAAAGCAAAATACTCAATTTCGTTTACTTGGATGACAAAAAACCATCGTCCAAGTAAACGAATTCCAGCTATTACGATTTAAAATCCAAAGTTCGTAACTGATTTTGATAATACAAGAATTTTTCAAATCGGCCTAAGTACTTCGATCAACTTCGGGAATAGTGTGGAGGCGCTATGATAGCGCATACGATAGTGTAGAGGGGCACTTCGCTTCGCCTCGCCTCGGGCGACTTCCAGCCGGTCGATTCTGTTGACATCTCACCGTGTTCACTTAGGTGGAGTGAACGACAAGTGAGCTGTCATTCTATCTTGTTTGTATGGTTTGACAGCTCACTTGTCGCTCACTTCGCCCACGCGTTCACCTCGACATGATTACAGAATCGCACTGCAGTTGTTGTCGGTTTTTGCGCCCGAGTCAAAGGACTCGAAGTGTCACGAAGTTCGAACACGAAGTGTCTGACCACACTACTCGGCACTTCGGTTCGCGTCGAGCCATAGTAAATACGCACGTATTTTTATTACGCGAGAGTACTTCGCGAGTAATCTGGAGGACGCTTATAACTGTTTTTTCTATAGTCAAACGTTTCAAGATACAGTACGATTATTTTATCTTTGCCCATGCGATGTACCTACGTAGCAATCGATTGCGCAGAATGACAATTTGACAAGAAACTTATAACAGCGCTTGCGCAGGTAGGTCGCGTATGCAGTCTCAGTCCCTCGTATACGTTTGATGCATACTTGTCTTGTGTCCCGCTTACTCAATGCAATACGACTGTTGGTACGAAAAGTGTTATTGTTTTAAAATATTTATTTTGGTCTTTCTTACTGTTTCATCTGTGTTTTGTGTTTTTTGTGGTGTATGTTTGTTGTTACTTTGTGACCTTGTTCTTGTTACTGGTTGTGTTTCTTGCTTGTTAATACAAATCGTGTATATCAGAAAAATATTCTACGAACGTAACACTTTTTTACGCGGTCGTCACTAAAAGCTAACTTCGCATGGGCAAAGATAAAATAATCGAACTGTACGTCAGTGCGTTATTTGCAAAAGTAACAGGGAGAGAAATTTGACACGAGTATTTATTGAGGTGCCACCAATGTAGTGTTGCTAGTTTAAAACACAAATACTACTTCGTTCTCATTCTTCGAGTTTGAAGCTGTGGTGTTTCTGTTTTTGGGATAACAGACAGTTTCAGCGATTGTTTATCATGGCTAAAAGGAAATCACAACTTTCCCGTCAGACATCCCAGACAAGAGCAGCTCGAGTACGCCGTACGGAAGAGTCTGCTATTGAAAATCATCAGCGCCTCTCGAGGAATAGAGAAAATATTTCGCAAGCATGCGCTGGAGAATCTATGTAGCTCCGAGCGTTCACAGCGGCTTGCTAACCAAAGCTGGAGAACATCGCAGGTCCGTGCTCGGGAATCTAGCGCTGAACGTGCGCTGAGCGCTCGCAGAGGCTCGCTAGCCTAGCTACATATCAATAAAAACGAAACCCTCCTTTTGGCAGTCAGGAAATAAATAGCACTCAGTACTAACCGAACCACACTCATAATTTTGTAGTGTCTAGTGTGTTGGGATTAATTAAACACACGCACTAACCTTTATAAAAAGTTTATTAAACAGGTAATATCTATGTATATTATATGTAACAAGATCACTGCGCGAGTACATAATATTCGGCGATGCGCGCGAATTAAGTAAGCGACAACGGAAGTGTTAAAAAATAACTTTATTCCGACAGAGTTACAGCGAAACAGTAATTGAATTCATCTAACAAGATATTGATCTTGTAGTACATCCACAGCGTGATCAGATTGACGCATGTTCTAGATAATTATAAATGCTGATCGCGCAGTGGGGAAATTGAGAAATAATAATCTAGTAAATACTTATTGTCTGACAAAGCTAATATTGGTAGGTTGGGGTTCCTTAACTCGCGCGAGCAATGTTGGATGCGGACTAGCGAGGGCGAGCGAGGGGCGCGGTTCGAGAGCGCGGGGTGGAGGCGGCGACAGCGCGCCGTGTGCCGTGCAGTTCTCCGAACTGTATTTTGTAGGTAATTTGGCAAGGCGGGCGCCGGGGCTCCGCTAGCGGCTGGACTGTAGGTATAGCTAAGGGTGTGTACAAACGTGCGGAAGCATAAGGCTGTGTACAGGTGTAAAGTATTTATGTTTTGGTTAATATTCTTATGCGTGTATTTATGTGGTATGTATAGGTATGTGAGATTTATTGTATATGGATTATTTGCATATATGTATTATTTACCTATGTAAATGTTAGGTATGTACCTTAGCTATATCCTACATCACTCCCCCGCTGAGACCGGTTCACGGTCGATAGTGAGACAGGTGTCGTGGGAATCTCACAGTTCTCCCGCTTCTTGTGGTGGTTTCTGGTTGTGATTGAACTGGCGATGGTGCAGATGGTCTTTGTGGTAAAGATGCTATTTTATGTGACAAAACATCATCGTTGCTAGCCATGTAAGCTGGTTTAAGCCTATCAATGGTTACTATAACCTGTTTTCCTTGGACGTCGATTTTAAAGGTTTTTGGTCCTCTTTCAATGACTTTGTGTGGGCCAGAGTACGGTGATTCTAATGACTTCTTTAAGGGTCCTTTTCGCAGGAAAACGTGAGTGGCTGTCTTGAGGTCTTTAGGAACGTAAAATATTTTCTCGCCATGGCTTGAAGTTGATGCAGGTGATAGCTTCGAAATACATTGTTTTAGCCGTGCTGCAAAGTCTGCTTCATCTATGCTGTGATGAGTTACTGGTTTTAAAAACTCACCAGGCCCCTTATTCACAACCATTCGATTCGATTCCGTGTCGGTAGGGAACCGAATTCGACAATCTCATTTCCGATTCGAAGAACTGTCAAAACGCTATTCACAGATCCGAACGGATGTGTTTTTTTCTATCCGATAGACCATTGTGTTTATGGGGAACGCTAAAAAATGGTAGTAAATAGATGATCGTGGTAGAAAATTTAAAGTAGTAAATAAAATTGGTTTATTTGAATATTTTGTTCCGTTTAAATATGGAATATACAGCTAGTTGCCTAATAGATAGCAAACGATACAAAATAATTTTATTATTAACCAAAATAAACTTTATTTCGAATAAACCTGCTTTGTAAACAGCAGTCTGTCAAACTGGCAAAGCGGAAAAAGTGTTAACTTTTAAAACTTTAGAACTATTTTCATCAACTAGCTATTAGGTACCCCCAAATTACCTTGTATTTCTACCTTTAGCTTACTCACTGATCGTCAAAATTCAATAATATGGACACACAAACTTCAAGTTTTGTATTCAAAAGAAAGGAAAAATAGTACAGATAGAAATAAATATTACAGATACAGTCAGTAAATAATGGGAGGTAACTTATTTTATTAGAAAACAATTTGATTTGACTTGGGTGTACATGAGATCTCACAGGTACATTTTGCTATGAAAGGTTTGTGTAGCAGGATTTATACTTTTGTAAAAAAAACTGTCTGACTTGACGGCAGTCTTCTCTTCGGCCAATAAAAGAGAAAGTGGATTCAGTCGTGTTGTTCGCGGCGCCTAGTAGTGATGCCAGTATTAGTTATCAAGTCCTTTTACGGCAGATGAGTGCGTTTCAGAGAAATAGGCCCTTATTTCTTCAATGAGGCTAAGGGCCATGTCGGGTGTTAACCTAATAAACGGACTGAAACCGCGGGTCGGCAAAAGGATTCGTCATATCCTAGGCTCTATGAAGAGACAACGTCTCCTGCCTCTGTTGTTCTGCGGCACATCGACGGTCTCTGGCTCGCACAATCACATACTCCATCTACCAAAATACCAAATTACGAGTATGTTATCTAAAATCTTGAACGAATATCACATTTCCGTAAACACTTTGTCTTTATGTAAGTAAGTTTGAATCGATGAAATACGGTCAATACATTAATAAAAATTCATTTACTTACTTCAGGCAGTGTTTAAAAAGTTTACAGTATTTTTATTTCACTGAAATAAGCTGGAAATATCGTTTATTTATTCGTTTTAATTTCTTTCGATATGACTCCCGATAGCAAACAGCTGTCGGAAAGATTCGAGTCTTCTTATCGAATTTGAACTGTCAAAAGGTTTCGGTTTCGGATCTGTGAATTGCGTTTGGAGGACATCTTCGATAACTTAGACGTTCGATTCGATACGGAATCGAATCGAATGGTTGTGAATAAGGGTGTAGGTAACCTTAGTGGCTCGCCGTACACCAATTCGGCTGAAGAAGATTGTAGGTCGTCCTTCCAGGCACTCCTCATACCCAGGAGAACAAGAGGAAGTGTCTCCGACCATTGTGCGTTGTTGTGGCACATTATGGCGGCCTTCAGCTGTCTGTGCATCCTCTCCACTAAACCGTTGCACTGCGGGTGGTAAGATGTTGTGGGACAATGGTAGGCACCTATGATAGACGAGATGCACTGGAACAGCTGAGAGTCGAATTGTTTCCCCCGATCTGTGGTGATTTTTTCTGGACATCCAAAACGAGCGACCCAGCCAGAAATGAAGGTACTAGCGCAGGTCTCTGCTGTGATGTCTGCTAGTGGATAGGCTTCTGGCCATCGAGTGAACCTATCCACTGCTGTAAGACAGTACCTGAAACCAGAAGAGGGTGGCATAGGGCCTATTATGTCAAGGTGGACATGGGAAAATCGGTTAGAAGGAACAGGAAATGAGGAAAGAGGAGAGTGGGTATGACGGGTAACTTTGTTTCGTTGGCAATCTGTGCATTGTTGAGCCCATGTTCTGCAGTCACGACGAATCTTAGGCCATACAAATCTTTCTGAAATCAGTTTTGCTGTTGCGTTGGGGCCTGGATGACTGAGATTATGCAGGTTGTTGAAAATTTGTTTACGGAAAGTTGGTGTGATGAACGGCCTAGGGCGAGAAGTAGACTGGTCGCAGTATATGTAGGCATCCATAGTTTTTACTTTTTCCAACTTTAACGCTGTGTTGTTTTTTAGTAAGTTCTGTAATTCTTGATCGTGTTCCTGTTCGTTCTGCAGTTGTTTGTAGTTGATGGTAGTGTCGACGCTCTCCAATCGTGAAAATGCGTCGGCAACTACGTTGTCATTTCCAGTTATATGGTTGATATCTGTTGTGAATTGGGATATGTAGTCGAGATAGCGATGTTGACGAGGTGAGCAATTGTCTCGGCTTGTTGTGAAGGCGAATGTGATGGGTTTATGGTCGGTGAACACTTTAAATGTCCTCGCTTCGAGCATATATCTAAAATACTTTATCCCTTCACGTATCGCGAGCAATTCACGGTCGTAAGTGCTGTAGTTGGTCTGAGAGGGAGATAATTTGCGAGAAAAGAATCCCAGTGGTTGCCAGCTGTCCTGTCTTCGTTGTTGTATGACAGCTCCGATGGCCACATCTGATGCGTCTGTGAAAAGTGCTAACTCAGCCTCTGGATCAGGATGCGCGATGAGCGTAGCTTCCAACAAGTTATTCTTGCATGCGTCAAATGCTTTTTGTATGTCAGCTGTTATGATAATAGGTGTTGTCCCTTTAATTTTTGGGCCGCTCAAAGCTTGATTGAGGGGGGCCTGAATTTGCGCGGCGCCTGGGAGAAATTTACGATAAAAATTTATCATCCCCAGAAATCTTCTCAACTCCTTAGCATTTTTAGGAAGGGGGTATTCCTGGATAGCCTGAACTTTTTCTGGGAGAGGTCGTATGCCAGCTGCAGATACGTGATAACCCAAGAAGGTAACTTCACTGACACCTAAGACACATTTGTTGGTATTAATGACTACGCCATATTTTTTAATTGGTCGAATATTTTTTTCAGGTGTCCAATGTGTTCTGTTTCCCCTTTTGAAAATACGAGGATATCGTCAAGAAATCCAAACGTAAAATCTAAACCTTGAAGGATTTCGTCTAAAAATCTCTGGAAGGTCTGTGCAGCATTTCTCAAACCAAAGGTCATGGCGGTAAATTCAAAAAGTCCGAAGGGTGTTGTAATGGCAGTTTTTTTAATGTCCTCTTTCATAGACAGGTAATTGATTGAAGGCTTTGACAAGGTCAATTTTTGAAAATATGGTGGATCCTGATAGTTGGTACGCGAAGTCGTGGATGTGCCTCACTGGGTATCGATCTGGTATTGTCCGTGCATTTAGTTGTCTATAATCGCCACATGGCCTCCAGCCATCGTCTTTTTTGGGCACGAGATGTAGTGGAGACGACCATGGACTTTCAGAGCGACGAGCTGTTCCATTTTGGAGCATTTGTTCGAATTCCTTTTTTGCGATTTTCAGACGGTCAGGTGCCAAACGACGCGGTCGTGATGATACCGGCGGGCCAGGTGTAGTTCTAATGTGGTGCTTAGTGTTGTGAATTGGTTGGTTTTGTGATCCAGCTGGTCTCGTAATTTCGGGATAACGTCGAAGCAAGTCGAGGTAAGGTGAATGACCTGTAAAGGTTTTCAACGAAAGCAGTTCATGCGTTATTTCGTGGGTTGAAGGCGCGCCGACGGTCAGGTTCGTAATGGAGTCAATCAACTTTTGTTGTCGGCAGTCGACTAGTAAGCTGTAATAACTTAAAAAATCGACGCCGATGATAGGTCTCGACACGTCTGCGATAATGAATTTTCAAATAAATTCACGGCGTAATCCGAGGTTGAGAGTAAGTTGGTAAGTGCCGTAGGTAGGTATCGATGTGCCATTTGCAGCAACAAGCTCATAATTACATTTTTTATTGTAATGCAGCTGATTTTTTAAATATGATCTTGGATAGGCACATACGTCGGAACCAGTATCTACTAAAAACTGTACGCCGGTACGTTTGTCGGAGATAAATAGGCGGCCTTTACAGGTTGAGCAGTCGTCAGCCACCATTACTGACTGCTTCTGAAGTTTTCCGGTTTGAAGTCGCATGGCTGATCACATTTAGTGGCCTTTTCACCAAATTTAAAATGGTACCAACAAGTTGGATGTACCTTCTTTCTTGAATGTGATCGGTTTAGGCGCGAAGATGAGCGGTCATTGCGACTTTTTGATCGGCTTAGGCGGGAAAGGTCGTTAACCTTTTGTGTTAACAGCTCCACTTGTTTCGTAAGCTCGGCCATTTGTTTGTTCATGGTAAGTAAATCACTTACCCCTTGTGTTGCTGATGTGGCCGCAACTTCATGACCTCTCGGTACGACATCGTGAATCCTGTCAGCAAGATCTGCTAAAACTTCGAGAGGCGAGGATGCTTGTGACGCAATTATAGATTGTATGTTACTAGGCAAACGGCTGGACCATATAGTTCTTAAAAACTCGTCGGGTACCTTAGGACCAGCAAGGTGCTGCAGGTGTCGCAGGAATTGCGACGGTTTCCGGTCGCCCAATTCCTCGTGGGTCAGGAGTTGGTGCACCTTCTTTTCATCAGATTCAGAAAGCCGCTTTATCAGCTCCGTCTTCAATTTGCCGTATTTGTCGGCCGTTGGTGGATTTACTATGATGTCTTCCACCTCCGCTGCGTATCTTGGATCGAGATGGCTTACGACGTAGTAAAATTTGGTAGTGTCCGCCGTAATACTGGAAATCGCGAACTGGCCTTCTATCTGCGCAAACCATAGCGCGGGCTTCTCGGGCCAAAATGGCGGAACGCGCACGCCTACACGAAAAACATCCTGTGATGTCGCCGAATCGGTTTTCGCATCGTTCATAACCTGCTCTGATTCACTCATTGTGTATAGCACTTAGGGTTTATTGAGTCCACGTTCTCCACACAAAGTAGGTACCTAGGTAGCACTATATAGCACGTGTTAAGTCTTCGGGGTCACCACTGTAGTGTCTAGTGTGTTGGGATTAATTAAACACACGCACTAACCTTTATAAAAAGTTTATTAAACAGGTAATATCTATGTATATTATATGTAACAAGATCACTGCGCGAGTACATAATATTCGGCGATGCGCGCGCGAGCAATGTTGGATGCGGACTAGCGAGGGCGAGCGAGGGGCGCGGTTCGAGAGCGCGGGGTGGAGGCGGCGACAGCGCGCCGTGTGCCGTGCAGTTCTCCGAACTGTATTTTGTAGGTAATTTGGCAAGGCGGGCGCCGGGGCTCCGCTAGCGGCTGGACTGTAGGTATAGCTAAGGGTGTGTACAAACGTGCGGAAGCATAAGGCTGTGTACAGGTGTAAAGTATTTATGTTTTGGTTAATATTCTTATGCGTGTATTTATGTGGTATGTATAGGTATGTGAGATTTATTGTATATGGATTATTTGCATATATGTATTATGTACCTATGTAAATGTTAGGTAGGTGGTAGGCTACAATTTCATCACAATTTAAAATGTTTACCGCCCAACGAATTGGGCACGGGTCAACTAGTGATATATATATAGCCTATAGCCTTCCTCGATAAACGGGCTATCTAATACTGAAAGAATTTTTCAAATCGGACCAGTAGTTCCTGAGATTACCCCCTACATACAAACTTACAAACAAATGTTACCTCTTTATAATATTAGTATAGATAGATAGATTATTTATTTAGGGTATTATTAAATTACAATGTTTACAGTATCTACAATATGTACAAACGCATAAAAAACAAAATAAATCATTGGGCATCAAAAAAATAATCCACATCGCTGTCAACGGCAAAAGTGCCCAGAACACTGGCCGACGCAGAAGACTCTATCTATCTATCCATTGCCACGTTGAATGGCAATGGATAGATAGATAGAGTCTTCGTAATATGCAGTTTTTTTTACTTTGCTTGCGTTAGAATGCGGATGAAACAGATTCTAATTTCAGTTGAAGAAATTATGTCAGACTTCTCGGCAAGCTTCTCTGAGGAAGTCAATACTAGTCTGAGGAAGTCGTGTCGTAGTATTGACTTCATCTGATAGTGGTAACACACATATACACACCATCACATACATACATACACACACACACACCCCCGCACTGACACACACACCATGCAAGTTGATGAATGGCAATTCTATCTATTTAATATTTAAACTTAATTTTAATTTTAGTTTGTCTTTTCCTTTTCTATTTTTCAGTATTCAATTTTAACCTATTTTTTTAAGTTCGCGTCGTTTTACACGCGCCATGAATCAAGGAATGTAATATTTCCATTCTCGAAGGTTCTGGAAATTACTGTGGGACTATAAAGGTGCGCATCGCGACTGGGTCAGTATTGAATTGGCGATACAAATAGAATTCATGTAAACGGCGAATTTAATAACTCTTTCAATGTGTATTCTCAAGGTGGCTATCCGTTTAGTTAGCTTCGCTTGACTCTTCTCCATTTTCACTCCTGTTTCAACACTTGGAGGCCTTACTAGTGTAATATTATATTTTTGTAGATATTGCTATATTATATGCTTAAATCCCCTGTCTGCCATAACAACCATACCACTTTTTAATGACTTGACAAAGTCACATATTCAAGCACACACGTGTCAGTTGTTCTGCCTCCAAATCCAGGAGAAATATACTTAACCAATCCGTTTGGTGTGCTGGATATTAAATATTTTATTGTGTTAGCTTTTTTATAATCTGACCATGTCAGAGCTTGGTCTACTGCTTTAGACGGCTTTTGTACCTCAACTTCAAGGCAGTCTATAATGCAACTCACATTATAATATTAGTGTCTAAATGCCATAGGTAAGTTCTTTTTAATCATATCCCTGTCTAGCTCTACAATAAAAGAACGCATAAAGCTGGCTATTAGTGGTACATTTTTTAATAACATCTTACTTAAATAAGATGCAGTGATTCCATAATCATCGGACAGCTGACTAAATTTGATATCCAGTCTTATATTGTTTAAACATACCAATATGTGATGCTTGGGAACATCTGATGGTGAGCTACTGTATGTGGCCACAGATGGTGTATGCATTGAAATATCACTGTCAGAATGCTCTTCCATCAACATATTTTGTGTAATTTTTCTTAGGTTGGAGACAGAAGGATGTGATTTTTTTACGGTTTCAACTTTCAATGGAGATGTGGAACTAGATATTATTGATGGTTTCTTGGGTGATAATGCCTGGTTTTTTGATTTTATATTGCTCTGGACAGATTTACTTCTGAATTTATTTGTTATAAATGCTTGAACTGCTTTATTAACCTTGTGCTCACATATAATTTCGGGCTCATTTTGTCCAACTGTTTGAAAATCTGCAAAATTAATTCAAGTTATTAGCTAAGTATAAAGTTTATAAACTAGGTAGGTACTTGTTGTTTAAAATAATTTGTGTTGTTAATTAATCGTACTACTTACTCAGACCAATAATGGTCTGAGACTACTTACTTGTATGAGGAGTATCTTTAAGAGACGAACTTGGAGCACAACTTTCATCTGGCTTATTCAGACACTCTTCTATTATCGCCATTCTTTGTTTTTTTAATATGTTTGATAGTTCTGTGCTGTTGTTTTCCGTTTTCTTGTCTTCTTGACATTCAAATTTACTTGGAGTACAACCTGGTATCATGCGCACTTGTGATACTTTTCCCATTATATGATACTCGGTATAATTAAGCATATTGGTTTGCAACTAGAAAAATAATAATACTGTTTAATTGAATTAATAAAGCACTAAAAAGATTCTAAATCATAAACCTAAAACAAAATACATAACTAACCTTAAATTAGTAATTCTCGAAACAAATACATTTATTTCACATTTACATTACCTAGGTAGGTTTAATACTTACATCGAAATGATCTTCACAAAAATACATTCTTCTATTTGTTGATTTTGATAAACAATGAGCATCACTCCTGCTAGCAAGTTTTAACCACTTTTCCCGTGTGGGTTGATGGTTTGGAACATATATAAATAATTTGTCTGGCGTTTTTATGGTTGTGCTTTTACACTGGGGCACTATGCAGTACTTATAATACGAAGAATTCATTTTTAGAAAACAGATGACACTTGACACAGATGTAAACAGTTTCAATTCAATTCAATTTTTAAGGTTATGGATGTAAACAGTTTTGTTTCGCAGACTGTAACGTCACGAACGTCACTCAAGAAGAAGTCAAGACGCCATGACACTACAGAGTTTTCGAGGGAAATCTAAATTGATTTTTTTAAATACAAAATACGTAATGTAAATATTGCTTTTTCTGTATTTATAGTTATGTTACAATAGATAGGTATTAAAGTATACTATAATTAACCAAGTTTTAAAATTTTGTCAACTAGCCTATTAGTGCGTTTATAGTGATAATTACTAGTGTTGATAAAGTGTAATTTTTAGTTAAAACTAGCTGTACCCCGCGGCTTCGCTCACGACAACTGGCTACCTGTCTACCTACCTACCGACCCCGCTACTCTCTTACTCTTACTCAGACAATTTGTATTTGACTAATGTCAATATTTATACGACACAAACGTCACTCAATTGTTTTGCCTTCCCGAAACCTCTCCACTAACACTTAAACTTTATGGAATGGTTTTAAAGTTCAAATTGACTTTAAA
The DNA here is from genome assembly GCA_963859965.1 of Ceramica pisi. Taxonomy (NCBI): domain Eukaryota; kingdom Metazoa; phylum Arthropoda; class Insecta; order Lepidoptera; family Noctuidae; genus Ceramica; species Ceramica pisi. The sequence goes on along the minus strand of OY982556.1, from coordinate 5,247,058 downwards.
GTATTATTACGAATCTTTTGTATGGGAGTATAAAAAAGTGTTGTTTTTAGTCTTTTTCAGGCAATTTTTATATTTTATCTCTCCGTAAGAACCATCCTCGTACTTTAATTAAAGAATATTCTAAAAAAAGGATTGGCCAAATTGGTCCAGGCGTTGTTGAGTTATGCGCTTCATTTTTATATTATAGAAGATAATCGGCTGTTTTTATTGTCACGAACCCCAAGCTCAAACAGTATTAAAAAAAAAACTCGGTCCACTTACCGAAATCGCGCCTGTTTCGATTATTCCACGTATTGTCCAGGTGCGTAGACTAAATAGGTATACAAAACTACGAAAAGTTTACATCACAGTTTCTTTTAGACATCATTAAGCGAATAATTAAAACAGCAGCAGAAATTCAATTGAAAATGTCCCGCCAACATAAAACGACCGTTTTCTTAAGAATGTAAGTTATGTTGACGGCACGGTTGGCGCAGTGGTTGAGCGATTGACTGCTTCGCTACGTGTCAGGAGTTGGATTCCCGCGCGGAAAAAATATTTGTACGGCCTACAGATAGTTGTTCCGGGTCTGACTGTTTGAGTATGTTACTTTGTTTGTTTGTAAACGCACCCACGATACAGGAGAAATTCCTAGAGTGGGCCAACGTTTAAAAAAAACGTTGAATATCAACATGTTGATATTCCGTGACCGTCCGATATTGAGTATATTTCCATATACTCAAACCTACTCGGTAGGAATTTTGTCGGCAATTGTCCAAAACTGGGAATTTTACTGGATTTAACCATTTAGTCCGGCGTTAATAACTTTAGTGCCTAAAAACACAAACCAAGCGAATCTCCACTGGCTCAGTACTCGTACCTTAACATTTATTTGAGTAGCTTTATGGTCTGTGACTGGACATGCTTGAACACCTTTGTCAGCCTTTTTAACAACATTACGATTACGTAAACCTGTAAACAATGAAAGCGTCTAGTTAATTATATTATATATAGGTACATATTTATGTAATACAAAAAATACAACCTTCTTTCTTTTGTTAGTTTCATCGTATTTTGACACCAACTTCCCAAAAGTAATTTTTTACGTTGTAGGTAGGTTTTTTTTTGGAAGTCGGTTGTATTTTTTTGTAAAAAGTTTTTTATTTTTCACTTTTTAGTGGTACCCCACACCTAACAACACCACTGCAAAATCGCAGGAAAGCAAAATACGCAATTTCGTTTACTTGGATGACATAAAACCATCGTCCAAGTAATCGAAGTCCAGCTATTTAGATTTAAAATCCAAAGTTCTTAACCGATTTTGATATAATTTAAATGGGACCAATCGTCAAGTATATCCTTTCAGATGAAACAATAATTTTTCAAATCGGTTCATAAATGACGGAGTTATGAGGTAACAAACATAAAAATTTACAATCAAATTGAAAACCTCCTCCTTTTTGGGAAGTCGGTTAAAAATAGTATTAAAATAATATATCATTACATGTACTCCTGTGATTACTAGGTACCTACTGCATAAATATGTCAGCCGCATAGTCTGCCTTTAAACTCTGAATATGCAGCTGTAAATTTTTTACTTATGAAAATCATAAACAAGCTGATTATGTAAATATGCTTACACAGTACCTAGAGATAGGACTAGGGAACTCCTCCAATTATCTTGTTAAAACAAACTCTTTATGCTTTACTGTAAGTACTACTTCAGATTACAACGTAAACTACTTACATGCATGTACACGTTTACATCAATAGCCTCTCACATCATCCTGGACTGCGGGCCTGTGGCTACCTAACTTGAACAAATCCTTGGAACAATGATGTGGGGGAGGAACTAAGTTGGCTAACTTAGCCAGGACACAGGCACAACGGACCAAATAGGAGTCATTAGTGCAGAAAATGGAGACTGCTCTAGGAGTCCTAAGTGATATTGAGCTCCTCAAAGTTCTGAGTTGGGCTGCATGATAACTGACAAATGCTTGCACTGTCTGGACAGATCCACTCAAACCTGTGTTGTAATTTCCTCAAAAGGCCACCACAGATGTGAACCTATATGCTTTTCATTAATTATTGTTCACGATTGTATGGACTTTAGGAGACTATGACCTCCGAATTTGTTTCGGTGTTCCTACTCAAGGCAGTAAGCTAGGAAATATCAGCCTCATCTAGAATAATATGACCGAAAAATATTGATGTGTCAAAGAGTTATATGTAAGCTTTTTGCAAAATAAATTTAATTATAATGATTTATCTACACTAATATTATAAACTAGCTGACCCACGCAACTTCGTCTGCGTCACATTTTCCATTAATGCTCGGCTCCTTTTAGTCTTAGCGTGATAATATTTAGCCTGTAGCATTCCTCGATAAATGAGCTATCTAATACTGAAAGAATTTTTCAAATCGGACCAGTAGTTCCTGAGATTACCCCCTACCCTACAAACAAAGTTACAAACATACAAACAATTTCAATGTTACCTCTTTATAATATCAGAATAGATTACCGTGTTGCAGGAGGACGACGCTTAATATATAATTGTCTCACGATCATAACGTCCCATTTTTCGTATAATTGAGTTGTGGAGAATCGGATGGGCTTGAACATCGCAACTTTCAATACAGCACGCTGCGCGACCTCGATGGACTTCAGAGTTGTTTTTGATGTCCCTCCCGAAGACGATAGACAATATTATGTTAGGAGCAATTGACAAAGAGCCTATGCTACACCTATTGCAAAATCATAGAACGACGCCATAGAGCGGCGCCAAGGATCGACGTCATAGAGCGACACCCTAGAGTGACGGCTAATTGCAAAATCATAGATCGACGCCATATAGCGACGCCATAGAGTGATGCCTTATTGCAACACCATAGAGCAATGCCGTAGGGCGACGCCATAGAGCGACGCCATAGAGCGACGCCCTAGAGCGACACCAAGGATGGACGTCATAAAGCGACGCCTTGTAGCAAAATCTTAGAGCGGCGCCATACCGCGACGCCTTATTGCAAAGCCATAGAGCGACGCCATCGAACGATGCCATTGAGCGACGCCATAGAACGATGCCATAGAGCGGCGCCACGGATCGACGTCATAGAGCGACACCCTAGAGTGACGCCTAATTTCAAAATCATAGATCGACGCCTTTAAGCGACGCCTTATTGCAACGCCAATGGGCGACGCCATTAAATGACATCATTGAGCGGCGTCCTAGAACGACACCATAGAGCGGCGCCACGGATCGACGTCATAGAACGACGCCTAATTGCAAAATCATAGATCGACGCCATTAAGCGACGCCTTATTGCAACACCAAAGGGCGACGCCATAGAGTGACGCATTATTGCAACACAATAGAGCCAGACATAGAACGACGCCATAGAGCGACGCCATAAACGACGCCCTAGAGCGACACCAAGGATGGACGTCAAAAAGCGACGCCTTATTGCAATACCAAAGGGCGACGCCATTAAACGACGCCGTTGAGCGGCGTCATAGAGCGTCGCCATAGAACGACGCCATTGAGTGGCGCCACGGATCGACGTCATAGAGCGAAGCTATAGAGCGAGGCCCTAGAGTGACGGCTTATTGCAAAATCATAGATCGACGCCATATAGCGACGCCATAGAGTGACGTCCTAGAGCGACACCAAGGATGGACGTCATAAAGCGACGCCCTATAGCAACACCAAAGGGCGACGCCATTAAACGACGCCATTGAGCGGCGTCATAGAGCGTCGCCATAGAACGACGCCAATGAGAGGCGCCACGGATCGACGTCATAGAGCGACGCCATAGAGCGACGCCCTAGAGTGACGGCTAATTGCAAAATCATAGATCGACGCCATATAGCGACGCCATAGTGTGACGCCTTATTGCAAAACAATAGAGCAATGCCGTAGAACGACGCCATAGAGCGACGCTTAAGAGCGACGCCATAGAGCGGCGCAACGGATCGACGGTGTCGAGCGACGCCATACAGCGACGCCAATGATCGACGTTATACAGCGACGCCTTATTGAAAAAGCATAGAGCGACGCCATTAAGCGACGCCTTAGTGCAATGGCATTCAGCAACGCCATAGAGCGACGCCTTCTTGCAAAATCTTAGAGCAACGCCATACAGCAACTTCTTAGAGCGACGCCATAAATAGACGCGTTATTGCAACGCCATAAAGCAACGCAATAGGGCGACGCCATTGAGCGACGCCTTAGAATGACACGGCACCTTATTCCAACTCCATTGAGCAACGCCATTAAGCGACGCCTTATTGCAACGCCAAAGGGCGACGCCATTAAATGACACCATTGAGCGGCGTCATAGAACGACGCCATAGAGCGGCGCCACGGATCGACGTCGTAGAACGACGCCTAATTGCAAAATCGTAGATCGACGCCATTAAGCGACGCCTTATTGTAACAGCAAAGGGCGACGCCATAGAACGACGCCATTAAACGACGCCATTGAGCGGCGTCATAGTGTCGCCATAGAACGACGCCATTGAGTGGCACCACGGATCGACGACATAGAGTGACGCCATAGAGCGACGCCCTAGAGTGACGGCTAATTGCAAAATCATAGATCGACGCCATAGAGCGACGCCCTAGAGCGACACCTAGGATGGACGTCATAAAGCGACGCCTTATAGCAAAGCCATAGAGCGACGCCATCGAACGAGGCCATTGAGCGACGCTATAGAACGACGCCATTAAGCGACGCCTTATTGCAACACCAAAGGGCGACGCCATAGAGTGACGCATTATTGCAACACAATAGAGCAATACCGTAGAACGACGCCATAGAGCGACGCCATGAACGACGCCCTAGAGCGACACCAAGGATTGACGTCAAAAAGCGACGCCTTATTGCAATACCAAAGGGCGACGCGATTAAACGACGCCGTTGAGCGGCGTCATAGAGCGTCGCCATAGAACGACGCCATTGAGTGGCGCCACGTATCGACGTCATAGAGCGAAGCTATAGAGCGAAGCCCTAGAGTGACGGCTTATTGCAAAATCATAGATCGACGCCATATAGCGACGCCATAGAGTGACGTCCTAGAGCGACACCAAGGATGGACGTCATAAAGCGACGCCCTATAGCAACACCAAAGGGCGACGCCATTAAACGACGCCATTGAGCGGCGTCATAGAGCGTCGCCATAGAACGACGCCAATGAGAGGCGCCACGGATCGACGTCATAGAGCGACGCCATAGAGCGACGCCCCAGAGTGACGGCTAATTGCAAAATCATAGATCGACGCCATATAGCGACGCCATAGTGTGACGCCTTATTGCAAAACAATAGAGCAATGCCGTAGAACGACGCCATAGAGCGACGCTTTAGAGCGACGCCATAGAGCGGCGCAACGGATCGACGGTGTCGAGCGACGCCATACAGCGACGCCAATGATCGACGTTATACAGCGACGCCTTATTGAAAAAGCATAGAGCGACGCCATTAAGCGACGCCTTCTTGCAAAATCTTAGAGCAACGCCATACAGCAACTTCTTAGAGCGACGCCATAAATAGACGCGTTATTGCAACGCCATAAAGCAACGCAATAGGGCGACGCCATTGAGCGACGCCATAGAGCGACGCCCTAGAGCGTCACCAAGGATGGACGTCTTAAAGCGACGCCTTATAGCAAAATCTTAGAGCGGCGCCATACCACGACGCCTTATTGCAAAGCCATAGAGCGACGCCATCGAACGAGGCCATTAAGCGGCGCCATAGAACGACGCCATAAATCGGCGCCATGGATCGACGTCATAGTACGACGCCTAATTGCAAAATCATAGATCGACGCCATTAAGCGACGCCTTATTGCAACACCAAAGGGCGACGCCATAGAACGACGGCATTAAACGATGCCATTGAGCGGCGTCATAGAGCGTCGCCATAGAGCGACGCCTAATTGCAAAATCATAGATCGACGCCACTAAGTGACGCCTTATTGCAACGCCAAAGGGCAACGCCTTAGAGCGACGCCATAGGACGACGCCATAGAGCGGCGCCACGGATCGACGTTGTCAAGCGACGCCATACAGCGACGCCAAGGATCGACGTTATACAGCGACGCCTTATTGCAAAAGCATAGAGCGACGCCTTAGTGCAACGGCATTCAGCAACGCCATAGAGCGACGCCTTCTTGCAAAATCTTAGAGCAACGCCATATAGCGACTTCTTAGAGCGACGCCATAAAGAGACGCGTTATTGCAACGCCATAAAGCAACGCAATAGGGCGACGCCATTGAGCGACGCCTTAGAGCGATGCCATAGATAGACGCCTTATAGCAACGTCATAGAGCAACGCCGAGGATGGACGTCATAGAGCGACGCCTTATAGCAAAATCTTAGAGCGACGCCATCGAATGACGCCATTGAGCGACGCTATAGAACGACGCCATAGAGCGGCGCCAAGGATCGACGTCATAGAGCGACACCCTTGACTGACGGCTAATTGCAAAATCTTAGATCGACGCCATTAAGCGGCGCCTTATTGCAACACCAAAGGGCGACGCCATAGAACGACGCCATTAAACGACGTCATTGAGCGGCGTCATAAAGTGACGCCTTAGAGCGACGCCTAATTGCAAAATCATAGAACAACGCCATATAGCGACGCCATAGAGAGACGCCTTATTGCAACGCCATAGAGCAACACCATAGTGCGAAGCCATAGAGCAACGCCCTAGAGCGACGCCAAGGATGGACGTCATAGAGCGACGCCTTATTGCAAAGTCATAGAGCAACGACATCGAACGACGCCATAGAGCGACGCCGTAGAACGACGCCTAATTGCAAAATCATAGATCGACGCCATTAAGCGACGCCTTATTGCAACACCAAAGGGCGACGCCAAAGAACGACGCCATTAAACGACGCCATTAATCGACATCATAGAGCGACGCCCTAGAGCAACGCCTAATTGCAACGTCAAAGACGAACAGCAGCAGACTAGAAATATATATGCCCTAAATTTGTATTTAGTGACTGGGCAACTAAAGGAACCAGAAAAAGTAGAGCAAGACTTTACGAACTTTATGGCCTTAAGCCTTTTATCAACACTGAAACTTTTAATAAGTATGTTGCTAGTTACTCAAAATTTTTTAAGAATACTTGTAAGGCAGCAAAGGCCTTATACATAAGCAACAAGTTTAAATCAGCAGAAAATAAAATTAAAACAGTTTGGAAAATTATCAATACGAACAGGAACAAAAAACATAATAATGCGTATACACTGCGGACTTCACGTGGACTCATAAGCGAAAACAAAGAAGTCGCTGAAGAATTTGTAAATTTCTTTACCAGTATACCAATCAAAACTACTGTAACCTTAGACTCCTCGCCCTCACTTTTTGTTGAATTATTGAAAGCGAACGTTTCAGCCTGCCCGATTGAGTTTAACTTTGAGCATATAACCCCAAATGTAATAACGAGAATAGTATCTTACACAACAAACAGTACGGTTTCACCAAGGGGCGTTGTACAACTGACGCTGGTGTAACGTTATTTAAACATATCTTTAATGCGTGGGAAGAGGCGCAAGATTCCATAGGTATCTTCGGCGACCTGTCGAAGGCGTTTGATTGTGTGAGCCATGAAAACTCGAGCAACTCTTGAAACTAGAGCATTATGGACTAAGCAAAACAGCCTTGAACTTAGTAAAATCTTATTTGAATGATAGACAGCAGCTAGTTCATATAAACGGCAACAATTCAACAGGATTAATCGTTAAAATGGGGGTACCACAAGGCTCAATTTTGGGTCCTTTCTTGTTTCTAGTTTATATAAATGATTTGCCCTACATTTTAGAAAATAAACTCAATATGGTGTTGTTTGCTGACGATACATCTTTGATTTTTAAAGTAAATAGACGTGCAAACAATTTCGACGTTGTAAATAACGCCCTAGTGGAGGTACATGATTGGTTCACAGCTAATAATTTAGTATTAAATGAGAAAAAAACGAAGTGCATTCGATTCACTTTACCAAATGTCAAAAGTAATAATTGTGACATAATATTGAACGGGGAGAAACTAGAATTCGTCGAAGAAACAGTTTTCCTGGGGATTAAGCTAGACTCAAGGCTACAATGGGGTCCTCATTTAACATCTCTTGCAGGAAGGTTAAGTTCAGCAGCATATGCTGTAAGAAAAATTCGCAAGTTTACAGATGTTGAAACCGCGAGACTAGTCTATTTTAGCTACTTTCACAGTATAATGTCTTACGGTAATTTACTATGGGGACGGGCTGCGGAAATCGAGTCTATTTTCATTTTGTAGAAAAGAGCCATCAGAGCCATTTACCATCTCCGCCGGCGAGATTCTCTCAGGGAACTGTTTAAAGAAATTAACATCATGACGGTCCCTTGTCAATATATTTATGAAAATATCATGTACGTTAGAAAGAATCTACATCTTTTCAGTAAACGAGGCGACCGACATAACTATGTCACTAGAAATAGGAATCAGTTGGTTCAACCAGGTTTCAGACTTGCTAAAGTAGCAACATCTTTTATGGGATACTGTTTAAAGTGTTATAACAAAATACCGCCACATATATTAGAACTGAATAAGACGAAATTTAAATTTGTATAAAACGCACACTATGCAAGCAAGCATATTATAAATTAGGGGAATACATTGATGATAAAAATGCTTGGCTCAATGCTGGTCCGCTCCACAGCGACTAAAGTGCCCAAACTTTGATGAACATGTGAAAACATTGTTGGACCTGCTGAAGATTGTAAGACTATCTTTGCACTGTATAGACTCATTCTCTTTTGCATTGTATAATTTTAGTCATAAATTATTTCGCAACGAATGTAACCATCATTTTGTAAACAATGACAACTGGTTTAAAAGAGTGTCCATGGAGTTTCTTGCACGTTCTTCTCCACAGGATCTACTCTTTGGAACGTGCAACTGCCGCGCTGGAGGCGGGGTCGGTGGGTGTGTTATTTTGCAGAACAACCCGCTGCTCTTGTCGCTAGCGCGGCAGGATTAGCTTCATTTATTTGACTGACAGAACTTGACTAATCAAAAGTGCCTGTAACTGGTCTATTTCAAATAAAAGATTTTGTTTCGGTTTCGATTGAGATTTGTATTTGTCAAAGACGAACGCCATAGAGCGACGCCATTGAGCGTCGCTATTGAGCGGTGTCATTTAGCGACGCCGTAGAACGACCAAACAAACAAACTCTTCTGCTTTATAATATTATATTAGTATAGATTGCATATACAAAATTTACGTTCAGTTACGTATCCTGATCTCTCTCTCGAATTAAGAATATAATTATGAAGAGGGTACCTAATGCAGGGCACTTTTTCATCTCTATCGGTTGAAATGCCGACCAGCCCAGGTACCTAATCTCCTGGTACAAACTAATCTTGAATCAAAATCAACAAAACCGACTATCGAACGAATGGTGGTGAATCAATTGGATTCTTAATTTCGTCCAGCACAGTCCAAAAAGAAACACAATATTTTCTCCGATTTTTACTGACAATATTGCTGATTGTAGACCACTGAATAAAATCATTGAATAATCATAATAACAATATTATATTTCCCAGCTGACAGTCCTAACCCCTTTTTTAAGTAGGAAGGAATGGTTTCGTTCATTATTAATTTAATACCGTGCTACTTACCTACCACCTGGTCTGACTGACTAGAGGTATTTAATTTACAAAATTCATAAATTCTACGTAGTTTTTCAATACAATCTTCAATAGTTCAATAACTGCGTTAGTTTTCGGAAATGCGATCATGCTCCTTATTGTTTTTTTATTTTTTTTTATTGAAACAGCCTACGGAACAATTTCGTAGGTTTTTACTTTAATGGTTTGTCTTTGCAAGTATTTATTTGTAAACGCGATTGTGCTCCTTATTAATAATAGGTCAGGGTTCAATTTCCCATGCAAGTATTTTTTCTTCCAACAGGGCTTTTGTATGAAATAGAAGTAAAAACTTGAATCGTCGTAAGAAGGTATTTATTTGAAAACGCGATAGTACTCCTTATTCCTAGAAAATTACGGGTCAATTTCCTATCCATATAGAAAATACTTGAAAGTAGGAGTGAAGCGTATTTATCGAAACAGTAAAAAAAAACAGGTATTTCAAAGTAACAACCTGAAACAGGTATCTCAGAACCGAAATAACAGCTCCTACCTATTTCGCCTGTTCCTCAAACAACCGTAGTGGCCGTAACTCGACATACAAAACGAAACGACCTGGAACAGCTATGTGAAACAGTTTCAAATGGAACATGCTCCATTCTTTTCTGACTTATTATAATAGAAAGAGACAACATCTGTTCTTTGGAACAAGCTCTTTGCTCCTCTGGTTCATTGTAATAGAAAGAGATAGAACCTGTTCCCTGCCTGTCACTGTTTCTGACCTTTTCAGTAGCAGGTACTGTTTCTGTTGCAATCAATAAGTCTTTAGTTCCAGTGGAACAGGCTATTTTTTTGGAACAGGTTTTTGGAACTGTTTTCTTCTTGGAACTGAAACAGGTGAAACAGGTTTCTAATTTGAGCTGTTCCAACCCACCCCTACTTGAAAGTATCCCGAGCCCTAGGTAGACGTACTGGAAGCCCTAGTACTCGATTTTGCAAGTACGACCCAAGTCTACTCTCTCCTCCCAATAATTCGAAAAAAAATCTAGTCAATCAAACCCATACTTCCATAGCTATATACCATACAACGCATCTGAACTGACTACAACGTATCTGAACTGACTTTAAACTCATAAGTTCGAACTTAGAAGCTTAGCGGAGAATCTTAACACCGCGATTCACAAAAACGCGTGATAAGTACAACGCCATCTATCGATCTACAACGTAACTGAACTGTCTTTATACTCATAAGTTCGAACTTAGAAGTTCACACGTTACGATAAATAATAATAGTATAATAAAATTTTCCGTTTTTTATTGCTACATTTTAAGTTTAATTAAAAAATAACTCAAAAATACATTGTACAATTTTCTCAATAGATGGCATTGCAAGTATCTGAAGTCTCAATGAAAACAACCTACGAGTATTTTAGCGCTCGATGAAGTTTCTTCGTAAACTTTAAAATTCGATATCTTTTGATTTTGTGGGTCGATTTTGATGAAATAAACACTAAACGTTACTCCGGTTATCATTTTATATTTTGAAGTACCTAAACTTTGAATCCAATCAGTGGTTTATGCGTGATGCTCCTCCAAACGCACAGACAAACAGACAAACAGAAAAGAATTTCAAAAACTGCTTTTTTGTGTTCTAAGTATGTCATTTCTCTGACATTTCTATGTATTTTTTATGCGAAAATATTCAATGTACAGACACGGCAACTCTACGATTTTATTTTATGTATAGAATAGAATAGATAGGAAATATTTGTTTGTTTGAAATTATAATAATAGGCTCCGAAACTAAATTTGGACCAATTTCAAATAGTCTTTCAGTGTTAGATAGCCCATTTGTCGAGGAAAGCTATATGCTATACATACATATCATCACGCTACGACTAAAAGGAGAGGAGCATTAATGGAAAATGTGGTGCAGACGAATTTGCGCGGGTCAGCTAGTGATTTATAAATTTACCTTGATTATCAATTTCTTGAATATTTGACATTCTTTGCCTTTTGACATAGGTCTTACGAGGTTTGCTTGATTTGGGTTGTGGGTTGACCTGGCAATCGAATTTGGATGGTACACAATTTGGTTTCATTCGTACTGTTCTGACTGAACCCATGATCTTATACTGCATATAATTTTCCATGTCGTTTTCCAACTGTAACATGAAACAAAATAGTTACTATAATAGGTTTAGGTAATTGTTTATTCAGTAAAAGGAATGTTTCATGATGTTGTTAATATTATATATAACTTAACTTAATGGTATTAAAATATAGATCAAAAGTAATCAATGATTGAATTTTTTTTTTTAATCCATCAATAAATGACTTAGATTATTGAAGTATTTTATTATGGAATGTCTGTGGTTTCTGATTCGCCTGTGACGTCATTTTGACCTATTCAATATCGCCGTACCATGAATCATTCAAGTATTAGTTTCAGAGTTGTGTGTTTCTTTTTTATTTATGAGTGTGAAGTTTTTACTTCACTACATATTCCGAACCTACTTACGATTCAATCGGTACCTATATCTATCAGAAATAGGCACCTATTATTTATAGTTACCTACTTACATCAAAATGATCTGCACACACATATTTAGTGCTTTTAGGGCCAATTAAATCACGCTTCATTAGTTTGCACCAGTTTTTCTTTGTCGTTATATTATTTGGTAGACGAATAAAAAAATTATTGGGATTTTTAACTGTTGTACTTTGACACATAGGAACAATACAATATTTGTAGGCATTTTTTTTAACTTCTGCCATCAGGTAAGTAATAAATAATTAATAGGTACGAATCAAACGGCGCAAGCAACTACACAACATTACCTACGTACCTACTCGGCGAATAGGTACTGCGTTTTTTGCATCGTATAGGTCAAATGACGTCACACAATGGAGCGCCGTGTGTTACAAAATTATTCTTGCAAGCGCAACTTCAACGGCCGATTTTTTTCATTTCTTGAGATATTTTATTGGTTCTTTCACGTGTTTCTTTTACTTAAATTTTTATAGGTAATTTTTCCATAAAAAGCTTTAATTTTTTTTCAATAAATACATAATATTATTATGTATTTATTGTTCAGGATAATATGTAGGTACTCACGTCGAAGTGATCTTCGCAAAAGTATAGAGGACTTTTTCGCGACAGTAAATTTGGATCTCTTCTAGCTAGATTTAGCCAAATCTTTCTCATTTCTATGTCAATGCTTGGTACTATAATCCACAATTTTCCAGGCGTTTTTATACTTGTATTCTTACATTCTCGAACAGCACAGGAATGATAGGTATTAGAATTCATTGTTTTAAGTTACAAAATGCTTAACTTATTGAGTTCTTATCAACATTCGAAGCACACTATCGATGTAGTTTAGTTGTTTATGTACACTTCAACATTGACAGTAAGTTGTTTGGTATGTGATGACGTAACAACAAGCCACAAGCCAAAGCAGCATGGCGGACACCGGTTTCGTTCAGAAACAAAAAATTTAAAAGCACTTATCAATAAAAATCTCAATAAGTATATTATAATATATACATATAATGTATATTAGGTTTTGTCCGAGACTTCGTACGCGCATATCCCATTTTTCCTGTTCCCTTAGGAATTTTGAAACAGTGAGTCTTTTAGACATTAAAATTCTAAGGACGCGGAAAACGTACATACGTGTTATACGAAACTAACAAGCAATTTCACTTGGTCGGGTTATATTTGATCGATATAAAGCGCTGTCGTCTAATGTTTTGTGGTACTGGGAACGAGTCTGACTCATGGAACAAACAATTGAATGTGTGTTTACAAAACTTATACCTTCTCGTGGCGGGGACTTTACAGACTTTAGCTGTACAGTCACCACAAATATATTATTTTTATGGATTTTCTAAAAAGCTCAACTAAAAGCTCTATCGTAGGTAATGAAACAACCTCTTCTGAAAATGGTGGAAAAAAACTACCCTCAATTGAAAATAAACATGTTATTTTAGCAAATATCTGTTTTTTTTTCATAAATTTTTAGATTTTTACAATAATCGTAAAACTCGTAAAGCTCTACGCCGCTAAAGAAGTTTTCACTTCATAAATTATATGTACAGTCGCCAGAACATCAAGGTACAACAAGCAGTCAATTTTTTTTGTTAGATTTTCAACTTTAAATTTGAAGTGATTGGGTTCAAATTTGATTGGGAAAGTTTGACAGTTTCGGATAGCCTGATGTGCTGGTGACTGTACAGCTCAAAGTCTCTAAAGTCCCCGCCACGAGAAGGTATAAGTTTTGTAAACACACGTTCAATTGTTTGTTCCATGAGTCAGACTCGTTCCAGTACCACAAAACATTAGACGACAGCGCTTTATATCGATCAAATATAACCCGACCAAGTGAAATTGCTTGTTAGTTTCGTATAACACGTATGTTACTTTGAGTAGATTTAATTTGGGATTATTTTCTGTCGCTACGTAATTTAGTAGAAGTTCTTTGTTTACAAAATTTATAGCTTCTCATGACCGTTACTTTAGATGCCATTTTTGTCAAAAACTGAAAATCGTAAAAATGTCGATTACTGCTTTTGCTATTACGAGGGCAGAATAGAGCTCTGTTGGTTGCCCGAAGGATAGTGGAAGCGCCAGGCCCGCAAAATTCAAATATTTTTATGTTTTTGCAATTTGCCGGTCATTGTGAAGCTGTATGTTAAGGTGGAAGCTCCAGGGTAGCCCATGAAAAACAATTTTTTTTTAGTTTTTTGCAATTTGCCGGTCAGTGTGAAGCTGTATGTTGATCAGAATACGATTCGCGATTGTAAAGAGCATTTATCTAAAAGATTATAACCATTTGAATCATCAATATATCCCTCTAAGTTCATAGAACTCGATTGAATGTCATTTCGTGAAAAAGTCATTATCGAGTCTTTGCTGTTTTCTTCATATTTGAAGTCTTCGCAACTTTGCCTTCGTATTCATTGTGACATTCAAACCTGGACGGTACGCAATCTGGTTTTATTCTAATCCTTTTTACTGACCCCATTTTGTACCGAATATAATTTTCCATGTCATTTTCTAACTGGAAGGGAAGTATTGCTTATAACCTTAAAAATTGTATTTTCAAAGTAATTGTAGGTACCTATGCAAAACTTACATCGAAACGATCTTCGCAAAAATAAATTTTACATTAAGGCGCTACAGTTGCAGGCAGCGACTGATCAAGAGTTCTGACCGCCCTAGGCTAATTATGAGGACGCGCCCTCGCCAGGTGTTTTACGGACGGCCTAAAAAGTAGTGTGTAGAGTAGTAGTGTGAAAATTTTAACATGGTTCATAATACCTATACCTACAAAAGTTTTCAGATCGATTTGCAAGCAAATTAAAGTTGTCCTTTAATCTGCATGACATTCAACCTTAGGGTGGCAAACCATTTTTTTTAATGCTGACCGTACATAAAGGCAGCCTGCTGGGGTCGCGGGATTTTCTGAACAGGATACCGTGGCCCCAGAACGTAAAGGGCATCCGAAGGAACACGGGTGGATTTTAGTCAGTAAAAGTCTGACAGTCCCTTCCGCCCCACCCAGGGCGGGAGGACTCATTTGATGATTTTACCATCCCAAAAAAAACCGTACATAACGGCAAAGTACCGGGGAGGCCCCGCACATCGTTGCCATGTCAATGTGTTCTATTGCGCGCGGCAAGCTGCGCAGAGTGCCTAGTGCGGGTTTTGTTTATTTCGCCTCATAGAACAACGCGCGTATACGTGAAGATTATTTTGTATGGGAATGGAAAATGAAAATACAGTGCAACCTAAAAGGATAAAGAATAGAATACGATACAGAGTCATTTAGCGGCAAACGCGAGAACTAGGTTGCACTGTTTAAATTCCGAATTTTCCATACAAAACAAAGATCGCGAGGCGGATTTAACAAAACTCGCACTAAGCACTCTGTTGCCAGCTCACCCACTAGCTCGCTCGACCACCTACCGATTCGAGTAACAAGGCAGTGTTTGATCCAACCGCGCTTTAATTTCAAAATTTATTGTTAAAATCAGGGACTCTCAAGCGCATTTAATTTGTGTTGTCTCGGTCTAGTTGAAATATGTAGGGTAGATGCAATGATAGACTAGATTAGTGCATGCGAAGACACGATTTCAGCGCGCCCCCCCCGATCCTCGCGCCCTAGGCTGCAGCCTAATTAGCCTAAGGGTTAATCAGGCCCTGGTTGCAGGATCTCTTTTGGCACGTTTTAATCAAATGTTACGCATATTTATTTCGCTCGGTATTTGAATCCATAACTTGCCTGGAGCAGATATCGTTGTGTTTTTACACTCTGCTACGGTGCAATAGTGATAGTTACTATATCTTTGGTTTAAACATTTAGAAAACATGGTTTTATGATGTAAACAAGTTATCCCGTCCGTGTTTATTTACAAATGACAAATGTTATGATGTCATCATGAGTGGTGACATCTCACTGACGTTGATTTATACATCAGTGTGACACACCGGTATAGAAAGGCAAACCAGCCATTCATACTACCTGAAACTGAAACTATCAAAGGATTAATTTGTCCATTCTCGGCTTTGCGTGGACATGATGCTCGAAAAGATAAAAATAAATAAAAAATCATGGTTTGCTTTTAAACACATATTTATTCAATACTTTTGTATCAACTTGCGCCTACGAAGTTTAATAAATAAAAATAAATTGTTTTATTCTTCGACATGTTGACATTACTCGTACTTCACAGTGTTGCCAGTTTTCAACAATATTAATCGTATATTTTTTATAATTATTTATAAATCGATTCAATTTGTTATTTTTGAAGTTGAACTTAGTCCTTCTTATTAAATAATCCTCATGTAATTCTTATTCAAATATGTGATTTAATATTTATAGGCGAAGCATAATCATGTAAAGCGTCCTCAATAGCGTAATCTCCATCATTTGCAGTGGGTAGTCCATTTACATTATTTTTTCTATTTTTCTGAAGGTGGTGAATAATAGGGGAAGGTGGGGCAGCTTCATACAGTTTTTATATTTTGTCGTATAGAATTTTCTCTGGTATCAATATCTGTATCGATTCACCAAAAACTAATAGTCTTGCTATCTGACTTTATATATAAAATATGTAATTTGTGTAAATACACTTGTGCGGCTTTATATAAAAGTTAATAAAAAAAATGAATAATGTATGAAAGTGCCCCGCATGTGGGGCACTTTCATACACGCTATGGGGCAGATTCATACATGTGAAAGAATACACAAATTGAGTTTGAAATGTTAAATTATTTACCAAAATCAAAATATGAAAATACAATATTTTCGAAAACAAAAGCATTAGTCTATATTAGCATACAATACTAAGTAATAACCGATTAATACTAAGTGAAAAAGAGAATAACCTAAATGTAGGTAGTTTTGTTTTTAAAACACTGAAAAAACTTAACTAACCCAACCGTCTTTCTGATCAGTCATATCAGCATTTAAATATCTAAGGCTATTACTTAATTCTTATTTAGTAGTAGTATCAATAATCAACAATTTTTAGAAGAGATCTTAAATGTTCTACACTAATTAACTTGAAACAGCTTTTTTGATACGGCTTTGTAGTGTCTGTGCATTAACTCCATAATATTTGGCTGCTGTTAGCCGAAAAGAGAGTTTGTTTTCCCATATTTCTTCGATAGCTAGTACATTCATACAGTATGAATGTACCCCGCGTACTGCTGTATGAACCTGCCCCATCACAAGAAAATTAAATAAAAACATTCCTAAAAACAAAACAACCTTATATGTGATTATTCACGTATCAATTTACAAACTTTACCCTCTCTCTTTCTTAACTTTACTCTTTTAACTAAAATAGTATTGAATAATCTAGAAAACAGCTTAAATCAATAAAAATACGTTCAAAGTGAAGTCATAAAATTACTTACACGTGGCCAAATCACTTTCCTAGTCACCATGTCGCGCGTTTCGCATCGACTGCTGTCAAACTCCGTGAGCCAACACACTCATAAATAAGCTACGCACACACGTATAAGTCGTTGAATTTCTGTGCGCCTAACAACAGATATCTCTAGTGTATGAAGGTGCCCCTTGTATGAATGTGCCCCACTTCCCCCTACCCATTTTAATTATCAATATAACCCACTAAGTTCATACAATTCGATTGAATGACTTTTTCACGAAATAACATTATCAAGTTATATGAACAGAGGGTTTAAATATTGATTATTCAAATGATTATAATCCTTTAGATAAATGGTCTTTACGATCGCGTACCGTATTCTGTTTAACATATAGCTTCACACTGACCGGCAAATTGTAAAAAACATAAAAATATTTGAATTTCGCGGGCTACCCTGGAGCTTCCACCTGAAGGAAGTCAAAGCTCTGACGATGAGGAAAGCTCTCGATGATTCTCATACGAATTGGAATAACTATAAAATAATATATCTAAACATTATTATTGAAAGGATTGCAACCATGAAACGTTTCTGTATATTTACACAACCCTATGATAGATCGTAGAAATAACTATCCTAAAATTAATTCAGTACTTTTTTGCTAACGCTACTTGTTTTGAGAACTGTCATTTTCGATTTACTTTGACAAGGTGCCATCCCATTTTAATCGCGCGCGGATTATACCTGTGAAAATGTCACGATTCAGGAGTTGTCAACATTGTCATAGTCAAATTAATATAACATTTGTAATTCTAATTAAGTGCAAGACCGATTTCAAGTTATGAAAGACAGATAATAGAGACGTTTGTTGGCACAACAATCAATAAATAGGTAAAAAATTAGTTAGGTACAAAATAAATAGAAAATATAACACTGACAGAGTGTCATTTCAACATTTCAGGTGGTAACATTTGGTAATACCAGATTGCGAATACAAGAACAAGAAGGACTCGTATCCTGGGTAAGATAAAAAAACCATGCCAGACAAATATTTATTTATTATTTAATACTTTACGCACACATGTAAAGAGGCGGACTTAGGCTAAGAACTGACGGAGCGATTTTCACCCGCGACCGCCGCGGTTGCGGGCCCGCAGCTTCTGTAGAGGCGCGGGCGTAAATCACGTCGTGAGTTGTGCTTTAATTTTTAACATACATAACTGCTTTCTACAGAAGCTGCGGGCCCGCAACCGCGGCGGTCGCGGGTGAAAATCGCTCCGTGAGTTCTTAGCCTTAATGCCTTACCTATATGGCAGATGACGTTGACAATTATTTAATTAATCTAGAATTCAAGCTTGGTGATAAGATTAATAGGAGAAAGAACCCGCTGTGTTCATCCGATTTCCTTTGAACTTGTGTGCATACGCTGATGGCATGTAGGACGATATTAAAACTATTATGTATGTTTTTCAGAAACCGACTACTACTTAAATAAAACATGTGATGCCAATAGAATGCTGGAAAAGACGATGGACAGACTACAAAAATACGTGCTTATCATACTGCACTGCAAAAATAAATCCATTTTTGCTAAAAATGTAAAAACTACAACGATTTGTGATGCGCTTTTAATGGGTGAGTGACAGGCGAGTAAGTACGCGAACTTAAGACTCGACGCGCGTGTGTCACCGTAAGTACGCGTACTTGCACACTTTTTAACAAGTCGCGTAGAGAAAAAGGTCGTCGAGCCATAAGTCCGCGTAGTTGCTTGGCCGTCTATCACCCACTTTAGAGTTCGAGTAGGCTTATAAAAAAAAAACATTTTTAGCTGAAACATAATTAGGTAAATCAATACTATATACAAATTAATTTAGGTATATAATATGAATATAATGTTTATAATATTGATTAAGTACAAAATTCTTATTCAAATTAGAAAAAGAACAGCTTAAAAAATATGTGTAGACTAGGTTTCGCCCGCGACTTCGTGCGCGCATATCCCGTTTCGCAATCTCGGGAAATTCTCTCTTAGTGCACCCCTACGGCGTGTAAAGAAACTACCGACACGAGCTTAGTTTAGTCACCAGTCTCCCACAATAAATAATAAATAAATAAAATAAAATTCATAGATAGAAAAAGTTTACAATTAATAACAAATACTCGTATGTATTTAAACAAATGTTACTTCTCGGTTTTTGTTACATTGTGGCGAGAGAATTAACGCTTTATTCATTACTAGCTTCTGCCCGCGACTTCGTACGCGCATATGTCGTTTTCTCCCGTTCCCGTAGGAATTTCTGGAAATCCTCTCTTAGAGCTCCCCTAAACTCCCCAAAGACCCTACATGCAGCTTCATACGACCAGTCAGTAGTCTTGGTTGTGTTGTTGCGTTATCTGTCAGCCATTCACTCAGTAACGGAAGAATTTTATATACCAAATGAAAATAAAACTAAAACGTAAATGAAAATAAAACTAAAATAGAAAAGTGAACGTAAATTAGCCAAAACTTATAAACCTGTCGGTTTCTAAAACTATATACCTACTACTTCACCTAAAAAGAAATAAAATGTAAACTATTAATAATTTGTAATTTGAACGAATATTTAAACACTACCATAATATCTAATCCCTATTTTATAAAATAACAACAGGAATCTAAAAACAAATTATCAAAGACTAAATTAAGTATTGTCTGTCAATAAGGTCGAACGCTCTGAACGTCTATTCGCATCAACTGGCAAAAATTGTATGAAGCTCGCGCTTTTTTTTTATTTTTTTTTTATGTGTGGCCTCTCGCAGGTCAACCTGAGAAGATGGCTATTGCTTAACCTGCCTTGCCTGTGAAGGCCTTAATATAGTAATAAAGCCTCCAGCCAGGCTTTGAAGCTCGCGCTCGGACGCCGTCTTTTTTATACCTTCGGCCGCGAGCCTCCTCGAGCGCGGCGACCACAGGCGGCGACCGATTCTCGAACGTTCGCGACCGGCCGCACTGCGCGCTTGGCGCCTAGCTGCTAGGCCGGTCGCGAACGTTCGAGAATGTTCGTTTTACGAAGCTACTCGCTAGGTGACTCGCTAGCCTATAGGCGCCAAGCAAGCTGCCTGCCTGTGCGTTCGTGACCTTATACAAAAATAATATCCTGCATGATCCAGTATTCACGCGCGATGGCTTATTATTAGCGTATTTCATGTATAACTTTGGTGTTTCTATACCGATTTATATGATTCTTTTTTATGGAATAGTTAATAATGTTAACTTTTTTTATTAGATTATAAGAATAGACAAAATAATCAGAAAGCTTCGAACTGCTAAGCTATCGGGAGTTACACGTGTTATTGTGAGTCAATCATAAAAGATAGACATGCTGTCGTGGGATATTTTTTATATAATTTTAAGGAGAACATTTCCGTCGTACATGATTTCTGAGTAGCTTTAACCATTAAGGTTGTACACGCGACGGAAGCTTAAAAAATGGAGTAACTTCTCCCGTTTTCCCAACATTTTCCTTCACTGCTCTGCTCCTATTGATTGTAGCGTGATGAAAAGTATACTATAACCAGCTCAGGAGTATGAAGAATAATTGTACCAAGTTTCGTTAGAATCCGTCCAGTAGTTTTTGTTTCTATAACGGTTATACAGACAGACAGACAGACAGACAGACAGACAGACAGACAGACAGACAAAAATTTTACTGATTGCATTTTTGGCATCAGTATCGATCCCTAATCACCCCCTGATAGTTATTTTGGAAATATATTTCATGTACAGAATTGACCTCTCTACAGATTTATTATAAGTATAGAAGATAGATTATTTATTTACTTGCAAAATTTCAATTTTGCAAGTAAATCTTTCTATCTATGACCATTGGTTTCGGCTGTGCGTTGATCGATCAGTCAGTCAGTTAGTTTCTGCTTTTATACATATAAATACTGATTAGAAGGAATAAATAGAGAACAAAATAATAATGATTTGACCTCTTTTTCAGGGAGTTGATCAAAGCCGAAGCATGGCATAATTGAGACTTAAAGTAACACTTTTTTATGTACAAAACGGGGAGACTCTTGGCCCAAAATCTCACCTGATGGAAAGTGATGATTAGGCCGAAGATGGAAGCGAGTTTCACCCGGAATCCTCTTACACAGAGGAACTGGCTATCATACCTCTAACTGCCGGAACACAACAATGCTGTTAACATAGTTGTTATGGCGACATACTTAGACGTGATGGTAGTAGCTAGCCAGGCGGACTTAGAACAAGTCCTACCACTAACCAAACCGAGCAAAAAATTTGCCTCCGCTGGGAATCGAACCGGGGACCTCTGGGTCTGAATCAGGTGGTATAAAGAACTGGCTAAGGAGAGTCAAACTCGCACGAAGGGTTCCGTGCCGCGCACCGAACAAAATCGTTGGTTTTCGTTTGTAGGTAATATTAGTTTTTATAGTGGCAATAGAAACAGTCTTTGAAAATTTCAACTGAGTACCTATTACAGTAAAGGAACAACCCGCGGGCAGATAGACGGACAATTGAAGCTTAGTAATAGAATTCCTTTGATTACGAAACCCTAAGAATGGTAAAATCTCCCTCAGTCAGCTTCGAACCGTTTCTCATTGTCATGAGCTCGCATATGTTCTCGTAAAGTGTAACTCCTGGCATAAGACTTACAACAAACTTTACAGCTGAAAGGTTTCAAGCCACTATGTTTCAACATGTGCTTCTTTAACCCATGGTTAGTTATAAACGCCATACCACACTCAGAACAATTCTTATTCTTCTGCCCGTGCGTCTGACGGATGTGTGTTGCTAAATAATGCTTTATATTGTATTCGCGGCCACAAATTGGACATTTGAATTTATGCGTGATGTTGTGAGCCTCTGACATATGTTTTATTCTGTCATTATAATGTTTCATAGGCTTGAAACATATCTGACACTTGATAACGCGGTTAGAATGAGCGCTTTCCATATGATTTGCTTTAGAAGTTTTAGTTTTGAGTATTTTGCCGCATTCCGCGCAAGGAAAATTGCCGTTTTCGTGAGTTCGTTTATGAACTTTCAAACGTTTTGTGTTTAAAAATGATTTACCGCAAACGTCACAAATGCAGTTTGCGTAGTGCTCGTTTAAATGTGTTGTTAATGTTCTGAAAACATGGAACTGTAGGCCACATAAGTGGCAAGAGTAGGGACTAGCATCAACTTTATAATCCGCAATGCACTCGTTGTAAATAACCTTCTTGTGCACCTCAACAAAATGGCGGCACATCGAAATGACATCTGTCAAATTCAAATTGCACTGGCGGCATTCGAGATTCGATATTTCAATTTGAAGGGAGCGCGGGTAACGTTTTATTTTTTTCATTTCTACGTCTATATCGGCGTGGGCTTTAAGCATGTGACCTCTGAGGAGGTTTATTTCCATAAATTCTTGTGGGCAGAAGAAGCATTGGAACCAGCTCTTGTGGTGCCTGAAGGGGCAAGCGGTGGTGTCTCTAAGGACGATGTCACACGTCAGCATGACGCGTTTCCGTTCGGACACTTGTTTGACTCCGTTCTGCATTCTCGTGTGTTGAAAGCCTATAAAATAATGTTTTCTGGTTATTTGCTATGCGGTGTTTGTTGCCCAAAGAGTTTACCATAACTTCAACCTAAATGATATTCAACCTTAAAGTTACATGCCTTAAGGATGGATTTACTATTTGTATGTTAGACAGCTTTAAATTTAGTGAAGTTTTTTACTCGGAGTTGCCGACAAAAGTATTAATTTAAAGTATTAATCCCAATTTACACACCTATTTCAACAACAGCAGCTTCCAGGTCTTTGTTTTCACTCTCTTCAAGCAAACTGTTTATTATTTCATTTTCATCCTTACTAAGTACGTCTTTAGGCACATTTTTCTTTGACAACTCAGCTATAGGAGTGTCTGAATCTAAGTCATCTTTCAAATCAGCCTTCAGTCTCTTTCTTTTTTCTTTTATAATTGTTTTATGTCTCTTTCTCTTGGTTGAAGAACCGATTTTGTTTAATTTTGATTTTTTTAATAAAAGATCATTAGTTTTTTCAAAAATTGTAGAGTCTCCTTTAAAAATATCCTTATTGTCATCTGAAAATGTTTTACAGTGGATTAATTAATGTGATATGTTTTAATAACAATAATTTTAAAAAGAGTTAATCAGTATTTTTAATGATTTGATTTGAATATTGGCAATGCAGCGGAAAAAATAATAATTTTGCTTGTATTTTTTTTTTTTTTTTATATATTTATGGCAACTGAGCCGGTTCCGACTATTCTGCCAGTGTTACGTGGTGACGGTAGCACAGAGAGGCAGTCCGTCAAACTTTTTCTAGTTTACTTCGTGGTAGGTGTTAGTATAGCTGAAACGAACACATGGGTTAGTAAAACATATAGTCTAATTTACAAGCACACTACAACACTACTAGTTTATACTATATACAGACTATTTACACACACGTTACGCACTAATTAAAATTTTAAGTCATTCTCGTTTATGAAAGTGGCCAAAATGTTGATTAGTTTAGGGGAGAAGTGGGAAAGGAGGGTATGAAATTTGGTTGGGAGGGGAATGTTAAGTTTGGAAATTTTATTATATAGGTCAAAGGATTTATTATTTAGGGAGCAACAGAAGAAAATATGGTCTAAAGTACCATCCGCAAGGCCGCACTCGCACAGGGAATTATCCCGGACATGGATTTTGTTCAGGAACACAGGGCTACAACAATGTCCGAGTCGGAGTCTACAGAGGGACGAAACAGTTCTCTTCGACAATTTAGGGTATTTAAAAAACCAAGGCCTACGCTGGATTTCAGGCTGTATGGCAGCGTAGTAGAGGCCCTTGGTTTTAGAAGTCGTCTTCCATGTTTCAGTCCACGAGATTTTGCTTGTATACCAAATAGCTTAGTTGACTGTACAGACGTCAGCACATAAAGCTACAATAATCTGTCAAATTTCTTTGTTAGATTTTCAACTTTATTGCTAAACAGATTGGTTTCAAATTGAATTGGGAAAATTTGACGGTTTTGGATAGTCTTTTGTGCTGGCGACTGTACATCTTTGTCAGTTATAAATGGTATAAGTTAACCCATATTTTTAAACCTTACCTACCTTCACTATTATCTTCAATATTCATAAAACAATGTGGGCTTTCCAAATTGTCTGGTATTTGATCTAATTCAGCTTTTATAGTCTCTGGGTTCAAGATATCTGAAACATATAGAAAATATAGAGTTTATATTAGAATAGTTAATATCGGGATTGCTACCATGAACCTTTTTATTTGCGAGTTTCCGATATTTTGGCACTGTTGTGTTGTGTTGTTGTTTTGGTGTTGTTGTAGTAATTTTATCATCTTAATTGCCTAAATGCTTACAGATTTCTTTTTTTTTTGCAATTACAAACAATAATAATAGTAAATGGCAATTATTATCACTCTGTAACTGTTTATAAGAAAATAGATGACCCAGTAAACCTAGCAAGTTTTAAGATTTTTTTATTGTTTCTTTTGGATGTAAAAGGGAATAAACAAAAAAAATATTCTTTCCACATTTTTTCACAATACTTTGAATTTGTCAATACATTTTTTTTTACTATTGATAGGCATACTGTGACCACTATCTCACCTGACCGAGACTTTGTGACACCTATGCAAGGCAATTGAGTTTAATGTTTATGGCTTATCCCAGATGAAAACTGCATATTTTTCGTTGTAAGAGGAGCCTATGATACTTGGTGATAGTTTGGCTTTCGATGAGTGAAAAAATGACCATAATCAAATCAGCATTTCCAGTTAGAGTGATAAAAAAAGATATATTTTGTTCTTCATAGTTTTCTGACCAAGACTAGAGTCAAGAGCAAACCCTTCACAAATAAAAAAAAGTTAAGTAAAATTACCTTTCTTGCTACCACAATAACTTAGGAAATGTCTCTCTGCATCTTCCACCTGTCTGCGGAAGCTACACGCTTCCCTCAGGTGACGCACGCAGAGGGCACACACCATTCTACTTGGACCCCATTCCATGAGGTATGACAGCTGTTAGGGAATAAAAAAAAAATTAAGAAATCTAATAAGTGGTGGTGAATGTGGGTGATCTAGAAGAACTGTTTCTTTCTTTCTTTCCTATATCCCTAAGACGGCTCGAATTTCCTTTATAGCCCGCGGCTTTGGAAGTTCATATTTTTTTTGTAGATAGTACTCACGAATAGAAAGCCTTTTACAAAGTAGCAAGGTGCGGAGAATCACGGTTTACGAGATAAAATTCATTAAAGTTTCAAAAAAGTACGAAAATAGTACGCCATTTGCAAATTTTTAGGTTAGATAAATTGTCATGGTAGACGTCAAAGTTGACATTTCACGTTCCGTTAACGTTAGAAGTGTTTTTTGTTCAATTTTATATCTTGTTTTTTTTTCATAAATATAATATTTTTAAATATTCACATACATAAAGTACGGAATAAATGTGAACCAAGTGAATTGCCATTGGATGCAAGAGCGAGCGAAGCGAGCTCTGGACTTGTGGGCACCCCGACTCGGACAGGTTAGGTTAGAAGGGAATGGCGGGGTCGAGTGAGCGAGCGAAGCGAGCGAATAGACCCCGCCATTCCCTTCGAGGTTATTTTTTTATAAACTACTCAGAAGTAGGAGCCCCGCGAAGCGGGGCTCCGTCGACTGGGCCTCCGGACTGAATATAAACCTTTTTGAGGTTAGGTTACTATAATTAGTTTTTCTCAAGAACAGCCTGTCGCCTTTACATGGGAGTGGTGCTAGGGCATAGGGGGCACCTCCCCGTCCCTCCTCCTGCTAAACGATACTCAATTTTACCTGTTTTTCTAACTCAAATGCTATTCTAACCTCAAAACTTTAACCATGGATATCTCCATAACCGTGGGGCTCCGGGGGGTGGGGGTGGTGCAGAGGGCACCCCCTCCCCCCCACCTCCCCCCTCCCGACCCTTAAATCAGCGGGCTATAAAGTAAATTTTAACCTGGTTGACTGTACCTACCTTGCTACTGGCCTGGAATTATTGCTTTCTTTTTGTAAGCTGGCTAGTGCCTGGTTTATTTCACTGTTTAATAAGTAAGTTTGTAGTGTATGTAGATATCAATATTTCGAACTACCTACAAACTGATAACAGTATTGTGACGTTGCCTCGGGCGCACACGTCGCTCGGTTATAAATACCGGTACGAGTGGTGGGGCGGGCAGTCGTTGTCGAACTGTCGGCCTGTGCGGTGGTGCGTTGGCGAGTCAACTGACAATATTGTAAATAAGCATTCTCTACATTGGCGACGAGGATTAAACTGTGAGTTAAAGTAATTCCTAGAAAAAAAAGGGGAAAGAATAGGAACGAATTGCTGCTTTCTTTAATGGATAGAAGCATTTCGGCTATATGTTTTTACACTTTCGTCATAAGTAAGTGTTAAGACCAAAGTGCCTCAAGGCACGTTGGGCCGTAGGCCCCGGCTGTCATTTGTGGAACTTAGGTCGTTGCGGATGATCGGAGGCCAGTAAAATCTGACTCCAGTCTTGCCATGAAGTGCCGCTTGCCTAAACATGGGTTGGTGGAAAAATGTTTTTTTTCCGAATAACTTCATTTGAAATTGATTTACTATACCTGATCATTACATTGACTTAATCATTAGCAGCAACGCTGATTTGACACGTGACCTAAGTCAACATGGTTGATAGTTAAATGGATTAATTATTATGCAGCATTGCTGACCATTAAATTGATACCATACTAAGCAGCATTGCTGATCATTAAATTGATACGATGTTAAGCAGCAACGCTGATCATTAAATTGATACCATACTAAGCAGCATTGCTGATAGTTCAATTGATATGGTGTAACGCAGCATTGCTGATAATTCAATTGATATGGTGAAACGCAGCATAGCTGATCATTAAATTGAATGCCATTTTATGTCATGCAATCTTTTCCCAAATCACATGGAGCTGAGGCCACGTCCGGGAAGAAGCAATACAGCTCACGTCCTTTCTTCTCATCCGGCCATCACTTTTCCCGTCTGCGTACGATCGGCTCTGCCTGTGCTTCGGACGTGGCTTGGCGCTCCTCATCAAACCTGCCTGCACAGCCGTACTGGCGGACCTGGGCTTGGTCTTTGGCATTGGAGCAGCACGTTGCGACCAACGTGAAGTGTTGCTTGTTTGTGCCAACAAGCAACCGCATACGTATATTAAGCAGCATTACTGCGGGTCATTAAATTGACAAGTCATCATTGAATGACGGTTATGCAGTAGAATAATTACCTACTGGTCATTAAATTGACAAGTCATCATTGAATGACGGTTATGCAGTAGAATAATTACCTACTGGTCATTAAATTGACAAGTCATCATTGAATGACGGTTATGCAGTAGAATAATTACCTACTGGTCATTAAATTGACAAGTCATCATTGAATGACGGTTATGCAGTAGAATAATGACCTACTGGTCATTAAATTGACAAGTCATCATTGAATGACGGTTATGCAGTAGAATAATTACCTACTGGTCATTAAATTGACAAGTAATTATTGAATGACAGTAATTGCAGTAGAATAATTACCTACTGGTCATTAAATTGACAAGTCATCATTGAGTGACAATCATTGCAGTATAATATACCTGCCGGACATTAAATTGTCAAGTCATCATAGAATGACAATAATTGCAGTAGAATATACCTACCTACTGGTCATTTAATTGAGAAGTCGTCATTGAATTACAGTAATTGTGGTATGATTCCTACTGATCATTAAATTGACAACTCATCATTGAATGACAATCATTGCAGTATAATATACCTGCCGGACATTAATTTGTCAAGTCATCATAGAATGACAATAATTGCAGTAGAATATACCTACTGGTCATTTAATTGAGAAGTCGTCATTGAACTACAGAAGAAAGAGAGGGGAACGTTGGAAGCTGGTACTCTGGGTCTACCTGGAATGGCTGCTGACATCGAGAGTAGTAAGAAGAAACGTGCTTCACTGCTATATTTTGTGGACTAGAATTGCTAAATTTTGTGGACTAAAATGTCTGAAACTGTTCTAGTGTTGGGTAGCCTATTTATCGAGGAAGATTTTAGGATCTAACATCACGTTGCGAACAATAGGAGCGAGGCATTGATGGGGGATCGGACGCGGACGAGGTTGCGTGGATCGGTAAGTTTAATAATACAGCAAATGCAAATGTCACCAGCTGATGGAGTGGATGTCTTTGGTGTGGCTATTACCAAACTATACATCTAAACAAAGTAAGATCTGAGAACGTCAATCTTTTCGATTGATGTTAGTAGATCCTAGATGTAGGTAAATGCAATAATGTTGGTCACACACAAAACCTGGGAAAATATGAAACAAAATAAAGTACAGGCTCGTAACCAAACATCCAGTGCAATAACACTATTATTGTTATTAAACTAAGAAACCTTTGAACCTAACAGGATCATTTGACGCAAATATAAAAATAGTAAACACTTTTAGAAAATGCAACTTTAAACGTCATGTCTTGGGAAAGAAACTGCCGTGGTATACTTATAAAAATAGTAAATCTCTTTATCTTCAGGCTATTGTGGCACATAGATATTATGTACCTTACAAAATTAAGTAAAAAACTTCACTAAGCATTACGTCATTGTGCGCTCTGGTGGGACATGTCCGCGGGAGTGACGGTGACACCTGCGGCCAAAAGTCCTCCTCCATGACATATTGGTACCCGCACCACAAACGCGTTGACGTTTACATTAGGGCGCGATTCCAGCAACTGCACTCTCGGCGTGTAGCTTGTCTTTTGGCGCACATACTCCACAATTCCCTCTGCCTTAGTGGTGTAGTGTAGCCGCGAGATATATACTGGAGTGTTTACGGCTTCGCGGTACGTATAGTTACTTTGGGTTCGGTAGGTGTCGTACCGCAGCGGTTCCAGTTGGTTCGCTGGCGGCATTCTCTCCTTTGTACCATCACGAAACCATCATCGTCGGTTCCCTTTGATATCTTTTAGATACAGGCTTCATAGGGGGAGCAAAGTGAGTGCTCGTGCAAACGTGAGTTACTTGGAGTAGAATTCACTGTCGGAGTCTGTGTTTCCCGATGGTTGCATCCTTGGAGTCTTTGATCAGGAGTGATTATTGGGTGGTCTGAACAGGCGTGCTCCGTCTTCGACCGCGTCATCGCTTGCCCGTGGGTGAGATGGTGGTCAATCGCGTGCCGATAAATAAAACAAAAATAATATAAAAAAATAAGCGAGTAATTTAAGAATTTCCCATTGGCATAATAAAATAACTTAAATAATGAGATATTGGATGGAAAGATGGCCACACAAGCAAACTGACTGCATGCGACGTGTTTAGTGAAAAAATTGAACCTAGGTTTTTTATATAAACGTGTGGGTCACAGTTTTCCATACATAACAATAGTTAGTAAATTCGATTGTAAACGATTTAAAATAGCAACTTGATATTAATGACATTGAATAAAGCTATAAGAGTGTGTAGAATTCTGAACTATTACAATTTCTAAATAGATGTTTCCCTTTCGGGTTGCTTGTTAGTTACACATTTTAGCTACTATGAGTTAGATCGAAATAAAATCAATTGATTCGAAGTATGCGGTGCAGTCATGACCGTAATGCTTGTAGATTGCCGTAGTAATTCGTGAACGTAGTAGCTACTTCACATGAACGTTAGACACAAACATGTCAGGCCTAGTTTCTCTTCTCTTTGTGGGCCCTTATGTGCATAGCTTACCGGTTGGTGAGTTTTAAAATCTCTTTGTCGGGAAGATGGGCAAGGTCAATTATCACGTGATGTTATGAAGTAGATTAAGAGGTAGCATCAAATTAGTTTGACGGACCAGGTTCTTGTTTCTGTGGGTTGGCGAGCGTACCAGGGTATCATATCAGCATCCCAGAGTGATATAGACGAGGGAGTCTGTATCAGGGTGTCGTTGTCGTAGCTATTGGTGGTACAAATAAGTGTTTTCTCGGTATTCTTCCCATGGGGAGGTGCCAGTATAGGAAGTGTGTTGTGCTGAGCTATGAGTTAGCTGTTGACTGTGAATAAGATTATTTAATTTCCTTGTTCAAATAATTATGAGTTTAGTGACTTTCAGTGGTGCTTGGACTTGGTAATCACGAATACTAGTGAATCACGAGTCAAACCTAAAGGATTTATAACAGCCAGTTTTGAACTGTCAAACGGCTAATTGACTGAACGACTAGTGAGTTAAGTTAAAGTTTTTAATAACTCTGAGAGTAAACAAGCGTCGGTAGACGGTTTTTAATGATAAAGAAACCAAGGCATTAAATCTTATCATACGTCTACTTCATTAATGAGATTGATTAATTATGATTATAACACACTCACATACACACAGACATAAGTGATAAAAATAAAGAAATCAACACAGAAAAAGATATAAGCGAATCAGAAAATGAAATAGAAGAAGAAGAGGAAGGGTAAAAGGAAACATTGAATTAAACCATAAAATTATTTTTAAATATTATTCTGCCGTGATTTTGTATGCCAGACATGTCAATAAATTATTAATCAAAATAATAAAATATGTTAAATGTTTTTACTAAAAAAATCTTGTTACATACAACTACTTAAAACAAGGAAGGGAATGTAGTGTATGTAGATATCAATATTTCGAACTACCTACAAACTGATAACAGTATTGTGACGTTGCCTCGGGCGCACACGTCGCTCGGTTATAAATACCGGTACGAGTGGTGGGGCGGGCAGTCGTTGTCGAACTGTCGGCCTGTGCGGTGGTGCGTTGGCGAGTCAACTGACAATATTGTAAATAAGCATTCTCTACAAAGTTCTAATAAATCAAATTACTAATACCTAAGCTTTTTCACGTACCGAAATCCCATAACACTCCTGCAACATTTCTGAATAAACCTCTTTGCTTCCGGCCTCCGTAATATAAGATGCGGTGACATCCCAAGTTCCGCTTGTAGACAGGCAGCAGCGGCATACATCGGGCTGAGATGCCCAACTTTCAACGTTCTCCGTATCCATTGTTTTAATTTATGAATATTAAAATGTGTGTTTTATTTTTCTATTACATTCTTGTTTAGGTGATTTGACAACAGAACTGTGATCAACTGTCTGACTGACAATTTATTGACATTTTCATGGTCTGATTAGATTTACTCGTTCAGAAACAAATTCAGTCGTTTCAAGCTGTAATTGAAAATGCAACAATAACAGAATTATTAGAAACCTTCATATAATATCAAAAATATGCCTCGAATTGCATATTTTATGGATATCTGTGTGTCTTGTGCGCACAAAGAGCATGAGAAATGAGAATCAACTCGGAACGAAGAAAAGAGAAAATTATGGAATGTACATAGTTATGTACCTATTCTTTCATAATTTTGGAACGTACTGTCAGTGTCAGTGTCAACCGAGCGAGTTGACATCGATTTATTTACGAAACGTCGAAAACACAACAGTGCTTGGCGGGAAAACACTGAACTGGAACAGCTGGCTCTTTGTTATTGATTTGAGGATTCATGTTCATACTGATTGATTGTGGTTGTTTTGAGTGTATCTCCGGCTTCTAAAGATATAGCTTCTTCACATTCAGTTGAAAGCCTTGCTAAATAGCCATGCGTAACGTAGAAATCAAAGCGAAAATCACCGACTATGAAAACATCTGCGAAGTGGCAAAAGACTTGAGCGGAGGTCCACCAACAATAATAAAACAAGACGATACATTTTACAAAGTGAATGAAGGTCGGTTGAAGATGAGGATTTACGCAGATGCCTCAGCCACGCTAGTGAGGTACGATCGAGCAGACGAAGGAGGTCCGAAGCTTAGTAACTACGAATTATTGGATTTCTCAGTCAACGAAAGTGTTAAAGCTAAACTATTGGACGAAATGTTGAAGAAGTGTTTAGGGATTCGTGGGAGAGTCGTAAAGGAACGGTGAGTTACTTCTTAGATAGTTAAAAAGGCTCAACTTCGTTTTAGCAACTGTGGGTTTGGAGCTTGATTATTTTTTTGGGTAGAGTACTCTTCTTGTAGAACACTATCACAAAGTTTTATAGCGCGCAACCACACCGTTTTAGAGAAAAAAATTCCTAAAAATTCAATTTTCTCTAACCTATTTACGAAAAAATGACATAATTTGCCACAGATAACTTAAAAAAATCGGTCCAAGGCCGTTTCGTTTTACGGTCAGACTAAGTGACCACACATTTAAATGTTTTCTTTATTGAATATTATAGTTTTTTACTTCATTTTATTTTTAAATAGTTGCGCAAGTATTGTGTTTTCAAATAAAAAGCAAATAATAAAATTAATTAAATAAAAAAAAATTAAAGATTTCGCGATTGTGGGTAACGAAACGTAATATTAAATTTTGCAGACTTCCTCGTAGAATTTGCATGGAGACGTCGGATTGCCATTAACCATCTGGATCCTTTTGAGGAACTGATGAAATGTGTACTTTATGTATATAAAATACAATAAATGATTTTGTACTTTTTTTTTCTATTACAACCTACATACACTACATAATAACCAACGCACAGAATTACACACCTACATTAAGAAGTGGGTAACAATTCGAAGGACTCAAAATGCAAGAGCGAGCGGAGCGAGCGGAGCGAGCTCTGTACTTGGGGGCACCCCGACTCGGATAGGTTAGGTTAGAAGGGGATGGCGGGGTCGAGTGAGCGAGCGAAGCGAGCGAATAGACCCCGCCATCCCCTTCGAGGTTATTTTTTTATAAACCACTCAGAAGTAGGAGCCCCGCGCAGCGGGGCTCCGTCGACATTTTCTTTCAAATTAGCATTTTTGAGAGGTTCGAGTATGACCTTGAGTATATTCTTGACGTTGGAGTTTGATAGAGGGCAATATTCTACAATTTTAGGCAAATTTTGACCTTGAAGTGTTTGACCTCGACCTTTCCGAGTTTGACCTTGACCTTGAAGATGCCCCTGACCTTAATTTAGATTAAAAGCTTAAATAGAGTCGCCACGTAATCTTCCCCACCCTTAATACTCCCACTATCCCACCAATCCCTAAACAAAGTTTTGGCGATTTTTTTTTCAGCCCCTATGGTTTTGCGCGTTTTGGTACTTTCAAATTTACTATAGAAAAGGTGCATTCTACCCAAAAAAAAATACCTACTATAAAAAACGGCAGTTAGCTAATCCGAAGTCCTTCCGTTAAAAACAAACAAAACAGTCTTATGATTCTTATTGACTTACCTGCTAAAACCATAGGTAATCAAATCTTTTTTTACAGTAAACTATTCATGGTAGATCAGACCCGAATCCATATAGATACTGTTGAAGATCTTGGAAACTTCATGGAACTAGAAGTAGTACTCCGGGCTGAACAGACACTTGAAGAAGGCCAGGCCATTGCCCGGGACTTACAAACCAAACTTGGAGTTAAGGATGAAGACCTCATTGACTGTGCCTATGTTGACCTGCTGGATAAGAAAAATAATTAAGTTCTTAATTAAGTTTCTAAGTGTTCTTTTAATTAAGTTTTTAAGTTAACTCTTAATTAAGTTTTTAAGTGTTCTTTATTTGAATGTACCTAGTGATACTGTAAAGGTTAATTTGA
This sequence comes from Ceramica pisi, assembly GCA_963859965.1. NCBI lineage: Eukaryota > Metazoa > Arthropoda > Insecta > Lepidoptera > Noctuidae > Ceramica > Ceramica pisi. The sequence goes on along the minus strand of OY982556.1, from coordinate 5,212,919 downwards.
AATTTAAAAAAAAAACAGATTCAATAAATAAAGATTTTTTCATATTTTGTCTTTGCTAGCCTATCAAATTAATTAGCTAGAGTACATTGTTGCAAAATGAAATGTGTTACGATGAAAAATTTCAGCTGAATTGGCTGAGGATAACTGCTTTAAAATTCAGTTGCATTGCAAGATTTAACCGGAACAAAAATATAAATACATGGTGAATTTTTAAAGTGTGCCTTCAGGGCCAAATCTTAAACTATGAGGAATATTAAAAACACTGAAATTAGTCTCGACCCGACTTTGATGAAAACTACATTGGTTTTTTTTTTCAATCATTGAACCTTCCTTTCCGGTACTAGAACAGGTTGATTTTGAAAAATAAAAACTACCTGTATTATTACACTATTCGAAAGTGTAGTTTAAATATGAATCAAATTCTGGGAAGTAAATAACACATGACTGACTAAAAGAAATATCGCATTTATTAAAAATTCAGCTGTACACTGAAATAAAAGCTAGTAAAATCTTTTGGTTCAATTTTTTTATTTGAAATGAGTTTGCTCTTTTTTTTTTTTCTTCTTTGGCAACTGAGCCGATGACGACTATTCTGCCAGTGTCATGTGGTGACGGAAGCGCGGTGAGATGATCCGTCGAACTTTGCACTTTGTGGTAGGCCCAAGGGTTTGCTCTTGACTCTAGTCTATAATAGGTCAGCAGTGACAGACGATGGAGCACAGCGATGGAGTCATCATAAAAATGTACTCTGTGGTCATCTGACACAAAAGAAGCCTTGTGATACTGGTGTCCCAGATTGGCCCATATACTACTATATATGATTGGCCCTTGTTAGAAGATGTCCAAATGGAATATCACAAATACACGCATAGAGCAACCGGTCCGCCTGTGACCTGTGCTGCTCTATGACACGCAGTGCCAGTTTGTACTCAGTACATATTCTAGCTACTTGCCTCACCTTTCTATAATCTCTATATGCCTAACCAATTGCACCTTTCAGGACCTGAACGTGGCTAATGATGAATGACTTAACGGTCCAGTTAACCAAGTAGCAGCAGGGCAATGAAATGTTGAGATAACGACACGAAAAGTAAGAGCCGGACAATGAATAAGTGTATTGATGAAGTCACATCACTAACAAAAAAAAAGAAAGACTAAGTGTCAAACTCTAACGTCAAATTGCGCAAATATGTCGATGTTTGCGACGTTTGTCGAGTTCCCGAGGAATGTTTGTTTATTTTGTAAATAATTGAATATAATAATTAGCAATGGAGAAAAAGAAAACTAATACGAGCTATGGGGAATGTCGCTGTTGCTTAGCGAAAGGCTACCACAGAGATTTAATGAAAGAACACTATTTCAACGGTATTCGCGAAGTTTATTTCGACATTTTTATGGAAAGCTTTAATTTATATGTAAGTTTTAAGTTTATACTTTAAAATTAGTTGCTGTCCGTCTTTTTTAGAGTTAAGAATACTGTAATTAGAGTCATTAAATTATTATTTTTAAACTAAATTTTGATGTTCAACAGAACTGTACCTCCCATTGCCCATTGGTCCTATTGAAATAAATGAATTCACTTGGACTTTCGTTTCAAGTGAAGTTATGCTTGTAAATAGCTTGTAATGTTAAAACAATATGAAATACTTCTACTTCTTAGCCGTTTTGACTGGCCAATCCTCTCTATTCTGCTTGCACTTTCTTTGAACATTTGTTTCTATTGTTTCAGTTATCAACAAACGCCCTGTTAACTACACTAATATGTTCAACTTGTGTGCAACGTCTTCGAGATGCAACCAGCTTCCGGATGATGGTGGTCAGTACTGAAAGGCAGCTGCTACAAGCCATTGATGGAGAAAACAAGGATACAGTGTTTGTTAATGGTATGCATAGAATGTTTTATTGTGTTTGTTGTGTGAGCTAATGTGTCGACTATTCTGCCAGTATCATGTGGTGAAGGCAGCACGGTGAGGTGAGCTGAGCTACACTAAACAGGTAGCTTTTTGCAAAAAAACTAGTGCTGATGATGGTCTGATGACTGATCAATTTCAAATACGGTTCTGATCACTTGACTGTCCAGGCCAGTTGTTGCCAAAAAAAATATCATTTCCCTGCAGTCTCTGGCCACAATGGTTAACGATTACAATTTCGTGCTACTGTTGAAACTGTGAGAATAAAATGAACCAAGTGTCTATTTCTAAGAAAAAAGTTTCTTATATGTTCCTAAAGAGAAGAAAAGAGATATCCTCCATTAGAGGGTTTATAGTCCATAAAACTTATACAATACTAGCTGACCTGCGGTACTTCGTCTGCGTTACATTTTCCATTAATGCTCAGCTCCTTTTTGTCTTAGCGTTTTGATATATAGCCTAAAGCCTTCCTCGATAAATGGGCTATCTACCACTGAAAGAAGTTTTCAAATCGGACCAGTACTTCCCGAGATTAGCGCGTTCAACCAAACAAACAGTCTTCTGCTAATATTATTATAGATGTAATTTCCTTCATTTTGTAGGGCATTCATGAATCTATTGTTTCATACTAATAATTAGAATAGATTTCTAGTAAGTCTAGTTTTTCTAGTAGGTAATTTAACATTTTACAAAGCAAATCCTTTTCCAATATTTAAAAAAAAAAAGTAAATAAATTCTGTGTTATTAAAATTCCAGTGAACGTAGATGAGAATACATTGGACAGTCAGATAGATGTGAAGGTTGAGAGACAAACAGACGTGAAGGTGGAATTTGATGAAGAAATAGATGTGGTGGACTATGAGTCTGACTACGTTCCCAGCGGTAAGTAACATTCAGCATGTGTCATGTAAATTTTAGAAGGAATTTTGAATTACTTTGCATACTAATTATTATTGTAAAATTCTAGTACCTAAAACGTAACAGACAGTTGTGATGCTGGGGAGTTTGTTGGCCACTTCTTCTCCACAGCTAAAATAATAGAAAACGGTGACGGGCGGGCGTTTTGGGGGACTGTCTTTTGTAAAACTTGACGTTCAAAAAGTGCTGGCTCTAAGCCTAATTTGAATAAATGACTTTTGAAAATTTTGAGCATTACCTATATCAGCCGAAAGACTGCCACAGCAGGACATACGTCTCCCCCAAGCGTCTCCACAACGACCGGTCCTGTGCGTCTCGCATCCATCGGCTATCCACGACCTTCATAAGGTCATTGGTCCACCTAGTGGCAGGCCTTCCAACGTTGCGTCTTCCAGTATTCTGTCGCCACTCCAGAACTTTTTGGCCCAATCAACCATCTGTTCTAGGAGCAATGTGCCCTGACCACTGCCGCTTTAGTTTGTCGATGCTTCGGGCTATGTTGGTAACCTTGCAATCAACTATCTGCAGGCCATACAAATATTTGTTCCGTGCAGGAATCGTACCCGCGACACGCAGCGCAGCAATCAATCGCTGCGCCAACAGTGCCGTAAAATACTAACTTCGCCCTGAAAGTTACGAACAGAACTGTACAAGAATTATCCAATTTGGGTCAGTCGTTACGAAATTATGCGCGTACATATCTACATTTCGGCGATTCATTTTTAGGGTTCCGTACCCAAAGGGTAAAACGGTACCCTAACACTAAGACTCCGCTGTCCGTCCGTTTGTCACCGTGCCTCATGATCCGCGATAGTTAGACAGTTGATATTATCACAGATGATGTATTTCTGTTGCCGCTATAACAACAAATACTAAAAAACATAAAAAAATAAATATTTAACAGCAAAAGATCATGTTTGTTGTATGGGAGCCCATAACGTATACGTACAATAAATATGGAATGTGATTTTTTTGCCGTTTTTATAGATAACGGTACGGGACCTTTGGTGCGCGAGTCCGACTAGCGGTTGGCCGGTTTTTTATCTATGCAGGGTTATTTGTAAAACAACGGCAACCTGTCAGGACTATGTTACTAACATCATAACCAACAACTTTTGTTCTATGACTTTTGAAAATTCATCATATTTTAGTTCATCAAGATTTCATACAAAAATAAAAAATATTTAAATTGAACGATCTAAATGTTACAAGGTCTATGCAAAGCATCAGAAAAAGACTTCGTAACATTTAGAGCGTTCAATTTAAATATTTTTTATTTTTGTATGAAATCCTGATGAATTAAAATCTGATGAATTTTCAAAAGTCATAGAACAAAAGTTGTTGATTATGATGTTAGTAACATAGTCCTGAGAGGTTGCCGGTGTTTTACAAATAACCCTGTATAGATAGATTTTTGAATAGAGTTACTACCACCAGTCCGATTTACATAATTACATACATACCCAGGGAGCTTGTTCTCTTTGGATACTAATTTTCAAATTCAAGCGGATGAAGCTCACCTTTTCTGGCTTCTGACAATCCGTAACGACTGCCAAAGATTGCGTTTTCCGAGGCACAGATTTCAGCATGTTAATCTGGTCACCCATCAAAACAGGTATACAGTTATGTTTCACTAGCTGACCGGCGCAACTTTGTCCGCTCCGCTCCTTTTTGTCTTAGCGTTATGATATATAGCCTATAGCCTCCCTCGATAAATGGGCTATCTAACACTGAAAGAATTTTTCAAAAAGTTCCTGGAATTAGCGCGTTCAAGCAAGCAAAAAATATGAAGTATCGATTAAAAATCGTCGAAATATTTCAGATTACGTGTCAGATGGGCCTTCAGACAACCTTGTAGAGGGTGAGGCAGCTCTATTGGGGAGGTTCGCGCGAGTCAAGCTACCCCCCTTACCGACCAGGCAGATGCTACCGGAGATATGTCCCGAGTATTGTCGGCAACTGGATTTGATGCAAGGTAAGAGATTGGTCGCAAGTTACCGTGACCCATTTTTTTTTGTTTTTTTCACTATTGATATGTACGCGTTTGACAACTATCCAGGGACATAGCTACCGCCTCCCAGAATACATTTAGTCCTGTCTTACCCTTCATGGTCTACGAAGACAGTTCAGAGCTAGTAGGACCTGATTTGTTTAAAAAAACAACGGGTTACACTCCGGGAGCTCCGGCAGAAGTGAAAACTTGAACATTAACGTTGTGCATTTTTTTAATCATCCGTCTTACGAATTTTCGATCAGGTCACGTGTTCGACGCGAGTTATACTTTTTATATAGATATCAGCTCAGCTGAGCTGATACCTATTTGTGGTACTCTTGAAAAAAATGAAAAAATGAGAAAAGAACCGACGAAAAATTCCAACACTGGGGTGTCCAGAATCATGCCCTGGACCCATGGAAATCGTTTGTGCGTCGATGTCAGATACACGCTGTATAATGACGTTTTCGTGCAGGTGGTGTGATTTTTTTTTTAATATTTCCATTTTTCATGTTCCAGACATAAAAATACTACCAAGAACGATCCTAAAACTAATAGAAGAACAAGACAGCCGGCGTCTCTCCACCAACCCGCGCCGCGTCATCATATCAGAGAAGCTAGCCCACATAGTGAACGCTGGAACTATACTGGAGTGTTCCAACGTCACCCCTTTCAGGGGCCGAAGTCGCACCGGCTTCCCCTGCTTCTACTGCCGAAATATGTTCGAAAACCTGGACAAACTCCGCGAACATACCAACCAACACAAAAAATCAGAAATAAAGAACATTCTCAAGACATACGGAGCAGAATGTTTAGTTGTCTATGTCGATGTCACAGATTTAAAATGCACTTTATGCGATAAAAATATACCAAATTTAAATGAGATGAAAAGTCATTTGACAAATGTACATAAAAAGAAATTGTATTTAGAATATACTGACAGAGTAATTCCTTTCAAATTGTCACAAAATGGCGCTTTCGAGTGCCAAGTATGTGGTTTTAACTTCGAAACGTTTGGTTCTATAGAGCGGCACATGAATGTTCACTTCAGAAACTACGTGTGCAAAGAATGTGGCACAGGTTTCGCTACAAAATACAGACTAAAAGTTCATTCGAAAAGCATGCATAACATGGGTAATTTCCCTTGCGAGCAATGCGGTAAAGTATTTACGACACAGCAGAAAATTACTAACCACGTCAACGCTGTTCACAAGTTACTAAAACGGTTCAAGTGTACTAAATGTCCTGAGCGCTTCGCTGAGTACTTCAGAAGGCAAAAGCATCTGGTGCAAGTACATGGCGTGGCACCTCTAAAGTACAACTGCAATGTTTGCGATAAAAGCTTCGATAGACGGTATACCCTATCTCGACATATGAAACGGGACCACTTAGAAGAACGTGACTTCCAGTGCGAAACTTGCTCCTACAAATGTTTTACTAAAAATGAGTTAAGAGTCCACATGATCAAGCACAATGGGGAGAGGATATTCGAGTGTTCGGTTTGTAAAAAGTCCTACGCAAGGAAGAAAACTTTGAAAGAACATATGAGAATACATAATAACGATCTGTTATAAGCGGACTTTGTAGCGCATCAAACGCTGACCATACTAAAAACCCCGCCGCTTCCATAATCATGTCAACGTTATAAAAGGGCATTTCCATGTGCTCAGATAGACACTTTGACGCGCATTCACAGTACAACACAGTACTTTCATAGACTATTTTAGAGTCAGTCATATACCACCTAAGATTCAGTGTACCTAGTGTAATCTTTATTTTTATTAAATACCAGTAGCAGTGAATAAAGTGTTTTTTTTTTAAAAGGACCCACGGAGTGCCATCCTAACAAACTGGTGTCAGAAGTGAGGTGTAGGCGTCGCGAATTATTTCCACGTAACTGCACCATTGTGTTTGTATACTCCGTGGACGAAAAGTCCTTTATCGACGCGGTCGACGGTAAACCTTAGGCTTCCTAAAACGCCTAAGTCCGCGCTGCTGCTGCCGTGATCGACGATAAGCCTCCGCTCTGTAGCGTGAGCCCGCATCACCCCCGAATACATCTGCTACCACGTGGTTGACGGTCAGCCTCCACCTTCGAGTGTGAGCCCGCATCACCAGGTCAACACAGGACATCCGCACTGCATCAACAATCTCGTAGGAGATTTGTGACTGGCCCTCCATCCATCACCAGCCACGTGTTCTCTGCGCATCACGTGCAAGAACTGCCTGCAATACGACTCTCTGGGTCGCCAGGCGCCGGCGCCGCGTGCTTCGTGACGTCATCTTTCCAGAATGTTCCCGTGTGCTGCTGCAGTATATCTGCTAATGTGAGTTTTTTTATATCATAAAAGTGTCTTAGTGAAGTGAAGTGCCGTTTTCCAAATTTTGAAGTCACTCGTACTCTCTTAAAACTAATTTACAATTTTATATTGTGCATGCTTTGTTTTAATCTGATGTTCTGTAAGTGCTCTAATCAATAATATAATCATATTGTTAATTTAATGTCTCCAAAACGAGAAAAATCAGAAGAAATCGCATCTTCGTCCAGCTCAGACGACATTTCAATAAAACAGAAATCTAAAATGTCGGACAAAATTACCCTTAATGTTCTCACTAAATTTATCAAACCCTATAACGGGGATCGCGAGTTTTTACCCGCATTTTTAACAAACTGCGAAAGTGCGATATCTTTAGCAACTACAGAACAACAGAACTTCTTATGTAAATACATCATCTCGCAGTTGGAAGGCAAAGCTCAGTTAGCGGCTTGCTTAAAGAAATTTGATAATTGGGCTGATATCAAACAGTTCCTTAAAACTACCTTTGGAGAGAAAAAACACTCCACTCATTTATTAGTAGAACTACAACAATGCAAGCAATTGCCTTCCGAAGACGCGATGCAGTATGCTCTGCGTATTGAATCATGTCTAACTAGATTACAAGCTGACATCCATTACAGCTGCGATAATGATAAAGAACTATTAGGTCGGTTAGCCGCTATGGAAGATCTCGCCCTCAATACTTTCTTGTTAGGGTTGAACTCCAATTTCTCATCTATAGTGCGGTGTAGAAATCCTAAATCGTTGTCTGAAGCAATAACGCATGCCATAGAAGAAGAAAAAATATTTAATTTATCTAAATTAACCACTCGTTCCAATAAGCAATGCACACATTGCAACAAAAGTGGTCATATCGCTTCCGAATGTTATAAAAATAAGCGATCTTCTCCAAATTTGCATCATGTTGATTCGTCGAATAATTTTAACGATAATACTAATTCTAAGTTTGACCCTGAGAAATCATGCAAATACTGCAAAAAGCGCGGTCATTTGATAAGCGAGTGTCGTAAACTCAAAGCGAAAAATAACAATTCTCGTGCTAGTAATTCTACACTACCAAGTGCAACTTTACAAAATAATGTGCCAAGCGATAATCGCTCTAATGTACAGCATGTAGACACTCCGGATAATTCGGATAGTTTAAACTAAATAGGGTTCCGGTTCCGTGTCTACCGAAACCTACATATCATTTAAATGACACGAAAACCCTAACTTCTAAACACTGTGTTTCTAAATTCCCTCCAACACAGGTCACTGCAAATAGAGGTAATAGTCCTCCAAACTGTGTTCCGAAATTTTCTTTAATACAGGTCAGTGCAAATAGTGGTACTTCTGACAGTCCCTCATCTCGTGACAAATCGAGTTTTTCATTTAGGGATTGTTCACGTGAGCAAACGCTTAATATTAATAATAAAGTTTCCTTACCTCACGTCTTTTTAAAAACAAATTGTAATAGCAAGCCCTTATGCTTTTTAATTGACACTGGTTCGTCAGTTTCTATTGTTAAACTTTCTAGTTTACTTAATAAACCAGTGCTGGGCCCCGAAATTATAAAACTTAAAGGTTTAAGCGATAACGATTCCTATTGCGAATCTCTCGGGTCCGTTAAACTAATTTTTGAATATCACGTTTCGCCGAAGAGTAAAATAATGTTCGACTATTTATTTCATACTATTAACGATACGATCAACTTAAACTACGATGGTATTATCGGTAGTAATTTTATCCAACACTTTAAAATAGATATTCATTACTCTACTAACACTCTTAATTTAGAAAATTACAAAATACCTATTTGTCTTAGTAAGCCATCATATGTTATACCCCCGCGGTCAGAAACGGTCATTGAGTGTCCAGTTTCCAATCTCTCCGAGATAAAAAATCAAAAAGAAGGTTTGATCTTAGATCATATTATTCGTGACGGTGTTTTCTTAGCAAACTGCATAGTGAGCTTAAAACCTAATAATAGAGTTAATGTCTCTGTTCTCAATACCACGGAAAATGAGGTCCAAATTGACAACTACGAAGTCAAGTTAATTCCATTTGACATACCGCCTTCTAAATTAGATGACACTCAAACGGAACTTATTCACCAATTAGATTTCTCTAAAATTGACCGATCTAAAAGGGTTCTTGAGCAGATAAGGTGCTCTCATTTAAATCCGCAAGAACATAAAGCTTTGATGAACTTCCTTGCCAAATATACGGATATATTTCATCTTGATGGTGAAAATTTAACTCATACAAATGTAATTAAACATTCTATTAATACTAGGGATGCACCCCCAATACACGTCAAGTCGTATCGTTTCCCTGAAGTACATAAAAACGAAGTCGAGAAACAAATTACAAAAATGCTCGATCAAAACATTATTCGCCCTTCAACCTCTCCTTGGAATGCGCCTGTGTGGGTGGTTCCGAAAAAATTAGATGCGTCCGGAAAACAAAAGTGGCGAATTGTAATTGATTATCGGCGGTTGAACGACGTCACTGTATCCGAAGTTTACCCTCTTCCTCTCATAACTGACATCTTAGACCAACTAGGTCATTCCAAATATTTCAGTACTCTTGATTTATCTTCAGGCTTTCATCAAGTTTTATTAAGTCCTAAAGATACTGAAAAAACTGCGTTCAGCGTAACGACTAACAGTATATCAGGTCAATTTGAATTTACAAGAATGCCGTTTGGATTAAAAAATGCTCCGGCGACATTTCAGAGAATGATGAATATTGTTCTCTCGGGACTTCAAGGTCTCCACTGTTACATCTACCTTGACGATTGTATCATTTACTCACATGACCTTGAATCTCACATACAGAAATTGGAATCTGTATTTTCTAAATTTAGAGAGGCAAACTTAAAATTACAGCCCGATAAATGTGAGTTCTTGAGACGGGAAGTTGCTTACTTGGGGCATATTATTACGGACAACGGTGTTTCGCCTAATCCAGATAAGGTGAAGGCTATCTCTCAATTTCCCACACCAAAAACTCCGAAAGATGTTAAATCTTTCCTGGGATTAACGGGTTATTATCGCCGTTTCATAGAGAATTTCTCTCATATAACTAAACCTCTCACATCTTTACTGAAAAAAGATGTCAATTTTCATTGGTCTCATGATCAAGAACAAGCTTTCGATACGCTTAAAGAAAAGCTCATCTCAGCTCCTTTATTACAGTATCCAGATTTTTCCCAACCTTTTATTGTAACTACGGATTCTTCCAATTATGCCGTCGGCGCAGTTTTATCACAGGGTGAAATCGGCAAAGATAAGCCCATTGCATATGCGTCTCGAACTTTAAATAAACAAGAAGGGAATTATTCTACAACTGAGAAAGAGCTCCTCGCTATATTATTCGCCGTTAACACATTTAGGCCCTATCTTTACGGGTATAAATTTAAAATAGTAACTGACCATCGTCCTTTAACGTGGTTATTTAACGCTAAAGACCCAGGCGGCCGTTTATTAAGATGGCGACTAAAACTCGAAGAATACGAGTATGAAATCGTATATAAACCTGGCAGAGTTAATAGTAACGCAGACGCGTTATCTCGTTATCCAGTCAATGCTGTAACAACTCGAAGTTCCAAAATCAATTCTACTACTTATGAAGAATACTTTAAAAAGCAATTCACAAAAACTATTTCGGATTGCGACACTAAAATTCAAGAACATAACGAGAGCTTACATAAAGCAAAACAAAAGTGTATTGCCTGTCCAGTTTCTTTGGACCTAGATAATTCAATGCCATATACTGAGCAATTATTAGCTATGCTTGACAATTCCGAGGAATATCGCGCAGGTGAACGCGAATCTGACACCATGCAAACGGTGATCTGTAAAAACAATAAGATACTTTATTTCTTATATACTAAAGTCCATCATTTTGATGAAACAAGTTACAAAGCTATTTATAACCTACTAATTAAATTACGTGACGAAATTATTTCTAAAAATGATTATATAAAAGAATTAGCTATGCCTGATTTTTCTGAACCATTCTCTAAATTAGTTTATGTTAAAATTTATAATATAGTTTCTTACATTTTCCATGGCACTAATATTGTGATCCATATTTATAAAAATCAAATACTTTATCCTACTCCAACCGAGATCTCTAACATCCTTAAGGAAAATCACGGGACGACCATAGCAGGTCACCCCGGCGTTAAACGCATGTTAAGTAGAATTAAAGCCTCATACTATTGGAAAGGAATGCGTTCAGATATAGAACGATTTGTTAAAGATTGTAAGTTATGCCAAGTAAATAAACCTTTAAGAGCATCAAATAAAGCACCTATGGTAATAACTTCAACAAGTACTAGGCCATTTGAAAGATTAGCCCTCGATATTGTAGGTACTTTACCCGAGGCAGGCCTACAAAAATTTAAATATATTTTAACACTTCAGGATGATTTAACAAAATTTTCATGTGCCTATCCAATGATAACTTGTACGACTGATGAAGTTGCACGCAACCTCATACATTTCTTTTCATTATTTGGTTTTCCCAAAATGTTATTGACAGATCAAGGTACAACTTTTACGTCAGAATTATTTAGGCAGTTAACTGAAATACTTAAAATAAAAAATCTATTTTCTACTTCTTATCATCCTCAAACTAATGGCGCACTAGAACGTAGCCATGCTACTCTTAAAGAGTATTTAAGGTCATTTGTCAACGAAAATCAGGACGACTGGCATTGCTATCTCGCAACAGCGATCTTGTCGTATAATACAACTCCTCATTGCACTACCGAATTCTCACCTTTCGAACTTTTATACGGTTATAAGCCGTCAATTCCAAGTAGTGTTTACGAGTCTAATGATAACACTACCTACCAGGAATATATTCGTGCTTTACAATATAGGATGAGATACTCCCGCGAAAAAGCTATTGAAAATATGAATAAAAGCAAAGAATCCTCAAAATCTTATTACGATTCAACAGCGCGAGAAAAAACATATAAAACAGGTGATTTAGTTTACTTAAAACACCATCATAGGCTCCGTAAAGCTCTATCCCCGGTGTGGAAGGGACCATTTAAGATTATAAAAACACACGGTAAAAATAACGTCACTTTGTGCATTAACAGAAAGCATGTAAAACATCACGTTAACGAAATTAAACCAGCGTGAATATTTGTTTCAGATGTCTCGTGTGTCCAAGTTTGTCCGAGCCAATCGAAATTATACAACATAGTGCAGGAATCTACTTTGATCCAACATCGATAGTCTATTTTCAAAACGATAACTGGAATGTTATTACTTATGTAGACATAATTCCTATCAGACCCTATATGGAAAATATAGAAAAAACTATTCAACGTTTATCAACGTTTTGCGATAAAGCTCGTAATTTTGCTAATATTAATGTAGAGTGTAAGGATACTATTAATCCCTTAGAAATACTTATTAATTCTAATAATCTTAAGTTGGAATCTTTGTCGCATCTCATTTCCGATAACCGTCAAAAACGCGCTCTTGAATTTGGAGGCGAAATCTTAAAGTTCTTTTTCGGTACATTAGATGCTGACGACGCTAGAAAATATGATGAAGCTGTTAGCACGTGTCAACAAAACGAGCATCATATTTATTCTTTAATGAAAGATAATATTCATGTTGTTCGTTCTACGATAAACAGTTTTAATGTTTCTATCCAAAAGTTAAATAATAATGAAATTAAACTTAATAACCAAATTGAAAAACTTAATTATATATTTGCAAGTAGTTCTAAGACGAATAACAACTTAATGAATCTAGAGAAAATCAATTCCATGTTTAATATAATTGAAGGCTCATTACTGTCAATTTCCAATATTTTAGACACAATACTTAATTCTATTTTATTCGCTAAAGCAAATATTTTACACCCATACGTCATAACTCCTAAGAAATTATACAATGAGTTATCAAATAACAGTCAAATAAAGAGAACCGCCGAGTTCCCGGTTTCGCTAACATTGCAAAACATCCACACTATAATCGACTTATCTAAACTGACTGTGTATTATTATAATAACAAACTCATGTTTATCGTACAAGTACCATTAATGTACCCTATTAAGTTCAACCTGTACAAGAATTTGCCGCTACCTACTCCACGCGACACTAATCAATATTTAACTTATGTTTTAATTCGTCCTTCAAAGTTATATACAGCTGTAACGGATGACAGATTGTCCTACGTCTTATTAGATAGTATAAGTGAATGTAAGCATGTTAGTAATGATTATATTTTATGTCCTTCACCATCTATCTTGTCAACGATTAATAATCCTTCATGTGAATCTAAACTATTAACCGAAGTCACTTTATCACTTCCTGAAATTTGTGACTCTAAAGTTATTTATGGTAATATAAATGTTTGGCAAAAATTGAATAAGAACAGATACATTTATGTACAGTCTAAACCTAACAAACTAACCATGAAATGTAAAAATAACATTACTGATTATATTCTACAAGGAACAGGAATTTTATCCTTAGAAAACAATTGTGTTGCATATTTTCAAACATTGCAATTTTATCCTTCAAATGTGTATAAATCTACTGTACCCAGTCAGATAACTCTAAATTTTGATCTGACCTTAGATGATTGTTGCAAGTATAGTATTCTTAATGAAAGTTCACATTCTATCAATCCAATTAGCTTATCAAATATTGATCTGGAGTCTTTAAAGTTGGCTTCACATAAATTAGATAATTTAGAAAATGAAATTCGCTATAGCGAAAATCAGTCCCATATTGTTAAATACGGTCATTATTATTCAGGACTGACTTATGTTATAATATCAGCAATCATTATTTTTATAATTTATAAACTGTATACAAAATGTTTTAGTTTAAGAAATTCTTCTTGTTGTATTCAGATTTATAATCAATGCTATAATACTAAGAAAATAAAGAAAAACAATCATGTTCACTCATCAATAGAACTTACTGAAATTTCTGATAATCTTGAAAATGATGACAAATCTGTAAAAAGTCTTCCAAATATAGAAATTGGTAAAAATCAAGCTTTGTTCGGAAATTTAAGAAAATCAAATAGAAATGTCAGTAACTTTTAATATTACTTTTATCTTAAATATAAGTTTCAATTTCTATTTTTGGGTTCAATAAGTTTAGTTTAATTTTGGGTGTCTTAAATAAGTTTTCAAAGTTATGTATATTATTAAGTTAAGAAATACGCTGTAAATGAGTTTTATTTATGAATTTAATATTCATTTTATATTCCTTCGCTTTTTATTAATTAAAATAAATTAAATAAAGCTCAGTCTTAAGGGGGGAGATGTTATAAGCGGACTTTGTAGCGCATCAAACGCTGACCATACTAAAAACCCCGCCGCTTCCATAATCATGTCAACGTTATAAAAGGGCATTTCCATGTGCTCAGATAGACACTTTGACGCGCATTCACAGTACAACACAGTACTTTCATAGACTATTTTAGAGTCAGTCATATACCACCTAAGATTCAGTGTACCTAGTGTAATCTTTATTTTTATTAAATACCAGTAGCAGTGAATAAAGTGTTTTTTTTTTAAAAGGACCCACGGAGTGCCATCCTAACAGATCGCAGGTTCGCTTGTGCGGTTTGTGGGCAGGCGTTTGTACAGAAATGCAGCTTAAAAGGGCATTTAAAGACGCATCATTTAGAGTTTAGTTTGCAATAAATAATTTATTTAATAATAAAATAGTAGTACGGATTTCGTGTTTCATTTTTTTACCCATTTGAAAGAGATAACAGCCAGAAAACTGGGTGAAAGAAGTCACAGATTGGGGTACCATCAGGAACAGGCGACGCGCGCGATAGACCAGGATTCTTACTTTAAAGGATTGGGCTCAGATTGCCCAAGAATAGGCGAAAATCGAAGGAAGGGAGGCCTTTGCCCTACACTTATCTGAACAAAAATAATAAATTGGTAAAAAAATCATTAGTATGTTTGTAAGTATACGGATCCGATTACGAATTGTCCAATGAAGGTGTATACAGAGTCAGAGAGGATGATTCTGCTGCCCTGCCAATCCCTTTTTACTAACTAGGCTGAATATAAGCACGACTAAATGAATTTGAAATCACGGCCATCTAGCGACGAGTAGAATTACAATAATTTTACGGTTTAATCCGCTACGGCAGCATTTCACAAACCGACTATTGCAGAGAGAGAACATCACTATTCCAAGTCATCGTTGGCAAAATCGAAACAGCTGTGAACCAATGTGAACGAAAAAAAGGATAATTCTACTTTGTGGTCAAGTCATAACGAAAATCAATTTTCGCTCGCTTTTTGGTTTGCTTTTTTTTATTCAAAATGTTTTCAACAAAACATAATTTGGAAATACTTAAAAATGAAGAACATGGAGATGTGACAAAGGAGTATTATCACAATAATTTAAAAGAAGTTTACAAAGATATATTTTTAGAATGCTTTTCTAGGTAAGTGTTGCAAGAAAAATACGTTACCTACTTGTGTTTTGGATGTTTGGAAGATGTGGTGCAGTACAGACCAGTAGCGTCGCAACGATTATTGCGACGCAATAATTTTATGTTCTTGTAAGTTGAGAAATCCAATTAAGCAATTAAAAAAATTAAACATCCTAAACAAGTTTTTTCGCGAAGAGGGTACTCCACTAAAAAGTTAAAAATAAAAAACTTTTTACAAAAATAAAACCGACTTCCAAAAAAAAAACCTAGGTACCTACTTACAAAGTAAAAAATAACTTTGATTTCGGAAGTCTGTGTTTTTGTTAGTTTCTTCGTATTTTGACGCCGACTTCCGAAGTTATTTCTTACTTGGTATTTTTTTTTTTCATTCTCGGGTCCCTGTTGACCCGGTCCTTTGGTAGGCGTACGAGGGGCCGAAACCAACTCGCAGAGTCGCCGTTAGACATTTCAAATGTAATGGGGCACCAACCGGCGTTTATCCCTGTATGCACTGTGAAAGTATTCCCAAGGACAATCCCCGGTTGGAGCAGTACTATTGCAGAATATGAAAACAAAAGATGAAACGCTATGGGTTTGTGTGGTTTAGTGGACTGATTATCGTTTATTATAGAAGAACTATTGGCCCCTGCCTGACCACACGGCTTTTAAATGGCAGGGGGTGACTTGCACACTCAATGAATGGGCCCCCGAAAACGGTCGCTAGCACAAAGTAACGTAGTGCCAAGGTGGCAACATAGCCTGAGGTGCTAGAGGAGTGGAGAGGTATACCACGGCTATCAGGACAATCCCGGAAGTGCGGTCAAGATCCCTAACAGCATCTTACTGGATTATACATCCTTCTCCCGAGCACGTTTGCTCTAGCGAATCTCCACTCAGACCGGCCGATTAAGGCAAAAAAGAGGGTATATTATAATCAAAATAAAATAATTGATGTAATAATAAAGTAAAACGACAGTAAAAACAATCACCTTGAGTTTTTATTAATATTACACCCTCATTTGACAATTTCATGAGCCTTAACTACTTTGGTACAGTGTACAAAAATCCTAGGATCTTAGCAAAACAAAAAACGATATTTACAATCGGGTATTTGACTGTTATTTTTAAAATAACCTTCAAAACTTAAGAGCTATTTATAATGGCTAATTTGCTTCAAAATCAATTTTATTAACATTGTGTAGAAATCTAACACTACAAAACTAAAATATTTGGAACATAGACTTTACAATAAACGAATTAATGATGTTTGTAATGGGTATGATGAAAGTCAAATTAAGAATACAAATTAATTCAGTTTTACCATTAACTAAAAATATCAAAAAACTAGAATGTCAATGAGTTTTCCAAGAACATTTACGTCACCGTTAAGCGCCACATCGAGAGGTTCTTTTCATTGAAGAATCGACTTGTGAACATGAGACGGTAATGTCAATTTAACAAATGTCAGAAAATAACAGCGTTTTGACAGGTGCATGGACCTGACGCCTCAGTGCTTCCACCTGGTGCTAGTTATTTCAGGAAGTCCTCATTAAATACTTAACCAAGAGTCATCCACAGCGAATTTAAAAAATATTAATAATAAGAATCTATAGCTAATTTAATTACGGTAAAAGCTAGGACGTCGTCGCTGTTATTTAGTAGCAATAATTGTTTCTGAATATTAGAGAGGTAAGCGATTTATCGCCAGTTTAGACGCTCTAGAATAGTGACTGTACAGCGGTTGCGTGCCGAAAGCGATTATCAAAACGTCAAAAATGTATGGGATTGACAAAGTGAAAACGCTTGCGAAATCAATAGGGAATAATATATGCAAGCGATTTTTTTTATTTGCAAAATGAAATACTTATTTGGTCTAGTAAAGAATCATGAAAATATTTTTTAAATACATTCATCAGCGATGCAGTTATAAAACTTAAAAGATTACAATTAGAAAGAGAAGTCCGATATGAACTTTGACGTCAAACTCTTTAACGTCTATACAACTGACACAGAAAACAACGTTTTCAGGAAAAGGACAGCTGATATATTTGATTAAAATGATTCTATCTCGTTTGTTTATCGAGAAATTTTGATTATATTTTCACTGTTAGTATTATATTTTTGTATATTTTTAGATAAACTGCATAGATTATAAATATTTATATCATGCATATTCCCTATTGAAAACAATACTCTTTAATAAGTACACCATATAAGTTACAGAAAAGATAGATGAGGAACATTACATAGGGTGACTCAATGGCCGGCCTTATCGCAAAAAGCGATCTTTTCAAGACAACCTTTGGATATACTTTAAAGAGAAAATGGAAAGACAGTACTGTAAGTAGTATTAAATCCAGGGTTATGGAATTTGTTCGAAAGAGTTACCGCGGCCCTGATTTGCGATGTGCATTAGAAGGAACACGGATGGGTTTTAGTCAGTACGAGTCTGGTACTCCCATCAACTTCGCCCTGGGCTGTAGCTAGAGTCGAATTTGAGGTAGGGCAGCATTGTTTACAGGTAGGGCGGAAGTAAAAAAAATATCATAAATGATCTACTATATAAATCTCTACTCCGAAGCACGGGCTGCTAAATCAATCACCATGTTTATCACTGACCTCTAAGTCAGTAGACTGTGGTATGTTCGGGAAAGTTTAGATACCTATCGCTACATTTTTTTTTATCTCAAACTATAAACAAACAATTGAACTATAATCATTTATCTTAGTTTTTGGTATTTTTAAGGTAGGGAATTGCCCCACAATGCCCCCCCTAGCTACGGCCATGACTTCGCCCAAAGCGGGAGCAGTCATTTAATGATTTCCCATCCATGTAAAAGATAATCTTAGGTGTACTAAAAAAATGTCACGTGATTCAAGTCCTTATTATTATTTGGCATTTCGATGATCGCTTTCGCCGATAGAATAGTATTCGGTCGAGAATTCTTAGGATCTACGAGGTATTATTTAGCTACCCACAATGGTAGCGAACATAGATATAATTAATTTTTATATTTCTGTGGTAGCGAGTGATAAACTTCGCTCGGTATTTACAGGGTATACCTGTATTTTTTATTATATAATTTGAGATGGGTTTGCTCTTCACTCTAGTCTAGGTCTGAGATGACAGAGACAAAGTCTACGACGGAGCGAGCTTACCCAGAAGTAGCCTGTTTACTCTAACTTTGACAAGATTAGGGTTGTAAGTGTTTGGAAACACAGAAGCAGGCAGGTTTCGGCGGCTAGAGCGAAACGGGCGAAACCAGTATCGATATAACGCCCAGCTAGACGATAGATGCGAAGTATCTGGTGTAATCTACGTCTCACCGTGTGCCCCCGTCATGAGCCGGTGGTCCCGACAGCAAAATGGCGTCCGTTAAACTAATAATAATAATATCCTTGGACATTTCACACGACGCCATATAGTTCCAAGCTAAGCAACCTAATGCTTGTGTTATGGTAACAAGATGGCTGATAAACTACTTATAACATTTTTTTTTTTGTAAATACATACATATTATAGATAGAAAAACACCCAGACTCGGAACAAATACATGTAGGTCGTACAAATTTTTGTTCCGTGCGGGAATCGAACCCGCGACATGCTGCGCAGCAGTCAATCGCTCAACCACTGCGCCAACCGTGTCGTCAAACTATGTCAGAGGCCCTTGAGGCGGTTCAGAAACTCTGACACTAGGGTGTGTGTTGGAAACTATTGAATTTTGATGGGATTTATTGTATAAAAACATAATCTACAGTCTTCCTTTTTCCAGTGACATATGCTCTTTTGGAACACCCTGTATATAGCCCGCTCAGTCCCACTTTAGCCTGGCCGCCGTATTGCCCAAATTGCAACTCCTGTATTATTCAATTTCATAAAAAAAATCTTCACTTTTTAAACCACTAAACTGTTTTACTGTAGGCGGCAGATAAATGTGTGCCTAATAACGGTCTAAACCCACATAAATCTAATATATCAAAAACTGAAATAAAGACAAAGCTGTCAATAATCGACTTCTACCGTGATCCTTTACGTTCTCTAGTAATGAAAAACAGTTCATAATTTATTGTTCGGGTATCTACGAAAGAGTATTAGGGGAAGCATGTAGGAAAGCACTTTACTACAAGTTTATCTGAAGCCTACCATACAAACTAAAATTGATTAGAAATATTCAAATTTCAGGCTTCACCTTTCTTCCTATGCTGTTTCCCATGTTGCTTCAATGAGTTCATCGACACATACCTCTTATGACAAATAGGACATTCGAAGTTCTTAACCCCCACATGCCGAAGCATATGATCTTTAAGTTCGTAGTTACTGAAGAACTTCTTATCGCACTGAGTACACTCGAAATGCTTCCTTTTCTGATGTTTCTTCCTTAAATGACTCGTATAGTACTGCTTCCAAGTGAAACTGTCCCCACAAAACTCGCAGGTTATAGTTTTGACCTTTTCTGGGTGAGCTTCTAAGCAATGTAGATGTCTTATATACTCCCCAGTGAATTTCTCAGTACAATACATACACTTGAACTTTGTTAGCTGTTTATGGATTAACTCTTCGTGTTTTCGCCTGTATTTTTGTAGTGTAAAAACCTTGTCGCAGTAACTGCAGTTAAATTTTCCTGTGTTATGTATTTTAACGTGTTGTTTCAAACGGTTTTGGGCTAGGAACGTGTCGCCACAATCATCACAGACGTAGTTGTTGTAATGGGCGTTCATATGCCCATCTAGGTGTAGATAGTTGGAATAAGATTCTTTGCACAACGCGCATTGGAGATCTGGTTTTAAGATGTACGGAATGGCTCGAGTATAGGCTTGATCTAAGATTACGTTATGCTTCTCTTTTAAATGTTTAAACATGTCATTCCAACTGTTTATGACTACACAGCAAACTGTACAAAGGAGGTTCTCTATATCCAGTTTGATTACCTCGTTCGTCCAGTACGGTCGCATTGCGTATTCTATTTTTTCTATTCTATGGTTGACGTGTTCTGTTCTTGTGTGGGTCCGTAGGTCGTCGGCGTCCTCGAAATGAGGTCCGTCAGTGGAGCAGTAGGCGCAGTAGTAGCGAATGTTTTTGGACTTGTATGGGGTCGCGTTCGTGAATGTTAGAATCGCTTTGATTTCTTTTATGAATTGGTACATCTTCTCTCGGTTTGAGTCCAGTTCGCCGCCTGAAAAGAATTTGTATTTCGGTTAGTATTTTTGAGTATTACTTTCTAATTGCCTTTACACGAACATCATCATCTGCCTAGCCTTTTCCCAACTATATTGGGGTCGGCTTCCAGTCAAACCGGATTCAGCTGAGTACCAGTATTTTACGTGGAGCGGCTGCCTACCAGATTTCCACAACCCATTAACTGTGTAACACGGTGCTCCTTGGCAAGACTGGTGTCAGATTTTTCTGTCTTCTGACTATCCGGAACGACTGCCAAAGATCTCCAAATGACAGCCGGGACTAACACTTTAACGTGCTTTCCGAGGCACGGAAGAAACTTGGGGTATGTTAAGATGGTCACCCATCCACAGACCAACCTCGGCAAGCGTTACTTAACCTTGAAGATCGACCTGTGCGGCTGTTATTATTTAGCCACGAGCCTTTACACGAACATGAAACCTAATTTATCTCAAATTATGTTCATATTCGTATAACATGCTTGGCAACATTCGCTTATGGGAATATGAACATTACGTGCAGTTTTAAAGTTCTTATTCGTATAAAGCACTATTTTATTTTATTTTATTTTATTTTATTTTATTTATTTGGAAGAACCAACAATTACACATTATATATTACAAAAAACAGAATATAAGGAATTATACAAATGTGCAATCAACAACGTTCATCGTATCATAGAGAAAGTAAAGTTCTAAGATCGAATGGCAGTCGTTCGTAAATCTTTACAAACTTACCAATAGCAATCTAGCATCTAGTTGTGGACGTAAGATAAGCATTCGATCCTTGTGATGTAATTCTGGTATTCGGCTATATCCTACTAGTTGACCCGTGCAACGTCGTCTGCGTAACATTTTTAATTACTGTTCCGCTCCTATTGGTCTTAGTGTGATGATATATAGCCTATAGCCTTCCTCAATAAATGGGCTATCTAACACTGAAAGAATTTTTCAAATCGGTATTAGTTATTATCGGTTTATCAGTAGTTCCTGAGATTAACGCGTTCAAACAAACAAACTCTTCTGCTTTATAATATTAGTATAGATTTAACTGCCTCCGTGGTCGTGTGGTTTAGGCGTTTGCCTTGACCGACTTGACACGACGGTCGTGAGTTCGATTCCCACGAGAAGCATACTTTGTAAAGTTGTTTCCAGTTTGGCTAGGACATTGCAGGCATGAATCACTTGATTGTCTGATAGAAAGATGATTCCTTGCTTCGGAAGGCACGTATAAGCCGGTGGTCCCGGCCGCCAAATGGTGGTCGTCATATAAACCATGTCAGAGGCCCTTGAGGCGGTTTAGAAACTCTTAAATTAGTGTGTGTGGGGTGGGGTCTTTAGACCTTACTGCCCACACAAGAGGAAGTTATATCCTGTCTGGCAGCAGACCCAACATAGTAGGTAAAAGGCAGATGTTTTTTTTTACTTAACTAAACTTATTCCTTCCGCTCTAGGCGGAGCAAAAGGGAGTTTCAGACTGACTAAAACCCATCCATGTTCCTCCTAATGCCCTTTGCGTTCCAGGGGGGCTACTCTCTAAGCCCGAAGTCCGTAGTTTCGGGCTTAGTTGCTGGCTTATTCTACTAAGTATTACCTACGGACTTACGATTAGTCTTGAACCCGCAACTAACTGACTTCGGGCTTAGAGAGTAGCCCCCCAGGGCCGCGGTGACTCATTCGAATAAACTCCGCAATGATGGGGGAAAACAAACCAAAAGTGTTTTTTTCTATCTTTGCTACGCTCATTTAATAAATAATAGATACAACTTTATACATCTTTGATATAAAATTAAGACATAACTTTTTAGATGAAACATTGCTTCACACTATTGTGTATGCTAACTAGGCATATACTTAATTTTAAATAGACGAAAAAAGTTTTAAAAAATCCTGTAAGAAAGACATTTACTTTCTTGCACACTTAAAATATAATACCTATTTTTAATACTTTCAAAGCAATTTTATAGCTTTAAAATATACAATAAAACTAATTATTATATTTACATCATATAACTAGAGGTGGGGTTCAAGTAGGTTGATTGGCATTTACTTGATTTGAGTTTAAAATCCCAGTCATCGAGTTAAAAAACCATTTGATTGTACATCTCTACAAGTCTATTTACAACACATAGTTATTTTAATGCTAAGTATAATAAGATATTTGACTCGATTTCTTGTACTACATATATCATTTAAAGTGGAACTCTCTGCCTGCGTCTGTCTTTCCGCTTACAACCCTTATCTCTTCCTAATTAGAGTGCACAGGCTGCTTCTGGGTAAGCTCGCTCCATCGTAGACTTTGTCTCTGTTATCTCTGACCAAGAAGCAAACCCATCTCAAATAAAAAAATAAAATCTCAAAACTTTGAGAAAAGATAAAATGAAGACAACAGCACTAATGAGGGATAACGATTTCGTGCTCATCAGTTGGCGCCACTGGCGACTAAGGTGATAATACGCGCACGTGATCAAAGTTAGAAGTAAGATAATATTTGCCGTAGAAGCACGAATAAATACAAAAAATATGGTGCCGCAGTGATAAGCAGACACATTTTGAAAAAAAAAAATAGGAACATCTATAATATATAATCATTTAAATAAAAATGAATCTTCGAAATGTAGGTACGCGCATAACTTCGTGACGACTGATTCAAATTGGATAATTATTTTATAGTTCGTAATTGTCACGGCTAGACTTGCATCAAAAAAAAAAGAAAGTTGCCAGTTGACAGGAGCGATGCCGGGGGATAGCTAGTTATATAAAAGCAGAAACTGACTAACTGATCGATCAACGCACAGCCGAAACTACTGATCGTAGAAAGATGAAATTTGGCATGTAGCTTCCTTACACTCCGTAGGGATGCACTAAGAAAGGAATTTTCCCTGAAATTCCTACGGAAACAGGAAAAAACGGGATATGAGCGTACGGAGTCGCGAGCGAAAACAAGTAATAAATACTTCCAACATAAAAAAAAAATCAAAGAAGGAGTCAGAACAAACATAACTTAATCTGCCATGGTTAGGCAGTTTTAGTTATTCATCAAAAATAAAAACAAAAAAAGAAATAAACTCGCGTCAAAAGTTACAATAACATGAGATTTGAAATTTCGAAGACCTCACGTTACACTAGCGCCTCTAGCGGCGAATTCAAATGCGATTGCGCGCCCTCATTGCGTATGATATCACTCGCAATTCTTGATCTTGACTCTAGTCTAGGTCAGGGATGATAAAGACAAAGTATACGATGGAGCGAGCTAACCCAGAAGTAGCCTGTTAACTCTAAATTTAAAAATTTTAGGGTTGGAAGCGTTCGGATTCACGCCACAAATCCACAATGAATTTGCTCCATCCAGTGCATACGACATTTTGAGTGACAAAGATATTAGAACAACTTCAAAAACGTGTAGGTAACTCTTCTAATATTCCACCGATTTTATTTATTTTTTCACAAATCGTACTACTTTAGTAGCATCTTGCAAATGATGATTGATTGATGTTGATTTTTTCATCCATAGGGTTTCATTAAAATAATCTAATTAGTCCGTGAGATAGATTTGATTTCCAAAACGTATTGGACTGGTACTTATTGCTTTATTATTATCAAATCAATAAATATTGACGAAGACAATGACAAAAGAAAGATCAGGAGTGGGGGCTTATGACGTCAATTTCGGATGAGAAAGTTGCAATACGCTTTGGTGCAAACTGTCAGTATAGGAAGCAATTGTTGTAAAAATAAATAAATAAAAATTGTATCGGAATGTGACGACACACGCGTTTTCAACGCACTGCATAGTCTTAATATTTTGTTTACGTAAAAATAAAAAGAAAAATACGTGTCTAATATTTTTGTAAATCTATCTTTTTTTTAAGGATGGTAGTGTCAGACAGAATCTTACTGACTAAAACCGATCCTTGTTCCTCATTGTGCCCATTGCGTTCCAGGGCCGTGGTGACTTTTTAGAACAAATTCTGCAACCCCTGCAGGTGTAAATCTATCTTACGGACTAATTAGATTTTTTACACATCTACCCAGTTGATAGTAATCTTAGATCTCTTGGTTTACATCTGCATCATCGCTTCTAGAGCTTCCTCCGAATCCTCATGATTCGCCATATGATTCGACCAAACATTCCTCTGTATAAAAGTTTCCCCACATTTCTCACAAGTGTAGCATCTATCACTGCTATGTATCTTCATATGATGAGTGAGAGAACCCCTAGTCGCGTAGAACTTCGAACAGATAGCACACTGGTACTCCTTGATCTTAGTATGTGATACCCTATGTCTCTTCATCTCATTTTTGTTGTAAAAGCCTTTACCACATTCCGGACACTTATGCGGTCTAAGCTGCAGATGAAAATGATTCATATGACTGTTAAGACAACGTTGACTTTCGAAGCACTTGTCACATGCTTTACAAGCGAATTTCTGAACTGGAGCACCGTGTTCTTTAACTTCATGTTCTGCCTTCTTCACAACATCCATGAATTTTTTATCACAATACCCGCATTTACGGGTTTTAGAAGCGTTTATGTGTAAAACTCTTTCGTGTTCTTTCATTTTGATTCGTGTGTCGAAGATTTTTGAGCAAAACGAGCAGACGAACGTCCCTTTTTGGTGTCTTATCGCGTGTGTTCTTACAGAACGTTTGTTGATGAAAACCCGATTGCAATTCTCACATTTATAGTTTGGAAAATGCTCATTCATATGTTCGTACAAGTGTTTGAAATTGTTAAACGGTTTGTCGCAAAGAGCGCAGGTTAATTCCTCCTTCCCGAATTTAAATGGGACGATATGATTCGAAGTGTCTAAGTACAAGGGCTGTATGTGTATGTACTTTATATGGTTCATCATTTCTTCAAGGGTGCGACATTCGCGATCACATAGTTTGCATTTGAGGTCTGTAATATCTAGCTTTATGATCATATCTGACACGTATTTAACATTATCGAGTTCGCTAACGTCTTTGGAATGTGTTGTAAGTGTGTGTTTTTTTAGCTCGGAAGCTTCAGGATTTTGATATTTGCAGTATATACAAGCGTATCCGATACCCCAATGACCACGGATCGGTGTAGCGTTTGTATATTTTATGACAGACCGCACGCTCTGTTTGAATTTCGCTAGAAGATTCCTGTTCCTTTGTGCGTTGCTCATACCTTTCTCGTCTTCGTTTTCCAAAGCGTTTTTAGTCCGCTGGGTATCTACAACAAGGAGTTGCTTCTTTAATAATTACAGTTCATTTTCAGTTTATACTTTTTCGTAATCAACCTATACATTGCACAATGCAACTTATATAGGGCAGGTGAATCTGTATCCACCCCCCCCCCCCCCCATATGTGTGGCGACGAAGGCGACCGCGCCTGCTGGTGGGACCGCGCAGTCGGACCAACCTTCTAATGTTGACGCCGCTGACGCGCAAAACCTGATTGCTAATGAGGCGGACCTATTTTCTTATACTCTGGGTGAATTCACAAGGAATGCATTATTTGTAATTAGTTGCAGATGATGCCTCCTCCTGTGAGAGATTGGGTCGAAAACTTTGTGGGTTGGTAGATGAATATGTCTTCGATTTTTCGTTTCTTTGATTAGCTGGCATCCTCTCAAAATTCAGTCTTCACCGTAGGACAACTAATAACCGAATTATAACGATAATTATTATAATTTCAACAACACTTTTGTCTGATTCAGAAAATAAGCCTTCACTTATTGTACCTATTAGGAATTTAAAGGCGATAAAGTGAGTTAAAAAAACTTGTTCTCGATACAAAATTATTTATTCAAATTCATTTTAGAGTTTCATGTTTTATAGAGTTTGTAAAAATATAATTATCTATTTCTGTATAAGGTACGGGCCAAGTCAAAACACCAGTTGGAAGTTGCAGCAGGGGGGACGGAAAACGAAAATTTCGAATGAGAATAGAGCAATATAAATTCCAAAGTCTGACTGGACCCGTAGCAATTAAGTATCTAAATATTTACATTAAGTAATTTCTGAACAAGACTAAAGTCAAGAGCAAACCCATTCTCAAATAAAAAAGATAAAAAAAGTACCGATCCGAAAAATACACATCTGATTCCAGCTCAGTTGAGGCTTTTAAAATTGGCTTAAGCTTTGCTCAAAAGTGTGGTCATATCTGGTTACATAACCAGCCTATGTTCACACTGCGAGGACTCGAGTGTCTTCTCTGTGAGAGAGAGTGGAACTAAATGCTGATTGGACTAAATATCGGTTGCCTCACGATGATTACTTTACCGTTTTGAGAGCAGTAGCGATTAAATAAATTACGTTAAGTACACTCGAAGTAAGTCGTTGGACAAGAAATATAGGTTTAAAATTCTCCTTTATGTTCTGAACTGAGCTACACGGAAACTGATACATTTTTGCGCTGTTTGGACAGGTTCACTCAATCTTTATAGTGCTATCCTCAAAATACCACCTCAAGGGGCGTAAAAAGGCCACTTTAGGAGAATCATAAAATTAGTCACTTGTCAAATTTCATTTTCATCTTTATCGCTAACGCATTAGGTTCAAGGTTGATTGGGAAAATTTGACAGTGACTGGTAGCGTGATTTGCTGTCTGATTCTGCTAAAGTGGCCTTTTTAGAGCCTCAGTACTTTCTCTTCTTACCTACCGTACGTGGTTATCATAATTATAACCTAACCATTGCGTTGCTTTGTCGACACTGCTTTAAACGACATTGACCTCTAGAGTTTGGTTGGATGTTTCTTTCGTTCAGAGTAGCAAACTATGAAATACCGGCTTCATATAGTTTAAATTGCCAAAAAAGATAAACGTTTTACAGTAAACTTAAACCAATCTGTAAAATAAATTTCACTAAGCGCACTAATTATGTATAGCTTTTAGAGTATGTTTCACCATTTCTCATTCTCCAAATCTCGAGTTTCTTCAGTCAAACTTCAATTATTTCGGTCTCTCTCGTTGTTAAACGATTCTGCTATGCTTACTCCTCATATGAACCTTCCAAGCGGTTCTATGAACGAACGTCCTCTCACAATTGTCACATTTAAACCGCCTATCATCTAAATGCCCCCTTACATGCTGATTGAGACTACATCGCGTTCCGAACGATTTCGTACACATGTCACATTTGAAATCCCTAGATTTTGTATGAGTAACCGTATGGGAACGCAACTCAATCTTTGAGAAAAACGCCATTTCGCAGTAGGAACATTTATGGGGACGCAACATTAAATGGTAGCGTTTCCTATGCGTTGTCAGGGAGCTCTGGCTATGGTAGGACTTGTTACAAGCTTGGCAGGAGAAGACTGTTGGTTTTACTCCGTGGGCTTTGACCTCATGGCTTTGTACTAGATCTTTTGTCGCGAACCGCTCACTACAGAACGAGCACTTCCGCGTTTTATTCGACAAAGCATGTACTACTCGTTCGTGTACACTTCTTTTCGGTCGCGAGTCGAACACCTTCGGGCAATGTGAGCATTTGAAGACACCTTTATTGTGTCTATAACTGTGTGTTTGCATTGATTGCTTGTTTATAAACGCACGCTCGCAAACTGAGCATTGGTAGTTTCTATAATGCTCGCTCATATGCTCTGAAAGTAGCTTGAAGTACTTGAATTCTTTTTTACACATACAACATTGAAGCGTTTCTGAGTTAAACTTAAATGGAATGATATGGTTCTTAATATCTGTGTGTAGAAATTGCGAATGTGTTTTAGTTAAGTGATCCGTAAATTCTTCTAGGGAATTTATACTAGCGTTGCATAGTTTACATTTCAGATCGGTAATATCAAGTCTTATAACTAAGTCAGATGCATATTTCACTTTGATAGCTTCGTCTCCCATATTGCTATGTGTTTCTAAGTTATGCAGTTTCAATTCTGAAGGTATCTCTCTCTGTTCATTGCAAAAGTTACAAGAATAGCCAGTTCCCCAGAACCCTTTGATAATAGTTGCGTTCGAATTTTGTAACATAGTCTTTATATTGTCTTTGTGTTTATTGATTTCATTAACTTCGTGTTTTTCAGGTTCCGTTTTATTTTCTTTCTTGAATTTGTCGTTTACTATAGCCTTGTATCGAGTCCTGATTTGGTCGGCGTTCACAGGTGCATCCATTTCTTCTATCTTAGGCTCCAAATTAATCTCGATTGCAACTACATTAGTTTCGGTATCCATATCATCGTTTTTAATTGGTTTTACTTCCTCTTTTCTTAAGTTTTTTGCTTTTAATTTATTCAGCTCAATTAGTTTATAAGTTTTTTCATCCAAAAAAGACGCTTTCGTTTTAAAGATGGTAGGTTTTGTCCTCAGTTTCTTTTTAGATCGTGCCAATTTGGATTGCGTTGTATTGTCAATCAGGACATCTACAACAACAAAATTCATTTATTCATTTCCACATCTTCATCACACTTATGATTAAAATTAAAATATTATTTTATTCTCTTCTTCATTTGAGCACAAGATGTTGTTCCAAGTTTTATAAAAAATCGTGTATTATTCTTCCAATGAACTTATTAGTAAGGACTTGCTTCCTAAATCTATACTTAAAATTTTAAAGAGTGTAAGTTTATGAGGTTTCTACGGATCAATGAACCGATTTTGAAAATTCTTTTACCAATAGAAAGCTACGTTATTTCTGTGTGTCATAGGCTATAATAAAAACTCGAAAAATACCGCCTAATGAAGTGGGATCGTGTTAGCTAGTGTTTTATAACCTATTACAAAAGTATAAGAATTTTACAGCGTTTTCGCTATGCCCATCACCTAGAGACGGTATACTTATAGAATACCTGATTAGATTACTTTTTTTATTAAACGTTACTATAATTTTATCCAGTTTCATACTTTATAATTTGATGACTGGGCCAATGAACCTTTAGGTAGTACCTTAAACGAATAGATACAGGCCGAGTGTTGAACCCTGAGAGACCCTCACACAACTTTTAGCTTTTATTCATTATGTGACTCTCATTTCTGATATCTTCCGTCCGAACGAAGAAGGCTCAATTTGACTCACCTATGTTTTCTATTTTTAAATCACAAGGGATTTTAATACTTATGCTTCACAATCAATTCAGTCAAAAGCTTTCATGTAATCAAAAATTATCATGAAGGATAGAATTACATTATGTTTTTCTATTTTTATTAGCAAAAGTTCACAAGAAAAATGCGCTAAAAAGCACACCCATTGCATCAATCCCACTCCCATAATTTACACCCATGAGTGTAAATTATGATATTAATGAATCGTTCTCTTATTGCAAAGGATTAGTTAAAAAAGTTTCTAAAAAAATAATGTATTATTTATTATAGGTTCAAAGAAAGTTACAGTAGGTACTACCAAAACACCTTATAAGGCACGACTCGCCTACATACGTGATTAAATCGAAATAACATTCAAGAACAAAATCAAAAAGACATTAATATTTTTGATTTACTAATATTAATAAAAAAATTACAAACAAATTCCGTAAACCGCAAACTTTCTAGTTTTGCTGGCGACTGACAGAGACAACAGATCAAACGATTTCTCCATGTTTGTTTCGCATATGCCTTCTAAAAGTAGTTCTGTGCAAGAACTTGCGATCACAGTAATCACACAGCAGTTTTTTCTCACCTACATGGATACGCATGTGAGAATTTAAAGTGATCGGCGTACCGAACGCTTTGCCACAGATCTTACAGCTATGGTTTCTCGTTTTGGTATGAGTGTTCGTATGATAGCTCAATTCCATTTTTGTGCAGAAAGCCATCTTACAATAGGAACATTTATGAGGTTTTCTGAAGAGGTGGCAACGATTTTTATGCATTGATAGCCCACTTTGTGAACTACAAGTCTTTCCGCAATATTCACATGTGTGCGAGGGTTTCTCGATTCCATGGGCTTTAAACTCGTGGTCACGGACAGCATCCCATGATGAGTACCTTTGTTCGCAGTGTGCACATTTTCTATATTTCCCTGGTACAATATGGACGACTCTCTCATGGTCAACTCGTTTCGGCCTAGAGTCAAACTCTTTTGAACAATAAGAGCACTTGAAAACCCCTCTTTTGTGCCTATACGTATGCGTTTGCATAGCTTGTTTATTTATAAAACTACGATCACAAATTGAACATTCGAAATTTCGATAGTGTTCAGGCATATGTTCAGATAGAAGCTTGAAGTAGTTAAATTTTTTGTCGCACATGAAGCATCGGAAATCATCGGATTCAAATTTGAAGGGAATTATATAATTCTTAACGTCTTTGTAAATAATTTTGGAGTGTGTATCACTTAAATGTCCTATGAAGTCTTCAAGAGTATTCATAGGTTCTTGGCAAAGCTTGCATTTAAAATAAGTTGTATCTAATTTAATAATTAGTTCAGTTACATATTTTGTTTTGATAATTTCGTCCGTGTCTCCTATATTGGTGTGTTTTCTTAGATTATGTTGCTTTAGATCAAACGGAATTTCGGCTTGAAAGTCGCAAAAATTACATGAAAATCCGTCCCTCCCGTAAGCTTTTATTAGTGTTGCGTTCGAATATTTTAATATAGCCTTTATATTCGCTTTGTGTTTGTACATGAACCGTTGATCATCTGGATTTTGGACTTGTTCTTCATCGTTTTTCTTCGCGTCTGTCGAATTGCGATCTGTATTTGTTTCTTTAACTTTGGTTTTGATTTGAAACGCGGTGAGACTTTTCCTGAGATTCTTTTCATTGTTGGATTTCATTGTATTGTCAATCAGGACATCTACAACAATAAAATTGGATATTGATTTCTGTATGTTGGTAAAAAAAAAAAATTACCCTCTTTGTGGGGTTTTTTTTATTAAAATGGTTAAATCTCTTAGGTTTTTACCCGATTTAAGCAAAGCTAGATTTTAGATGTCTATGTAAGTATGCATGTTTTAAGATAATGAGCTCTTTAGCAAGTGATTGGCAGATATGGATTTTTATAAACATGGCCGAAAGTGTCTGAAATTCTTTTTTTTTTTTCGATTCATGAGAATCGTCCCAATCCTGAGCAACGGCCTTCCTGCACATCTACCATCTTTCGCAAGTCCACGCAATGGACATTATACTGCTCAAACATATTATAATCTTGTATCACAAAATACTAATAAAATCTATGTTAGAGCTGTGAAGCACAACACAACATCACATAAGCCAGTTCTGTATAGCATAAGTGCACCAACCGTTTAGGTAGCTAAGTTCATAGATAATCATCATATTTTTGGAACATTAACATCTTTACATAGCAAATAATTACTTAAATCTATTTCTTGTACTTCCAGCTTGTTGCCTATGTGTCGAAGACACATGCCTTTTCCAAGTACTCATATGTACGAACGCCATTTTGCAGTAATCACAAACATACTTTCTATATCCTATATGAGCCTTTAAATGCTGCCTTAACCCTGGTTTAGTGGAAAAAGAGTTTTCACATCGATGGCAATGAAACTGCTTGGCTTTTGTGTGCGTTGCGGTGTGCCATTCGAGTTCTTGACGCGTATAAAACCCTCTTCCACAAGTATCGCAGTCGAAAGGACGCATCAACAGATGGTGTCTTCTCTTATGCGTAACTAGACCCTTCTGGCTAGCAAAACACCTGTCGCAAGCTTCACAAGTAAGGTTTGTCCGGGCTATTCCATGTTCCCGAGCTTCATGATTCTTTACCATGTCTGCTGACGAGAATTTAGCATCGCAGAACCTACATTTCCGCTTCTTATTAGACAGTTTGTGAGTTACGTATTCGTGTTCCCGTATTTTTAAGCGAGTGTCGAAGATTTTTGGGCATTTTGAGCATTTGTACTCTCCCTTCTTGTGTCTGTAACTGTGAGTTTGCATCGATTGTTTGTTTATGAAGACACGGTCGCATTCAAGGCATTTATAGTTACTGTAATGCTCGCACATGTGTTCTGAGAGCACCTTGAAATATTTGAACTGTTCTGCACAAACGGCGCATCGTAACTCTTCTGTGTCAAATTTAAAAGGTATAAAATGGTTATCGATGTCTTTATGTATAGTTATGAAATGATCTTCTTGCAAATGCGTAGTCAATTCTTCAAGACTGTCGATTTCTATATCACATATCCTACATTTAAGTTCGGTAATATCAAGTTTAATTATCAAATCCGAAACGTATTTTACTTTTATAGCATCGTCGTAAACATCACCATGTTCAAAGTTATGATTTTTTAGTTTTTCAGCACTAAAATGCTTGTCGCAGAAGCAGCAAGAGTATCCAGCGGATGAATGTCCTTTTATCAACGTTGCGTTAGAATATTTAAGTATCATCTTGAGATTGTTCTTGTATTGACGCATGAGGTATTTGTTTGGTATTTCTTCTGTGTCCTGATTCCCTTCGTTTATTAGTATGAATGCTTTCTTTGGGCGTGATGTCACAGTTTCGCGGGGAGTTGTGTTGTTTGTAGAGTTCTGGATGTCTGTCCGGACATCTACAAACAATACAATTTCTTTATTTTTATTGTATATATGCTTAGGTTGAACGGGCGTCAACTCTAGCGTGACTACCTCTAGCATGTTTTCTATGTTTTAAGTGACAACGATTATTAGGGAAGAGTTCATTGCTTTAATTTCTTTGGATATTGTCTACGTGCGTTCAGATTTGATCCATTTAACCATATTCTACTCTTAACCTAAATACAGTATGATATTGATTTTAGAAGGGTAGAACACATTCCCATCAATTCAGACTGTATTACCATAAGATACTGCTATTTAATTACGGATCTAAGCAGTATTTAATCTCATACCCTTGCAACTTAACAAAAGACACTGCTGATTTATAAAAAGTCAGGAGATTTAAATGCTGAGCAATTGGGGGTACCGCAAGGCAATCTTTTAGGCCCTTAAAACTACGAATCGTATAGTGATGACTGACGATAGTGACTTCACTACATATTATAAAACAAAGTCTTCCGTCGCATCTGTCTGTCTGTCTGTTCGCGATAAACCCAAAAATTACTGCACCTATTTTCAAGCTGTTTTCACCAAAGGATACGAGTGGTTCTTGAGGAAGGTTTTTGTATTTAATTTGTCAAGCGGTTTAAGCCGCGGGCACCAGCTAGTTAATGCTATAATTTAGTCAGTTATATTAGGCCCAGTCGTGTAAATAAGCAAGTTCCGGAATTCCGACGGATATCTGGTTCGCCAAATATTTTTACTATTCCCGAACGCTTAGGGGTCTTAAACCTGTTGAGTCCTAATACATTCTGTGTGGAATATTCGAGAGCCAACACGATGTTACAGTAGTAGAACGTGCGTTATGACCCCGCCAGAGTTACCGAATTTTTTGAAAGAGTTACCGCGGCCCTGGAGCGCAAAGGGCGTTTGAAGGAACACGTGTAGGTGTTAGTCAGTAAGAGTCAAACTCCCTTGTGCTCCGCCAAGAGCAGGGGGAGTCATTTGGTGATTTCCCATCGTTTATGGCTTTCATCATAATTTCCAAAATGTTACAGGGTATAAACCCAAGTTACGGTTATATCAATGAAAAAATATAACATACTGCCTAGCCTTATCACAACTCAGTTGGAGTTGGCTTCCTCTCTAAATGGCTGTAGCTGAATACCAGTACTTCACATGTGGTGACTGCCTACCTAACCTCAACAACCCAGTTACTGAGTATTTGATATTTTACACTGAAGTTCGTAAAATAGCAACATCGACACGATATTGTGTTATAGTAAATCTATACGGAAGTTAACAAATACCAACAAAATTTTAAAAAATCAGATCAGATCATATTTTTCCACCTGTTAAGAACGTGTATTCCGTCCACTAGCGCCGCCAATCGTTTTTTATTATTTGTGGTAAATTTAAGACACGTAGATAAAAAACCGCTCTGTAGTGCACTGAAGAAATGTATTTATTATGTTTTGAGAGTTATGTTTTGTACTTTAGAACATAAATAGTTGCCAAAGTCGATATTTTTGCTAAAAGTGGCCACTTTTAGCAATAATTGCCGTTTTGGCTATTTAGCCATGAGTTATGTATTAAAAATAGCTGTCAAAAAATAATAGATACATTTCTTCAGTGCACTACAGAGCGGTTTTTTATCTACGTGTCTTAAATTTACCACAATTAATAAAAAACGATTGGCGGCGCTAGTGGACGGAATACACACTCTTAAGAGTGTTGAATAAAAATGTTACAAAGATTTAGATATTTTAAAAATCCTTAATCAGCCTTTTAAAAGATTCATTTATCTAGAATCAATGTTGAAGAATTTTTATTCATTGAGTCCACATTTTAAAGTTCATACTGCTAACGAAAAAGAACTGCAAAAGATATTCCACCTTGACCGGACATATAAAAGCAGACAAAGCAAGTACTCACCATTGGGATCCTGCTTCATCTTCCCACAAATAGTCTTTTTCGGTATATCATACTTCAAGGACGCTTCACTGGCTGTCAATACATTGTTCCTCACTTCTTCAAGACACTTCCGCAAATCAACTTCAGAGTACTGTTTGTAGGTCTTCTGGCGTTCTGACTTTGGCAGCTTTTTGGGCCATTTACGTTTTGGCTTGCCTTCATCGTCATCAGAGTCAGGTTTACGGGGTTGTTTTTTCCGAATTCTGAACTGTCTCGACTGGTCCGTTAGTTGGGAAGAGTCTGGAAAGAGAGATAGTAAATAAACAAAAGTTAGACATTAGAGGTACAACAATCTGACAAATTTCTTCAACAGATTTTCAACATTACGGAGAATATTTAAGGTTCAAGGTTGAAATGAAATGAAAATGAAAAATGTTTATTTGTCCCAAAATCAGTTACATGGATTGTAAATGAGATATCCCCAGTAAATAATTAATAATACTTGTGTTGGGGCTATCTCGCTCTTTCCCTTAAATATTAACAATATTGAGACTATTGAAAAGGTGACTAAACATTTAAATTTAGGAAGAGAAATAACAGTATAAGCGACTTATAAACTAATTAGCAGCTCTTTGTATAACTGTAGTTGAATGGTTTTGTGAGACTGAATGTACAACTTGTTTTTAAACTGGCTTTGTATTTTTGTGTGCGTATGTGTGTGTGTCTATGTATGTATGTGTGTGTGTGTGTGTGTGTTTCGGCTAGCTTGCCGTGCTGGCGACTGTAC
Organism: Ceramica pisi; assembly: GCA_963859965.1. NCBI lineage: Eukaryota > Metazoa > Arthropoda > Insecta > Lepidoptera > Noctuidae > Ceramica > Ceramica pisi. Next base: position 5,177,062 of record OY982556.1, on the reverse strand, counting down.
ATGACACAAAAGTTTGTCAGGTTGAAATCGCTGTCTGCGATAAGGCCGCTATTGGACCCTTAGAATTAATTTGTGTAAATGAGCTGTGTAACTATTTTTAGAGTACTATATACAATTCTTCCGTTACGTTGTGACTGATAGACAACGCACAGCTGAATTTCAGTTTTCTACTGGTCGTAGAAAGCTGAAATTTGGCATACAACTCGACCAAGCTAAGTTTGCACCTCGCGGGAATGCGGAATATATTTTAATGTAGGTACCTATATATCTATCTATCTATACTTATAATAAATCTGTAGAGAGGTCAATTCTGTACATGAAATATATTTCCAAAATAACTACCAGGGGGTGATTAGGGATCAATACTGATGCCAAAAATGCAATCAGTAAAAGGGAAATGCCCATTTGCTTAGGAAGTTTTGGCCAAGTTATGCCCATGGAAGAAATAAATGATAGGCATTAGGATTGACATCATAGATAAGGAAACAACCGCTATTTTTAACATAGAACTCGGTGGGACTTCATAAATCACAAATATAAACGAAACGATGAACGACTAATAAAACGATGTTGGTGACTTTATAATTATATGTTCTTATACAGAAAGTAAATAGGTAAATAAATTACTAGTACTGGTGCAATCCATCACATTGGTTACGGTCAATCTCTTAAGTCTTCGTGTATTTACACCACAATTGACACAGAGATCGCTCCGTCGTAAACGTTCATGTAAATCAGGTTCCATGTTAGTGCCGGGTCTTTCGTGAGAAACAGGTACGGTATCCATTGGCAAGCCAGTGTCGTCATGAGAAGCGGGTACTGAATCCAATGTAAAGCCAAGGTCGTCATCAGGAGCGGTTTCAGGGTCCATAATCGTAAGCAAAATCGTCGAAAAATCCGATGTAAAACGCAAGAAAAAACACAAGTCGCTTTAAAACAGCACCAAAATAACGAACTATGATTTTCTAATGTCAATCAATTATTGACATTTAGGGATGTAGCTGTGAGATCGGTTTATGGACAAATCGATATTCTTGCGGATAACCGGAAACGCGGCATTGCTTCAATGGATCGTATAAATCGTATATAGAAGTCCATAAATTGATAAACATTTTTGTTTATCCCGTAAGAAATAAAATAACTGATGTAAACATTAAAAAAAAAATATTTGCCATATATACCGATTTTGGTAACCGGTATTTAGTGAATCGCCATTTTATGAAATTAAGAATTGCAATCCCTACTTTGACACTGACACGAATTATCTACCTACATAATGCAATGAACGATTGAGTGTCTTATAAAAATCGGCTTTTGATTCCGGTGTATTCATTACAAACTGATAATAGCAATATTTAAGTTACTAAATTAGTATCTTTTTAGTCATTTTTACATAGATGGGCGAAACTTGGCCTAAAATGGGCGTTTCCCTTTTTGTCTGTCTGTCTGTCTGTCTGTCTGTATAACCGTTATAGAAACAAAAACTACTCGACGGATTTTAACGAAACTTGGTACAATTATTATTCATACTCCTGAGCAGGTTATAGTATACTTTTCATCACGCTACAATCAATAGAAAAAATGAAAAAAAAAAATGAAAATGTGAAAGTTTGGTTGTTTGTTACTCAATCACGCCAGAACGGCTTAACGGATCTTAATGAAATTTAGAACAAAGATAGATTATAGTCTGGAATAGCACATAAGCTACTTTTAATCCCGGGAACATGTTCCCTAGGGATCACGCGGGCGAAGCCGCTGGCAGAAGCTAGTGTGTATTATAATGTTAAAAACAATAAATCCAAAGTAAAATCTAACAAAACTCTGTTTCTTTTTAAAGTATAGTGAATCCTTTTTTGCAGCCCGTACCTAAGCGTCAGTGTGACGTAATCGATGCGAGGTGCTAACTTAGCTTGGTCGAGGTGTAGGTTCCTTGGGAAGTGCCGGAATTTGAAAGACAATGGAGTTGAATATACGCCGTCCCAGCGCAAGTTCCCCCTCCCCACTTCGTCTTTCTGCCAGAGAGTATCTGGCCAGTCTGTTGCAAGCGCGTTAACTGCCTCCGTGAACAAGTGGTTTAGGCATTTTCCTTGTGACCTGGCGGTCGTGGGTTCGATTCCCACGGGAAAGCATACTTTGTATAGTTGTTTTCCAGTTTGGCTAGGACATTGCAGGCTTGAATCACTTGATTGTCTGATAGAAAGATGCCGTGCAAAAATTTTTTTTCCTTTCGAAATTTTGCCGCCCTGGGCACTAGCCCCGACGGCCCCTAGTGTAAATCCAGCACTGCTGCCCATACAATAAGAAGCCCGTTTCTTCAAGGCACTGCGCACGTCGTTTTAAGGCGGGGTTGCAGTACTTTTTAAGATTTTTGAACGTCTGAAAATCTAATTAATTATGAGTTTTTTAATAAATAAAAATCATTAGTACATAAAAATTTAACATACCCTCAAGTAAATCGTAAAGATAGAAACGCGATTTAGAATGATTGGCTCGATACTTTTTTTTATCAAACATGACACTAAATTACAATTTTAAACGTGTACTGCTAAGAGATTTCATCACGAATATATATAAAAGTTATATCAATAGATAGAGATTTTTATTATGAAGTAAATGTTGAAACCATATTGTATAATTTCTTTATCAGTTTTCGCCAAGAAGAAAAAACAATCAAAATTTAGCCATTATTTCGCTCGCCGGACAGTCGCTGTTGTTCGTCAAAACACACAGTACTGCAACCTCGCCTTAAGGCACACTGATCTGACAATATCTCACCGTGTTAAAAGTGCAGTGAGCAAGAAGTGAACCTGCCGGTCGATTCTATCGACATCTCACCGTGATCACTTAGTGTAGTGGAGTGAATGACAAGTGAGCTCTCATGCCAACTTGTTTGTACGGTTTGACAGCTCACTTGTCGTTCACTTCGCCTAACGATTCTACTCCGTATTAATTACGGACTTACGATTAGTTCCAAACCCGAACTAAAAATGAAAGTGAACACGATTTCACAGCGACTTCCAATAGTGTTGAGATTAATTCGGTTTGAAGATTCTTTATTTATTCTAAAAGAACATACATTGTTCACTTAACGAATAAATGCATAGTGAATGTTAGTGTAGTCCAGTAGCTTGCAATTTTGTTTCCAAACTGTAGGTAGTTGTTGTTTGTTGGTATTGTGTGTTAGGCGGCCAATACACGACAGGTTTGACCGTCAGTTCGGCTGTCAGTTTAGACACAGTCAAGACTTGACTGCCGATAGCTTATCGTGTCATGTAGTGACAATATTACACCATCAATCATGACTTCTGGTATTGAGTGACGTTTGCATGAGCGTGTATTGGACGTCTAACACCCATAACTTATAATTTTTGTGTTGTTAGTGACGTATTGCTTTAGTTTATCTTTGAATACATTCAAAGAAGATGTGTTCCTGATATCTGCTGGCAGATTATTATAAAGTTGGACGCCCTCGTACCTTATAGTTTTCCTGCCATATTGCGTTCGCGGGGGACGTGTTTGTATTTGGTTAGGGTTTCTTTGGCTGTATTTGGATGTTTTTATGTTGAAGGATAACTGCGTGTGTATGGTTTTGTTAAGAATTTTTCGAATGAGAATGCAGGATGTCAGGAATTCTAATGGTTAGGTAATACGGAGCAGAATACGCCCGCAACTAAGCCCGAAACTACGGACTTCGGGCTTAGAGAGTAGCCCCCCTGGATTAGACGACACACTGTCAAGTAAACACGCGCACGAGTAGCGGAGTATCCAATAGGTCATGTTATATTATTTTACTTTTTTGTATCTGATTTTTTTTTTTCTTGTCATTACTAACTTTAGTTTCTCATAAGCATTTCCGTGTTACTAACAATTCTATGGATTTATATCTGAAATAAATGAATAATAATAATAATGATATCCATGGTGCCCCATTACATTTGAAATGTCTAACGGGGCCTCTGCGAGCTGGTTTTGGCCCCTCGTACGCCTACCAAAGGACCGGGTCTCCAGGGACCCGAGAAAAAAAGAGAGGAAATAATAAGATGATATCCTGACTTGCGTACCCAGCGCTTCTCCTTCACATTTATTATGCGCACAGCTAAAGTGTAGAACTCTCTGCTAACAGCAACTCTCTGTGTTCCCGTCCACATATAACCCGTCTGCCATGAAAGCAAGAGTGAACAGGCAGCTTCTAGGCACGCTCGCTCCATTATAGACCTCATCCATCGCTTCCATCAGGCGTAATTGTGGTCAAGAGCAAGCCCATTACTTTATAAAATAAAAATAGCATTACGCTCCCTTAACTCACCAGTATCAACAGAATCATTCTTGGCCTCTCCAGCGTCCTCTTCCTCCAAATATTCGATCTCCTCATACTCTGTCTCATCTTTGACACTGGTCATAGTGTCCTCGGGGTCCATAATGTACTCGGCGTCAGCGTATGTAGTGTCTGCCGTGTTTTCTTCACTAACAGCTTGGTACTCTTCAAGATAGTCCTCGTCTAGCCTTTCCACTTTGATGTCAGTGACGGTTTCTGCAAAATTAATTGGTTTTCTTAAATGGTTTTGTTCAGCTTGCCTTTTGCTGTTTATTTGTTCATTGTTTTTTTTTTCAAAGTTGCGACGTACAATCTAACATGCATAATATAAATGGGTTGAGAAGTTTAGAACACTTCAACAAACAAAACCTGTTCGCAACATGGTGCCCGAAAGTGCAAAGTTGTCATAGAAAAAACTTTAAACCCCTTTTTATTTGTTTAAACTTCATGCACAATGTCTAAGCGGACTATACCAGCCGCTATTGTTCGGCCTTAGAGCTTAAGCAACGCTTTCCGAGGCCATCCACGTACTTTCCCTGATTCAGAAAGCACGCATAATTTGTTGTACCCCGGCTCTCATTTGAAGATCTTTGACGTAGCTTAGTTAGTCTATAGTAATATTATAAAGAGGTAAAATTTGTTTGTAAGTTTGTATGTAGGGGGTAATCTCAGGAACTACTGGTCCGATTTGAAAAATTCTTTCAGTGTTAGATAGCCCATTTATCGAGGAAGGTTATAGGCTATATATCATCACGCTAAGACAAATAGGAGCGGAGCAATAATGGAAAATGTGACGCAGACGAAGTTGCGCGGGTCAGCTAGTAATAGATAGAAGCCAGAAAATCTGACACCAGACTGGGTTTAGAGGTCAGATAGGCAGTCTATGCATGTATGGCGGCGTTGGAGCTCAAAGGGCACTACGAGGAACACGGATGGATTTTACTCAGTAAGAGACTGACACTCACTTCCCATCCAAAAAAAGTCATTACTGGTAGGTACTCAGCCACATTCAACACAATGGTCCAACATCTATACCAATATTATAGCTGAAGAGTTTCGTTTGCTTGAACGCGCTAATCTCAGGAACTACTGGTTGGATTTGAAAAATAATTTCAGTGTTAGATAGCCCATTTATCGAGAAAGGCTATAGGCTATATATCATCACGCTCCGACAAATAGGAGCGGAGCATTAATGACGTAAAACGTGACGCAGATGAAGTTGCGCGGGTCAGCTATTAAGGACTAAATGGAGAAGCCAAACCCCAATTGCTAATGTCGTGGTTCATATATTGAGTATAATATATACGACACTTATAGTATGTTTGAAAACAGTTTACAAATGGTCTGAATGACATATGGGCAAAAAATAAATAAAGAAAGATTACCAGAATCAATCTCGTGCAACAACTCCTCTTGTGAGTCCAGCACCACCTTCTTAAAGTCGTTCGCATCTCGTAGCCGACATATGCACTGCTCACAAATCTGGTCATGTTCCATCGAATCCTCCGAGTGTTCCCACTGTTGAGAAATATTATATTATGAAACTAAACTTAAAAAATTATATATGAGCTTATGGCCAAAGAAAAACACACGAGTCGATCTTCAAGGTTAATCAACGCTTGCCAAGGTTGGTCTGTGCAAGGGTGACCAACTTAACATATTGAGTTTCCTCCGTGCCTCAGAAAGCATGTTAAGCCATTGTTCCTGGCTGCCATTTATTGATCTTTAGCTGTTGTTACGAATTGTCAGATGCCAGTAAATCTGACTCCAGTCTTGACAAGAACTACAGTGTTATCAAGTTAGGGTTGTGGAGATCTGGTAGGCAGTTGCTCTATGTAAAATACTGGCATAATTTAATTCCGCCAAGCCCGTTCCATCATCGTACACAAGACATACAGCGGTGCGCCACCCGTACATGGCGTTTGTTCCCAACGAGTAACACCCTCAAATGTCACACTGTTACTCGATGGGAATGTTTTTAAGAAAAAATTCCCAACCAGTCACACTGTTACTCGATGGGAACTTTTTATTACTAATTTCCCAACCAGTCACACTAAAGGGGTATAATTTAGACGGTCACCAAAATGGATCAACGGTCACCAAATTCTATCCAACTAAAAGATTAATATTACTACCAAAAATATTATAGGTTAGGTTAGGTTAGGTTAGAACTGTGACCAACTACGCGCGAGCCGAGCGAGCGAAGCGAGCGGTGCCGCGGCAGCGGCCGGCGAGCGCTACCTCGAAATTGGTCGCGATTTTTTTCTTATATTATCGTTATTTGGTGACCATTTATCCATTTTGGTAACCGTTTAGAATTTTTTTGGTAGTAAAAAGGTTGGGATTTTTTTCTGAAGAAATTCCCATCGAGTAACAGTGTGACTGGTAGTGTGACCGGTTGGGAATTTTTTCAGAAAAAAATCCCATCGAGTAACAGTGTGACATTTGAGGGTGTTACTCGTTGGGAACAAATGGTACATGGTGGACATCCCACCCACACACACAAAACCTTTCGGGAGCACAGTCATTGTGCTTACAGCTATGGAGTGGAATTCCCTGCCATAGTCTGTGTTTCCTGATGAATACAACCAAGGAGTCTTAAAGTCAAAAGTGAATAAATTACTTCTAGGCTCCATCTTCAACCGCATCCTTGCTTACCATCAGGTGAGATAGTGGTCAAACATATGCCCATCAATTGTAAAAAAAATAGTTTGCTCTTTTTCCACTTAACTCGCTTCACTGACACAAGAACAGGTTTGTGGAAGTCATATGATATGGTAGGCCCCATACGCAATAACGATTACTGACACATATAATTTTTATTTTCTAATCAAAAACAGAAATTATGACAATCACAAATTTACTTCTATCATGACCCTGTGCATCCTCTAGTAATGAAAAACGGTTCATAATTTATTGTTTCAAGTATTTTTGAAGGTGTATTAACCGGTAGATACGGCAGTGGAACCATTGGTTCCACCTGACGCCATTGGTTTTATACTTTATTTTTATGTCATTACGATTTATATCAGTGCCATCAAGTGGAACCAATGGTTCCACTCTGGGCCCAACCGGTAAGGAAAGGTCAATATACTGTATTTATTGCAAGTATATATTATATATACTATACTTAGTTTATCTGGCGTCTACTATAATCACTCCCTAAATATTATTTGCTAGCTAGCTAAATTTCTGATATTTTTTAACGTATCTATCATAATTATTACTGGCTGACTGGCCAAACATTGATTTGCAAAAAACATAAATAAGTAAGTACTCCACAACCTATTCTCAGACCTACTGAGTATACACTAAAAATTTCATAAAAATCGGTCGAGCCGTTTCAGAGGAGTTTGATAACAAACACCATGACAAATGTTTTTGAATTAGATAATATTTATTGTATACGAAAATGATAATATTGAAGAAGCCATTGTATCATCGTGAAGTCGCAAGGCATGGCATGACATGGTGTGCGATATGGTCGGACTTCGCAGTTTCGTTGTAGAATTAGTGTGATAAACAAAACTTTTGAACTTTTAAAATCTCCCCCTCGATAATTTTTCGAAATACCAAGTTTGAAACAAAGTCGTGAAACAAGAATATTGGGCAAATAGGCTCATAATCAAACCTCAAGAAAGAAAACTTACAGTCAGTGCAAAACATTGGACAAGCATCTCTCCGTAAACTTCTGCTTCTCCTTCAAATTGATGTTCCACCCACATGTTTTTTAAGTAGCCATAGGCGAGACAACACCTGCATCTACCGAAAAATGTCTCTACTTCAGTTTTTTCAACAGACATGATTGCTTTAATACACAAAACCAATAAAAGATTCCCTCAAAGAGGCACCGCCATTTTACAGCATAGACTAAAAAGCACACTAAAAAGCGTGCCGACTGCCGCGATGAGTGCCGTGCCGTGTGCCGCGCCGCGCATGAATATTACTTACCTCTATGGTCGACTACCTCCGCAGAACACTACCTCTGTGGTCGACTACGAAATCGCGTGTTTTTATTGTTGATGTAGTCACAGGATGTAGTAGTACTAGTGAAGTGCCCTAATATATTAATATTAGTGTACATACAGCATGAGACAAGACGCGAGTGTGGATAAAATGAAAGGAAATAGCTAAACACATAGAAAAATTGTTCAGCAGGCTCGTGATGGATATGTAGTAGGGAATTTTAACCGTCAATAATCAGACCTGACCACATCCAGACTAAACAGCCGCTGCCACTGGTGTGTGCAGTGCAGAATTGCTCGTAAGTGAGTGTAGATTTCGTTTATTTATATCATTATTAGAGAGAGACTGATACTTATTTTGGTCTTTAGTTTGGCTATAATTTATTCAAATAAGATCCAAACCAAATTGCAACAGACGGTTGATAAATGTAATTTAGACTCTCTGGTTTGTGTCTGTAATCTGTGATTGTGTTTTTGACAGATCTTCAGTCTTGGCCATCTATATGGTCTTGGCTTGAGGATTTTAGGCAAAGCTTTCTTTTGCTAAAAATCTAAATCTAAAAGTCGAAATAATGATAAATACTGAATGTATATCACTTATATCATGAAGAAATTGTGCTAGTTACCAATTTCGGTGACAGTAAAACTTTAAAATGGCTACAGTAAAGAACAACGGACCGATTATAGACCCAGCGCTGTGCCGATGTTGTCGGGCCATAAAAAAATGTCGAGTGCTGACTTCAGAGTATACTTGGATGGAGAAAAAGGAGGTCTACGCTGAAATGATCATGGACTGCTTCGGAATTCTGGTCAGTAAAAAATTTCTTAGCACATATTGGGAAAATGATTGTGTCCTAAACGAAATAGCCACTATTGGTTGCTTTCGTATATTTTTGCCATTCGACTTGTGTTTTGATCTAAACTAGGCGTTTATCGCGATTATTACTTGTTTGTAAACAGTAGCTGGAAGTACGGAGCCGATAACGATATTTTTTTCCCTGATAAACAATCTTGAAACATATTTTTAATTGTTTTTATAACTCAGTTTAAAAATAAAATGCAACTAAAAACCAATGTAAACAAAACAAAAACAATTAATAGATCAAATTGAACTATTAGTACAAGCAGTACCTAGTTTTTTTGTTTAATTAAGAGCGTGTATTCCGTCCACTAGCACCGCCAATCGTTTTTTATAATTTGTGGTAAATTTAAGACACGCAGATAAAAAACCGCTCTGTAGTGCACTGAAGAAATGTATTTATTACTAGCTGACCCGCGCAACTTCGTCTGCGTCACATTTTCCATTATTGTTCCGCTCCTATTTGTCTTAGCGTGATAATATATATCCTATAGCCTTCCTCGATAAATGGGCTATCTAACACTGAAAGAATTTTTCAAATCGAACCAGTTGTTCCTGAGATTAGCGCGTTCAACCAAACAATCAAACAAACTCTTCTGCTCTATAATATTAGTAGTAAAGATAACGGACGGACGTGCGCGTGCGGTCGGGGACGGACCAACCACAATGAATCAGAGTTTTGGTAATTTCGACCCTAGCAGAGACTGTTTCAATCTTTTCAATCCCGAACCTAGTCTACTACCTAACTCCTACGATGTTCAAAAATCGTGTGAGCGCAGCGTCGTTCCCCAGTGGAAAATCTTAACACCGCGATTCAGAAAAACGCGTCACATGAGCAACGCCATCTATCGACCATGTCGTAAAGTTATCTGACAAAATATTTGGCTGCGGAAGACGTTAAATAAGATGTAACGATAAATAACGTACCTAAGGTATTAAAATGTTCACTATTATTTTGTCGCGTAGGTATTAAAAGTTTCATAAATAACTCATCAATGTTATTTTCATGCTTTCGTGCATTTTATTTTACTCAATAGATGGTGCTGTGATAGATCAGAATATAGTAGGCAGTTTCCAACTAAACTAAAAAAAACAATATCTTTTGATTTTGTGGATCGATTTTGATCAAACCTACCTACCTTAAATCAAAATCAAGAAAAACAAAAACGACTATCGAACGAATTATTAATTTGTTTTAACAATTTATAACAACGTAAACAACGTAGGTAATTGAACTGTCAAAGCTCACACGTTACGATAAATGATAAGATAATAACATTCACTTTACTTTTGATACATATTAAATTTAATTTAATTAAAAGATAACTCAAAAGACATTGCTTTGATTCTTCACAACTTGTTCACACACTAAAACTTTTCTCAACAGATGGCATTGCAAGTATCTGGAGTCTCAATGAAAACAACCTATTTTAGCGCTCGACGAAGTTTCTTCGTAAACTATAAAATTCGATATCTTTTGATTTTGTGGGTCGATTTTGATGAAATAAACACTAAATGTTACTCCGATTATCACTTAATATTTTGAAGTACCTACATTTTGAATCTAATCCGTGGTTTATGCGTGATGCTCCTCCAAACGCACAGACAAACAGAATTACAGACAAACAGACAAACAGAAAAGAATTTCAAAAACTGCTTTTTTGTGTTCTATGTCATTTTTCTGACATTTTTATGTATTTTTTATGCGAAAATATTCAATGTACAGACACGGCAACTCTACGATTTTATTATATGTATAGATGTTTTGAGAGTTATGTTTTGTACTTTAGAACATAAATAGTTGCCAAAGTCGATATTTTTGCTAAAAGTGGCCACTTTTAGCAATAATTGCCGTTTTGGCTATTTAGCCATGAGTTATGTATTAAAAATAGCTGTCAAAAAATAATAGATACATTTCTTCACTACATTATGTTGTATTGAGGGTAGCTTTTTTTTTTCATATAAAAGGATGGTTAATTATTTCCGATTATTAATGGTGTTTGTTTCATTGCAATAGATCATTTAGTTGGAAAGTAACACAGTTTCTTTTGCACTGGGGTCCCATTTGTGAACAAACCATTGCTATGAAAAAAAAAATTAGTTTTTTTATATTTGAGATAGGTTTGCTTGTGACTCTAGTCTTGGTCAGAGATGAAAGAGACAAAGTCTACGATGGAGCGACCCAGAAGATTATTTTTTATATGTTTTCCGTCAATAACATTAGGTTAATAGTTTCCCCCATTTTCTATGTGCACATTATAAAGACTCACACTGTATAGATTAGATTAGAAACATTGTACATTATAATATATAAATTAACGTAATTATCTAACTATAATAATAAATAGATTACTTTTTGCCTTTCAAGTTGTTTGGTTTTTAGGGTTCAAAACATCCGTAAAGAACAGAACCTTTATAGAATCACTTTTGTGTCTGTCTGTCTGTCCATCTGTCACAGCCAGTTTTCTCTAGATCTACTGGACCAATTCTGTTGAAATTTGATGTACTGGACTTCTGTGACCCAAACACGGACATGTTACGTAAATAAATAAATATTTAGTAAGGGTTACTTTTGGGGGTCTTGCTAGAAAATAAAAACAAATATTTTCAAAGTATATTGTGTGACATAACAAATGAAAGGTCTTACTGTGAAGGCTTTAATAATCTTTGTTTCGTAATTTTAAATAAATATTTTTGAAGTTATTCAAGAAATTAGACCAAAAAAGACCATTCCCTCAATCTTATCTCTGAAACTGCTGAGCCTAAAATGTTGAAAAAAATGCAGATAAAAGCTGTGTAGGTGACTCACTACATAAACATACATACAACATGCATTCAACAACCAAACATACATAAAACATTCATTCAAATATAAAATATATTTAGGACATATCTTACACACGAACAAACACGTACCGTACGGCCCGTCCGTCAGTTACACAAGTACACTGGACATGCGCATCGCCAAGCGGTTATTACACTACACAATCTATCGGGCCCGATATCTAGGGCGCCCTGTCCCTGCGGCAGGGTGCCGATTATTACACTACACAATCTATCGTGCCCTAACTGCAGTGGCGGCGTAAAGTGGGGGCGGAGGAGGCTGGTCCGCCCCGGGTGCCTAGCACCAAGGTGACAACGATAATTCACTCGTACATCCAAAGAAGGCGTAGTATAGGTCCAAGACAGGCGTACATTCTTTTTTTTATCAAATTCATTAGACAGATATCAAAGTCGCGCCTATAAAAAAAAAAAAATGGGTTTTTGGGACGTGCCTATAATTTGTTTACAACTTAAGACGGCACCCTGCCGCAGGGACAGGGCGCCCTAGATATCGGGCCCGATAGCTAGGGCGAGAGTAGTGTAATAACCGCTTTAAGCCGCGTGACGTAGCGCATCATGCGACCGCTGTGACGTATGCGCGCGCGCCTACCCCGCGGTCTCGCAGCCTGTCGCTCGCCACTTCGCCAGTCCCGACCTACCTCTGACGCTGGACGCACCCGCGCTTATGTTGCGAATTGTCTTTTTCATATACCCGCGCTAAACCGCTGTGTTGCTTCAGTGTACAAAACGTTGCTACGCTTATTTTCTTGCACTGCGCTTCGCTTGTTCTGTGCCTTCTAAAAATAAACATTGCTGTGTAGTGTACGTGTGCGAACATTAAAGTGTGGCTACTCAATAAAAGGACCTTAAAATAATAACAAAAGGACTTTGATTTCTCGAGACCCGTAAGTCAACTCATACTACCTACACATCCAAAGCTGTATACCTAAAGATTTCAGAAATATCAGAAAATTGTTAACAAAAAAAAATTGGTTTGGATCCCTACGTACGCGAGGATTCGCTCTTAGCCAGTTTTTATTCTGTGTGCCTTTAAGAAAAAGCTCCCCCAACACCTTCCATTCCTCGCTATTCCGTTTCAGTCTAGTGCGCAAACTAAAGAAAGAAAAATCTGAAAAATTACAATAATATCATCTTTCAGATTTTCCTTTCCTTCTCTTTACCGCTCTAAGTTTAATTATGAAGATGGTAACTTTGCTGTCATTTGTAAGATCTTTAGAACTCCAGTCTTGCTAAGGGGTAACATGTTACCCATTTCATGGGTTGTGGAGATCTGGTAGATAGACCACATCAATACTGGTATTTGGCTGAATCCGGTTTGATTGGGGCCCAACCCAAATATAGTTGGGGAAAAAGGCTAAGCATATGGATTTGTTACTAAAAAAACCTATTTGTTCCAGTTATCACACGTAGATGACAATGAGAAAGACTGCGGAGTGTGTGCAACATGTGTTGTACGTCTACGAGATGCCGTTGCGTTCAGGCAGCAAGTTCTACAGTGTGAAGAGCTGTTCCTCAGTGCTAAACTGGAAGACAAGGATGCCTTAGCTGGTAAGATACCATTTTCAATAACAAACTAGCTGCGGATCTAAAAATACCACTTTATCAGAATCATATAGGATCATAATAATTATTATCCACTTAACAATCTGTCAAATTTCATTTTCATCTTTATCGCTAACGCATTAGGTTCAAGGTTGATTGGGTAAATTTGACAGTGACAGGTAGCGCGAAAGCACATGCTTTCTGATTCTGTTAAAGTGGTCTTTTTAGACCCGCTGACCTTCTTGCTGCACAACTTCATCTATGTCACACTTTTCATTAATGCTCCGCTCCTATTGGTCGTTGTGTGATGATATATAGCCTATAGCTGTACAGTGCAACCGCACATTACCCAATTCACCTGTTTCTGCTACACATACATTTCAACTCACAATATGTACAGCTGTTCGATTCTGTTGGCATCTCATTGTGATCACTTAGGTGGAGTGAACGACAAGTGAGCTGTCATGCCATCTTGTTTGTATGGTTTGACAGCTCACTTGTCGTTCACTTCGCCTAAGTGTTCACTTCGACATGTTTACAGAATCGCACTGCAGTTCGGTTCGCGTTGGGCTATCATAATTAAGTCAGCCAGGCGTTCTCGTTGCAGCCAACAAGGGCCGCGTCACTCGCTTCATTTGCCACACCATCATCTGCCTAGCCTTTTCCCAACTATATTGGGGTCGGCTTCCAGTCAAACCGGATTCAGCTGAATACCAGTATTTTACGTGGAGCGGCTGCCTACCATACCTCCACAACCCATTAACTGGGTAACTCGGTACTCCTTGGCATGACTGGTGTCAGATTTTCTGGCTTCTGACTATCCGTAACGACTGCCAAAGATCTCCAAATGACAGCCGGGACCAACAGCTTAACGTGTTTTCCGAGGTACGGAGGAAACTCGGTATGTTAAGATGGTCACCCATCCACAGACCAACCTCGGCGAGCGTTGCTTAACCTTGAAGAACAACCTTCTTTTCAACCGGCTTTTATTATTTAGCCATTTGCCACACCATCAGCCCACAAAGACTCTTTACTGCCTCCGTGGTCGAGTGGTTGAGGCGCTTGCCTTGTAACCCGGTGGTCGTGGGTTCGATTCCCGCGGGAAGCATACTTTGTAAAGTTGTTTTCAGTTTGCCTAGGACATTGTAGCCTTGAATCACCTGATTGTCTGATAAAAACATGATTCCGTGTTTCGGAAGGCACGTTTAAGTTGGTGGTCCCGGCCGCCAAATGGCGGACTTTAAACCATATCAGAGGCCCTTGAGATCAGCATTTGCATACTGTCACAGTTTACAATAACCTGGTGACACACACATCGGGCTGTACACCGTGTTCCGGACGATATACATAAACTTCGACCAGATGTTCAGAACATGGAAATGAGCATTTTTCATTATGGACACATTAATCAATTCTTTTTTTTTTTGTTGTTTTTCAAACATACAAAACAAATGAAATTCAAATAGCATTTGATAGATTTTCAACATTGGCTACATTAAGATCCTATCATACTGCACAACTCAATTAAATGAAATTATAAATGTCTTTGTAACAAAGCCTTTTTAAGTACTACTTCCTGTGTTGAATTTGGTTTGTTAAAGCTACAGAAGCGTTTGCTAAAGTTTATTCGTAACGTGAAGGACACGGTTTAAATTCCCACAGCTGGGATGCAAGCCTCTGTAACTAACCTTGCCAAAACCTATTTTATTTTTATAGAACCAAAGATACATAAGCCGCAAATGGACATAGAGCTGAAGATCGAGCCTAAGGACGACTGCAGTGACGTCTCAGGCGGCATAGAACACGATGATGACATGTCTATGGATTACGCCATTACGATTACTGAAGCTGTTGAAGGTAATAACTACAAATACAAATTCCTTTATTTCAAACTAGCTGACCCGTGCAAAGTCGTCTGCGTTACATTTTTCATTACTGCTCCGCTCCTATTGGTCTTAGCGTGATGATATATAGCCTTCCTCGATAAATGGGCTATCTAACACTGAAAGAATTTTTCAAATCGGACCAGTAGTTCCTGAGATTAGCGCGTTCAACCAAACAAATAAACAAACTCTTCTGCTTTATAATATTAAGTATAGATTTATGGGGGGGCCTGTTTTTATGCGTATTTTTTTTTAAACAAAGAAGGCTTACTATCTAAGGACTGTCATGGCAGACCACAAATAAGACGGCGGGACTAAATGTATAGCCTTGCGTCCACACGTCGTAGTTCGGGGGCCCCGTATCTTTGATAAGGCTGATACGGCGCGGGCGGTAGCTACGCATACATAAATAGTACAATTCAAGTTCTATCTCATCTCCCAGACCCGCACAACATAGAGCCAGAAGAAGCCAAGCCTCCAAAAGAAGAAGAAACTCTGGAGAAGCCAGACCTGCCTTTAGACGAGGACTTGAAGCTGGAGGAAGGTGAAGCTGATGATGATGACGAAAGTGACTGGTCTGCGTCCTCCTCGGACTCTGACAAGCCTATAAAGAAGAGAGCCAAGAAGAAGGGAAAGACAAATGGAGCGGCTAAGAAGAAGAAGGTCTCCGCTAAGAAGCAGAAAGCTGGTGAGTTTGAATGTAGTTATTTACTAGCTTCTAAACGTAGCTTTGTCCGCGTGAAACGTAGTGGAGTAGGGACTCTTTGATTTTCCGTACTTAGACTCCCATTCCGCGTGGGTTCCGTAACGAAAGGGTAACTAACGGAACCCTATTACAAAGCCTCCGTCCATCCGTCCGTCTGTTGGCCAGCGGGCTGTATCTCAAGAACCGTCATAGGCACACAATTGAAATGTTTTACAGATTGTGTATTTCTATTGGCGCTATAACAGCAAATAATATAAAAATTACTAAATTTAAAATTAAAGAATAATAATAAAAAAAAATAATAAATAATTTAATTTAATTATTTAATTATTGAATTGATAAGTTTCATAAAACTGTTGCATGCCTTAGTTAAGGTAGAAAGTATATGGATCGCTTAATATTAAAAAACATCTGTATATTGTACCTACTTTCTGTACTTTCTTTCCTCTTTCTTTCTGTGCAAATAAACGATCTATTCTATTCTATTCTATTCTAAAGGGGGCTCCCATACAAGAATTGGTTTTTTTTTTAGGTTTTGGGTACGAAACCCTTCGTGCGCGAATACGACTCGCACTTGGCCGGTTACAGTTAGACAGGCGTTTTAGAGGAAACAAAGTGCCCCTGTTTCCTCTAAAATGCCTGACTATCTGTATGCGATAAACTCAAAAACCGGAGAAACGCCAAAGTGTTTCCTCTAAAACGCCTGGACCGATTTTGATGACTTGTGCATATGTGTACCTACCTCCCTACGATTTACGATTGAACATAGGTAGGAGACTGTAATTGCATCCTAGACTTTTTCTCATAAAACGCCAGCGTTCAGGTCGGGCTGGACCATCTCTGTCTGAACCGCCAGTTTTGATAAAAGTACCTACCCTGACATCTGTTCAAAATTAAAGATTCTAATTTTCCCTACCAGGTACTTCAACAAAAAAATCACCGAAAACCGTAAAGAAACCGCCTGTCGAGAAGAAAAATAACTACGATAGAGATTTAGACTGCATGTCCGAGGAAAACTTGCTTACCATCATACAGTATTCGTATGTGTGCCCCTTCAAGAACCGGAGAAACAACTACTACTGTTTCTACTGCAAGGATTACTACCCAAAACCTGAAGATTTGAGAGAGCACACTGCCTCACATGACACCAAACCGTTCCAACTTCTTATGGGGTACAAGAAAATGATCAAAATTGACATCACAAGGATAGACTGCAGACTATGTCCTACAAAAATCGAAGACCTCAACGTTTTCAAGCAACATATAGATCAAGTACATGGAAAAAAAATATACTTCGAAGCACCAGATAAGATGTTACTGTACAAGCTAACTTGGAATGACCTAGTATGCGTTATGTGTAATGATGTCTTTGAAGATTTCAACACATTAAACACCCATATGGTCGAGCACTTCAGTAATTACACTTGTGATGTATGCGGTGTTTGCTTCTTAGAAAAACCTCGGTTAGATGCCCATTTGAAAAGGCATAAAGACGATGAGAGACACACTTGTGAAGTATGCGGCAAAGTTTTCAAATCGAACCACTACAAAGATATGCACGTAGATATTGTACACAAGAAGAAAGCTATCATTAGGTGTCCAAGATGTGATGAGTGTTTCATGTCATACGCTTTGAAGAACAAACACCTAACAGAAGCTCACGGACAGAAGCGGACGTACCCTTGCAATTTATGTGACAAAGTCTACAACAGACAGAAAACGCTTACAGAACATCAGCGGCGGAATCATCAGAAGGTATTGAAGCATCACTGTGAGTACTGCGACCAAAGGTTCTACCTCCCTTCTAGGTTAAAAGAACACATGGCAACGCACACCGGAGAAAGGAATTTCAGATGTGAGTATTGTGAAAAAAGTTATCCTAGATTAAAGTCTTTGCAGTATCATATACGGACACATACGAATGATAGACGGTACAGGTGCCATATTTGTGGGCAGGCCTTCATACAGAATACTAGTATGAAGGCTCATATAAAGAGTCATCATCCGGAATGCGATATAGAGGGATGTTACTTTTAAGTTTGTTAACTCTGTTTTTTGGAAAGAAATTATTGGTGCGTCACAGTAGGGACTATGCATATACTAGCTGACCCGCGGAACTTCGTCTTTGTAACATTTTCCATTTATATTCCACTCCTATTTGTCTTATCGTGATGATAGCCTATAGCCTTCCTCGATAAATGGGCTATCTAACACTGAAAGAATTTTTCAAATCGGACCAGCAGTTCCTGAGATTAGCGCGTTCAATTAAACAAACAAAATCTTCAGCTTTATAATATTATAGTGTACTAAAGTGTGTAAAAACAAATAAAAAAATGACATGCATGTTCCTTGACCAAACGCAAGTCAAGCGATGCGAATCAATCAAGATAGCTGATGCGCATTACAAGTTTGACTTTACGATAATTTCTTTCCAGAAACAGGGTTATGCTTGTTGCGTTATTAATTTGGTGGTATAAAGGGGAAATACATAAAACGAGTGTTATTTTCCTTATGCAGAACAAAATGTCGAAAATTTTTATCATGTCTTCGCAAACTGTCAAAAAAGCCTTAATTTTCATACATTTTTAACAGTTTGCGACTGAGATGCTAATGTGAAAATTAGTAGAACGTTGTTTAAAAATTAGTAGAATTAGCCCTCAGATGTTTTACGTCAAAATATGATAGTCAGACAATTCTCCGACAATTCATAAATAAGTTGCAATATGTACAGACGAAATTAGAACGCGCCTTCTAAATATAAAAAAAATATATAAAAATAAAATAAAAAAATAAATGGAAATAGGTTCTAATGCGCGTTTATATCGCTTTGTATAGTAGCCAGTACGAGTCATGAACATAGATGAGTGCAGCGGTGATCTCGCCAATGTACGGTGGGCGAATGAAACTTGCAAGCGTTATATTCGATGAACATTGACTGACGAACCAATAACGTGAAGCGTCAGAACTGTCGTCGTCAAACCGAGCAATGGAGTGTACTCACGACTCGTGCCGGTTATTATACGCGCATTAGAATCGATGTCACCGCAAAATGGCAGATTCCGTAATATTGTAATAAACCTTGATTAGGTTGTAATTTCTCGATATATTATGAAAAAATCGTTTTAAAACAAATCCCATCCAAATTCCAATATATCCGTGTCTTATTTAGAAAAATATGTTTACAATTTCACGCGATATTTTACAATCGTACGGAGCCATTTTCCGGTGAAAGATACAAATGAGCGTATAAAGCGCCGTTAAACTTTTGTACGTGTGCAAAAGTCTGTGTCTGGTCTGAATTTCGTTTAACGCGCGTCATCTGCACGTCTTCGGTGCGTTAAAAGCACCTCATAAAAAATATAACTGCGACATTTGTTCTTCATAAAATTTATGCCACCAAGTGACTAACGTTTTTTGAGATTAGTATGTAACAAATATAGTCTGAAATATTTAAAAAAAAGTACATATTGTACTTTTATTATTTTAATATTAGCAAACAAACATTACGATTTCATGTTTTACATGCTGGAACATTATTTATTTTATACAAAAATATATAATATAATTTGTTAAGTACTGTCAATGAAAGAGATAGGTCTGCATCAGTCTGTCTGAAATGTCACTGCAATGGACCTTTTTAGTGCAGCCAGTGAGACACATACTTAGCTTTTAGCATTCTTACCCTTATTTTTCTTTTTTATACCAAGTACTTTATTCTTGTCGCGTCTAAATTCTCCATGCATTTTTGGGTCCTTTCCAGAGATCTTGGCGAGAATTGTTTTGTGTTATTGCATTTTTTTAATTTTAGATACGTCACAATACGATGTCATACTTGCACTAAATATTGAATTTAGCTTGCATACTTATTTGTTTTGTTGACTGTAATTTGACATGAAATTAAATATCGCTTTCGAAGAGTTAGAAGCAAATGGAGTGTACATATTCAAATTATACCTAAATATCTACTAAATACCTAACACGAAAGTGTGGTATTACTTAATTAAAATAATTTTTACCTCCGGTAAAGCTTACCCCCTTCCAAGTCGTTTAACCGACTTCAAAAAAGAAGTAGCTTAAAGTGTGTATTTTTTTTTTCTGGTATACACGTGTACTTTGTGTTTTCTGGGTCGTTTTTCATTGCCTTAGCGATGTCCGCGGAAGTATTTCGAGTACTTCATAACCGACGTAGATTAAAGGATTTAAAATAAACCACGCCATTATTGAGATTAAATATATAATACAGTAATGCTTACACGTACATAAGCTCACAGAATCAACTTTCCTCTCATCTTTTAGTCAGTACAATGCGATTCAAATGAGAATAGATGAGAACGATACAAACAAAAAAATACAACTAACTTCCAAGTAAAAAAAAAAACAATACAAAGTAAAAAATAACTTTAATTTCGGAAGTCGGTGTCAAAATACGAAGAAACTAACAAATACACCGACTTCCGAAATTAAAGTTATTTTTTACTTTGTAGTGTTTTTGTTTTACTTGGAAGTTGGTTGTATTTTTTTGTAAAAAGTTCCTTCTTAATGTCAGTTAGACGATTAGCTAGTGTGATAAAGCCAGTCTTCTCGCGGTGTTGTTCGAGTCTGGAAGTATTAGGGGAAGGTGGGGGGACACCGGATAGTTAAGAAAAAGACACAATAAATAAATCACTGTTATTTATTGAGGTAATCAATGTTATAAATGTTTAAGTATACATAACTTCGGCATAAAAATATTTGACATCAATCTAACTACAAAATATATGGTTTTTTTTTAATAAAAATTATTAATCCGAATTCACCCCATACCTATGGGTCAAACCGGATAGACATTTTTTATTCAAGGGGTGAATACAGATACTAAAATCAAAACTAAATAATCAAATTATTCGCAGTTTTTAACCGACTTTCCAAAAAGGAGAAGGTTCTCAATTCGGATGTTTGTATTTTTTTTTTTTTTGTGTTTGTTCGGGCATAACTTCGTCGCTTGCCAACCGATTTTAAAAATGATTTTTTTGTTGGAAGGGGAATACTTCCCAAATGGTCCCATGATAAGGAAACCAGGATCTGATGATGGCATCCCAGAGAAGTCGAGGGGAACTTTCGAAAATCGTATGGGCAACTAGTGCGTTTGTATTTTGCTTTTCTGCGATTTTGCAGTGGTGTTGTTAGGTGTGGGGGGTACCACTAAAAAGTGAAAAATAAAAAACTTTTTACAAAAAAATACAACCGACTTCCAAAAAAAAACACTACAAAGTAAAAAATAACTTTAATTTCGGAAGTCGGTGTCAAAAACGAACAATTAACAAAAACACCGAGTTCCGAAATTAAAGTTATTTTTTACTTTGTAGGGTTTTTTTTGGAAGTCGCTTGTATTTTTTTTTTTTAAAGTTTTTTGCATACAAAAAATAATAATTCTTGTTCAGAACAACTGATGCAACTTTCGTGAGCCCATTTAAGACAAGCAGTGCATTGGTACCATTCATCTGCGGACTTAGTTTGACTGTACTTTTCGCTACAATTTGGTTTGTAGCGAAAAGTACAGTACTCCGAATCCTCCGGATAGTTTTCTTTATTCGTCTTTTTAACCGACTTCCCAAAAAGGAGGAGGTTATCAATTCGGTTGTATGTTTTTTTTTTTATGTTTGTTACCTCATAACTCCGACAATTATGAACCGATTTGAAAAATTCTTGTTTTATCTGAAAGGATATACTTGCAGATTGGTCCCATTTAAATCATATCAAAATCGGTTACGAACTTTGGATTTTAAATCGAAATACCTGGAATTTGAATATATAGATGATTCTTTGATAATCGAAATTGCGTATTTTACTTTTCTGCGATTTTGCAGTGGTGTTGTTAGGTGTGGGGCACCACTAAAAAGTGAAAAATAAAAACCTTTTACAAAAAAATACAACCGACTTCTGCAAAGTAAAAAATTACTTTAATTTCGGAAGTCGGTGTCAAAATACGAAGAAAGTAACAAAAACACCGACTTCCGAAATTAAAGTAATTTTTTACTTTGCAGTGTTTTTTTTTGGAAGTCGGTTGTATTTTTTTGTAAAAAGTTTTTACCGATACCTTTACCTTTGCCTTTTTTTGTTTTAATTACTGATGACATAGCCTTATCTGCCAGTTCATTTTTATACGGTGATTCAGTCAAAATTGCGGTTTTTCCTCGCCGCGCTGATGGCCGCATGTTCTTTTTAAAATGAGGAATCGGCATGATATCTTTCGGTGATACAAATACAAGACTTAAAGAATCTGAAAACGTTTGTCCTTCTGTAGATGTTCTTGCTTGCGGGGACGTCAAAAGCCTCACAACATCTTGTAGTTTTGCCCGTTTTGGTATAATTGTGTTGGGTTGAATCAGCCCAGGTTGTATCATGGTATTTTTTTTTATTTTTCTTCGTAATTACTCTTTTTACGTTTAATTCACTATTATAATGTATGTCACCTTGCACTAAAGTATTATTTGTCTTTGTCCGGGTCATAAGAAAAACGTTTGCTTTTCATGAATGGAAAATGCCAACTGGTTGTTGGTTTTATTATCGTTTCGTAGCTTTTTTCAAGTCGTATACCGGAATTGATGCCAGACTTCTGCATTTCGCGTTTTCTTCCAATACAGATACATAGTCTAAAGGCGAAGTAATAACCTCCTTAATCTTAAGAGTTTTCTCAATTTTCGCAAATACCCGATCAGGAAGAATAAACGAGTGGCCGACGACAGGGAATATTAATTCCACTTTTTTTACATCTCTTGGAGCATCCGTATAAAGCCACTTTCCGAGCCCCATCAGATATTATTCTCAAAATTTTCACTTCATCACTGTTTTTTTTTTTTTATACAAAACGGGGAAACTCTTGGCCTTAATCTCACCTGATGGAAAGTGATGATTAGGCCGAAGATGGAAGCGAGTTTCACCCGGAATCCTCTTACACAGAGGAACTGGCTATCATACCTCTAACTGCCGGAACACAACAAATAATATAATAATAATAATAATAATAATATAATAATATCCTTGGACATTTCACACAACGCCATATAGTCCCAAGCTAAGCAACCTAATGCTTGTGTTATGGTAACGATATGGCTGATAAACTACTTATATACATTTTTTTTTTGTAAATACATACATATTATAGATAGAAAAACACCCAGACTCAGAACAAATACATGTAGGTCTTACAAATATTTGTTCCGTGCGGGAATCGAACCCGCGACACGCAGCGCAGCAGTCGGTCGCTCAACCACTGCGCCAACCGTGTCGTCAACATTGCTGCTAACATTGTTGTTATGGCGACAGACTTAGACATGATGGTGGTAGCTTGCCAGGCGGACTTAGAACAAGTCCTGCCACCAACCAAACCGAGCAAAAAATTTGCCCCCGCTGGGAATCGAACCCAGGATCTCTGGGTCTGAATCAGGTGGTATAACCACGAGACCACGGAGGCGGTTAGTGTCACCTGTTTAGCACCACCCGGGGACCACGTGTAGGGATTCGCTGAAGGGTATTCTCCTACGGACGCGGGTGACTCGGCCCCCAAAAACTGTGCTGTTAAAATAGTTTTCAAGTATTGCATCAAATGATTTATTTCTGATTTTTTGCTTAATATACCCATGACCACATCTTGAATATTTGAAAAGCACTTAATCAATGTAAACTGTGATGGATATGTGAAGTTTGTGAAGCAAGTTTTATTTTGGAATTATTCCCTAACCTTTATTGAACTTTCACCAATGTCTTTAATATACAGGGAAATTGAAAAAATACCCGAAACCTCTTAGGCAGTGAAAGTACACATGATTATAAGCAACTTTTGTTTTGGTAAAACTCCGAAATCTCGAAAAAAATATCAGCTGTTTCATACATTTTCATTGGCTAAATACTGCATTTTGTATGAAACAGCTGATATTTTTTTCGAGATTTCGGAGTTTTACCAAAACAAAAGTTGCTTATAATCATGTGTACTTTCACTGCCTAAGAGGTTTCGGGTATTTTTTCAATTTCCCTGTATAAAGATTCTCTACATAAACTGCAGTTTATTTTTAACTTGCGCAGAACATACCCAGTGACATAGTCAATTTGTGCTCTTATTTTTGGATCACTCCTTTTGATTTTCTAAATCTTTCAAGATGTGGTCACTATCAATATCTTCAAAATCAACTTGTGTTGTATAAGCTTACCTCTCACTTGTCTTACACAAAAACAAGTTCTTTAAGGATTTAAATGTCATGCAGGAATCCACTTCACAATGTTTGTCCGGGTCATAAAAAAACGTTTGCTTTTCATGAATGGAAAATGCCAACTGGTTGTTGGTTTTATTATCGTTTCGTAGCTTTTTTTTCCAGTCGTATACCGGAATTGATGCCAGACTTCTGCATGTCGCGTTTTCTTCCAATACAGATACATAGTCTAAAGGCGAAGTAATAACCTATTTAGTCTTAAGAGTTTAAATTTTAGCAAATACCCGATCAGGAAGAATAAACGAGTGGCCGACGACAGGGAATATTAATTCCACTTTTTTACATGTCTTGGAGCATCCGTATAAAGCCACTTTCCGAGCAAAGCAACCATCCCCGTGTTTTTATTCTGACCGGAACTCCCATCAGATATTATTCTCAAAATTTTCACTTCTTCACTCTTCTTCACACTTCTTCACTTTCAGTTGCTGTAAAAAGTTATAGATAGCGCTTATTATTTCATTACTTCCCTTAGCATGCGTTGTTTCATCCCAGTAGTACGAGTGAACGTTCCGTTTTGTAAGTTTTGCTTTCGAATTCCCCAATACTATAGCAAAATGATAAAAGCTGAATTGCCGGCTATAATATGCTGATTGGTCAGGTAATTTCGGCAAAGCTTGGTTTTTTTAACCGACTTCCCAAAAAGGAGGAGGTTATCAATTCGGTTGTATGTTTTTTTTTTTTTTTATGTTTGTTACCTCATAACTCCGACAATTATGAACCGATTTGAAAAATTCTTGTTTTATCTGAAAGGATATACTTGCAGATTGGTCCCATTTAAATCATATCAAAATCGGTTACGAACTTTGGATTTTAAATCGAAATAGCTGGAATTTGACTATTTAGATGATTCTTTGATAATCGAAATTGCGTATTTTGCTTTTCTGCGATTTTGCAGTGGTGTTGTTAGGTGTGGGGTACCACTAAAAAGTGAAAAATAAAAAACTTTTTACAAAAAAATACAACCGACTTCCAAAAAAACACTGCAAATTAAAAAATAACTTTAATTTCGGAAGTCGGTGTCAAAATACGAAGAAAGTAACAAAAACACCGACTTCTAAATTAAAGTTATTTTTTAATTTGCAGTGTTTTTTTGGAAGTCGGTTGTATTTTTTTGTAAAAAGGTTTTTTTTGACAGTCAAATGTGATGATTTGAATGTGTTCGCTGTCATCTTGGAGAAGTTTGTAAAATGCTTTATACTTTAGGCGATGAATTCTTTTCTCAATCATCAACTCATTTTTTTTAGATGTGTCACACTCGGATTTTAAACGCTCATCTATTGCAATGGAAGTCGAGCACACATCAGTTCTAGGTGACCGAAAACCTATATTATAATGTGTGTTGAATATTTTTCTAAAGAAACTTTGTTTCACATGAAGGTTGGGGTCGCGAGCCTGGGTGTACAGGCGCCACATCTTACGAATGTTCAATTCCGGAGAAAGATACAAGTAGTAGTAGGCTGGAGTGTAGTAGGCTTTATAATATTTTGATAACTAGCCTTCCAGTCATTTACAGGAATTGATGCTAAATCTGTATATTTTGTATGCTCTTGCAATACGGACACATATTCAGCTGGTGATGTAATGACTTCATTAGTTTTTAAAACCTTTTCAATTTTGGCGAATACCCGGTCTGCGGGAATAAATGAGTGACCAACAATTGGGTAAATCAATTCGATTCTTTTAAGGTGCCTTGGCGATTCTGAGTAAAGCCATTTACCGAGCATTGAGATCATGCCGGTATTCTTGTTCTGTCGAGAGCATCCATCTGATATTATTCTTAAAACCTTAATATTGTCAGTCATATTAATATTTTGCAGAAAGTGGTATCCAGCACTGATTATTTCATTACTACCTTTTGCGTGGGTTGTATCGTCCCAGTAATAGGAATAAACATTATTTGGCGTCAATTTGCCTTCGTGTTCCCTGCTACTATAGCGAAGTGGTAGAAACTAAATTGTCTGCTATAATAAGCAGACTGATCCGGTAATTTAGGAAGTGCTTGTTTTTTTTGGCAGTCAAAAGAAATTGTCAAAAGCCCATCAATTTCTTCCCGCAGTATACTGTAAAACGCTTTGTATTTCAATCTGTGAATACGTTTTTCAATAATTAATTGTTTTTTTTTGACGTATCTATTTCTGTTTTTAGTCTTTCACCAATCTCTGTACACGTTGAACATACGTCGGTTCTTGGTGTTCCAAACCCGATATTATAACATTGGTTAAAGATTTTTCTGAAAAAATGTTGTTCTACTTGTAGGTCCGGTTCATGAGATTGATTATACATGCGCCACAATTTGCGTATGTTTAGTTCTGACGAAAGATACACTCTATCCATATTTTTAAATCGACAATAGTGACTCTCTTGGCCGTTAAATGATTCAATGAACCTCTGAACAGACAATTTTCTAGCAATAAACTTGTCAGTTTTCCTAACCCCGCCCCGATTTTCTTGAGGCATTTGTCCTCCACTTTCATGAAATCGTTTCGAAACACCCTGTATTCGATCTTTCTTAAATTTGATAGGTCGTCCAAAAGATTGTTCTTCTAGAAGCTCTTCCAGAAGGACTTTGATCGTCCTGCTAGCTGAACGTTATTTTGTATGAAGTATGACGTCCGTCCTTCTGGAAGTACGATGATACTGGCAGGACATCGTACGTTTATAACTAAATCAGTTGTTGTAAACATTTTTACTTTCCTCCTCATATGATACTCGTAGTTTATCAATAGGTACTCATGCCTGCCGGGGTAACGGGACTGTCTTAGCAGGATACCGTGGCCCTGGAACGCAAAGGGCATCCGATGGAACAGGGTGGATTTTAGTCAGTAGGAGTTTGACAGTCCCTTCCGCTCCGCCCAGGGCGGGAGGACTCATTTCATGATTTTACCACCCCAAAAAAAAAAACAATAGGTACTTATAAGACTTACTGCCACACTCAAAGACGTTTAATGGTTACTAAGTTGCTCCTTAGTATAGATTTAAAAAGTTCGCACTCAGAGACAGTTAATGGTCCGTTACCGTCCCTTAATGACAATTAAAGTTAAGTACGGCAAAACCTTCACTTAACTCTCTAATGATTGATTTTGACATTTACGTACCTACTACAATATAGGTATTGATGAATGTACTACGCACTTGATCCGTGGTTTTGATTACTGTCGTATTTTTCTTATCACTGTAATCTAAAACATAATTTAAAGATATTTTTAGTAAGTAAGTATAAAGTGAACAGAAAAGTTAAAACAATATTGTATTATAAGATACATTTTATAATACCTGTGCTATTTTGTTCATTTTCAATTTGGGGATCGTCCATTTCGTTACTTTCTTCAAAAATTGTGTTTTCCGTAGAATTAATTTTGTATTCAATGTCTAAAATACCTGAAAACAACACTACGATTTTGAAACATGATTTGATAAGTAGGTATAGCATTTATTCATTTATTTTTACTTCACCACAATACTGCTATCTGAAAATAAAATAAGTTGAAGAAAACAAAACTTTACTGCTCTATTTAAACATACATCTCACAGAACTTCAAACACGCTGAAATGATGTTCTTACATTAATCTGCAAATACATACACAGTCAGGATTCAGGATACACTGTTTGATAAGGTTTATAATCATTGTTCACTTACCCAAGTCTTGAATTGATACTGAAGTGATAGGTGTATCATTATTTTTTACTATCAAGTCCTGGGGCTACTCTCTAAGCCCGAAGGCCGTAGTTTCGGGCTTAGTTACGGGCGTATTCTACTCCGTATCACTTAAGCACAAAAAAATTATGACAACTCGATTTGACAGAGACTATCAAATTGTGTTGTCGTTCATTCTTAGCTCCGGTTTGGGACTAATCGTAAATTCGTAGGTAATACGGAGTAAAATACGCCCGCAACGAAGTCCGAAACTACGGACGTCAGGCTTAGAGAGTAGCCCCCGTTCTTGACTGTTTGCGATAGCATGTAATATGGCACCGTCACCATCAAAAGATTTTTTTATCTCAGTAATCACCACAGGTGCAGCCTGATGAATAAAATTGTAAATTAGAAGTGAGTAGGGATACATTTAAAATGAGAAAATTTACCCATACAGTGGTCACGGAAGAATTCAGAGGATATTAATACCAACCTCTTCAACCATGCTTATGATGGCCCCATGTTGTGGTGATAGAGGAGGTGCATGTGGTCCACCTCCAGTCCTAATTAAATTTCGTCTTTCTGTAGCACGTGCTTTGCGTGTGACAGCTTTCATATTATCCCACGCTCTTTTTAAAGTTACAGTTTCACGCTGAAATATACAATCAACAAAATTGATCATAACAAATCATTCACAATCTATTTCTTATCAATAATAGTGGCCTCCTACCTTGTGTACATTGGCATTACAATTTAACTCCTGTGTTATAATATCCCATGCTGCTTGTTTCTTGGCAACCGACTTGCCATCTGTTATTTTGGATTCCACGATTGGTCTCTTTTTAATTAATTGTGCCAATAAAGCTTTTTCATCGGCGGTGAAATTAGCTACACGTTTGCGTGGGGTTTTTTTTCCTGTAGACTCCTAAAATGAAACAAACACAACTTTAATTTCTTCAAATACATGTGATGTTTAGCTAATGACATATATAAGATTCATTTAATGTACATAGAAACGAAACTTACCATGATAAAATATATTATGTTAAGATAAAGCTATATAGTTAAATTTTATTACACGAATTTTCTTTCCTGGCGGTTTTAACGCAACACAAACAAACTTTAAACATAACCTTAAAACTGACAGTTTACAACATTGACAGGGATACCAGAAAAAAATAAGGGTCCGCGTACTTTATTTTATTTACATGAAAATAGCAGTTTCGTTTTGTTTTTTATGTAAAAACGATTGGGAAATGAACGAATTCTTATTTATATTGTTAAGAGTCATATTACGAATCGTAAATGCTCGTTTGCAATAGACGAAGTTACGCTGGTTTGCGTTGGGAGTACAACTATAGTCCGCGAAAAAAAATTGATACTTACTAGTCTGAATAGGATTATAGTTTATTTGGGCGCTCGCGCGAGACTGAGGAGCGCGCGCGCTGAATTGACGCAGAATATATAGTACTTTAATTTTATCTATTGTAATTTTGTTTTATTATATTGACAAACGAAAACTAATGAAACGTATTCATTGTAGATTGAAATTTTATATCATATTAATTTATTTGATAAAATTGTTTTTATTTGGAATATAATGGACGCTGAATCAAGCCATTTCTGGCTTAAATTAGGCTTTCTTTACGTTTTTTTCCGTGAAAACTCAAGGACTTTAAAGAAATTCTAGAACTCCAATAAACAAGTAAAACATTCCCTTTGTTCGCAACGAGTCACACTAAATCGTGTCACCGTGTGACTGGTTGAGAAAAATATTCGCATGGAGTAACAGTGTGACTCAATGCGAATTTTTATTCTCATCTAGTAACACTAGTACACGA
This sequence comes from Ceramica pisi, assembly GCA_963859965.1. Lineage (NCBI taxonomy): Eukaryota > Metazoa > Arthropoda > Insecta > Lepidoptera > Noctuidae > Ceramica > Ceramica pisi. The sequence goes on along the minus strand of OY982556.1, from coordinate 5,147,226 downwards.
GTAGTGTTACTCGTTCGGAAAACCAAATCGCATGGAGTAGCAGCGTCATTCGATGCGAATTTTTATTCTCAACTAGTAACATTTTTCAGAATGTCTATTTGACAACGATAAAGTTAAATAAAAATTATAAAATAATGTTTAAATTTCTAACATATTAGTAGGTAGGGACGTAACAGAAAAAAACTGATCAGGTTTTCTACTTATTTATTAAGATTAGTTTAAATCATTTCTTAATCTAAAACAAAGTGTTTTTGTCTAATTGTACTTCGATGTAATAATAAAAAAAACAACCTGGTTACAGTACAAAATGTAAATAATTCTTTTTTACCTACTATTATATAATTTTTCCTATAAAATCAGCCTTCTTTATAACACAAAATAATCACATTTATATATTAAGATTAGTTACCAACTAATATCACATTAATAATTTCTCTTTAAAATCAGTCTCTCTTTTATCACAATATAATCAACAGTTATTCAGAAATATTCGCTTTTTGACCATTCGTAAGTTTAGTGTCGTAAAATCTCCAGGAGGGTCCCAATCGTAATAGTACCATTTACGAAATCCATCTGAGCATCTTGTATAAAATTATCATTAAGTATTGACTTTGATAATCGTTTTCTGGATGGTTGTGTATTGTTTTGATGTTGAATGTTGCGAACGGTGTATAATTGGGAATCTTCTTTAAGTATGAGCAACAACTGCATCAAATTTGGGTTCTTCTTACCGACGGCTTTGTTCAATTTATGGTGCCAGCCTTCAATGAAGTTTGTGGTTCGATGAGTCTCCCCAAAAGCACACCAGACTTTTAAAAAATCTTCGTGGAGCCATTGCTTTTTCATATAATTCACAAATTTTTGGATTTGTGGGTCATTATCATCATATCGCGAAATAATATACTCCCATCCGTTCATGATTTCTTCTTGAGGTAACAGTGGTAGAACTGCGCTTAGGCTTACCATGCGTTTCTTCTTTGGGTCTTGAGAATTTGTTATATGCAATTCACGGCCTTTCTTAAAAATTGCCTTATTATAGTGGTAATAGCAGCCCTTGACTGCAATTGAAGGAAAAACTGTAGCAATTGCTCGCATGGCGGCCTTTTCGTAGTCTACTTTAAATATTATTGGATTCCAATTGGGTAACTGCGACTTTATTATAGAGAACAGAATCACGTAGGCTTCTGTGTTTCGGTGACTCATCAAAGCGTAGACTAGAGGTATTATATTAGTGTGATTGATCGTGCTGCCGATATCGCCATGGATTGAATATAGTTGCGTAAATGGAATATGACAACTTTTGAAAGTTCCATCGCCATAAAAGTCTGTTAGCTCGCACAAAGTTTGCCTTGCTTCGGAAGAAGAAAATACTAGTATTCGTGTATCATCACATGTGTACTCCGCTAACAAAAAATCTTGATAACGAGGTGGGACTTCGACTTCCAGCACATTTTTATGTTGTAGTTTTTGTACTTGAGCCGCTGAATTACGTGTTCTATATAACGTGTCTTTAATGGAACTAAATTTAGGTATTGAAGTAATTATGTCTATTCCCGCATCTTTTAGCTTTCCGACCATGGCATTGTATTTTTGAGGAACACTGGGAAATTCCTGCGTAGTTATATCTTTTTTTAAATGTTGGACAGATTTCAGGATTTCGTTTTTCGCAAAATCTGGTGTACATAAATGAGGAGTTTCTTCTAATATACGCTCTTCCTAAAATAGTAAAATGGGATAGAATATTAGTAAAATAAAATATTGGTAAAATATTGACTTAAAACTAAAAAGCCTGTTCTCTTGGTAAAATATTGGTTAATACTAAAAAGCCTGTTCTCTCAATAAGCTAATGTTTATATAAAACTAGTTGTAAAGCTATAAATAAATCAAGACAAAGCTTTAGCACCCAAAATACGTCACTGTGGTTTCAACAAATCTCAAGTGAGCGTGATAAAACAAAATGGCTGCCACTAAAGGACGCGAGGAAAGTTTTTCAAGATGCAGTATTATTATTTATTAAATGATTATATACAATCACTATTTTACATTTTATTTTTTTTACATTTAACATATAAATCAATAATATTATATACAACGAAGCTATGGAATACATTTTGGTAATATAGTTTTCTTACCTTTATTCTTACAAGCCCTTTGCACACCTTTCGTTTTGTACACGCCCACACAATCAATCCACTTTTATGTTTTTTCCTGGCGTAATATTGATGACCAGCTCGAAGAAGAACAGTGCCACCGTTTTTATTAACAAAAACTAAATCAACACTGTTTGACGAACCAGACGTAGCTTCCATTTTGAATGACAGCGGAGCGTGTACTGAACTTGTCACACGCATTGCACGATTCACCATGAAGCAATGTTGCCAGATCGGTGCGTAAAAAATATCAGAAACTCATACATTATTTTATAATTTTTATTTAACTTTATCGTTGTCAAATAGACATTCTGAAAAATGTTACTAGTTGAGAATAAAAATTCGCATCGAATGACGCTGCTACTCCATGCGATTTGGTTTTCCGAACGAGTAACACTACTCGTGTACTAGTGTTACTAGATGAGAATAAAAATTCGCATTGAGTCACACTGTTACTCCATGCGAATATTTTTCTCAACCAGTCACACGGTGACACGATTTAGTGTGACTCGTTGCGAACAAAGGAAACATTCAACTGACCTATTAGTAATTTCAGCTTTTAAAAGAATTGATTGTAAGAATGTGAATTTGACCGTCAGTTCCATCGCCGACATTTTTTCTTGCAAACTGAGTTCGTAAAATATTTATAGTAAATTACACGAAAAGAAAAATGAAAATGTGTAACTCTAACTTACAAGAAAGAGACTGGCACTATCGTTATTCAGGATCAAATAATTGAAATATCTTACTGCTGCTGAAAACTACAGCGTCAAAAATCATGAATTTCCGTAAAAAATGTAATAGGACTCTTAATATAAAAGGTTTCAATGTATTTAAACAAAGTTTTTGGCTACTTAATAATATCACATTTTCAAGTGTGGCTACACCAATCGCTTATCGATAAGCAATCTCAAAGACAATTTGACGTTACTCTGCCCTACGGATACTTAAAGTTGTCATTAAGTAATGAACCCTTAAATATTGTCTCTGGGATGTATCGTTCATTAACAGATTTAATGATAATTAGTTAAGTAATCATTAGGACTAATTTAATTAACCTTTCTGAGTGTGGCAGTTATAATAATGGATATGAAAATTAAATATTCGATCCCAGAAAAGCTCACATTTTGGCTAGAGCTTCCTGCAACATCAGAATCACTAGAATATTCTAATAATTCTGATAAATCACTGCTACTTTCATCTCTGAGATTTATTACCAATCGTTCTATCTGTTCATACATAGTCACACCTCTGTCACAATATTCTTTTTCTATTTTCATTACATGCTTGCATGAATTTTTCTAGTCTTCGGCAGTAATGTTTGAAAATGCTTGTTCAGCAGCCACCTATAAAAAAAGAAATAATCATAAACAATAATTAAAATAAAAATTGAGACTTGCGGAGTGACTCATCAAAAGGTATATTATTTTGCAGTAACCTTAACTTTATCTCAGCAACTTTTGAAGCGCTAGTTGGTGCCTTGTTCAAGACCACCGAATGGTAAGGAGCATTATCCATTACAATAATGGACGGTTCTCTTAAGTTGGTGATAAATTTTTCAGTGACCCATTTTGTGAAGTTAGTTTTATTCATTTCCGAGTGATAGTCTTCATTTTTGTTTGTGCCACTGAAAATCAAAAGGGCATTTGGAATAAATCCTTTCTCGCTCCCAGCATGTACAATTATATATCTCTTGCCTTTTGATATGTTGTGTTGACATCAACTGATTGCCAACATTTTTTCAGCTTGTATGATGAGTGAATGTAACTTTCATCCAAATATATTATTTCTTTTTGTAGTTCTGGAGGCTGTTATTTATTTATTTATTTAGGTTAACCAACAATTGTTTACACTATGTACATTTCTGATTTAATGACTAGAGTAACATTTACAAGTGCAACAATTACTTACTGGTTAACACCACATGCACAAAAAACGGTTTTACACAACATATTTCATCTTTGCTTCGACATCAGCAACATACAAACAAAAATTAAAACAATAATCAATCAATCAATAAAAATTATTACAAGAATATTTAAAATTAACATCAATAAACTTTAAAAAAACTATAAGAACTCTTAACTAAATAGGAACTAGCAGTCTAATACAAATATTTGGAATTATAACAATATTCACTATATAAATCTTTGGCAGAATCTGTACTATCATATCATCGTTATAGCGTTTTCCAGAGCTTTCGCTACGAAAACCTGAGGCAACCAGTTTGGCGAGAGCTACGAGTTTTAAGTAGTGCTTCCAAATCAAGCTATTCGGTTTTCTGGTGGCTGCGGTTTCTTCTTGGTGTGACGTAGATCGCAATGTGACGTTTTCTTCGTTTATCATCGCAGTCACCAATGATATGACGTGTTTCTTGGCGTTATCAGCAATTGTTTGATTTTCGAAATATAACTTGTACCTCGGGTCAAGAAACATAGTTGTTGTGAATGTTCTGCTTTTTTCCACATTCGCAAATCTGGATGTTATTTCCGATAGCAGGTCTTGTCGGCACATTTCTACCTCATCGGGGAAAGCTTTAATATTTTTGCTATGCTGATACTCAAGATCGGCAATTTCTTTGAGTGCGCTGGTGAGACCGACCGTAATAGGCAGCACTGCAGTACCAGTCACATATACTTTGGCCACTCATTTCCCTCGTGACCTCTTCGCACGGCTCTAGTACCACAATTAAGGCTTCGCAGACGTCCCATTCATAGCTCGTCAGAGATATGATGCCCGAAGAATCTAAATTGCTTATCGCACATTTTATTTCATCTTTCAGCTCCACGAACCTCTGCAGCATATAAAATGTTGAGTTCCATCGGGTAACCACATCCTGAATCGGTCGTTTGACTGTTTTGTTTGCCTGCTCTTGGTATTTTTTTAATTTGTACCACGCTGTATTGCTGCGTTTAAAATGCGAAACAATCGTCTTGAATAATATTTATTAAAGCAGTAGTGCCTAATGCTTTTTGCACAGCCAGATTCAGGGTATGGGCGTAGCAGCCAAAGTGCTTCCATTGTAAAATTGTTACAGCATTTTTGATGTTGGCACCGTTGTCCGACACTACTAGCAGAACTTTGTCAGCTACGTTCCATTCTTGGACGACGTTCTGCAACTCTTCTGCTAAATTTATGCCTGTGTGGCTTTTTTCAAGTACCTTGCACTCCATGAGTACTGATTGCAGTACAAAGTTTTCGTCAATATAATGACCCGTAATTGCTAAGTACTAGTCATTATTTCTGGATGTCCAGAGATCTGTTGTCAAACAAATCGTCGTAGCACCTTCGTTTACGGACGCTTTTGTAGTTATTTTGACTGCTTCGTAAAGTGCTGGAAGTAAATTATTTGCAAAATACTTCCGCGTCGGTATTGTATAGTTTGGAAATGCAAACAGTAGGAGTTCGCGAAACCCTCTATCTTCCACGATAGTGAAGGGCTGCATATCCCATATAAATAAATTCATTATGCGGTCGTCTATGTCCTTTTTTAACCGACTTCCCAAAAAGGAGGAGGTTATCAATTCGGTTGTATGTTTTTTTTTTTTTTTTATGTTTGTTACCTCATAACTCCGACAATTATGAACCGATTTGAAAAATTTTTGTTTCATCGGAAAGGATATGCTTGCAGATTGGTCCCATTTAAATTATATCGAAATCGGTTACGAACTTTGGATTTTAAATCGAAATAGCTGGAATTTGACTATTTAGATGATTCTTTGATTATCGAAATTGCGTATTTTGCTTTTCTGCGATTTGGCAGTGGTGTGGTAGGTGTGGGGCACCACTAAAAAGTGAAAAATAAAAAACTTTTTACAAAAAAATACAACCGACTTCCAAAAAAAAACACTACAAAGTAAAAAATAACTTTAATTTCGGAAGTCGGTGTCAAAATACGAAGAAACGAACAAAAACACCGATTTCCGAAATTAAAGTTATTTTTTTCTAGCATTACAAAGGGTTTGACTTTCTGAAATTATACGCCCGCATTTGTCCAAAAAAGTTTTCGATGGGATCTGAATTTAAATATCGCGGGCGCATAATTTTAATATTTTTTTCATGTAAGTATTGCCACACCCTCTGGTAACTTTTTAATGTAGTTATCCAATTTTTTAACGATGGCACAGATGTTTCCTTACCATGCTTATCGACGAATCGAATGAGCACTAGTTTTTTTATTGCTTCCCTCCTACCTGGTGTACGTACGTACACCAGCTACTGACAATTATAGTTAAGCATTAAGTTTTTAGTTCTTAAGTTGTTTTTTTACACGCGTAAACTCTGTTAAGGAAAAGAATAAAGTGATGAGCTTTTATTGTTTTGTTTTAATATGGTGGATTTTAAAACACACGAACTGTGAAAAGAACAGCACTAGGAACTAGGAAACAACAAAAAAAAAAAAACTTTTAAATGGCACACGGTGCACTCGTAATCCGGATAGTGGTCATACAAACATAGTCCGCACTCGCACCACACATTACTATTAAAAAAGTTTGTTATTTCGTTCATATTTATAAAGTTTACTGTAAAATGTATAGTGTGTAAAATATTGAAAACTCGTCCACACTCACAAAAGTCTTTAACAATGAAATGCGTGGGGTCTTCCCATGGCCACACCGCTTCCTCCTGGATAAGAAGTAAAATCATATTTCTATCTAAATTTTCAGTTATGTCTAGCACTACAACCATTTTAAAATAATTAATAATTTAATTCCGTACCGGTTACTTCGAAATGCAAGTTACAACTGAAAAAGAAAGATCCTTCCGAGAAAAGAAAGAAGAATTTTGTGACAACATTTTTTTGTCACTTAACTTCACTTAATTTATAAGCCCACTTTTGATTTCTACTTGTATTGAGATGGATGGTGGCGACAGACGTTAAGTGATCGTCTCGTTTTAAACTATGGAATGTAAACTATCTACACTTGGGAGCAAACAAATCGAGCCACTTTCTTTTTTCATGCATTATATTTATTATTTTTGTAATAAGGGATGCATCAATCTGAAACATATATCGCCTAAAAGATTATTTAATACCCTTTAAACTGAGGATATTTATTTTACTTTATTTATATAGTCATCGTAACGCTGATCAGATTGATAACTAAAAGATTACCGTGGCATTTTTCAGTCAGAACTTAGTAATTTACCCTAATTGTAAAGGTTATGCAGTAAACTTTTAGGCGATATATAACTCGAATTGATATCAATTCAAGTCATATATCGCATAAAAGTTCTATATTACCAAAAATATAAACTGTTATACGTGAAACAAAACAAACTGGCTCGATTTATTTGCTCCTAAGTGTAGTTATTTGACATAAAATAAAAATAATGTTTTTCTTAAAAATCTTTTATTTTACACGTGCTGACAGGGAATCATTACGTTAAGACATAATTGGGTTAGGTGCTTAAAAAAGCCAAAGGTGTGGTGGGTCCTTTTTTAAGATTAAAAATGCACTTCACTAAATACAAAACACTTAAAAGTATAAAGTTTAACGATAAGGCCTAACTTAAGATGAAATTATAAACCCATTTAAATGCGTTTACAGTTAAGAACTAAAAATTACACAATATCAATATAAAATAACATAATAACACAAATACTACAAGCATACGGAACCATTTAACAAAAAAAAGGTATCTAAACTAATACATAAATATACAAAAAATATAAAAATACAATAGATGCTAATATTTAGTAACGATTCCGCTTAAATCAATACAAACTAAAATTAAGTGGCAATAAATTAAATTTAAGCGGAATTGTTACTAAATATATTAACGTCTATTGTATTTTTATAATGGGTTTCCGCAAAGTCACGCCAGAATCAATTAAAAAAAAACTAGTATTTGGTCATAGCCCCATTGGCGGCTATGACGGCGTCACACCTGGCTCGCATGGATCCTACAAGGACTTCGCAGAGATTCGAGCCCCGAAAAGTCTCCCAGACTTCGTCAACATGTGTGACTAGAGAATCCTTGGTCCTTTCGTTCCTGTTATCCCACCTTTGCATCATTATTGCCCAAAGATTTTCAATAGGATTTAAATCAGGCGATCGAGAGGGCCATTGGATTGTTCGAAAATCTGGTTGTTGCTGGAACCATTGTCTGACCACGCGAGAAGTGTGAATCGGGCAGTTATCCTGAATAAAAAGAATTTCAGGAACTTCATCTGCCGGATACACAGTTCTCACGGTGGGCTTCATTGTTTCCTGCAACAACTGAACATAATTTTCACCGTTGACCCTCTCAGGCAGGTAAACAAGTTCTCCAGGACCACCGGCGCTCATCCAGGCCCACATGTTGACAACTACTCGCCCCGATTCATAATTTGGGACTACGTTTCGGGGCTCATATCTCGTATTATTCACACGCCATAAGTGCCGACGTCCGACTTGACTCGACAAAAAACTTTTTTCGTCACAAAATATGGCGTGAGAAAAATCAAAATCTCTGTAGTCCCTTGCGAACCGCAACCTCGCTATTTTATGCGCCTCAGATAAAACTATTTTACGTGCTGGTTTTCTATGCCGAATGCCCGCACGTCGAAGCGCTTCTCTGATTGCTTGCATAGAGCAATCAAATTCCTCTGCGAACCTTCGCGTCGGAGTGAACGGGTGCTGCTCATAAGTCGCCACCATTTTCTCCAAACGGTCTTGGGTTATAATCCGCGGCTGAACCTGGCGCTGCTACGTCCTGACGTGTCCCTCGCTATCGAAGCGTCGAACCCATTTTCTAACGGTATTTCTCTGTAACAAAAACAAAATACGCAAGGTGAAAATGTGTTTGCTATCGATTGATAGATTTATTGGTGTTAACTTATATAAATTTAACAATTTAAGGGCGTATTACTAAGTGGAGGAAACTAATTTAATTAAATATAGTTTTATACCAGGCACTATAAATCAAAAAGTCAAAATTTACGATTGATAGATTAATTGGTGTTACCCAATATGAATGGTAAACCCTGGTATGAAACGATATTTAATTAAATTAGTATGTTTCCTCCCCCACGTTTGTCGAAATTAGTAATACGCCCTTTAATTGTTAAATTCATATTGGGTAACACCAATTAATCTATCAATCGTAAATTTTGACTTTTTGATTTATAGTGCCTGGTATAAAACTATATTTAATTAAATTAGTTTCCTCCACTTAGTAATACGCCATTAAATTGTTAAATTTATATATACATATTTTTATAATGTTTCATCAAATCTAATTACTGCTTTAGAGGTCCGTTAAACAGCTAACAGACGTTCAAAATCAAGATGGACGCTGCTGCATATAATTTTATTTTTGAAAATGATATTTTTAAATGACGTTTTATATTATCCCAGCACGTTTTTAATTGTTCTGTGTTTCGCACATAGAAAGACCTCACGCAATTGAACTCTTCCGTGAGTTTCTTCCACCCTTCAATTTTACTAGCGGTGGTTACTGAATCAGTTTTTTTTGTTCTCTATAACAGCTTTATATTTTGATACAAAATTTACAAAAAAATATTTTTCATTGGCTGAAAAATTCGGTCCGCGTGTTTTTTTCGACATTTTTCACAAATTTATTAGCGAAATTATCAGTTTCCAAACTCAAAAGCACCACAACAAACAAACAACACACACATGCTAACCTCATCAAATCGCCATGACACTACATTTCAACCGGTATAAAATCAAAAGTAGGCGCAATTATATGAAATCCCACGGACCAAACGTCATTTGAAATTGGTCGCGTAGCATAGCAAGTGACGTATACAAAACTACAAAAAACTAGATACAAAATTGTGTTTTTCCGTACTGACCACACATGACAAAAACTAGCATTTTGATTTGGTCGGTTGAAAAAAGAGTGAATGACTTGCGAGTCATTCAGTTAAATCTTCAATTTGCTAACGGCCTGTTACATTCTTCCCGTAGAACCTAATATGATTTAACAGCTCTGTTATTTTTAACGACTCATTAGTTAATGGCTAATTAAGATTTAACAAACACTGTATGGTGAAATCAGGCCTAAGCTCCGCAGATATTTGACTTATGTTAAGTCCTTCGTCGCGCAGGCAGATAATGCGACTCCGTTCGAAAATGTCCAGATTGCCTCGAGAACTCATTTTTTGCACTTTAACTTTGGGATGTGTTTTTACAACGGTGTCACAGATGCAACTAAAGATGCACTGCATAGATGTCCGTAAAAGTAATAAAACAATAAACTTGACCTGAACCCAAAAAACATCTTTCCTAATTGGTAGACAAAATTGTGGGCGGGGCTAGGCTATAGTCCCTTCGTGCAAAGGAAAACTTTTGTAAAGTGGGCATCCCGGAACATTGCTGATAGTACTTGGAAGCAAATACCTGGTGTAAAAACCTGGTTGCGTAAATACGCACCTCCCCTAACTGAAATAGTATAGCTTCTATGGGAAATAATATAATACCTCTAATCTAAATTATTACAAGGTATCTTAATTATGACAGAAATTAAACCAGTAGATATATTAGATAACAGCTTTATTATTTCAAGCATGTAACGTACATAGTTGTGATCGCTTATTTTCTATTTTTATAATGTTTATGCTTATTGTAATACATTTGGGCGGCAATTTTAGTTTCGTCCTCACCATTGCAGATAATTTTGCCTGATAAAATGCGATTGACGGATCGGCACCAACAACATGTTAAAATATTTACTTACTGTCGTATTTAAAAACATTTCTTTTAAGATTGTTTTATGATTTGGACAGTTAAAAGGACAATCTACAAAAATATCTAATATAAATGATAAAATAGTCCGTTTTAAATTAATTTTGGGCACATTCTTTTTTAAAAAAGAGCTAACAATATTTTGTGACTCTTTAAACAAGGTTTCTGTTTCTTTGTTCGGATAGCATAGCCACTTTTTATTTTGGTATTCTTTTGTTTTAATATAAATATTGTTATTGTTATTAGACGCGTTGTCTTATAAATTTGATTTACAATGTTGACAACCTTTTACAATATTTTTAAGGCATTTTGTTATAACCCAACCACAAACATAGTTGCGTTGACCGGCGTCATTTTCACACGATTGTTCTAAACACATTTGAATATCAAAATGAATTCTTTCATTTTCTCCTGGAACATCAGGGGTTATTACATTTTCTTTTAAAAAAAAGTCTAATGTTTGGAGGCACTCATTGGAGTCTTCTTCACAATTACTCCTCCTTGAATGTGTTGGATTAAAATTGTTCAACATTAAGGCTTTGAAAGCTCCTTCAAAACCTATAGAATTTGGTGCAATGTTTCGTGCCCCGTAACTCCTCTGATGCTCTCAAAGAAATTTTCAACTGGGTCTTGGTTGAGGTTTCTGGTCAACATCGCATCTAAACCGTAATTATTAGACAAAACCTTCCAAAGAGATTCCTTGCCCTCTATTGTTTTTATTAAATTTGTTATTGATGGCACAACTGTCTCCGTCAATTGAACTTTATCACCAACTTTGTTTTTTCTTTACAAATTTAACAGTTTTTAATATATTTTTGGCTTTTCGCCACAATTCATGGTGGGGCGAATTGCGTTTCACAGGCCCTTTAAACATTTTACCATTTGGTATGGAGAGACTGCTAACATTCAACGAATCAAACAGATTATCAATTAAAATAGTGAAGTCTATTAAGTGACGACACTCGTCAGGAAGATCTCCCCTTGCCGATAAATGATTAGTCACGACAGCAACACTATGGCTAAATAATTGTGTGGCAGATTTAACCCGCTTTTTATTAATTTTTTCGGGGTTAACATGCTCTTCTGTGATTTTGTTTAGAAGTCGCAGTTCCCCATACATTTTGTCTGCTAAATATACCATTTGGTAATAATCCCATTTAATTATTTCCTCTCATAGCCTATTTCATAAATAAGATCTTTACTTATTAAATTATTTCTAAGACCTTTTATAAGGTGTGGTGTGTCAAAGAGTGGAGTGATTAATTGGCCTTTTATTCGTATTACGTTGCTATGCCACGCATTTTGCTGGCGTAAAAAACTAGCTCGAGTTTCATTTACCAGTTCTGTGATGGCGCCAACATTAACCTGGCTTTGGTCTTACCTTCGCGCGATTTATATTCAATTTAAATAGGTACGATTGCAGTGATTCGTCATTAATTTATGGAGCTAGATATTAAAGCATTCAATAATTACCACAGTAATTTCGTTAAGATATTAAATTACACAACATTTTGGTAACTTACCTTGACAGAAAGTTTTCTACCAAGCGATGAGTGTTCCTGGACAAATAAATTTACTCCCCGACCCTAAATTCGAGGGTTTTTCTTGGATAAATTGTCAATAGCGAATCGGATATTGACATTTTCCATGGGGTGAAATTATTTTTTCTTTATCATTTTATATTCGAGTAAACATGATGTTACTGCCGTTTCTCTCTATGAAACATTTGATGTTTGTTCCGTTTCTCTCTATGAAAAATTTGTGTAAATATTATAGATATTATGTAAGTCGAATTAAAACAGAATTTTTACCTTTCCTTCTCCCCGACCCTAAATTCGAGGGTTTTTCTTGGATAAATTGTCAATAGCGAACCTGATATTGACATTTTCCATGGAGTGTAATTATTTTTCCTAATTCATTTTATATTCGAGTAAACATGATGTTTCTGCCGTTTCTCTCTATGAAATATTTGTGTAGATAGATATATGTGAGTCGAATTAAAACAGAATTTTTACCTTTCCTTTTCTACGACCCTCAATTCGAGGGTTTTCCTTGGTTAAATCCGAAACTGACCTTTTCCACTGAAAAAAAAAAAACGACTTGGTTTCTAGTTACCGAATTTTCGGTAGATAATTACTTAAGTGTTTAGTTGCTGTGGTGACTGCAAAACGTTTGGGTACAATAACAAAACAAATTTAGTTACTTAATTTAGATCTCATTACAAAACTGTGAAGTAAAAGTAGCTTAACTGTTTAGTAAGATATTTAAACATAACAGTTTGGTTAAAGACTTCTGAACTGTTTGGTATGAGATAGCTGAACTGTTTGGTAATGGTAACAACCTATTTGGTAAGATATGTTTGGTGAAAGGTACCTAAATTGTTGATACCGTGCTGTGATTACGACCGAGCTATGTAGCTAAACAGCTCGGTCGTAATCACAGCCGATCTGCTTAGCTAAAAAACAACAATACGTCTTGTGAGAAAAGTGAGACGAGGCGCAAGTTCATCTTTTGGCTTTTGCTCACGAGATGTATTGTGGCTTTAATTGAAGAGACTGAAATCAAAGAAATTATACTTCTATAACTTTTATTATTTGAGTACAAATGACAATATTATGATTAAATAACACAACTTATTTGAGTAGCAATGGACAACATTATTGTATTAACACACAAAATATATTTTTTTTATAAGAACAAAAAGGTGCACATAACACGCATAATCATTTTTTGCCAATGGCGCTGATTCTATTGAGCAGCAACTAAGTTTGCGAAGTTTTTGGAAGCTCAAGCTCCGCAGTCTTTCACAGTTGATGCACTGTAACCATTTTTTGAGTCCTATCTCACTTTTTGGAAACATATGAAAACTGACGTCCTTTCGTCTACTAGCGCAGGTCACAATACAACACTTGTTGTTCATGTTGCACGAGAATATTACAGCTTCAGAAATTGAGAGGATAAGTTACGGAAATAAATCAACGCAGAACTTCACTCGATCAACTTTGAAACTGTTTGAATTTGAAAGTTTTGAAACTTAAAAGTTTTGACAGATCAACAAAACAACATGGCGTCATACCACTACGTCACACTACGTCACTGAGGGGAGGGAACGAGGGAACTGTCAAATGAGATATGTGAACCATAGACAATACCATAGACATAAGGTTGAATAAATTTACTTGAAGATTACCTGACCAGGGTCAGTACCTGGTGTACGTACGTACACCAGCTACTGACAATTATAGTTAAGCATTAAGTTTTTAGTTCTTAAGTTGTTTTTTTACACGCGTAAACTCTGTTAAGGAAAAGAATAAAGTGATGAGCTTTTATTGTTTTGTTTTAATATGGTGGATTTTTAAAACACACGAACTGTGAAAAGAACAGCACGGAACTAGGAAACAACAAAAAAAAAAAACTTTTTAATGGCACACGGTTCACTCGTCGTCCGGATAGTGGTCATACAAACATAGTCCGCACTCGCACCACACATTACTATTAAAAAAGTTTGTTATTTCGTTCATATTTATAAAGTTTACTGTAAAATGTATAGTGTCTAAAATATTGAAAACTCGTCCACACTCACAAAAGTCTTTAACAATGAAATGCGTGGGGTCTTCCCATGGCCACACCGCTTCCTCCTGGATAAGAAGTAAAATCATATTTCTATCTAAATTTTCAGTTATGTCTAGCACTACAACCATTTTAAAATAATTAATAATTTAATTCCGTACCGGTTACTTCGAAATGCAAGTTACAACTGAAAAAGAAAGATCCTTCTATGAAATTTTGAGACAACATTTTTTTCAAACTGGCTCGATTTATTTGCTCCTAAGTGTAGTTATTTGACATAAAATAAAAATAATGTTTTTCTTAAAAATCTTTTATTTTACACGTGCTGACAGGGAATCATTACGTTAAGACATAATTGGGTTAGGTGTTTAAAAAAGCCAAAGGTGTGGTGGGTCCTTTTTTAAGATTAAAAATGCACTTCACTAAATATAAAACACTTAAAAGTATAAAGTTTAACGATAAGGCCTAACTTAAGATGAAATTATAAACCCATTTAAATGCGTTTACAGTTAAGAACTAAAAATTACACAATATCAATATAAAATAACATAATAACACAAATACTACAAGCATACGGAACCATTTAACAAAAAAAGGTATCTAAACTAATCCTACTAATATTATAAATGTGAAAGTTTGTATGTTTGTATGTTTGTAAGTTTGTATGTTTGTATGTTTGTTCGTCAATCACGCAAAAATGGCTGATGGGATTTGAATGAAATTTGGCACACATATAGTTGACATTCTGGAATAACACATAGGCTACTTTTTATCCCGATAAAAGGCATAGCTTAATGGCGGCGGAGGAGGAAGTGGAAATCAGACGTTTCTGCTGCCTTAGTACTTCAGATTCACAAGTACCAGGAGAGCATAAACATGTCGAAATATTTTCGGGTCTGAATTTGTGAGCGCCAAAGATTCTCGAGTACCAGGAGAGCAGACATAATATGTCAAAGTATTTTTGGTCAGGTTTTTTTTTTGCTGGAAAATAGATTGGCTTTCATTGCAAGCGTTCATGTTTGTAGGTTTCGATGTTTGTCCGTCAATCACGCAAAAACGGCTGAAGGGATTTCATGTTTGTAGGTTTCGATGTTTGTCCGTCAATCACGCAAAAACGGCTGAAGGGATTTAGATGAAATTTGGCAAATATGTAGGTCACATCCTGAAATAACACATAGGTTACTTTCTATCCCGGTGACATACATGACTTAATGGAGACAGAGGAAGAAGTGGAAGTACAAAGTTTCTGCTACCTTAGTACTTCAGATTCAAAAGTACCAGGAGAACAGAAACATGTCGAAATTTTTTACCAGGCTAGAATTGTATTAAGATTCACAAGTACCAGGAGACCAGCAAGATGTCAAATTATTTTTGGGCAACTTTTTTTTTTATTAGAAGAGCAGAAACTTTTCCAAGTATTTCGGGACTGGAATTCCGAGCGTTACAGATTCATCAGGAGAGCAGAAACATGTCGAGGTATTCCGGGGCCGGAATTACGAGCGTTACAGATTCATCAGGAGAGCAGAAACATGTCGAGGTATTCCGGGGCCGGAATTACGAGCGCTACAGTTTCACAAGTACCAGGAGAGCAGTAACATTTCGGAAGTTTTTTTGGGGCTTGATTGATATGAGCGCTTTAGATTCACAAGAAACAACAGACACAGACGCAGAAACATTTCGAGATGTTTTCGGTGCCGGAATTGTGAGCGATATAGATTTACAAGTACTAATAAGTAATTAGTAGGATAGTAGGACTTTAAGAGTAGTTCAGTTTTTCTTGAAATTGAGATAAGACGAGATGTGATGAGATGAGATGAGATGAGATGAGATGAGATGAGACGAGACGAGACGAGACGAGACGAGACGAGACGAGACGAGACGAGACGAGACGAGACGAGACGAGACGAGACGAGACGAGACGAGACGAGACGAGACGAGACGAGACGAGACGAGACGAGACGAGACGAGACGAGACGAGACGAGACGAGATGAGATGAGATTCTCACCACAATCCTACTAATATTATTTAGAAAACCAGTCCAAGTACTTTCGAAGCGGGAAATATGAGCGCTAAAGATTCACAAGTAACAGGAGAGCAGACACATGTCGAAGTTTTTTCCGGGCTGGAATTATGAGAGCTAAAGATTTACAGGAGACCAGAAACATGTCGCCATATTTTCGGGCCTAGAATTGTGAGAGGTTAGGATTTTAAAGTGCCGGGGGAGACCAAAAACATGTCAAAGTATTGCCAAGGCTGGAATTATGAGCGCTACAGATTTACAATACCAGACAATTGATATATTTTTCGACCAGAATCGTGAGCGCTAAAAAATCACAAGTACCTTCCAGGGGACCACAAACATGTCGTAGTAATTTTGGGACTCACTATCTGGATACCAGAATCATGAAGATGCATTAGCAAGAATGACAATATGAGGCAATTAAGTTGCACACCAGTTCTAAAGTCTACGCAGACGAAGTCGCGGGAAGAAACTAGTACATAAATATACAAAAAATATAAAAATACAATAGATGCTAATATTTAGTAACGATTCCGCTTAAATCAATACAAACTAAAATTAAGCGGCAATAAATTAAATTTAAGCGGAATTGTTACTAAATATATTAACGTCTATTGTATTTTTATAATGGGTTTCCGCAAAGTCACGCCAGAATCAATTAAAAAAAAACTAGTATTTGGTCATAGCCCCATTGGCGGCTATGACGGCGTCACACCTGGCTCGCATGGATCCTACAAGGACTTCGCAGAGATTCGAGCCCCGAAAAGTCTCCCAGACTTCGTCAACATGTGTGACTAGAGAATCCTTGGTCTTTTCGTTCCTGTTATCCCACCTTTGCACCATTATTGCCCAAAGATTTTCAATAGGATTTAAATCAGGCGATCGAGAGGGCCATTGGATTGTTTGAAAATCTGGTTGTTGCTGGAACCATTGTCTGACCACGCGAGAAGTGTGAATCGGGCAGTTATCCTGAATAAAAAGAATTTCAGGAACTTCATCTGCCGGATACACAGTTCTCACGGTGGGCTTCATTGTTTCCTGCAACAACTGAACATAATTTTCACCGTTGACCCTCTCAGGCAGGTAAACAAGTTCTCCAGGACCACCGGCGCTCATCCAGGCCCACATGTTGACAACTACTCGCCCCGATTCATAATTTGGGACTACGTTTCGGGGCTCATATCTCGTATTATTCACACGCCATAAGTGCCGACGTCCGACTTGACTCGACAAAAACTTTTTTCGTCACAAAATATGGCGTGAGAAAAATCAAAATCTCTGTAGTCCCTTGCGAACCGCAACCTCGCTATTTTATGCGCCTCAGATAAAACTATTTTACGTGCTGGTTTTCTATGCCGAATGCCCGCACGTCGAAGCGCTTCTCTGATTGCTTGCATAGAGCAATCAAATTCCTCTGCGAACCTTCGCGTCGGAGTGAACGGGTGCTGCTCATAAGTCGCCACCATTTTCTCCAAACGGTCTTGGATTATAATCCGCGGCTGAACCTGGCGCTGCTGCGTCCTGACGTGTCCCTCGCCATCGAAGCGTCGAACCCATTTTCTAACGGTATTTCTCTGTAACAAAAACAAAATAAGCAAGGTGAAAATGTGTTTGCTATCGATTGATAGATTTATTGGTGTTACCTAATATAAATTTAACAATTAAAAGGGCGTATTACTAATTTCGACAAACGTGGGGGAGGAAACATACTAATTTAATTAAATATCGTTTCATACCAGGCACTATAAATCAAAAAGTCAAAATTTACTCACCGACATATTAAGCTCCGCAGATATTTGACTTATGTTAAGTCCTTCGTCGCGCAGGCAGATAATGCGACTCCGTTCGAAAATGTCCAGATTGCCTCGAGAACTCATTTTTTGCACTTTAACTTTGGGATGTGTTTTTACAACGGTGTCACAGATGCAACTAAAGATGCACTGCATAGATGTCCGTAAAAGTAATAAAACAATAAACTTGACCTGAACCCAAAAAGCATCTTTCCTAATTGGTAGACAAAATTGTGGGCGGGGCTAGGCTATAGTCCCTTCGTGCAAAGGAAAACTTTTGTAAAGTGGGCATCCCGGAACATTGCTGATAGTACTTGGAAGCAAATACCTGGTGTAAAAACCTGGTTGCGTAAATACGCACCTCCCCTAACTGAAATAGTATAGCTTCTATGGGAAATAATATAATACCTCTTATCTAAATTATTACAAGGTATCTTAATTATGACAGAAATTAAACCAGTAAATATATTAGATAACAGCTTTATTATTTCAAGCATGTAACGTACATAGTTGTGATCGCTTATTTTCTATTTTTATAATGTTTATGCTTATTGTAATACATTTAGGCGGCAATTTTAGTTTCGTCCTCACCATTGCAGATAATTTTGCCTGATAAAATGCGATTGACGGATCGGCACCAACTACATGTTAAAATATTTACTTACTGTCGTATTTAAAAACATTTCTTTTAAGATTGTTTTATAATTTGGACAGTTAAAAGGACAATCTACAAAAATATCTAATATAAATGATAAAATAGTCCGTTTTAAATTATTTTTGGGCACATTCTTTTTTAAAAAAGAGCTAACAATATTTTGTGACTCTTTAAAGAAGGTTTCTGTTTCTTTGTTCGGATAGCATAGCCACTTCTTATTTTGGTATTCTTTTGTTTTAATATAAATATTGTTATTGTTACTAGACGCGTTGTCTTAAAAATTTGATTTACAATGTTGACAACCTTTTACAATATTTTTAAGGCATTTTGTTATAACCCAACCACAAACATAGTTGCGTTGACCCGCGTCATTTTCACACGATTGTTCTAAACATATTTGAATATCAAAATGAATTCTTTCATTTTCTCCTGGAACATCAGGGGTTATTACATTTTCTTTTAAAAAAAAGTCTAATGTTTGGAGGCACTCATTGGAGTCTTCTTCACAATTTATTACTCCTCCTTGAATGTGTTGAATTAAAATTGTTCAACATTAAGGCTTTGAAAGCTCCTTCAAAACCTATAGAATTTGGTGCAATATTTCGTGCCCCGTAACTCCTCTGATGCTCCCAAAGAAATTTTCAACTGGGTCTTGGTTGAGGTTTCTGGTCAACATCGCATCTAAACCGTAATTATTAGACAAAACCTTCCAAAGAGATTCCATGCCCTCTATTGTTTTTATTAAATTTGTTATTGATGGCACAACTGTCTCCGTCAATTGAACTTTATCACCAACTTTGTTTTTCTTTACAAATTTAACAGTTTTTAATATATTTTTGGCTTTTCGCCACAATTCATGGTGGGGCGAATTGCGTTTCACAAGCCCTTTAAACATTTTACCATTTGGTATGGAGAGACTGCTAACATTCAACGAATCAAACAGATTATCAATTAAAATAGTGAAGTCTATTAAGTGACGACACTCGTCAGGAAGATCTCCCCTTGCCGATAAATGATTAGTCACGACAGCAACACTATGGCTAAATAATTGTGTGGCAGATTTAACCCGCTTTTTATTAATTTTTTCGGGGTTAACATGCTCTTCTGTGATTTTGTTTAGAAGTCGCAGTTCCCCATACATTTTGTCTGCTAAATATACCATTTGGTAATAATCCCATTTAATATATTTCCTCTCATAGCCTATTTCATAAATAAGATCTTTACTTATTAAATTATTTCTAAGACCTTTTATAAATAATCGTTTGGGTGGTTCACACCACCCAAACGATTATTTATAAAAGGTCTTACAGTAATATCTGTAGCAGTGTATACTCACAGGTAGTGTTGGCAGGCAGCGCGGGCTCGGTGTGGTGTGTCAAAGAGTGGAGTGATTAATTGGCCTTTTATTCGTATTACGTTGCTATGCCACGCATTTTGCTGGCGTAAAAAACTAGCTCGAGTTTCATTAACCAGTTCTGTGATGGCGCCAACATTAACCTGGCTTTGGTCTTACCTTCGCGCGATTTATATTCAATTTAAATAGGTACGATTGCAGTGATTCGTCATTAATTTATGGAGCTAGATATTAAAGCATTCAATAATTACCACAGTAATTTTGTTAAGATATTAAATTACACAACATTTTGGTAACTTACCTTGACAGAAAGTTTTTTACCAAGCGATGAGTATTCCTGGACAAATAAATTTACTCCCCGACCCTAAATTCGAGGGTTTTTCTTGGATAAATTGTCAATAGCGAATCGGATATTGACATTTTCCATGGGGTGAAATTATTTTTTCTTTATTCATTTTATATTCGAGTAAACATGATGTTACTGCCGTTTCTCTCTATGAAACATTTGATGTTTGTTCCGTTTCTCTCTATGAAAAATTTGTGTAAATACACTCGGTTCCAAAAATAACGGGTCAGTCACATAAACCCGAATATCTCCCGAACTACGTATGCCATCCTAATGAAACGAAGACTGTTCAATTGAGAATTTAATTATACAGATAAAAAATAAAATAAAACTTAGTTACACCCACAATATTAATCTTAAATTAAAAAAAAACTAAAGTAGTCATATTTTTCTTAAGATTACATTTTTTTTATGATTGTTTTTTTTTGCTGTTTTTCATCACTTTCTTCATTTAATACTTTGTATTGCCTCCACGAGCTCTTCTGACAGCTTCCAGGCGATTAGGCATGCTGTACACCAAATTTCGGAGCCGGTGCTGAGGAATACCTTCCCATTCCTCCACCAGTGCTTGTATGAGCTCGGGAAGCGTGATTGGTGGGGGGTTTCGACCTTTCACGCATCTCTGAAGCTCGTCCCAGGCGTGCTCGATGGGGTTTAAGTCCGGGCTTCGCGCTGGCCACTGCATGAGTTCGATACCGACCTCTTCAAGGTAGTCATGTACAATTCTGGCGGTATGGGGACGCGCATTATCATGCATTAATATGCCATGCCGGTCCATCCTGGCCATGAAAGGACCTACATGTTCATTGAGGATCTCTTCCACGTACCTCTCTGCATTTAGAGTTCCATTTTGAATGAGCACCAGCTCGGTGCGGGCCTCAGCAGAAATCCCAGCCCAAACTTGTACGGAGCCTCCACCGTACGCCACTTTTTCCTCCACACACGCTTGATGGAAGCGCTCCCCTGGTCTTCTGTACACCAACTGCCTACCATCATGCTTATAAAGCATGAATTTAGACTCGTCCGTGAACATTACCCTAGACCAATCGTCTAGTGTCCAGTTTAGGTGTTCGCGCACGTATCTCTGTCTTGCAATTCGATGTCCCCGTTCCAGTTTGGGGCCATTTGCGGGCCTCAATGGTTTCAAATTTGCTTCAGCAAGACGTCTTCTTACTGTTTGAGCGCTTAAATTGCCACCTCCAAAGCGAATAAAGTGAGTTTTTAGACCAACAGCAGTTTGAAAACGATTTCGGAGCATTGTAGCCACCAGTTGTCTGTCTTCCCTGGCCGTTGTGCATCTTGGTCTGCCATTTCCTGGTCTTCTAAGGTGTGATCCGGTCTCTTGGTACCGCTGGACTACCCGCTGAACAGTCGACAAAGATACACCAATGTTTCTGGCTGTTTCACGCTGGCTCCGCCCAAGTTCCAAAAAAGTTAGGATTCTGGTACATTCCTCTAGCGTGACTGCCATGCTTCACCTCACAGAATAATAATTATGCACGTGGAAGACGTTCACGATAATTTTTTTTGTGACAGAATAGAAATGGAAAGCATCCATAATGACATGAAACAAAAATTTTGTTTTTAAAAATAGTCATTTTTTTAAATTTTGTTTTTCTAATGAAGTTTTTTTCATCAACCAGTTTAAATAATATGCTATTAGAAGCGCAACTAAAAAGTCTTTATTCTGTTTTTTATTTCATTGATCTAGCTTTTACAGTTCTGGAGGTATTTCAATTTTTGTGACTGACCCGTAATTTTTGGAACCGAGTGTATTATAGATATTATGT
Source organism: Ceramica pisi (assembly GCA_963859965.1). Taxonomy (NCBI): domain Eukaryota; kingdom Metazoa; phylum Arthropoda; class Insecta; order Lepidoptera; family Noctuidae; genus Ceramica; species Ceramica pisi. The sequence goes on along the minus strand of OY982556.1, from coordinate 5,124,854 downwards.
AAGTCGAATTAAAACAGAATTTTTACCTTTCCTTCTCCCCGACCCTAAATTCGAGGGTTTTTCTTGGATAAATTGTCAATAGCGAACCTGATATTGACATTTTCCATGGGGTGTAATTATTTTTCCTAATTCATTTTATATTCGAGTAAACATGATGTTTCTGCCGTTTCTCTCTATGAAATATTTGTGTAGATAGATATATGTGAGTCGAATTAAAACAGAATTTTTACCTTTCCTTTTCTACGACCCTCAATTCGAGGGTTTTCCTTGGTTAAATCGTCAATAGCGAATCCGCAATTGACCTTTTCCACTGAAAAAAAAAAAACGACTTTGTTTCTAGTTACCGAATTTTCGGTAGATAATTACTGAAGTGTTTAGTTGCTGTGGTGACTGCCAAACGTTTGGGTACAGTAACAAAACTTTAGTTACTTAATTTAGATCTCATTACAAAACTGTTTAGTAAAAGTAGCTTAACTGTTTAGTAAGATATTTAAACATAACAGTTTGGTTAAAGACTTCTGAACTGTTTGGTATGAGATAGCTGAACTGTTTGGTAATAGGTATAACAACCTATTTGGTAAGATATGTTTGGTAAAAGGTACCTAAATTGTTGATACCGTGCTGTGATTACGACCGAGCTATGTAGCTAAACAGCTCGGTCGTAATCACAGCCGATCTGCTTAGCTAAAAAACAACAATACGTCTTGTGAGAAAAGTGAGACGAGGCGCAAGTTCATCTTTTGGCTTTTGGTTGAGAGGTTCAAAATTTCCAGTCCATAAATCCACAACATCAGGTTGAGATTGAGACGGTATTTGTCTGTAGGTTGGCTGAGCTGACCTTCGAGGGCGACGAGAAGATCTTGCTCGGCGTAAACCAGAGCCAGTTGCCTGGCGTATTATAGATCCACTCGATACAGCCGGCGATGGTGGCTCAACAACATCATGGGAGTCTGAATTTACAGAAGAATCACTAGAACCTTACCTTCGACGCTCTTGTGTAGCCATTTCCGTGGGCTCATTATATGTGGGATCTTGGGTATCATCGTCGCTGCTAAAATCGACATCAGATTCTTCTAGTATTGCTAGCACGGTATCATCAGTACAGGCTAAAACAAATATCAAATAAAATATTATTTACATAATTCCCTTACAGGTACCTATACACAGGACATAACAATATTATTTCAAAAGTAGCAGTCTGCATGATTCCTAAATACAGGACATATAATTTTTATCCCCAATGAAAATAAAATCATGGCAGAATTCGCGTAAATATTGACAAATCAAACTAAATCTGCTATTCGAAAACGTAATTTGAATAACTTTTGATAGAAATAGCAACATTTTTATAAGATTCAGAAAGATTGAACTTACCAATGTCCGAGCGCGGCTCGATACGTCTGGATCTCGAAGCCATTTTGGCAGAATTGACCTTCAGTTGAGCTGTCAAATGTTTTTCTGTACGTACAACAATCTTCAATAGATGTCGCTAGGGGTTTTCATTTGACGTGACGTGAATATTTAACTCGCAAGATTTTTTGTATTTTTATGTTCTATAGGTAGTTCAAGTTCAGTGAGGAGGTTAATATAAATATTGTTATTGTTACTAGACGCGTTGTCTTATAAATTTGATTTACAATGTTGACAACCTTTTACAATATTTTTAAGGCATTTTGTTATAACCCAACCACAAACATAGTTGCGTTGACCGGCGTCATTTTCACACGATTGTTCTAAACATATTTGAATATCAAAATGAATTCTTTCATTTTCTCCTGGAACATCAGGGGTTATTACATTTTCTTTAAAAAAAAAGTCTAATGTGAAAATGGAGGCACTCATTGGAGTCTTCTTCACAATAATTACTCCTCCTTGAATGTGTTGAATTAAAATTGTTCAACATTAAGGCTTTGAAAGCTCCTTCAAAACCTATAGAATTTGGTGCAATATTTCGTGCCCCGTAACTCCTCTGATGCTCCCAAATAAATTTTCAACTGGGTCTTGGTTGAGGTTTCTGGTCAACATCGCATCTAAACCGTAATTATTAGACAAAACCTTCCAAAGAGATTCCATGCCCTCTATTGTTTTTATTAAATTTGTTATTGATGGCACAACTGTCTCCGTCAATTGAACTTTATCACCAACTTTGTTTTTCTTTACAAATTTAACAGTTTTTAATATATTTTTGGCTTTTCGCCACAATTCATGGTGGGGCGAATTGCGTTTCACAGGCCCTTTAAACATTTTACCATTTGGTATGGAGAGACTGCTTCAACATTCAACGAATCAAACAGATTATCAAATAAAATAGTGAAGTCTATTAAGTGACGACACTCGTCAGGAAGATCTCCCCTTGCCGATAAATGATTAGTCATGACAGCAACACTATGGCTAAATAATTGTGTGGCAGATTTAACCCGCTTTTTATTAATTTTTTCGGGGTTAACATGCTCTTCTGTGATTTTGTTTAGAAGTCGCAGTTCCCCATACATTTTGTCTGCTAAATATACCATTTGGTAATAATCCCATTTAATATATTTCCTCTCATAGCCTATTTCATAAATAAGATCTTTACTTATTAAATTATTTCTAAGACCTTTTATAAGGTGTGGTGTGTCAAAGAGTGGAGTGATTAATTGGCCTTTTATTCGTATTACGTCGCTATGCCACGCCTTTTGCTGGCGTAAAAAACTAGCTCGAGTTTCATTTACCAGTTCTGTGATGGCGCCAACATTAACCTGGCTTTGGTCTTACCTTCGCGCGATTTATATTCAATTTAAATAGGTACGATTGCAGTGATTCGTCATTAATTTATGGAGCTAGATATTAAAGCATTCAATAATTACCACAGTAATTTTGTTAAGATATTAAATTACACAACATTTTGGTAACTTACCTTGACAGAAAGTTTTCTACCAAGCGATGAGTGTTCCTGGACAAATAAATTTACTCCCCGACCCTAAATTCGAGGGTTTTTCTTGGATAAATTGTCAATAGCGAATCGGATATTGACATTTTCCATGGGGTGAAATTATTTTTTCTTTATTCATTTTATATTCGAGTAAACATGATGTTACTGCCGTTTCTCTCTATGAAAAATTTGTGTATATATTATAGATATTATGTAAGTCGAATTAAAACAGAATTTTTACCTTTCCGTCTCCCCGACCCTAAATTCGAGGGTTTTTCTTGGATAAATTGTCAATAGCGAACCTGATATTGACATTTTCCATGGGGTGAAATTATTTTTTCCTAATTCATTTTATATTCGAGTAAACATGTTTCTGCCGTTTCTCTCTATGAAATATTTTGTAGATAGATATATGTGAGTCGAATTAAAACAGAATTTTTACCTTTCCTTTTCTACGACCCTCAATTCGAGGGTTTTCCTTGGTTAAATCGTCAATAGCGAATCCGCAATTGACCTTTTCCACTGAAAAAAGAAAAACGACTTTGTTTCTAGTTACCGAATTTTCGGTAGATAATTACTGAAGTGTTTAGTTGCTGTGGTGACTGCCAAACGTTTGGGTACAGTAACAAAACTTTAGTTACTTAATTTAGATCTCATTACAAAACTGTTTAGTAAAAGTAGCTTAACTGTTTAGTAAGATATTTAAACATAACAGTTTGGTTAAAGACTTCTGAACTGTTTGGTATGAGATAGCTGAACTGTTTGGTAATGATAACAACCTATTTGGTAAGATATGTTTGGTGAAAGGTACCTAAATTGTTGATACCGTGCTATGATTACGACCGAGCTATGTAGCTAAACAGCTCGGTCGTAATCACAGCCGATCTGCTTAGCTAAAAAACAACAATACGTCTTGTGAGAAAAGTGAGACGAGGCGCAAGTTCATCTTTTGGCTTTTGCTCTTGAGATGTATTGTGGCTTTAATTGAAGATACTGAAATATAAGAAATTATACTTCTATAACTTTTATTATTTGAGTACAAATGACAATATTATGATTAAATAACACAACTTATTTGAGTAGCAATGGACAACATTATTGTATTAACACACAAAATATATTTTTTTTATAAGAACAAAAAGGTGCACATAACACGCATAATCATTTTTTGCCAATGGCGCTGATTCTATTGAGCAGCAACTAAACTTATTTTAGACTATCGATATCGCTCTCTTTTTCTAATCGTTGAAACTAGAAAAAGAAAACAAAAATTTTACTCCTGGCAAACTAGTCAGAATTACGTTACAATGTAATTTTTTTTTTACGGTGATTTCATAACGCACCAGATTAAAAATGCGGCAGAATACAAAGCAGTGCGTTACATAAACTACTCCTGTCCTCCTTGAATTTCACTCCTGTCAAGATAACTTGGCGCGCGTGTTTGAAGTTTTGTACTTCAAGACTTGTTTGCCGCCATCTCAACGTATGACAAAAGTAGTAAAGTAGTAGGTACAAATGCTGGCAGGGATATAGTCTTGCCGAGCAACAAATTCTTTAAAAAACTTATTTATAATATGACCTATTCATAAAAAGGATAATTCTTAAAAAAAATATTTTTAAATAATGAAATCTTGTAATTCAGCAATGTCAGCTACTCAGCCCGCTGCTAGGAGTATATGTGTTCTGTGTACTCAGCTGACATTTCTTCATTACCTTTTATACATTTAAATGTGAAATGTGTCAGCTGAGTAGCTGACATTGCAGCATTACCAGATTTCATTATTAAAAAAATTTTTTGCTAATGCTCTAGAACACCCATCATCAATACAACGATATTCAGAAAAAGTATGGTTACCATGAAAATAAGTAAAGTGTTTAAACAAGCTCGAAACATCAGCCGTTACTGTAGAACAAATAAAACACGTTAGCATTTTAAAGTATACGTTATTTCGTCAAATTCAGTGATTTTAAGTGCTGATATTCACACATAATTAGTATGTGGAACTTCATGTAGTAGAAATGCCCAGGTTGGTCATGAGGGAATTAACTGATGTATAATAACCTTGTCATATTGTTTGAGCTTTCTGCATCATTTCTGGATACTCTGCATCGGTCGGGTGATCAGGCCAGCTTTTGAAAATTATATCCGCTGCTGCCTAAATGTTTCAAGTAACTTTCCCTTGGCTGCTATTTTGTGAGCCAGACTGATGGAAATGTAACAATATCATATGCCAACTGATAGAATTGTTCACTTGTGATTTTTGCATCTGGGTTTTTTTGTGATTCCCGGTTTATTATAATATTGCAGAGTCTTCGTCTGGCTGTGTTGTCTAACAGTCCACTCTTTTCATTATTCATAAGAAGCGCTTTTCCTTCATTTATAGATGAAAGGTAGTTACGTAGGCTTTTGCTGCTCTGGGCTTGTCCTTCATTACATGCTTGTTTAGCTTCGATTTTATCAATTTGAGACTCCTCAATAATTGTTATTTCTTTTGATGTATTACAACTGTTTCTTGTTTCATCAGTACTAGTTGATGCTACTGGCATAGTGGTAAAATTTGAATAATTTAACAGGCTTGAGAAGTTTTTTTATTCCATCTTTCAACCCTTGAATATGTGCTTCGAGTAAAGCACGATCTCTTATGGCAGAAACAAGAGCATGTATGTGTTCTTTGGATAACACAAGCAGCGCATCCAACGTTATGCCTTCCTCTAAAACAAAACAAATAAATGAGCTCACAAACACAATTGTATAAATACAGTCAAACCTGAGTAAGTGAGAACTGGGTAAGCGAGAAAACTCTATAAAATTAAATTAGAGTATTTGTCAACTCATATTCTATTCAAAAAAATCCGCCCCTAAGACGAACCACTGACTAAAAAGCTTATTTATCAGACTTAATAAAGTCAGTTCATAAACAGCAGCAGCCAAGAAATTTCCTGTACTTTCCCATGTAGAGAAGCGGAGTAAATTCCAAAAAAACAAGTGGGACGCTTCACAAGATGAACTTGAAAAGCCTGCAGAAAATGTAAAAGCAGAATCGCAAAAAAAAATACCTAACAGAAATTTTAAGTAAACGTAAGATTATGTACTTAGATTGAACATTTATGTTCAACTATTACCCATACATACGAAAGCAAATAAGTGTGTATTTGCTTTCTAATTCCGCACATATTAACCAACGTTTTTCCCCCGAAGGGATAAAAACTATATATTTCATGGTCTGTGCCGTCGGCTTGACCTGTGAGATTACATCCTTCAATTTACCCTTTGATTCATGCGTGTCTTAGCTTCCCGTGTCGTCTAGCCAAGCTACATCCCTGCCCCGCGCGACCACACCTCCTCAGGGCGGGGGGCGCGCGGGCGAGAGCGCGGTGATCGTCAGTACCTTGAGATGTGTAGTCGTCAAGAGTTTACCTGGTCAAGCCTAGGCAAGACATGAAATATATCGTTTTTATCCCTTCCGGGGAAAAACTTTGGTTATTTCATGGTCTGTGCCGTCGGCTTGACCTGTGAGAAATATTTGGATTCTGACGACACGGGAATAGCGTACTGTGAAATAATATTTAATTGGAGTATTGTGTATATCTTATACGAGTGAATGTATGTAAGTGCTTGTATTGAATTTAATAAAATGACAATGTAATCATAATCATGTTTATTTAGATAGAATAAATACGGTCACAAACCGATATTAATTAACACGTTCTCTGCCACTAACAAAATATGTCTTTTTCATTCAGGCCGTGGCGGTCACTGTTGGGCAACAACAAACATTTCTGTTCGGGCCGCGTCGCCCAATGGTGACCGCGCGTCAGACGTGTTTTTAAACTGCAACTGTAGGCCAACGGACAGAAAAGTCTTCAAATTGTGTATGACACACCCGCGCGGCCCTGCATTTTATCCTGTTTAGCTTGGTTTTTGCAAAAAACACAATATTAAAATAATATCTCGTGTTTTTACTTGTGACCTCTAATTTTCACTATATTGGACTACTTGTATCGATTTTAACTGTACGGTCTGTTTGTTATAATTATATACAAAAACAGCGTTTAGCGTAAGCTTAAAATCGGTTTAGTAGATTAAAGTAACAAACAAATTTTTATACATTTATAATATTGGTATAGATTACAAATAAAAGAGTTTTGACGCGCATATAAAAGTTTATTATAAAAATGAGGAATTTACTGAAAAATATGAATTGACAAAGTTTAATCATGTATTTTAATAAATCATTCGGGACATAAAAAAGGTTCATTAGGACAGGTTTTGCAAAAACTAGTGACTTTCTTTTGTTTTATTCCTAGCTACTAAGCGTCCCAGGGTGGCTACGTTCTGCTTATAACATTGTTGGCATTGACGTCGAACGACTTTATAGATGATCCTTCTTTTTTCGCCAGTTCATGTTTAGCTCTCTTTCGTCTCGATGAAAGAGGCTCGGACGTTATGCCTTTTGTTAGGAAATTGATCATAATTTCTTTTCTAAAATCTGCAATAGGAATGTTTTTCTTTGTTACACTTTTGTAGAGAGTGAGTGCGTTTACAACTGCTACATTCAAGATTAAGTCCATGGCCACTTTTTTGTACCACTTTATACTTTTCCTTAGTGGTGTTTGGTACGCTGACATTTGATTCGCCAAATCAACAGCACCTTTAGCTTTATTATAGTCGACAACGATTGCAGGTTTTGAGATTACTTTGTTACGTTTTACCACTCTCACAAAACGCGCCCAGGTAATCTCATAGTCATCGAAATCCATCGTTACGACGTTAACTTACAAAGACGATCTAGGTTATAATATAACAGCTATAAAACATGTGATTACTGCGCCACGTAGTATCAGCGACTAGCCGGTGCGCAAGTACGCGCGATGTGCGTGAGCGCCTGAAAGGTGCGGGCGCGGGCGGGTGGGCGACACTGCGCCCGCGCGGCCCCCTGTAACAGATTCCCGGTATTCCTTGCGCAGAGGCCGTGTAGGACAATGGTGGGTGAGGGTGACGCTTATTAAGACTTGTAATTGGTATAAAATGTTGCTTGTGAGGATGAAAACATGTTTTATGGCGTCAAATATATCCCTTAAACCAATAAAACACACTGATGAAATTTGACAAAATTAAAAAAAATTGTCTGGCTCCAGATGAAACCATTGTCCGACGCGGCAGCGAACGTGTTAAGTGCTAATTATCACAAAGTAGTAAAGCTAGAATTTACTAAACATAAGTCATTGGAAATATTGGAATCATCTTTGGACGGAGTATTAATTATTTCTTTAAAATAATGTTTCATCACATTTTTATCACTTCTCCAGTTACCATTTCTTAATATTATATCCATTGGAACATTACTGCCCTTTCTGGAAGAGGCAACAGCAGACCTGATGCTGCCAGGTGAGAAATTAATGTTTAATTCTGAAAAAGCTGTTTTTATCCATCCTGCAATTACTGCTTTGGAGGCAGGTGCTACTCGACCTCTAGAGGTGATTAACAAAGAATTAATCTGATTGCCACCCGCGTTTTTTCTCGAATCTGTCACATTAAGATTTAACCTGATCCATAAAACTGGGTCAAGATTCCTATTTGGGACTTGTAAGAGTTTCGAGGCGGATTGCCTATAGGAGTGACTATCAGTTTTAGAGCCAAAATCTGGCCAAAAAGTAATCGACGATTCATCTATTACCATGCTATTTTCATCAATCCTAAGTAAGGTAAGGTCATGGATTCTTCGCCCAGATGCTAACAGCAATAGAGCGAGATGGCGCGAAATTTGAAAAATACTATCTTCCTGAATTGAAATATTCTCTAACCAATTAATTAGATGCCAAATTTGTTTTTAACTAACGGTGGTTTTGACAATTCAATGGCTTTGATAATTTGCTTAACTATTGGGCTGTTCGTTATAGAATCCCTATTAGTGGGGTCAGCAAACGTAACGATAACTGATTTATGTAATTTTATGGTACTGGGAGACAACTTCTTGACTCTGTGTAGAAAACTCAAATGTTGTGCAACTGATGCTGCGTCCGGTTTGTTAGGGTTCAGACCAAGAACGTCACATCTTGTTAACCATGTTCTCCATGGAGCATGGTATGTTTTTAATGATGAAATGCGCCATGCCTTCTGAATTAAACTATAGTCTTCTCTTGGCCAGTTTTTAGTTAAAATTGACCACCCCGTACCTTCCAAGCCTCCAAACGTAGATGTTGAACTCTTGTTAGATTTGTTTGGGGTGTTAAATCTTTCAGGTGATGGTGCGGGTTCCGGATTTGAAATGGGCGGTCTATCGCCCGTGATCGTAGATCCGATCTCCAGAACACTCTGTCCCAGCGTGGAACAATCAGAATGTATGAGCCTTTGGCTTGATTTAGATGAGCTAACACCCGAGGAATCAACGACGGGGGTGGAAAGATCCATGCTAACTTGTATTCCCACTTCTTGCTGAAAGCATCTATGAATAGAGCATCTTTGTCCCTGGTATCTCGAGAGACATAGGCAGGAACTACCTTCGAATTGCTTGATGCAAACAGGTCCACTTCGGAAACGCCCCATTTTTGAAATATTTGGCTGCATATCTTCGTCGAAAGATGCCAGTCTGCGAGACTCTTTTGTCGGGATAGACTGTCGGCTACATCGTTGTATATTCCTGGTATATATTGGGGACAAATCTCTGCGTGCAGTTTCTTGGCCAAGGTTAACAACTGGAAGACTAGACCTGTTAGCTGCGATGATCTCGTCCCGCCCTGATTTTTTATGTATGCTATTACAGTTCGATTGTCTGATTGTACAACTACTCTCTTGTTTTTTATCGAATTCTTTTCGGATTGAACAGCGAGAAGAACAGCAAACAGTTCTTTTTTGTTGATGTGCCACTGACATTGGCGGGCGTCCCAGACGCCACTGATATGTTTTTCGTTAATCTGTGCTCCCCATCCTTGGTCCGAGGCATCTGATGTGATGAATATGGTCTCTGAAGATTTGAAAAGTGGATCTTTCTTTTCGAGATTTTGAATCCACCATTTGCATTCTTCGAGTGCCTTTGCAGGAATGGGAAACTTTTTGCGGACTGACTCCTCTGGTAAAATGTTGGCTGCTCTTTGTATCTTTCTGGAGTGAAGTCTTCCAAGTGAGATTACAAAAGACGCAAAGTTTAGCTTTCCTAGCAAGCTCTTTGCAGATTGCCAACTCCATCTTTGACTTGATAGAAGTTATTTTCCTTTTCGGGAGGGCTTTTGTGTTGTGGAAGGTGTCCCATTCTATACCTAAGTATTCGATATGTTGAGATGGGTCTTGTAGAGTTTTGTTCATATTGATTATCCATCCCAATTTTTGAAGGAATTGTACCGTCTTGATAGAATCTTTTTGCGATTTTTTGATTGCCAATCAAAATCCGATAAAACTCGGATTTTGATTGGCAATCAAAAAATCGTCCAGGTACACAATGACCCTTATATTCGCCTGTCGCAGTCGGGATGCTACCCAGTTTGATACCCTTTTTTTTTTTTTTTTTTTAGGGATGGGATATCATCCAATGACTCCTCCCGCTCTGGGTGTAGCGGGAGGGAGTGTCAGACTTCTACTGACTAAAACCCATCCATGTTCCTTCATTGCCCTTTGTGTTCCGGAGCCACGGTGTCTCTTGCGAATAATCCCGCGACTCCGGCAGGCGTCGACCCTTTCGGGCCCCTCTGTGTTGCTGACTCTCTTTGAGGCGCGCGTGGAACACTAACGCGCCGTCGACACGGCCTGTCGTCACTAGACGGACGGACGGCGAGCCACCCATAGCTCGCCGTCCACAGGCCCGCGCCTACGGTGGCCGAAGGTCACCAGGTGGCCCCCGACGCCCGCGGCGTCCACCACGGCGGCTGGGACGAGAGGGTCTCCTCTCCCGCTCCGCCACCTCCTTCGCTAGCATGACTGCTTCGCAGAAGGAGGCAACGGCGTCCCATTCCGTCTCGCTCCGAACCATGGCTTGGACCAGGGCCGGACGCGAGAGGTCGCCGCCAATCGCCGTTTCGAGGACACGGCGGTGCGCCGCCCAAGCGGGACACACCTGCACAGTGTGCTCTACCGTGTCCTGCGGTCGATCCTCGCAGTGGTGACACCCGGGCGTTTCCTCCCGCCGAATTCGGTGCAGGAACCTCCCGAAACATCCATGTCCGGTGAGGACCTGCGTCAGGCGGAAGGTGAGGACGCCGTGGCGCCTCTCAAGCCACTCCTCAAAGAGGGGACTTATCGCCGCTATTGTGGCGTGCCCTGCGCTGGGTTGCGATAGTCGTCGTCTCCATGACGCCATGAGATCGCGCCGGAAGTCCGTCCGCTGCGCGACAATTTGCCGCGTCAGCGGAGTTTCCCCCCGGCTTAGTACCTCCGCGCGCCAATCATGCAGGCGCGCGAGGACCACCGCCTCCAGATCCCATGGCGGCAATCCGGCAAGGAGACCCGCCGCTTCGCGCGAGATCGTGCGGTACCCTCTGGTCATCCTGAGGGCCACCACCTTCTGGGGCGCGTTCAAGTGGTTCGCAGCACGCTGCCTCAATGAACGCGCCCACACCGGGGCCCCGTAAAGGGCCATGGACCGCACGACCCCCGCGTATAGCCTACGGCAGGAGGCGTTCGGTCCCCCCAGGTTGGGCAGGAGCCGCCTGACCCAGTTTGATACCCTTGCAAAGGTATGGCAATCAAAAAAATCGTCCAGGTACACAATGACCCTTATATTCGCCTGTCGCAGTCGGGATGCTACCCAGTTTGATACCCTTGCAAAGGTAATAGGGGCTGTGGATAGACCAAACGGGAGGCATGTAAACTGATATACGTTCTTTTGGTGAACTATTGATAGGAATCTTCGATGACGATTGGCTACTGGTATGTGAAAGTATGCCTGTGAGATGTCGATTTTTATGAGAAAATCGCCCTTCTGTAAGAAGTGGGGAACTCTGAAGTGGTTTAACAAACGGAATTTCTTTGGAGTGAGAAATTTGTTGAGGCCTTTCAGATTGATTATTGGGCGTACTTTGTTGTTGGGTTTTGGTACTGGAAACATGGTTGACAAAAAGCCTGTCTGCACCTTTGAAATTTCTAAAACCTTTTGCTGTATGAGAGTCTGGATCTCTGAATTTAACTTTTTCGCTTCGAATCTGGAAATTATTTTCGAATGAAAAGGTACCCGTGGGGGTTTTTTTACAAAAGGAATGATGTATCCAGTTATCGTTTGGAGGATATTTAGTGGCGCCCCCTCCTTTTTCCAGACTTCTACAAACTGTGTAAGGCGTCCCGCCTCGAATGCGTCAGTCTTTTTTATTTCTTTTTGAGGTATTTTCCTTAGAAGGTTTGTTTCGGGAAAAGGTTTGGCCATGGTCTTTGTTTTTGGTGTTGAACTGTCTTTTAAAAGTTTCATGCGTTTTACCGGTACCTGATTTTCGTTGTCTATTGTAAGGTTTCGATGTCTTTGAAACTTTGTGTGTTGGTCTTGCTTGACGTGCAGAGTACATTGAATTATAGTTCTTAGGTTGCAAGGGTTTTCTATGGGGGTTGCGAAAAAATGTTTGCTGAGATGGTTGTTTGAGCAACTCCGCTAGCCCTGTTTCACAAAAGAGGTGGGTGGTTGATGGGGGAATAGCCCCAAGGAGAGCTGCCTGATATTCTTCCTTGGGAAGGAACCCATTTCTTCTTTGTTCTATAATCTCTGCTCTCCTGCCACACACGTATTGAAGTAGATCATCCGAAAGAGATTTAAAAGTTGAGTCTGTCGACAAAATGTTTTTTAAGTCTTGTTTTATAGACGGATTTTTGTTAGCCAGATCCTTTAGTATGTTCGCCAGAGACTCTCGTTGAAGCAGCAGGCCGTGGGAAATGGTACCTAAGGTATAGTCCATTCGAACTAAGTGCTCCTGATTGGGGAGGTTCCATATGCAGTAAGAATGGAATTAACTTTCAAAGGACCGAAGACAGGGTTAGCATGAAGTTTCTTCTGAACCTCTGCATATCGGATCTGGTTGAAAGTTATATCACCCAATCGTTGACATTCAGCGCCTTGTGTGGCAATGTGAGGTTTAGCAGCTGGTATCAAGGGTTCTTGTTGTTTCGTAACTGGAGTCCACTCAAAGTCATCTTCAGCGATGGAAGTAGGTGGTTCCCAGGGTTTTGGTGATAATGTTTGAGGTTGAGAAATATTTTGTTCATCCTCTGATGATTCTTGAGAAGTGTAATCATTATCTGTAGCCGAACACGGTTGTGTATCTGGTTGAAAGTTTTTTATAAACTGTTCCATCATGTTTTCTAACTTAAGTTGACTTTGTTTCAACCTGTCTAAACGACTTGGTTTCTTAGTTCTACCAGATGTAGTTATTGTGGACGGAATTGATACCTCATCATCAGAGTGATCAACCTGTTCACCCAACTCCTTATCTGCCTCTTCCCTGCTTATTAGTAATGGCTTCATTACCGCAATGGCCACAAGCACCAGTTCGTTTTGGACTGCTGAGCCACGGACTCTAGCAGCTAGAGACATGGGGTGGACGATAAGACCAATGCACAGTGGCCATTCCAATAGCTTCAATTTTATATCTCGATAAGATTTCTCTTTAAGAGAGGTACAATTTGGTGAAAACGCTCTGGCTAAGTCAATAGTAGGGATTGCAAACCTGATTTTATTTAAAATTCGGGGGTCGGATTCACTGCCTAGTAACTCCTCTTTTTTGATACTAATTCTCCACTCGTTCCATCCCCTTGGTAAGTGGTTTCTTATGATTTGTTTTATTCTGCTTACGATGATGTTATCTCCAGGGTCATCTGCTTCCCATTCCATGAGGGACTCAAAAGTGTGCATGTCCGCAGGGGATGTTGCCTAAAACAAGTAGATAAAGTTAGCCTTTTCATCTTACCAACCTGCGAGTGAGTGGGGAGATATAAATAAATAATAAATAATAATAAAAATTCGTTTATTTTCCACCACAAATATAGGAACAATTTAGACAATATGTTGACAATTCAAGGGTGGACTGGAGCGTAAACTAGGGAGACATAGGCTATTAATACAGTATGACCGATACGCTTCGGGGGTATGTTTATTTAAATTTAGTCTGTACAGACCAAGCATAAAATCGGCCCGTACGTCTCGAGGAAACGACCCGAAGGGCTCGAGGAATCGGACTGTACAGCTCTAAGAATCGGCCCGTACGCCTCAAACGAAACAGCCCGTACGGATCGAAAAATCGGCCCGCACGGCTCGAGGAATCGGCCCGTACGGCTCGAGGAACCGGCCCGTACGGCTCGAGTAATTGGCCCGTACGGCTCGAGGAATCGGCCCGTACGGCTCGAGGAATCGGCCCGTACGGCTCGAGGAATTGGCCCGTACGGCTCGAGGAATCGGCCCGTACGGCCCGAAAAATCGACCCGTACGGCTCAGCGTATTGATCTGTATACTTCACAAACTCAAACCGTAATGTTAGTAGACAGTTACGGGTCGCGAAGTTATACCCACAAGCTCACCGGATGAAACCGAGGTTCACTTGATTGGTAAAAAAGATCACAAATCTGGGCCGTGTGGCACGCAGATTATATTATGTTACGCATTTAAATAACTACTTTCCTAAATGAGGGAAGCGAGTTTAACAAGTAAAGTACCAAGAGAATCATGAAAACACAGGATTAGGTACTACTTTTTAAATAAGGTAACTAGGTATATAGTATACCGGGCTAAAAAAAAAAAAAAAGTTTACAAGCACTTACAAAAAAAAAAAAAAAATAATAACTTACCATTATTCACTCGTAAAACACAACACTGTCGATCGTAAGTTTCTTCTTACGATCTCGAACGAACACTCGTCGTTAACTTGCGTAATGTGACACGCGTGTATCGCGGGTCAATCGAAAGCGTACTGACGATCACCGCGCTCTCGCCCGCGCGCCCCCGCCCTGAGGGGGTGTGGTCGCGCGGGGCAGGGATGTAGCTTGGCTAGACGACACGGGAAGCTCAGACACGCATGAATCAAAGGGAAAATTGAAGGATGTAATCTCACAGGTCAAGCCGACGGCACAGACCATGAAATATTTGAATTATGCTTTAAAATAGTCTACCACAATCTCTTGAAGAAATAAAATACTATACCTAACGGAATAAACTAACGGTAGTTGTTTTTTATTGATATGGGTAATATTAGAAAAGAAAAACGACAATCTTTTCGAGGGACAGGACTAAACGCACACATATGCATTTTTGTGAAATGCCCATTGACATTTCATGATGTGTCTGCTGTTTTTCTACATGAATCATTACATTTTTCTTACGTTTCTCTTTATGAAACATTTGTGTGTTGTAAATTAATTATTATGTCAGACTGACTATACAACACGCAAATGAGGGGTATAGAATCAAATGCAGCTAAGAGCATAATCTTCAAATTCTGACAAATTAAAAAAAAACATTCTGTCTATATCAATATTTATAACTAGCTGACCCGTGCCCACTTCGTTGGGCGGTAAACATTTTAACTTGTGATGAAATTATGAGTGTGGTTCGGTTAGTACTGACTGCTATGATTTATTTCCTGACGGCCAAAAGGAGGGTTTTGTTTTTATTGCATAATAATATGTATATAGCTAGGCTAGCGAGCCGCTGCGAGCGCTCAGCGTTAGACTCCCTGTCCCTTGTTGCAGAGACATGCTGCTTTAAATCACTGAGACGCTGTGCACGTTCAGCGCTAGATTCCCGAGCACGGACCTGCGATGTTCTCCAGCTTTGGTTAGCAAGCCGCTGTGAACGCTCGGAGCTAGATTTCCCAGCGCGTGCTTGCGAAATATTTTCTCTATTCCTCGAGAGGCTCTTCCGTGCGGCGTACTCGAGCTGCTCTTGTCTTATGTCTGGGATGTTGTGATATCCTTTTAGGCATGATAAACAATCGCTGAAACTGTACGATATCCCAAAAACAGAAATATCACAGCTTCGAAACTCGAAGAATGAGAACGAAGTAATATTGTAATTGTGTTTTGAGAAACCGAGCAACCAAAACAATTTTAAAGACCAACTACGTACAACTCACCTACCAAACGACAAAAGTTAAATAATAACTGGAGAGGGTCATTAATCCGCGGAAAATCTTAACACCACGATTCAGAAAAATGACGTAATTGCACAACGCCGTCTATGGGTTGGATAAAACGTCCGTACAAAGCATGTTCTAATGCGGTTCGTGAATGGACGGCGCGGGCGGCGTTTTGCGATTTAGTAATTTTATATTATCTTCGAAACTATTCAACCAATTGACATACTGTTTTGGGCAAATCGTATCTCTATGATGTTCTTGTGATCATAATAACATTTTTTTCGATAAGGTTTAATGTTTTGTTGTTTAAAAAATCGTCCAAAGATAAGTACGTCGAAAAATACTTTTTTTAACACATAAAAGCTACTATATCTGCTAAAATATAAAAGATAGAAATATGGTGCCGCGGACTTTTTTGTAGAACTATTATAGGCAGACCAGGTTGCCATACATTGTTTTCAATTATAAACAACTGTTAAGGCAGCGCACGCAAATAACTCTGTTGTAAGAGCTATTTTTTTCCGCTTGGATAGACAAAAATTGAGATAGTTCGGGTAATATGCATGATATCTTTATAATTTATAGCCTATAGCACTCACGAATAATGTAGCTTTCTACCAGTGAAACAATTTTTCAAATCGGACCAGTAGTTCCTGAGATTACCCCCTACATACAAACTTACAAACTTACAAACTTACAAACAATTTTACCTCTTTATAATATTAGTATAGATTTCCTATCTGTTCGAACATTAAACAGTTTATTAAAATGTATTTTTTTATTTAACATAAGTATTAAATCAATAGGTTAAGAGATTGGACCGCAATTTAAATAAAATGAATTACTTAAGCTGCTTTTGATTCTAATTCATTTTATAAGATGAAAAATGCTCAGAAAGATGGGGTTTATTTATTTATTTATTTATTTATTTGGGACAAACAAACAGTAACACATTATATCTGCGCAAATAATATAAACAAAGATATTACAAATGTGAAACTCACACCGTTATCCACAGCATATACAATTCATAAGACTATACTAATGAACAATCTATGCGAGTAAGACTACAAGACTGATCAAATAACTATATATCGGAATCCTTAACAAAGCAGAACGAAATCTATTTGCTGACACTGAAAATAAGTCTAATTCTGTAGTTTCTGAACAAAAGTCATTATAGTGTTTGCACAAGCGACGTAGAGGGTTCTTGATGTAAACAAAAACTTTCACAAAGTATCTTTAATTCTTCACTTTTTCTCGTACTGCACGACAAACGTACCCAGCGGGTCTTCGAATTCGAATGGCGGACTGACACAGTGTTGCAACGTTCGGAAACGAATCGATTAATGAATCGACTTAAAATTATGATTATGAATATCTTGAGTTAAGGATATTACTATTTGATAGATTACTGTTTAAAGTGAATAATATGATTAATTAGTAATTAATATAAATGTGGTAAGTGATAAATTGGTGACTGTTACAGTCGGCCATCCGTCACATAAACGAGTCCCTTCGTTTAAGGTCATAATCATTTCAAAACAAACATTAATTATGACTGATCATTTTTTTTTCTAAATCATATATATTAATTTTAATCTGGTTTTTAATTTACTTTTATACTGAGAGAAATGAATTATACTTAAACTGTTAGACTTAGATATAGCTCAACAAAAGGAGGTTACTTCACGTCTTTTACCATCGATTTGCCTTGGCTGCGTGTTATATCATGTCACTCATGCGTGGTTAGATTCTGCTTGAACTCTGTGCTACGACCCTCAAGAACATATCACTCATGTCCAGCTCGCATCTAACCAATGTCTGTGCTATGAAACACCCTCACTGATCACATAATCAATCTCATGCTAGGCTCGAATCTGCCAAAGCTCTCAATTAAGGTAAATAGTCTTTTCAAAACACATTCATGCTCGGTTTAAACTAACCGAAACTCTGTGCAGGCTGTGAAACGCTAACGTTTCTATGTAGCCAGTGTCTCATGTAAATAAGTATCATCATTATTGTAATTCACAGTCAGTATCAAATGGATCACTTAACTTACTTAAATTCTCTTCTAGCTATATAAAATTAGTCATTATTGTTAATTATAATTAAAATGGAACATTGATACTAAAGTTACATGTTTGTGAGGTATATAACATAAACAAGAAAATTAATTGTACTGTTATATTAGCTAAATATTGTTGAATATAATATGACAGTCTGTATAATTAAGTTATCTGTATTCATTTCCAAATCAATAAATCTTAAAAGTAATCACCGACTTAACTAGAAACTTAACTAGATACTTTCGTCACTAGAAGAATATGTTGGTGCATCGAAGCTCATCCAGGGGTAAATTTTATCAATCGTTACCACATTCTCGTATGCTTTTCCCTTCCGTGTAAGCGGTGTATCTACTATAAGGAACCTGTCATTGGGTAAAATCTTTTTGATTCGATAGGGCCCTTGGCATTTGGATTCTAGCTTCTTCGACTTTCCTGAACCCGAAACAATAGCTCTTAGTACCCTGACAAGGTCTCCCTCTTTATATTTGTTTGGTGACCTTCGATGCCTGTCAAATCTATCCTTATTTTTGGTTTGATTTTCTTTAATGCGATCACTAGCGTCTGCCCTAATTCGTTCTATGGGTTCGTTAGTCTCACTGTTTAAAATCTCTTCAGAGACATTATTCAAAATACCTTGCGATGGATTTCCTAATTTTCGCCCAAACAGCAATTCAGTTGGTGTTCTTTTTGTGACGTCATGTATCGAGGTATTTATGCCTAATTGTACATCAGGGAGGAAGGTATCCCAAATGTCACTGCTTTTTCCGTGAGTCATAGTTCCCAAAGAGGCCAAAATTGTGCGATTATATCGTTCCACCTGTCCGTTATCACGTGGAGTCGCGACTGAGTTGAGTATATGTTTCACCCCAACGCGCAACGGACTGAATAAACGTTTTAAATCTTTTGCTGGTAAAACTGGTACCCTATCGGTAATCAGCCGTAATGGAGACCCAAATAAACAAAAATAAGTTTTAAAAACTTTAATGCTTGCCTTTGATTTTGTACTACGGACTGCAGATAAATATACATATTTTGTGAAGGAATCCACATTAACTAAAATATATATGTTACCGTGCCTGCTGCGTGGAAAAGGTCCTAGATGATCAGCGTGTACTGTATGTAGTGGGACATCTACTTTTGGAATCGGATATAACATACCCTCTTTAGCGCCAGATGGAACCTTATGGTGCGCACATGCCAAGCACGCTGACACATACTTATCATTATGATGTTTAAACTGAACACCCCCCATCTTATTAATATAAGCTACAGCTGTTGTATTATCCACTCTGAGTAATATTTCACAATTTTGGAGATCCTTAGCAAAGCACTGAAGCCCTAGAAAAGCAGCTTTTAATTCCAAATAGTTAATGTGAAACTCCAACTCTCTGGAAGACCAAAACCCAGAAGCCTTTTTTCCTTCACAGACAGCACCCCAGCCAGTACGCGATGCATCAGTATGAATTTCCAGTTGGAATGTGTACTGTTTAATTAAATTCTTTTTGTCTATATTTTCTATCCACCATTGTAACTCAGGATAAATATTTTTTATAAGAGACATTTTTTCATCATAACTTTCATTGGAATCTTGCAATGCTAAATACTTTTCTCTTTCTAACAACTTCGTGTATACCCAGCCGTAAGGGACAGCAGGACATATTGAAGTTATGGAACCTATGAGTTGGGAAAATTCTCTGATTTTACAAACACTTTTTAATTTGAAGCTGTGCAACTTTTTAAGTATGGAAATTTGTTTTTCTTTAGGTACTGAAATTGATAGATCCCTGGAATCTAGAGTAAATCCTAAATAATCACATGCTTGACTAGGAAATAAAATACTTTTTTCATAATTTACAACAAATCCTAAGTTCTGAAATAATTTGCATGCTGTGTAAGCATTTTGAACACATTCATGTTTGCAATTATTAATGTATAAACTGTCATCTAAACAATATGTCATTATTATATCTTTGTCTCTAAAGTATGTAACAATGGGTTTCATCATTTTAGTGAATACTAATGGAGCAGTGCATAATCCAAAGGGCAAAAAATTGAATTGGTATAATTTGCCTTCAAAGTTAAATCTATACTAATATTATAAAGCAGAAGAAATTGTTTGTTTGTTTGTTTGTTTGAACGCGCTAATCTCAGGAACTACTGGTCCGATTTGAAAAATTCTTTCAGTGTTAGATAGCCCATTTATTGGGGTAGGCTATAGGCTATATATCATCACGCTAAGACCAATAGGAGCGGAGCAGTAATGAAAAATGTTACGCAGACGACGTTGCACGGGTCAGCTAGTCTAAGATATTTTTTGGAATGTTCAGAAATGGGGATAGAGAAATAAGCATCTTTAATCAATTTTAGTCATGTAGCTATTTCTTGAAATTAGCTTGCAAGCTGTTCTATAATCCTCTAATTTAAAATGTTGGGTGTTAATGTAATTATTGAGGCCTTTTAAATTAAGTATAAACCTGTATGTCCTATTTGGTTTAGGTATAACAAAAATTGGGGATATATATTGATTATTTGTATATGCACATTCAGAAATAGCACCTAATGCCAAGTTTCTTAATTTCTTCTTGAATAACTAGTCTATCATTTGCTGACCAATTTTGCACATGGGCTTCATTTAGAGGTGGAACAGAAGTAAAAGGTATTTTGTAGCCATTAATCCACTGCAATATAATTGGATCATTTGTAATTTTTGTCCAGTTATAATGAAAAAACCTAGTTCTGCCTGCATGTACCTCTAATTGTGACGCTGTTTGCGTGGTGGAGACCGCTTCCTCTGCTGTATCTGCCTCTTCTTGTATGGTCTCGGGTACTGCCTTGCTGGCTGACGGTGCTGGTACTGCCCGCTGCGAGGTTTTTGTTGAGACAGCAGCGGGCTTCTGAAGTGTTTCTGTTTTTCTTTTATCTGAGCTCCAGTTCTCTGAATTGTTTGAACCAATTTTATTTTTTCCGAACAAGCACTACCGAATAGCATCTCGTCTGGCTTTTCATTTTTAATGGCATCTTTGACCAGTGAACTGGTGCCTGCTAATGCAAAGTACCTTCTTGACATCAAATCTTGATGGTATATATCTGTAGTGATTTTTGCTGCATCACTAAGGTATTCTATTAACTGCTTTGAGTTAAAGTTTCCCTTCATGACACTTTTCATAGCTTTTCCTATGGCTGTTAAAACTTTTCCAGTTTGTTTCTGCCTTACTACAAGCCAATTGTCTCTTTTTATAGAGATTTCAGACATGATTGCCTTGATTTCAGGATTTAAGGAAGGTGCTGCAGTATTGAAATTTTCTGGGTCAGGATACTTTTTAGCGATTTCTTCTCTGGTTTCCTTTTTTAAACCTTCTCTCATAATGTTTTTCCATCTTGATGCTAACTGTGGATGTATTGGCTCACTTTAAATCTCATTGGTATCTGCACCTTCAGGACCCAAGGCCAGGAGAAGTTCTTCAGCAACTTCCTCATCGTCTGGAAGTTTAATAAGCAGTGTAAGCCAAAGAAATAAATAAGACTCCAGCCAAATACATGTATTTTTGTTAAAATGTAAAGTAAAATATACAACTGTCTATCCTCTATGTGATAGCGCTCAATTTTGTTAGTTGGTCTATCCTCTAAGTGATAGCTCTGAAGTGTAACAATAAATAATGCAAAATAGTATGTCTATCCTCTGCATGTGATAGCTCACTATTTGTCTCTAGTAATGTCTACCCTCTATAGTGGTAGCTCTTAGGCCAATATTTTTGGTGTAGTGATAGATAGGTACCCATATTTCAACCACCCATGCGTTTGAAGCTAAATAACTATTAGAATATTAGGTATGATTATGTACCTGAGATCGCCAAAGGCATGTCCACATTCGATGTTGTGGGTTCCATGGAGACGGCCCTCTAGGAGGGGAATCCGTTGGTGTAACACCTCCATCTTCATTCGTTTCTTCACTCTTCTTCAATCGTTTCTGCCATTTCTTCAGTTTCCGTCTGATTTTTTCGGCTTCTTCTTCTTTTTTTTTCCGTTTTCCCATTGTAAATAAGTTTTCAGTCGCGATTTAACGTTATTTGAAACGAAGCGAGAAATTAATAAAAAACAAAACGTGTCTGTTAGGAGTTGAAAATTTCAAAGAAAAGTTTTCACTTTGACACTTTGATTGACAGGCAAAAAACGCGCGAAAGCATATCCGGTTCTGATTAAGAACGTAAAGGAACAGCAAAAATAATAACTTAACATTGTTTCATAAACTGATTCTAGACTAGACCTAATTATCAAGTATTTATCTTCTCATATATATACATATTTATAACTTACCGGAACTGCCAACAAATATTGTTTTTGTTGGGAATAATGATGACACGAACGTTCACCCCACTTATCAAATACACTTTTTGCGACTTTTTCGTCTTTGGAATACTATTTTACACAGATGTAAAGTTGAATAGGCTAATTTAATCACTGTAAAAATCATTATTAATACTTACTTATTTACACAAAAAAAACTATTTTTAAGTTGCGAAGGCGTAGTGACAACGCCGTGCACAAAAACCGTTATGAAGTTGACAGGTTCGTTCGGAAATACGAAGAGTTTTTTGTTTTGATGGGAGCTTAAAATATTGTGGCGACACCGGAGCACAACTCCGGAGACTACACTGTTAAACCGTCTCGGACAAGGAGAGAGTATAATCAATATTAGTTGGTCTCAGTCAAATTTTTAGTTTGTTTGTAGTAACTTTACAAATCAAATCTCAACAATACTTTACAGCTGGAAACAACTACTACCAGAGTTGAAAACAAGCAATTTATTCGATTAAAAAATAGTTTTAGTTGGGTCAATAGGGAATATGCATGCGATTTTTTTATTTGCAAAATAAAATATTTATTAGGTCTAGTAAACAATCATGAAATTATTTTTCAAATAGCTTCATCATTTATTAAGTTATAAAGCTTCAAAGACTACAGTTAGAAAGAGAAGTCCGATACGTAATGTGACGTCAAATTACACGAAGACTATACAGCTGCCATAGAAAACAGCGTTTTCGCGATAGGGACAGATATATTTGTTAAAAATAATTGTATCTCGTTCGTTTTTCGAACAATTTAGATTCTAATTTCACATTTAGTATTATATTTTCCAATACTTTTAGATAAAATGTTCAGATCATAAATACTTTTTTCATGCATATTCCCTATTGTAAGTCACAAGTGTGTTTGATAATAACAAAACATATTATGTTGCAAAGTGCCGAAACCGAACATAAACTTTAGTAGCTTTTAACCAACTCAAGTAACTAAAATATTTTTGTAAAATGCAACAAAAGCAGTTGAACAATACGTAAATGAAATTCGTTTGTTAGCTAACAAGGTTTGGCTATTTGTCAGTTAACCCTTAATGGGTTGTGAGTGATCTAACCATCATAAAGTTATGAATTTTGGAAAATATACTTACTTATTATGAGGTCACGAATAATATTTTCTGAGTTTGATATTTATCATTTATTGCTCTAATGGGTTTTACCACGTGGAAACTATTTTCCTGTTGTCCATATAAAAAATATATGTTTTTGAGATACAACATGAATATTATTCCCACATCTGGGTAGGGAAGAATGATAGACATTTCATTACATGTCACCATATTTATTTATGAAAGTTGTCAAAACATTCGGAGCAAATAGAACGCACGCCTATCAATATAAAAAAAAAAATAGATACTTTGCAAGTTTTGCATATGAATCTGGAGCGTTTCTCTTTTACGCGAGTAGAACAAAAGCGGTATCTGCGGAATTTCAAATTATCTTGAGGTAGATGTAGTCCCACATTCAGCAGTCTGATTTCATTAGGAACACCGAATTTTCAAAAACAATTGCGATTCGATCTGTGCATCTTTCAACTCTCTCCTCAGTATCACCTGTAAGAAAAAACAAAGATGTAGTTCTGTAATGATCAGTAGGAAAACACATTGGTCATCAAAAAAATCGGCCCACCTGCATTTTTATCGGAGATCACGTTTTTTCTTAAGTGAAACAAAACAATTGTTTAAGAACTAACATGTTTGATTAAACTTGTTTGTTTACACCAATTTAAGCACAATTAAAACATTAAAATTATAAAAAAAACACCATTTTGTTTAAAAAACAAAAATCGTTAATTTTACCCGAATTTTTAATTAATTTTAAAAACACTGTATTTCTTAAACCTTAAATGTTATGACCACAATTGTTTTAACTCAATACTCTATATTCCCTCCTCTTGCTCGAATGACGACAAATAGATACCTATCAGTTCAGCTGAGCTGATACCTATTTGTGGTAATCTTGAAAAAAATTAAAAAATGAGAAAAGAACCGACGAAAAATTCCAACACTGGAAATCCATATATCCAGAATCATGCCCTGGACCCATGGAAATCGTTTGTGCGTCGATGTCTGACACACGCGGTATAGATACCACAAGAGCAAAAAAAAATGTCACTCCGCAGAGCTTGACTAAAAATGGCCTCAAAAAATGGTGTGGAACATGGGCAATTGGGCACAAGTGAACGCGACTGACCTGTTATTAGTTTGAAAATAGAATGAGCTAGAAAACAAAATATTCTCAATGCAAGTTCATAGTAACTAATTTGTATAGGAAAAATTACCAGAACATTATTTACATATTAATAATAGGTTTAGCACCAAATTGCAAAACGCAATTATTGTATGCACAATATAGCTGCACCATTCAGGGACAAGATAAAATGCTTTCTCCCTAACACTTAATTAATATTTTATTTAAATAATTGAGTACTTGGAGAATTAAGTTATTAATGGAATAACTATACTCTGTTTATTATAACATTAGAAAAAAGAGGCTCGCAGAAGCAGGAGTACGAAACCTTTTATTTCAAGTTGAGTTCAAACAATTTTCATAAATAATGTGAGCTTTTTGTAACAATGTATGGCATGCATATAATAAAGCATTTACTATCGATCTACTCGTCACAAGGCTTGAATAGGTACATGAAATGAAACAATTTTTAGTAACAATCAGTTTATTAAAAAACAACTATCACAATGGCATGACGTTCATTATTGTTTTCACAAACTTCACAAAACAAATATAATAATTTAGAATGTCAGAGGATTAAAAAAATACACTACCAACAGTAAAAACATTTTCTAGAGACAAAAGCGTAAATTGAGAATTTATGAATTTTATTATTCTGTTATTCATCATCCTCTGATGATGATGATGATGATGAAGTTTCACCAACGTTAATAATGAACCTTTCTACAACATTATCCATTATACCATCAAGTTGGCAAAACCTTTCCTCTTCTTTAATTGTATGAGCAATGCAAGATTGCCATTTCTCTGCAGTAATATTTATTAGTGCTTGAGGGAGCAACCGCTTCACTTCCTTTAATTTAAAAGTTTTGTTGTTTTGGGCTACATACCCCTTCATTTGAGCCCAAACTAATTCTATTGGGTTGAGCTCACAGTGGTAAGGTGGGAGGCGCAATACTAATATATCTTTTTCTTTAGCCATCTCATCTACAGCAAACTTTTGGTACAAATGTCGTACTTGTTTAACTTTTTCTAATAAAGTGGCCCTTAAGTCTTTTTCATCAAAATGAATATTTTTGGTTTTAAGCCACTCCTGAATATCTGCCTTTCGTGTGGCTGTAGTTGGCAACTTCTCCACTTTCCTCGAATGATATGGCGCATTATCCATAACAATAACAGCATCACTTTCAATTTTTGTTAGTATTAATTTGAACCACTTTTCAAAATTGTGTGCATCCATTTCAGAATGGTAGTCTCCATCACCCTTTTTGGCTTCAAATATTAATTCGCCATCCATTAAAAACCCATCTGTTGATCCTGTGAAATAAAATAAAAGGAAATGAATTTATTCTGTACTGGTGTACTGGTGAAAGAGAATTGGCTTCCAGTCTCACATGCCATTATTTATTTTGTTTGTATTAGCTGTAAGTCATCCATAGTGATAAATAAAAAAATACATTTAAATCATGTCTTACCAATATGGCCAATGATAAGCCGTTTTCCTTTTCCAGTTGGGTTCTTTAAACCAGTAGATAAACCTGCCCGGTGTGCTTCCTTTGAAGACTTTATAGTACTATCTTGCCATACCTTGCTTTTGGTGTGTCCTGTACGTATAAAAAAGTTATAGATGTTAATACAATATTACATCGACTTATGTTCAACTAAAAATACTAATTCACTGTATCAATGTAACATAGAGGAGGTTTACGAATTTATGTAAAGGCAAGCATGCCCCCACACTAAGATTTGTCTTGTATTGTGGGAGCGTTTTACAAACACACATTATCACACACACAAACAGCCATATCCGGAACAGCTATCTTCGACTTCGTGCAAAATGACTTAAAAATATTAGCAGAACTGTACCTTCATTTAGCCAAGTCTCATCTAAATAATATATTTTTTTCCCTTCGTTCCTTAATCTCTTAATTTCATGGAGATATTTCACCCTCCATAATACAATCTCTTGTTTATCAATTAGGGCACTTTTTCTACTTCTTTTAATGTAAGTAAATTTTAATTTGTTTTTTATTAATTTGTATAAAGTGCTTCTTTTAAAATCAGGTAGAGACTCATCGCTATTAACAGCTTCCAGAATCTTGTTCAATGTTGGTAACTCATTATCAAAGAAAAAAGAATGAATTTTTCTTCGTATTCCACTAAATGTAATATCATCATACTCTTCGAATTTTGAATGTTTCTGTTGGCGAGGAGGGGGTGATTGCAGGCGACCTTCTTTATTATACTCTTTGAGTATATTATAGACTGTTGCACGAGATATGCCTACAAAATAAGATTAGTAATGTATATTTATTATCTCACAATGCAAAAAAATAGATGGATGGATTGTGTGAGGAGTGAATATGAAAGAAAAGGGGGTAAATGATAGTGAGACAAGTGACAGGACGAAGTGGAATAAAAAAAAACGTGTTGCGCCGACCCCAAGTAACTTAGGATAAAGGCAGGAAGATGATGATGATGATGATGGTACCTTTCTAGTAATTTAAATCCTTACCTGCAATTTCTGCAGCTTTTTTAACTAACTGCGTTTTATAAGCAGCAGCACCTTCGGGCAAGGACTCCTTAACATCTTTGTAAATATTAATCACTGTTCTTTTTTCTGTAGAACGAAGCGGTGTTTGTTTAATTCTACTTTTCTTGGGAGACAATATTTTATCCTCATGGTCAACGTTGGGGCCACGTCTTTTTCGCTGTTGACATTGATCAGCGCTACCAGCAGTTTCAGAGTGTGCATGTTGCGCTTGCATGCCACTCGGGCCTGCATCGGGATCCATAGTTCCACAAAACGTACCAGTTTGTACAAACAACACAAAACTAACAATTAAAAAGATAACAAAACAAATAGGTAACAAAAGAAAAACAGTAACAACTAACAACAAAATCACGAAAATTCAGCAATAACAACGAGAAAAGGCGTAGCATTCACAAGTATTCACAAGCGACAACACAATTGACAACTGCAGAAAATTTACGCAAATTGACGGATGGTTGATAGCATAAACCGACAAAATAAACAAAACACGTGCTTCCATAACTTATGAAGGGAATACGTAACATTTTAGATTTGGTAGAATTATAGTGACGTAAAAAACGTTCCCGGTCTGTCCACCTCTGCTTCTTTTAGATTTTAAACATCAACACGACAATATAGAATGTTAAATCTAAACAATATTAAATAAAAGCCTTGTAATTTCAGAAGGTAGATAGGTTAATTAAGTACAATTAAGTGTGACAGCTATTATATAAATTGATTATAATAAACTCCACATCAATCTTGACTGTAATAAAGTTTGTTGTAATTTTATTGCAAAGTGTGCACCTAAAAGAGCCTTTTTTAACTTCTGTCTAATGCTATAGTAAATGGAGTATAGATGTCTACATAAACTAACGGTAGTCGTTTTTTATTGAAATGGGTAATATTAGAAAAGAAAAACGACAATCTTTTCGAGGGACAGGACTAAACGCACACCTATGCAGTTTTGTGAAATGCCTATTGACATTTTCCATGGGGAATAGCGATTTTTTCTTTAATCGTTTTATTTTCGAGTAAACATGATGTGTCTGCTGTTTCTCTACATGAAGCATAACATTTTTCTTCCGTTTCTCTTTACAAATAAAATAAATTTCTAAACATTTGTACAGATATGCATATTATGTCAGTTGATTTAATATAACAGAATTTTTATCTTTCTTTCGTTCTCCCCGACCCTCAATTCGAGGGTTTTCCTTGGTTAAATTGTGGGTGAAATTATTTTTCTTTATTTATTTTATATTCGAGTAAACATGATGTTTCTGCCGTTTCTCTCTATTAAACATTTGTGTAGATAGATATATGTGATTCGAATTAAAACAGAATTTTTACCTTTCCTTTTCCACGACCCTCAATTCGAGGGTTTTCCTTCGTTAAATCGTCAATAGCGAATCCGAAATTGACCTTTTAGATGGCTACATATTTGTGTGGCAGATTTAACCCGCATTTTATAATTTTTTCGGGGTTAACATGCTCTTCTGTGATTTTGTTTAGAAGTCGCAGCTCCCCATACATTATGTCTGCTAAATATACCATTTGGTAATAATCCCATTTAATATATTTCCTCCCATTGCCTATTTCATAAATAAGATCTTTACTTATTAAATTATTTCTAAGACCTTTTATAAGATGTGGTGTGTTAAAGAGTGGAGTGCTTAATTGGCCTTTTATTCGTATTACGTCGCTATGCCACGCATTTTGCTGGCGTAAAAAACTAGCTCGAGTTTCATTTACCAGTTCTGTGATGGCGCCAACATTAACCTGGCTTTGGTCTTACCTTCGCGCGATTTATATTCAATTTAAATAGGTACGATTGCAGTAATTCGTCATTAATTTATGGAGCTAGATATTAAAGCTTTCAATAATTACCACAATAATTTTGTTAAGATATTGTATTACACAACATTTTGGTAACTTACCTTGACAGAAAGTTTTCTACCAAGCGATGAGTGTTCCTGGACACGCGCACTACACACAGTGTTTAGGGCAAAAGTGAGCAAAACTGACAATACAAAACAGTGGATGACTTAAAGCTTCTTGTGTTGCTATTAGATAAATAAAATTCTACCAAAATTTTAGTAATTCATGGAAAATATACGGTAACAAACTTGACGTGTCATGATGCTCACAATTTAATTTCTATAGTTAAATTCCCATGATTTAATAAATTCAAGATATAATGTTTGAATTATGCTTTAAAATAGTCTACCACAATCTCTTGAAGAAATAAAATACTATACCTGTAGTCAATTCTAAGGATAAAACGCAATTATTGTATGCACAATATAGCTGCACCATTCAGGGACAAGATAAAATGCTTTCTCCCTATCACTTAAATAATATTTTATTTAAATAATTGAGTACTTGGAGAATTAAGTTATTAATGGAATAATTACTAGATATCTACATAAACTAACGGTAGTCGTTTTTTATTGATATGGGTAATATTAGAAAAGAAAAAACGACAATCTTTTCGAGGGACAGGACTAAACGCAGACCTATATGCATTTTTGTGATATGCCCATTGACATTTTCCATGGGGAATAGCGATTTTTTTCTTTAATCGTTTTATTTTCGAGTAAACATGATGTGTCTGCTGTTTCTCTACATGAAGCATAACATTTTTCTTACGTTTCTCTTTTTGAAACATTTGTGTGTTGTATATTATATCAGTTGATTTACAACAGAATTTTTAACTTTCTTTCGTCCTCCCAGACCCTGAATTCGAAGGTTTTCCTTGGTTAAATTGTCAATAGCGAATCTGATATTTACATTTTCCATGGGGAGTGGCGAAAATTTCACACAATTTCTGTTAATAGAGATCATTCGATTTATTTTATTTATTACACACAAATATGAAATGAGTCTTCACGAAAGTGAAGCCCGACGGCATTCAAAATATATTTGAGAGTCAAAAATTATTTTCTATAATTTATGAGGCTGATATTTAAGAATTAAGCTATTTTTGATCTTCAAGGTGACAGCCCCTGAAATGCCCTTCACCATTTCTTGGCCACAATTTTGCTGTTTTGTTACTTTTTGATCTCGATGTGTTCTATTTCCCGCATAAATTTTAGTCTCTTGCGAAATTTTAGCAAGGTATTTTAGTATTATTTTTCAATCTGCTACTGGGAGCGATGAATACAATTTCTTTAATTTCTGAGGTTAAAAAAAAAAACAGGTCCTATATTATAGAAGCGCAGCAGGGTCCAGGTCTAGAAAGAAAGAAAGAAAAAGAGTTTATTTGCGGTCAATATGACGCATATTATCAAAAGTAGGGGAGCTGGTTCCTAGTTGTCTCAAAATTCAAATAAACATTTTTAATTGAGAGAATTGAAATAAAACTACCAATTTTTCTTCATTAATCTTATATTTTTTATTTCAGCCTTCATTAATCGCTCTTAAATCTTAAAAAAATAACTAATTTGTACGATTATTTTGAGAATCAAATAATTACGTCGAGTGTGACAAATTACCCCCGTCATGGGGTAGGTTGTCACAGGTGAAGGTCCTCGTTGTCTCACATCACTGTCATCGTCGGAGGCACAATTCTTTATTGGGCTTGCTGCTTGACCATGTTTCAAAACATATCAATCATGACGTATCATCCAAATCTTCATCTTCTTCGCTACTCACTTGTTTTTGCTTCTTATTTTTCTTCTTCGTAGGTACCTTTGCTTTCGTTTTTCTCGTTTTTTGTTGCTCTGCTAACGCATTTTAACCGGGGTTACAGTTAAAATTGCCGTAGTCCTTTTTCTCCGATTGGAAGTCGTTTTCTTAGCTGGAGCTTTCGGAAATAGTCGTAAAATTTCAGGCGTTGGTAAATTTAATTTTGGAGGAGTAGCTGCAATGGTTCCAGGAGTTGGGGAGGGTGTTCTACAAGAAACTGGGGTATGTTCTGCGTTTGGAGCAACACAGTCTTCACTTTGTATAGCCTGATCGATTTCCTGGTCAGCTTCAGGTCTATCGGTTACATAAGATGGTGCAAAGTCTATGTCAGTGAAAATATTACGATTATAGGGCCATATGCCACTCATCATCATGCTTTTGCTGTCGTCTGGCCGCGATCAGTCAGTCTTTTTCTATTTCTAGGCATGTCTGCTACATGAAACAAAAAATACAGTATTTATTAAAATATTTCAACGTTTACTGGGGTTTGTTGTCACAGTGACAACTAGCCCCAAAAATATTGAGACAACATGCACCAGAGATAAAAAAATATAAACACTCAAAAAATAATCTCTAAATGTTTACAAATGAGAACACTTTTCGTAGTTACATTAAAATTGACTATTTTCTTTCTCAAAATATATGAGAAACAACATAATACATAACTAAACATAGTCAATAACTAAGTTCAAAGCATAGAGTAAAATTTACTCACCAAACTTATTTTTAATTATTTCACAACACACGACGACACGGGAGACTGGCGGCCATGACACTTTCTTATGTTGGTAGCACTGGGGTGCGTTACGATTTGACAATATTCGCGTTCCAAAAATCCGTTTAGTTTATTCAATATTGAACTTGTGACAACTAGTACTTGAGACAACGAGGACACTCTTCCCCTACACAAAAATCACAATTGCGTCTCGAACTATCCTGCGGTGATACACAAACTCCGCCTGATGGAAGATTATGGCGAATCCTGGGACCTTTCCCAATAAATTTCTGTCGGTCTGAAGTAAATTTTCTCTCCGACCCTCAATTCGAGGGTTTTCTTTGGTTAAAACGTCAATAGCGAATCTGATATTGACATTTTCCATGGGGTGAAATTATTTTTTCTTTGTTCATTTTATATACGAGTAAACATGATGTTTCTGCCGTTTCTCTCAATGAAACATTTGATGTTTGTTCCGTTTCTCTCTATGAAAAATTTGTGTGTATAGATATATGTAACTCGAATTAAAACAGAATTTTTACCTTTCCTTCTCCCCGACCCTAAATTCGAGGGTTTTTCTTGGATAAATTGTCAATATCAGTTTCGCTACCTGATATTGACATTTTCCATGGGGTGAAATTATTTTTTCTTTATTCATTTAATATTCGAGTAAACATGATGTTTCTGCCGTTTCTCTCTATGAAACATTTGTGTAGATAGATATTATGTGAGTCGAATTAAAACAGAATTTTTACCTTTCCTTTTCCACGACCGAAATTGGCCTTTTCCATGCGGAGAGACGAGATTCGTTTTTAATCAAACTTATTTTATTTAAATAAAGCCTGAGATTTCAGAATGAGCAATTTGAACATCAAAGTTACATAAGACAACCTCTAAAAAGCCGAGCCGGCAAAACGCCAGATGCTACGCTGTCCTCCAACTCCCGAACTGCAAGCGGTATCTGCGTTTTTCCAACCGCTGCTGTCTCACCATGTAAAGAACTAGTTTTCCAAAAGTCACATCTTATACGAGACGGCAATATGGCCATAAGTAAGCAGGACGCATCAAATAATTCCATGCTTGAATATAGTAGAACGAACTGATCTGCAACGTTTGAAAATAGCGTTCAAATAGGGCTTGAGGTTATCTGTCATAGAGAATATTTCAATGATAAATGTCACTGGATTTCGAGACTACCAGTAAAATCAGCGTTTATATAGAGTGCATTTCACCGAATGGTACCTATGGCGTTATGTTGTCACTCAATGTTTTCCAGTGTTGCCCCATTACTTATCATAACCTACCTCAAAGAAAGGGTGTTTTTTTTAAGTTTTTAGTTAGATTTTTATATATTTACAAATTATTCGATTGTTATCATTATAAAAATCAGGACAGCAATAAAAAAACCGGCCAAGTGCGAGTCAGACTCGCGCACCGAGGGTTCCGTACAAACCTGTAGGTATATAAGTAAAAGTTATGGTATTTTTATTGCTAAATGAAATCCATAACATAACAATGTGGAAAGCTGACGGTACCTTGTCAATACATATATGAAAACATTATGTATGTTCGGAAAAATCTTCATCTCTTTAAGAAGAGAAGTGATAGACATAATTTTAATACTAGAAATAGGCACAATTTGGATCAATCTCGGTTTAGATTGGCTAAGGTACGAAATTCTTTTATGGGGAATTG
This sequence comes from Ceramica pisi, assembly GCA_963859965.1. Lineage (NCBI taxonomy): Eukaryota > Metazoa > Arthropoda > Insecta > Lepidoptera > Noctuidae > Ceramica > Ceramica pisi. The sequence continues at coordinate 5,091,658 of OY982556.1, read as the reverse complement.
TGTAAAATTGTTTGTTTCCAAACTCCTCCGAAACGGCTGAACCGATTTGCATGAAATTTTGTGTGCATATCGGGTAGGTCTGAGAATCGGCCAACATCTGTTTTTTTTTTTAATCGCTGAACAACGTTTGCTGGGTCAGCTAGTAAGTTTATGATTATTAAAAAAAATATACTATGTGATGTAACTAAAAATTTAAGATTTTCGGAATTTTTCCTATACGTGTACTTTATAACGTTGCTTCATGCCAAATTTCAAGATTCCAGGTCGTCTGGAAGTATCCTTTAGGTTTTGATTCCCTTGCGAGTAGTTGCGAGTTTCAAAATATGCGGCTTTAATTGCTGTATCTTTTGATTGCGTTGACGTAGAAGTTTGATTTTGTTACAGCTTAAAGATATTATAGACTTGAGTATTTGTTAAGAATTTCAATATAATACCACTACGCGTTCATGAGTAAAGGGGTAATAAGTTTAAAATTATTAAAAATATTTTTATTTTATGATGTAACTAAAAATTTATGCTTTTCGCAATTTTTCCTTTATCTGTGTTATAAGACGTTGCTTCGTACCAAATTTCAAGATTCTGAGTTCACGGGAAGTACCCTGTAGGTTTTGATTCCCTTGCGAGTGTCGAAAATTTGCGGCATAAACGGGAGTATCTTTTGATCGCGTTGACTTAGAAGTTTGATTTTTTCACAGCTCCAAGAGATCATAGACTTGAGTATTTGATATGAATTTCAGCTTGATACCTCCACGCGTTCCTGAGAAAAAAGGTCTTGACAGACAGACAGACAGACAGACAGACGGACAACAAAGTGATCCTATAAGGGTTCCGTTTTTACCTTTTGAGGTACGGAACCCTAAAAGCATAAGTGATTTAATATTTTTTATTATAATTATGATCAGACAAAAAATGCTCATTCAATTTATGTCTGGAGTAGTTATGCTCATCCAACGGACTTATACTCGATAGATCGATCTTCCATTTCATGCTCGTTATCAGAAGTGTCGCTATCGTCTCCCACTTCAATAACGAACCTGTCCGTCTCGTCTCACTATCAATAACTGGGCTATCGGCGTAATGTTTTGTTTTTCCATCCTTCTTCGGTGATCGTTGCAAAAGCTTCTTATGTGATTTCGACGATTTTTTTTTGCTCATTGACCCACGTTTTTTTCAGCATTTCGTCTTTTTAAGACACTCCATATGAGCTCTTTGGGGTTTAAATCGCAGTGGTAAGGTGGGAGCCTTACCACTTTATGCCCATGAGCTTCCAACATTACATCAGCTTCAAAAACAGATCGCTGTTTGTGCTCATTAACCGACTTTCCAAAAAGGAGGAGGTTATCAATTCGGTTGTAAGGATTTTTTTTTTATTCATAACTCCGAGAATTATGAACTGATTTGAAAAGTTCTTGTTTTATCTGAAAGGATAAACTTGCAGATTGGTCCCATTTAAATTTTATGAAAATCGGTTACGAACTTTGGATTTTAAATCGAAATAGCTGGAATTCGTCTACTTGGATGATAGTTTTATGTCATCCAAGTAATCGAAATTGCGTATTTTGCTTTTCTGCGATTTTGAAGTGGTGTTGATAGGTGTGGGGTACCACTAAAAAGTGAAAAATAAAAAGCTTTTTACAAAAAATACAACCGACTTCAAAAAAAGAAAAACACTACAAAGTAAAAAATAACTTTAATTTCGGAAGTCGGTGTCAAAATACGAAGAAACTAACAAAAACACCGAAAGGTTTTTTTTCAAAAAACTAGGCTTTTACTATAGTTGGCAAGTAAAAAGACCATTACTTGTTATCCAGTTTTGCATTTCTGCTTTTCTGATTGACATTGTTGGTGCTTTGTTAAGCCGTACTGTGTGGTAGGAGGTCATATCCATCACCACAATTGAATGAGGCAGATTCGGTATAAGCTTTTCATTAAGCCACTTATTAAAATTCGTTTTATTCATATCGTCGTGATAGTCGACTGCTTGTGACTGAGATCTGAAGATCAGTTGAGCATTGGGCACCACCCGCGTGGACAATAATCCAACGTGGCCCTTTGGAGTCTGATGATAATACAGTTCTCAATTTCAATTCTACTTGTTCGCTTTGCCAACATTTTCCGGCGCAATGTGTTGCGTGTATATTGTCTCGTGCAAACATCTAACTGGGCGCTTGTTTCCGAGACGATTATTTCGCAATTCTTCGCAATTAAATCGATAACGCCAGGCGACAATATCGTAGCTCTCCATTAGGACTTTCCTTTTGGATCTACATTTTTTTTAATAAAACCCCATATCTTTCATAATTCTCCACAAAGTGGTAAGACTTCCTTTGAAATCTATCTCGCTTCGCATTTCATGCAATAAGTCTGATAGAGTTGGCAATTCCTTTTTTACGGAATAAAATTCATGTATTTTATGCCTTATAGCACACCGATCGAAGTCATCCAGTTCGATCCTTTTAGGCCTGGCCGGGGACCGCTTTTGTGTGGTGTTGAAACCTTAGTCGACGTGCTGGCTGCGACGTCACCTTCTTTGGTGATTTATAAAAATAAATAAATTAAAAATTTTCTTTATTAAGGCACCAAGTCCCAATATTAAAATTAAATTTTGATTAGATTTAGATTTGAGACACGTTTGTTCGGATAGACCTAAAAAAATATTTGGGTTCATTCGTCTATTGTCACAGTCATAATACATAAACCAATCAATAAAAAAATGGTAGTTTATGCGACTTGCCATACATTTTGATCTGCTACTGGTAGCCCTATTTGACTAACCTGTACCTAAATGTAGGATAGGCGTGAACAATTTTTGCATCTCTGGCGTTTGTCGCCCCAGTTAGGCCAATGTCCAATCGCGTCGTATACTACTTCTTGAGGAGGCAGTTCAATACGTCGTTTCCTTTTTCTTATGTCGGCATGTCCTAGAACAGGACGCCCTCGGCCTCGGGTGGTTGGAGTAAAAACTCCTGCCGTTTCCCGCATGAAAACATCAGCCATAATCAGTTTAAAATCTAACAACAACATTTATACACTTACTTGTTAGATTTATGTTTGTTTCGACGACGTTACAAGAGCCAGCTATTCACACATGTCATGTCGACCAGGTGGAAGAATATGCGATGATACCATTTTTTGCTTTTGATTTTTATTCTTAATAATCCCAACATTGCGTCTAATAAATCAACCCCGCCTATATATTTATTGTATATTTCTACAGATTTTGGACGAGGAACTTTAATTATTCGCTTTTGTTTTTTTGCAAATCGTTTCACAAGAGCCATACGTTCCTTTCCAACATATGAAGAACACAAACTAACGACTTTATTGTCAACCCATGTATTCACGCTTAGTTGAACTCCATCTATTTCCGTGGATTTTTCAATGCAGTGACCTCTTTCAAATTTCAGCAATGCCTTTTTGCTAGGCACTAGGCAGATCAATGTCTTTCGCTCTGTTTAGTTGAATTGTACCTAATGGTAGAATTCCAATGCCATGCAGATGTGCCATGAGCGGAAGGCTAGTATAAAAATTAGTCATGAACAGTTTGTAGTTTAAATTTTGTGCCACCGTGGCTAGCAATCTTGTAAACACATTGCCAACTGGTGTTAACTAACAAAAAATCCAAAATGAGGTATGAGTGTTTGAAAATTTTAAATCTTAAAATCAAAGTAATTTTCTTTACAAGAGACACTTCCAAAAATGGTGTGTTGGGGTCATAGTTGGTTTTATATAAATATCTACCATAATTATCCATTTTAACATGAACATTAAAGTTGATTTTTGTCTTAATGAGTTTAAGTTTGGTATAACTATTCCTAAATCATCTTTTAATTTGTTGAAATCATAAAAATGGTGGTTCATTTCTTCTATTATTGAGTTATTTTTTATGCCTTTTTAAAAATGGCAACTCTTCGTCAATAAATAATCCACAAGGTTCGATTTTTACATTTTCCTGATTTTCTAATGATTTGATGGCAATTTTTTAATTTTCCTTGCCATGTTTTATTGCTGTTACATGGTCAATATTACTTTTGTGCAACATGTCTCGTACAAAGTTATGACTACTTGTGTCATCATTTCGCCGCGTGACAACTTTTCCGAAGTTAGAAGCGGTTAATATTGACCTACGCAACTCGAGCGCACTTTGCAAAATGGTTGACCGTTCGATTAAACGCCTTTCCACATCAGTTTTTTTTAAAATTTCCATATAATTTTCCTTAAGCTTATTAAAAACATCTATTGGCATATCTGGCTTAGTACAATATTGACCATAATTGTGGTCCTGTTTTGATTTTTCGAAGGCACGCTTTTATGGTTTCCTTCCTAACTTGCTTGTTTTTTACATTTTTATAAATTTCTAGCCGTTTTATTTTGCCTTGAGGGCTGTCGCCTTTATTAATAGATTTATTTATATAGCCGGGAAATGTTTTTCTTTTCATTAAAAGCTACGGCAGCGGCATGACATCTAGTTTGATAAGAGTTTTTTTAGTGAAAAAAAAAAAAAAACCCACCAACCAACTTAGCCACCACACTATGAAATCTTTCAACCACGTTGCTATCAACATCATTAATTAAATTGCGAGTATGTCCTTCGTTTTGAATAATAAAGCATATTCTTTGCTATAAAAGGCTTAAAACAAAATCATTTGATAGGTCCGTTTGGCCGATACTATCACAAAATTATGATTGGCACTTGATATAGTCCCCGAAGCCATGGAGGTGGCTAAGTAGGTAATAAATCGTCAAATAAAAGTTGAACATCTGAGTTAGATTTATGTTTTTTAATTAATTTGCAAATAGTAGATCTTGTTCGTAGTACAGCTCTTTTTGTAATTAATTTGCGGTATTTTAGTTTGTATTTAGTGTCTGTGGCGAGTGCTAGTAAATTATTGCAAAAATGCCTTAAAATGTGGTTGAGGCATTCTATTTTTTACACATTCAAATCAGAATACGAGCGAGCCTGTAATATTTTGTAGTATGTGTTAGCATCACCATCGGATATTGTAATCATCGTATATAATAAATTAAATTATGCATTTTTATGGATTCTTTAAATCCTTCAGCAATTATTTCACTCTCCATGTTTGTAAATGGACCGCTGTAATTTTTTAAACATTTGTGATGTAATGGATTACCTACTCAGCGTTAGCCTGGGCTATCATTTTTTTTTCCTTTATCTTTAGAGCTCTACCAGCACTATAGTGGGCATGTACTATCACAGTATAGTGGGCATGAATCCACGACTCGTCCATATATATATTACAGGTTTCTTATTTGCCCAGTGCGTCATTTTGTCTTATTCGTCTCAAATAACGTGTGCGCCATGCTTTTATGTTATCTCTTTTGATTAACACGCTTCTGTGTTGACGACACTTTTTAAACCGGTATCCCAGGTTATTTTTTAGGATATAGCCCAATGTTGTTTTCGATCCTTTGAAATTCAAATCCTTTTTGGCGGTTGCTAATATTTTGTTGAGGGTGGGCACTTGTTTGCGTATATCATAAATAGAGTTACAGTCTGTCTATAAAGTCATGAAAAAAAATGAGGGCGTTGCGGTCGTGCACGTAGCAACCCTGTATAGTGTGACTAAATTAATTTTGATACTAGCACATTATTTTGTACTAGAAGCAAACCTGGTTTTAGTGAAAACATAGTTTTTACTCGTAGACGCTTTTTAAACTGGATAGTAAAGTTAAAGTCATAAAATCCGTAGATTTTAATTAAAAAATCTACAGAACCCATTGACAAAGATGCGACCTTCATTAGTTTGCATAAACGACCAGATAGGATAACACAACAAATCTATGGTCTATGTCGTTCAAAACAATGAGTAAATAAAAGAAAAATGTTCATACATATTTTTACTATAAGTTTTAAATTTTTTTATAAATGAAAAATACCCCATTACACTAATTAATTACTTTCATGATCTGATTCCAAATATTCTACGTTAAAAAAGGTATTTTCTTTGTCAGCTGCATCACTAACAATGTCTTCACTACTGCTGTCACTGCTGCTGCTATCTTCGCCTAGGCGAATGACTAATTCATCTATATTTTGATATAGGGTTCTTCCTCGTTCATAATATTCTTTTTCAATGTTTGCAACATGACGGCAACAGTTTTTCCATATTTCAGGTGTAATGCTGTTGAAGGCCTCTTCAGCAAGTTGCTCCACATCACGTGTCCCAACATTGTATTCTGCCACTTTCTGTTTTACTTGAGCCCAAATGAGCTCTATACGATTTAAATCACAGTGATACGGTAGAAGCCGTATCTCTGTATGCCCATTTTCCCCCAAAAGTTCATCAATAGCATAGATGGGATGGGGTTTGTTTCTTTTCACCAAATTGAGTAAGTTTGGCTTCCTAAGCGAAGGGTCAAAGTCAATATTATTTTCCAAAAGCCAAAGTTTTATTTCGTCCACGCGAGTGCTTGAGGTAGGTGCCTTACTTGTCACGACGGAGTGGTAGGGGGCGTTGTCCATGACAATGATCGATGGCTCTTGCAGGTTCGGGATAAGCTTCTCCGTGATCCACTTGGTAAAATTGTGGGCATTCATCTCGGAATGATAGTCTTCGAGCTTGTTTTATCCACTAAATGTAAGTAGGCAGTTTGGCACAAACCCCTTTTCGCTTCCAGCGTGCACAATTATGAAACGCTTTCCCTTTGATATGTTCTGCGTGACGCCTTCCACGTTTATAGATTGCCAACATTTTTGAACGTGATGAAAAAAATTGTTACTTAGTTATAAAGTAAAAATATTCAATATAAATATTGATTACACAAAAACAAAAACTTTTACCTTAAGTATATGAGGAGTGAATGTAGTTCTCGTCAAGATAAATTATATCTTTTTGTAGTTCTTCTGGCAAATCTCTATTTTTTTTTTAATAATAACCAAGTATTCCTCTCGTTTAGCTGCAATATGTGCTTGTTCAATTAATGCCTTTCTGTTATTTTGACACTTCTTGTAAGAAAACCCAATCGATTTCAAAATTTTACGCAGGACTTCTAGACTACATTCAAAATCCAGATCCGTTTTGGCCACTACCCGAAGTTTCCTTAAGGTTGGTTGGTACTTCTTTCTTCACCGAGTAAAAGAATTGAATCTTTTGTCGAAGTCCACATATGTTGAAGTCATCCATTTCTTTCTTAGGACGGCCTGATCTGTGTTTGCCAGGGGTTCCAAATTTACCATCATTTTTATAGCCTTCATCTATAATACGCCTCACTGTACTCTCAGATTTTCCTGAAAGAAACATTTAAAAAAATAATATGTAATATCCTATTTCAGTCACGATTTATCTTATTGAAATTTAAAATCAGCGATAAATTTTCTCACGCAAGTTTCAAAAGTTTTGGTCGCACTACAATATGGCCTACTTATATTTGCAATCTAACCTATTAATGCGCAATGTAAACAATCCTTATTTTGAACTTAAAATCGTATATTTAGTAAAATTTGAACTTTTGGTAGATAAAAACACAAAGTAACACGATTACATACCTGTCATAACTGCTGTTCGAGCATAAACATCATCCAAATTTGATAAAATTTGTCCAGCTTGGTGTTCTAACAAACATCGCTGATACACTTTAAAAATAATTTCCCGAGCTCCACTCCGAATTGTTTTCGGCATATTTAACACGTTTCTTCGAAGTTTTATCTACGTAGATTTGAAAAGAATTAAAGAATACAATAGTTATCGAGTAACAAAACAAGTTGATGACAGCCGATGACATCCGATGTACTTTGATTGACTTTGATTTAGTGTTGCCCTACTTTTGAATAATGTTAGTTCCTCAAACATTAATTTCATGACTTTATATACAGACTGTAACTATATTTCCGATTGCGCTATTATCGAAATTGTCGACAGGAACACGTGTGTTTATTCTGTCCCCGTTTTCCTTTCTTAAGCATACATATTTTTGTCGATGTTTGCTCGGCGAGCTTACCTGCAATTTAAAGGTATTCATTAATAAATTTGTAATGGTATCATGCGCGATAAGGAACTCCGTTCCAAAACTTCATACATTCTGGTTTGTTTACATTTCAATACAGTAATTAGCAATTATCTCGGGAACACGTAGACCGATTTACATAATTTAAACAAATACAGTGGTTGTAGACCGAGACCCTTCATTTGACACTAAAATTGTTAAGATATCTCAACAAACAAAAAATCACATTTTCAAGTTCCTCTCATTATTAAATTATGCGACATAGTGTATGAACGCGTAACAAATTTTTAAAAACTTTATCAAACATTAACACAATACAAGAACGTAAAATTGTAAAACGGAGACATTATAAGTAAAAAAGATGCATCATAGCTCCATCAAACATACCTTCTTTTTTATCTTCACTATTGTGCTAAATGGTTATCCCGTGGCCATGGAAGCTCGAGCATTACTACGCTCGAATGGATGATAACGATCCAGATTTGACGATTACGACGTGTAATCACTATGTATATAACCTTCCCTCGCTTTCGAGGAGGCATAATTACTGTCCCCGCCCAGTCCAAACAACAAAACAAAAATCAACAACAATAACAAACAGGTAACAACGGAAAAATAACAGAAAACTAACAAAGAATTCGTTAAAAGGATTACTGACCGCGTCAAGACAGCGTGAAAGCAGATCAAGACTATGATTTTTTTTCTGCCTACGTTCTCAGACCAATAAAAAAGTAACGGTACGCGCGAGAGTGAGTATATACGGCACTAGTCGGAAAGCGAGAAAACATGATAAGCACGCGTCACTTTAGATTCCTTTCAAAAATTCAAAATTCAAAATTCAAAATTCAAGCATTTATTTCAATTAAACCATTTACAGGCACTTTTGAATTGTCAAGGTCGGTCGGTCCAAAAAGTTGAAGCTATTTGCACGTTCCAAAGCGTAGATCTCTATGGAGAAGAACGTGCAAGAAACTCCACGGACACTCTTTTAAAAATAATATTTTTTTACAAAGATTTATTTACATCGGGTTGAAATTATACATACATGTGAGAACGATGTAAAAGACGAGCAGGATAAAAGCGTCCGGAATAAAAGAGGAACAATTCAAAGAAATAATTAAAATTACCATGGCAGCTAAGAAATGACCAGTCCCGACTGACGGCGCCCGTTCACGAACATGACGCATGCGCCAGCACCATTCGGCTCAACCATTTTGAAGGGAGCCAAATGATCCAACGCATACGCCACCATCAGCTAGACTTTTGAGTGAGCATGACACTCCCAACCGCCAGGGTACATTCAAGTCAAAAACATACCTAAAACTGATAATTAAAGTTAAAGGTACACAGTACTCACACATGTGCTGTTAATGGCTGAAATTATACAATGCTAAGTAAGTTGATTCTAACAATGCAAATTTTTCTTACAATCTTCAGCCGGTCCAACAATGTTTCCGAACTATTTACAGATTAGTTTGGGCTCCCTAGTGGCTGTGGAGCAGGACCAGCATTCAGCCAAGCATTTTTATCTTCAATATAATCCCCCAACTTATAATATGCTTGCCTGCATAGTGTGCGTTTAATACAAGACTTGAATTTCGTCTCATTTAGTTCTAATATATGGGGAGGTATCTTATTATAACATTTTAAACAGTACCCCATGAAAGATGAGGCTACTTTAGCCAGTCTGAAGCCTGGTTGAACTAACTGGTCCCTATTTCTAGTACCATAATTATGTCACTCGCCTCTTTTACTAAATAGATGTAAATTCTTTCTGACATACATGATGTTTTCGTAAATGTATTGACAAGGTACCGTCATGATGTTAATAATCTTAAACAGTTCCCTTAGAGAATCGCGCCGGCGGAGATTATATATCGCTTTGATGGCTCTTTTCTGCCGAATAAAAATAGACTCGAACTTTCTTTAATGAACCGGGTTATATAATATTCTTTTTTCACACAGGGAGATAAATCGAGGAGGATTAGAGATGGGTTCGGGAGTTATGGGACTTGTTAGGTGTTATTTTGTTATGGCCTAATGAAAAGGGATTTCACTAGCCTGATTAGTTGTTCAATGACAGATGCGTCTCGATGTTGCAAGGCCGTCTGTAGGTTGTAGTCGACGACCGTGTTAGTCCGTGGTGTCTTCGGCGACGTCGGAATAATAGACGCAAGTGACCGTATGACTCGACACCGCCATTATTAGACTTTATTAGTCAGAATCCAAATAATCACTGTCGAGTTATTCAACTCCCGAAATTATGAAACTCCTGCATAATCCAATTGATCCTCTTCTGACTCTTCAAATTCACTCGTAGGTACTATCATCGCTGACTGAGATGACAAATCTGTCTATATCATTACAGTTTTAATCCACGGGCAAAATAGGTATTCATTTTCAATTTTGGTGACATGGTCAACACAATTTTTCCATTCTTGTAGAGTTACTGAATTGAATGCTCCATCAGCCAACTTTGCAACATTTTGACCACAAACATTATTTTGTACAATTCACCTTTTTACTATTGCCCACACTAAGTCTATAGGGTTTAAATCGCAATGGTAAGGAGGCAGTCTCATCACTGTATGTCCACTTCGGATAAAAGTTCATCAATTAATTAATAATGAATTGTTTTCGATTTATAACAGCATCAAGAGAGATGGTTTCCGCAATGTTTCATCAAATGGAATTTTATTTTCCAGTAGCCATAATTTGATTTCATCAACTCTTGATGCAGATGTGTACAAGAATTGAAAAAAAGCTTTTGAATTTCAACTTACAAAAATAACGTTCAATCGTTTTTAAGTTGAAATTGAAATTCAAAGAAAAATACTATACCTACCTTGTTTGTTTTAATGGGGTGCACCATATCACCCATTTATCCATCATATTATTGATGGTTAATTTATACTAACTTTTCAGTTACCCATTTTGTAAAATTTTGAGCATTCATTTCGGTATCGTAATCTTCTTGCTTGTTTTTACCCGAAATTATTAAAAGTGCATTGGGCACAAAACCTTTCTCATTTCCAGCATGCACGATTATCCACCTTTTCTAGACACATTTTGTTGGACACCAGTAATGTTAGTTGACTGCCAACATTTAGTTACTTTGTAAGGAGGACTCGTGTATAGAGCTCTTTTCCAAATGAATAATGTTTTTTGGAGCTTTTTGGGCAATCTTCTGTTTTCAATTATGTGCTTTATGTAATACTCACATTTTAATGCAATTGCTGGTTTTTCGATGAGAGCCAGTCTATTTGATTGGCATTTCTTATATTTAGGGCCACTTGCAGCAACATTTACTGGAACAAAAACTCGATTTAGGTCTAAATCTGATTTAATGTCTTGCTCATTACTGATTTAGCTTAAAATCTCGATTTAAATTGACGTCAAATTTAAACCGGCGTGTAGGTCGGTTTAAAGTTGTTAAATCTCGATTTTAATGATAGATGATTTTATTATAATCAGTTGTTCTTTCTGATAATACGTGAAAATGGATTTATTAGCTTTATCAGTGTACAATGATAATGATTTCTTATCAGACGATGACGAGGTAATCGTGCAGTATTTAGAAACTCCGTTTTTCTCTCGAAGAGTCTTTAATGGATGTGATTTATATAGCACGTTACGAGATGACGAATTCTTGAAAAGATTCCGGTTAAGTAAACAGTGCAACATTCCTCCTTGATAAAATTATTCATAATTTTCCAAATACTTTAAACAGGTAGGCTGTGAATTAAACATGTAGCATCTAGAACCAGAATCCATCCGCCTTCAACTAACCGGTATAACCTAAATAAAATGTATACCTACTTATAAATACCAAACGACACTCGGGCCCAAACTTCATTCTACTTTTTCAGAAATGCTGTATCCCCAATGAACCAGCTTCTATGCACCCTGATATATTACGCTACTGGTAGTCAATTAACAGCTTGTGGAGATGTTAGAGCACATGTTTTTAATAGAATTTATTAAATTTATTAAAATTCTATTGGTTGCATGGATGCCGACTCTTGCTGCTCCTTCATAAAGTCTGCGTCTCCGCCATTTAAAGTGAATAGCCCTTCCAGTGAGGGTCCAATTAGTGTCTTGACCTTGTCTATTATAGGGTCACGGCTACAAGATGGCTGTGGATGTGGACCAAAGAGTAAAGTAATTATATAGGGAAAGAGTGACAACTCTGTGGTAAAATTTGCATGTATGGAAAGTGCTGTGAACTAAGGCTCTAATAAATATTATACACCCACATGAAGTATGCATGTGCATACATAGTTACTTTACTCTTTGATGCATACCTACTTGAGTAGTGAATGTTATTAGGGTCACAATCAGGGTTTTGACCTAAATAAAAAAAACACGTTAAGTTCAGAATAATGTCCTTTTATTAATATCAGACAAATTAATATTTGTACCTATGTTTTATACTTATTGTAATATGTTTGAGCAGCTTTTTTTGTAATATCCTCTCCTTCGTAGGTGATTTTACCTTCTAATATTCTATTGATAGACCTGCACCAACTATAAATAATTATATTTATGGATGTGTCAGCAAAACATTGTTTTATTTTATCTCGATGCATTTCACAATCTATAAAACTAAAATCGGTGAATAGATCAATGAAGGTTTTTATTCTTTCCTTGATGTGTTTTTTGTGGCAATAATTATTTAAAAATGCAACAGTTGTTTCTTGTATTTCCTGAAAACAAGCTACTAGACTTTCAGAGGGATAGCAAAGCCACTTCTTATTTAGGCAATATTCTCTGGCACGTGTGTACTTGTACATTTGATTATCTGAATTGCCTAGTAGCTTGCTTTTACAATATTTACAACCTTTGACGAATTTTTGTAGACACTTGGTCAAGGCCCACCCACAGACATAAGTTCTTTGATCAGCCCCTGAATCAGAAATGTTTCTTGTATTTTGCATAACATTCAGAGGCTGATCAATTACAATACTTTGGGCTTGTAAGGGAGCAATACCTTTTGATTTATTTTTGAGGAAAAAGGAGAGGGATTGTAGACACTCATTGGAATCCTCTTCGCAATTGGAACCTACTGAATGAGTTGTGCTGAAATTATTTAGTAACAACGTTTTAAATGCTCCCTCAAATCCCACACACAGTTGGGCATAACATTTCGAGCACCTAAACTGCGAACATTTCCAAAGAAATTTTCTAGTGGGTCTTGGTTAAAATTGCGTGTCAGCATTGCGTCAAAGGAATATTTTTTTGATAATAATTGCCAGAGCTATTTAAAACCTTCGATTGTTCGAATCAAATTATTTAAAGTTGGTACAGACTTTTTAATTTTCTCCTTTTCACTTATTTTCACCATAAATTTGGCGGTTTTTAACATTTTTAATGCATCTTGCCACAACATGTGATGAGGAGAATTTCGCTTTACAGCAGCTCTGTATATTTTGCCATTTGCCTCGTAAAAGATGACGCGTTGAATGAGTCAAATAATTTATCAATTAATAACAAAAATGGTATTAGATCCCGACATTCTGAGGGACAATCTCCTCTTACAATAACATTGTCCGTAGCAACTGCCATACTAAAACTTAACCCTTCTTTGCATGATTTTTTCTATTTTTGTGATATAAATCAGGGTGATGTAATTCATGCTCTAGATTAAAGGAAAAATAATTTAAAAAATCCAGATTTAAATCATTTGTACATTCTTTATTCCTGATGATAATTTAAAAAACAATTATTATTCTTATTAAGGCACAAATTAACTCTACATTTACTACATGATATTGTAGAATAACCTTTGCATTTAGGATATTTGCACCGGAGTGACCCACCTACTTTTGGCCAATGTTCAGAGCCATCTTTCCTTATGTCTTTCAGAGGTGGAGGAGCTGGAGAACCTTTTCTTTTTTTTGACAGCAATTCTTCTAGGATACTGCTGCTAGGACGCCCTCTTTTAGCATCTTTGGTGGTTCCTTTGTTGCATAGTACAAAGGCCAATTCATTTCTAAATTGGCCCATTGTAAGCAAACTCTTTTTAGGTTCACCCCTTTCCTGAGCATTTTTTTATAGACTATCCAAGAGTTTATTACTGCGAGATCAAATAAATGAAAAAAAATACGCAGGTACCACTTTTTTGACCTCATTGTTGTGATTTCTGCCCAAAAAGCTATCCATGAGGTCTGCTCCTCCCATGTGTTTATTGTATTCTTGGACAACAAACGGGCAAGTAATATCAATTTTTTCTTTTTTTGCCTTGTCATATCTATTGACTTTACTTACAGGCAATGCTCCAGCATAAGTAGATAACAGGGTTACTACCTTATTATCTTTCGTTTGCTCCACTAATCTATTGATAAAATCTTTTGTGATAAAATGGTTGAAACATTGATATAGGGTTTCCAGGTGTGATATTTCATCTGGAGCAGTAGAACTCCCCAAGAAAGTAATCTTATCTGTGTCCAACACCAGATTTCTTTTTTTCCAAATTAACTTTCTTTTATCAAATGAAAAACTGGATGAAGACTGCAAATTGGGTAAAGATGATGAGCTAGAGGGTTCTTGGTCTTCTATGGTGACTTCTTTTACAAGAGGAGGATCAACCACAGCAGTTTCATCTCCCACATCATCATCATCATCTTCCTCCTGTAACCTTATAATTTCTTCAGCATTGCCGTACTCATCGTCGGAAGCTTCGTCATCAAGGCCATCTTCCGAGAACCAACCACCTTCTAAGTGACTCAAATAATCTTCAATGTCCCTGTCTTACAAGTTTCCCTACAAAAACAACATAAAATAAACATTTACTAAAAACATTTTCGCCATACATTACAAGTGAAGTTACTGCATATTGATGTAAATTTCTGTCACATAGTTTTGGGAAATTTATTCAGGATATTTCGATATAAATTACAAGAAAAATAACAGAAACACTAAAAACAAACCTTTTTTTCACTCATTATCACTTTTATTAGCAAATAACTCCCAGATTAGTTTCTTAAAACAATTTATAAAAACGATCGTTTCTTTCAACCACAACAAAACAAACTGCGGAATGACAAGTTCAAGGCCTATTATTTGACAGTGACGTTTTTTTTTTTTGACAACTTCGTTTTGTTTTACGCAATGGTGGTTTTAAAAGTTGCCAGCAACAACCAATTTACAGTACACCGGTTTTGTGTACCTTTTTTTCTCCACTAAACGTTATGATTGAAATTTCCATCACCATGAAAAGAAGGGTTAATACTTGAGCCGCATTTTTCACCCTCATTTTTTTTATTTTGCTGGGATCTATGTGTTCATTGGTCAAGTTGGTCAGCAAACGCAACTCTCCATGCGACTTGTCGGCTTCAAAAACACGCTGAAAGTATTCCCACTTTACTATTTTTAACACATTTTCGTGCATATAATGCATTTCTTTATTTAATAAATTATTTCTAATTCCTTTCAGCAAGTGGGGAACATCAAACAGCTGGATAATTTCATGATTTTTGATAATGATTATGTCCTTTCGCCATTCTTTTCCTGCTTGGAAATATGCAGTTTTGGCTTCGAAGATTAAGCTATTTATAGTGCTTACATTTGCCGAACTTTGGTCGCATACAGTTGCGATTATCTTTAAACCAGTGCCTAGTACGTTAGCTATAACATCTATTAAAATTTCTTTAAGTTTTAATGCTTTTAAGGTTTGTGTAAAGTAGTAAGCTACTGGTTGTTTATAATTTTTCCTTAACCCTTTGACCATGAACACCAAAACATGATTGGCAAAATTTTGCGTCTTACAGTTCCCATAGTTCTCAAAACCTACAAGATCGTCTGTGTATACATTATAATGGATTTGGGGAGCTATGGACATTTCATCAAATACTAACGTACACAGACGATCTTGTTGCAACATTTTCGACACTGTGGACTTCAATTCTTTAAAAACAATTTCATTTATGCCTGGAGTCAATTTTATTTGAGCAAGCAATGACTTCAGGGCTTTTTAGATGGTAAAGTAAAATGTTTGCATATTAACTTATACTATACACGGTGTATCTGACATCGACGCACAAACGATTTCCATGGGTCCAGGGCATGATTCTGGACACCCCAGAGTTGGAATTTTTCATCGGCTTTTTTCTCATTTTTCCAGTTTTTTCAAGAGTTGTTTTTACTTTAGACTACTCATAATCGTTATTCTGACCTAACGCAATGAGATTTTTAATAAAAAAATAATTAATTAACTAGTTTCACTAAAAAGAGCAATGTAAATAAAACCACAAATAGGTATCAGCTCAGCTGTGCTAAAGTACAAACGAAAGGTCAACGCAATGCATAGTAGCTGCCCACACACTAACAAGTATGCATGTGTGTCACGCGTGTATGATTTGTTAAAAGCATGCCGCCTAAGACTGCATTCCAAAGAAAATGAAACGTATCACAGCAAAACGAAGTAGCCGATTTCCAACATTAACGTAATAGATTAAGGTTGAAAATCGGTTACTTTGTTTTGTGTCGATAAAACCCATTTTCATATTGCGGCGGCAACACGTAGCGCGCGCTCTTTGACCTTTACCGACGAAACCGACGGACGCCAGGGCCGTATTTGGGTGCAACCAGTAAAACGCTTTTTAATAAGCGTTTATGTGGAGTCACGATGATATCCGACCGAGAAAATAATCTTTTTTTTTTCTTACTATTAATAATTGCGTAAAACCATAATAATGCTTTGTTTTCTGTTTCCTTCTTCTTATGTTCTGATAAAATGTTTGTACATAAATTGTTAAATAAATAAATAAGTTAAAATAAGTAATGTTATGCTTATTACAATTGGATCTTGCTATACCCATTGTACGCTTTGATACAATTAATGTGACAGAATTTTAAATACGGCATCAACACGGGTGTTGAAACTTAATCATGACGATTGATGACCCTAATTTGTTTCTGTTTGGTTTAAAAAAAAAGTTCAGTTTTACAATACCAAAATTATTCGATAAAAAAACATTAATAAATTAAAAGCAAAAAAATGAATTTTCATACTATTATCATCGCAAGCCCGGCCCTGGCACTGTAGGTCCAATGTAGGTATCTGTCGGCGACCTCAAAGGATAGATCGAAAGAACATTTTAAATGAAATAATGATGGATTTTTGTCAGTTCCTTGTTGACGCTGATCGCGAACGAGTGCATTTTTTTTGCAAAAATCCGTTTTCGAAACGTTAGAGAAGACAAATTTTGGTTTCTTTCTGTGAACTTGCGTGTTTTTGTGTGTCTTTGTGTTTCATTGAAAAATGTCATCTGGACTTAATGAGAACTTCAGTGCCCAAGAATACGGTAACATGCTGATGATGTGACGCTGCCTTAGGTACCGAATCATTCGGGAATCGGTGGATTGGGAGATTCGGCCGGGAGCCATGGCCAGCTCGCTCACCAGACTTGACCCCATTAGGTTTTTTTCTTTGGGGTTATGTCAAGGACAAGGTGTTTGTGTCAGCAGAGTGCGATTCCGCAGCCGAGAAGCGGAATCGCATAGTGAATGTGTTTGCGTCGCTGTGTGAGGAGTGTGCTCAGGCCTCAGCGTCAGGACCCAACGTTTCTGCCCCGTGTCCACGCTGAAACTCTGCGCCGCGCTCAGTGCTGGCGCCGGCCACTTCGATTCTTCGAACCCTATCTGATTAGGGGTGAGCAAGCCTAAGGTGAGTTCTAGGTAGTTACTCGTTAATACCTACTGCAAGCTTCTTTTTAGGATTCCGTACCCGAGGACTAGGTAACCAATGGAACCTTATTACTAAGCCTCTGCTGTTCGGCCGCCGCGGCCGGTCCGTCTGTCTGTTAGTGGGCTGTATCTCAGGCATGGTATTTCTAACAAATAAAAAATAAAATTTACAGAGAGCTCCATTGGAAAGCTCGCATACAAGAAACGTGTTTTTTGTTTATGGTTATGGTACGGAACCCTTTGTGTGAGAGTCTAACTCGCACATCGCCGGCTTTGTTATCAATCCTTATCGGAGTCGTGTTCGTGATTATAAGAGATTTACTTAACTTCTGCATAATCATGTTAGTAGGTAGGTATTTTTGAGTGATTAAAATTATTTTATGTGATATTATTGCCGTCGGCGAAGGGTGATATTCGTAGGTATTTAGGTACATTCAAAGAGAGTTAGGTAGTTCATTAGCTAGCTGCGTTACCGGATCTCGATGTACTTACAAGCTTATTTTAATAAATCTTTATCGGAGTCGTGATTTTAAAAGACTAAGCTTATGGCTCCTTCTTTTCTCTTAAGCTCTTCAAAAACAAGTTCTTAAGCATGTTTAAGAAGGATGTAATGCAGTGTTCCATTCAAGGTGACCTTGCTAGTTGCCATCCATTTAGACGATACCTAGATGCAATCCAAATTCAAACACATTTCGCTGATAGAAACATAGCTCAAGGTCAGCTTTTTTCTCTAAAATTCTGCATAAACATGTTCCTACCATCAGCAGGTAGGCCCCGTAGTTATTTCTCAGTGATTAAGTAATTTCATGTGGCGATTCGTAGTTACCTACATACACACATACGCGCGCGGTGCGGCGCGGCGCGTCGCCGCGGCGGCGTCGCAGTCCATGTACCTACGTTTGTGTGCAAGACGTGAAGTAGGTATGTATTGCGTGCAACGCTCTCACGCGTTTGTATCGCGTTGTTCACAATACATTGCGCGCTCGAAAATGACAATTTCTGTAACCGTTCATTAGCGAGATTAACGACTTCCACAATTTGGTTAGTGGCATGAGATGTAGCCTTTTCCCGAAGTTTGCGTTACGATGTCAAATACGCCCTGTATGTCCATCAACTACCAAAAGCACTTTATCATCAAGACTCGCTTTTACATGCAACTGAAAGTGCACCAACCATTTATAAAATACAGCTGTTGTCATCCAACCTGATTCCTGGGCAATACCCAAAGTACCGGTTGGAGCTTCGTCTATCAATTCCTGTTTCATGATTTTTCTAGGGTAAATTAAACACGGCGGGACAAAATGGCCATTTGCACTCATGCAACAAACAACTGTCACATGAGACCCCTTTTCAGCACTAGTCAAAGCCCCAACCTGTTTACGCCCAGTAGTAGCAAAGACCTTTTGGGGTCTCTGGACTGTTGATAAAGCTGACTCATCGACATTGTAGAGCCTATGAGGAGAAATGTTGTTGCTCTGAACAATGTCTTGGTAAGTGTTGAAAAATAGTGCTACTTGCGGTTTGTTAAAGGCTTGGGCTCTTGCAGCTAAAGTCGCTTCAGGTTTCCTCAAGGATATGTCTGGGTGTCTGCGTCGAAATCCAGCCAACCATTCTTTGCCTGCCATCTTTTTTTCATTGTTGAAGTTATGAGGAATATTATTAACGTCTGCAAACTGGTAGGCCAATTCCAAAACTTCCTTCCTTGTGAATCCAAACAATCTCGTTTCTAGTAATTTAATATGTTCTACCAGTTCTCGTTCCATTTCATATGTGAAGACACTCCTATATCTACCCATACCTAAAACAATAAGGCGAGTACGTGATTAAATCCACTCTGATCATGCTTACATAACGCTACAATTAAAAATTACTACATAAGTTGGTAGGTACCTTTAGTAGTTGGAGCTAAGAATTTATTTTGTTCCAGTGCATGTCTTCTAAGAGTCGACTGTGGGACATTAAATACTTTAGAAGCCAATAGCCAACCCATTTCATTATTCTTTACAGCTTCAATAGCCTTTTCCATGGAGGTTTTATCCCATACAAGGCGTATGCCATTTTATCCACTTCATAACCTTCAACGTAAGAAAACAATTAACTAAAAAAATAACTAGAATTATGAAATTTCAAATAATTTTCAAAGTTATTTAGAAAAATTACAATAAATTAATGCAAAATTCAAACAAATTAACGTAAAAAATACTTTTACGAGAAACAAAGTCCGCCTGAGTAAAACTCGTGACAGCAAAAACTAAACAAACATGCGTCCGCACCACACGGTCCAACGGACGCGACTGGCGCCGCCACAGGTTGTGACCTGTTACTAAGCGATCCTCTACACGCCATTTTGAGAACTATTATGACTGTGGTTTTGGAGAAAAGGAGGTGTGCCATTTTACCCACCTATGTCATTTTGTACGCCTCTCCCCTACACTTAAAATTGTGTTTTTTATTTAAGTACACTATGTACATACATAGTAAAATTAAAAACATAATTAAAACAAACACACTTATTAAAATTTAAACAATTGCAACAAACGAAATAAAAATTACTTTTTTAGTCATACATATTTTTGTTAAATTTTAACAGTAATTTATTATCAACCTCTAGGTTATTTTTATTTTTAGATGCCATAATGGTTCACAAAAACACAATCAATATGAATATTAAAATTAAGTAAAAGTTTGTACCTATGTTATTAATAATTATTGACGTATTTTACGCACGCACTACAAGACGAATGCGAGAGTGCGATGCGAGAGTACCTTGGAAAGCACGCAGAACTTTGGGGGATTTCCCGAGCAGAGCGATTGAAACTTATAATGCTGCCATACTAAAAATTAACGTTGTTTGTGAAATAAATAAATTAACCATAAAGAATAGGATCATACAATGGTGTGTAATGTAACGCGATATATAAGTCATTTATTTCAAATGAAATGTGATTGGTCTGTGTAATTTTTAATCAATAGAGTTAGAAAATTCTGTATGAAAATCTGTATCCAGTGCTAATCTGTATCACACATCGAAAATCTGTATAAATACGGAGAAAGGTAAACGGGCATTTTGTTCGGACCTGTGACCCACCAGCGACCACTAACGAAACGAGTGGCAGAATGTTAAAGACCATGAATACTACCCAATGAGATGAGTCGCTTTCCTCAAAAGTATGGGAATTTTTCTTTTTTAGCAAAACAAACATTACTATAAAAAACGAATTTTCGTATATCAGTATCCTTTTAAATATATAAAATGCTTACAAAAATGCACAAAGATCTTCCGAGGAAGGTACAAGAATGTTCAGGAGCTTTTCTATTTTGTTCCCCACAATTACTACCGCGTTATTCCGAGCACCCATTTATAAAAATACTAGTTTATGAATAATCCTCGAACAAACCTTAAAATGGTTACCTAACTACATTATTTTTAGAGAGTTAAGTAGGATAATG
The DNA here is from genome assembly GCA_963859965.1 of Ceramica pisi. Classification (NCBI taxonomy): domain Eukaryota; kingdom Metazoa; phylum Arthropoda; class Insecta; order Lepidoptera; family Noctuidae; genus Ceramica; species Ceramica pisi. The sequence goes on along the minus strand of OY982556.1, from coordinate 5,070,553 downwards.
AGAAGAAAAACACTTTTTTTTACATTTTATTCAACATCATCAATATCAATCGTAACGTCGTCTAAAAACCTTGCCGGTGCATCTATTCCTTCCTGATGTCTTGCCCACGATAAAAAGTACACCACACTCGCGACATGCGCGCAGCTTCCAAGAGTACGGCGGCCGTGTATACAGGAACAATAATAGTTTTCAATACTTGATCTTCCATTTAGAGTGGGATCAATCAATATATATGTATAATATTGTCTCATTCGCACATGGCGTGACTGGATTCGGCTTCTTATTAATATTTTGTTTTGGACCATTTCTCGTTGCCGGTACATTTCTATATGGTATACGCCATTTTGCCGCATGTGTTCGGCGCAATATGATCTTGCAATTCTCAAATGATAGGATCCTAATGTAAAAAGTATCAATTCGTCATAGGTAAGCTGTGGAAAATCATTGAAATCTGGATCATTTCCGTCAAGCGTCACGAATGCTACTCTTTGTCTGTTCAAATTGTTTGTTAGAACATATTCTGCGAGTTCATTGTTTTGTTGCATTTTTTCATTGATAATCGCTACAAACTGTTCAGCGTATACATGATTTTCATATGGTCGACGAGTAACGTTTATAATTGCTGCAGTTATTTTGAAGTCTACCATCATGTGACTCGCGGCAACGTTAAAATAAATGTGGCGAAATATTTTAAAATCTTTTTTAAATCTGCCATTTATAGTCTCGACGACCCATCGAACCATTGTGATTAATCTCGATTTATTGGCATCGATTGTTGTCAATTGTTCTCGTCTTTGTCTTGTTGGTGGCATATGTGGAATATAACCACATTCTTCGATAGCTTGGATTGCATCCCGGAACCCACGATCCAATATGAACACGTCATCAGGTAGCAAAAAACCATGTAGTGGAGATTCTTCACGCATTAGTTGACTCATGATTGTGGCATCCGACGTCGTAGCTTTGTACGGTCCGAACACGTCGAGTATGTAACCATCGGTACACACTATCAAAAAAGGTTTAAGAAGGTTGCGATATTTATGCAAACTATATGATTCTCTTTGAAATAGGAAATTGGAACTTTTTTGGGCATAAATGTACGTTCCATCACAAACAAGTATCGCTGCTTGATGATCGTTACCACTAAAAAAATGACTTGGTATTAGCAAGTTTCTGGCGACGGTCTCTTCTCTGGATACGTGATTCAACCCCAAATGCTGTGGCATAAATTCCTCCGCTAAGCATTCCCGAGCTGTTTTGAAGTCACGTTCTAGTGTTCTTCTGGATATATTGAACTTTGTTGCTAAGCGCTCATCTGGCTCACCGGTCCTTAGTTTGGTTAAGTACATTCCAAGAACCGTGGCAGGACGCTTTGACCTATTTCGTAGTGAAGGCGTCTCATTCAAGATCATATTGAATTCGTTTTTCGTCACACCTGTCCAGAAGTGCAATTCATTATCTTCTATCTCGTTAATGTTTCCGAAGTCCAATTGTTTTTTGTTTTCGTAGCCCCATTTATATACGTTTATTATATCGAGTACATGGTCGCTATTGAAGTTTTCATGGGTTGTTTCATCATCCAGTAAGTCTTCCCATTCATTACTTGTGAAATGAGTATTGCATACTCGGGCTAGCTGAGGTATGTAAAAATTATGATAATGCAACATACAGAACCTGGCATATAACGGGACATTATGTGCTACCGCCATTCTGCAGTTTCCAAATATACAACGCCTTGCGGTATTAGATGCACGCTTATATCCATTAAACGCAACAAAGCTCATGTCCATAACACTGATTGAAGGTTCCACAACACCGATTTCGTGATCTGGTTCTGCTTCAACTTGTTGAGGTGGCTGATCCAGTACAGGCTGATTTGGTATATGTTGACTTCTCACACGACGACTTAACCTCAACCAACATGGATGACATACGGATCTCGTGCCATTTAACGGTATCTAAAACAAAAAAAAAATATATATTGTTCTCAAACGTTCGGGACACAATTGTGTTCCGCTAGCGGGTCGCAAAACGCACCCGGGACATACAAGCGTACGTCAACTGTCAAACTTGGACGTTCGAGGTAAGAGGAGAAAAGTAACATAAAGGCTCCCCCACACCGGTGCGTTATTATCGGTCGATAATATCGCATGCGTTATTGCGATAATGCGTCCCGATTCCTTGCACACAACTGCGTTTGCGTTATTATCGCAGCAGTGTGTAACTACATGACCGTCCTAATACAAAATGTACTGAAAACAGATATCGCAATAACGCATGCGATATTATCGACCGATAATAACGCACCGGTGTGGGGGAGCCTTAAATGTGACGTTACGCGAGAATTCCACGCTTTGAATCGTAGTCATTTTTAGTTTATATTATGACAAAAGAAAAAAATACGTGTCCATTATTTTTTTTTTGTTTTTTTCTGGAAAATAGCCTATTATATGATAGCTACACACGAAACAATGGAGCTTTCTAGATAGGATCTCTAAACAATAGAGCATTCCAAGTATACTGAATAACTGTTTTTTTAATTAACGGTCAGTTTTACAACCTTCCAGATGGCAAGATTTTCAATTATCTATAGAAGTGTCGATCCGTAGTTCAAACATTTTATCAAACATGTAATACCTACCTACGGTGAAATACTTTTCGATTTGAACCAAACATTTAATGCCATTTGTACTTACCTCACGTGGAATGATTTCTTGTAACAACAATTCAACATGATTTCTATAACGTTCGAGTAGGAGTTGTGTAAGTATATGTTTTCGGCGACGTAGCACAGATAAACCACATAACACACAACTATTTTCGTTTTCCATTTTAACACCAATCGTTAGGCAATATCCAAGTCCATAAAACGCGCGGAAAGGGTCAATAAAAATTAAAAATAAGTGATCGGAGAAAAATAACAGCACAGATCGAAACGACGAATGACGCACGACTGCGCGGGCGCAGGTAAGCGGTCCCGCCTCGGGCCGTATTTTGAGGTAGGTTTGGTCTAGTGAGAGAGAGAGACGGAGCTATACATGACCGATAGCACCATCCCTTTTTCGAACATTGAAACCGGTATTGGGCGTATTGTGTGAAAGAGAGGGCCTCTTATATCTGTATTGCAATGTGGATTGCGCCTTACAAGCGCCAGAGAGCGTAAAAAAGTCAGTAGTAATTATTGAAAATTAATAAATGGTAAAAATATACGTTTTGCGTTGAACCACATAACTTTTTTTCCCCATACATTTGGATAAAAATAAATACATTTCGTGAAATGTTAACCCTAAACCTACAAAGTAAACCACATTTCAATAATGGTCGCGTACTTCGAGGTACCGGGTCAAAAATGCCCAATGACCTTTGTATATATGGCAACACTGCATCCACCTTAAGTGTACTAAGGAATTAATAGGTACAACTAATGGATATCTTACCTCTGATAGCCATTGCTTCACTAGAGTGCATCTTTTTCGCTTTAATTTTTTGGTTTTTATAGCAAGACAATAGTTTGTCTGCCGTTCTGGGGGAGACTTAAGTTTGCGAGTTGTACTCAGCAGTTAAGCTTTGCCAAGCCATTTGCTTGTCTTTTGCCTGAGCCCGTATTTTTGAAATCCGAATCATTCGTTACGCGTCGTATATGTTCAGTCATAGAAAGATCGCATTTTCCTAACAGTTCAAAACATTTTTAAAAAATTATCATAGTTTTTGTTGAATACTATCTATCATTTAAAAATAAAATCATTTTTATCGAGTAAGACTGTTTAATACGCCCTACTTTTTTTAAAAATGAATAAAACAATCATAAATATTTATGATTTGTGTCATGTTCACAATCCCCAGAATCAAATAAGTTATTGGGTTCGGCATAGTAATCTACGAAAAACTTAAAAACATACAAATAGTAATTTTCCTCTCTGTCTTTTACATGTAAAACACCTTTTAATATTTTTTCGACGTCTTTCAAAATGTTTATTAGGTCTTTTGAAGGATAAACTAGACCATAATATCGAGAGCGTTGTATTGATGATTTTCATGATTATGATTCTGTAACTACATATGCCTTACAGCCGCGAATAATATTTTAATCAACATACAACCTAGCACTGGCCTGCAAATTGCAAAAAACGAATGAAAATTTGAATTTCGCGGGCTGGTTGGAGCATTCACCTTATTGTAAATAAAAACGCCATTCTAAATCACCAAATATCTAAATAATATAAAATGTATTCTTACCATTATACTTGAAGTAGGTTGTTGTGAGGGACAGGCTTGCCTAGGCTGAAAAAAAGTCACTTAATTCAATTACTTATCAACATATTTCATTCATTGAAATTTGAAATACTGTCAATACAAAAAGTATAACAAGATTTGTTGAAATTACTGTGCTATACAATTTTTGTTTAAAAACGTACCAGCATATTCAATGTGGGCACTGCGCCGTCATGTAACCTGATCACATCGAGGGTTCTGTTAAAAATAGATTCATCAAAGTGCAGGGAGCAGATAATGCCACATTTAATGGTTTATATTTTCAGAACCAATAGCTTCTATCCATTTATTTTTGAAAATTTCTGTTCCAGGAAAACTGTGGGTTAAAATAGCGTTGCAATGTATTTTACACACTTTATCAATATATCGATACTTTATCGTATGCGATGCGATCACTAACTTAGAAAAATAAAAATTGTATGTAAACAATACTACGAAATTAAGAAAATAATAACGTAATAAGCCATACAAATATGACACAGGTTTCAGTAATCTTTAAAAAGATCATCTGGTAACAATACATTATATAAAATTCTACAATATTCGACTGGATTAGTGAAAACTGGTTACTAACCTGTGCAGAGTCAAATTAGGCTGATTTTTGTTTTCCTCGCACCATACTGTATTATGCAACACGAGGGCATGATTTTTCTCTTATTTTCCAAAGCCAGAACACAAAAAAAAACCTATATTTCGACGTATTTCCAAGTCCATAATTATGGTTTATTTATGTCAGTGGGATATACATTAGTTATTATATATATGTATACCGCGTGTATCTGACATCGACGCACAAACGATTTCCATGGGTCCAGGGCATGATTCTGGACACCCCAGAGTTGGAATTTTTCGTCGGTTCTTTTCTCATTTTTTTCAAGAGTACCACAAATAGGTATCAGCTCAGCTGAGCTGATATCTATTTGTGGTTTTATTCAGATTGCTCTTTTTAGTGAAAGTAGTTAATTTTTTTTTTTCATTAAACATCTCATTGGGTTAGGTCAGAACAACGATTATGAGCAGTCTATAGTAAAAAAACCCTTGATAAAAATGAAAAAATGAGAAACAAGCCGATGAAAAATTCTAACTCTGGGGTGTCCAGAATCATGCTCTGGACCCATGGAAATCGTTTGTGCGTCGATGTCAGATACACGCGGTATATATTTTAATCCAACTGGCGTTTTGTAATGTAGTCGTTGGCTAATACGACTCACTCTTATTATAAAATGCCCTAGGTAGTGAAAATAAAATAAAAAATATATGATTCATATCATATATTTTTTAACTATATTAGCAATTGTTATGTCACAAACTAACTCTTAAATCTAAATTAAAACAATATAAGGCACTTAGTCAGTCTCTTTACACATCTCAATAAACATTTGGATAAAGCTTTATTTGTACCTTTAACAACTAAATTATTATAAAGAAAAACCTGGAGGAAAATTTACCCTTAGAAATTAAAACAGGGGGAAGGAAGTTACCTTGAGCATTACAACAAGCAATCACCGTTACGTTTTCACCCTTTTCAGAGCTAGTGAGCGTGTAGACATCTTTGGCTCCCTTTGTAGCAATTGCTCTTCCTGGCTTGTTGTTCACCTGTATGCCGGATTCGTCCATGTTGAAAAATCTTCGGAGTGATTTGCAAAATTCATTTTTTTCGTAGATTTTGGCTAGTAAATAAAAAAAAAACTGTACATCTTTTCTATTATCTCCATAAGCTCGAGAAAGTCACTTGCTCGAGCTTATGGAGCCTTCTGATTTCCTTTGACTTAATTCAGAGTTGCGAGCCATGAATCCCGAAAACCATACATTTCCAGCCGATTCTGAAGTTGCTGAAAATGGGTTTTTCATATTAAGTTTCTGAGCTAGTTGAAATGCCATTTCTGTTCAATCTTTTCTGTCAGGGGCAAATCCAACTTTTTCCAATTTCTTTATATGGGTGACCAGTTATTTTTTTTCAATTTTTTTTTCATATTCTGCAGAAAAAACTGGTTTGCGTTCTAGAGGGTCCTTTGATTTTCCTGATAAAATGTGACTTTATATTCAACCTGTATACTCCATTCACCAAATTTGAGGTATTCCACGAAGCACACCCAAACGAAGCACACCTAAAGTATTCCACTTAGCACACCCGTAGGTGGGCTTCAAATAAAAAATTAAAATAATTAATTTCCTATTCCACGAAGCACACCTACGAATATCACTCGCATAGTGCAGGGACTAAGAAATAAAAGTGTCGATAGGAGAAACGCACCGTGGCTTTAATTAGCTGTCATAACATGCATTAGAACTGCACGTTATGACAGCTAATTGTCAGATAACATGGCTGCCGCGACAGAGGCTCCGCGGTGCGTTTCTTGGGAACCCAGCTGTCCCAGGCCTGGCTCGGGAATTCAGTGGCAGGCGCACGCGTTGACTATTAGCGCATCATGTATACGTCTTATCTATGGGATTTATATATGAACACTATGAAAATGACAAGTATTGTATCACATTACTATAATGAAACTGAAAGATGTTAGATATTTATGTAAAGACTAATATATAAGATATTTAATTTTTTCTCCTATCGACATATTTATTTCTTAGTCCCTGCACTATGCGAGTGATATTCGTAGGTGTGCTTCGTGGAATAGGAAATTAATTATTTTAAAGTTTTATTTGAAGCCCACTTACGGGTGTGCTAAGTGGAATACTTTAGGTGTGCGTCGTCTGGGTGTGCTTCGTGGAATACCTCTCAAATTTGCTTTTCCAATCAGTACATTCTGCCTATTGCGTATATAGCAAACTTCTTTTTCAAAACTTACTTTGTTTCCATTTCGAATAAGTTGACTTACTGATAACAAATTGGTTGATAGGTTAGGAACACACAACACATCCTTGACTTTAATGTCAAATTCTGAATTATCAACTATGGTTCTTATCATTGTATTTCCTGAGCATATAACTGGTACTGTTTCCTTGTTTGCAACTACTATTTCCTTTACTTTGTGGCCGAGTGTGACACTTTCTAAACAACTCTTATCTGTGGTCATATGCGAGCTTGCCCCGGAATCTATATACCAATCGGATTTTTGAAAAGTACTGTTCATAAATATCGCACTAAAAGCATATTTGGGCATTTATTCATATATTGCATTTGTAACAGCGTATCGCTTTGACAGATTTCGAAGACCCCATTTTCGTTTTTTGTGAATCTGCTAGGTTGGCTTTCTTGCTACGGTGCTGCCAACCTTTCGACAAAAAGGCATTGTTCGTTCCGTTGGTATCAACTTCCGAACTCATGTCTAATAATTTCGACTTGATAATGTCCGTACCGATAACCATCCCAGAATGTTCTATAGCCATTATCATAGGGGCGAATCTTTATGTTAGCCCCGCCAATAGCAACGAACCAATCCACTCGTCAGTGATCTGGAAACCGGTACCTTTTAATTTCTGTGCAGTATCCACCATTTGTGTAACGTATATCCCCATTGATTCGCAATCTTCCAATCGAATAGAAATTAGCTGGCAAAATTAGCTGACGAAGTAAGCTGATGCGACGCGTAAAACCAGAGTCTTCAAGCGTTTCCACAGTTCCACACGCCTTGTACTGTTTGCTCTTTTTTGATGTGAACATAAATAGATGAATCAATTGTCATGATGAGTTTTGCCTATGGCGTCTTGTACTTGCGTTGACAGATAGTACAGTTGGCAAATAAAATTTTAAGTCGAATTTTTTTTTTTCAAATTAAATAATAAAAACATGACCGGGTCGTATTTATTTCATCTTCAAATCATCATCAAATCGAAAGGCACGCGGAGCCATCTACATATTATTATAAGATCGTTATTGTTGTTCTCATCGAAAACATTAGGTAATTTATTCAGGATGAATGTTCCGTTTCTGAACACCTGACAACATATAAAACAAAAGGAGGATCCTTATAAAGACGTTGGTAAAATAAAGAACGAATATTACTTATAACTCATTTATTTATACTATCTATGAGACGGTCCTTCACCGGGATCATCAAATGAAAAGGGTTCTACTCCCAACATTTCTTCATCCCATGAGTCTTCGTTTTCATTATCGTCCGATGACTTCTCGGTATCTGTTTCAGAATCTTTCTGGTCCTAAATTAATAATAAAATCCTCTATTTCTTTTTCTCTGGTCACATTTCTTGCCCAGTACGCCTCCTCAACCCGTTTTATGTGATTAATTTGTTTTTTCCAGTCATCCGGAGTAATCGATGCTATTGCTTCTTTGGTCAATTGTTCAATTTTATTTTCATGTTGTTCCACGTTTTTGTCAGCGACCCTTTGTTTGATAAGATTCCAAACGTGTTCTATTGGATTTCAATCACAATTGTAAGGTACCTTAAGACTTCACATCCGTGAGATTTTAATAGTTCGTCAACCACATATCGTTTCTCAGGCAGTTTTTTCTCCAACTGAGTTAACAACTCTGCTTTTGTTCACTTTTCTTCAAATGCGATATTATTTTCCTCCATATATATTTTTATTTCCTCCTTTCGGGTTGCTGATGTTGGCGCTTTTTTATGTTTGTATGACGCGTTATCCATAACTAAGATGCTTGCTGGCGGCAGATTAGGGATAAGTTTTTCCTTTAAATATTTGAGTTTCGTCCATCTCATCGTGATAATCGCCTTTCTTTGATTTTGCTTTAAATAGCAGCTCAGCGCCTTTAACGAACCCATTTTCGCCACCGGCTTGCACCATTACCCAGCGTTGGCCTGGGCTATCATTTTTTTTTATTCCTTTATCTTTGGAGCCCTGCCAGCACTTAGTCACAGTATAGTGGGCATGAATCCACGACTCGTCCATATATATTACAGCCCGCGAAGCAGGGCTTAATGGTTTAAAAAAAATAACCACGAAGGGGATAGCGGGGTCTGTGTTCGCTCGCTTCGCTCGCTCACTAGACCCCGCCATGCCCTTCTAACCTAACCTGTCCGAGTCGGGGTGCCCTCAAGTTCCAATCTTCCTTCACTGTCTCTTGCATCTTTAGTCCTCCTAGTAACAGTTGTAACTGCCTTTTGTACACACAAACAATCAGTGGGAGTACACTAACTTTCATTTAAGCAGGGTTTTTACAAATAAAACTACATTATAATTATCCATCTATCTATTTATTGAGTTCATAATTTATAACTTTAATTTATTCTTCAAATGGATCTCTTCTATTTCTTTCTATGTCTCTTCTCCAGAGATATTCGTAAATTGAATCATTAATGTTTACACGATTAATATAATTATCTTTATAAAAAAAACGTTTGACGACACGCCACTGTGATTCTATCCTTTGAGTATGAGTGCCGTCCTCAGCCACAAATGGGTTGCCTGCATCACTGTGAATCTGTGATTTACTTTTTTGTGGATGTATCCATGGTCCCCCAGACAATCATAGGCCCGCCAGAAATCCGTGTGTATGGTGGTGCCCTCAGCCACATGTTTCTTAATCAAGGGCAGCAAAACTTCAGCGGACCGAACATTGTCTGGGCATATTTCCAAGCGAAGGTCTTCACTCCCATCCTCGATCATCCCCAGGATCCAGTGTCCTTCAATTCGACGCCCTTTATTATATTTTCTCTTGCCAAATTTACTTTCATCAATTTGTACTATTTTGCCAGGACCTCCTATATTTCCGGTTAATGCCTGCTTATTTTTTTGAAAAACCACAACTGCCTCTCGACAATAATTGAACCAGTCATTTATAGTTGAACTAGAGAGGCAGTGTTCTCCTTCTGAAAATTCTTCTTTTATGGTTTTGTTGTAACTAAATTTTTCAGAAAAAGCTTACATTAAGTAAAATACTTGCGGCATTAATATTTTGATGTTGTTGAACCAGGTCCCTTTTCCTCGGCTTACTTTTGACTTCGCTCTGCATGGTATTGTTTGTTGAATATTCAATTCTCATTGGTTTTTTGTGATAGTTGCAACTTTTTTCACGGGGTATCATGCCCCTTTCTTCAGCAAACGCAACGGTCTGCTCGCGCGTGCCCAGTTTGCGATTAACTTTTACGAAGTTCCACATGCCGCGCACTTCCTCCACATACAGACGACGCTTCGTCGGTGGTTCGTCTTCCGCTGAACTGCTTGAGGAATGTGGGTCGTCATCAATGGCAGACCAACTTGTTGACGGCTGGGGCTCATCCTCTACCGCAGAACGGCTCGTCGACGGCTGAGGTTCGTCCTCTACCGCACAACGGCTGTTCGACGGCTGAGGGTTGTCCTCTACCGCACAATGGCTGGTCGACATCTGAGGTTGCTCCATCGTAGCAAGGGTCTTAGGCAAGAAATCGAAGTCCGGGAGATAGCGCGCAAAAGTCAGTCGAGTAGGCAGAAAATCGGTGTCCAATGTACAAGCGTAGGTCAATCGTAATGGCAAACAATTCAAGTCCAGGGGAGAAGAAAAGGTCGTCGAAAGAAGCCACAACAATACCACGAAACACACAGAACACATTCACGCAACTCGAGGAGAAAAGAAATGATTCAAATCGGATGACAGTGACATAATTTGACACATTTTTTTTACGTTCCGTTTTGTCGATTTTGCACGATATTTTACACCAAAGACGTTCCGTTTTCGTTTTTAGCTGATTTGAGGTTAGAAACTTATTCTGTAATTTTCGCGAAAAATATGCAAAACCTTGTAATAAGAGTAGTAGGGTTATAATCAGAGAGCCAAGCCCTACCAGTTTTAACCATTTTTAACCCCCAAATCATGCCAAACCTTAAGACATCCAACCCCTCTTAAATTCCTCTCCCTCCTCCCTCTTAAATCCCTCTTAATTAAAGTTATTTTTTACTTTATAGTGTTTGTTTTTTTTGGAAGTCGGTTGTATTTTTTTTGTAAAAAGTTTTTTATTTTTCACTTTTTAGTGGTACCCCCACACCTAACAAACGCACTAATTGCCCATACGATTTTCGAAAGTTCCCCTCGACTTCTCTGGGATGCCATCATCAGATCCTGGTTTCCTTATAATGGGACCATTTGGGAAGTATTCCCTTTCCAACAAAAAAATCGGTTGGCAAGCGACGGAGTTATGCCCGAACAAACATAAAAAATCCTCCTCCTTTTTGGGAAGTCGGTTAAAAAACAGGTTTGAAGGGATTTAAAATTTATACATTTATCAACTTCACAGTTGGACCCCGGCGAATGCGTATTACTAAAATTATTAATAAGTAAAGAAGCGTAGGCTGCTTCGAAGCCAACACACGATGGTGACGTATTACGATATCCGTGGCTTCGAATGCAGCCAAAAAAAATTCTAGGTGGTACTGGTTGAAATATCTCATCCATAGAGACGTCAAGTTATGCTGCTTAGCTAAAACACCGACAAGATATTCAATATTTTCAATTGTCTGCAACCAATTTACAATTTATGGTACAACACCAGATTTGCCATTGGCACAAAATTTCATAGACCTTATAATTTTCTTTGCGTTAGCCCATACTGTTTTATGAGTTGAGTTAGGAGTTACTAGTCTAAGCAGAGGTTTCCCAGCCCTTTTTTTGGAATTTTCGTAGCTTCCGTTAACGGAGTCGAATAAATCGTCGAAAAACAAAAGCAAATCTGCTGTTTCTTGACATTCCTTAGGCAGTATTTCCATCTGGAAAAGCAAGACAAGTTCACTAACATCAACTACACTAAAACTAATCATTCAATGTTTTAAATTATGAAAATTACAATATGTTTTATTAACATTTATACATTATAGATCTATAATTAAATAATTATAGATAAATAATGTATATACATTATGTGAATCTGACTGACAATATTTTATCAATCAACTTCAAAAAAGGAATCTTTACTTTTGAAGTTGGTTGCTAAATTGATAACCTTATCAATTTGACCTTACAGTCAGAATTGCAGTTTTTTAATATGTTTGTTGCCAGTTGATTCTAAACAAGTGTGCCAAATTTTAAAAGTGTACGTATGTATGTACGTTTGTCCGCACATATCTCAAAAACTATAAAGTCGGATAGCAAAAATTTTTTTTAAAATTAAATTTTCACTTTAAAGTTTGTCAAGAAGGAATCATATACCTAGTATTTTAAATTAAACAATATGAAATGTCAACGTTATTATGTTAACCACTTACTTGCGAGGTATCACATATTTGCTGCAACAGAGCAACTGCCTGTGTTGCACATTTCACTTTCATTTTAAAAATTTTGTTTGGGATAACATGTCGGTCGGTCAATTTAGGCATCAGCCCTTGTATGCAGGATTTTCGTTATAACGATCTATGACATGATCATGAAATATTAAATTTTTAGTAATTAAATTGTTCCTTATTCCTTTAATAAGATGAGGAGGATCATAAATGGGTATTACTTCTTGTCCATCTACCTCAAATATTTTATTTTTCTGCACTTTTTCTTTTCTTAAGTACTCAAAAATTTTTTTTTTTCAAAATTAACATAATTAATCTAGTTACACCGGTTTTTGTGCCAAGCAATGGTGTGCAGTGCTCACCATTGCTTGTGGAATCTTAACCTATGATATAACATGAAATAATGTAGTATTGATTTATAAGCTATATAACAACATGATTTGGCACATTTTACAACTAAATAAACTATGAACTATGGATAAACATAGATATACTATAATTACAAGCTAACTTAATTCTTAGGTCAGTTAATCTAAATATAGTTTTGGATTAAACACTAGATTAACCTATGATACAAATATGCAACTAATTTAAACACAATCAAAGAATACTAAAACTAAACTAACCTGAACAAAATATATTTAATGTGGTAGTGACGTCGCCAGGGCTTCTTCTGCTTATCATCTAGGTGATGATACTGGTCCTATAAGGATTATGAGCAGAAATAGCCCCAGGATTAGTCAATCCACATCGTCATAATCCGATTGTGGGTGAGATAGTTCCCCACTAGATCCATCATTCAAGGTAGGGCCCGTGATTCCCCTCGCAATCCTCCCCATCACGTCGGTGACCTGCTGGAGCAGGTTCCGCGGAGGGCTGTGGCTGTCGGTTACCTCTTGTCCTTCCCTTGATGACGGTTGAGGAGGCACGTAGGGGCCGGGCCTTCCTAGTTTTTACTGTTCCATTGTGTCTTTGATAAGCCAATTAATTGCACTTACATTTGTAGCACCTTGGTCACATACAGTTGCGATAACTTTTAGCCCAGCATGTAATTTTCTTATTAACAGCTTTATTTGTGAAGCCAATTCTAATGCTGGTGTGGGGCTTGCACAAATGTGTATGAAATTGGTTGCTTATAATTTTTTTGCACGCCTTTTTCACCATAAACACCAGGGCGTAGTCTGCAATTTTTTCATAAATGGTAGTGCCATTATTGACAAAACCGCACACACTATCTGTTCTTTTATTATAATCAAAGTGTGGGGAGCAACTTCGTCAAAAAGTAAAATGCATAACTTTTCCGATGCTTTCATTTTTTTTCACTTTTGTCCTAATTCTTTAAATAAGTTTTCATTGACTCCTGGGTGCAATGAAGCTCGTGATAACATCCTGGTGAGTGTTAATGGGGAGGGCAGTACAAAAAACTTTCTAAGCCAGCGGTACGCTCTGGGTCCCTGCTTATACAGGGCTAAGGCCATAATTTTTTCGTCCTTGGTAAATCTGCAACCTAATTTATGTTTCCCTGCTTCACGGAATTGTAGATTGGTAAAAATATTAGCTGCTGGTGAAAATTTGCCAAGTGCTTTTTAAATGATTCATTTTCTGATAGCTTTAAAGCTTTCTGTAACCTTGTCATTGCAGAATCCTTTTGTCCTTGTAATTTTTTTATCTTATTCTTGAGCATTATTGCCTCTGAATCAAAACTTCTAATAATCATTTTTTACGCCTTGATTGCCTGCAAGTTTATGATGATTATGACTTTAATTCTAGATAGTTTAGCATAGTAAATCAATAGTTATGGTATTGGAGTGAATGTAAAAGTATGATGACTCGGGTCGAAGAGAAATACATTAATGACATTTTATGTAAGTAATTTTTTTTTATAAATATTTTTATAAGCTACGCGTTGTTTCAATTGCGCTGAGCAGCCGGTTTTGCTGGCTTAATCGTTTGTGCAGGTGAGCGCTGTCCCTGTTGGTGCGCTGATGGCTGTGCTGGTCTTAGGAGTTTTTGTTCTATTCTTGCAATAGCAGCTGCCGCTGTGTCTGCTTTTCTTTTTAATTCCCCGATGGCGTTGTGTTCTGTTTGTGCTTTTTGATCTAGGGTTTTTAGTTTAGCGTCTTTGGTTCTGATCTAGCACAGTGTGGTCGTATGTTTCGGTTGCTGTTTCTTGGCGTGCTCTGGATGTAATTTCTGTGTTTTCTGTTATGGGTTCTGGTTGCCTTTTTATTGGAAGAGTTGTTAGGGAAGTTATTGGTTGATGTCAGAGTTGTTCACTGAATATTTGATCGCTCATGCGGTATCCCATTACTAATGGATTCGGCTGTGGGTTTCGCATTGCTGTGTATAAGTAGTATATTTTGTCCGTGTGAGAGTGCTTCAATTTCGATTCCGCTTCGCGCCTGCGTTGCTCCCGTTCAAAAGTTTTGTAGAAGAGCATTGCGTGCGCGGCGCAGTGGCGGAGCAGGTAGGTTCAGCGGGCCCGCGTTTGTTCAGTGTGTCATCCCTCATATAACTACATTATTTTCTAACGTAGACGCACTGCAACTGCTTTTGGTGTGCCCAAGCCTTTAAAGCACCGTGGTGGCAACGTGGCCGCGAGTGCGTCGTTATTTTCGCGCGCTTTTCAAACTGTGTTATCGGCTGTATTTAAATCGGCGTTGCCGATATATCGGTCTGCCGATTATATCGGTATCGGTATCGTTACATCGCTAGAAATGACTATTAGTCACAAAAATACACTAACAAAAACTTTGCGGGCAATGGCGGTCAATTGATCACGATTACCATTTACCCGTAATAGCCTTCATAGACAAATATTTAAATAATACTAAAAACCTAAAACATTGATTTGAAATAAACATTTCCACGTAATAATGATGAAAAATCCCAACTAACATTATTTTTTTTATGTGAAATAAGGAATATTTCATAACTTACCTTGCTAATTTATTACGAAGTCAAATTATATCAAATTGGTGCGAAAACAAAAAACACCCGTCACTTACGAACGCGTCGCGCGGAATGAACGGGGTGCGTCTGTCACTCGCGTGTTCACAGAAGAATAAAGGACTGTTATTGGTTTAGTTACGTGCGTCGTGACCATCATTGCCCGCTGACCACGATTGCCCTATCTTCCCCTACTTAACCTACCACCGCATTCGATGACCGACCGAATGTTAACTCGCCATAAAACTCACCAGTGATCCTCCAATTGCCCTCCCGGTGTACACTCCATTTGCTTTCAACTCTGTGTACCTTTTGGCACATTTACTGGTGCCCAGTCGTTAGTAGAGTACGTGATTTAGTAACTCGAAATTATTATTATTATAAGAATCATCAAATTAAATTGGTTAGCGAAACTCCACCGACGCGGCGACGTGGTGAAAACTTAATTGTCAGTTTGTGGCAATTACAGTACCAGCAGCCGTCGATTCTGTAGACAGTTAGATTCTGTAGATACCTACTTGAAAAAGATTTTAATTTTAGATTAATAGGGTAGATGACTAAAAAAAATCTAATTAGACCGTCAGTTAGATCATCAAAAAATATTTGACCCGTGTTTTTTCTTTTGTTACGGGAACCAAAATTGACGAAGTTACGACGCTTTTAAAATTCTCAATACGTCACACCTTCGCATAATTTTTACTGAGTCGTGACGTCACGAGCCCCCACTCGCGAGTTTTGATGCGTTTTATCTTTGTCAATATTCATTGGTTTACAAGAACAAAAAATAGGTGTCCATTATTTTTCAATACTCTAACTGACGGACTAAATAGTTTTGCAATTTGTGGATGATGGAATCTAGCCTATTGTCGACAGTTGACAGTTGACACCTCAAGCCTGCAGTTTCGCTCATTAATTTAATTTGACCTTAAAATTTCTTCACAATAAGCCGAGTTTACTCATTTTCGATTACTTTCTTCATAATTTATACTTCATTAGTAACTGTATTTTATTATATTTTTTTTGTCCAACTGGTGCACCTGCCATACCTTGTTATCTCTTGACCATCCTTTTTTGACTGGTAGAGACTGCTTAAGGCATTATGTCCGCATTTTAACCTGTGTGCATGAAGTCTAAATATAATTATATTTATTCACGCTTATAAAACAAAAATGTTCGTATTAAAATTTCATGTAAACTAAAAGAAATTAAAAAAGCAAGCAATTTCAAAACAGTGATATATTTATGCAATTAAACATAACTTATGAATATAAATGTACCTACTTATTATAGCTTAGAATTTAAATGTATTAATTTAACATAGGATTTTAATAATTTTAAATAATTTCAGAAATTAAACTTGTAATATGTATACTATTTCGATTCCAACTTAACCGCGGTTTGAAATTCGCGCCATTAAATTTGAATCGAAGTAAGTATACCTACTGACATAAATAATTATAAATGATCTCAAATTTTTATTTTTTATACCTACCTACTCCTTATTAGGATGGAATCTCGATTTCAGTATTTTTTTTTCCAAAAATCGGCTTTTTATTGTAAAAAATTAATTAGAAAAGCTGTTTGGACTGTATTAATTATCACAAATAGTTGTAGTTACTATGTTCGAGTACATATTTAATATTATACCTATTTATTGTAAGTAAAGTTAGCGTAGAATTTAAGTGGCTGCATAATTGTTATGATGATCACATTAATTTAAGTCTTATTTAATAATTTTTATAAATACAAGAATGATGAAAGTGATTTGTTTGTTTTATTGATATTTTTCTTAAATGAGGGTTTTCTGAAATAACGAGTACCAGATGACAGTCCTGCCGGAGTCCCGGGATTATTTGCAAGAGACGCCGTGGCCCCGGAACACAAAGGGCAATGAAGGAACATAGATGGGTTTTAGTCAGTAGAAGTCCGACACTCCCTCCCGCTACACCCAGAGCGGGAGGAGTCATTGGATGATTTCCCAACCCTAAAAAAAAAAGGCACCAGTCAAAACGTTAATGCTTTTTGACATACGTCAAATTGACATCAATGTCATGCATATTATGTCATAGTCACTTTCAAGGAAGAGCACCTCTGCCCATGTAGCGTAAATCCTAGACACCGCCATGGTATTCACCGGATTATAGGGAGCAGAGCGTGCAGGCGCTTTGCGATCGACTGCTGCGTCACGTGTCGTGGGTTCGATTCCCGCGGAACAAATAGTTGTATGCCCTACAGATATTTGTTCCGGGTGTGACTGTTTGTGTATGTGACTTGTTTGTAAATCCACCCACTATACAGGAAAAATTCCTAGTGTGGGAAAAATAGGTACCGAATTTGCAACATGATGAAGCAGTCTTACCTACTTACTAACGGTGTTTACAAAAGGTAACGTACAAGTCGAAGTGCACGTTCCCTATTGTAAACACCGTAATTTAGCTAGATTATAAACTGCCCACAAATTGTGCAGAGATCATATCAAAAGAAATAGATCCCAACTCATTACGATGGTTACCCGTACAAGTTACGGCATATAACCGTGTCTGATGAAGAAGAAAGACTACAATCTGACAAGATTTAGGTGTTCTCTTACCGAGTCGACGGAAAACATGGTTATTAATAAAATGTTTGGTCCAGTACGAGGCTCCAACGGTAACGGTAAGTAACTAAACGCAATGTGTCAGACAACATTCCGTCAAATCTGCTGTCAATGTCACTGTCAAATCAATAAGTCAAACAAATCAATACGTCAGTGATGGGAACGGGATGGGTGTTGTTTGAAGAGCGAGAAAAGGTTCAAATTAATACGATACCTATCAGATTATCCCATTAAAATGAGCACGAATAACCGCAAGGGTCCTATCGTGGACCCTGGCCAGTGTAGATGCTGTGGTGCAGTCAAGAAGTGCCGATTATTGAACGTGGAATACGAGTGGTCTGGTCAACGAGAAGTTTATGCTGATATGTTTGTTGATTGTTTTGGACTTGTGGTCAGTTTAAATCCATTATTTATCTAATGTTATGTTAGCTTACGGCTGCCAGAGCCGTTATGCCACAGAAAGCAGACTTTTACCTATTCAAAGGGTAGTAATTGGTTGATTTAAGTATTGTTTGTGATTCTATCAGTCTAGACCTGTGTCCAAACATATTTATTTTTATTTATTTTTCTTCGCTGTCCATCACATTCCCCAATTAAGGGACAAAAATTATAATGGTTCCCTGCTAATTCCCCTATTAAAAAAATAATAATTAATTAAGTATTTCAATTATATTCTTGTAATTTTCATTTATCAAATTATTAAGAAAATAGTGTAATGTAACATTTATTTTTCCAAAAATTAAGACTAGCCATTTAGATGTGATTCTCATTTTAAATCAGGTATTATTTATTTTTTACTAGCTGTCCCCCGCGGCTTCGCTCCCATCAACAAATCAATAACCATGAAAATTGGTTCAGCAGATCTCGAGTTATAATTGTTGTAACAAACCCGTCTTTGGTTTATACATATAGATTAATGTAAGTACACACAAGAAATGAAAAAAAAAGAAAATGCGCTGAGGGGTAACAAGTTTTAAGTTTAATTAGTCCAGAAAGCAGACTTTTATCTATTGAAAGCTGAGTAATTGGTAGATTTATATATTGTTTGTGATTATTATTGGCCAAAACTAGCTATGTTTGTATTAAACTCAATACTCAAACTCTGAAAAGAATGACTGTGGCTGATCTTTTTCCTTAATAAATGATCACTTCCTTACGCTTACAGCTATATGTTTTCATTATATGTAATATGCGTTCCATATGACTATATGGGCCACCATTGTCATTCACCAAGCCTTTCCTTACTACTACTTTTGGGCCGGCTTCCAGTCTAACTGTTAACAGTTGAGCTCCTTAAAGTTCTAAGTTTGAACTACACGATTACTGGCAAATGCTTGCACTGGTTGGACAGGTCCTCTCAAATCTGTGTGGTACTTTCCTCAAAATATCACTTTAAAAGACTTTGATCTCTGAGTTTGTTTCGGTGTTTTTTCTCTGCTTTGAAGCAATCAGCTAGGAAACACCAACATCATCTAGTTCAAAATGGCCAAAAAAGATTTATGTGTAAAAGTGTTATTTACAACAGACTTACAAAATAAATATCATTTATCATTACAAGATGCAGCTACCAATATGTTAACAGTGAATCTAATGCTGGGTCCACAGAACACTGTCTTTGATCTGCCCAGACATTGAACTCTGAATAAAAAATATGATTGTTTATTGTGAGCACAGACAACAAAGTCTGTGCTAATATCAACCCTAATCTTTTCAAAGTTAGACCGAACAGGCTACTTTCGGATAACCTCGCTCCATCGAAGACTTTGTCTCTGTCATCTCTGACCAAGACCAGAGTCAACAGCAAACCCAACACAATTAAAAAAACGTCTGTGTTATTCGAATGTGTCCACACCCAATCACTAGATATCACAGTACATCGCCCAGACCCAGACTGCATAAAAAATGAATGAGAACGGGTGCATTAGCATAACTTAGAAGATGCTTATGATTAGCCACAAAGAGCAAGAGGCTGTTTCTTTTATTACCGACTTCTTTTAGCTTTGTCTTGCGATTATGGCTCTGTACCTTTTCCCAGGAACAATGCCTTGAAATGGAAAGAGTAGGTCTACAATACTCAGCAATAGGATTAAGTATAGGGGAAAGTATTTTCAAAATTGGGATCAGTAGTTCGAAAGTTTACCTCCCAAATACAAACAAGCAAACAACCTCTTCTCTCAATAATGTAAAACTAAAGTTTTCACTAATATATGGTGCCATTTTAGACTTCTTACAAAGGTGGCCCAATCAATGTACCCGATATAAATTACCTCTAGGCACGATTATTTAAAAAAATAGAATTAATCAAGATAATAGTATGAAAAAAATGCATTAGAATTATGAAACACACTGTTAATAACGTTTGCGTATCAAAACAATGTCGCCATTCCATTCCGCGCCGTCCTTGGAGCACAAACACACATTTTTGGGGGCCGAGTCACCCGCGTCCGTAGGAGAATACCCTTCAGCGAATCCCTACACGTGCTCCCCGGGTGGTGCTAAACAGGTGACACTAACCGCCTCCGTGGTCTAGTGGTTATACCACCTGATTCAGACCCAGAGGTCCCAGGTTCGATTCCCAGCGGAGGCAAAATTTTTGTTCGGTTTGGTTGGTGGTAGAACTTGTTCTAAGCCTGGCAAGCTACCACCATCATGTCTAAGTCTGTCGCCATAACAACAATGTTAACAGCATTGTTGTTTTCCGGCAGTTAGAGGTATGATAGCCAGTTCCTCTGTGTAAGAGGATTCCGGGTGAAACTCGCTTCCATCTTCGGCCTTATCATCACTTTCCATCAGGTGAGATTTGGGCCAAGAGTTTCCCCGTTTTGTATAAAAAAAAACAAAGCTCGCTCCTGGATGTTTCAAACTATGATAGGTTCAAAAACATATTTTTGAAATTTTGGTCATTGGGTAGATGAAGTGGTCTGCCTTGTAAGACAAATAAAATGGCCACAGGTATATAAATATTGAAAAAAAAAATACCTGTTTTTTCACAGCTATCTCACTTGGAAGGCGAGGAGTCAGAGCGTGTGATCTGCGCGACGTGTGTGGTGCGTCTGAGGGACGCGTGCGCCTTCAGGCAACAGGTGTTGGTGTGCGAGGAGAAGCTGCTCAGTGCTACAGTGCATATTCATGATGGTACGTTTAGAATAGCATTTCCGAGCGAGGGTGTTGAAGTGGCCAGCTTTTTTTAGGAAACCAGAAATGTTATTGTTAGAGTATGAACCAGGTTTCTTTGCCTCTGCGAAGTACGTCGCAATTGGTCGCGCAGGATGTCAATTTCACAAGAAACATAGGACAGCGTATGCGCGGGTAGGTCGCGCATGCACCTTCTCGCGCAAGATGGCGGGTGTAATATTTGATTTGTGTGTTTTTGTGGTGCATGTTTGTTTTTGTGGCTTTTTGGGGGACTGTCTATTTGTAAAAGTTGACGTTCAAACAGTTGACGTTCAATAAGATCTTCAAATGACAGCCGGGACCAACATTCCGCGGCACTGAGGAAACTCGGTGTTTTAAGATGGTCACCCATCCATAGACCAACCTCGGCAACCTTGAAGATCAACTTGTGCGGCTGTTATTATTTAGCCACGAGCTCCTAATTCCATAAGCCAGTTAATAATTATTTTTACTTTTGAAACAATAGTATTAAATTTTATTTATGTACACACAATATACTTAAAACGCAAAATTAACAAATTATACTAAACTAACAAAAGACTAAAGTAGAGCATCAAAATATTCGTCCTCCACGCTGTCAGCTGGTAATGTACCCAAGAGACTGGCGGCATTGCCACGTTGAATGGCAATGCTTAATCTCTGCCCAAAGTAAAAGCCAGCTCTTGGGTCACGGGAAGTGTCAACCAGCCGTTTCGAAATTTCTTTGAAAAGGCTATGAGCACAAGGGCCCCACGGCCCTAGGGTTTCAACCCCAAACGGCTCGAAAATATAGTTACCAACAAGGTTACTATATTTACGCCGCTTGAGGTTTTCCGCAGCCGCAGCGGCAGCGCCAGCACAACACGATGAACTAGGAAGATGGGATGGCGCAAGAGTATCGACACAGGTTGCGTCCCATACTAAAGGTCTACCCATCTTCCAAGGAAACAAAGACATGCCGTCCGGTCTTTTGCCATCGTCACGTGCCAAGCCATTGGGTTCTAATACGGCTGGAACGCCGACGGTGACGAGAGCTCGTCGGATAATGTCATTTAAATTAGCGTGTCGCGCAAAACGGCCTGCACTGCGGCTACAAGAAAGGCCGTGGTGCCCGAGGCTGTTGACAACTTCCCCACAGAGACAGCGATGAGGAGAACAACAAGGGGCTCCTAAACGTAAAGAAGCAGCGAGGCGGAAAGTGGTGTCGTCGAACAAAGTGCCTAGGCTCGACGACGGTAGTGCATGAAGCCAAAGACCCGACTCCCATTTTCCCACAGCCAGCAGGCGTGCACGCTCAGCAGTAGTAGCAGACGTGGACAGTAAGTTATTCTGAACTACTCTGCAGAGCGGCTCGTCCCACCCCCTCTGGGAAAATGGATTGTTAGGTAAGTCAGTACTCGGGCAAGCGAGTTTCCAGGCATCGATAGCATCGGTAAAGCACGGCACATCAAAATCAACCAGTGTGGAAGCCAGGATATTCCTGATTAATTCCTCAGTGCCGTGGACCGAAGATATGAAAGCCGGTAAACTTAAACTAGAAATTTTGCGAACGCCGAGTCCTCCCATGCGGATGGGAAGAGAAGCTTGAGCCCAAGCTTGGTCGTCCAAGGCGACATTCAAAATTAATGACAAAGTTCGTCGGATAATTTGATCCATTTGGTCTAAAAGATGAGTGTACTTCCATAAATGGGAAGCACGAAGAAAATATGTAAATTTTGGGCCAAAACAGCAGAAACGAATGATGGTGATAGCCGAATGCATGTTGATTTGGAGCAATCTTTCCGAAACGTCATCGAATTTTTGGATATTTTCTGCAATAAAATCGGGAAACGAAGTATCAAAGATTGGAGATCCCAGGAGACGAAGAGAGCTCTTATCAATAATTTGGATTCCAGGTGCTATTGTATTAAATTTTGAAAGTGTCAGTTGTCTGTCAGTATGTTTTACTTTATTTCAGATAATGAAGAAAACTTCAAAATGGAGATAGAAATTAAACAAGAGGTTGAAGGCGCACCGTCACAAACACTTAACGAGCCAAATCATGATGATGACGATGATCATCATCACGCTGCTGACCCTATCGAAGATACCGCACCAATGGATGATGACACAATTACAGCTACAAGTATGTATCACCTAATATATTAATGCCCGTTTTTATCCGATACCCCAGAAGGAGGGTAGTGTTTTTCGATAGTATGTATGTCTACTAGCTTTAGTTCGCGACATCGTTCGCGCATATCCTGGCTTTTCCCGTTCTCGTAGGAATTTCGGGAAATTCTTAACTTAGAAAAAATCAATAAATTTTGGGGGTCCCCATACTTAGAACTGAAACTCAAAAATTTTCTCATACGTGTGGGGTATCTATGGATTGTTCTTCAAAAATGATATTGAGGTTTCTGATATCAGTTTTTTCTAAACTGAATAGTTTGCGCGAGAGACACTTCCAAAGTGGTAAATTGTGTCCCCCCCCCCATAACTTCTAAACTACAAGAATGATAAAACTAAAAAAAATATATCATGTTCGTTACCATGTAAACTTCCACCGAAAATCGGTTTGAACGAGATCTGGTAAGTAGTTTTTTTATACGTCATAAATCGTAAACCACAACTTTTGTTTACAATATTTAGTATAACCGGCCAACTGCGGGTCCGACTCGCACTTGGCCGGTTTTTTTTTGGATGGGAAATCATCAAATGACTTCTTCCGCTTTGGGCGAAGCGGAAGGGAGTGTCAGTCTTTTACTGACTAAAACCCATCCTTGTTCCTCTTAGTGCCCTTTGCGTTCCAGGGCCGCGGTGTCTCTTTCGAACAAATTCCGCAACCCTGGCAGGCACTGGCCCTAGCGGGCCCCGTCTTCCCAAGGTACCCACATGCCAAATTTCAGCTTTCTATGAGCAGTAGTTTCGGCTGTGCGCCTGTGCGTTGTCTGTTAGTCACTCAGATTTGGGGGCCGAGTCACCCGCGTCCGTAGGAGAATACACTTCAGCGAATCCCTACACGTGGTCCCCGGGTGGTGCTAAACAGGTGACAATAACCGCCTCCGTGGTTTAGTGGTTATACCACCTGATTCAGACCCAGAGGTCCCGGGGGTTCGATTCCCAGCGGAGGCAAAATTTTTGCTCGGTTTGGTTTGTGGTAGGACTTGTTCTAAGTCCGCCTGGCAAGCTACCACCATCATGTCTAAGTCTGTCGCCATAACAACTATGTTAACAGCATTGTTGTGTTCCGGCAGTTAGAGGTATGATAGCCAGTTCCTCTGTGTAATTGGATTCCGGGTGAAACTCGCTTCCATCTTCGGCCTAATCATCACTTCAAGAGTTCCCCGTTTTGTATAAAAAAATAGTAACGGAAGAATTTTATATATTAGGATTGATGAAAACTTATTTGATGGCTGTTATTAAAGCAATACAATTGGTGGAAAAACAGATAAGTTATACGCTTTTGAAGTTCTTCTCATATCCGTGTCACGCAAATGCTGTCGCGGATGGCTTTAATTCAAAATGGTGGGACTAGTGAGTGATGTCATACGCCATTAACGCTGACAACACCGCTATGTTTTTGGGATTTACAAGCAATATTTTTATCTGCGTCTTGTCTGCTCTCAAAGTTTTGCGAAGTGTAATAAAAATCCAGTCAAGTACCCTATCAGCACAGCCTAATAACATCTTCTGAATTCCAGTGTCAATACAAGTCAAAGTCGAAGAGCTACAAGACAGCGCAGTTGAGCAGGCCTCGCCGCGGGGCCCGGAGGGCGCCACTGTCGACGCGGCCCAAACGGACATGTTGGACAAACTCAACAGTATGAAAAAGAAACTCGACCAGATGCAACATATCGATGGTGAGACTATATTTAGGTCCCATAATATGTCTTACTAGCTGACTCGCGCAACTTCGTCTGCGTCACATTTTCCATTACTGACCCGCTCCTATTTGTCTTAGCGTGATGATATATAGCCTATAACCTTCCTCGATAAATGGGCTATCTAACACTGAAAATTTTTTTCAAATCGGACCAGTAGTTCCTGAGATTACCCCCTACATACAAACTTACAAACATACAAACTTACAAACAAATTTTACCTCTTTATAATATTAGTATAGATTAGTAAATATAAAAATGGATTAAGAGTAGGATGGAGAATAAAAGAGAGCCAAAAAAAAGATGGGATGGAAAAGACAACCCCAAGTAACATTGAACAATACACTAATATATTAATAGCTGATGCCTGCGGCTTCACCAGCTTCATAAATTATATACTAAAACCTTCCTCGCGAACCACTCTATCTATTGGTGAAAACAGCATGAAAATCGGTGCAGTAGTTTTTGAGTTTATCGCGAACATACAGACAGACGCGGCGGATGACTTTGGAGGAAAGACAGGCTACTTCTGTGTTAGCTCGCTCCATCTTAGACTTTGTCATCTCTGACCTAGATTAGAGTCGAGAGCAAACCCATCTCAAAAAAAATAATATAAAATATTGAATAAATAATAATATTTGAATAGACTCTGAAACTAGACCAATTTGAAAAACTCTTTCCTCATTCCCCAATCCTACATTATCCCTGATTAACATAATATCGGGTGTTTTTGTCAGCCCTCCGCAAACTGATAGACCCGGCTTCAGTACATCATATTAAGATGACCGGTACATAAAATTCTTTCAGGAACATTAAGGGAATCCAAAAAACCAGATTGGTTTTATTACCTCACACGCAATGTATCGTTACCGTGGCAAAACGCACGTAGACATCCATTGCTGTTTTTTTTAAATCAGCTGTTTTGTTAACTTAAATGGAGTGTTGCATACAGAGAATGTAATTTTACATTGAATTAAAGGAATATCAGCAGAAAAAACGACAATTTTTTTTTTCCTGAGAAAATTTCCAGTGGGATATGATTCAGAATAAGGAGCTGAATCAATCCTGTGTTTTTGTGGAGGGCTGTCAAAAACACCCGGTATACTATATTAAATTTTCAAAAAAATTAGAGATCAAAAGTAACATACATAGGAGATACGTACCTACTATACTCGCCTGAACGAAGTGGATAATATGTAGTCTGGACCCGTCGAATGCAAACCGAGATCAGTCAACGGATGGGTAACCGCCTACCGACATGCCTCAAAAGCACGTTCAGCGCTCTTTAAATAAATTTGGGGTTTTTAATTTACAATCTAACCATATAATACAGTAATTGGATAGTGAAAGTTGGTTGCGCCTGGTGAAGTACTACTTAGGGCGGGTTGTTTCACGTTCACTTAATGCATGCGTAAACGTTAAAAATGGTGCTATAATTGAGTCGTTTCACAATATTATGTCAGCGTTAACGTACGTAACGATTACGTGAACAGACGGTCTGAGCAGTGGTTACCGTTACTTTAGTTGCGTCAAATAGAACAATAATGTAAAATTTCTTTTGAATTCCTTAGTAGCAGTTCTTCTGATGACACAAAAAAACGGTAGAACTAAAAAAAAGATATTTAGGTAGGACCTGTGTTAATAACTTGAGCTATTGGGATGAGCAGGCATTTATACCAAAATGTTTTGAAACGAACGTTAAACATCTTCCTCGTTACTTTTTGACGTACGTATATAAAAGAAGAAAGAAAGAAAAAGAGTTTATTTGCGGCCAGTAGGTATGACGCATACCAAAAAAAAACACAAAATGCAATAGGGAATATGCATGAAAAAAGTATTTATGATCTGAACAGTTTTTCTATAAAAGTATTCGAAAATATAATACTAACTATGAAATTAGAATCTAAATTGCTCGAGAAACGAACGAGATACAATTATTTTAAACAAATATATCTGTCCCTCTCGCGAAAACGCTGTTTTCTATGGCAGCTGTATAGTCGTCGTGTAATTTGACGTCACAGTACGTATCGGACTTCTCTTTCTAACTGTAGTCTTTGAAGCTTTATAACTTAATAAATGATGAAGGTTTTTAAAAAATCATTTCATGATTGTTTACTAGAGCTAATAAGTATTTTATTTTGCAAATTAAAAAATCGCATGCATATTCCCTATTATACACATGAAGAATTGGGAAGATATGTTACGTTAATCAACCGTTTGAAACAACCCGCCCTTAGTATTCATCAGTGCATCCGTTTAGGCAAGAAGCCCAACAGAGTTGAGAAAAGTCTAGACAGATGATGACCTTGAGATCTGTCTAATAGGTAACCAAAATGATTTTTGTTTCAGACACCCGCCGCGCCGAATCCCCCCCTGTCTACAGACACCCAGTAACAGTAGACAAAGAACTCCACGCGATACGAAACGCAGTCAAAATCGTCGAAAACTCTTATGTCTGTCCGTTCGTCACAGTTTTCAGCGACTACCACTGCATATACTGCCGAGAAATGTTCTTAGACCCCAACCAGTTACGAGAACATACCCTGACACATGACCCGAAGACCTATAAAGATGTTTTGGACAGTAAAAAGTTAATACAAGTCGATATAGAGAGGATTGACTGTAGACTGTGTGATGAAAAAATCGATACTATCGATAGTTTTAAAGAGCACATCACTAGTGTCCATAGACAAAAGCTCTACAACGATGTGCACAATGAATTCATGCCTTTTAAACTCAAAATTGGTACACTATCATGTGTTGAATGCGGGAAGAATGTGAGTTTCTTTCATGCGTTAAGAAAACATATGGCGGAACATTATGGTACGTTCATTTGTGACGTTTGTGGCGCTCATTACTTTGAAGAACGACATTTGACGTTTCACAAAAATTCTCACAATAAAAAAAAAGATGTTCAAATGTTTCCTTGTGACGAATGTGAAAAAACTTTTCGTTCGAAGAATAGTAGAAGCTTTCATATAGCACGGATACATAAAAATGAGCCAGCCTACCCTTGCAACAAATGTGACGAGATTTTTTTATCGTACCATATGAGGTACAGACATAAAATGAATGTACACGGCGAAAAACGTATGTTCCCTTGCGAGGGGTGTGATAAAGTCTTTGATAGCAGAAAAACTCTACGGGAACACAACCAGAGGACACACTTACAACTTTTCAGACACGAGTGCTCTCTTTGCGACAAAAAGTTCTACCTACCCTCCGCTCTAAGAGATCATATGACGTCACACACCGGAGAACGCAACTTCCGATGTGAGTTTTGTGGGAAAAACTACCCTAGGTCTAAAGCTTTAAAGGTCCATTTGCAGTCTCACAGTGCTGAGAAGAAGTATAAGTGTACTTTATGCCCGTCTGCATATACGCAAGTTACTAATTTTAAGAATCATATGAAGACTAAACATCCTGCGCCTGATTTGGCTGTAGAGGGGTATCGTCCGATTAAGTATAGTTAAATGATTTGCGAGACTTTAGTGAGAGGGATGCCGTACAGAGAGTAAAGTCCCGCAAAACCTCAATTGAAAAAGGAGGATCCTACAACCTTGCCCACCGGACACAACAACCGTCCTGTTGATATTCGGGCTGATGTATATGTTCAAGTCGCACGTTAAACTCTGATTGCGCGATGTAGGATTTTTAGTTCGCCACCAGTTGGATAGATGGCGTCGCGGTTCTTTTTGTTGCGATGCAGATTTGCTCCATTGATTTTTACAAGACATTTGGTTAAGATTGATAATTGGATTTCATTTACAGAGGCGTATGACGTGTTTTAAAAGCAGTGATATGCAATTACATTCTCTAACTATACATACTCAACTGACAGACAGAATAGCTATAGTGATATAGCAAATTAAGCCTTATGTCAAGAACTTAAGAGTCACATGATGGGCGTTCGTGATTTGCCACATCTATAGCTGAAAACAAGCATATTTAAAAAAATAATCAAAACAGCTATGGTTATTATTATTATGTTACATATAATATTAAAATGATTAACATAACTTGTATGCCTTTTATTTGCTAATAATCCACCTATACAGTATATTATTAATGGCCCGTGGGTCCTGGGTTCGATTCCCAGGTTGGGTAAGTGATTAATCAAAGATTTACCGATGACAGCCCGAACTAAAGGCACGAAGGAATGTCGGTATGTATAGATTGTCTAGTGTAAGGCTCAGCACACACGGGCCTCAAACTACAGCTACCGTTACTGCCACAGTTATATAGTGGGTGATTGACGTACGAGTAAGTTCGCGTACTTATAGCTCGACGACCTTTTCATCTACGCGTTTAAGTTCGCGTACTTAGGGCGAGCGAAAAAGGTCGTCGAGCCATAAGTACACGTACTTACTCGTACGGTATCACCCGCTTAACAGTGACTACAATTTTTAACCCGCTTTCTAATATCTAAGTACAATAGGGAATATGCATGAAAAAAGTACATTCATCTGAACAGTTTATCTAAATATAATACTAACTGTGAAATTAGAATCTAAATTGCTCGAAAAACGAACGAGATACAATTATTTTAAACAAATATATCTGTCCCTCTCGCGAAAGCGCTGTTTTCTTTTTATGGCAGCTGTATAGTCGTGTAATTTGACGTCACAGTTCGTATCGGACTTCTCTTTCTAACTGTAGTCTTTGAAGCTTTATAATTTCATAAATGATGAAGGTATTTAAAAAAAAAAACATTATTGTTTACTAGAGCTAATAAGTATTTTATTTTGCAAATAATAAAATCGCATGCATATTCCCTATTCGATATCCATTGAGGCGTGTCGTGCTCCATGTAACGCGTGCCATGCTCACGACGCCTAGTGCGTGGTAGAAATAAGACCAAGTCTTGTACCTACATACGCGATCTTATGGCACCACCTTTGTCGCTCGTGTCAAACACTATGGCGAATGTGCGACCGAAGATCGGCATAATTACGCCTGCAATGCTATTTGAATTACTGACGACACATTATGGCGAAATTACGTTGCGTTATAGCGTACGCCGAACTTCGGTCGGGCGTAAGTTCAGCGGCAACGTATTCTGTAGAGCAACCGAATTTCGATTCGATTGCCGACGAATATCCGGGGCGGGGAGCAGCGGGAGGCGCCTCATATGTCCGCGCATTTCGCCTCTGCCTGCGCACGACGCACGTGCTGTGTTGTATTAAAACATAGGTACCTACACCTTGCTTGATTCAGAAAATATAGGTAACCATCTCAGTTGAGTCGCGACCGTGTTTTTTTCAGCGCTAGAGACATTGAATACACACAAAGTTGCGTAACTGAATTTCTGCCGTAAGTTCGGCACTTATGGTGTCATATCAGTCGAATACATCAGACCGTGAAATTAGCCGCGGAACTTCAGGCGCGTACCTTCGGCATAGTGTGTTATGACACTAAGAAGGTACGCGTATTTAAAAACCATAAACGTAATATTGACGGGACCAAATCTCGTAATTAAAAGATTCTACCACGTATATTTAGTGCCCATTTAGTAACATTTATTTTGTACCTGTCCTGAAATGTTTGTACCTCACACGGCATAAATTAAATTATGACGCGTTATAATGACGAGACCATGCTTGTACTCCAAAACTACAACGAATTACATCATTCTGATCAAACCAGTATTTAGTACCTGTTTTAGTATATCATATTCGGTTCTGATCAGCCGCTTTTGTGTCCGAAAATCATTTTGACATCAAGAAAATAAACAGAAGTCATAAAATTGATATCATATACATTTAATACTGTCGTAATACAATTAAAAATAAATTATAAACAAAAACAATACATTCAACTATAATTAGGATCCAAATCGTATCCTTGGTGATGAGATTTCATATGATTTTTCAAGCTACCATTTTGTGTAAAAGTAGAATTACAAATATCACATTTGTACCTTCTCTCGTTGCTATGCGACCGGATATGTTCCTGTAAGGACTGTAAACGGGGGTAACTTTTATCACAGAATTCACAACGGAAGTTCCTCTCCCCAGTATGAGTAGCCATATGCTCTTTCAACCTCGAAGGGAGGTAAAACCGTTGGTCACATAAATCACACTGGTGTCTGTACACTTTTAAATGGTTCCGCCGATTGTGTTCCATTAAAGTTTTTCTTCTATTGTAGACTTTATCACATAGCTTGCAAGCGAACGTCCGTTTGTCGCCATGTACCTCGATTAGATGCCGGTTTCTTAACGCGTAGGATAAAAAGCTCGCCTCACACTTATAACAGTTCACTGTCGGCTTTTTCTCATGAATGGTGGCCACATGCAAGTACCTACTGTATTTAGACTTCAACTGTTTTCCACATATCTCACAAGGGAATATCTTCTCGACTTTACTGTGAGATTTGATGTGAGTTCGCAGCGAGTTGCGTTCCAGGAAGCAAGCGCCACAAACATCGCATATATAAGTACCAAAGTGATCAATCATATGCTTTTTAAGTACATCGAAATACGGGAACGCGCTATTACACTCAGTACACACCAAATTATCCATTGTCAGCTTAAATTTCAGGAACTCATTCGAGACGGGATATAGCGTTTTTCCGTGTGCGCTAGTGATGTGCTTTTTGAAAATTTCCAAATCATCGATTTTTTCGTTACACAGTCTGCAATCGATTCTAGTGATGTCTATTTTCGGTATTTTACGGTTTTCCATCGTGTTTTGGAAGAGTTCTACTGGGTCATGGGATAAGGTGTGTTCTCTTAGTTCGTTGGGATTCGTGAACTGGTCTCGGCAGTAGAAGCAGTAGTATATACTGATTCTGTTTTGGAATGGACACACAAATGAGTTCTTGACTATGGTCACTGCATTCGTGTACACCATGTAATCGTGGTCTCTCTCTGGTTTTTGTAGCTTCATTGGTGTTTCTTTCTTCACTGGGACTTCGACTGGCTCTGAAATAAAGAAGAACAATTCGTATATTTTAAGTTTTTTTAACTTTTTTAACAGTAACGCAGACTTCTGCCAGGGTTGCTGATTTTGTTAGAAAATGATGAATGATGGAGCGAGCATGTCCAATAGGTGCCTCTTAAGGGGTCAGTTGATCATAATGATGAGTACAATGATACCTTATTTTTTTTTTTGAGATGGAATTGCTCTTGAATCTAGTCTCTGTCAGAGATGACAGAGACAAAACCTGTTCACTCTAACTTTGGAGAGATAAGGGTTGTTTATAATTGTTAAGCGTCCTCCACACAATTCCCGAAGTTGAGCGAATACGATAGCGTGGAGGGGCACTTCGCTTCGCCTCGTGCAACTTCGCCTCGCCTCGGGCGACTTCCAGTTGTTGTCGGTTTTTGCGCCCGAGTCACTTCGATTCGCGTCAGCCATAGTAAATACGCACGTATCTTTATTATGCGAGAGTACACATTGCGACGGCAGTTGCCACATGAACGTTATCCATTATGCCTATCGTGAGGGGACGGGGGGAACGGGCGACTGAGCTCCTCGCGAAGTTGCTCGAGTGTGTGGACACGTACTTCGGACTTCGGTCAACTTCGGAGAGTACTTCGCCTCGATCAACTTCGGGAATAGTGTGGAGGACGCTTTACAAGTTACATGAGGAAGTTAACAGACAGTTGTGTTGTTGGGGAGTTTGTTGCGCCACTTCTTCTCCCTAGCAACAAAACAGGAAGTGGTGACGGGCGATTTGGGGGACTATCTTCATGTTAATGACGTATAAAAATGCTGATTTTCAGCCTAATTTAAATACAGGGTTATACGAAGTCTATGCGAAGCAAAAGCAAGCTCTTTATTTTTCTCTTTCTTTTACTTCGCATAGACTTCGTAACATTTAGAGCGTTCAATTTAAATATGTTTTATTTTTTTATGAAAACCTGATGAACTAAAATATGATGAATTTTAAAAAGCCATAGAACAAAAGTTGTTGATTATGCTGTTAGTAACATAGTCCTGATGAGAGGTTGTCGGTGTTTTACAAAATAACCCTATCTTTTGCTTTTGATTTTTTGAACACAAATAAATAAACAATGGTACATGGTGGACATCCCACCTATACGCACAAAACGTTTTGGGAATACATTCATTGTGCGTACAGTTAAGGAGTGGAATTCCCTGCCTGAGTCTGTGTTTCCTGATAGCTACAACCTGGGAGTCTTTAAGTCAAGAGTGAATAGGTTACTTCTAGGCAAGCGTGCTCCATCTTAGACCGCATCATCGGCATCATCGCTTAACATCAGGTGAGATAGCGGTCAAACGTACGCCTAAAAATATTAAAAAAAAAAAAAAAAATATTCAAGTCACCAGGCTTATCCAGCATGTCATCGAGCTTAGCGCGCAGCTGCTCCATCTTAGCGGTGATCTGTCTCTGTGCGGCGCGCTCGCTCCGCTCCCGCTTAGCGCGCGTGCGCTGCGACACCGGCCGCTCTTCTACGGACGGCTTCACGTCCTTGTCGCCATCGAGGCTGGTGTCTAGGGCGTCTGAAATTAACGGTAAAATACATAGTTAAAATACTAGAATTAATCAATCATTACGGCCAAAATGGGATAAGCAACATTTTTTGGCAAAATCGACTTTTAAATGACTACCTTCCTCGATAAATAGGCTATCTAACACTGAAATAATTTTTCAAATCGGACCAGTAGTTCCTGAGATTAGCGCGTTCAACCAAACAAACAAACAAACTCTTCTGCTTAGTATAGATTTCAATCGTATTTTCGATTTCGAGTCTAACCTATTTAAGTCGATTACGCAAAAAAAATAATTGTCGCTTATCATTTTTTGGCTGTAACGCATCTATATGTCACCGGAAAACGGCAGACACCGTAAGATTGCAATAATAAATCTTGATTACATTATATTTTCTCGATATATTATGATATAATCGTTTTGTTTATAATAAATCCCATCCAAATTCAATCTATCTTCTTTCTTATTTAGAAAAAAAAGATTACAATTTCACGCGATGTTTTACAATCTTACGGCGTTTGCTACTTTCCTGTGACATATAAAATTCTTCCGTTACTGATGTACTGACAGACAATGAACTACCTACTGGTCGTAGAAAGCTAAAAGACCTGGGACCTTGGGACGACGCCTTAGCACTCCTCTAGAGCGTCGTCCTAACTGGCTAAGCTAACGAATTAACGATGCTACACACATACACACACACACACATATTTATTTTCAGTGTCCTAACTGAAGCTTGCAGATCATCGCGCGAGCACATAAATCATTTTCATCGCGCGACGAAAACTACTAGACCGTACTTCATTCACCAGTAGGAAGCATTAATACTAAAAAACATAATTTCTATTTGTAAGATACAAGTGTGGGACGACGCCTTAGCACTCCTCTAGAGCGTCGTCCTAACTGGCTAAGCTAACGAATTAACGATGCGATTTCGTGCACGACGAGATTATACACACATATTTCTTTTCAGTGTCCTAATTGAAGCTTACAAATCATCGCGCGAGCACATGGATCATTTTCACCGCGCGACGAAAACTACTAGACCGAAATTCATTCACCAGTAGACAGCATTAATACTAAAAAACATAATTTCTATTTGTAAGATACAAGTGTGGGACGACGCCTTAGCACTCCTCTAACTGGCTAAGCTAACGAATTAACGATGCGATTTCGTGCACGACGAGATTATACACACATATTTCTTTTCAGTGTCCTAATTGAAGCTTGCAAATCATCGCGCGAGCACATAAATCATTTTCATCGCGCGACGAAAACTACTAGACCGAAATTCATTCACCAGTAGGAAGCATTGATACTAAAAAACATAATTTCTAGTTGTAAGATACATGTGTGGGACGACGCCTTAGCACTCCTCTAGAGCGTCGTCCTAACTGGCTAAGCTAACGAATTAACGATGCGATTTCGTGCACGACGAGATTATACACACATATTTCTTTTCAGTGTCCTAATTGAAGCTTGCAAATCATCGCGCGAGCACATAAATCATTTTCATCGCGCGACGAAAACTACTAGACCGAAATTCATTCACCAGTAGGAAGCATTGATACTAAAAAACATAATTTCTAGTTGTAAGATACATGTGTGGGACGACGCCTTAGCACTCCTCTAGAGCGTCGTCCTAACTGGCTAAGCTAACGAATTAACGATGCGATTTCGTGCACGACGAGATTATACACACATATTTATTTTCAGTGTCCTAACTGAAGCTTGCAAATCATCGCGCGAGCACATGGATCATTTTCATCGCGCGACGAAAACCTACTAGACCGAAATTCATTCGACAGTAGAAAGCATCACTTCCGAATGACATAATATACCGCGTGTATCTGACATCGACGCACAAACGATTTCTATGGGTCCAGGGCATGATTCTGGACACCCTAGACTTTTTTTTCGTCGGGTTTTTTCTTATTTTTTCATTTTTGTCAAGGGTTTTTTTACTTTAGACTGCTCATAATCGTTATTCCGACCTTAAATATAATAGATATCAGCTCAGCTGAGCTGATACCTATTTGTGGTACTCTTGAAAAAAAATGAGAAAAGAACCGACGAAAAATTCCAACACTGGGGTGTCCAGAATCATGCCCTGGACCCATGGAAATCGTTTGTGCGTCGATGTCAGATACACGCGGTATGCTAGTCATTTATATTATTACCTATCATATCGTCATCCGGTAGGTCATCCCTGTCGTCCATAACATCAGAGTCGTCCTCAGCAAACGGTTCCGACTTTATAACAACTTCCACTGTATTGGCGCCATCTGTAAATTAAAATATTATCATAAAATATCTAGAGGTGCTATGTGGAGGTGGCTACAGAATAACAGCCGCGCGGATCGAACTTTAAAGTTAAGCAACGCTTGCAAAGGTTGGTCGGTGGATGGGTGACCATCTTAACATACCAAGCTTCCTCCATGCCTCTCCGTTGATCCCGGCTATCATTTGTATATCTTTGGGAGTTGTTACGTTGTCAGAAGCCAGTAAATCTGACTCCGTCCTTACCAAGAAGTACCGTGTTACCCAGTTAATGGGTTGTGATTGTGAGGTCTGGCAAGCAGGCGCTCCACGTAAAACACTGGTATTCAGCTGAATCCGGTTGGACAGGAAGCCAACCCCGACATAGTTGGGAAAAGGGTAGGAGTTCTAGCAACCCATTCCAGCTTTGCAGGAATGTAAATTATATACCCAAACCTTCCTTATTCGTCTTTTATAGGATCACTTTTTTGTCCCACTGTCTGCCTATCAAGATCCTTTATCTCGGGAACGCGTGGAGGTATCGAATTTAAAATTAAAACTATATACTCAGATCTACAGTTCCTTGAAGCTGTGAAAAAATCAAACATCTAAGTTAAGGAAATAAAAAGATACGGCTGTTTCTGCCGCTAAAAACGTATACTTCGACACTTAAGGGAATGAAGGGTATTTGCCGTTTACCTAGAACTGGCAAGTAATATCATCTTATACTTAAAAAATATAGAGAAAAGTCGGAAAACAACAAATTTGTAATAAAATCATTAAAAATACAGACTTTATTTAAAGTATGGAACCCTCGGTGGGTGAGTGACTCGCACTGTTATTTTATTAGTGAAAAGCAAAATCCTATGCAGGATTAGAATAAATACTGCCATTATTATTTACCTAATACTTGTTTCTATTGCTTTATTTGATTGATGCAGCGGTAGCCTCTTTGGTGTATTGCAAATATATTTTTATATTTTTTTTTAACTTATAGTGCTCCACTACTTAGGCCTCTCCCATATCTTTATAGAAACTCTTTTCTTGCACCACCTCAAATTTAAATACCTTCTTTCAAATGTAGTTTCGTATTAAGGAAGGCCTCCTGGGATTGCAGCACTTGTTGTCTGAAGGAACACGCATCTCGGAGACGCACCACACACGTTGCACATACACCGCAGTCCTTAGTGTCTCCGTCTAAGTGAGAAAGCTGAAATTGATAATTAT
The DNA here is from genome assembly GCA_963859965.1 of Ceramica pisi. NCBI lineage: Eukaryota > Metazoa > Arthropoda > Insecta > Lepidoptera > Noctuidae > Ceramica > Ceramica pisi. The sequence continues at coordinate 5,033,645 of OY982556.1, read as the reverse complement.
AACAAATATAGACGAGGTTTTCTCACAGATATAGCTGCAAGTGGTTTTTATGCAGGGATATTAGGGAACAATCAATGTACCTACTTACTGTATTGCACATTTATCAGGCGCCAAACATATTGGTCTAACTAACAGATGGCTTTCCAGATATTTTAGGCATTAAAAGAAAATCAAGAAAAGAATACATACTTTTCTTTTTGTTTAAGATTTTAGTCAGCTAAAGTTTGTATTTTTACTAAACTGTTTTCTTGAGTAAAATTACTAATGAAACAGTCCTTATCTAGTGTGGTATGTTATGTGAAGCATTTTTTTTTTCTTATAATAAAAATAAAGCATCCAAGATGCGGAAATAACACATTCTTACTAAATATTGAATAGAGAGTTGTCAAGGTGACTACTTAAGTTAGTCCCTTTGCTTTCTAGCCATTAATATCGAAGAAATTGCTAGAAAGATATAATTAGGTAAATAAAAAAATAACTGTTTAAAAGTATAGTTATTGTTTAGACCTCTCATAAGTTGCGAATGAAGATTCGGTATTTCACGGTCAGCTTTCTTTAGAAAAGTTAAAGTTAAGCTAGCAGGGGATTACAGTAATCTAGCTCTAAGATACTAATATTACAATACTTACTAGAAGTCCAAAACAATCCATTAACATTTCAGAATATACTTCTTTCTTATCCGTCCATTCGTACTCCGCTGTTAAAACTCGACATTTCTTAATGGATCTGCAGCAGCGGCACAAGGCAGGGTCTATGATCGGGCCTTTGCCCTTCACAGGAGCCAAAGGAGCTTCCATTTTACAACAATTATGTTATCTTTCCATTTAAAAATAATATATTTCTGCGGCCGATTGTAAAATAGTAAAATCGAAACAATTTCGTTTTGACGTTTGCGCTCCAGGTCCAGTAGTTTAGCCTGTCAAACTTCTATTTTTGAGCATTTCGAATGCGATATGTTGTCTCTTTTGCATTCCAGTAGGTACATAAGAAACAAAACATGTACAATGCTTCAGAACACAACGAGACTCGTTTAGGTTGTTTCGTAGACAGCACAGACTACATAGAGATATGGTCAGATATGGTAGACCAGACAGAGAATAAATATTCTGTCTACGGGTTGTTTAGAAACGTTTAGAAACGTTTAGAAACGGTCAAATCTGTAAAAACCACAGACATATAAATAGTAGGTAAAAACTTAGTTTTTTTACAGATTATTTGAAAGATTTTTCCTAATCTTACGAGCTTTAGGTTTTTATCCTCGTGGTCGAAAGCGCGACTGCCGAGCATCAGCGTTACTTGATTTGTCTACCAACTTCGCAGCTCGGAATTATAAAATTGGTGAAGTATGTAACCCTGACATGATGATATGCGGAAGAGAACCAAGGTAAAGCGGTTAAATATTACACTACACAATCTATCGGGCCCGATAACTAGGGCGAGTGTAGTGTAATAAGAAAACGGGTGTAAGGACACTGCCATCGGGCGATCGGGTGGCTCCGATCTCCCTGCTCTGTCTATCACCTAGTGTAAGTAAGAGACAGGGAGGCAGGACACTGCCGCAGTGGCGGCAGTGGGTAGATTGGCACCTGGAGCGGATTTGTATTCAGGTATATTCGATCGATTATTTTAGGTACTAAAATATTCGATCAAGTTATCAAAATTAATTTCCCGAAGTTATTATTTTAGGGAATTAGAAATTATACTCGAAAAAAAAATGTGAAATTATAGTTGCGATGCATTTTAATACTATATTATTTGTATGCAAGTAGTCACATGCAAGAGTAGGTAGTTATTGATTGATATCTTAAGTGGAAACAAATTATAGGCACGTCAAAAAAGCCACTTTATTTTAATTATAGACGCGACTTTGATATCTGTCTAATGAATTTGATACAAAAAAGAATGTACGCCTTCCTTGGACCTATACTACGCCTTCTTTGGATGTACGAGTGAGTTGTCGTTGTCACCTTGGTACTAGGCACCCGGGGCGGACTAGCCTACTCCACCCCCACTTTACGCCGCCACTGCAGTTAGGGCACGATAGATTGTGCAGTGTAATAATATCCCAAAAGATCGCCTAACTAAAGTGGCAGTGGGCAGGGCACATTGCTCGCAGTACATATGGCCGATGGGGCCGAAAAGTTGTGGTGTGGCGACTGCGTACCGCAAGTCGTAGGTAACTTTGGAAGGCCTCCTAGGTGGACTGATGACCTGGTGAAGGTCACAGGACCATTCCTTTGTTTCGTTCGTTGTGGCGACGCCTGGGGGAGACCAATTTCCAGCAGTGGCCGTATTTCGGCTGATCATGATGATGAACTCTGACACCCAAGCCTCCCTGGGCAGGAAATCTCGACATAGTTACCGACCGCCTAACCACCGAAACGGAACAGTGATTTTGATCATAAGGGCCGATGTACATTGTACAGTCGCCAGCACATCAGGCTATTCGAAACTGTCAAATAATCCCAATCAAATTTGAACTGAATCACTTCAGTGATAAAGTTGAAATCTAACAAAGAAATTTGACTTTAGTTTCATGTGCTGGCGTCTGTACATTTAATAATCAACCAGTAGAACAGATTAGCAGTACTAAATTTTTAGGTATTATAATTGACGAACATCTCACGTGGAAGGAACACATTGATAATATTTGTAAAAAAATAAATAAGTTTGTATTCGCGTTAAAAAAGGTCAAAGAAACCACTTCTAAACGTACCGCATTGTTGGTATACCACGCGTATGTATGTTCTTTAATACGGTATGGTATAGTTGTTTGGGGATACACAGCAGAGCTTTCGAGAGTACTAATAGCCCAAAAGAAATGCTTGCGTGCAATTTTCAACATGCGGTGGACTGATTCTTGCAGGCCTGTTTTTAAATCGGCCAACCTTTTAACCGCTCCTAGCATCTACATCTATGAAATAGCAAAATTTGTTAAGTGCAATATGAAACTCTCCCGAAATAAAAATAACATAAATAGACGTAAGATTAACCATTCATATTTAGAATTACCTGTACCCAGAATAGAGTTGTTCAGACACAGCTGCCTATATATGGCACCATTAATTTATAACTCACTACCTAAGGGGATAGTTGACTTACCCTATCGTAAATTTTGCATTGTCTTACAGAAATGGCTAATTCAAGAAAATTTTTATAGCATCAACGAATTCCTCAAAAAATATTCATCGGATTCCTACCATTTTAGAAATGCATTGTGAGCTTTCGCTCTGTTGGTCTTTTGTGTTCGTGTTTTACAAATTTTATACCTGTTATTTTACTTTATTGTTTTCTTTTTAAATTTTACTTCGTTATTTTCGACTTATCTTATGACATAACGATGTTGTTTTATTCAAGTCATATCGATTTGTTCTTTGGTAAATGTGTGTAAACATCATTACGAACTTTTTAGTGATGTATAAATATTTGCATGCTATCATAGTATGGCGAGATGTGTCTTGCACTAAAAACCCATGTAACACCTTAACACCACATTTTCTTGCAAATAAAAATCTTACTTACTTACTTACTTACTTACTTACTTACTTACTTACTTACTTACTGTACCTGACAGTCGGAGTTGGACGGTTGGGAAAACTTTTAACCTTATAGCTTTAATTATAAAGTTGAAAATCTATTGAAGAAATTTGACAGACTGTTTTAGTTAGATGTGCTGGCGTCTATACAGTCGGAGTTGGACGTCGGAGTTGGACGGTTGGGAAAACCTTGAACCTTATGGCTTCAACGATAAAGTTGAAAATCTATTGAAATTTGTCAGATTGTTGTAGCTTGATGTGTAATGGCGTCTGTACTTGGCGGAACGCACTGCAGAGCATTTCTTCACTGTCAAACTATTATCAATATTGGCCTTCATAACAAAAATAGATTAGCACATCAAGCTGACTTTTAACTGTCTATGTAGCTATTACAGTCCTTGAGATACAGTCCGCTGACAGACTGACGGACGGACAGCGGAGGCTTAGTAATTGGGTTCCTTTGGTTACCCTTTGAGTAGGTACGGAACCCTACAATTTAAGTTCAAGATTTGGTCTCCCAACCGGATCAACAGAAACAATATTTAACAAAAAAATAGTCTTGTATTTTTTGGAATTGGTAAACATAAAGGTGATCGATATTATCACGCGTATTATTTACTCATTACAAGAGACTTGTAGGTATGTCCACAGAGTACATTTTTATATAGGGTAGGTATGTCTATACAATGCTTATGATGACGTAGTGAGTGACTCATTGACAGTTGCCCGACCTGAAAGTGTCCTTGTGTGAAAAGAACCTGTTTTCCTTTAAAGAAAAGAAAGAAAGAAAGAAAAATTTGAAGTTGTTTTAGTGTTAGATAGTACATTTATCGAGGAAGGCTATAAGCTATACATCATCACGCTAAGACAAAATAGGAGCGGAGCATTAATGGAAAATGTGACGCAGACGAAGTTGCGCGGGTCAGCTAGTAGGTAGGTGTATATATTTTGGGGGCAGGTGGGCCGTGTCCACCCCAGAATGGTCTGAGGCCCATCCCAGGATGTTTGGGGACCGGTCCGATAAACTAGATACCTACAGACTACACACAATATCGCCATCAATCTTATTATTTACTTCATAATACATAGCATAGGTGCACAATCCTGGGTTTGTGAGATATTTTTAGGAAAGATGCTAATTTGATGCAAAAGTTTAGTTTAGACACTGCTTGGTGCGGTGCTCAGAAAACTTAAAAATTAGTATTTTTAGATTTTGGCTATTAACTTATAACAGTGCGTTGTAGGTAATTAAAAAATAAACCGACATCAAAACTACTTTTATTAAAAACCGGCCAAGTGCGAGTCGTACTCGCGCACTGAGGGTTCCGTAAGCAGAAGTTGCGATTTACGATTTATGACGTATTAAAAAAAAACCTGCTTACTAGATCTCGTTCAAACCAATTTTCGCTGGTAGTTTACATGGTAATGTACATCATATATTTTTTTTAGTTTTATCATTCTTTTATTTTAGAAGTTAAGGGACACACATTTTACCACTTTGGAAGAGTCTGTCGCGCAAACTGTTCAGTTTAGAAAAAAAATGATCTTAGAAACCTCAATATCATTTTTGAAGACCTATCCATAGATACCCCACACGAATGGGTACGATGAAAAAAAATTTTTGAGTTTCAGTTCTAAGTATGGGGACCCCCAAAATTTATGTTTTTTTTTCTATTTTTGTGTGAAAATCTTTATACGGTTCACGAAATACATCTACTTACCAAATTTCAACAGCATAACTCTTAAGGTTTCGGAGAAAAGTGGCTGTGACATACGGACGGACGGACAGACAGACGGACAGACATGACGAATCTATAAGGGTTCCGTTTTTGCCATTTGGCTACGGAACCCTAACAAATAAAAAGGTTTACGTAGTTAAATAAAGGTAAACAATCTCGATGTTCTTTTATACTTTTTATTTAAAAACTCAGTTTTTTTAGCTTTATTTATGTACCTAAACTGTTCTAGTACAGTATTGGATGATTAAAACTTAAAGATACACCTTCAAATTTACATATTTAATCGAGCGATACCTCTTCTCAGTCAGAGGGGTTTGTGTGAGTTTTGTATCGTTCTCGACCGCGTTGGCGTAAATGCCAATTTGTATTGATACTGAATAAGCGCCGCCTGGTTAGAATAGGCTTGTGTCCTGAAAAAATCTAATTAGTCCGTCAGTAAGATTATCAAAAAATATTTGACCCGTGTTTTTTCTTTTGTTACGGGAACCAAAATTGACGAAGTTACGACGCTTTTAAAATTCTCAATACGTCACACCTTCGCATAATTTTTACTGAGTCGTGACGTCACGAAACCCCACTTCCGAGTTTTGATGCGTTTTATCTTTGTCAATATTCATTGATTTACAAAAACAAAAAATACGTGTCCATTATTTTTCAATAGGTACTCTAACTGACGGACTAAATAGTTTTGCAATTTCTGGATGATGGAATCTAGCCTATTACGGATAACCTTTTTTTATACACTGTGGCATAAGCAAACGTTTACGTTAACGCGATCGAGTACGTTAGAAGACTCACATTAAAGCCTTCAGATCTGGCTCAGGAGTCAGGATGCTTAGTCTTCATATGATTCCTAAAATTAGTAACTTGCGTATACGCAGACGGGCATAAAGTACACTTATACTTCTTCTCAGCACTGTGAGACTGTAAATGGGCGTTTAAAGCTTTAGACCTAGGGTAGTTTTTCCCACAAAACTCACATCGAAAATTGCGTTCTCCGGTGTGTGACGTCATATGCGCTCTTAGAGCGGAGGGTAGGTAGAACTTTTTGTCGCAAAGAGAGCACTCGTGTCTGAAAAGTTGTAAGTGTGTCCTACGGTTATGTTCCCACAGATTTTGTCTTCTATGAAAGACTTTATCACACCCCTCGCAAGGGAACATACGTTTCTCGCCGTGTACATTCATTTTATGTCTGAACCTCATTTGGTACGATATGAAAATCTCTTCACATTTGTTGCAAGGATAAGCTGGCTCATTTTTATGTATCCTGGCTATATGAAAGTTCCTACTGTACTTCGAACGAAAAGTTTTGTCACATTCGTCGCAAGGAAACATTTGAACATCTTTTTTTTTATTATGATATTTTTTATGAGACTTCAAACGTTTTTCTTCAAAGTAATGAGTGCCACAAATGTCACAAATGAACGTACCATAATGTTCCGCCATATGTTTTTTTAACGCAAGAAATACAGTTAAACTCTTTCCGCATTCAACACAGGATAGTGTACCAAGTTTAAGTTTGAAAGGCATGAATTCATTGTGCACATCGTTGTAGAGCTTTTGTCTATGGACACTAGTGATGTGCTTTTTAAAACTATCGATAGTATCGATTTTTTTATCACATAATCTACAGTCAATCCTCTCTATATCGACTTGAATTAACTTTTTACTGCCCAAAACTTTTTTATATGTCTTCGGGTCGTGTGTCAGGGTATGTTCTCGTAACTGGTTGGGGTCTAAGAAAATTTCTAGGCAGTATATGCAGCGGTAGTCGTTGTATGCTGTGACGAACGGACAGACGTATGAATTTTCGACGATTTTGACTGCGTTTCGTATCGCGTGGAGTTCTTTGTTTACTGGGCGTCTGTGGAGAGGAGATTCGGAACGGCGGGAGTCTGAAATAAAAAAAAAACATTGGTTAGGCGCCAAATAAACTTGTAGTAAAGTACATTAACCTATACCTAATATTACTTCGTAGTTATCATACTAAAAATAATAAGTATTCCAGTACTAGAGAACGTAAAAGATTACGATACAAGTCGATTCAAGACAAGTTTCATGTCTTTATTTCTGTTTTAGGGTTCCGAACATCCGCGCGTCAGAGCCCTCACGACGGGGGATGCGGTCTCCCGGGGTGGTGTTGTCTTGGCGGTGTCTCTCGACATCGCCAACGCCTTCAACACCATGCCCTGGAGCTGCATTGGGGAGGCACTCCGGTATCATCGGGTGCCGACCTACCTTCGTCGTGTGGTCGGGGACTACCTGTCCGACCGGGCAGTAATCTACCCTAGTCACAGCGGTGAGTGGAACCGGCGAGAGATGTCGTGCGGTGTCCCACAGGGTTCGGTTCTGGGGCCGCCCCTGTGGAACATCGGTTACGACTGGGTGCTGCGAGCCGACCTCCCTAGCGGCGTCAGCGTCATTTGCTACGCTGACGACACGCTGGTGCTGGCACAAGGGGGGTCGTATGCGGAGGCGGCCGACGTTATGACACGCGGGGTTGCGATAGTCGTGGAGAGGATCCGTCAACTGGGTCTCGAGGTGGCGCTGCACAAGTCCGAGGCCATGTGTTTTCATGGCCGAGGCAATGCGCCACCGACGGGATCCTTGCTGACGGTAGGAGGGGTCTCCATCGGCGTCGAATCGACGCTGAAATACCTGGGGCTCGTCCTAGAGAGCCGATGGAACTTCGTGGAGCATTTCCGACGTTTGGTCCCCAAACTGGAGCGGGCCGGGGCTGCTTTCAGGCGGCTCCTGCCCAACCTGGGGGGACCGAACGCCTCCTGCCGTAGGCTATACGCGGGGGTCGTGCGATCCATGGCCCTTTACGGGGCCCCGGTGTGGGCGCGTTCATTGAGGCAGCGTGCTGCGAACTACCTGAACGCGCCCCAAAAGGTGGTGGCCCTCAGAATGACCCGAGGGTACCGCATGATCTCGCGCGAAGCTGCGGGTCTCCTTGCCGGATTGCCGCCATGGGATCTCGAGGCGTTGGTCCTCGCGCGCCTGCATGATTGGCGCGCGGAGGTACTAAGCTGGGGGGAAACTTCGCTGACGCGGCAAATTGTCGCGCAGCGGACGGACTTCCGGCGCGATCTCATAGCGTCATGGAGACGACGACTATCGCAGGGCACGCCACAATAGTGGCGGTAAGTCCCCGCTTTGAGGAGTGGCTTGAGAGGCGCCACGGCGTCCTCACCTTCCGCCTGACGCAGGTCCTCATCGGACATGGATGTTTCGGGAGGTTCCTGCACCGAATCAGGCGGGAGGAAACGCCCGGGTGTCACCACTGTGGGGATCGTCCGGAGGACACGGTGGAGCACACTGTGCAGGTTTGCCCCGCTTGGGCGGGGTACCACCGTGTCCCCGAAGCGGCGATCGGCGGCAACCTCTCGCGTCCGGCCCTGGTCCACGCCATGGTCCGGAGCGAGACGGAATGGGACGCCGTCGCCTCCTTCTGCGAAGCAGTCATGCTAGCGACGGAGGTGGCGGAGAGGGAGAGGAGACCCTCTCGTCCCGGCCGCCGTGGTAGACGCCACGGGCGTCGGGGGCCACCGTAGGCGCGGGCCTGTGGACGGCGAGCTATGGGTGGCTCGCCGTCCGTCCGTCTAGTGACTACAGGCCGTGTCGACGGCGCGTTAGTGTTCCACGCGCGCCTCAAAGAGAGTCAGCAACACAGAGGGGCCCAAAAGGGCCGACGCCTGCCGGAACCACGGGATAATTCGCAAGAGACACCGTGGCTCCGGAACACAAAGGGCAATGAAGGAACATGGATGGGTTTTAGTCAGTAGAAGTCTGACACTCCCTCCCGCTACACCCACAGCGGGAGGAGTCATTGAATGATTTCCCATCACTAAAAAAAAAAAAAAAAAGGTTCCGAACATCCAAAGAAAACGGAACCCTTATAGGATCAGTCTCTCTGTCTGCAATTTTTACTATTGGGTAGCTAATATGATGAAGAATAACTTAAAGTAAATTGCGATTCAAATGAGAATAGGAACGTCAATGACCTCTATCTGTCAAATGTCTCTTGAAAAGTACGGTTTGTAAAGAAAACTTAGCCGATATGCAAATCAATAATGGTTTATTTTACTTTGTTTAAATAAGTCTTTAATCAAATTTAAATAAAAACGTCTTAAATGAGCTAAATATAATAATTTGACAGCTATGACATCACAATATGGCGCTAAATCGATCCTCTTCTTATTTGTAACGCATTGTAAAGGTAGGTAATCGGGGCGTCTTTTTGAGCAATTTTACGATTACTATAAAAATTAATGACGAGAGCAGATTCCTGCAAAAAAACATGATTAATTTCAATTGAGGGAAGTTAATTAACACAATTTTCACTTTATAAGGATGGCTAAGTACTTCCGATCATTATGAAGTTAAATAACCAATAAAATAATAATAAACTATTTTTTTAATCTTAAAAAAAAGGAATTTTGATTTGTTTTAATACGTTTTCCGTCGATTAAATTATATACAGTTTCCCTCATTTTCGTATGTGCACATTATAAGTACTCAATCTGTATCTGTATTAAGTACATGGAGCGACTGAATTCCAAAACACAAAATTACTGGGGAACAGGAATACGTAATACCACTTAGGGAGGATTTTTCCAACACCAGATAGCTTTATCGGAGGAATAGTTTTGAATTTTTGACAGTCCTTCCATACAAAAACTGTCAAACGTTAAATTGATTCCACGAATAAGAGTTATCTGGCGTTGGACAAATCAGCCCTTAGTAAGACTGGTTTTCAGACTTCTGAGTTCTAACGAGTATGGAATAGATGGCTTTGGCACTGAATATATTTTTCTACAACTCGTTAATTTCTGAACTACACTTTAGTAGAAACAATCTCAATAAAAATCTAAATGTCACCGGAAAAAGGTAAGATTGTAAAATATCGCGTAAAATTGTTAACATTTTTTTTTTCTAAATAAGATACGGATGTATTGGAAACATTGGTATGGGATATACAATAGTATTAGTATATTTTTATCCTAGGTTTGTGTCGGCGATAAGACCCCGTGGCGCAAGTAGTGGTGGACGCGACCGTATCAAACAAGGAAATTGTAAGGAAAACTAATTAGAATTATAATTGAATCAGATTAGATTAGGTTTAACATTCTCTAATTAGTGTTATAAGGATATTTTCGCATCATAGGTTTAGCTAGATTCTAGTTTAAATGTGAATTTAATGCTTCATTTTATGTTTTGTTTGTACAGAAAGTTGTGACTAATTATTTGATGAGATTATGCTTTAATTACCTTTTATTTATTTATTATTTATTATATACTTTATTGTACACCTCATAACAAATACAGGAAAAACTTTGATCAAAACAAGTGTACAATGGGCGGTCTTATCGCACAGGGCAATCTCTTACAGACAACCTTTGGATGGATTTAACGAAAGAAGTTAGATTTAGGGCGGTCAGTGTACAACATCATAAATATTATTAATTAGACACAATAATGTGAAACAACAATACAAAAGATAAAATAAGAATAATCATAATAATAAAATATACCCTACCGCAGTATCTCTACGTTGACGTCGTGGTGGGGCTTGCGCGTCCCGATGGACCTTAGGTCATACCTAGGGTGAGGGGCCAGACAAAGAGAGATACAATCCGCAAGGCAGTTTTGTGGCGAACTGTTGGGCAGTAGCGACCCCACGAACCTTATCTCCCGGGAGAAGTCTTGTTCCTCATCTACGGCTTGCCTTTATTGGCTGGCCAGAGTGAAAACTGACGAGGAACAGAGCTCCCACCTCTTCCTTGCCTTAATTGGCCGGTCTGAGTGGAGATTCGCTAGAGCATACGTGCTCGGGAGAAGGACGTATAATCCAGTAAGATGCTGGTAGGGATCTTGACCGCACTTCCGGGATTGTCCTGATAGCCGTGGTATACCTCTCCACTCCTCTAGCACCTCAGGCCATGTTGCCCCTTTGACGCTACGTCACTTTGTGCTAGCGACCGTTTTCGGGGGCCCATTCATTGAGTGTGCAAGTCTGCCATTTAAAAGCCGTGTATATTGTTAGTGGTCAGGCAGGGGCCAATAGTTCTATAATAAACGATTATCATTCCACTAAGCCACCCAAACCCATAGCGTTTCATTTTTTTTTTTTTTTTTTTGGGACAAGCCCGCCACACATTCCCAACCACTGCAACTCCTGAAAGCCAGAATCAACAGTGGCGACCACCAGAAAAACGCCGAGTTAATGAAACCCGACGAGTCCCGGAGAAACGATTCAACTGTCTTGGATCCCGCATCGAAATTAATCAGAAGAGTACAGCGGAGGAGTAGGAAAAATAAATATAATTTCCACTTCCCTCCATATCAAGCAGGAGACAGATTAGAGCTAGGCCAATAGGCACCAAGGGACATATACAACTGGGTTAGGCCCAGTTGCCAAGCACCACGGATTATACAGGGAAATTGAAAAAATACCCGAAACCTCTTAGGCAGTGAAAGTACACATGATTATAAGCAACTTTTGTTTAGGTAAAACTCCGAAATCTCGAAAAAAATATCAGCTGTTTCATACATTTTCATTGGCTAAATACTGCATTTTGTATGAAACAGCTGATATTTTTTTCGAGATTTCGGAGTTTTACCAAAACAAAAGTTGCTTATAATCATGTGTACTTTCACTGCCTAAGAGGTTTCGGGTATTTTTTCAATTTCCCTGTATATTAACATTTAAACTAATGGGTCCTAAATTGTGAGCTACTTTTGATTCCAGTAATAGGTATGGCAAAATCGCCTGAACGCACGGAAATTTGTTCTGGTTTCTACAAGGTCCGTATAGTAAACTACTCCTGATTTATCCTGAATACTATCTAACATAACATTACGTTCAGTCTGCCAAAGAATACACTCCCACAAGATGTGATGTGCGGATTGTTCGTATTCAAGGTCAGCTGTAGAGCATTGACATAAAGGTGAGGCCACAAGCCTAAAGGAAAATAATTTACTCTTAAAGTTGCCATGACCTGTGAGAAATTGGGCAACACAGTGATCCACCTCCAGCCATGTCTTCTCCAGCCGCTCACGAACGGATGGAAAAAACTGGTGGAGGTGTCGGCCCTTGATGGAATCTTCCCACCTACATTGCCATTCGCATAAAAGTACCTCCCAGACGTCAGTCTGGGGTTTTAATAATCTAGAGATCTTAGCACGGTCGCGTTGCGGTAAAAACTCTGGGTCCGTGATCTTTCTAGCGTAGAAGTACATTGCAGCACGCCGCTGCACCTCAAGATCGACTGGGAGAACACCCGCCAGCACCGGTAAGGCTTCAGTACTAACCGTCCTATACGCCTTGCATAAGAATATCAAAGCCAAACGCTGGTTTTGAAGTAATTTACGTCGTACCGCCCCTATGGTGGCCCTATCGGCTCATTTTTTGTTTCCATATTCTGCAATAGTACTGCTCCAACCGGGGATTGTCCTTGGGAATACTTTAAGTGCATACAGGGATAATCGCCGGTTGGTGCCCCATTACATTTGAAATGTCTAACGGGGTCTCTGCGAGTTGGTTTCGGCCCCTCGTACGCCTACCAAAGGACCGGGTCTCCAAGGGCCTGAGAAAGTAAAAAAAATAAAATAATAATAAAATATATATTCATACATATATATATACTAATAAATATCAAATATACAGTTTGGATAAAAATTGTAGTGAGAGATAATGCTCCTTCACCATTTTTTTTAAACGTTGGTAGCGTTTGAGCACGTCTCACATCTATAGGTAAAGCATTCCACAAACGAGCTGCTTGAATAGTAAATGATTTATCAAAGAATGATGTGGAATGCATGCGGATACTTAATTTAAGAGTTTCCGATGATCTCAAGGACCTAGAATGTGTGTCACAGAGAAACTGAAAGCGTTCTTTGAGATAAAAAGGAATAGAAGGATTAAAGAGTACATTATAAAGCAGAGAAAGGATGTGGGCATTCCGGCGAAGGCGAATTGGAAGCCATTTGAGCTTAGTACGAAATTCAGAAACGTGGTCATACTTGCGTAAGCCAAATATGAACCTGATACAAAGATTTTGAAGTCGCTCAAGCTTGTCCAATTGGTCTTGGGAGAGATCAAGATAGCTGGCGTCAGCATAGTCCAAGATTGGAAGAAGAAGAGATTGTGCTATGGCAATTTTGGTGTTGATGGGAAGAAAATTACGAAGGCGTCTCAGAGAGCCCGCTGAGGCGAACAGTTTACGACTGACCTCCTGCAGTTGTTTAGTCCAGGAAAGAGTGCTGTCGATAAAAATCCCCAAGTTCTTCACAGTGTGAGTTATAGGAATAGTAGTGTTATTGAAGGAAACCTGGGGAAGTGTCGACCAATCAATCTGAGACGGTCCGAGAACTACCAACAACAATAACCTGCGTCTTAGCTGGATTGATCTTCAGCCCAAAGTCAGTGCTCCATTTATTTAGTTTTATAAGTCTTATGTATGTATATTAAAAAAAGTCTTAATACAAACGAATTTTGATAGTTTATAAGGAAATTTAGATGTAAGGTTTTTGTATTGTGAATTCAATAATTACGTATATTGAAAATGTGATTTTTTGTTTTAAGTGATAGGGTTTTAAAATTAGTTTTAAATAAAGGTCTTGACCCAAAACCACTTTAACAAAAATAATTGAGTTGATAGGACTTATAGTTTTCGAGATATTTCCAAAAATGTATAGTGAAAATTTGTCAAGGTTTTAAATAATAATTAGAAGTCAAACTTTTTGTTACGTAAGGATATTGAAATAATTTGTGTTTCATGTTGTTAAGCAAGGTTTAAGGAATCTAAATATATATATTTTAAGGGTTTTTACTTATAAAACAATAAATAAAGGCTCCAAAGGTTTCGATTCAAAGAGAAAGTTACACGCGAATCAAGTCCAAAAATCACTGTTCTCAGTAAGGTAACGACGGGCAGTATATAAGCAGAGCCGAATTTCGGCTCAATGGCAGTCGCAGCACAGCCGTCGAAGTGGCAACACTACGGGAAGAAAATAGGAGTCGAAACCTGCGGGTCAAGATTCCCCGAGAAGAGTTGTTTTATTGCCTCCCCGGCTCTTCGTCTCCGTCTCCCGAGGTCCCTAACAGTAGTCAAAAAACGTTACGCATTCAGGGGTGCGTGGTGGGGCGTACGTCAAATAACGTGGGAGATTGTCCCAGGACGACAGCGCGAGCATTGGACGTGCTCCTGCCGTCCGAAACAGTTTGAAAGTAACTTATTTAGTCCCGAGACGGCGTTTTGCACCCGAGCGAAGTGAGGTCGTCTGTAGTTCGAGGGACTAAATTATAGTCAGTAAGTCATTTAATGACTTCCAACCCAAAAAGCAAAGAGGGGAAATTGTTTTGACTAAATCTGCGCAATCGAAGTCGCGGGCGAATTAATAGTGTATTAATCGTCTTACCATCGACATGTTGCATCTGGTCGAGTTTCTTCTTCATACTGTTGAGTTTGTCCAACATGTCCGTTTGGGCCGCGTCGACAGTGGCGCCCTCCGGGCCCCACGGCGAGGCCTGCTCAACTGCGCTGTCTTGTAGCTCTTCGACTTTGACTTTTACTGACACTAGAATTCGGAAGATGTTGTTGTATTAGGCCTCGTCCTAAGTGGTTAACGATCGTACGAGTTTACGATGCGATTCCGTCGCACGACTAGATTAAACATACACATTTCAATAGAAAGAGCTAATCGAAGCTTGCAAATCATAGAGCGAGCACAGGAATAATTTTCATCGCGCGATCACAAGACTAATTTTTCATCGCGTGACGAAATTGCATCGTTAACTCGTACGATCGTTAGCCAATTAGGTCGACGCCTTAGGCTGTGCTGATTGTGGGCTTCATAAGGCTCGAAACCACGAAGGTGGCGAATTTCAGGTTTGCAATTTGAGCATAAAATATTAATAGCCAAATAAAGAAATATAAATTATTGGTTTGTTATTAAACTTAACTTAATTAAAAGGGGCGCGCACAGATTTCACAATTTATCAAATTACAGCGATTTCAAGGTAACTCGACAGCAAAAATCGTCATTTCAAGCTCGTAACTAATAAAAAAAAAAAAAAATGTTTTTAGAAAACAATAAAATATTATTATTTTGAATAGCATTCTACTATTTTTTTTTAATGCAAATGGAAATTTGGTGAATAGACGGATATTTATGAAGATCATCAAATTG
This sequence comes from Ceramica pisi, assembly GCA_963859965.1. Lineage (NCBI taxonomy): Eukaryota > Metazoa > Arthropoda > Insecta > Lepidoptera > Noctuidae > Ceramica > Ceramica pisi. The sequence continues at coordinate 5,018,173 of OY982556.1, read as the reverse complement.
AAAATTAAAAAGTAGCTAAGTTTCAAATTACAAGTACTAAATTCAAAATATAGATGACTTAAAAAGTAAAATTAGATATTACTATAATAATAACTTAATTATGTTTGTATGTGCATATTTATATGTTCAATAATATTTTAAATTAGTATTATAAAGGCAGATAAAAGTAGAGTTTCCGGAATGACTAAGATGTTCACTGAATGACGCAGTTGGGATTTTCTTACAGGTAAAGTTATTTTTGAGTAATAAATGCGAAAATTAACTTTTGTAATTTCTTTAAACTTGTTTAGAAATATTATTTGTTATAATATTATAATCAAACAACAAAGAATTCAAAAATTATATAAACAAAACTCTTCTGAATACTTTAACTACTTTTACAAACAAAACTTTTCACAAACTCATCTTTGAACTAGTTTAAACTATGCCTTTTTCTTTTCTCTATATTTCTTTGAAGCTTGTTTTCATTGTTTTCTTTGCTTACGTAATTCCCGTTCTGTCATATCTGCTGCTTTCTTTACTTTCTTTTCAGGTTTCTTTTTCTGGTAGTACTCCTTATCTTTAGCACGTTTTATTTCTCTTTGTTCCTCTGTCATTTTGTCTAAGAACTTCCGCTTTCTTGCATTGGCTTTTTCCCTTTGTTTTATATAAGCTGATTTTTTTTCTTTAAGTATTTTTTTTTTTTTTTTTCATCTTCGTTTGTTTCCATTTTTACTTAAAACAAAAGGAAATCTTTGAATTTCAACAAAATATTTATTAAATATTAATTTACCAACGATAAGTCAATCCAGAAACGCGTCATCATATCCTGGAACGTTCCCATAATTACTGTTTCCGAAATGTTTGTTGACAAATGCCGTGTTCTAAATTATTATATTTTCTATGTTTTGGCTTAGAATAATAATTGTTTATGAAACAAACAAACTCTAATGAACATTGAGAATATAAAAAGTATGTTTTTTTTTTAAGTTTGAAGTTTTTGTTTTGGACGCGTTCCCGAACTGAGTTTATACACATATTTCTTGTAAAATTATTTAAAATGACTTATTTTTCAAATCATAAATTTAAGGTAAAGATACATCCAATTAATCTCTATTGAATTCTTATTTACTGTTATTCATTCGTATATTTTATTTTATGAGCTTCCAAACCGAATTCCCCACCTTTGTGGTTTTGAGCCGTAAATAAAATAGTTGTACTGTTTGTTTGTATCTCTATTTCTTTGGCACGTCCAGTACCTATAGCCTAAAAAACGGTTTTTTTAACAAATAAGATATTATTATTACATCATATTTTCTTCTCGTCCGCCGAAAAACAAACTCCTTCGGGGGGAGTCAGATAAAAACGAGCATTAGTTAAGTAGGTGATACATACTTGTAGCTGTAATTGTGTCATCATCCATTGGTGCGGTATCTTCGATAGGGTCAGTAGCGTGATGATCATCATCGTCATTATCGTTAACAGACTCGTCGGGTGTTTGTGATGGTGCGCCTTCAACCTCTTGTTTCACTTCTTCATCAACCTCATATGTCATTTTGAAGTGTTCTTCGTTATCTGAAACGAAAAAAAAAAAAACAGATTCAAAACACATTTATTTACAGTGTCCTAATTCAAGCTCGCGAATCGTCGCGCAAAGGACTCAATTTCATCGCGCGACGAAATCGTATCGTTAACTCTTACAATCGTTAGCCAATTATGTGCTGTGCTAATTGTGGGCTTCATAATATCAAATCACGCTGGGATTTTCTAAAGGTGTTAGCAAAACTAAAAAGAAGTTTGCCGAGGGTCCGAGGCCGAGGGACATTATGGAAATAGTTGTAGGTGCTGTTAGTTTGTATGATTATTTCTTTGGCACGTTCAGTCGCTATTGGCTGGGTGCGCGATGATAGCGCCAACAAGCAGTTACAGTTTATTTATTTGATATTTTCATAAAAAAAATGTAGGTACAGAGGCGGGCTTAATGCCATAGGCATTCTCTACCAGTCAAACTTTTGGTAATACGGTGTGGGACGATGAAATGTCAAATGACTGGATGTTATTACGGGAAGTAAACAAACGAATTATTTCAATGAAATATCGTAATTTTATGTACAACTAGCTGACCCGCGCAACTTCGTCTGGGCCACATTTTCCATTAATGCTCCGGTCCTTTTAGTTGTGGCGTGATGATATATAGCCTATAGCCTTCCTCGACAAATGGGCTATCTAACACTGAAATAATTTTTCAAATTGGTCCAGCAGTTTCGGAGCCTATTCATTTCAAACAAACAAATATTTCCTCTTTATAATATTAGTGTAGATAGTGGTACATGGGCGGACTTAATGCAACAAGGCATTCTCTACCAGTATATCTTTGGGTTAAAAAGACTACACTGTGGTAGGTGTGCAGCAAACAAATAATAAAACACAGTGTCAATAATAATGTTCACCTATTCTTATTTTCCGTCTAAAATAGCAAAATCAATCAATTTCAGGCTGTCACACACGGACTTTGGCACGACTGTCTTCACAAGAATTAAGTAAAGAAGTAAACAAATTTAATAAAATAACGCTATTCATATAATACTAGCTGATGCCCGCGACTTTGCCCGCTTGACAAAATCTATACTAATACTATAAAAGCAGAAGAGTTTGTTTGTTTATTTGGTTGAACGCGCTAATCTCAGGAACTACGTGTCCGATTAGAAAAATTGAGCAGACGAAGTTGCGCGGGTCAGCTAGTACATACCAAAACCCTTCTCGAGAACCATTCTATCCATTGGTGAAAAAGACATAAAAATCGGTGCAGTAGCTTTTGAATTTATCGCGACTAGACACACAGACAACCGCGGCGGAGGACTTTGTATGTAGTGATAGTGATATTTATATTGCTGTATTGATTAGCTTGATGATTTTCTCTTGACAGCGATTATATCCATTTCATTTGTTTTTCTCGTTTCCAACTTGCTTGTGATAATTCATTGAATTTGTAAGTACTGTTTTAGCCATTATTCTTGCAGTTCACTACGTACCAGGTTTCGTGACGCATGTTTATTTATTTTTGTTAAATAATGCACAAATTCGTTACTTTGTTTTTGCTGTTGTGTTGTCTGTGTCGAATAAATGTTTTCTATTCTATTTCAATAGGCAGTGACAGTTCGTCTAACGAAAGTATCTTTTTTGTGTTATCAACGGCGCACGCTGCGAACGAACCCAGTTCTCCGGAATACCTCCTGCTTCACAGCCAGCCAATAGACTTAAAAGCAGAATAGATTTTAGCAAATAAGATTAGATTCGTTTGTCTTCTCGTCTTTAGAAAAACATTTCCTTCCTTTGGGGGAAGTCGGACAAAAACGGGCATTAGTGACGCGGGTGAAAATCGCTCCGTGAGTTCTTAGCCTTAAGGCGGGGTTGCAGTACTTTTTAAGATTTTTGAACGTCTGAAAATCTTATTAATTATGAGTTTTTTAAGTAAATCGTAAAGATACGCGATTTAGAATGATTGGCTCGATAGGTACTTTTTTTAATCAAACATGACACTAAATTACAATTTAAAACGTGTACTGCTAAGAGATTTCATCACGAATATGTATAAAAGTTATATCAATAGATAGAGCTTTTTCTTTTGAAGTAAATTTTGAAACCATATTGTATAATTTCTTTATCAGTTTTCGCCAAGAAGAAAAAACCGATTTCAGTAATGCGTTCAATAGTGTCGATTATGATGTTCTTCTTGGCATTCTTAGCTCTTTTAATATATCTCCATCGGTAATTGACTGGTTTCGTAGTTACCTGTTCGGACGCCGGCAACGTATTTGCATCGGAGAGATCTTGTCTTCCTGTTGTAGTACTTCAGCTGGGGTACCACAGGGTGGCGTTTTGTCTCCTTTACTTTTCGCAGTATTTATTAACTCAATCTCCAACGAACTATCTTCTTCCTACCACCTTTATGCTGATGATCTTCAGATTTACACACGAGCTCCTATTGGAAATCTGTCCGAGGCTATTTTGACCCTAAACCTTGATCTAGCCCGTATATGCGACTGGAGTAAGAGGTATGGACTTATGGTGAACCCCATTAAGACCCAGGTTATAGTAGTGGGCAGTTCAAGGACGATCTCAAGGGTTGACTGGTCTACTGTACCCCAAGTTTCTTTTGATAACTCTGTTATCCCCTTTAGTGACAAAGTATAAAACTTAGGGATTTTTATTGACATGAACTTCTCTTGGACTGCCCAGCTGCAAGAAGTAAGCCGAAAGCTATTCGCATCTGCTGCATCTCTTAGAAGATTGCGTAATTTTCTGCCGACTGCCACCAAGATTGCGCTTGCACAATCCCTTCTTCTACCCATCCTTGATTATGCAGCTGTCAGCTATCTTGACCTTACTGAAGTGCAACTTGATAAACTTGAACGCCTTCAAAATTTTTGCATCCGGTTCATATTTGGTTTACGCAAATATGACCATGTTTCCGAATTCCATGTTAAACTCAAGTGGTTGCCAATTCGCCTTCGCCGGAATTATCATATACTGTCCCTATTGTATAATGTGCTTTTTTCTCCTTCCACTCCCCTTTGCCTAAAGAACGATTTCAGTTTCTTTGCGACTCTCACACGAAATTACTATATATAATTATTAAGTTATCCGATGACCTCATCGGATAACTTGAAACTGAAAATGCCCATGCATTCCACTACATTCTTAGACAAATCTTTTACCGTCCAAGCTGCCCGTTTATGGAATGCATTGCCAGTGTCAATTAAGCGCGCGCAATCGCTGCCTGTTTTTAAAAGACTTGTCAAGGAGCACTACTTGTCATTGTGATTACTTTTTGATGTTAATATTATTATAATTTTTTAATTGTTACATATTTTCCTATTTATACTAAATATCGACGGTCCCTACGTACATAAGGTCAAGTCAAAAACCGACGTTTACAGGAGAGCGTAATTTGTGTTCAACACGCCCTAGAAATAATTCTATGACCAATAATAAATATTTTCTTTCTACAGTATTTTAACGGTGTTAATAGCTTTATAATGTTATTTACACATATTCTATTTTTTTACGTTTTCTTGGAAAAACTGATAGATGACCGTTTCTACGTCGATAATAAAATAGAAGTATGTCAGTCATGTCTATGATACCTTTTTATACGCAGGAAACAAAAAAACAGTGTCTGATAGAAAACTTAAATAAAATGTTTTATGAAAATGTAGGATTGTGTTACTATTTTTCAATCAATAAGTTAAACATCCTGAAATTGTTACTCCTGAAATGGGGTTAATAGGGACGGTGAAGGCACTATAGGGAAAAACCGTCAGGGCTGTCACACTTTGGTAAAATAGTAAGTACCTACCTAGGTACTAGGTACTTAGATAGGAATTATGATTAAAAAGGGAATTAAGGTAAGTAGTTCTATCAACGATTTATTAGTACTGTTGTACTCATTTAGTGCCTGTTCTATGAGTAGCTCGTCATATTTTTTATAATTTTTTTCTCGGCTCTGTTTGTATGTACGCGGCATTATCGGAAGTTAGGAATCTGAAAGGAAATAAGCTTAATGAAATTCTTATAATTGTAAAAATCCCCCGACACATTAAATCCTTTCTCCCATTACGAAAAAAAGCTGCGATGAATCTCCAATACGGCTGATGGTACCTAGGTACCTAACGCATCGAAATCGGTCCATCGACTTGGGAGCCACAATGGCACAGACATAAACACAAATAAATAAATGTTATGCCTATTTTGTGTTTGTGCTTCCAACTTTTAACACGTTAATTTTTACATCGGGGGCAATAAATTAAAAATGTTAATAATTACATCGGGAATAAGTGATTTAAATTACTTCATAAATCAAGTGACAACCCTGTCCCTATAGTCCCTTTACTGTCCCTTGACATACTGCATCGTCCCTATTTATTAAATATCCCGTCCCTATTGACCCCCCAGCCGTACCTAAAAACTCCCGAAGTGTACCGAATGACCTCTTGAAATGTAAAAAAATTACAAGTCTTATTAAAATATACTTTTATGAATAAAAAAGTATTTTAATTGTACTTATATTACTATATATAGATTCTTGAATAAACACGCTACTCGCAGATAGTTGTTTTGATACAAATTTTACCACAAAAACAATGTTACTCGATAAAGTTACAGGCACTTCAATAGCAGGTAATTCAAAGAAGCAACTTTGGAATGTTGTTTTGACAATTTTATTTCAACTTTTGTGCAAATAAGTGTTGCCAGTTCAAAAAGTAACTATTCTACCACACATTCTTGCCATTTTATAGGCTATGGTTAGAAGATTTTCAGAGTTATTACCACGATTATTTCAATCCCGATTTTTTCCTTATTCACCCCTCGATTCCTATTCACCCCGTTTGACGGTATAGATGTCCGCATCTACGACACTTATTCGTTGTATTTATAATACTTGTTCTCTTATACGATTTGTAAAACAAGGTAAATAAATGAAATTAAAAAAAAAATCGAATGTCAGTATGTGCGCATAGATAATCTAAAGCCAATGAAACAATAAAAAAAAAATGCCATTTTCGACATGTCTTTATATACGTAGGGACCGTCGATATGTCTGTATGTGTGTTTTTCTGTTATATTTAATAATTTAATATGTATGTATTTATGTATCTATTTTGGTATATTGTATTGTCTACCTTTTGTTTTTGCAACAGATAGCTTATCTGTATATTTGCACCAAGTGCAACCCCATTTAGTGTCCAGACTTTCACTATCCATTCCAGGTTGCCTGGAAGAGATCGCGAAATGCGATAAGGCCGCCAATTGTATGTTTTGTTAGTTTAAGGTTTATTTTATGTATTTTTCATTTGGTGTACAATAAAGTATATATAAATAAATAAAAATAAAAAATAATCAAAATTTAGGCACAGTACTGCAACCTCGCCTTAAAGTAGGTGATACATACTTGTAGCTGTGATCGTGTCATCATCCATTGGTGCGGTATCTTCGATAGGGTCAGTAGCGTGATGATCATCATCAGACTCTTTGGGTGTCACTTCTTCATCAAGCTCTTGTTTAATACTGAAGTTTTCTTCGTTATCTAAAATGAAAATTGTTTTGAGTCATTTTGAATTTCTAAGGAGTTGTCCTATTTGGCCAATAATAATCGTACGAATTAACGATGCGATTTCGTCGCACGACGAGATTCAACACATATATTTATTTATAGTGTCCTAATTGAAGCTCGCAAATCGTCGTGCGAGCACAGAACTCATTTTCATCGCGCGACGATATCTCATCGATAACAAGTAAGATCATTAGCCAATTTCGACGACGCCTTAGGGCAACGACACAGAGTCTACTAAGGAGTTTTAAGTTCGCAGTTTTTAGTAAATTGCTTGAGACTTAGTTTGGATATGGACCTTTTTTTTTTAGGGATGGGAAATCATCCAATGACTTCTCCCGCTCTGGGCGGAGCGAGAGGGAGTGGCAGACTTCTACTGCCGAAAACCCATCCATGTTCCTTCATTGCCCTTTGTGTTACGGAGCCACGGTATCTCTTTCGAATAGTCCCGCGACTCCGGCAGGCGTCGGCCCTTTCGGGCCCCTCCCAATGCTGACTCTCATTGAGGCGCGCGTGGAACACGAACGCGCCGTCGACACGGCCTGTCGTCATAAGACGGACGGACGGCGAGCTGCCCATAGCTCACCGTCCACAGGCCCGCGTGAATGTGGACCCTGGCTCAATAAAATTACAACAATAAATTTTTAAGCGCAAAAAATAATATTAAAAAAAAATACATAAAGTTTTGGTTAAAACACAAAATTAGTGTAACATTCAACATTCATATTGGGTAAAATCTAAACTTACAATAATTACAAAAATAGGCATGGGTTTCATTTGTTTGGTAACCAAAAAAAAATTATGGTCACCGAAAGTCTTGGAAAGCATACCATAAACATACCATCATGAATGTGCAACGCAGCACTAAGCAGCTTCTCCTCACACACCAGCACCTGTTGCTTGAAGGCGCATGCATCCCTCAGACGCACCACACATGTTGCGCAGATCACACGCTCCAACTCTTCGCCTTCCAAATGAGAAAGCTATTGAAAGAAAGTATCAAAAGTTCCATTAACTATCAATAGTCCGGGCCACATCACAACACTTTTTCAAGGAATCTAATTAAACTTAAAACTGGTTTAAAGGCGCAGATACCTCTCAATAGCTGATTTAAAATAAAATCACATATAAATGGCTTTTCGTAATTTAAAAAAAAAATGTATATGTTGACTATGTTGCATTACACTATTTTCTTAGTAATTTGATATATGAAAATTTACAAGAACTAAATTTAAAATATTTAATAATATTTTTTATTAGGGGAATTAGCTAGGAATCAATATAATTTTTGTCCCTAAATTGGAGATGGTGACTTCGATTTTTAAGATACAGCCCACTAATAGACAGACGGACGGACGGACAGCGAAGACAAATAAATATGTTTTGACATAGTTGTATACTGACTGATAGAATCACAAACAATACTTAAATCAACCAATTACTACGTTTTCAATAGGTAAAAATCTACTTTCTGCGGCAAAACGGCTTTGGCAGCCTTTAGCTAACATAACATTAGTTAAATAATGGATTTAAACTGACCACAAGTCCAAAACAATCAACAAACATATTAGCATAAACTTCTCGTTGACCAGACCACTCGTATTCCACATTCAATAATCGGCACTTCTTGACTGCGCCACAGCATCTACACTGACCAGGGTCCACGATAGGACCCTTGCGGTTATTCCTGCTCATTTTAATGGTCTAATCTGGTAGATATTGTATTAATTTAAACCTTTTCTCGATCTTCAAACAATACCCATCACGTTCCCATCACAGGTTCCCATCGATTTGTTTAACTTTTTGATTTGACCATTGACAGTGACATTGACTGTAAGGTTATGGAGGTTTGACACTGACGTTTGACACTGACGTATGTCAGTGAGGTTTGACGGTATGTTGTCTGACCACTTCTATCACATTGCGTTTAGTTACTTTTTCTCATTATCCATGGCCCGACTACATAACAAAGATAACTCTGGTTTGTGCTAGTTGGCCTTAGTTTTGCTTCAAACGACATGCGTTCCCATTGATTTGTTTGACTTGTAATTTGACAGTGACATTGACAGCAGGTTTGACGGTATGTTGTTTGACACATTGCGTTTAGTTGTTATTTCTCATTATCGATAGCCCGACTTCATAAAAATAAGAAAACTGTGGTTTGTGCTAGTTAGTGGGCCTTGCCTTCCTATGCACTAGCGGTTGAACCGCTGCGCGGCTGGCTGCTTTTCCAGTTTAATATGCAACAGCTAGTGATTGTAATCTGGATCCGCCCCCGCTGCTGACCGCTAGTGCGTACGTAGGCTTAGTTTGGTTTGCCATAGTTGTCGTCACACTTTTAAGACTGACTGGGCCAGTACCATCAAGTGTACAATCGCGATTGCAACAATATTATTTGGACGTAGATTAATCAATAATAATCAACTGTAGGGAAAGAACTAGAGGTGAGACGTATATACTGGAACAAGTTTCACAATAGGTATTTGGCTGGACTGGACGCGTAAAGATCTGTTCCGTGCGCACCACATAAACGCGTATCGAGTAGTTAGGCGTATGGCGTTTGACACTATATTCGCGTTCACACGTATTTCGGTTCGGCAATCGAAGTTTGCGCGTCGATTAATTTGTTTTGCGTTTTTTAAACCTAATGTCCATAGTTTCATACCGATAGAATCACTTTAACTTTGGTAAGCAGCGTTTAAGCTTTATCTTTTAAATATGCCAACTATTGATTGAAGTTCCTACCTACCTATATTTTTTTCTATGTTTCTATATATATTTCAATAAGATTTCATGTTAATATCATAAAATGTAGATACACCGCACCATCCAACATCACCGACCAACCACCATCCACACCACCACCACACACCACCAATCAAAAAACCATCATCCATAAACTAAAAATAGGTTCTCCATTACTCCGATTACCCACTCAAAATCTCGAAGTAACGAAGACTCGCTAAGGAAACATCAATAAACTTGAGATGCCTAAATACTCGTGGACTTAGTTTTTGTTATAATAAGTATTTCAGCGGACGCGTACTTCTAAGACTCAGAACGTGCATTACCTAGTACGTCTCACCTCTAAAACGGAAATGGCGTTGACATGCCATCTAGTGTTGCATTTTCGAAACTTTGATGTCAAGAACACTTGATGTTGACGCTGCTGTGCTGCCATGAATAGCAACTGCACGCTCCGTTTACGGGAACGTGCACGAAGTACTTAGACTGCCGTCTAAGAATCTAGCAATTCTGAATTCCGAATTTTAAGTAGAAGTAAATCTAGCTGGCCCCGCGGCTTCGCTCCCGTCAAATATTTTTTGCTTTTAAACCTTCCCTGTATTCTGGCGAAATAAACAAAAAAGAATTACCGAAATCGGCCCAGCCGTTCTCGAGTTTTTGCGAGACTAACGAACAGCAATTCATTTTTACATATAAAGATAAATCACGTGTAACGTTGTTTGTCCGCGATGGACTCTTAAACTACGTAAACAATTTTCATCAAATTTGCACACCGTGTGCAGTTTGAACCAACTTGAAAGATAGGGTACAGGTCGCGTCATGTAAAAAGAACGCTGGCGGTCAAGCTGCGCATTAGGCGATTTATCGATCTATTTGGTGGTATGAGGTGGGGCGCGGGGCGCGCCGTGTGATCGCCGGTGCGCTATTGGTTCGTCGTTCGTCAGTCGACCTTTGTTTCCCGCTCCGTGTCCACGTCACGTTCGTTCTCAAAATTTCATCGCGCACAAAAGTTTTATATAGAAAAGAGAGAAAAATTATAAATTACGTAAATTGTTTTATGAAGAGAGAGGCTGATAATAATGCAGTTGATAATTTAAAACAATGCTTGAAACGGACCGCAGAGGCAAAGGTTAAAAAGATTCGAAAATAAAATAGTAAAAATCATTTACTTAAGTTTTGGTAATTAGATTACATTCTACACTGAATCAAACATGTCTTTAATTCAATTTAATGATATTCCAGCATAATAATTTTTCAATTTACCTACCAATAACCAATATACGACGCCGCGAGCGAAAGTCTAGTTCAAAAAAAAAACAATAGCCCTAGTACTTTCGTGCGCGAGTGTACCCATGCGCAAACACACCCCCCCCCTACTTTCATGCAGCGTTCTTTTTATGTGACGCGACCTGTAGCTTACCTACATCTCAATTTATAGTCGCAATGTTTTTTAAGAGCTGAGCATTAATGGAAAATGTGACGCAGACAAAGTTGCGTGGGTCAGTTACTATATTATTTATATTATATGGATAGATAAACTTGACAATAGCAAATTTATACACTTGGCTATAGGTAGACTTTCAGTCGTGAATTTATGAGGTGGAAAAATAAATGCCGATAGAATAGTTCGCGATTAGGGTGCCTTCCGTTTGCACCTCCTCGCTCCGCGCGAGGGAGCGGAGAAACGGAGAAATATTAACCAATCATTATGTCAGTCAAAATGTCAGTGACTCACGTGGTGCGGAGATTTTATGCCATTCGTTTCGTTTCGTTTCGTTTTTTAAAAAAACTTTGCCCTACACTGGGAATTTCTCCTACATCGTGGGTGCGTTTACAAACATAGTCACATACACAAACAGCCAGACCCGGAACAACTATCTGTAGGCCATACAAATATTTGTTCCGTGTGGGAATCGAACCCACGATACGCGACGCAGCAGTCCGTCCGTGCCGTCATTGGTTAAAATTTCTGTTTCTTCGCTCCGCTGTAATGGACAGGCACCCTAAGGGTTCCTTCCGAACGAATCATAATTTTGCGCGTTATTTAAATCCGTATGCTTCTTAAAGGTCTTTCTGTTACATATAAGTAAATTACGATTTACCGTATTTTATCAAAATTCAAATTATATCAAATAGACCTACTTATTATGAAAGAAAATTATATATTTGAGAACCGAATAACAAGCCCTTTATTTTGAAAATATCGCATGGCACAGTTTTTAAAATTGTGCCACGAAAACAGGATTTTTAATCGTGATATATCTTATTTCTTAAAACCTGCTTGGTTAATGTTATCAAACCTGATCAAACCTATACCTATTCGAAGGCCGATTAGTGATTATCTGAGTGTTGTTTAGCGTAGGTTAGTACAACAATAGCGAATTTTATTAAGAGTGAGCAGAGGTCCACCAAGTTCGTGGTCACAGATCTATTATTATTATTCCTTTATTTCAGGCAACAGAGGCCTTAGTGTGAGTTTTTTCGACTCACGTTCGAACGCGTTCGATTGCGTTTAGTTATGGTGGTCTATAACAAAAAAAGTGGCTTAAAACAAAAAAAAAAAACAGAAAAAGTCATTCCTAGAGCTATATGAACTTAGAGCGTTGCATGAATGATTTTGATGATTATAGTTCTGTGTGTGTCATATGTCTTACAGCCGCGAATAATATTTTAATCAACATACAACCTAGCACTGGCCTGCAAATTGCAAAAAACGTAAAAAAAAATGAATTTCGCGGGCTGGTTGGAGCATTCACCTTAGTGTAGCTTTCTTCAACATCGTGCAGACAAGTTTCTCAGTACAAAAAATTACTAGGGCTAGACAGCATTTCGATCAGAGAGATTAAAGATGAGATACAGCCAGTGCCTTGCATAACAGTCTTCCAAATTGTTTATTCTAAGAGGGGTCAAGCAATGCCAGATATTGACCGTTTGTTTATCGTACCTATCTTAGCAATCTTACATAGCGACATAATTTTACTTATCGATATAAGTACACGTGAACGAAGTCACGGGCAACAGCTAGTTTCCCATATATAATAAGATTCTTTTGTAAGTACCATAGTCCACGGCTACCTACATACATTACAACATTTATCTAAACTAAATAGTATTATTACAAAGAAGTAGAATTGTATGTCTGTTAGCGTTGGTCGTAGCGTGATGTTATATTATAGCCTTGGTATGGCCATCCTCGATAAATAGGCTATCCAACAATAAAATATTTTTTTTAATTCGAACCAAGTAGTTCCTGAGATTAGCGCGTTCAATCAACCGAACAAACTCTTCAGTTTTATAATATACTAGCTGACCCACGCAACTTCGTCTGCGTGACTGCGTCACATTTTCCATTAATGCTCGGTTCCTTTTAGTCTTAGCGTGATGATATATAGCCTATAGCCTTCCTCGATAAATGGGCTATCTAATACTGAAAGAGTTTTTCAAATCGGACCAGTAGTTCCTGAGATTACCCCCTACATACAAACTTACAAACAAATGTTACCTCTTTATAATATTAGTATAGATTACCTCTTTATCATATTAGTATAGATATAGAAGTAAGTTATAGACTAGCTTTATAATTGACAACACGGTTGGCGCAGTGGTTGAGCGATTAGCGCCCTCCACACGTAAAGTTCAGACCGCGGGAAACAGCACGCGCCGTTCCATCCCTCGCTCCGAACTGTACGTGTAAATGTGCGGGTCTAACAGTCCGATCTGGGGGCCAATCGCGCTAATTTTAAAAGTTAAGGTCCGCTTGCAATTCGTTTCCAATTCAGTTTTGGTTATGATCTAGTTTCGATTCACCTGTAAGCGTTGTCAAAATATTACAAATATTTTCGTATTTTCGTTCAAAATCCAAACAACACAACGCGAACGATTGAGAAAAAGTCAAGAAAAAGTAGCACTGTTTCAACTTTTTGTTTGACAGCGGTAACGTTACAGTTGTGATGCAGTTGCGTTCCAAGTTTCTGTCAAACGTTTAGCGCAATACGGAATGTTTAAAAAAGTTGTGAAATGGCTACAGTTCAGTTGCGTTCCAGCCGAATTTTATTAGCGCGATTGCCCTCCTGGCATATCAACGTAAGCGAACATCTTACAGTTTTACGCGCGCATCACGTATAAAAGTAAATTACAAAAATGGCGGTTTGGAGCGTCGAAGCTATCACAGAGTTCATTCGTTTGTTCCGTGAACATCCGTGTCTCTGGAAGATAAGGAGTATAGTAACAGGAATATGAGAAACAAAGCATACGACGAGCTCGTTGAATTTTGCAAGTCAGTAGGTTTTGTTTCAGCTGACCGCTATTTCTTACTAACTACAAACTATACTAACTACGATTTAAAACTAACTACAAATCCAGCTAACGCGATGACCAAACCGATCGTCCATTTTTATTACTACTGCGTAAAAAACTTTTAAAAGTTGTAACGTTCCACGCGCCAGTCCAAACTGCAGTCCAAACGATTGAAAATCAATTTACACGCACAGTTCGGAACGTTTGTCTAGATTATGTAAGTTTCGTCGGCAATCCAAACCGTGAATGCATTTTTAATCGTAATTAGCACAACAGTTTGATCCGCAGTCCAAACTATACAGATCTAACTGCGGTTTGGAACACAGTCCAAGATGCGCGGTCCGAACTGTACGTGTGCAGGGCGCTATTGACTGCGCACCGCGCTATGTGTCGGGGTTCGATTCCCGCATGAAATAAATATTAATTTGTATAACCTACAGATATGTAGTTGTTCCGGCTCTGGCTTTTTTTGTATGTGTTGTATGTTTGTGAACGTACCCACGATACAGGAGAAATTCCTAGTGTGGGACAACGTTTTTTAACGACAAAAAAATAGTAGGTACAGTTTACATACATTGGCGCAATGCTTTGGCAAAAATGATGGAGGTATGGAAGCAAACAATTCATCTTATCGTTCGAGTGTGAGTGACCCACCCACAGGACGTATAGCGTTTTAAAGGACGTACTTATCTGATTACCTAAGTAGATTGTACGACTGAAACTAAGTAAGTATGTTGCAGAAATGATGACTTACAAGAGATAAAAAAACCGGCCAAGTGCAAGTCGTGATTGCACACGAAGGGTTCCGTATCATAAGACCATAACATTTATTTTTCCTTTTGAAGACGAAAAACATCCCGTCAGAAAAAAAAAAAACATGTAAAATGTTAACAATTTAAGACGAGACCATACGGCTCGCACTGTCAAAAATTTATCAGATCTCATGTAGAGCAAGTTAAGCCACATCTTTTGGCTATGGTGTAGAGTCTGCCCAAGTAACATTTTAAACTGTATAAAAGCTGTATTTATAGGTTATTTGTTTACTATAGGCTGTTAAACGTTGCTGTATAAAGACTGTATAGCAAGCTATACAACCCTTGTAACTCTGAAATGGGCCCCAAAATTATACAGCTTTAAGTGTAGATTTAGCTTTATTACAGCTGCATAATAGCTGTACTATTTGGCTGTCTAAGATACTATTTAGATACTTTTATACAGCTTCCATTCTCTAATTTTCTTTTTTATTCTTTTATGCAGACTCAGGCTTGTGAAAATCTTAATAGAAGAATAAATATATTATAATTGTGTTCGTGGTTGAATTCATTCTCCATTTCGTTTCTAAATTTACTATGTGCCAAGGCAGAGACCATATTTGTGAAGTTTATGTGAAACAATATATTTAATAACTAAGTGGTAAGTACTCTTTCCTGTTTATCGTTGTTGTTATGCTTGCGACTGATATTTTTATGTGAATATATATACTAGTTTTAAGCTCAAAACTCACGCCCCTTCGAAATAAGGAATATACATAATTTTTTTCTGTAACAACAAATATGTGATCAAATCTGAAAACAATTTTAAGAGTAACCCGGACTGTTCTATTGATAGTAAACGTAATTGTGTGTACTATACAGTTAAAATCCTTTGTAAATTTGTACTGAAATTTCAAAAACAAACAATAAAATATCTCGTAAAATTGGAAAGCAATTTATAGGTTATGCTAAAATGGTGTCCTTAGTTAATACAGCTCTTGCTCTTCTAGTACCCCTTAATGCAGCTTTTTGCATAACAGAGTCGTTATTTAAGAACGTATCTCAGCCTAAAGAGTAACATTGTCTGTACATTAGTATTTAAGTATTGTAGAAGCTGTCTTAAAGTCTTATTCATATTCATCAATACAGTTAATAATAGGGTTCAGTTGAAAATATAGAAAACCTAATTATGACCAAGGCCCGTAAGGCGGTGAGCAAGGAACCGGATTTTTTATCGAAAGTGTTCCAAATATTTTCGATAAAACAATCTGATTAAGGAATCAGATTGTTTTATCGAAAATATTTGGAACACTTAAAAACTAGAAAAATCATTAAAAACTAGAAAAAAGATAAAAATGCCAAAACAAGGGTTTATGGCATTTTTATCTTTTTTCTAGTTTTTAATGATTTTTTATAATATATAATATAACTATTAGGCTCTAAAAAAGTAGAAATACTAAAAATAAAAGTCTTTTTTTAAAACAAAGCGTATAGGAGTATAATAGAGTATGTTCGACAAGATTGTTTTTATATGATAAGTACCTACGATATATATGGATAAAACAAATGGATAATTTAACTCTCTTTAGAGCGTCGTCGTCGCTTACTTTGATAATAATTTATCTAAGCAAGCGACGACGCTCTTCGCCAATCCGCTTTGTTTTTTTCGATATTGAACATGTCATTTTCAAAGTCAAAGCAGCAAGTGGAAACCTATTTCAGTCAGCGTTCCAATCTTTTTTTGTTTAATTGCAGATGTATCAAAATAATAAAACACCAGGCTCGAGTTCATTCGGAGCAGAACCTGTTTCTGGGAAGTCTTCTAATGATCCTGTAATACAGAAAATCAATGAAGAAAGAAAAATAAGAGCAACATCTGTAAATACAATTGACAAGTTGTCTGTGAAATTCTTATCTATTGTTTGCATGAAGACCAAACTCAATTAAGAGACAAAATAAAAACAAATTATCAATTAAATAAACGAAATTTTATTTCTCACAAAGTTATAATCACGAAATTTTATTTCCCACGTATATCCACAACACCATGTTTGTGGGACGTGGGTTTTTGGATATCGTTTTTGGAACTCTTCTATATAGGAAGGCCGTCAAAATTTATAATTAAGCTCAATATATCCGGAATGTCCAACATATTATCGAAAAGAGTAATGAGCTGATGAAGGAGTCCATTGTGCCAATGTTCACAGTCTATTTCAATTGATTTTATGTTTACCTCAGTCGTTGTACGGAGTATTGTTCTTGGATTCTGGTTGGTTCATGTACTTAAATGGTGTACATAATAAAGAGTATTCTATTCTGGAAATCTTCCGTTTATTATTTTTTTAATGCACTTTGAGAAATATTCTTGTCAATGGCCCATTTTTTATATTATTGCGAAACAATAAATTTAGATTTGCTTCGTCTTCATCTAATGAACTTTCAGACTCAACAATTTCGCTATAATTGTCCATACTTTGCTCCATTATACCCAATTCTGCCTGTACAGAACCGCATGTTACTAACCCAACATACATATCTTCAGCACAGATATTTGCAATTTCATCATGATCCAACAATTTTGATTCTACGGAACACTCATAGCATGGTGGTGATACTAACTTGGAATTTGGCTGTCCGTGGGGGTTGGGAATAAGCTTTTTTAATTTTATTTTAATTCCGCCGGTTCTTTTTTGTTCTTTCCATGGTTTTATATCCATCTTAATTCTTGTTCACTTAACAAATTGGCAAAAGATTTAAATTATAACTCCGTTTTGTTATTATTTGTATCCAATAAATAGACAGATTTTAAGCTATATTAGTTTCAAAATAATCGATAAGCTGGATAATTGTGTATGCCAACACTTAAGTAATAACTTTAATCTTCTAAAACACGAAAAACTGTATAAAGGGAAAAATGTACGCCAATCGCATAAGGCTTTAAAAAGGAGTAAATCTAAACTCTTCTACATGAGATAGAATTGTATTACACTATTATAAAGGGATTTGCTTGCTAAGAGTATCCTAGATTTCCGATGTACAGCTATTATCAAGCTTAACTTGAAAGCTGAACAAATGAGTAATTTTACACCAATATTCGGGCTATAACAATATTTAATGCTCTTGTACAGAAATAGGTTATACAAAAGTATAATTTGAGAGCAACATACAGTTATTGTCGTATAAAGTTGCTGAACGCAGTTTTTTACGCCGCGGTCTGTATTTTAGCGTTTTCCAATGCTATTTAAAAGCTAAAGGTAAAAATTTAGGCTCAATACAGCCGTTAATCAGCTATACTGTATACAGTTGTACAGTTATACTTTAGTACAGTCCTAAACATATTTTTACACTCTTCTACATCATTTATTAAGCTTATAGCTGGTAATGCGCTGGTATCTATAATATTTTTCCGCTTAAATGTTACTTGGGTGGTAGTCTAGTAGAGAAAAGTAAGGGCTTGTAGAGTTAGGGTGTGTATAGTTAAAAGCTCCGAGGGATTCGTGGAGCGTCAATTGGAGTTACAGATTGGATTTAGTGTGAGTGCGGCGAGCTTGTCTCAAAATTACAGTTTTGAGCCGTTTGGGGTCTAAACGCTTGGGTCATGGGGTCCGAGTGCGCGTCTCCTTTTTAAGGTCATTTATCTCGTCGACTAATCGACTCTTTGCGTGACCAGAGTGGCTCGTGCTTTGCTCAACGAATTAGCATTGCCAAGCCCTGAGCACCTTTCCGGATAATAGCGATGCGGAGGAATTCTTCGACGCCTAAGCGTATCTTGTTTTTGTATACCTATTCATATGTTAGTTAGGCTTAGTAGTTTTTCTGTTTTTAATAATACCGTATGTTTACAAATAAAACATTTTCATTTATCGTAGAGGGAAGTAGTAAGCAGAAAATTATTTTAAAACATCCTAAACAGCACGTTTGATAAAAAAAAAAACTTTTTTACAAAAAAATATAACCGACTTCCAGAACCACTACAAACTACAAAATAACCTTAATTTGCAGCAATTGAATAAGCAAAAATGCTCATAAAATAAAAACTACTGAGCCAAAATGAATTAAATTTTTACGAGACCAAATGGCAAATATCGAACCAAAAATAATCACACAAATCGGATCAGAAACCTCTGTGTAATCAGTGTAGGTACTTACATAAAACGAAAAAAAAACTTGCCGAATTGAGAACCTCCTCCTTTTTTTTGGAAATCGGTTAAAAATCACAATAGTTTTAATTATAGGCACTATGTTTTGCTACCAATTGAGTAATTTCAACTGCTTTATAACTTCATAGCTAAAAGTCTTGATTACCTAGCTAGCATACAGGACCATAAGACAAACTTTCATATGTACAAATTACTTGAACTACAGATAAAACACCTCTTAGAACTTGGCGCGCTTTTTATACGATTTTTTTATCGTGGAATCCTGGTACAAGTAGTAATTTCGGAATCCATAATCGGACCTAGTAAAAAAGAATCAGTTTTCATATAAACATTTGCGGCGATGATCGTCCGCGGAATGTGTATTACATAGTATTTTTAATTTATTTTATAATGAGTCCTAAATATTTAATTATTGTTCTCAATGTGCTTGTTTTCAATTTGTTTTCATCTAACTGTGATTTTGACGTGGAGGAAGGTACGTAGAATAAGAGGCTTTTCGTAGTCCAGAGAAGGCCGAATTTTTAATACTGGCTACACCCCTCGGCTTAGCAAGGGTGCGTTTTTTTTCGAAAATCTTCTTTCATATTTAAAACTCGCCCCGGAAAACTAACGAGCAACTTCAATTGAGTAAAAAAAAAATTTAGAAGAAGATTTTGTACGTACTTAAGATGAGCGCTTTCACATTTTTTCTTGAATTTTAGCGTTTTATTCGAATGTTGGTGTGTGATTTTGCTTTAGATATAGCCTTAAAAAAAAATATGCCTAAGTCAGTTTTGTCAAAGCGCTCTTACAAAATCGAATAGCTCAGGAATTACTAAAGTTGAATACCGTCACAAGATTATATTGATTTTCGACAATTATTTAAAAATATTTACTTTACTTTTAATTAGACCAATTTTTTTTTCAAGCAATATAGTAATGCCACCAATTATTAAATATTTTTTAATTGAATTTTGATTATAATTTCATAGATAAAAATTATAGTTTCGTACGGAAAATTGTCAATAACTCTCAGTTTTACAGAATTATTTTTGGTGTATTACTGTATGAATCGTAATAAATTGATTTGAACATTCCAAAGTAGAAGATACAGTTGTACCGTGGACATTTTTATAAATGATTAAATTATAATATCTTCGGTGTACCAAGGTATCAAAAGATACCCTAAAGCAACGTTTTGTGAAACATCCTTTGCGGAGTCAAGGATTTTACTGATGTACGTGAACAAATTGAAATATTTATTTAGAACACTCCCAAGATAAATGATCAAACTATCTTAGGCATATTTTTTTTTTTTTTTTAAGGCTATATCTAAAGCAAAATCACACATCAAAATTCGAATAAAACGCTAAAATTCAAGAAAAAATGTGAAAGCCCTCTTAATGAATAAATACCTTCTTATAAAGAAGTATCTAAACTTGGTTTACCTATATGAAAGTTATTAACTAAACTTAGGCTGCAGCTACGCTTCCCGTGACGCTAGTATAAGGGCAGGGTGTAACTATAATACCACCGTATCAAAGGTACGGGCCCCCTGACTACAAGGGCTCCCTAGTGCGCAAAGCTATACATCTCTTTCGTGGCTTCCCGAGCTACAGTTTTGAGCCAGTAGGATCTATTTTGGTTAAAAAACAATACTTACCCTAAAAACGGGCCCCCAAAAATATTTGATACTGGGCCCCTTTGAGCTTAGCTACGCTACTGATTAGGTACACTGTGCTTTGACCTGCCTCAACGGAACTTCGTTTTTGGCGATAAAGGAACTTAGTTATACATTCATGGAGCAGTCGATTTTTAGGGTTCCGTACTCAAAGAGTAAAACGGGAATTCTAAGACTCCGCTGTTCGTCCGTCTGTCTGTCTGTCTTTCAAACAGAAATTTTCACAGATTTCTGTTGCCGCTATTATAACAACAAATACTATAAAACAGAATAAAATATATATTTAAGGGGGCTCCCGTACAACAAACGTGTTTTTTTGTCGTTTTTATAGACATTGGTACGGAAACTTTCGAGCGCGAGTTCGACTCGCACTTGGCCGGTTTCAGTGTTGATTCTTCTTATAAAAGTTGTTGTATTGTTTGTCTGCGCGGCGCTCAGTGGCCGGAAATTCGAGCTCATAGAAACTTAATGTCAGGGATATAAAAAAAAATTGGAACCGGCAGGTATGCCAGATAAGTTCCAATTTTTTTTCCTCTTATGTCATAATAACGTATGGATGGTAGTAGTCGCTACACATCATTATTATCTGCCTAGCCTTTTCCCAACTATATCGGGGTCGGCTTCCGGCGAATATCAGTATTTAGTAGTAGTAGTAGGCTGCACGAGTGAGAAAAAAGAAGTTTCTGTAGTATGGAGCTCGAATTTCCGGCCACTGTGCGGCGGCGGTTCGAATCCGGAACGCGGTTCGCCATTCGGTGTCCCTTGCTGTACGGCAGTGCGATTCTGTAAACATTTCGAAGTGAAGGCGTGGGTGAAGTGAGCTTTCAAACCATATAAAAACAAGGTGAAATTAGAGCTTACTTGTCGTTCACTCCAACTAAGTGAACACGGTGAGATGTCGACAGAACAGACCGGCTATACTTCAGAGGGCCTAGCACGAATATTTTGACGTATAGTAACGTTAACGTTAGTGAATTTTGAATGTGAAAAGCTACAACCCCATATTATTTTGGTTTAATATTACGGGACATACACAATTTATATAATCCAAAAATATGAATTTTGTTTCTAATTCAAATAAATACTACTAGCTGACCCGCGCAACTTCGTCTGCGTCACATTTTCCAGCCTATAGCCTTCCTCGATAAATGGGCTATCTAACACTGAAAGAATTATTCAAATCGGACCAGTAGTTCCTGAGATTAGCGCGTTCAACCAAACAAACAAACAAACTCTTCTGCTTTATAATATTAAGTATAGATACTTACATCACAGGATCGCAGTGCTATGATAGGCGAGGCAAGAACGGGACCTGTGTCAATGCATGCCAGTGTCTGTCCGTGATCGGAGATGTCAAGAAGAGGGAGTATCCTCAGGTCAGTCATTATATTCTCTGTCACTTTTATGGTTAAAGGCCCGGCAATCAACGGAACCCTTTTAGTAATTAAGCCTCCACTGTTTGTCCGTATATATATCTGTATCTCAAGAACCATATTTGGTAGACAGTCGATATTTTCGCAAATAGGCTAGATTTCATCATCCACAAATTGCAAAACTATTTAGTCCGTCAGTTAGAGTATTGAAAAAAAAAAAAACACGTATTTTTTGTTTTTGTAAATCAATGAATATTGACAAAGATCAAAACTCCCGGTGAGGGCATCCTGACTGCAGGACACTGCATCTCTACTGTCGTGCAGTAAGTTGGCAAGAGTTTAATTTTTAGTGTACGTGCGTATGCCTGCGACTTCGCCCGCTTTACAAATAACTAGCTGACCCACGCAACTTCGTCTGCGTCACATTTTCCATTAATGCTCGGCTCCTTTTAGTCTTAGCGTGATGATATGTAGCCTATATCCTTCCTCGATAAATGGGCTATCTAACACTGAAAGAATTTTTCAAATCGGACCAGGAGTTCCTGAGATTACCCCCTACACACAAACTTACAAACAAATCTTACCTCTTTATAATATTAACTAGCTTCTGCCAGCGGCTTCGCCCGCATGATCCCTAGGGAACATGTTCCCGGGACTAAAAGTAGCTTATGTGCTATTCCAGACTATAATCTATCTTTGTTCTAAATTTCATTAAGATCCGTTAAGCCGTTCTGGCGTGATTGAGTAACAAACAACAAAACTTTCACATTTTCATTTTTTTTTTCATTTTTTCTATTGATTGTAGCGTGTTGAAAAGTATACTATAACCAGCTCAGGAATATGAAAAATAATTGTACCAAGTTTCGTTAAAATCCGTCGAGTAGTTTTTGTTTCTATAACGGTTATACAGACAGACAGACAAAAATTTTACTGATTGCATTTTTGGCATCAGTATCGATCCCTAATCACCCCCTGATAGTTATTTTGGAAATATATTTCATGTACAGAATTGACCTCTCTACAGATTTATTATAAGTATATAGATAGAAGATAATAGTAGACTAGCTGCACGTCTCGACTTCGTACCCTTTATTTTAACGGGATAAAATATAGCCTATGTTCATACGGACAGTCCATTAAAAATTCGGTGCCTTATGATACCTTTTGGTGGTCTTTGGAAGGGCTCCTGCAAGGTGGATTGATAACGAAAGCTCTAGAACAAAGCGCCAGTCTATCAACGAATGTGATTGTAAAAGTGTAAAGATAATAATGTAAGGGAGTAGTTTTTCCTCGCTACTTCGTACGCGCCTTTTTTCTGTTTTTACCCGTTCCCGTAGGAATTTCGGGAAATCCTGTCTTAGTGCTCCCCTCCCCAAAGAACTTACATGCTTTCTTCGACCTGGGGCCCGAGTCTGCTATTTTTATAAATTTGTCATTCCGACACGATCCCATTGTCATGCCATTGTCATTTTGCTAAAAGTTCGTAATCTGCAAAATTCATAATCGCACGGTCACTGGCACGTCATTGGCCGGTCACTGGGATGTCAATGGTCTCGTAATAGAATTGCGGTAGGAATGCCGTATTGCCATTATTATAAAACCGAGCTAAATTTGAGCATTTGTTTATACCAGATTTTATTTATATTTACATATTATTTATTTGTGTTCTATGCAATCTGAAGTAGTGAGAAGTTCGTAAATACTAAATCTGTCATTATGTACGAGATTACCGTTCATATGGCTTTCTTTCAATGGCGTGTCAGTGGTTGATCATTGGAATGTCATAATGACGCCATTATGATGCCATTATGTTAGTAGATTACCAAACTTGTCAAAATCAACCATTTTGAAATCAGTGATCGACCATTCTGACACTATTGTATTAGCAGACTCGGGCCCCTGGAGTTTCGGCTGTGCGTTGTCTGTCAGTCACGCTCACTCACTCAGTAATGATAGTTTTATAAAAAAAAATTTATTGATTGCCCAGAGTGCCAATTTTACCTACTCATTTTCACATTCGCATTTGAATCGCAAACTGTCAAAAATGTATGAAAATTAAGGCTTTTTTTGCATTTTGCGAATGACATGCGAATGCGAAAGTTGTAAAATTAGTAGAATTTGCCCTCAAAGGAAACAATGACATTTACGCAAATTGTAAAAGTTCCAGTAGGTAAGTATCTAATAATATACTAAGGGCCAGTTTCACCGGTTTCACTATAATACTATAGAATACTCAAATACTTAATAAATCTGCCAGATATCGCTATCCGACACCTGTGAAACCAAAAGTTTTAGTTCATCTGCCAGATAAGTTCCTAATAGGCTAACCGACACTTTATCCGTAACCGGTGAAACTGGCCCTAAATATAGTGTTACAAGCGCGGAAGTAATGTAGAGTGAATAATACCTCCTCTAAATGACATAACTCGTGATTAAAAGAACCAAGTATATTTTTATTGGAATGCGAATACATGGTAGTAAATTAGATAATATTGACTGTTATCTAAGTATCCTTTTACAAAAAAGGTGTCAAATTGAAATGTTACAATAAAATAACAATAAAATATAATTGTAATTGCTGGATAGTAATATGTAATACGATGCTTCGATACAATAATTTATTGATATTTGAAAAATATTTAGGTAAACTTGTTTTAAAAATTATGTATTTGAATTTAAAATTAGAAGTTAAACTGATGTTATCATACATAGTTAAAAGCGGGCCGTTCGATAAAATGTATCGAAAGGTAAAAATCACTCTCCATTTCACTTTAGCTCTTTTTAACCGACTTCCCAAAAAAGAGGAGGTTCTCAATTCGGTTGTATTTTTTTTTAATGTTTGTTACCTCATAACTCCGTCAATTATGAACAGACATGAATTTTTTTTATCTGAAAGGATATACTTGCAGATTGGTCCCATTTATATTTTATCAAAATCGGTTACGAAGTTTGGATTTTAAATCGAAAAAAAGCCATCATCCTAGTAAACGAATTCCAGCTATTTGCTGGAATTCGTTTACTAGGATGATGGCTTTTTGTCATACAAGTAACCGAAATTGCGTATTTTACTTTTCTGCGATTTTGCTGTGGTGTTGTTAAGTGTGGGGTAGTGGGGTACCACTAAAAAGTGAAAAATAAAACACTTTTTACTACTTTTTACTGTTTTCGGTGTTTTTGTTAGTTTCTGCGTATTTTGACACCGACTTCCGAAATTAAAGTTATTTTTTACTTTGCAGTGTTTATTTTTTATTTGGAAGTCGGATAATATTTTTTTGTAAAAAGTTTTTCAAAGAAGTTCTTCACTTGCGTACCTACGCGTTTCAATTTGCAGTCAACTCGGTTGATCAATTTCAGAAGGTACCTACCTACTATGAAGAGGTAAATGGAGCAAGGTGTAACGTCCCGCAAACCAAGGAAGAGTTCTCCGACAAGACTTGGTGGGCAACTGCTCCATGATTGATGTAGGGTGGTTGTATATAAGTTCCCATTAAATATCTATGCATAGCTAGGCAATTTTCAGAAATCATTCAGATCACCTTAATAAGAACAATGTGAAGAAAATGCACAAAAATTTTTGGCGCTTTATTATTTTAAGTCAAAATAAAATCACTTCAATCAGTGTTCTTTGACCTTTGACTTTGAATTTGGACAGTGCGATGCAGGATTCGTATGGTGTCAGCTGTTTTCGTAGTATTGTTAATTAATCAGTAGTGATATAGATGACGTTACTTAAGGTGGAAGCTCCAGGGTAGCCCGCGAAATTCAAATATTTTTAGGTTTTTTGCAATTTGCCGGTCAGTGTGAAGCTGTATGTTGAACAAAATACAGTTCGCGATCGTAAAGAGCATCTACCTAAAGGATTATAACCATTTGAATCATCAATATAACCCTCTAAGTTTATAGAACTCGATTGAATGTTATTTCGTGAAAATGGAATTCAATCGAGTTGTATAATCTTAGAAGGTTATATTGATACTTAAAATGGGTATAATTCTTTAGATAAATATGCGTTACGGCCGCGAATTGTATATTGTTTAACAGACAGCTTCACACTGACCGGCAAATTGCAAAAAACATAAAAATATTTGAATTTCGCGGGCTACCCTGGCGCTTCCACCTTAAGAGAACTTAAGTAAAAGTGACGATAAACACTACATAAACTCCCGGTCGATTCTGTTGACTTCTCACCGTGATCACTTAGGACCTTAGGTGGAGTGAACAAGTGAGCTGTCATGTCATCTTGTTTGTATGATTTGACAGCTCACTTGTCGCTCACTTTTTTATATTTGAGATTGGTTTGCTCTTGACTCTAGTCTTGGTCAGAGATGAGAGGCAAAGTCTACGATGGAGCGAGCTTACCCAGAAGGAGCCTGTTCACTCTAACTTTGTTCAGTTCGACATGTTTAAAGAATCACACTGTTATTTCTTTCAGAGGTATGGTCCGTTTTGTGGCGATGGGTATCCTGAAGCGCACGGACCCTCCGGAGCGGTGGCACCGGTACCACGTGGCTCGTATAGTGCCACACCCGGAGTATCACGCGCCCTCAAAGTACCATGACATAGCTCTGCTTGAAACTCACACTAGGTAACACTTTATTATTTTTCACACTAGCTGACCCGCGCATCTCCGTCTGCGCCACATTTTCCATTAATGCTATAGCCTTCCTCGACAAATGGGCTATCTAACACTGAAAGAATTTTTCAAATTGGTCCAGTAGTTTCGGAGCTGATTCATTTCAAACAAACAAACAAATATTTCCTCTTTATAATATTAGTGTAGATTTGCTTTTGAAAACTGTCAATATTACTACTATTGCAAACCTCCATTGAAAAGCGAACCTTCAACCGGACGGCTGTTGTGTCCGGTGGGGCAACTATGCGATAGTTCATATTCGGGCTAATGTAATATATATTATGTTCAAATCGCACGGAAAATTCTGATGTCGCGATGCAGAATTTCGTAAGTGATTCGCTGCTGGCGGGATAGATGGCGTTGCAGTATAACCTGCTATTAATCCCGGGAGCTGCCACTATATTCCTTGGGATAATTACCAAAATTCACGCAGGCCGAGCCACTAGCCAAAGCAAGTATGGTTTTGAAGTTTTTTTTTTAGTATAGTAGCAATTTCTGAACTGCAACAAAAATAACAGCCATTTATCCAATAAGCAGCGAACTACCACTACTACGTCCTTTATCGCGGTATCGGAGTTTACAACATAGACAACAGTCCCAATATCAAATATCGATCAGTTTCCCGCAAGGCACAACAATCGTCTTTTCAATGGAAGTTTACGGGACCTTACTCTCTGTTACGCATACCCTGTAGGTATATGTATAGTTACGAATCCCTCATCCATCTTTCCAGGGTGACATTCAACTTGCACGTCTACCCAGCGTGTCTGAACATCGACGACCAGTTCCTGGGAGTGGTGACTGCTACAGGATGGGGAGCTCTAGGTCATAACATGCAGTTAGCTGATACTCTTCAAGCTGTGAGTTCATAATTATTTTACTGCTATTTTTTGTTTTTTTTTTATATTTGAGATGGGTTAGCTCTAGATTGAGTAGCTCGTGGCTATATCATAAAAAGCCGCAATAGTCGATCTTCAAGGTTAAGCAACGCTTGCCAAGGTTGGTCTGTGGATGGGTGACCATTTTAACAAACCAAATTTCCTCCGTGCCTCGGTAAGCACGTTACGCCGTTGGTCCTGCTCCATAGGACAGTCTAAGGTGTAGTAAACAAAGTCAAACTTATTGATAATGTTTGTATTAATATATTTAGTATATCTATAGATGTCTCTAATGACTTTTATATTTAATTTAACTCACACACTGATTTATTGTTCTTTATTTGATAAATCAATAGTACCAACATTTTTAAATAAATGTGTGTTTGCATTGTATAGACTCAAGTACCCTGGCGGTTGGGAGTGTCATGCTCACTCAAAAGCCTCTATGTGGCTCCATTCAAAATGGTTGAGACGAATGGGCCTGGCGCATGTCATGGCGCCGTCGGTTGGGACTGGTCATTTCTCAGCTGCCATGGTTTATTTTAATTTATTTTAATTATTTCTTTGAATTGTTGTTTTTTAGTTCGAATGTTTTTATCATGCTCGTCACATCGTTCTCACATGTATGTATAATTTCAACACGATGTCAAGAAAACTTTGTAACAATTTATTATTTTTAAAATAGTGTCCGTGGAGTTTCTTGCACGTTCTTCTCCATAGAGATCTACGCTTTGGAACGTGCAAATAGCTTCATCTTTTTGGACCGACCGACCTTGACAATTCAAAAGTGCCTGTAAATGGTTTAATTGAAATAAATGTTTGAGTTTGAGGTCCCGACTGTCATGTGTACCTAGATCTTTGACAGTCGCGCATAGTCAGAAGCCAGTTAATCTGACTCCAGTATTTCCATGAAGTACCGTGTTTACCCAGTTAATGGGTTGTGGTTGTGGAGGTCTGGTAAGCAGCTGCTCCACGTAAAATACTGGTTCAGCTGAATCCCATTTGACTGGAAGCCGACCCCAATATAGTTGGGAAAAGGCTAGGCAGATGATGATGAGAGAGCTTTTGGAACTTAACAACAGTGTAGCTCTCTTACCGAGAAATCTTAATTCTACCAAGTATTAGAAGAAGTATTTCTGGAAGTACTGATTCGAGAAAATTCCACCATCATACCGACTTCATCCTCATCGACAGTCCCACTGCTGATACTATTGACAGTTATCATTACAATTACAATCAAACTCAAACTCAAGCATTTATTTCAATTAGATCATTTACAGGCATTTTTGAATTGTCAAGGTCGGTCGGTCCAAAAAAAAGAGGATGAGGCTATTTGCACGTTCCAAAGCGTAGATCTGTATGGAGAAGTACGTGCAAGAAGGTCCTACCAGACCTCCACAACCCATAAACTGGGTAACACGGTACTCCTTGGCAAGACTGGTGTTCGATTTTCTGGCTTCTGACTATACGTAACGACTGCCAAAGATCTCCAAATGACAGCCGAGACCAACAGCTTAACGTGCTTTCCAAGGTACGGAGGAAACTCGTATGTCAAGATGGTCAGCCATCTACATACCAACCTCGGCAAGCGTTGCTTAACCTTCCAAAAGTCTATAGCCCGGAAACTTCCAGATATGCGAAGAAAGCAAAGCCGCGGGAAAAAGCTAGTTTGGGGCTCTAGACATAGTGGGTTTTTTGTTAGTAAGAGTCTGATGCTCCCTCTCCCATCCCACTCAGAACAGGAGGAGTCATTTGATGACATTCCATCCCAAAATGTCGTATTTAATCTCTTAAATTTTTATTGCAGGTATCTCTCCAGTCATTCTGCGAGGAGTCGTGCGCAGTCCACTATCCTCCGCACAGACACCTGCTGCGAGGCTTCAATGGTACTATCCAGATGTGCTACGGAGACGCAGTGGAGGGCAGGGACACTTGTGAGGTGACTGTGGTTAAGATAGCCTTTATTTGCTCTTGTATCCAGCCTTCTGGTATATTTTAGTTACCAATACTAATTAGGCGACACTTAAAAAGTGCGCAATGTGGTTCAGTAAGGAGTAGGTAAACGATCAATCCTGATCTAGCATGCTTATCAGAATGTGATTATATAGTACCCAGTGGCGTAGTTAGCCCCAAAGGGGCCATGAATGAAACATTTTTAGAGGGCCCGTTTTATAGCTTTGCGTTGACACGTCGGGCCCTTATTGTCCGGGGGCCCCGTATTCTTGATGCGGCTGATATGCGGCGGTAGCTTCGCGCGCCCCTGTGAGTACCTCTGTCTAGTCTATTTCTACCTGCTTTTTTAGGGTTCCTTACCCAAATGGCAAAAAAACGGAACCCTTATAGATTCGTCGTGTTTGTCTTTCTGTATGTCCGTCCGAATGTCACAGCCGCTTTTTTCAGAAACTATAAGAACTATGCTGTTGAAACTTGGTAAGTAGATGTATTCTGTGAACCGCATTAAGATTTTCAAACATAAACGTGGTAAAATGTGTGTCCCCCCTTAACTTCTAAAATAAGAGAATGATAAAACTAAAGAAAATATATGATGTACACTACCATGTAAACTTCCACCGAAAATTGGTTTGAACGAGATCTAGTAAGTAGTTTTTTTTTAATACGTCATAAATCGTAAACCGCAACTTTTGCTTATATTTACCTACAGGTTTGTACGGAACCCTCGGTGCGCGAGTCTGACTCGCACTTGGCCGCCGGTTTATGGAAAGCGATGATCTGTTCGACGATTGAACACGCTTGCCTAGAAGTAACCTGAGGCTGTAGTAATAAATTAGGTTCTACGAGTGACCATCAGGTGGCACTATAACTAAATTCCCATACTAAATTCGAACGCGCTCGCAATCGAACGCGTTCGAATGTGAGTCGTAAAAACTCACACTAAGGCCTCTGTTCACTCTCCGTCAGACTTTCTGGTTCAATTATCCCTACATGGATACCAGGTGATAATCGGGAACAAAATTATTGCCCTTACTTCAATTCGCTCTTACGGCTGCGATGAGGAGTTGGTCGTCACTTATCTACTATAAAATAATTGGAAAAGTCTGTCTCTATAATTCTCACTCACCACCCGGTGGTAACTAAGAATTATATTCCACACTACCTAGCTGACCCGCGCAACTTCGTCTGCGTCACATTTTCCATTATTGCTCCGCCCCTTTTTGTATTACCGTGATGATATATATAGATAGCCTACCTTCCTGGATAAATGGGCTATCTAACACTGAAAGAATTTTTCAAATCGGACCAGTAGTTCCTGAGATTAGCGCGTTCAACCAAAAAAACAAACTCTTCTGCTTTATAATATTACTAGCTGACCCGTGCCCACTTCGTTGGGCGGTAAACATTTTAACTTCTGATGAAATGATGAGTGTGGTTCGGTTAGTACTGAGTGCTATGATTTATTTCCTGACTGCCAAAAGGAGGGTTTTGTTTTTATTGCATATGTATGTAACTAGGCTAGCGAGCCGCTGCGAGCGCTCAGCGCTAGACTCCCTATCCCTTGTTGCAGAGACATGCTGCTTTAAATCACTGAGACGCTGTGCACGTTCAGCGCTAGATTCCCGAGCACGGACCTGCGATGTTCTCCAGCTTTGGTTAGCAAGCCGTGAACGCTCGGAGCTAGATTTCCCAGCTCGTGCTTGCGAAATATTTTCTCTATTCCTCGAGAGGCGCAGATGATTATCAAGAGCAGACTCTGCCGTACGGCGTACTCGAGCTGCTCTTGTCTCATGTCTGGGATGTCTGACGGGAAAGTTGAGATTTCCTTTTAGGCATGATAAACAATCGCTGAAACTGTCCGATATCCCAAAAACAGAAAGATCACATCGAAGAATGAGAACGAAGTAATATTGTAATTTTTGTGTTTTGGGAAACCGAGCAACCAAAACAATAGACCAACAACATTCAACCAACATTCAACCAACTACGTACAACTCACGTACCTAACGACAAAAGATAATAACTGGAGAGGGTCATTAATCCGCGGAAAATCTTAACACCACGATTCAGAAAAATTACATTGCACAAAGCATGTTCTAATGCGGTTCGTGAATGGACGGCGCGGGCGGCGTTTTGCGATTTAGTAATTTTATATTATCTTCGAAACTATTCAACCAATTGACATACTGTTTTGGGCAAATCGTATCTCTATGATGTTCTTGTGATCATTATAACATTTTTTTCGATAAGGATTAATATTTTGTTGTTTAAAAAATCGTTCAAAGATAAGTACATCGAAAAATACTTTTTTTAACACATAAAAGCTACTCTAACTGCTAAAATATAAAAGATAGAAATATGGTGCCGCGGACTTTTTTGCAGAACTATTCAAAGCGGACCAGGTTGCCATACATTGTTTTCAATTATATACAACTGTTAAGGCAGCGCACGCAAATAACTCTGTTGTAAGAGCTATTTTTTTCCACCTGGATAGACAAAAATTGAGATAGTTCGGCTAATATGCATGATATCTTTATAATTTATAGCCTATTCCTCAATAAATGGGCTATCTAACACTGAAAGAATTTTTCAAATCGGACCAGTAGTTCCTGAGATTACCCCCTACATACAAACTTACAAACTTACAAACAATTTTACCTCTTTATAATATTAGTATAGATAAGTATAGATTACCACCCGGTGGCAATCCATGTGGTGGCGACTGGGAATACTCGCTCAGGTTGAAGCTATTAGGATACACAGACTCCAGGGGCTTACTCTAAAGCTGTTCCTTAGAGTCTTCCTTACAAAATATGAGAACCATTTAACAGCTCCAATACTTTTCAACCCACAGGGCGACAGCGGTGGACCTCTCCAAGCCAAGCCGTACCTCTCAAAATGCTTGTATACGGTGATAGGAGTGACTTCCTACGGACGCAACTGTGGCTACAACGGCCAGCCTGGCATATACACGCGGGTCAAGTTCTATGTGCCTTGGATTGAGAGTGTGGTGTGGCCCTGAAGGAGAGGCGAAGATTTGCGGGAATAATTTGTTTCGAAGATGAAACCGTGGTGATTTGAATATGAGTTATTTTCTGTCCGATGTACCTGTAGTCTTAAGCTCTACTAGAAAGGTTGAAGCAGTTTTAAACGTCCCACAACACAACGCGAATCACAACGTATTTTGATATAAGTGGGTAAGACTATCTAAACCTTAGTAAGCTCATCAAACCCTTTGTCCATTATACATGACGGACCTGAAGACTATTTTTAGGTTATTATATATAAACCTATTATTATTAGATATAGAACGTAACGTATTTGTAATGTGAACCTGCCATTACTGTGATGATTCTGTAATTTTATTTTTAGAATTAAAATTCGTAAATTGAGGCATTTATTTTATTTTATATGGCAATAGACTGCAGTCATTTCCATCTACCCTCTTTTTGCCTATCCATTACATTACTCTGGTCTCCTATAATATATTCCTCCTTTTTTCTACAAACGATTTCAGCCTTTTTGGTTTTCTCATAAGCAACAAGGGATGTTCCGAACTTCCGACTTTTTTCATCATGAACTTCCAAAGGTGTCAACCAGATATCTTAGACCAAGTAATATTATCTTCCGTCTCATTCCCACTAAACGATATCACTATAAGTAGGATGCCACTGTTTCATATGTTTATCAAAATCATTCTTACCCTGAAACCCTGCGCCGCAATCCGTACAGTTATACCTAAAAACCGTTTCATGCGATCTCATGTGTTTATTTAACGATCTTTTATGCATGTAAGCATTCTTACACACAGGACATATGAAATTTCTTTCCCCGGTATGTCCACGCATGTGTTGTTTCAGTCTCGACTCTACTCCAAAGCATTTAGAGCACACTTCGCATTTGAATTTCTCGGAATGGAATCTTGTTATGTGTTCGGTCACCGCTCTTCGGGTTGTGAAATTATTCTTGCAAATGTGACAAGGAAAAGTGTTTGCAATTCCATGGGCCTTCTTTAAGTGCAGTATTTTGGCGTAATGTTCTTTAAACGTTTGGGGACATTTGGGACACTTTTTTAATTTTACTCGCTCCTTTCCTTTATGCACTTTATCCGTGTGGTATGTCAATTGACTTTTCTTGATAAAACTTTTGTCGCATTGTTTGCAACTGAAAAGCTTAGTCAAATGAGATTCTTTATGTTTCATGAGTAGATGTTGGTTTAAGAAGCCTGCTCCACAGTTCTCACAAACTACTTTTCCTACGTGGCTGTTCATATGGCAGTTTAGTAAGCTGAAATTATGAAAATTTTCACTACAAATATGACAAACAAACATATCATTTATAAGCTCCATGTTGTACTCTGTCATGCCGTTGCTAGCTGAGTAAAACTGCGTTGCATGTCTTTTTATAAGATGCTCTCTGATACTGTCAAGATTAGAATGATTCTCTTGACATAAGCGACATTTCAGTTTCGATATATCTACTTGAAGGCACCTCTTGCTTTTCGTCACATATTTTACCAAGACTTCTTCTCTGTTTTCGATTTTATGGGTTGCAGTATGTTCTAATAAGGTCGCAGCTTCAGAATGGTACTCCGTGCAGAAAAAACATTTGAAGCTCGTTCCCCTAAATATGAAAGGTCTAACGGTTGTACATTCAATAAAGGTAGCTGCATTTTTTCTCTCTGATACCGTTAACTGCCAAATACTTGTTCCGGACACCGAGTTGTCGCCTGCGAAATGAAAATTAGGCTGATTTAAAGTTTTATACTAATTATGTGTAAGCCAAAAAAAAAAAATTACTTAAGGAATACTGTTGTCAGTACTTATTGTTTGACATCTAAAAGTTTGTAGTTTAGGGTTTGTAATTAGCTTTACAAAGAAATTATTTTCAATAAATGAAACAGCAAAGAAATTTTTGTACTCATTTTTTAGACAAATAATTTATTTATACCTAAGCTTAGTTCTACAAGAGATCCATTAAATCAGTCGGACGAACAGCAGTTAGCTGCCACAATAAAAAATATCGGTTTATAGGTAATTTAAAGATGCCGTGTATGAGATTGTTTCTATGGTCTATTAGTGGCGCCCAATTGGGACTATGTGGCTCTGTTGCGCCATGTCAGTAATGACACAAAATTGTTATGGTAAATATTATGAATTGAAGATCTGTATTCGTATATTTATACAAGCTCGTAAAAATTTAAAGTGCAAATAAATATAAATGGCCGTATTTGGCGCCCAACAGGGCCTGTGTCCCATTTGGGCGACACACGCACTAGAGTCATTTCGCTCTGTATCCGATCCTGTTCTGAAAAATATCGGTTCAATATAGCTGTAATACTGCCCCTCCACAACAACAGATTGTGCAATAGATCCAAACAGGGAATTCTGAAATGCGTCTGATTTTTGTACCTACTTTTCCATTTTGGGTTCGGAGCGTAAAAAAACCCTTTTATACTAAGTAAAACAAATACTCTCCCTTAGCATTAATGGCCAGAATAATCGAAGAAGTTCCTCGGATGCCATTCCTTAACGTGTCTGTTAAAGTCATTCCTATTAGGAAACCCGTTACCACATACCGAACAATTGAACTTAATATATTGCTCTCCCTGAGCATGCGTTCTCATATGAAGTTTCAAACTCTTCTGGTGTCTATAAGCTTTCTGACAAAGAGAACAAACGAAATTCCTTTCACCAGTATGAGAAACCATGTGTTTCTTTAAAGAAGTAATGCAGCTAAAACTCTTTTTGCAAACTTCGCACTGGGTTTTTTCGGTATGAAGTTTGTTTGTGTGCATTGTTAGTGCTCTACGGCTTGGGAACACCGAATGGCATACCTCGCACTCAAACGTAAAGGTGATACCGTGAGCTTCTTTCAAATGCTTCAACTTTCGAAAGTGTTCCGTAAATCTTTCAGGACAATGTGGACATCTCAACATTCTCATCTTCGTCGTACCCTCGTGAGCTTTCTCCATGTGATATTTCAAGTTAGAATTTGTTGTGTATACTTTATTACATTTATTGCAGGGATACCCTCCTGGTAGGTGAATTTCTTTGTGCTGCATCAGTCGCTGATGCGTCATGAATCCTGCTCCACAAGTTTCGCAAACCGCATTGCTGAAATGTACATTCATATGCCTGTTTAGGAGTATAAAAGTTTGGAAGATCTTGTTGCATATGTGGCAGGCAAATTGTCCATTTTTGGAAGTCAGATCGTAAGCTGCCAAACCGTTTCCTGACTCAGTAAAACACTTATTATGTTCTGAAGCCAAGTGCTTTCGAGTTTCATCAAGGTCTTTGTAATTTTTACCACATATTCTGCATTTTAACTCTGATATGTCAACTTTAACTGTCCGCTTTCCTTTAGGGAGGTATTCTTTTAGGATGATAGCGTTATTCGGTGTCTCATGAGTCAGTGTGTGTTGTAGAAGTGCTTTTATGTCTGAATGCTGCTCTCTGCAGAAGAAGCATTTGAAATAGTATCTGCAATAAACGAAAGGTATCGCTGTGGTGTTCTCTAGAAGTATGGAGGCGTTCTGTCGTTCAGAGAGTGTGAGTTCCCAGATACTGGTCAGTGCTCCTTGTCGACGTTTTGCTTCAGTTCCTGAGGAGATAAAATGTTTGTTTATTTTTCTCTTCGTTCAATCCTTTGTGTGTTCACCAATAAAGAGTAGTTATGGCTTCAATTGAAGCTTGAAGGTTATGTGCTTACAAAAAACTAAGTTCCGATTTTTAACCAATAAAACATACGTGTAGTTCATATCGGAAAAGCTGTTGATTTTAAGGTAAGTACCGTGTCGTTAGTGGTTTTCTGCAGTGACACTTATCTCTAACATATAAACCGCGCTATTGTGTTCTAAGCCACCACTAATCAGAGTCATTTATATTTTGTCATTAACAGCCTCTGAACACAGTCTTTTGAATTGCAAAACCGGAATATACTAGTTTCGAGGTATCTAAGTCAGTAAAAAAATGAAGATATATCAATATAAAATACTGTTTATTGACATTCGCACACACATAACTTATTAAATAAATGTACACTATGAAGAATTCATTTGAGTATTATACATTAAGAGTGTGTATTCCGTCCACTAGCGCCGCCAATCGTTTTTTATTAATTGTGGTAAATTTAAGACACGTAGATAAAAAACCGCTCTGTAGTGTACTGAAGAAATGTATCTATTATTTTTTGACAGCTATTTTTAATAAGTACATAACTCATGGCTAAATAGCCAAAACGGCAATTATTGCTAAAAGTGGCCACTTTTAGCAAAAATATCGACTTTGGCAATTATTTATGTTCTAAAGTACAAAACATAACTCTCAAAAAATAATAAATACATTTCTTCAGAACACTACAGAGCGGTTTTTTATACATGTCTTAAATTTACCACAATTAATAAAAAACGATTGGCGGCGCTAGTGGACGGAATACGCCCTCTTAATATCAAATATGTTTTTATCTATAAACAAGGTGGTCCAGGCCAGATGGATATAAAATTTTTTTTAGGTAGTCGGCTTAGGGACCTATTTGTATCCGTTTAAATTGGAGTTTACGAAAAATCTGTCGATTTCAGGGAAAATAATTATTCTTGCATTGATATGAAATTAAATGCACTTCGCAGATCAGTCTGATTTTTTTTTCTGACAGAGTGCAATGTCTAAGCAAGCACCTAAAATAAAAAAAAATAGAAATAATTACATTTTAAAAGTAAAAAAATCATGAAAACATTAAAAGTGGTGATATTTCTAAAATAAAAACATATCTAGTAAGCGGTGACAAGCGATTTTTTTCCTGGCGGATACAAATAGGTCCCTAAGCCGACTACCTAAAAAAAATGTTATATCCATCTGGCCTGGACCACCCTGTATACGGCTGCTACTGGATTCTCTACATACTGTTGAGTTGCCTTATTACTTCTGGCGATTTCAGTTTTTTTTAACTTAGTTTTTACATTCACATGGTAACTAATAAACATCGTAATGACCAATTAAGACTAATCAATAAATGATAGACTCAAGTATTATTATAATGTAAAACTAGCAGCATATAATATGTTAAGTATATTATATAAAAGTATAATGACTAGAAAGATGCGATCTTTATTTAACGTATACTTAAAACAACTTACTAAAATATCTTTAACTTGCAACTTTTTGGAGTAGGTACCTAATATTGTAATATACCAAATGAGACATAATTTACAAAATGGTGGTCTTTTGGTAAACTAAAGTAAGATAAGGTAACTTGCAGCAAAAGCTCATCAAAGGACCCGTAATTAAAATAATTCTCTATGTTACTAAACTTAATTTCAAGTGCGTCAGCGTCATTCTTTGAAAAGTAATTACCTTCTCAGACACTGACAAATCTCAAGCTAATCACTTGGATTCGTTGCCTAAATCAGCATTAGCTGTCCAAATCTCAGAAGGCCAATTATTGTAGGAACGGGACGGAGAAAAAGCAAGTTCGTACAAATCGTATGTAACCGATTTTTCTCCGTCCCGTTCTCTGTCCCGTCAGGGAAGGGATGTGTGTGGACGGCGCTTCAAAGCTGCGTATCCATCAGAGATGCACAAGGCTACGTAGCGAAGAAAGTGTTTGTTAAGAAACAATAGAATGCCTTGAACGAGTCTAGGATAATGAAGCAATTCTTTTGTTTCTTCATTCACCGCTACAAATTCTCGCACCTCTCTGTTAGAAACGCAGCCATAAAAGCGTGCACATTGAAAGCGCACGCAAAATCATCTCAGCAACAACCAATATCCAACACTTGTCAAAATGTAGCGAAGACGAGGTGTTTTTTTGCGTTTATGATGCGAATGCGAACACTCCTCAAAATACAAGAACTGCCTGTTTGGAATGAGATTTAAAACCTACTTGAATTTGGGCAGTTTAATATCTGAACTCTGGTAAGGGCCGATTTTTCAATAGTCAGATAAATTTTATCAGAGGAATAAAAACTCCGGTTTGACAGCTTTTGCATGGAAAATATGTCAATCAGCTCTAAAGGTTTAACTATAGTATTCGTGTTTGTACTTAGAGATTGTTTAAACAGTATTACTTTTAAACACTCTTTGTGATCGCAAGCTTAATACCTTTATTGATTTTAATGTCCATATCACAACTCTCCTACATTATCAACACCTACTTTTAATTCATAAGTTCGCTTCCAAAATTCTTAACGATAGTCTTAAACTGCCACTGTGGATGCCATTGTTTCATATGTTTGTTGTAATCATTCCTGTTGTGGAACCCGCTCCCGCATTCCGAACAAGTAAACTTCCAGACTGGCCCATGTACCCTCATATGTTGCCTCAAAGTCCTTTCATGCATGTACGCTTTCTGGCAAATGGCGCAGAAGAAATTTCTTTCCCCCGTGTGTCCTCTCATATGCATTTTCAACAAGGATTTCGTGCCGAAACACTTCCCACACACTTTGCATTGAATTTTCTGCGTGTGAAGCTTCGTTGTGTGTTCTGTCAAAGCTCTTCGTGTTGGTAGGACTGCTTTACAGGCGCTACATTCAAAAGTGAACGAGATCCCGTGAACCTCCTTCAAGTGTGTCATCTTTCTGTAATGCTCTGCGAATCTTTCCAAGCAGTGTGGGCATTTCAAAGGTTTTATCTTCTTTGCGTTGGTTACTTCGTGTTTCTTGAATAAGTGGTAACGTAGTTTTAGCTTTGTAGGGAACTCTTCCAGACATTTATCGCATTTGTGGACTCCGGTTTGATGTACTATTCGATGGTTTATTAATCGTTGGTGCGACATGAATCCTAAGCCACAGGTCTCGCAAACTACGCTGAAATGCACATTCATATGTCGGTTGAGAAGGAAGAAAGAGTTGAAAGTTTTTGAGCACTTGTGGCAAGCCAGCTGACCGTTACTGGTATTCAAATCATACGCCATTAATCCATTACCTGCTGAATTGAACTCTTTTTTATGAGCTAGCGTTAAATGCTTCCTAATATCATCGAGATCGGAATACTTTTGTTCGCAAAGCCTGCATTTGAGGCCAGAGATATCTACTTTGATGACTCTCTTGCCTTTTCTTAGATACTGCTTAAGTAAACAGCATCTTTCAGGAGTAACATGGAAGGCGGTATGTTGTAAGACAGAATGTACTTCTGGGAAGACTTCATTGCAGTAGAAGCATTTAAAATTCGCTTGCTGATAAAAGAAAGGCTTGATAGTAGTAAATTCAAGGAACGTAGCAGCGTTCTGTCTCTCTGATATGGTCATTTGCCAGATACTGGTCCGTGGGCCCGTGCGTTGTCTTGACGTCATTCCTGAGGAAAATAAAATAATGGCCTTTTTAAAATGGCTGCTGCAAACTAGCTACAGTATCAATATTATTTTAAATACGAACCTACTAAGTTACTTGGTGTGCTATAGATACCGTCGATTTTAAGGTTATACGCGTTTAGATCTGTGTGATCGTATTGATTAAATGAAAAACTTGAGCGTGTAAAAGCGGAATTTATTTGCTGTGTCAGCAAAAATACTTATAAAATTACTATTCCTAAACGCTTTTTATTGCATGCTGTCAACATGAATAATACTCAT
Source organism: Ceramica pisi (assembly GCA_963859965.1). Taxonomy (NCBI): domain Eukaryota; kingdom Metazoa; phylum Arthropoda; class Insecta; order Lepidoptera; family Noctuidae; genus Ceramica; species Ceramica pisi. The sequence goes on along the minus strand of OY982556.1, from coordinate 4,978,067 downwards.
AATAACTAAATGTTATTTTTATAAGCTGCTCCAAATTGCACTCCAGTGCGAGTGTGTATTGAAGTAGCTGATAGAATAGCAACAGAATTTGATTTTCTTGTACTTCTTTTTATTATGATGGAAGGTCTAAGTACTGCATCTAGGAGTACGCCAACCTAATTTTTTAAGTTCCATTAGAACTATGAAACATAAAATTACATCACACCAATATTCAACAAAGGATAAGGCAGATGTGTGCCCACAATACACCCACATTTTGCCAGAATGGTAATCATTCACAATTCTCAATGCACACTGTTAATATGAGCAACAAGATTATTATGATCGCCACAATTCAGTCCACAAATAGCACACAGTCCGATATCATGAGACCTGCAATGTTCTCGAAGGTTCTTCTTTCTTGAATAAGCCTTCCCACAAACTTCACATTTGTAATTCTTCTCCCCTGAATGTATAATCATGTGTCTGGAGAGGCAATACTTGGAGAAAAATCTAGAGTTACACATTGGACACTCATGGTTTCTCTCTTGAAGATGTACAGACCTTATGTGTACAAGAAGATTGTGTTTCAAATCGTATTCTCGTCCACAGGTATCACATTTATAAATTCCCGATGATTGATTATGTGCTATACGCAAATGTTTAGTCCTTTGATAGTTTGAGTTAAATCGTTCGGGACAAATCGGGCATCTTCGCGGAAATTGCTTCAGATGTACTCCTTTGTAGTGCAGTGACCTTTTCGTTGATGTTGAGAATACTTTATCACATTTGTTGCAAGGAAAGCTCCCTGATTCGTGAATCTGTAAATGTCTTTTGAGTAAATTCAACGATATGAACACGGAACCGCATATTTCGCAACTGTAATTGTTGAAATGTTTGCTCATATGAATAATTAGGAGTCTTAGTTTGAGGTACTTTTCTCCGCAAACTTGACATTCAAAATCCTCGCCCCTTAATTTGAATGGTATTAAATTGTCTTTCAATGCCGGATTTATTTTTTTGCCATGGACTTTTAAATGCGTTTTCAAAGTCTGCAGATCAGGTAGTGTTTGCAAACAGAGTTTGCATTGCAGATATGTGACATCAACTTTTAGATTATTCTCTCTTACTTTATTATCTAATGCTTTTTCCATTTCTTTGCATGTATGATCGTTTATAGTATGATCCTTCAAAAGACTAGCATCTAGAAAAGGCTTGGAGCAGATCACACATTTGTATTTATTAGCGGCGTGCACAAATGGATAGACATAGGAGTTTTCAAAGATGATCAAAGCATTTTGTTTCCATTTTTCGTAATCAACATTTTTACTTCGTTGTCTTGTTGGTGCAGGAATAAATCGTTGAACAGTTTTAACATTGAAAGTTATAGAATTTTCTTGTTCATTACTATCACCTTTCCAATCGACATTATTTAAAGAAATTGGTTCTTTCAACAGAGATATATTTCCTAACTTAACGTTGCTTTTCTTCGCATCTTTCTTTTTGTCTTTATTCTTAATGTTATTGTTTGGAACATAATCATCAGCTTCATATTCTAGAGTATTTAATGGAATTGGATATTTGAGAATTGTGAGTTTAATTTCTTGTCCATCTTCATCCTTTAGAGTGATCGTTGAATTTGATTTCTGGATGATTCCTAAAAGAAAAAAAAAATTTGTCACTTTGATATTGGAAACAGTTTTTGTCAATCGCTTTAGAATGTAGCTAAGGTATTTAAATAAAAATGTTATTAGTAAAGAAGGAAGAAATACTTATCTATCTAACTTAGACAGATCGAGTAGAAGCTGCTTCATTAGTAGCACAAACCATAGAACACAATAGACGATGTAGAATCATCACTGTCGTAGTTAGTGGTGTTAATAAAAGAGGTTTTAAAGTAAGGATTAACGAACAGAATAAACTAATGTTTACAATGTCTTGTCAAAATTCTCATAGGATTTGTCTTGAAAAAAAAAAAAACAACAGTAAATTAATCAATGATTTTAATGTGTATACGTACATGTTACTTGATTTCACATAATTTGATTTTTAAAATCTAGCGAAAATCTTGAGTTTTCTCATAAAAAATATTAAAAAGAAATGTATACATTTGTGCGATAAATTCAACTATTTTGCTTGACGTTTGCAGCTGAATGACTGACCTCTCATATCTTCGCAGCAGACACCCGACACTCGCAGCTTCCTCAGGCACCGTTCCAGTTAAGCGTTAGGCTTGAGAGAGCAGTGGTGCGATTCTGTAAAACTCACCGTGTAAGTTTAGGTGAACTGAATATGAAGAGAGCTGTCAAATCATCCAAACAAGATGCAATGACAGTTTACTTCATGCTCACTTATTTACACGGTGAGATACCGACAGAATAGGCCGGCAACATTTCCCAAAGTATGGGTCGCGACCCACTAGCGAATCGAAGGCAAGATGAAGCGAATATTGAATGAGCCCCGAGAAGCCTAATTATAAAAACTAGGAAACAAATACACAAAATTAATTGAAACTCTTGGGTCAAATTAAATATAATGACTGCTTGTACCTAAGTGAATCTATTGCAACTTTTTTTTTCTTAGTTATGCCCCTTGATAAGAGTCAAGAAGTGAGTCCCATTTAAAAGTTTGAGATAAATTTCCATTTGTGAGGTGGATCGCGGTCCAGTCAACATTGGGAGCCGCTGTTATTGAGTATTACGTAGTCTTCATCAATTCATTTTCATTGGAACTAACTAATATCATGCAAACGCAAATGGTCCTTCAAATTCTTCCTCCGCAAGAACGCCATTCCGCAAACGTCACACTTGTGATTTTTCTCCCCTGTATGTATCACCATATGACGCTTCAAAGACTCCTTGTTACAAAACCTTTGGTGGCACACGTCGCACTGTTGATTCCTCTCCTGAAGATGCACTGAACGAACATGGCAGACCAAATGATACTTCAAATTAAACCCTCTGCCGCAAGTCTTACATTTATGAACCCTTGTCTCCTGATTGTGGACATCTTGTAGATGTATCGTCCTTTTATAATTCGAGTTGAACTTTTCTGGACACATCGGACACCTTCTTGGACACTGTTTCAGATGCACGCCTCGAATATGTAAAGTCCGTTTATAAGGAGTACTAAAAACTTTATTACACTGATCGCAAGGGAAGTTCCCAGAGTCATGGACTTCTAAATGTTTCTTCAAGAGCCGTAAAGTCATGAAGACAGACCCGCAAATCTCACAACTGTAATTATTAAAGTGTTCACTCATGTGTATCACTAAGATTCGCACTTTTATGAAACTCTGTTCGCAGATAACGCATCTGTAAGAGTCGTCTAAGAGTTCAAGATTGAATGGGATCATATTGTCCTGGAGTTCTAAATCCATTGGTTTATCGTGTATTTCTTTGAGGTGACGCTTTAGCTCCACAAGGCTAGGAGGCTTATCGGAACATATCTTGCAAGTTATATCACTCACGTCTACTTTTAGAACATTCTCTCTTCTATTATTCACTAATCTCTTGAGAGGAGCAAAAGTATGAGACAAACGCATGTGCTGTTTTAATTCATTTAAGTCCAAAAACGGCTGTGAGCACACAAAACATTTAAATTTGTTGCTCCCATATACGAACGGGTAGACGGTTGAAAATTCAAACACAGCTAGAGCGTTCTGTCGTATATCTGGCGTTTTCTTAACTTTCGGCTTTACAGTTTGGATTGGCAATGTCGGCGGACTGTCAATGTAAGGCGATGGTGCATTATCTACGTAAACAGGTGATGGACTACGAGATGAAGAGTAATCTAATATTGGAGCTGGAGAGATGGCTCTAACACTCTTCTGCCGTAGTCGACTAAAATCTATCAAAGTCCCCAGAGGCCTACACAAACTCCTGTCGTAAGATACTTGGAATAACGGGATGATTCTTCGCTTCGTGTCTGGTATTTCGGAGTCCGATCCTAGAAAAACAGAAATAATCATTGTAGTAGTCTTCTTGCTGTCAATGTGGGTTATTTTAGTGCTTAAGTGAGGGTTAGCGTACCATATCCCATTCAGTATATCGGCTGTGTTATCGTTGTGTGTAAATAAAAGTTAATGTTTAGAAAAATCACATTTTATTCAGTTCATTTTGATCTTTATGTTTAAATAACTAATAGTAGAATCAGGGTTCATATGGATCATAAAGAACTGCGAGTTGATATTTTGTAACAAAAAATATGTCTTTCATGTTACTTTGAATAATAACAATACAAAAGCACGTATTGATAAAATCAGTCTTGATAAGGAAGCCAAAGGGAAAAGAGCGTCACGAAATAAGCGTCACATCTGTAGCAGGCTGCCCTGTATCAGGATGATGGATTTTGGTATGATGCTTCAAACTACAGTTCTGTATAAAAGACCTCCCACAGATGGTACACACAAAACGACGATCATTTTCATGTATCCTCATATGTTCTCGAAGCGTGTATTTCCTAGCATAAGCCTTCTTACAAACGCTGCATTCGTACTTCCTCTCGCCTCCATGTTTCACCATATGATCCTTCAACTCAGACTTGGAATAGAACTTCCATTCACAAACGTCACAAGAAAATCTTTTCATTTTCAAATGTACAGTTCTTACATGCACTCCTAGTTTACCACTGATAGTGAAAACTTTAGGACACATTGTGCATTTGAATTCTTTTAACTTCAATCCGTGGACGGCGGAAATGTGCTTATTTCTTTGAAAATAGTTTCTGAATACTTCGGGACAGTGTGGGCATCTGTGGCGCTTCACTTTCATGTGTACGGTGGCATAGTGTTCGTTCTTAGCGTTAGTAGACCGGAACACTTTTTCACAGCTGTCGCAAGGAAATGACCCTGTTTCGTGCGAAAACGCGTGAGTCCTCAAGCGTTCTGGAGTTATGAAACCCGTACCACATTGCTCGCATATGAAATTCTGGAAATGCACGTTCATATGTTGGTTTAAAGCCTTAAATTCCGTGTATTTTTCCAAACAGAGAGCGCAAGGGAAATCGTTTAGCGTAACTCGGAACGGCAGGACCCCATCTCCGAATTTTGGATCCAAATTCTTCTTATGCTTTTCTATCAGATGCCATTTTAGTGTATGAAAATCTGGGATTAGATCATCGCAAAGCTTGCAGCCTACATCTGTTATATCTACTTTGACTAATTCGTATTTCTTGAGTTTCGACAAAGAGTATTTTATTTGCGAAGCTGTTAGAAAACCGTGTTCTGTGTTATGATGCCTTAGCGTTGCAGGGTCGGAAAATTGTTGATGACAATAGAAGCAAATGTAAAGATTTTTCATCCATTTGAACGGGCAAATTTTCGAAGATTCTAGCAGTATAATTGCGTGTCTTGTCCTAGCTTTAATGTCGTCTACAGTAAAGTTTTTCTTTCGTTCAGCAATGGCGATCCGTGCCTTGAATTCTGCTTTATTTTCTACATGGCAATCTTCGTCAGACAGTTCTTCACCTAAAAATGAGAAATGATCTTGTTATCTTCTTGGTAATGTTTTTCATGCTCTTTACTTCCAATAATGCTTCACTAATTATATCCAGAACATGCTTTAATATTAACATTTTCTGAGAATTATATTTAATTCTTAATGACCAGATTAAGTTTCCACGCAATGGTTGCCAGAGTATGGACGGTTTCGCCGAGACCAGCCTAGAAGTCTGTGGTAGGACGGACGCGCACTAAGAGGGCGGGCTTCGAGGTGTATTTACAGATATGGGGGAGGCCTTTGCCTATCATTGGCTCTATAGGTACTGTAAGTAGTTACCTAAACAATAAATTAGTTGATACCATTGGTAAATGCAATCCGTTTTTGAACAAAGGTAAAATGTAGCTTTTATTGGGCTTCCTGTAATAGTACGAGTTATTTTGAAATCAAAATTGCCAAGCAATGTCGCTTATACTGGTTTTGATAGATACACCTAAAAACCTTCTCAAATGACGTATTGGCCACTAAAAGAAGGCAGTATAACGCAATTCAAACAAAACATCAGATATATAATACATATTAATTTATTAATTCTAAAACACGTCTTTCAAATGCGCAGGATGGTGTACTCTCATGTGCTGCTTCAAGCTACAATTTTGTATAAAGGACTGCCCGCAAACTGGGCAGATAAACCTCCTATCATTGTTGTGTATCCGCATATGTTCTCTCAAAGTCTTTAACCTCGCATAAGCTTTCTTGCAAACATCACACTGATAAATCCTTTCCCCACCATGCTTAATTGAATGCTCCTGCAGCTCGTAATTTGTAAAAAACTTCATTCCGCATATCGAACAAACGTGGTTCCGTTCCTGCAAATGCTGAAAGCGTATATGGGATGTCCTACGGCTGCACAAGTCGAAAACTCTTGGACATGACGGACAGGGGAACACCGCAGTCTTCTCTCCGTGAATTGTATTTAGATGTTTCAGTCTATGCTTATATGAGGCGAATTTCTCGTCGCATATAGGGCACTTATATCTTTTATTTGATCTATGAACTTTAGCGTTGTGTGCGTATAGTGACGCGTATGAAGGGTAGATTTCTGTACACTGTTTGCAAGGGAAGTCTCCTCTTTCGTGAGTCCTTGCGTGGTTCACCATTCGTTGGGAAGTCGCAAATCTCTTTCCACAGGTTTCACAAATAAAATGTTCGTAATGATCGTTCATGTGTTTGTGTAGGCTCAAAAACATTTCGTATGTTTTACCACATATTTGGCAACTGTGTTCATCTTTGCACAGTTTGTATGGAAGCACGCTATCTCCGTAAGTGCAGTCGATAATCTTGCTGTGTTCTACAGTTAAATGTATTTTTAGTTCAGCATAATCGCCGATTTCCGTGCCACACATTTTGCAAATCGTTGTGGCGAAATCCATTTTTAGTGGTTCGTATTTTCTAGGTTTTAATAACTGTTTTACTTCGGAGTGATGAAGTTGGTTGTGTTCTCTCAACTTTTCTGGTTCTAAGAAAGTGTTTTTACAAAAGAAACATAGGTATGTTCCTTTTCTATACTTGAAAGGGTACGCGGTGCAAGATTCCATGATGATGGCTATATTATTTCTGAAGATAGCCCGTCTTTGGTACCCCTCACGTGCGGTAGAGATCATGGAGGCCCTGTTATTCTCAGTATCGGATTCCACCTCCTGCTTAATGACTGTTTCTTCAGTTTTTCTTCCTAAAAATAGAAAAATTCCGATATAGGCTCTTCAAGTTCATTCCATTTTGTTATCCTTTATATATTTTTTACTACAGCTACTTAAGAATTTTTTGTTATTCTGATGACATTCTTATACCATTTTTCAGTATAAATGATACCGGTTATTGGGTTGAGCATGCAGCTTCATGCTTAATTGATTGAATTAGGAATAGCAGTCCTATGTCTACCAGCATTATGTTTGGAATGCGGGTTCTTTAACGAAAACAAATGCCCATTCTAACAATATATATTTATTCAATATTTTACAATAGTTATCTTCGACATGATTCATCAATAATTTCATTACAATACAGTAAAATAATAAAAACAATATTTGTAAACAAAAAATACTCTGAGATGTGTACAAAAAATTAAAACATTGATGTCAATGCTGATTTTATACCCGTGAAAAGTGAAGTCGTAAAATTGGCAAGTATTAATACACATTTGGTAGCTTAATCTTTTTCAGAGGCTCTGCATTAGGATGGTGCGTCCTCAAATGACTTTGCAAACTACATTTCTGAACATACCCAGTATTACAGTACTCACAAACAAATCTCTTATCGTTATTATGTATCCTCATGTGCTCCCTCAAAGTTTTAGTCCGGGCATACGATTTCTTGCACACTTGACATTGATATTTTCTCTCTCCTCCATGTTTTACCAAGTGATTCCTCAACTGAGCTGCTGTCACGAATTTGTACGGGCAAAAACTACACGAGAACGACTTAATTCTCATATGAACTTGTTTAATATGTTTTGTCCTTTGATTACACATGGCGAAAACTGATGGACATAAATGGCAAGGGTACTCGATTTTTTTGCCATGCGCAGTTTTCAAATGCCTACCTCTGTCAGCGTAGTTTTTGAATGATTCTTTACAGTAGGGACACTTATATCTGAACTCCGGCCCGTGTTTTTGCGTTATATGATTATTTTTTAAGATGCGCGTGGGGAACACTTGATCGCATCTAGTGCATTTGTGCTGTGACGTAGTAGCCGCATCGTGTGTAAGCAAATGAGATTTTAACCTGTGTATCGACGAGAAAGCCTTACCACATTGAAAGCAGATACTATTAGGGTAGTGCAAGTTCAAATGCGAGTTCAAATTAGTGAAAGTAACGAAAGTTTCGTCACAATGAGTGCATTTGTATTCTGAATTATTTTCTGTTAGATAGAAGGGTGTGACCCCTAAACCGAGATTTTTGAGTATTGGTTTATTATGATTACTTATTAAATGTTCGGAAAGAGCATCTAGATCCGTCATTCGCATGAGACATAATTCGCATCGTAGCTCAGTGACTTCCATTTTGACGTTTGCAAAGGGTCGGGCTTTGCGCAGCGCTTCGATCCGATTGGGGTGGTTAACGCTATGCTGCTTGACTCCCATGAAGTCTCCGAAGGAGAGCGGACAGTACGCACACGTGAACGACCCTCGCCGCCACCTAAACGGGCAAGCGTTGGAACTTTCGAGAATGATACCGGCATTATCCCTGTGATCGTTATACTTGCGTGTCGGTCTCCACTTTACCGTGAGTTCGACGTGCCCTAAAAACAAAAAGAAAAATCACTTTGAAGCGCAGTATAGTCACATTGGATGATGAATTTGCTGTCTGAGAAGTTTAATCGAAGTATGTGAAAGTGGGATAGCCGGATATCCGAGGAAAGGTAGTCTAACCGTTTAAACTAACAAACAGATCTAGATATGCATGAACAACTTTATAGACGTTTACTATGACATCCAATAAATATAACACAACAGTGAAAATACACACATTTGAACTCACGGGACATGCAATGATAATTTTGTTGAAAAGTTTTTAGCGATAAAGTCCCGAGTAATGAAACAATGAGATTTTTACTATCTTTTGTTGTTTATTATTTTAGGCAGTCTATTTTGATAATACCTATATTATACAAAAATAAGGTCTCTTAATTAATTAATTACTTTAACTTAAAAAGGAAAGTCTAACTGTGTCTTTGACCGTGATGTGTAGTTGGTGTCATCTTTTTTTTTGTTTGTTTTTTGTTTGGTATGTTTCGCAAAATTTGATGCTTGTCTCTAAAATCTCAGTCAAATGGTTGGAAAGCTGAATGGTACGCTGCTCGGCTATTGACGTTTGAAAATGATCTTTTTAAATCTTTTACAGGAATTTTATGTACTTTATTTCTTCCTTCCATTCTTTTCCCGCTCTCTCTCTCTCTCTCCCTCTCATCTTAGCGTGTTACCGGTTGCATCCTCAGCTGGTTTGCTTCCGAGCCCGCGGTCCGCTTTCCGACTTTTTCTTTTCCCGCTCTTAAGACGATCTATATTCCACTTTCTTGCCCATGGACTGTATGTAAGTGCCTCAGTCTAAACCGGTAATGAGTAAAGTATTTGTCACAGATCGGACATCTATATCTATCTTTTCTACCATGAGCTGTAACCAAATGCCGGTTCTTAGCTGCACGATTAGGAAAAACAGAGTCGCATTTTGAACATTTTATTTTTCCAACTTGGTGAGTGGTTACGTGACTCCGTAGTTTGTTGCGTCCAGAAAATCCTTTTCCACAAGACGGGCATATATGGCTTTGGTAATGTTGATTCATGTGCGTAAACAAAGTCCTCAAGCCTTCGCATAGTAAACTGCAGTGTACGCATCTGTATTCTTTGCCAGATAAAACGAAGGGCATGACGCCATCCGAAAACTCAGGGTTAAGAATCATTGAATGCTTCTCTGCCAAATGTGTCTTTAATTTATCTACATTTTGTATCTTATCGCCACACAAACTGCAAGCTAGCTCTGTGATATCGATTCGAAGAGGAAACGAGTTTCTTACAGCAGGATACTCAAATATTTTAAGTTTTTCATGGATAACTGAATGAATACGGATTTCCGAAACGTTTAAACATATTTTTGGGCAGTAAGCACACATGAATTTGCCTCTATGTAATCTGAAAACGACTGCATTCGAGTTTTTAATTATAATAGCTGCATTTGCCTCGTCCTCTTTTATTCGGCGTTTTCTCTTCCAAGAAATTTGAGTGGTCTTTTCTGGTGCCATATTTTTGTCTTCTTATGTCCCTAAAAATAGAAATATACGTTTGTAATCTCCACAAATCAGTCGTATTTCATTCTATGTGTTCTTAGATGCCGCATCAATTTTGATTTGCTCACAAATATCGAAGGGCAGTTTGGGCAGTAGTGTCGTTTTTCTACATTGGCATGGGTAACGCGAATGTGACCTGCTCTTTTGGAGCTCGTTTCAAAAGTTTTGTCACAAGCATTGCAGTAGTATTCTTTTCTCTGTTGAGCGTGTGTTTCTACTAAATGTTTTGCTCTTGTGTGGTAAGTTGTGAAGACTTCAGGGCATCTTGGGCAAGCGTAGCGGACGCCTTTTCTGTGGATTCTCATTATATGACACATTCGAGATGCTCGAGTTTCCAAAACCTCACCACACTCCCCACAAGGGAAGCTCCCCTTTTCATGCGACTGCACATGTTTTCTGAATCTTGATTTAGAAGAAAAAGCTTTCCCACAAGAATCACAAATGTAGTTTTGAAAATGAGTGTTCATATGTTCGTTCATTTTGGCGAAAGTCAGAAACTGAGCGAAGCATAGTTGGCAAGTGAAGACTTCTTCATCTAACTTGAATGGTAGGACTCCATCACTGTACTCAACGTTCAAAGTCTTTCCGTGGATGAGAAGATGGTCTTTCAAAGCATCAATGCTGTTTAAAATTCTGCTACATAACCTACAGCTAAGTTCAGCTACATCTACTTTGACCATATTGTTTTCTTTTAATTTCGAGAATATTCTGTCAGTGGGTAAGTCGTTTAGATGGTTAACTTTGATATGGGAGCGGAGTAGCGGTACGTCAACGAATTTTGTGTCGCAGTATGAGCAGTAAAAAGCGCTATGGAACCATCGGAAGGCCCAGGCTGTAGAGCATTCTAGCAGAATCATAGCATTTCGACGCATCATAGTTTTGGATATTCTTTTCTCCGATTCTTCGGGGAGCTGGTTGTTGGCGCGTCGTCGCCTGCGCATCTGTCGTTCGCTAACGTTTTCCTTTAACTTTCTAATGCGTCTAAGGCCTAGATTCCCCTCCGCTTGGGTAGCGGAACCTAAAAGCAAGAAAAACTACGTTATTTTTTCAATTGTCGTAAGAACCAACCCCTCTGAACATGCAATTAATGCTACAATACCTACGTTTTTATACTCGTTAGAATCTTTTAAGGGCAAAGGTATACATACTGCAAACGCACTACTTTTTGGTCCGTACTTTCTGTTAATAATATTATAATTTGCAAGTCCTGAATTTAGTCTATACCCGCTACATCCTAGATTTCCAGGGGTTTTTGACTTCAGAAGCGCTTTATTGCGGTGTTTTCTGGGACAAAGAGTAAGACAAAACCTGTTTGGTATTTACATTAAAACATCAACTAAATTAAATTTCAAAAGTTTATTCAAAAAATAATACTGGAAGAAAATCGGAAGTAGAACTAGTACAGTCAACACTAAATCTTAATTTCATTAGGAACGAAGTCAGTCAAATCATGCGGCATTGAGGGCAGTCTTTGCATTCTCTGCTTGAAGACTGGCCCTCGCCATTTGCTATTCACATCTTGGTGGGTCTTCAGATGAGTCGTCAGCGCTCTGTTTCTGGGAAAAGACTTCCCACACACAGAGCAATGGAAGTTCTTCTCCCCTGTATGACGAACCATGTGTCTTTTCAACTCGTAGTTGGTTCTAAACTGCCATTCGCAATAGCTACAACCGTAGCTAAGTTGCGGTGGAAAATGGACTGTCCGAACATGTATGGCCCGTTTTCCGCTTGTTTTAAAAGACATCTCGCAGTGGGAACAGTTGTAGGACACTTCACGCTCGCTGTGGGCATTCTTCATATGATCAATCCTCTCGTAATAGTTGTCGAATCTGATATTGCAATGCGGACATTCGTATCTTGGTGCTTTAGGATGGACGGACGCCTTATGGGAGTCCCTTGCTGCTCTCATAATAAAAATTCTACCACATTTATTGCAAGGAAACGACCCGGATACATGGACTTCTAAATGTTTCCTCAGTCTAGGTGCAGTCATGAATCCTTTGCCACAAGTTGCGCATATGTAATGCTGGTAGTGTATGTTCATATGCTCGTAAAGTTTCAAAAAGTTGTTGAATTTTTCCGGGCATAAGACACATCGCCAAGACTGCTTGTTTAAAGAGAACGGCAATACACCATCAGGGTGATACGTGTTGAAAGCTAACCCGTGATGAATGACATGTTCTCTCATTTGCGTGGCATTTGTGAGTGGGAGTGAGCAAAGAGTACAAACGGCGTCAGTTATATCAACATTGATAAGAGGCATCTCTTTGAATTTGCTATAGATATCTTTGATACTGTGACCTGTTGAGCAGATTCTAACATGGTCTCTTAGTTCTTTGCAGTCAGTAAAGTTATCCTCGCAGTAGGCACATTTGAATCTGTTTTTCTTCCATCTAAAAGGCAGAAGTGACCAACACTCAAGGATAGCGGAAGCATTACTCTTGGTTATAATCCTGGCTTCGGCTCTAGCGCTTCGGGTATATTTCGGCTTGGGTATCTTTTCTAATTCATAATCTCCTTCGAATTGTTCGCTCGTTTGACAGCGCTGTCCTAAAAATAGAAAATTTTCGTCAGATTTCTTCGTTATTTCTCTGTGCCCACTTTCCTCAGTTCTTCTTGGCTTATAATTGGATTTTCCAATTTGGTTACTAGCATGAGGTCTTTTCATTTTAAGGGTTTAAGTCTATGAAGTTATTTAGGGTGCATTAAAGCGCCTCCTCGTCTATGAATATTTAACTTTTTCACCAATGCAAGAGCTATTTAAATTTATCATCGTTCAGTTTTTATTGTGTAGTCTCCGCCCTGAAGAAGGCTACATATGACTGCGCAGTCATAAACCTTCTTATGCTAAAATGGCAGCACTATGTACTGCGCATCGGAAACACTGATTTCAGAGCAACGTTTAACATGTAGGCAGACAGATACGTTAAGCACCAACATCAACAGTTCTAAAAAACAGCATATCTATCAACATACCGGTACTAATCGATAGAAAGATAGCTACGTATACGCACGCGGTGTTAAATCTTCTCTTCTTGATCTTATCTTTCTATGTTGCTTTTTCAGAGTGCGAGCACCGCATCTATAGTTTAGGTATATGTTCAGTATTTCAGAGGGAATCTTAAGTGACGAGGACCGACATTAAAATATGATACTACAGTAAAAAACAAAGTAAACTATAATCTCTTTATTGGACTTATTGCTTATAATTTATATTTCATAATTCTATATCAAAAGTAAATAATAAATTATATACGTACTCACTACGTAAAATAGAGAATAATTTGAGAAAAACGTTGAAAATGTGAAGTTATTCTTTACTGTTACTTGGGAACTACCATCATTTTTATGTAAAACATGATGTGTTATTCAAGATTTAATAAATAATTATGTTATTTCAAAGTATGTCTAAAAGAGAAAATCTACTGTAAATAGGGTATTGTAGCACCTACTTATACACATATAACCTGGCTTCAGGAAGATACTTTCACATCACCTCACTCTCAAAGTGCAAAGGATAAGGTGTCAAGATTTTACAACTAACAGTTTTATCAATAAACTCAGCCATATCCAGCGTTTTTCTCAGCTATTAAAACATTATTGCATTTTAGAGAGCATGTTTTGCGAATTATTTTCGTTGCATTGGTTTTCCTTCACTCATTTGAATACAACCATTTTTTATGAGATCCTAAAGTTTACAATACATTAACGACAGATGGCGTGTTAAGCTAACAAAACTACCCTCAAAACTGGACAACATTATTTTACACTGACGGCATCTATCGAAATATTAAATGCAACACGTATGGAGCATTTTACAACGTTATAATTCAATTCCGGTTGTTTATAAACAAGATTTTGCGTTTTTTTTACACTTCTAGCAATAATTTCGTTAAAGCCTAATTTAATCTATGTAGGCTGATCGAAATAACAGCCATTGGACATTGAATTTGAATACCAGTGGCTTTTATACGCGTTTTTAAACTTACTTGATCGCGTTACGTAAACGTTTACTTATGACAATTTAAAAAAAAAGTTACCGCTACCGACATACACTAAAGGCTCGAGGCTCGAACGCAGTTCCCATTCAAATTTACCTTTACTTAAACGCGGTTGGGTACGTATAAAGACTCGCACCACGGCTACAGTTATATTAAATTGAATAAGCTTCCAAAACCCGTTAAGTTCATACCTATCTGCTTTGAAATAAGAATTAAATTAATTAGCCCCTTGCATGTGTTTCTAGATATAAGTGTACCTTTTCTGATAAATAAATTAATTTATTGCATACACTATTAATATAAATATCGTAATTGATACAACCATTGGAGACAAAAAAAATCTCAGTATAAAAATCAGTCAAAAAAACTATTCCAAGTAAAAATTTAAACATAGTCTTACTGGACGAATCTAGTGGTAGAAATATCATACATGAAAATGTTTTTTCGCGATATGCTTGTCCAAAGACAACTTAGAAGCGAAAGCTCTAGAACAACTCCCACAGGGATAACTATACTCAGTCTCTTTCTTCGTTCTATGAGCTTTTACGTTATGGTGGTACTTCTGCGACCGCGTCTTGAACGTCATATGGCAAGTCGTACACTCATACATTTCCGCCCCTGGTTTGTAGTTATGAAACTCCATGAGGTGACGCTTTCTGAGCTCCCAAGTTGCAAATCTAGGCTTATCTTTACAGTAAACGCACATATAGGGAAGCGTTGTATGTTGAGTTTTTATATGTATGTTGCGTTCTTCGAGAGTTGTAAAAGTGGCGACGCAACGACTGCAAGTATATTTGTTGTCGTGGGGTATCTTCGTGTGGGCTTTCAAAGCAGACTCTGTGATAAAACCCTCTCCGCAAGTATCGCAGACGTAATTCTGATAATGTTCTGATGTATGTTTCTTTAACGATATGAAGTCTGAAAACTGTATCTTGCATATAGCACATTTCCAGTTCGTGCCATCGTTTAGTTTGAACGGAAGGACTCCTGGTTGAACGTCAGCGTTCAAAGGCTGTTTGTGGTCGTTCTTCAAATGTATCATCAACTCGTCTAAAGTATCGATGGGTATGAAACAAAGTTTGCACTGCAGATCCGTAATGTCAACCTTCAGAAATTCTTTCCTTATTTTCCTACTGAAGACTAGCTGTATATCGAAATTGGCGTGACGAGACGCCATATGAGCTCTTAAACCAATCGGATCATTAGACTGGACCCGACAGAAAACGCAGTTGAAATTCTGTCCCCAAGTCCTAAACGGACAGGCAGTAGAACATTCTAGAATAATCTCAGTATTGCTTTTATATTTCAAGGCTTTCCCGAAACGAGGGTTGTAGGAAGACTTATAGCATTTAAAGTTACGTTCGTGCTGCCTCAAACCGTGATCTGATAAAAACGTTGCTCCACACTTTTCGCAGGTAAAAATCTTCATGTGCGTCCTTAAATGTCCGTTGATTTGAGAGAATTTCGGGAACGCCTTATCACATTCGAGGCAAGTCCATCTACCCGAAGGTCCTTGTCTATACGGAAGTACTCCAAAAGGAACATCAAAGTTAACTTTAATTTTGTGATCTCGAGAAATATGTGTCATAAAGCTGTCTATATCCGAAAGTTCTTGGGAACACATGGTGCATTTTAGGTCAGTAATTTCAACTTTTAGGGCATCGTAGACTTTATAGAAAGCGCTGTTGTAGTCAGCAGCGGGATGGTCGGCTTTCATATGGTCCCTCAACGCAGCCATTGGCTCAAACTCGTCATGGCAGTAGGAACAGACGATTCTATTAAACCGCGTCTTAAAAGGAAACGCTGTCGAGTGCTTTAGAACTAGTACAGCGTTCTGCCTTTGAGGGTTCTGTCCAACGGACCTTTCAAACAATCTTTGTTTTGGTTTACTTTCGATCTGATTAAGTCCGTCAATATCCTTTGTGGACCCTAAAAAAGAAAAGAATTTTCATCATTATTATGTTCTATTACAGCTTCTTTTCTTTGGAGAGATAAAGATATCCCGGCTTATTAGTCAGTTTAAACTTCTAGAGATCTGTACGTGGATAATATGTCTAAATAATGTCATAAACTATGTATTTGTATTAAAATATTCTTCGGCTAATGAAGAAAGCTACCTTAAAACTTCAAACGTCGAAGTGCTTTTTGGCCACATGTTTGTCCAAGAACAGTTTTGTCGTAAATGCCTTTGGGCAACTTGGACAGGGGTATCCGAGTTCCGTATCTTTTTTTATTCGATGGACTCTTGCCATATGGTTGTACTTCCCTGATCTCGTCTTGAAAGACTTTTGGCAAGTCGTGCAGTCGTATTTATCAGCTCCTGTTTTATAATTATGTACTGCCATTAAATGTTTTTTGCGAACCTCCCAGTTTGCGAAGCGTGGTTTATCTTTGCAGTAGACACAGACGTATGGCAGTGATGTGTGCTGTGTTTTCACGTGAATATTCCTTTCGTCAAGGGAGGAGAATGTGGCTATACATCGACTGCAGTTATATTTGTTCTCGTGAGGTATTTTAGTGTGAGCTATCATTGCAGATTCTGTTATAAAACCTTCACCACACGTATCGCAAACGTAGTTCTGAAAGTGTTCCGAGGTATGTTTCTTTAGTGAGACGAAATCTTTGAACTCGTTGGGACATATCGTGCATTTCCATATTGAGCCATCGTTTAGTCTAAAAGGTAGAACGCCTATCTGTGCGTCAGAATTGATCGGTTGCTGGTGATCGTTTTTTAGATGATAAATCAAATTGTCAAAGGTATCTATAGGCATGAAGCATAGTTTACATTGAAGATCTGTTATGTCAACGTTAAGGAAATCTTTCCCTAATTTCTTATAGAAAGCTGCCTTAACGTCGTAATTCGCATGGATCGTAACTACATGCATACGAAGCCCGCTCGGATCGTTACTTTGGACCCTACAGAACACACAATTGAAGTTACTTTTCCATGTCCTGAAAGGACTAGCTGTAGAACACTGTAGAATAATTTCGGCATTCGATCTCGGTTTTAGGACCCTCCCATTTCTAGCTTTATAAGCCGTCCGGAAGCACTTGACTTGCCGATGGTGGTCTTTTAAAGCGTAATCCGAGACGAAGGTTGTACCGCATTTGTCACAGCTGTAGTTCATGAAATGAGTGACTATGTGGCGATTGAAGGCTATGAACGAAACAAAGACTTTATTGCAGTACACACAAGTCCAATGGCTATCAGAATTCTGCTTATAAGGCAGGACCCCATATCGAGCATTGAATTTCACAGGCTTATTATGTTCCCTATAAAGATGACTCATAAGACCGTCGACATCTTGTATGTCTTCTGAGCATATCTTACATTTTAGATTGGTGATATCGATTTTGATTAAATTGTCCCTTGCCCTGTAGAAGACGTTCCTGAAACCTGAGTTCAAATGTTCCGTTTTCATGTGGTATCTGAGGTCTGTTAGAGTGTTAAATTCTTCGTGGCAGTACGAGCAAAGTATTTGACTAAAACGAGTTTTAAAAGGGTAAGCGGTAGAATAGGTTAGTATAATTTCAGCGTTCCGCCTTTGTGGCGTCTGGTAAACAAGAACTATTTTCTTTTTTGTTTCATTCTCAGTCTCACTACGGCCGTGAATTTCCAATGTGGTCCCTAAAAACAAAAAAGAAAATGGTCAGTGTCATGCCGTAGCGACAAACTTCACTAATTTCAAAACAACTAACTAACATGACCAAAAATAGAGACCTAAGAGAGTTATTGCAAGTACCTTTATTGTTTTTTTTATTTTTGTGGACACGACGGTAGTCAGGATTTTATGTTAAAAAAAATCGAATACATAAGTGAGCGTACAAAGTTTTATTAAGATAATTAAATGACAAAG
This sequence comes from Ceramica pisi, assembly GCA_963859965.1. NCBI lineage: Eukaryota > Metazoa > Arthropoda > Insecta > Lepidoptera > Noctuidae > Ceramica > Ceramica pisi. The sequence continues at coordinate 4,959,949 of OY982556.1, read as the reverse complement.
TAAATTAAAAATCAATGGTAACTTCCGGATGGCTGGTCCTCATATGAGTTTTCAAGCTAACCTTTTGTGCGAAACCCTTATCGCAGAGAAGGCAGACGAATCTTTTAGTTTCGCTGTGGGTCCACATGTGCTGCGTCAGACTCTTCTGTCTGACAAAACTCTTCGAGCAAATGTTACACATGAATTGTTTCTCTCCTGTATGTCCAAGAGAGTGGTCCTCAAGCCGTTTTTGGGTGTTGAACTTGAGTCCACAGCAAGCGCATTGAAATCCTTCGTCAGTATGAGCCAATTTGTAATGCGCATAGAAATATTTTCTGGACGCGAATGAACCATCACACTCAGGACACTTATAGACTACCTTTTCGTAGCCATGTTCTGCTTGTAAGTGTTTCTGCTTATGCTCCCAAGACTGGAATCTGTCTCCGCAGACGATGCAGCAGAATGTCCAACATGGCTTCGATTCTCTTACATGAGCCTTCTTTTTTTCTAGAGTGGGGAATTCTTTCCAGCATTTCCTACACACATGTTTCGTGTCTGAATGGATGCACTTAATGTGATATTTTAAAGCCTCATGTGAGAGGTAATTGCGTCCACAAGTATCGCACGTGAATCTTTGGTAATGCACGATCGTGTGACGACACAGCTTTATGAGAGTAGGCATTTTCTTCCCGCAGTGAAAGCAGCAGTAATTGTTATTCACCAATTTGTAAGGTTGTAAGCCCACATCGTATTCCAGGTTTAGTTTCTTTGCTTTATCTGCGTGTGATTCCTTCAAGTGTTCGGCTACATCTTCGATTTTCTCAAAAGGTTGAAGACAAAGTCTGCATTTGAGGTCATAGACATCTACTTTGAGGTATTCTTTCAAGTTGCTCATGTGGTGGAAAGCGGTGGCGATGGTGAATTGTTGGTGGTGGACATCGAAGTGCCTGCGGAAATGCGTGGGGTCTTCGTAACCCTCGCAGCAGTAGACGCAAGTGATGGCTTTCCCCCGCAATCTGAATGGGTACAAGGTGGAATATTTCAACACTATCTCCGCGTTCCCTTTCGCCCATAAATGTGGTTCTAGAAACAAAAAGAAAATATCGCAGTGACTGGTCGGCTCACTTGTTTTCTTTTATGAAACTTAGAGATCATAGCGTTGTGTCAAAAAAATGTGGTTAAGTGATGTATATTGTTTGTTCATTCAAATCCAGGAGTAAAATAACATTTAACTACTGGATACGTATCTGTTTTCGTGTCCTAATTTGTAGAAGTTTTGTTAAACAGGAGAGATTTTATATATATTATAAAAAAACAACAAATTGAATAGTTGAGTTTTATATTTCTAACAAAACAAGTTTTCATAATAACTTAAATATAGCTTAATCAATCTGTCTAACGTTAACAACAATAAAATAATATTATTTTTATTAAATAAAGTTGCAAATGTAATATATAATTTTCAGCAAGATTGTGTTTAAGAGCCTATATACTTTGTGAGTATACGCGTTGCTACAAGATCTTTAACAAAATGAATATTATAAATATTCTATTTGATAAAGTATGATTTCATAGTAAAACCAACCGAATTATCCACGTAGAAAATTATAGAACCTAATTATTTTAGAACCACAATTATAGTATTTTAGAATTAATTAAAAGCATTCATCTAGGACATTTTTAGACATTACTAGAAAGGTGCTCTCTCTCACCTCGAGCTTTCGCCCGTAATGTAACCAGGGACCGTACAACCCCGGTTATGAGTTAAGTCTTTCGAAGGGGTAAGCCGGTTACCTTATCAAGATGTAACTTCATGAAAGGGTTTTAGCCTTCAAACCCAGTCAAAAGGTTATCCCTTCAATATTGATAACCCATTGAATGTTTTTTATACTTGAAACCCAGTGAAAGGGTTACATCATCATTATGATAATAAATTGAATGGGTTGTATACTTGAAACCCAGTGAAAGGGCTACCCACATCGTATGGGTTTTTGATTCAACTGCTTAGCCTATAGAAAATAACCCTATAGAAAACCCTTTTAATGGGTAAGCGAAATGGTCCCCGAATGTAACACTTCAGATTCAATTTTGAGCATTACTTTACAGTTCTGCCTCCCTGACTTTACGTGCATTCGCCTGTAATGCAACATTTTATATTCGATTTTTAATCTAAAATTGCGAATTGTAATGCTCGGTTATGTTCCCTCACCAATGTAACGCTCGAATCCGGAACATTACATAACAGGAGAATGCTATGTGATGGAGCACCTTAAACAATAGATTTTGGAAGGGGTACGTTTGTTCCTATAAATGACTGCAATAATTCGGACTATAAAACTGTCCTGAAGAAAGAATGGACCTATGTTTGAGCACCGTTTCTGCAGTCTCTCTAGCAGGCTTGGCCGAAACTCTGTTTAGACTAATTTATTGTATTCGTATGATGAGTGTGCGCGTAATAGGTTATTAAATTAAATACACTAAAAAATCTAATTAGTCCGTCAGATAGATATCCAAAAAATATTGAACACGTATTTTTTTCTTTTTCACGTAAACAAAAAAATAAGACGTAACAGTGCGTTGAAAACTTGTGTGTCGTCACATTTGAGTACCTACACTTTTTACTGTTTAGTGACGTCACAAGTCCCCTATCCGGATCTTTGATACGTTTTACATTCGTAGATTTTTATCGATATGACTAGCTGTTGCCCGCGACTTCGTCCGCGTGTATGTGAAAAAGTAAAAATTATGTACATAGCGACACAATTTTTACTTTTCGACATACACGCGACACGCACATAGCGGTGTAAGATTGATACGATAAGATATATACGAACAGTCAATAACTGGCATTGCTTGATCCCTCTTAGAATTAGGAATTTGGAAGACTGTGATGCATGCAAGGCACTGGCCGTATTATCTCTTCTGTTCAAAATGCCGTCTAGCCCTAGTTATTGAGATGATAAAGCAACAAATTCGTGTCCAATATATTTCTTTTAAATCTATCGGACCGACTTATTAGATTTTAGTAGTAGTAGAAATTGAATATTATAATTTATTTATCCTTTTTTCCCTACAGTCACAAGATGAACCTACTTCTACGTGTGACTTAGCAAATTAGATTATTTAGGACCAGAAATTCGCCACTGCAACGTCGGTAGCAGCTCACTAACTTTGGCTGCATGTTTTGGGGCACAGAGGGCAGGGTGGAACGAAGTTGGCAGTCGACTTCACACCCTACTGCCATTCTGTCAAGGTCGTGTTTGTGGTGTAAGTTTCTATAGTGATGAGTAATATTTGTCTTCAGGCACCTCAGGATGATGCCCCTTCATATGCGTTTTATAACTATGCTTCTGATTAAACGTCTTTTTGCAAATCCTGCATACAAACCGTTTATTATCACTGCCATTCTGTCAAGGTCGTGTTTGTGGTGTAAGTTTCTACAGTGATGAGTAATATTTGTCTTCAGGCACCTCAGGATGATGCCCCTTCATATGCGTTTTATAACTATGCTTCTGATTAAACGTCTTTTTGCAAATCCTGCATACAAACCGTTTATTATCACTATGTATCCAGCTATGCTGAACAAGATTCTTCTTTCTAGGAAAAGATTTAGAGCACACATTGCACTGAAACGTTTTTATGCCTGTGTGGACAAGCATGTGCTGTTCTAAGTATCTTTTTGAGGCGCATTTTTTTCCGCAGTGTGCGCAAGTGAAGTTAACTTTAGCGTGTGTTGTATTAAAGTGTCCTCTATAAGCATTTCTTGTTGTAAAGGAAAGACTGCATTCAGCACAGTCATAAGACTTTTTAGATTGCCCATGAACGTTTACTAAATGCTCTTCTTTAGCTACCCATGTCATGAACCGTTGTAGACAAGTCAAACACTGATATATCCAACAGCTGGGAGAATTGGCCGTATGCTCCCTCTTAGCTTCTAAAGAACTGAAAGTCTGTTTGCATTTCCTGCAGATTCTCTCGCCTGCTATGTGTGAGAACTGAATGTGATGCTTTAAAGAGCTGTTCGTCGTATAAGACTTGCCACAGGTATCGCAAGTAAAGTTCAGGAAGTGAGAAGACATGTGCCGACTCAGCTGTCTTAAGCAGGGGAAGTTTAGATCACAAACACCGCACACGATTGCGTCTTGCGAAAATTTGTAAGGATGCAGGCCTAATTGGAAGTCAAAGTTGATTTTTTGGTCGTGTTTCTCGTTCAAATGCCTTGCGATATCGTCGATTTCCACGAACGTTTCCGAGCATCTTCGGCAGGCCATTTCTGTGATATCGATTTTGAGGTAGTTTTCGTACGAACAGTGATAGAAAGCTGTCCGGACTGAGAATACGGCATGTTCTTCCTTTGCGTGTTTTCTGAACAACGTGTGGTCGGTGTAGGATTCGCCACAATATACGCACATGATAGATGTTTCGGGCAGGCGAAAGGGGTAAACGGTGGCGTTGAGGACGATAGTCTCGGCATTGCGTCGCGCGACGGACATTGGACGCGTCACGTCTAGAACAGACAAACGCCTTTGGTCACATTTTGACGGGGTCGTTGATAATGGAATTGATACGTGACAAATTCTTAACTAAAGAGAATAGAGTAGCATGTTATAGTTATGTTTTTACAGAAGGCAGTATTGTATCGGATCTTAGCTAATTAATTTTTAGTTTAATGATTATCACAGAATTATATCTTCCTTTGTTTCATTGATTGTTATTGTTGCAGAAAATAATGGAGATGTTTTATAAGTTAATTTTGAATTGTTAATTTCAGAACCTTTCTAGAGGTAGGTAATGTTTTCTTGACTTATAACCAACCCAGCTGTTAATTACCCACTGATGGTGTCATTATCGTCAAAAGAAGCTAGATATCCCACGAGATAGAGTATGTGTCAGCCAGACAGTTGCGAGCGAGACCTTTATTTCTTGCGCGCTGCAAGTCGCTGCGACTGAAGACAGCAAAGGCGAGCCAGCCTACTGACATACGAATACACGATCCAACTATCTACTTAGCAGCTCGCACTATGTAAACTAGCCAATAGGTGTAAGAGGTAAGTATAATAAGAAGCCAACATCAAATTGTAATCAATTTATTAAATACTATGTACCTAACTACTATTATAAAACAAGTAACGAAATATACCAACGTATTTATAATTCTATAAACTATGCGAACATTTAACAGATATTTTGGATACGCGTATTTAGAGGGTATTCGGATAGATGAGTTTTTGGGCAACTCTCCCACCGCTGATAATCGGCAAAAGGCGCTAGCAACTAGGAATTATTGATAGGCTCGTGTTTAACCACTATCTCACTTGCTAGTAAGTGATGATGTGGTCAATGGTGGAGCACGCTTTGTGGGCTAAAAAGGCCACTTCAGTAGAATCATAATATGAATCACGCAACAATCTGTCAAGGTTTAAGGTTGATTGGGAAAATTTGACAGTGATGGGTAGCGTGATTTGCTTTCTCATTCTGCTAAAGCGGCCTGTTTAGACCCGCTGAGGCTCTAGACATGTAGCATTCTGTCAGTGGTAGCGTGGCGAAGACGACCGTCAAAACGACTGCAATTTATGAGATTGACATACGATATCGAATTTTTCCGTGATTAATCATCGCATATATTTTGGCATTTCCACAGCGGCATTCGTTTATAGAATGGCATTTTGTCTAGAGCCTCTGTTCACTCTTAAAGTGCCCAGGTAGTTTTTTTTTTTTATAATGTCGGATTTGGTCTCTTAGAATAGAATAGAATTTATTTTTATTTTCAGACTGGAGTCCATAGGGTTTGTATCTGTAACATACTAACACTAGAATTTAAGTAAAAGTTACGTTAAAGTTCTATTGTTAGTAGGTTACGGACACATTAAATATACAATTAAAATTCGGCGTGAAGCCGGCGCCGCATCCACCTCCGCAACGTCGGGGAATCTCACCGATCTGCGAGCGAATGAGCTGAGCTAGATAAATTAAGCGTAAAATCTAAACACCCTCTAAATAAGGACCATTAACAAATTAAATTAGAAATACTCTTAATATTTTACATTTACAATTTCTTAATTTTTCCTCGGATACAAAATATAAAAAAAGCTGTGACAACAGTCAATTATTTGATATTTAATAAAAATAACAAAGAACGTTTGATTAAATAACGATTAACACAATTTAAGGAATATTTTCACATTTTAATTTTTGTGAACCCTTTTCCTACCCCAGATCAAAGAGTACTGACCGGCTAATTACAAAACCAAAAACCAAACTACCCTACCGTTTAGTAGTTTCGACAGTAAAACTTTGAGCGAGTCAAACTTTTATAAAATCATATCAATGCCTCTAAGAGTAGACTTTGTTATTGCACTTACAGCCTTAGCACAGCACACGGCGTTTTAAACGCACCGACGACGTGCAGACGACGCGCGCTTACGCGCTGTAAACGAAATTCAGACGTAGACAGTACCGCTTTTTGGTCATCTACAGCAACGTGAGTTCCGTAATCAACTCAAAGTTTATATGAAGTGAGCTGTTAATCCATACAAACAAGATGGAATGACAGTTCACTTCATGCTCACTCCACCTAAGTTTTTACTTGTTGACAGAATAGGCCGGCTGTTAATATGTCACGGTGAAAACAAGTGTGAAGTGAGCTGTCAGCAGTGACGATGCACGCTGCGCGGCTTGACAGCTCACTTCACGTTTACTCCACCTTAATTTTTAACGTGATAATTTTACAGAATAGCATAGCCGTTGTGTTGTAATGTAACTATATCACACGTATAGGTACCGACCAGTTACAATTCTTATTAATTTTAATTATGCTCTAAATAAATTCAGTGATACCGTCGCGAAGTCAAATGATTTTATGACGCGTGATGGATGAAACAAAACCACCATCATTCATCTTTTGGAAGAAAAACGCGATTAGTGATTGAGAAGAGCTAAGGTCTAGATGCTGTGCTGTTTGACATACCCCTTGTCTATAAAAAACGTATGACGGAACAGGGAAAATTCCTTCAAATCATATAGCCCGTTCAGTTAGATTATTAAAAAACATTGACCAGTTAGGGCGGATTTCATCAATCTGAAACTGAAAGCGATCAACATATGAATCACATTTCGAGCTGTCAGTGTCATTATTTTCTATGGAATATTGACACTGACTACTCTTGAACGCAGCTTGATTGCGATAGTATCATTGGTAAAATCCGCTATTAGTTAAAAAAATGAAGACGATACAGTGCATTGAAATTTCGCATGACGTCGTCTACAGTCAATATTTGTAAGTAGAAGTGACGTAATAAGCTCCCACTCCTGAACTTTTATTTGTTTTAACTTTGTTTGTTTTTATTTCTTCGATAAAGCAAAAATTACGTGTCCCAATATTCCTTGCAAATCGACATGTCGAACTAAATACTTAGAAGCATTTTTTTATCCAAGAAACATCCGTATTGTCCTAGAGTATGATATAAATCATGGTAAAAATAGAGATCTGTTTCATTGAAAATCACCCAAATCCGGATGGTAAGACTTCATATGCGTCCTCCAACTGACTTTCTGATTAAACTGCTTATCGCAGATCTTACACTCGAACCTCTTAACCTCACTATGTATCCACATGTGCTGCCTTAACGTAGACTTTCTCGGAAACGATTTAGAACATATATCGCAAGAGAACAACCTCTCATTGGAATGGACGACCATATGCCTGTTTAAAACATACTTCGTGTCGAATTTCCGATCGCAACTCGGACAGTTAAAATGTTCGTCCGTATGCACTATTTTAAAATGAGCTCTAAACTTGTTCGGTTTTTTGAAAACGAGTCCGCATTCTGGACAAGGGTAGACCTTTTTGGGTATAGCATGTTCTTGCTCCATGTGACTTCTCTTGATCTTCCAAGTGCTAAATCTGTCGCCGCAAACTGGGCATAAATGCTGACGACATTGTCTAGACACCTCAAAGTGTCTCTTCTGATCTTCGGTTGAGAATAAAACTGTTTTGCACTTTCTACATCTACGCTGTTTCGGTACAAACGGACAGGAGAACTCTAAATGCTTCTGCAAAGATGTAGACGACGCGAAAGACTTGCCGCATAGTTCGCAGGTACACTGAAAGAAGTGGCTTTGGATATGACGGCTCAAACTTCGAATATTAGAAGATTTGTCGTGACAAACGGCGCAGGATAACTTGTCAGTCTGTATATTAAAAGGCTGGAGTCCTATATCGTGATTCAAGTCAATATTTTGTTTGTGGACTATGTTTAAATGGACGGCTGCCTCTTCTATTGTGTTGAAGGTTTCAAGGCATAATCTGCAGCGTAAGTCGGTGCAGTCAGCCTTAATGTATCCTTCGTGGAGGTGCGAGAATGCTACCCTGACGTTGACCACCCCGTGGTCATCATCCATATGCTTCCTGAAGCGAGGAGGGTCCTCAAAACTCTCGCAGCAGTAAACGCATACGATGGAACTCTCCGGGAGTCTAAACGGATAAGCTGTGGTATATTGTATAACGGTCTGGGCGTTCCTTTTAGCGATGTGCATCGGATTTATTTCTAGAACAAAAGAGACAGTGGTCACTTTTTTGTGTGTTAGTGCTACTTACACTAATTTACAGTCCCATTGATTGTACATTATTTCGCTAAACTTTGCTATTATGAAAATTGCATTAATAAGGGAAGAGAACTTAAGAAATTTAAGTACGGAAGAGACCGCAAAGATCTAAGGTAAAAAAGTCTATGGTTTCGATAAAACGTGAAAATCTATAGAATCTCTGAAGCCTTTTCGGTACGCTGCAGCCTATCCAGATGCAGCTGAAAACCAGTATTTTAGAGGCAGTGACTTTCGACAACCTAGTTACTGGGTAAAACTTCTTTATGCTTCTGAATACCCGCAACGACTGTAAAAGATTAGACGAGGAACAGCCAGGACCAAAGGCTTAACGAGCGATCCGATACACGGATGCTTTCCGACAGTAGTTTTTTTCTAAAACCCAACGAAAAAATTTCGATCTACCCTCTAAAGGACGCGCATTTCAGGATGCCTAGCCTTCATATGAGTCCTCCAACTGACTCGCTGGTTAAAGGTCTTATCACAAATCTTACACTCGTGTTTTTTCACTTCACTATGTATCCACATATGCTGTCCTAGCGTGGACTTCCTCGGAAAAGCTTTAGAACACACTTGACAGATAAAATTTCTCTCCCCGGTGTGTATTACGATGTGCTTTTTCAAATTCCTGTCCGTATCGAACTTCCTCGCGCAATAAGAGCATTCGACGTAATCACTTGTGTGAGTAGTTTTGAAATGTAACCGTAAACTATCGCGTTTACTAAATACTATGTGACACTCAGGGCAGTTATAGGTCTTCTGTGGCACGTTATGCATATCTTTTAGATGATTTTGCTTCATATTCCAAGTTGTAAACCTATCTCCGCATACGTTGCAAACATGCTGACGACATCGTACCGATTTTTCTAAGTGGCGCATTCTTTCTGCTGTCGACGTGAATATTTTTCGACATTTTCTGCATCTGTTTTTAGTGTTCTTATCGGATTCTGTTCCACAGTTATATCTGAGGTGGCAGTGCAAAGAGGTCAATGAAGCGTAAGATTTTCCGCAAGAATCACAGGTGTACTGGACAAAGTGACTATGCGTGTGTTTGCTCAAAAGAGCCAACGTCGAAAATTTCTCCGTACAAATCGCGCATGAATATTTATCTTTGTAAATTTTAAACGGATGAATTCCTAGGTCATGTTTTGGGCTTAAATCTTTATTGTGCTTTTTTATTAGATGATCTGCGGCTTGTTCTAGATTAGATAAAGTTTCGAAGCAGATTCTGCACTTAAGGTCTGTGCAATCGACTTTAACGGCTGCTTCCGCCACATGAACGAAAGCCATTCGCACTTTAAAGTCCTGATGTTCTAAATGCATGTGTTCCCTAAACTTCGCGGGGTCTGGAAAGGTATCGCAGCAATACACGCAAACCATGGAAGATTCTGGCAGCTTGAAGGGGTAAGCTGTTGTATACTCTATGATTGTTTTGGCGTTCTGTCGCGCGATGAGCATCGGATTTAGTTCTAGAACAAAAAGAAACGTCCCATCACTTTTCCTGTGTATGTTCTTTACTGTTTTACGGTGCTAAGCTAACACTGGACTCCATCATAGTTTCTACTGGTGATAAGTTTCCATGCGATGTTTTGGTGGGGGCAAAAGATCTCAAAGGAAACATTGAAAATTATGTCGAAGATACATTCGTGTCAGTTGGGCCGACTTTCTAAGACGGACTTTGAGCAAGATCATGTCGCTTTTAAAATTCACTAACCTACTTTTTACATCGAGGTCCCGCTACAATCCAAATTGTACATATAAATAAGATTTTCTGTACGTGTTTTAAATTTGGTGTACAATAAAGTATATATAAATAAATTAATAATGCACATTGTTGGTAGAAACGTATTTTGTACCCTAAATGAACTCACGCGAAATCGTAACTCTTCAGAGAATTTACAACATAAATAATTGCATTGAAGAACGAAATAAACACGCTTATATTAAATCGAAAAAAAAAAAACAAGACTGGCCGTAGATTTCAACGACTAGTTACCAAAACTACCCTCATTTATACACTAGAACTATGATTAACATAAATATCATACTATCAACAGTTATTCGGTTAAAACAGAAAACATAAGTTTAATATTATCATTTTTCCCTTCAAAATCCTCTAACTCGGGATGGTAAGATTTCATATGCGTCTTCCAACTGACTTTCTGATTGAACTTCTTATTGCATAACTTGCATTCAAAACGCTTATGTTCCATATGTATCCACATGTGCTGTATCAAATTCTTCTTCCTAGGAAAAGATTTGGAGCATACAGTACAAGGAAAGAGTTTCTCCATGGTATGGGAGACCCTGTGTTCTTCTAAATTCTTTTTGGTAACGAATTTCATACCACAGCAAGAGCAAACGTAGTTATCATCCGTGTGAGTTAGTCTGAAATGCGTCCTATACTTCTTGCGTTCCTGGAAGACCTCCCCACATTCTGGACACACGTAAGCCTTCTTCTCAACCCCGTGACACTCTGTCAAATGCAGTTGTTTGGCGTGCCATGACATGAATCTCTCTCCGCAGACGCAGCATAAATGTGACCAGCATTTTCGGGACTCCAGCAAATGTTTACGCCTCTCTTCTATAGAAGAAAAAGTTCGTTTACATTTGCGGCATATCTTTTCAGAGCCGATGTGGGAGAATCGTATATGACTGCGCAATGCTGTGTTTGTCGCGTATGATTTTCCACAAGCTTCACAGGTGTATCTCCAGAAATGGCTCTGTGTGTGTCTGCTTAACTGTCGCAAGCATACAGCTTTATAGGGACATATCGCGCAGAAGAGCTTATTGTTCTCTAACTTGAATGGTTGAAGCCCTAACGCGACGGTTAAGTCAAGGGGTTTCTTATGTTCGGAGTACAAGTGCTCTGCTACCTGGTCCAAATTCTGGTAGTGTTTGAAACAGAGTCTACAATTGATATTAGTGCAGTCAACCTTGATGTACCCTTCGGAACAATGGACAAAGGCCATTTTGGGGTTGAACGTTTCATGTTCTTCGTTCATGTGGGTTCTGAACACATCGGGGTCCGGATACGTTTCGCAACAGTACACACAAACCATATTGTCTTCGGGCAGCTTGAAGGGGTAAACGGTGGAATATTTCACAATAATCTCGGCGTTCCGTTTCGAGATGAAATTGGGGTCATTTTGCTTCTCTAGAACAAAAAGAAATGCCCAGTCATTCAACTGCTCTTCTGTTCTGTCTTTGTGTTGATGGTTCTGATAAGAGTATGACACTGACTTAATTTTATGGTTAGGTTTTAGGTTATTTACCGAAAGAAGGTAGAGTCAATAAAAAAGAGGTACATCAGACCTATTGTGTAGTTAAAAAATTGTTTCCAATGTTTGAATGACGCGAGGACTATCGAAAATACGAGTAAACGGGCGACTGGTCACAGAAAAAATTCATTTTAATGTATTAAATCATGGTAAGTATGTTTACTTTTCGACACTGCATGTATGTAAGTAAATAAAAAAATAGTGACTAAGTTTATTATAATATAATACACCTACACCAAATTACATACCTAGAACTAATCAAATTGTGTTTCTGGGACACATTAAATTAAAACAGTATGTCCTAAAAGAGCCTGAGCACCGCTAAAAATTTTTTGTTTTTTTTTTTAATAAATCTTTATATTAATAAGCCGTCAATCTTAATAAACCTATAATATAAACAATTTCAGGAGCGAGAGAATTATCAACAGACGAACTTTTTACGCAATAGATAGGCTTAAAAATGTGTAAAAAAGATATTACTAGTTAACTTTGGTTGACCTCATCCACGAAAGCATAAATTATGAACTAAAATCGTATCACCTCAAAAATCTACTAGCTCTGGATGATAAGACCTCATATGAGTTTTCCAGCTAACTCGCTGATTAAACTGCCTTTTACACAAGTCACAATGAAATCTTTTATGCTCGCTGTGAATCCACATGTGTTGAGTCAAATTCTTCTTCCTAAGAAACGATTTGCTGCACGAAGTACAATGGAAGAGCTTCTCCCTCGTATGCAGAAGTTTATGAGCTTCCAAACGGCTCTTGGTAGCGAATTTCATTCCACAGAATTGGCAGACGAAGTTGTCATCAGTATGGGTTACCATATAATGTGTCCTGTATAGTCTGGAGTCTGTGAAGGATTCCTGGCATTCAGGGCAAGTGTAGAGCTTGTTTGTATCCACGTTGTGGGTTTCCGCCAAGTGTTCGACTCTAAGCTTTTTGGTGACGAATCTGTGTCCGCAAAGGTTGCAGCAGTAAGGCCAGCATCTTTTGCTCGCTAACACATGAGCGCGGCGCTCTTCAAGGTTAGGAAAGGACTTTTTACACTTAGTACAAATCTTTTCTTCGGTATGACTGAAAAGAATATGCTTTTTTAAGTTGTCACGACTAATATAAGACTTGCCACAGGTTTCACATGTATACTTATGGTAGTGTACGCTGTTATGTCGCGATAAACATCTAAGTGACGGAAATTTCTGAAAGCACGTGGCGCATACCCATCTTTCGCGACCTAATTTGAAAGTCTGTAATCCGATGTCAGCATTTAGGTTTAAATGCTTGTCGTGTTCTAAGACGAGGTGTTCTGCTATGACAGCTAAAGATTCGAATTTCTTTGCGCAGAGCTTGCATCCTAGGTCTGTACAGTCAACTTTGAGGTATTCTTCTGTGCCCATGGTGTGCGCGAAAGCATGTTTGACGTTTGGCTGGTAGTGTTCGGCTCTCATGTGCTGTCTATACGCCTCCGGGTCCGGATAAGCGTCGTTGCAGTAAACGCACACCATATCGTTTCCGGGAATCTTGAATGGATAAGCCGTAGTGTACCTCAAAATGAGTTTAGCGTTTTGTCTCGCTTCGAACAACGAATCGAACACTAGAACAAAAAGAAATGGTCCTTTGTCATATTTATTGTGGCAGGAGACGCGCTTTGCTGCGCTTGGGTGGTACTGTACTGCGTAAAGGTTTCGCCAAATTTCTGCTTACAGTAGTCAAAGAGCCCTTTGATCTTTAGTTTACCTGACTTATTTTAAGTAAATACCGAACTAAGTATATGAAGACAATTGCTATGTCATGAAACGACTACGTCAGATGACCGCGATGCAAGTTCATAACAAAGCCGCTTTGTAGGGTAGTTGATGTTTTAATTCTCGCTAGATTAATTTGAATCTGCTTCATCAACCACGCAGACGGGTACGACAGGTCAATACGACACCGCGATTTTATAGAATTTGTTGTAAAATTGCTCGACATATATAGCACAATTTCTGTGAAAAAACGACCGTCCATTTGTGTCGTCCCATCGGTTGAGACTAAGTCTCGCGTTTGCGGTGGCCTAACCACAAAAAGTATTAAATAGTTACAAGCATTAAAAAGTTGCTGTTTTTCAAAGATCTCACTACAGTAAGAAACACTCAGATGAAAATAATACAGAAAAATCGTATTCATACTTAGTTTATTGTGATATTTCATAAATTAGAAATACAAATTGCATGTGTTTTAAATGTCTTAGAATTATCAGCTACCCGCATTCTACGAAATTTTTACATCGAATCGTTTAATTTGTCTACGACTATAATACTTAAGTGCTATTTCTGATTTTAATAGTCAGATTCCATGTTTGATTCAGCCTGTCCCTAGCTCTCCTCCCCCAGTGAAGTTCTAAGCCGAGGTCTGTACCCCAGAAAAGGTATCCTTAACATAAACTCTCTCATTTTAAAGATTTATAAGTCTTGTCTAGAGGCTTTATCTTTATTAAGGCTGCCATAAGCAAGTCAACCTGCGAGAGGCCACTCATAAAAAAAACGGGTTGCACTCCGGGAATGCCGGCAGAAGTGAAAACTTGATTATTAACGTTGTGCATTTTTGAATCATCCGTCTTACGAATTTTCTATCAGGGGCCCGAGTCTACTATTTTTATAAATTTGTCATTCCGACACGATCCCATTGTCATTTTGCTAAAAGTTCGTAATCTGCTAAATTCATAATCGCACGGTCACTGGCACGTCAGTGGCCGGTCACTGGAACGTCAATGGTCTCGTAAAAGAATTGTGGTAGGAATGCCGTATTGCCATTATTATAAAACCGAGCTAAATTTGAGCATTTATTCATGACAGATTTTATTTATATTTAGTTTTACATATTATTTATTAGTGTTATAAGCAATCTGAAGTAGTGAGAAGTTCGTAAATACTAAATCTGTCATTATGTACGAGATTACCATTCATATGGCTTTCTTTCAATGGCGTGTCAGTGATTGATCATTGGAATGTCATAATGACGCCATTATGATGCCATTATGTTAGTAGATTAACAAACTTGTCAAAATCAACCATTTTGAAATCAGTGATCGACCATTCTCACACTATTGTAATAGCAGACTCGGGCCCCAGGTCACGTGTCCTCACTTCTTACGAATTTTCGACCAGGTCACGTTTCCTGACGTCTTACGAATTTTCGATCAGGTCACGTGTCCTGACGCGAGTTTAACATTTTATACTCATCCCAAGAAAAGTGTTCAACGCCGCTAAAGAAGTTTTCAATTCAAAAATATAAAATCAGATGCCATATTTATGCTAGGTGTATACGTAAGTCGCCTAGCGTACTCTTATATCAGTGCGATCGGTTAAGATCATTTTAGAATGTTCGTTCCACTTTGCTACTCGCCAAATGACTATCTTGGCTCTATGCGCTAAGCAAACCGCCTTCGCGTCATGCGTGAATTTTGAGAGATATGAGGAACATGGTCTTAAGTTTCAAGTCCTCAATTGCAAACAGTTAATCGTTCCGACCCGACGGTTGTTGTAAACTGGGTGAATTTTTAGTGTGCGTAGATTGTCAAATACGAAACTATGAATGCATTACAATTTGTTTTATCGGTATTCCACAAGCCATGAATCGAACGAGATGCTTTTTTCCGTTCATCAAAATGGGAGTCCTTTCAGTGTTTTTCGCGTATCTTCATAGTTTCGTATGTGGCCATCCACGCACACTTAAAAATTTACCCTGTATAGTGGACTACTGTCCGAACGATGAAGATATACCGCGTGTATCTGACATCGACGCACAAACGATTTCCATGGGTCCAGGGCATGATTCTGGACACCCTAGACTTAGAATTTTTCGTCGGCTTTTTTATAGTTTTTTTTTTTTATTTTCAAGGGCTTTTTTACTTTAGACTGCTCATAATCGTTATTCTGACCTAACCCAATGAGAATTTTCATAAAAAATAATTAATTAACTACTTTCACTAAAAAGAGCAATCTGAATAAAACCACAAATAGATATCAGCTCAGCTGAGCTGATAGGTACCTATTAGTGGTACTCTTGAAAAAAATTAAAAAATGAGAAAAGAACCGACGAAAAATTCCAACACTGGGGTGTCCAGAATCATGCCCTGGACCCATGGAAATCGTTTGTGCGTCGATGTCAAGATACACGCGGTATAGAAACAAGATCTATAAAGTTAGATATCTCAAGTTTCCGTGTTTTTCAAGTACGAAAATCGGCTTTCTGATAGTATGGCTCCACAACTGTAATGCCATTTAACGTCAACCACACACAAGAAATACAGATTCAAAACGAGGATTTTACAATAAATTCGCTTCAGTCACTCAAACATTATGCTTCGCAATATGTCGCTTTAAACGGTAAACCGACAAGAATTTCAAGCCGCAATGCTTGCAGACAGCACAGTCTTCAGAATGATGTAGTTTGAAATGATCGTAGTACGCATTTTCAGTCGTAAACTCTATGTTGCAATCCACACAACGGTAAGTCCGTTTTGACTGACCATGAGCGACCTCCATGTGCTTTTTTCTGGTCTTATAATCGAGGAAGCGTTCCTGGCATTTGGGACAGCAGTAAGGCATGCAAGATTTCTGCGTTCGTCTATGCTTTTCTTTGGCTTCCATCGTTGGGAAGACTTTCTTGCATCTTTTGCATGATACTTCGTAAATCTGGTGTTTGGATCGCACATGTCTTAACAAGCCTGTGGTAGCTACATAGCTGCTGCCGCAAACATGGCAAACGTAGCTTAGAAAATGTGTAATCGTATGTCTGTTTAGATGAAACAGTGAAGGGAAGTTTTTCTCGCAAACCGCGCAATTGTACACGTCTTTCTGGAGTAGGTAAGGCATAACGCCGTATTTTCCGTGCGGATCAATTTTTCTATCATGCTCAGCTTCTAAATGAGCCAATACCGTTTCCAAGGTCGGAAAACCGACGTTGCAGAGTCTACAGCGCAAATTCGTGAGGTCTGCTTTGATAAACTCCGTTTTAGGGAGGTGATGGAACGCGACCTTGATGCTAAAATAGTCATGTTCCCCGTCCATGTGTCTCCGGAACTCGTCAGGATCTTCGTACAACTCTTGGCAGTAGACGCAGAGTATCGACTTATCGTTCACTCTGAAGGGGTAAGCAGTTGTGCTACTTATAATAGTCTCGGCGTTTGAGCGCGTCGCGTCATAGCTTTCCGCTAAAAAAGAAAAAGGTTCTTTGTAGACCATAGACCATAGTTGTATACTTCTTCTATCTTCTATAGAGTTATCTTGAGGCTGTGAGTTAAATCTTCTAGGAGACGACAGATAGAAAAAAAAATACTCTTGCAGTGTTGTAGAATACTTAGTAATTTTTGTAAAGACGAAAAATAATGGTAACTGAAGCGAAAACATTGTAAAATGCTTAAGTTATCTAGTTGCAATTTGCAATTGAACATAACTTTATGCTATCGTATCATATCAACCCATCAATTTTTATCTTCGATACGACAACTCAATCGCTGCAAGCCAATATCTTTGTCAAATACGGTTTTCCAAACTAATAGGTGTCCTACACATTCATACACGTCAAATTTAATGCAATGCGAAGTTTTAGGAGTTAAAGATTTTGCGTCCAACTTTAGCGAAAAATATTTTAAGGGGTTGTGGTACTGTCGGATATGAAAACAACTTGGATACAGCTTGTAACAGGATACACGCCATACCCTCAAAAAATATTCAAATTGATGACTACAATACCTTTTTTTTTTTTTTTAGGGATGGGAAATCATCCAATGACTCCTCCCGCTCTGGGTGTAGCGGGGGCGAATGTCAAACTTTATACATGTTCCTTCATTGCCCTTTGTGTTCCGGAGCCACGGTGTCTATGACTACAATACCTAAGAGGTCATTGTAGTCACCAACATTAACCACTTTTACTATGAAACAAACCCCCAAAATCGCAGAAAAAAACAGCTGTCCAGTACAGACACATTAAGCTACAACAATCTGTAAAATTTGTCAGAAGCTTTCACAATAATAAAATCTTGGTACCATTGCGAGAGTTATTCAAATTCAACGGCCCATCATCACCAGCCATTTCCCACCTATGTCGAGCTCGGCTTCCAGTCAAACCGTAAGCAACTGAATACCAGTATTTTAAATAGATACAGTATTCGGCACGAGTCGTGACCGAGATGAGTGCAGCGGGGTGATCTCGCCAATGTACGGTGGGCGAACGAAACGTGCAAGCGCAACAGTCGATGAGCATTGACTGACGAACCAATAACGTGAAGCGTCAGAGCTGTCGTCGTCAAACCGACCAATGGAGTGTGCTCACGACTCATACTGGTTATTAAACTTCTTATCCACAACCCAGTTACTGTGAAACATGATCCCCTAGTAAAGACTGGTCCTATACATGGGCCCATTGGCCCAAAAAGATTAAAGTATTACGCTGTTTTGATACACGCCATATTTTAAGGTTTTTTTTTGTGATGGGTTTTCTCTCGACTCTAGTCTAGATCAGAAATGACGGAGACAAAGTCTACGATAGAGCGAGCTCACCCAGAAGTAGCCTGTTCACTCTAACTTTTAAAAGATTAGGGTTGTAAGCGTTCGGAAACACAGATGTAGTTTAATAATTGGATAAAAGCTATGTTTTTCATGATTTAAAAGTTTTTAAGTAAAAGACTGATTATAGAAATAGAAATCGGACAGTCCGACATAAAAAAATTATGTGTGGGAATAAATCCCATGAAGTTTATTTCACATAGTAATTTTAGTTCACGATAAGAAGGGGTTTAATATAAACTTATGTTTATATGTGCAATGTATGAGCTCAAAAATCAATAGTCATTTTATATTGTGAATATTAACTAAAAATTACATTTTAAAATAACTGTTGATATTTGAGTTTTTGAAGCATTGAAAATTACGTGGAGGAATTAAGGAGTTTTAAATGTATTCCATATTACTTTTTAATTAGTAGTAATATGGAATATGACTCAAAAAAACATTTTTATTATATTTTATAATTCTTCCAAGCAATTTTCAAATACTTTCAGACATAAATGTGTCTACATATGGATATGTCTCGTATTTATAAATTTCACAAAACAATATTAATTTATTGATAAAAATATATATTTTTCAGAGCATATTATTATTTCAATCTTTACAACGAAATTATGAAAGTTGAAACCAATCAAATATTGACAGACGATTTTCATTGGCATATTTCAGAAAAAAAAAGAAATACATATAAGAAAATATCTGTTTCAACGTTCACAAAAAGGCGCACAAAAAAAAAACTTACCTGAATACACGAAGTGGAGGGTAGATCCAACATTTTATGAGCTGGGATTCGAACCCACGTAGGTATGAAACAATTCACCAAACTCGGTGCGTTGCACGTTGTCATATTTCGAAGATATTTCTATATACGACTGGTTTGTACTTTGTTTGACTTCTTTTAATTTCTTTGAGGCATAGACAATACTCCTTGAATTAGCTAGCGAAAGTGAGAGTCGAAGTCGCACAAAAAGGTTCCTATACGTTAACCGAAAAATTACGATTTTTGTATAGACACATTAATCAGTCTGATTTTTTTTTGTCTAGATACCTATTATGGTTCATGAGATACAGCCAGCAGAGGGATAGACGGGAGTATAACGGAGGTTTTAAATACCTATACTGCCTACAAAAGTAAACTAAATACTCTTACTTTGTATTTATTCTATTTATAAATTTGAAACAAAAAACAATGATCAATGAAAATTAAAGAAATTTTAATGGGGCTGAAATTCAGTTAAAATATTGACCATTTCCATCAAAATCTGTACCTAAAACCTGAAAGGAGAAACACAGAAACACAGCAAATAACACACACAAAAAACCATCAACTACACTAAATATTCAGCAGCTCTGTGTACGTTCGTTTTACAAAATCGGATGACAGTTCAATCAATATGGCGTCTTGTTAGTAGTTCAACAGTTGGATAACAGATGGCGCTGTTGTCGACTTGAAACAACCAATGAGAGGGTGAAGGGCTTTACTATGACGTGTTAAAGTCATTGAAGTACCAGTTTTAGAGCGAGACAGTGCTGTACAGGACGAACAGAAATGTCTACACAACGAAATCATGTCCGCGAGTGTTTTTTCCAAATGTATTCCTACATTTAAGGGAAACTGACTGACCTATGAAACTGTTGGGACTACGATACGCGGCAGATAAACTTGCAGTAAACCACCTTTCCCTAATATTCCTTCGTAAATACTCGAACAATAAATGATGAACCGTAACGAAAAGGATTCAGGACTTCATGTCTTTATTTCTGTTTTTGATATTCAATGCGTGATATTCAGTGTTTTGATATTCAATGTGATACAACACCACCATTATTGCACATTTATCTGGCGCTTACTATAATAAAATGAAATTTTATAACAGACTACCTTTTATACTGTAGGTGCACTAAAAAAGGGTTTTTTGAAATTCAACCTTTACCGAGGTGTAATAAGGGATACTATGTACTAATGATGCGTCGACGAAGGGCTGGTTACTTATATTGGTTTGATCCATATTGATTGATCTTACATCCTTTTCTTTGTAAAACGAACCATTTTGTGAGACATATCCATATATTGTCTAAAAACTAATCATGCATTATGATAGGGTAATGTTAATTCACAAGCTATGTACTGGTATTTTGATTAATTACTTGTTTTATAAGATTATTATTCATAATAATATCTGTACATGAGGTTAATCAGGATTCTATTTTCGTTAAAACGCAATCACGTGGCTCTAAATGTCTGAACGGATGTGATGTCACAATGTTCTCATCATCCCATCCCTAGCTGGCCTCCTCCAGCAACGCCCTAAGCCGAGGTCCGCACCCCGCAGAGGGTGTGTCCTTAGCGTGTAGTAGCTTTAAGTCTTGGTTGGAGTCTTTAATTTATACACAGTGCCAATTTAGTCGTATTACAAAGGCGGCCCACTTAAAATATCCGACATAAACTACCTCCAAGCGTGATGTTTTTTTTTAAATAATTAATTAAGAAAATTATGAAACACCCTGTTAGTAATATTTACGTATCAAAAAGTGGCACCGTTTCATCCTGCACCGTCGTTAGAACACGCGTGATGACAGTGAATAATAATTTAATTTTTAAATAATTCAAATGTTCATAAACATTCGTTTTTTTTAAATGAATGTGTAGTAGTCATTGGATAGATGAAGCCAGCTGCCGATGTAAGATGTAGGCCGCCACAGACAAGTCTGGTTAAGCAGACAACAACTTTCTAGGTCGCCATGCAAAAAGACCACTCAGAAACTACAACACACAGTGTTGGAGGGCCAATATAAGCGTTAGCCTATGGCAAGCACATATTTCAAGGCGTGCTCATTTGTTTAACCGCATTTTGTTCAGTAGGTGCGCATTTAGTTACTGTTATTTCACTCATTTTGTTTCAATTGACTGAATCCTTTGACTGGTTGAGGACAAGAAAACCAGTCTTTTGAACGCTATTCATGTGTTTCTCTGTGTGTGTGTGTGTTTTATGTTATTAAACCAGTACATAACTTATCAATATAAAGGTAGAAGAGCAGAGTTGCACAAGATAAAATGTTTGAAAACATCATCATGTCATCTATACTAATACATTATATTGTTTTAAACTTTCATAGTCACCAACATTAGAAAAGTTCATATCGGAATTGCTACTATGTACCTTTTTATTTGTGAGTTTCCGATATTTCATATTTTTTTTCATTTGTTTCATTTTTCATTTTCATTTTATTTTTTACATATTATATAGCTGAAGAGTTTGTTTGGTTGTACGCGCTAATCTCAGAAACGAACCAGTAGGGTTCGAATTGAAACTTTTAGTGTTGGATAGCCCATTTATCGAGGAAGGCTATAAGCTATATCACGCTACGACCAATAGAAGCGGAGCATTCATGAAAAATGTGACGCAGACGAAGTAGCGCGGTTTTCACCAATGGATAGGGCTATTCATGAGGAAGGTTTATGTGCATAATTTGTTAAGATTATGTATAAATTGGCTGAAATATGACGCTAATTGTTGGCCAAAGTATCAAATATTTGCACCCGTTCGAAGTTGGGGTGGGTCCCAGTAATGTATATTCTATATCTATCTTCAGCAACTCAACTCTCCTCCCATAAGAGAACAAAAACCAGATGCCTACCTTTTTTCTTCTTCTCAGTTTTAGCGGCCACTTTACTAGCGCTGGCCTTAACGGTCTCTTTCTTCAGGGTCTTAGTCTTTTTAGCCGGTGCTGACTTAGTTTTCGAGGAGGACTTCCGTTTCTCTGTTGCCTTCGTGTTATCAAGGAGATCTAGCAGGTCTACAGACTCCTTTTTGGGTATTTTGCTTGCTAGTTTTGTTAGGGGTTCGTCGTCAACTGAAATTTGAAAGACAGTGTGAGGTTTCAGATGTATGTTGGACAAGCACCATTAATCGAGGAAGGCTATCTATACTAATATTATAAAGAGGTAACATTTGTTTGTAAGTTTGTATGTTTGTAAGTTTGTATGTTTGTAAGTTTGTATGTAGGGGGTAATCTCAGGAACTACTGATCCGATTTGAAAAATTATTTCAGTATTAGATAGCCCATGTATCGAGGAAGGATATAGGCTATATATCATCACGCTAAGACTAAAAGGAGCCGAGCATTAATGGAAAATGTGACGCACACGAAGTTGCGTGGGTCAGCTAGTAGGCTATATAACATTACGATCAATAAGAGCGGAGCATTATTGAAAATTGTGAGCAGACGAAATTGCGCGGGTCAGCCAGTTACCAGATAACTGGCGCGTACTAGATAACTAGAACTGGCCTTCCAACGTTGCGTCTTCGGATACGTGGTCGCCACTCCAGAACTTTTCGGTCCCATCAAACATCTGTTCTGCGAGCATGTGCCCTGCCCACAGCAACTTTAGTTTGGAGATCTTTTGGGCTATGTCGGTAACCTTGGTTTACTTGCGAATATCTTCCATTCGATCACGCAAGGAAACTCCAAACATTGCCCTCTCCATTGCCTTTTGAGTGACTTCAAGCCTTTTGATGAGGGCTATTGTGAGCGACCACGTTTCGGTCACATTAGCTTGAAGTCATCATCTGCCTAACCTTTTCCCAACTATATTGGAGTTGGCGTCCAGTCTGTAGTGTACTTCAAATAAATGAAACTATATTTCTTGAGAACGACAACTTTATTCTTGCAAGTAATCAGGGTGATGTTCTGTTCAGGTCCGGGTGCGCAATGGCCGCATGCGACGCGCCACTCGCATAACCTCTTAAATTGCTAAGCTTAAGTTACTTAGTGCATTTCCAGTCTGTAGCTGTCATGCTACATTTAATAGTGCATTTCCAGTCTGTAGCTGTCATGCTACTTTTAATAGTGCATTTCCAGTCTGTAGCTGTCATGCTACATTTAATCCAGTCTGTACTTGTTTGCGTTCCGATACACACATATTACACAGTCAAACCGGATTCAGCTGAATACCAGTATTTTAGGTGGAGCGGCTGCCTACCAGACCTCCACAACCCATTAACTGGGTAACACGGTACTCCTTAGCAAGACTGGTGTCCGATTTTCTGGCTTCCGACTATCCGTAACGACTGCCAAATATCTCAAAATGACAGCCGGGACCAACAGCTTAACGTGCTTTCTGAGGCACGGAGGAAACGCGGTATGTTAAGATGGTCACCCATCCATAGACCAACCTCGGCAAGCGTTGCTTATTTAACCTTGAAGATCGACCTGTGCGGCTGTTATTATTTAGCCACGAGCTCCTCATCACTAGCTTCGTCAATAAATTTTGAAGATAAATTGCATATTTTGCTTTTCTGCGACAACACCACTGCAAAATCGCAGAAAAGCAAAATACGCAATTTCGATTACTTAGATGACATAAAACTATCATCTAAGTAGACGAATTCCAGCTATTTCGATTTAAAATCCAAAGTTCGAAACCGATTTTCATAAAATTTAAATGGGACCAATCTGCAAGTATATCCTTTCAGATAAAACAAGAATTTTTCAAATCGGTTCAAAATTGTCGGAGTTATGAGGTCACAAACATAAAAAAAAAAAAACATACAACCGAATTGATAACCTCCTCCTTTTTGGGAAGTCGGTTAAAAATGGCTACTTACGATCATCATCGTCATCGTCGAACCCACATCGGTCATCAAAATCATCATCGTCAGCGCTGAGTCGCTTCTCTTGTTTCACTCGCTCCAGTTTCACGTCCGAGTCTATTGGTTCCACTTGTACTATAAAAAAAGAAAAATACCTGAAGTAAAAAGTTACCACTTTATTTTAGGTGATAACAAGCGCAACTTCTGAGCGTTGCTATGGACGTTATAGTGTGTCCACACAGTACAAACTTTAGTATTCACATTTTAAGAGCGCTTTCACAAAATCGAATTGCTCAGGTTGACTGAAGTTGAATACCGCGCGTCACAAGATTTTTATTGATTTTTGCATTGCATACAACAATTATTTAAAAATATTTACTTTACTTTTAATTAGACCAATTTTATTTTCAAGCAATATAGCAACGCCACCTTAATTATTAAATATTATTTATTTGAATTTGGATTATAATTTCATAGATAAAAATTATAGTTTCGTACGGAAAATTGTCAATAACTCTCAGTTTTACAGAATTATTTTTGGTGTATTACTGTATGAATCGTAATAAATTGATTTGAACATTCCAAAGTAGAACATACAGTTGTACCGTGGACATTTTTATAAATTATTAAATTATAATATATTCGGTGTACCAAGGCATCAAAAGATTCCCTAAAGCAACGTTTTGTGAAACATCCTTTGCGGAGTCAAGGATTTTACTGATGTACGTGAACAAATTGAAGTATTTATTTAGAACCCAAGATAAATGATCAAACTATCTTAGGCATATTTTTTTTTAAGGCTATATCTAAAGCAAGATCACACATCAAAACTCGAATAAAACGCTAAAATTCAGGAAAAATTGTGAAAGCCCTCTTACATTCAAACCTGTATAGTAGGAATGCGACATAAATAGCAAAGTTATAACATTGATTCCCTGGCATCGAAAGAGCTTTCTTGATACGGCAAGCGCGTTAAGGGATTCCGGCACGTAGCGAGATGTCTTGGTAGGATTCTGGCGGAGGCGCGGCATTTCTGACCAAGAATTTTTGACCAAGACTACTCTTGGTCAGAAATGCCGCGCCTCTTTGTCTCTACAGTCTTTGAGACAAAGTCCCCTATAAATTAGGTAAAAAAGGGTAACCAACGGAACCCTATTGCTAAGCCTTCGCTGTCCGTCGTCCGTCTGTCAGCGGGCTGTATCTCAAGAACCGTAATAAATAGACAGTTGAAATTTTCACAAATTGTGTATTGGTTGACTGGTAGAGAATGCCTTGTTGCATTAAGTCCGCCAATGTACCACTATTGTGCATAAAGTCTAAATAAATAAATACATTTTTATTGCCGCTTTTATCAACAAATAAAAAAAATTAAGTTTATGGTTCGGAACCCTTCACGAGAGAGTCCCACTCACACTTAGCTGTTTTATTTTTTTAAAGGATTATCAATAAAATGCTACCATCAAGATCCGCTATCCCCGAGCTGCTAGCGTCCAAGTGCTGCATGAAAGTCTTCTCGCACTCCAGCACCTGACGCTTGAAGTCTGAAGCGTCCCGTAGCCGAGATATACAGAGCTCGCATATTAGACGACTGTTGCTGTTGGGGCCGCCGGATTGGGAGTACGCAATCTGATGAAGAAGAGACAAACAGGTTAGTTATTTTTACATGAAATTTATTTTGGTATGTAAAATCCTCTAGACTGAATGCGGCCATGGCGGCCAACTCAACGAGCACTATGGTAGGCGCCAGATAAAAGTGCAATAAAGTACATTGACCTAATATCCCTTCGTAGATACTAAAAAAATAAGTTATGAACCGTTTTTCATTACTAGAGTGCGTAAAGGATCACGATAGAAATCGATTCAGGTCAGCTTTATGTCATTATTTCTGTTCTTGATATTTAGAATGTCAATAAATGTTTGTGTATACATTAATTATTGCATGAGTTTCAATCGTATACCATAACCATTGAGGAATTTACGAAAAGTAATCCTAGAAGGCTTATGCGTGAAGCAAAAAAGAAATGTTCGTTAGTGTTTCCTTTGTAAAACCACACGGAGCGGTGTCAGAGTCCCCCCAAACGGCCATTCTGGATCCGCCGGTGATCGGCGCGCATATAACAGTGCAGAAGTGTGTACACAAACACAGATGGTCTCCCTCTTCCAACACTCTCATAACTCTATGGGACAACAACCCGACACAAACATGAGAGATATCTGGTGCAGGACCAACGGGTTAACACGCTTTCCGAGGCCTGGAAGTGTCACACCACAAATACCAGACAACAGGATATCACAAACAACTTCTAAATGGGAAATCCCAATGGGAGTTTTTGTCCAACCTCAGAAACAAACCCAAGGATCCAACAAGTAGCTGACATGTTTGAGACTGCTAACGAACCAGTACTTAAACTAAGCAAATGGTAAGATTTTTTTTATCAATAAGCCTAGGCAGTATGCCTTGTAAGATCTTTACCCACTGAATGTCAAACAACTACACGGGCATTCCCTCAAGTTTCAGAGAAATTGGTCTGGTTAGAAGCCTGTTAAATTCCTGCCTAACCAGGATGTAACTGCACAGAATAGGCTACTGGAAAGTCTTGTGATGCACGCACATTGCTCTAACATAGGAACAAGATGCAAAAACCACATGTTGCGACTGCTACACTGAACTGCTCCAAGAACCAATTTGACAGACTAGATACCTTCAAGCTATTTGGAATGAAACACTTGCTATTCTATTCTACTATTAGGGGTTTTGGTTTCCGCACTTAGTCCTGATGTTGAACCATTGTACGTGAGCCATGGCGGCCGTCATTCCAACCACCCAACTAATAAGGTCTGCTAATGTGTCTAACCAAATAATAAAAACCTTGTGAGTTCTATGTGTATCTGGGCTATGATATGCAATGTAATATTTATACAATGCATCTATACTAATATTATAAAGCAGAAGAGTTTGTTTGTTTGTTTGGTTGAACGCGCTAATCTCAGGAACTTCTGGTCCGATTTGAAAAATTCTTGCCGTGTTAGATAGCCCATTTATTGAGGAAGGTTATAGGCTATATATCATCACGCTAAGACAAATAGGAGCGGAGCAGTAATGGAAAATTGACGCAGACGAAGTTGCGCGGGTCAGCTAGTTTCAAATAAGAATAGGATTGACTTAGTGCCATATTGTGACATCCTAGCTGTCAATTAAAACTAATTAGGTAGGGCGAGCAAAGCAAGACAGCGATTTTAAATTATTATATATAAATATTGTTGTCTTTTGTTACGGGAACCAAAATTGACGAAGTTACGATGCTTTTAACATTCTCAATACGTCACACCTTCGCATAAATTGTTAGTGAGTCGTGACGTCACGAGCCACACTCCCGAGTTTTGATGCGTTTTATCTTTGCCAATATTCATTGATTTACAAAAATAAAAAATATGTGTCCATTATTTTTCAATACTCTAACTGACGGACTAAATAGTTTTGCAATTTGTGGATGATGGAAACAAGCCTATTGTCTCTGCATCACCCAAAGATTGACTGGTAGAAAATGACTGAGGGCTTCAGTATGCCTTGTTTATTTTGTGTGCATAAAATATTCTATAAATAAATGAATTTTATACAATTTTTAGGCAGCTTTAACATATTATATAGTGAACATGCACAGGGGATCTAAAAAGGCCACTTTTTCAGAATCAGAAAGCAAATCATGCTACTATACCCATTGTTTATTTTGTTTTTATTTCTCTTTTTTATATTATTTTTTTTTGCGTTGTGTTTGGTCTGTGTCGCATAAACGTTTTCTATTGTTATCTAATGTGTTAGCAATAAGTATGAAAACGAAATTAGACAGATTATTTTTGGTTAATATTATGATTCTCCTAAAGAGGCCTTTTTAGCCACCAGATTTCATTTTTGTCTCCCTTGAAGTTTTGTACCTACTTGAGTCTTAATTAAATAATACTTTAATCAAAAGTAAAAACGTTCAGTGGTTACGGATTGTCAGAAGCCAGAACATTTATTTATTTATTATTTACTAGCTGACCCGTGCAACGTCGTCTGCGTAACATTTTCCATTACTGTTCCGCTCCTATTGTTCTTAGCATGATGATATATTTGGCTATAGCCTATAACCTTCCTCGAGAAATGGGCTATCTGACACTGAAAGAATTTTTCAAATCGGACCAGTAGTTCCTGTGATTAGCGCGTTCAACCAAACAAACAAACAAACTCTTCTGCTTTATAATATTAGTATAGATTTAAACTTTTCGCACAAAAAAGGTACAAAGGCGGACTTAATGTCTAACAACAACACAACAACAACAACATTTGACAACAGTCTTGCTATAAATTACTGTGTTAACCAGTTACTGGGTTGTGGAGGTAAAATAGGCAGCTGCTCCACATAAATTACTGGTTTTCAGTTGAATCTGGTTTGATTGAAGCCAACCCCAATATATTTGGGAAAACATTAGGCACAGACTTTGGTCAATGGTTTAATTTGTGCTTGGTGCACTATGCTTGTCTTCCATTCATCTGTGTACATTGTTTTGAGAAGTAAAAAGTTTAGTCAATTATTGACCTTTAATTTATTATTTATTATTTATTAAAACTTTATGCACAAGTAATGTACAAAGGCGGACTTAATGCCATAGGCATTTTCTACCAGTCGACCTTAGGGTGGTGCAGAGACAGCATGGTAGGTGCAACATATAGAAAAGACAAACCGAGAGGAAGAAAAAAAAATACAATCTATAATAAATACATAAATACATACATACACATAACCAAAATTATTAAGAAAACATGAATCCAACGAATTACCGCTGTAGTGATAATTCTGATTGCAATAACTGGTGCTTCAAATAGATTAAAAAACTAAGCACATTCTAACAACAAGGTTGAGACTCCAATTCTTTCAATAGAGGGCCTTGAACAAAGGTTCCAAAGACCCTTACTAAAATAAACAAAGGGAAACCCTGTTCAAAGGAGAATCATAACTTAAATAGTCCATTCTACAGTTTCGTCAAAAATTTCATCAAATCAAAGTAGCTATTCAGCTTCAAAAATCTAAAGCATCCTGATACTTTGCTCAATCGATTTTAAAACCCGGCCAACGAAAGTAGTCCCACCCAAAGACCATTCAAAACAAAACAAAAGACTCTGTAAACAGGTCGGATTATAAAAAAACTTGATCTCTCCCAAGAAAATGGACGCCGTGGCATCTTCACGAAGATGGATCGATAAGTTTGTATATTGCTACTTACTGAGAGACTGAGGGTGTCTGAAAGCATTTCAGCGTACACCTCACGCTTTCCCATCCAGAAATATTCTGTCGAAATGTCTTTATAGCACCCTTCTGTTAAGCAACACCGACAAACATTTGGGCCGGCTCGCCATTCCGTAGTCTTAGGATCCATTTCCACGTTTTTAACTTATTTTCACAGGGAATATATTTGACATAATAATTATTAACAACTAACTTAAAATATTAGGCGAAATTACATTAATACTATTTATTTTCTTGAAACTAACGCAAGGCGACGCCATCGAGCGTAGCGGCGGAGCGAGCCGAGCTTCGCTACTCGCTTCGCTAGTGTTGGCAGCGGGCATGCGCGCGCAATCGAATCCTTTTAGTTTTTTTTGTAATTTATCGACTTTTCATCTAGATTTGATGGACTACTCCCAAGGAATAATGTAACTTTCGAGCCATATTTGCCGCCTTCCATTAACTATAAATTCTTTCTCAGTAAAGTAAATCATGAAACGCTGAAATTAGACTAAAAGTAAGATATTTTTTTGTGTGAAACTAAAATGTGGTCGAACAGACACGAGCAAAACATTAATGTGAAATAAATATGGATTGCGCAAAGTGCTAATTTAGAGGTTTGAATTTGTTTTAAACGCAGACGTGCATTAAAGTGAGAACCTAAATTTAGGAGATTACGCCAGAAACGAAACAATAACAATGAGGAGCATGCTGGAGTTCACGATGGGGGATCTTATTTCCACCCAATTACTGATCGGTGAAACACTTGGTAAGCTGCATTATAAAATTGAAAACGATTTAACAGAGTTGAGTGAATTAAGAGAGTTATACACTCAAAAATCCATTGAGGCTCTTAATCTATTATGGAAGAACTTCGAAGATAATAATCTTCTTCTGATCGAGGCCCAAGTTAAAGAAGACAACTATTTCACTGCCAACATTTTCACAAAAGTGAAAGAAGAGTATCTGTCTGTGAAGCGCTGTCTCATCAACGCAGAGCTCCCTCAAGAAACAAGCCCAGGAAAACCTTATGCAGACTTGCAACGAGAAGAGCTCATCAGCCACCAGCGTTTACATTTCAAAACCATGGAAGAAGAGATTCAAGGTATAAGAGTTGACTATATTCGCGATATATTAGCAATGGAAGCTTGGCAAAAATTACTTAAACGACAGTGGACAGTTATAGAAAACCACCACAAGATCATCAGGGACACATACGTTGCCTTGTGGCCTGAACTGACGTATGAACTACGTTACCTGCAGTATAAGAATATGTACGAAACTACTTATTCCCTATTCAACTATAAGATTGACGCTGTTCTTAATCCTGTCCTTCGCGTCATTCCGCACATCGGCATACCAACTTGGAGAATGTTTGACAACTTATCCGAATTCCATCCTTTTGCTTTAACTTCAGTTGCTTGGCGCAATTTCGGAATGCTGAACGATTTGATACGGAACAACACGAATTTAGAAGGAGAAAGGCGGCAACTCTTGATCAGATCGTTCTTAGTATATCAGAGCTATGATGAGCGGGATGAGCCTCAGGACTCAGACGAGTCAAACGAGGAAATAGAAGATCAGGATATCAGCGATGGGTACCAACAACCGTTGCGGTTACCGCTGGAAATTGATTAGACTCGAAAGATTATTATGACGCAGATTTTATGATCAAACAAAAATTCCACCTCTCCTCAAAAACCCGACTGTGAACTGGCTAACTGTGAGTTAACTGTGTGTGTATCCATTAGGAGGAAAATGTTATAAAAGTTGTTAGGTGTTTACATGTCTGTATTTTGTTATAGGGAGCGTGAAACAACAATAGGTGGCAGCACAAATGTCTAATTGTTAATTGTCAAGTAGTCGCCAGCACATCCAACTACCCGAAAATCAATTTTCCCAATCAACCTTGAACCTTACCATTTAGAAATAAAGTTGAAAATCTATTGAAGAAACTTGACAGATTGTTGTGGCTTGATGTGCCGTATTATATAGGTATGTACAAAACGTATAAGTTTAGAATTTGTGCCACAAGATGGCACGCTCGGCACGCTCCCCACAGGGAGCATGTGGGAACCAGGTGGCAACACAGTAGCTTGAATATCTAACAATACAATTACAAATTATACAGTACAATTTGCCACAGATGCCACAGGCTTTGCAGTGCCGTGCACGTTCCCTATTTGTGCTAAAATTGAGAAAAATGTCTGATGCTTGATGTGATGTGTTAGTGTTACACAACACAGGGTATAACTGAAAAAGTCTGAGAGGGTATTTATCTATTTTTGTAGGATGGTCTAACACAAGATGACGTATTTTGGCTTTAAAGTATTCTCTTCTACGTATAATTTTGACGACTGATTTTTAATCAGACCCTTTTTACCCCAATTTTTGGAATGTGTGAATAAGTATTGTATTAATTGTAGAGCTTTTTCTTGTAGACAGTTGTAACTGGCCCCCTGCATATTGCTCAATGCACTATATTAGTATTTCATGTAGGTAAGTAATCCCTCAAGAGGTCGGCAGAGTTGAATAAAAGTGACCAGCGGCCATTTTCTCATTCAATATTATTATTCATCAATTAAGCAAGATAAAACCAGAGGTATAAGTTCATCTTATCCTAACGGCTATAGCAACTTTCGCTGTTATCCGTAGTAGTATAATCTCTGGTTAACCTATCCACACAATAATCTCTGGTATTTTAAGCCCCTGGTTGTATTATCCCCCTTCATTCCTACTGTAACATATAAAATGCCCTTTTTGAATTACGTGCTTCTATAGTGTATTTGCATTCAGGATTCGAGATTATTATCTTTGAGCATTTGTTGAGAGTTCTAGTGCTTATATGGATAATACTTACTTATATCATCAAAAAAAGAAAATACACATGAGTAGGTAAAGTCGATTCTACAGTTCGCACAACAGATAAAATGTATGTCGACGTATAAATTTAAGTAGGTAGATTAGACTGACCGTCAGAACGTTATAAATTAAAATTAATATTTTATTGATGTATTTTTAGTCAGTAGAATAGAAATAGATTTATTTATTATTTGGCGTGTGTATAATTTGTTCCACACCACAGTATATTTATACCAGATTACCAGACAAGCTGTAGACGTGATTCAGAGTCTAAAAAGCCCACTTTAGCCCGCTTTAGCTATTCTATTCTATCACGCTACCCATCATTGTCAAATTTCCCCAATCAACCTTAAACCTAATGCGTTAGCGATAAAGATAAAATTAAAGACAAATTGTTGTGTGCTTAATATTATGGTTCTAATGTGATTCTGTTAAAGTGGCCTGCTTAGACCCCCGGTAATTGATTGTCAGTTTTTCATACTGTTATTTATAACCATTGTATTTATTTGTAAGACTTCCGTAATCCGTATAGGCGAAAATGAATATATTTACTGAGTGAAAAGGTAGTTACTGTTACAGATATACAATTTTAACACATACAAATCAAAATGTTCAAACCATTGTTTCCATGTTGTATTGTATTGTATTTATTTATTTATTTGTTAACATAGGTAAACTAGTAGTCTTTGGTTGAATCAAAGATTATATTATATGTTAGTTTGGTGAGGTCATTTGATGTGTAGAAAATAAATGTTAAGTACCTTATTCCAATGGCAACTAGCGCAACAATGAAAGATTCCAATATTTCATTTTTATTATCATTACTGCATGTACCTACTTTCAATAAAACTAATAACAATGGAGTCCACGTGTTTTAATTTATCTTTTTAGATTCATGAAACTTTCAGATAAATCTGTTATGGTAGACACTGACCCACATACAAAACAGAAATTATACATAAAGCTATCCTGAATCGACTTCTATCGTGATACTTTACGTTGTCTAGTAATGAAGAACGGTTCATCATTTATTGTTCGAGCATCTACGAAGGGATATTAAGGAGAACTCAATGTATGTGCGTATCCACGTTTATGGCGCCCACCATATCATCAATCTATAACAGTAAAAGGGAAACAGACTAACTGAATTTTATCAACGCACAGCAGAGCATGAAATTTAGCACAAGGATTCCTTTCATATGTAGGTGAGCATGAGGAAGTAATTCATGTAAGTTCAATCTTTAAGGGTAGGTATGAAAAGGAGGAAAATCGTTTTCGTTTCCACATCTGCAAACAAAGTCTGGCAAAGTGCCATTCATAAAATAGCGGGCTGTTAAGCTAATCAACACCAAGCACCGCAAAGGGATGCTAGTGTTCATTGATGTTTTCACTCGTACCTAATCCTCTTTGGACACTGTAGAGTTACCCACTGACTCAATGATGGCCAAGGAAGGTGTAGGTATAACCGAGCCGTATTGCACACCACGCATTGGAAAGTGAAATCCTGGTGTAAGCAGAGCCCCCATCTTTTGATTTTCGTGGGCGTGGCAATTTAGTTTTTTTTTTAAATTTAATTTATATAATTTTGGCCGGGGCATCTTATGTAATATAGGTGTAGTTTGTCACGCTCCAACGGCCAGGTACCTGCATGAAATCTTATCCCTCGAATCAGCACGTCTGAAGACCGTCAAATTTTTGCCAGATCAATACCTAATGGAGAAATGGATGAATGAACGAGTGAACTGTGTATAGAACTGAGAACTATGACCTGAGAAAATAGTAAGTAAATAAAATGGTAACCTTTTGCTGTGCCCTAGCAGGTCCTACAGCGGCTCTTAGCTCTCACTCTTTGTTATCATCTTGTTTTACCTTGTAGAACGAAAATAAACGAATATGAATCCTGCTATCTACCCTATCTTAAGGAAGGAAAAGGAAAAGTGATTAGAAGAGAAGCACATTTTGACTTTGGGTCTATGTCCACCTATGAGTCAGCGATATTCGTGATCTTGAAAGAAGAGTAATACTGTTGTCTTCCATACCTCTCAAAGTAAAGAAAAAGATTTTCTTTCAGACGTACATTTTCATCTCTTGATGTAAGCGCCATCTATTTTCGAGTAGCAATGCTATCTAAAAACCGGTAAATTCCTATTTATTAAACCGTAACATATGAATGCATCACTTCGCATTCCTGTCAAAGTCAAAAGTCGATAAACATTGATCTGTCAAAATGTCAGCAAAACGCTAGATTGTATGTAAATATTTGTAAAAAAATTATTATTTGATAATAAAATGAGCACTACTAGCCGTCAGGGTCCTATCGTGGACCCTGGTCTGTGTAGGTGCTGTGGTGCTTTGAAGAAATGTCGCTTATTAAACGTAGAATACGAATGGCTCGGTCAAAAAGAAGTGTATTCGGAGATGTTCGTCGATTGCTTTGGTTTACTAGTACGTAAATAATACTCACAATTTATTCTTTTTCTGAGGCTAAGAAGGTAAAAAATCTGATGTGGTTCTATTCCTGGAGTTATCGTAAACTGCAATAATGGAATTCACTGACGATTCTTTAAGTCATGCTATTATCATCTTTTCTTAAGTTATGTAGGCTTCCAATCTAACCATGACAGTTGAGTACCATAATTTTTCATGCAGCGGCTGCCTGTCTAGTCTCCATAAGCCATTTAAGCAGAGTAACACGTAACTTCAACATACAAGTTACTCAGTTTTTTGTTGACAACTAATTTACAAATTAAAATTATTCTCACACTTATCCACCAAACATTATAAAATATATAATAAAACTTGAAATAAGTACATATAAAAACCAAATTTAAATACTAATAATAATATAATTTAATCTTAATGAAAATACTTCAAACAATTTTACAATAATTACTTATTTACTATTCCTATGCAACAAATATACTATTCCTAACATACCTAATAAATATATACATCCAATTTAACATCTATAGTATTTCTTGATAGGAACTATTGAATACCTTGAAATACTACTTAGCCCTCTCTCAATGAGTTAAAAGGCAGGTCATGATTAGAAAGTTATGTTCTTGGTTTAGCTTTCTCACTTGGAGGGCGAGGAGTCAGAGCGTGCTATCTGCGCGACGTGTGTGGTGCGACTGAGGGACGCGCGCGCCTTTAGACAACAGGTGCTACTCTGTGAAGAAAAACTGTTGCATGCCAACATCAAGGTGCACGGAGGTAAGTAGGTTGGTTGTATGTGTTAAGTAGCCTCCACACTGCTCCCGAAGTTGATCGAAGTTGAGCGAATACGATAGTGTGGAGGGGCACTTCGCTTCGCCACGTGCAACTTCGCTTCGCCTCGGGCGACTTCCAGTTGTTGTCGGTTTTTTGCGCCCGAGTCAAAGGACTCGAAGTTCAAACACGAAGCGTCTGTCCACACTACTCGGGTCACTTCGGCTCACTTTGGTTCGCGTCAGCCATAGTAAATACGCACGTATTTTTATTACGCGAGAGTACACATTGCAACGGCAGTTGCCACATGAACGTTATCCATTATGCCTATCGTGAGGGGAACGGGGGGAACGGGCGACTGAGTTCCTCGCGAAGTTGCTCGAGGTGTGTGGACACCTACTTCGGACTTCGGTCAACTTCGGAGAGCACTTCGCCTCGTGCAACTTTGGAATAGTGTGGAGGAAGCATTAAACCTTTTCAAACTGGGCTACAATTGGTCTGATAGCAAAGCAGTCAGCACCCTTCTAGTAGACCCAACTGGTCGTAGACCACTGCTGCTGCAGGTATAAAAAGGCCATTTAATAGAATCTTATTTGGTTGAGGTTCATGACATTAATCTCTACTAGATTTCTTATTAAAATAGATTTCTTGTGATTAGTCTCTATTAGATTCTACTATACTGGTAATTTTAGACCCACTGATCTCTGCCACCGTCATCTGCGCGTTTATGGGAGCTGCATTCTACGTTCAGTTGAAAAAGCCTGCGGGGCTTTGGTAAGGAATTTATTCATAAGATATAGTTGGTGTTGTACAGCTGCTCGGCAACAGAGTCAGCAGTTCAGCACTTTGCAAGTAGACCGATTTGGTTGGCGGTCCTTGCTCACAGTCAGACCATTTGTCAAGCGCCAACGACGCGCGCGTTTCTGAATCAATGCTGCCACAAGAAAAACCAACGAAGCAAATCTACATCGCGACAAAAAGAACCGCGACGCAATTTATTCAACAGGCGGCGAACTAAAAATCGTACATCGCGCAAGCACGGTTTACCGTGCGATTTGAACAATAGCACATCTAACTACGTCAGCTACATCAGCACAGCAACCGCCTGGGCGGAGGATCCACCTTTTTCAATGGAGGTTTGCAAACCTGCAAACCTCCATTGAAAATGTACCGCGTATACCTCCAAAAATAGACCCTTTTTAGTGCAGCCAAAAGTTTTTGGCATCATTATTTTCTGATTGTTATTAATGGGCTAGACTCCATCATCCACAAATTGCAAAACTATTTAGTCCGTCAGTTAGAGTATTGAAAAATAATGGACACTAAATATTTATTTTTTTGTAAATCTATGAATATTGACAAAGATAAAACGCATCAAAACTCGGGAGTGGGGGCTCGTGACGTCACGACTCACTAAATATTATGCGAAGGTGTGACGTATTGAGAATTTTAAAAGCGTCGTAATTTCGTAAATTTTGGTTCTCGTAAGAAAAGAAAAAACAAGGGTCAAATATTTTTTGATCATCTAACTGACGGACTAATTAGATTTTTTCAGGACACAAGCCTATTATGAGTGTTCATTTATGTGCTACATTTTATTTTTTCTTTCTTTAACATTACAGAAGGAAATCCAGAGGACACTATGAAGAACGAAACAGAAGTTAAGTTGGAACTTGAGGAGTGTAATGCAGCGTCTCCAGCTGATAAGCCAGCTGATGTGGCGCAGCAGGATGTTGACGCGTTGAATGATGGTGTCGACCTCGTAGGAGATGGTAAGCATTTTGAAATACATTGTCATTACTTGTCTATGTCACCGGAAAATAGCAGACTTCATAAGATTGTATTAAATCTTTATTAGATTGTAATTTCTCGATGTATTAAAAACTAGCTCTTCGCCCGCGACTTCATTCGCGTGGGTTTAGTTGGTACTCAACGAATTTCATCTGCTATCAATTCAATTCAATTATTTATTTCAGTTAATGAAATAAAATCCATATAATGTTGGTAGATGTATGACTAACAAAATGTTTGTAAATGTTAGTAAGAAAATAAAATTGACAATTAAGCCCTTAAGCCTTAAGCCTAGAAGCCTGGAGCCTATAAGTAGCTCCCTCTATAAAGGGTAACGTGTGAATTACTTATGAATAGATAGAAAAATCGTTTTGTATTGGTACCGTAAATCCCATCCAAATTCAATAGAAGAAAGAATAGTTTACAATTTCACGCGACTTGCTAGAACGCGACTTTCGAAAAATACATCCCGTATTTTTCGAAATTCCTTAGGAAGAATAGCGGAAAAATATTCTCGAGCCCGATTTTGCCGGAAAAAAAAAGTACATCATTGGTTTTTTGAAAGAATAGTGCTTGGCTCGAGTGATACGGTGGTCCTTTTCCGACTTGCAATGTATGCTATGATTACGGGTTTCTAAAGTTTTGTCCGGGTTCGGCAAATTATGTAATGGCAATCTAACTATGACCTTTAATCATAGAGATGGGCCCGTCCGAACGTTTCCATATTTCCGTACGCATTCACGATATTTTAACCGACTTCCTAAAAAGGAGGAGGTCTCAATTCGGTTGTAGTTTTCTTTTTTTTATGTTCGTTACCTCATAACTCCGTCATTTATGAACCGATTTGAAAAATTCTTTCCCATTTAAATTTTATCAAAATCGGTTAAGGATTTTAAATCGAAACAGTAGAATTCGTTTGCTTTCCTGCGATTTTGTAGTGGTGTTTTTAGGTATGGGGTACAACTAAAAAGTGAAAAATAAAAAAAACTTTTTATAATAAAAAAATGCAACCGTCTTCCAAAAAAACACTACAAAGTAAAAAATAACTTTAATTTCGGAAGACGGTGTCAAAATCCGATGAAACTAACTTGTTTACATTTTTGCAGCAGGTAGATGGACAGACAGATAAATCATTTAGCAAAACAAGGAAACAAATATAAAATAAAAGTGATAAAAAGGATAGATGTAGAGTCCGGGGCGTGCGTGAGTGGGTGTTTGTGTAAGGGTGTGTGTGAGTGGGTGTGTGTGTGTGTACTAGCTCAGCGACACTCGCTCGGCGATGCTCGCTTGGCAGTAAGAACTCACCAAACAGCGGTAATAGGCTTGTTTACTGAAAAAATCTAATTAGTCCGTCAGTTAGATTATCAAAAAATATTTGACCCGTATTTTTTCTTTTGTTACGGGAACCAAAATTGACGAAGTTAGGACACTTTATGAAATTCTCAATTTGTCACGCCGTGGTATAATTTTTAGCGGGTAGTGACGTCACGAGCCCCCACTCCCGAGTTTTGATGCGTTTTATCTTTGTCAATATTCATTGATTTACAAAAACAAAAAATACGTGTCCATTATTTTTCAATACTCTAACTGACGGACTAAATAGTTTTGCAATTTGTGGATGATGGAAACTAGCTTATTTCTACCTATAGTGCGAGCCGGAGCGAGTATTGCGAGTAAAAGCCCGTCGCACGAAAGTACTCGCTGAAAGCCGAGCGTCAAAACTATTTACTCGCTACTCGCTGCCCGCCAACCCGTTTCGAGTTGGAAGATTTACTCGCTACTCGCTGATCGCCAGCGGTGAGACAAGTGCCTAAAGTCGGAGGTTTTCATGAAAGAGTATCTCTACAGTAGGTACCTACTTATTAAAAAAGCCGGCCAAGTGCGAGTCGGACTCGCGCACCGAGGGTTCCGTACAAACCTGTAGTTTTACGATTTACGGTTTATGACGTATTAAAAATATAAAATTTTCGCATGATAATATACATCATATATTTTTTTTAGTTTTATCATTTTCTTATTTTAGAAGTTACAGGGGGACACATACACACATTTTACCACTTTGGAAGTGTCTCTCTCGCAAACTATTCAGTTTATAAAAAAATGATATTAGAAACCTATCATTTTCGAAGACTTATCCATAGATACCCCACACGTATGGGTTTGATGAAAAAAATATTTTTGAGTTTTAGTTCTAAGTATCCCCCCAAAATTTATTGTTCTTTTTCTATTTTTGTGTGAAAATCTTAATGCGGTTCACAAAATACATCTACTTACCAAGTTTCAACAGCATAGTTCTTATAGTTTCGTAGAAAAGTGGCTGTGACATACGGACTGACAGACAGACAGACATGACGAATCTATAAGGGTTCCGTTTTTGCCATTTGGCTACGGAACCCTGTTTTTGCCATTTGGCTACGGAACCCTAAAAAATAAAATAATTTTTGTTTATCATTTCAGACTTCGATGCAGAGAGCCTAAAAAGCGAGCCCTCACCCAAACCAGTAAAGAAATCACCCAAAAAGAAGAAGCTCAAAGTGAAAGCAAAGAGTTCTAAACGCAAGAAGACTGCAAACGGCCATAGTACTAAGGAGAAGATCAGTAAACGACGCACGAGGAGTCACGAGCATTTGGAGTACCAGGATATACAGGAAATTATAGGTATTTATTCATTTAGATATTTCATTTTTTCATTTCATTTATTTCAGTAACAATTTTTACATTGTGTCGAAATTTCACATTAAAATATAAACATTTGAATTAAAAGAGTTACACTATAAAACATAATACAATCAATGTCAAGTCTACATCCGCGACTAACAAAACGACTACTGAGCCTTAGTAGAAATAACATCAGAAATAGGGAATGCAAATCCGCAGGAAATTCTCAATCCTGTTATTTGCGGGACTGGACATTTTCGATCCCGCGGGATACAGGTATTTGCTGGATCCCTCGTGAATAATAAAACTTCGCAAATAATTTATAACTTCTGACGGTAGTTAATGAAACAAATCTAATTATATAATCAATGTTTTAAGGGTTCCGTGCCCAAAGGGTAAACGAGACCCTATTACTAAGACTTCGCTGTCTGTCTGTCTGTCACCAGACTGTATCTCAAGAACCGTGATAGCTAGACAGTTGAAATTTTACAGATATGATGTATTTCTGTTGCCGCTATAACAACAAATACTAAAAAACAGAATAAAATAAAATTTTAAGGGCCCATACAACAATTTTGTTTTTTTGCCGTTTTTATAAATAATGGTACGGAACCCTTCGTGCGCGACTCCGACTCGCACTTGGCCGCTGTTTATTTAATAATCAACTTAGTTAAAAATTGTCAAAGTTAGAAAACTAAACATTATTTTGAAATTTAAATTGACAAAAGTAGAAAACTAAACATCATTTTGAAAATAACTATAACGTAACACATGAATTTAGCTTCTCTTCAATCCTGCTAATCCCGCGCGGGATCCCATTCTTTTTACGATCGGGATTAATCCTGCACATGGCATACGAGATCTCGGTATCCCGGTATTGCATTCCGTACTCAGAAACATATGTAATAGGGACAATACCCCCCCCCCATATCCAGGCATTAAGTCCACCTCTGTGCTTCAATAAATAAATAACGGGTCATTGCCCCCTAAAAAAACACTCTTCAATATCGGCGCCACAGACAGCCCTCTCTGCAGGGGTTGCTCTGATGCCGAAGAACCAGTCGCCAACGTCATCCTGGAATGCGAGGCCGTGGTTACCCAACGTGAACAAATTCTTGGAACGGTAAGGTCTCTTCGCGAAGCCTGTGAAGCTCTGAGATAGGCTGGCTAACTTAGCCAGGACACCTACGCACAACAGACTGAATGGGAGACTAAGGGACTACCAGGCTAGCACTTATCCAGCTTTCGCTGAACGATTTTGGTCACACTTATACAGTTCCGCTTCTATCAGACGAAAAGCTGAACGGATGTGTACGCGTCTCCATAAAAAATCGTTGTTTTCTATGGGCATAAGCTGAATAAGTCTGAGTAGTCCCTAATTACGGAAAACGGAGTCCCAACGCTACTACATTTAGATATCTCATTTTGGGATCATCATCACCACCATTTCAGCTGGCTGAAAGAAGTGGTGTTGCCATATCGAACGATCCTGTGCTTCTTGCATCCAGCGGATTCCGCACTTGGGGTAGCCCTATGTCCAACAGATTTTGCTGCTTTGGGATAATATTCCTTATCTCTGCAGTATAAGGTCTAATTTTTAACATAACACTGTAATGATTGCTTTTTGGCTTAGCTCTGACGTAATGCCGACTTATGCCCGATTTTTGAGATATCTGCTTACCATCAACCAATCAATCAATGGTGTTATGAGGAATTTGCGTAAACGGACAGATATAACGACATTACGATTGATATAGTAAGGCCCAAGTGGGAAACGATACAGAAGAAGGCCGCTTAAAAGATGAGCGGACGATATTATAAAAACGGCTGGTTCTAGATGGATGCAGAGAAAACTGGGGTTTCTTGGAGGAGGCGAAACCTGCGGAGGAGTTCTTGCAAATTCATGAAAT
Source organism: Ceramica pisi (assembly GCA_963859965.1). Classification (NCBI taxonomy): domain Eukaryota; kingdom Metazoa; phylum Arthropoda; class Insecta; order Lepidoptera; family Noctuidae; genus Ceramica; species Ceramica pisi. The sequence goes on along the minus strand of OY982556.1, from coordinate 4,918,249 downwards.
ATTTGTACTAATATTAGGATTAAGTTAGTTTCAATCAATTTGTTTATTTTTGTTTTGCAAGAAATAAAAGGCTATTTTATTTATTTATTTAATAGTAAGTACCTCAGAAACTGGGCCGGACTGCGCCTCAAAAGCCGTTTGTCGATAAGTCTGACCGAAAACCTTCTCATTGCGGTTTAAGACGAACAGCGATGGGGGGTTGGCGATCCACGCCTCAGTGTAGGTACTAGGTACAGTGATTTGAGGTAGGGTCAGTAACTTCAATAACCCGCAGAGGATAGTGTGAAATAATTTGAACCATTTTTCTCTTTCAGAACCCGAGCTCCCGCTTCAACAAACAACGAAAAAACACATCGATACCGAACAGAAATCCTTCGCCAACACTATCGTAGTTGTCGAAAACTCCTTCGTGTGTCCTTTCGATACCTCGTTCAGCGATTACTACTGCATATACTGCCGTGAAGTCTTCACAGACCCGAACAAACTCAGAGAACATACCCTCACACATGACCCCACGACATTCAAAGACCATATCGCCAATAAAAAACTACTCCTAGTCGATATTTTCAGAATCGATTGTCGACTATGTCCCATCACTATCGATAACATCGACTCACTCAAAAGTCACCTCACTACGACACACGGAAAGGAACTCTACGAAACGTCAAACGACTTTTTAAAATTCCGTTTGACAGTTAACAATTTGACGTGTACGGAATGCAGTTGTAGTTTCAGCTTTTTCCATGCATTAAAAAAACACATGGCTGAGCATTTTGGTACGTGCATTTGCGATGTCTGTGGCGCGCATTATTTCGAAGAAAGAATGTTAGTTTTACATCAAAAGACACACCAAAAAGTCGATGAATCTTTTCCTTGTAAGGATTGCGGAAAAATATTCAAATCGAAACACAGTAGGTATTTACATGAAGCTAAATTGCACAAGAAAGAGCCGGCGTACCAATGTTACAAATGCGACGAAGTGTTCTTTTCTTATTCGTTGCGGTACCGCCATATGATTGACAAGCATGGCGAACAGAGAATGTTTCCTTGTGACCATTGTGATAGAGCTTACGACAGTCGAAAATCTTTAAGAGAACACAATCGGAGATACCATTTAAAAGTCTTCAAACATCAGTGTGATTTATGCGATAAAAGATTCTACCTCCCGTCTCGGTTAAAAGAGCACATGGCAACACATACAGGTGAAAGGAATTTTAGGTGTGAGTTTTGTGGGAAAAGCTACCCTAGGTTAAGGGGTTTAAAGGTGCATATGCAATCACACGTTAATGAGAAAAAGTTTCGGTGCGTTATGTGTAATGCGTCTTTTACTCAGAATGTTAATTTGAAGAATCATATGAAGAGACAGCATCAGAGTTTAGATTTAGAAGATGGGTTTCCAGAATAGGGAGCGTGCAGCCCAGAAGTGTCAATGTCAAATATGTCATTATTAAATCAGCCGAAAGACGTCCACTGCTGGGGGACTACTCTCTAAGCCCGACGTCCGCAGTTTCGGGCTTAGTTGCGGGCGTATTCTACTCCGTATTATCTAACCACTAAGATTTTTTATTTTTTTATTTTTTAAAAACGCTGCCCCACACTAGAATTTCTCCTGTATCGTGGGTGCGTTTACAAACATACAAAGTCACATACACAAACAACCAGACCCGGAACAACTATCTGTAGGCCATACAAATATTTGTGCGGGAATCGAACCCACGACACGCGGCGCAGCAGCCGATCGCTCAACCATTGCGCCAACCGTGCACAATGACAACAAAATTCGAAAGTTACTGTCAAATCGTGTTGTGATTCATTTTGGAACGAAGTTCCTTATCGCGCGTTGTGAAAGGGGGCTAGACGGAAAAAATCTCACGAAAAGTTGGCACGACACTTTTTGCTATTGTAAGCCGTGCGGCGTGCGCATGTTTCTCTGTCTGTCTGTCTCTCTCTCTCTCTCTCTCTCTCTTATAGAAAGCATGCCAGTATTCAAATTCGTTAGTCAGTGTCGAAGTCAAGGTCAAGGTCAAGGATAAAGTCAAGGTCAAGGACAAAGTCAATGTCAAAGTCAAAAATTCATAGGATATTAGATACTAATGTGTTTTTGTTGAGTGTATACAAGTTTTTTGTACATAATAAATAAAAGGAACTTCGTTTCATCGGGTGTCCCTTGACACCTCTCAAGTTTTTTTAGTTCGGGTTCGGGACTAATCGTAAGTCCGTAGGTGACACGGAGTAGAATACGCCCGCAACTAAGCCCGAAACTACGGACTTCGGGCTTAGAGAGTAGCCCCCCTGGACATAGGCCTGCCCCAAGCGTCACCACAACGGCGGGTCCTGCGTCTAGCATCCATCGGCTACCCGCGACCTTCACCAGCTCATCGGTCCACCTTGGCTTATATAATACTAGCTGACCCGCGCAATTTCGTCTGCGTCACATTTTCCATTACTGCTCCGCTCCTATTTGTCTCACCGTGATTATATATAGCCTATAGCCTTCCTCGATAAATGGGCTATCTAACACTGAAATAATTTTTCAAATCGGACCAGTAGTTCCTGAGATTAGCGCGTTCAACCAAACAAACAAACTCTTCTATTAGTATAATGGTAAAAAAACCGACTTTACAACACTAGATGGCAGTCTCCACTCTGAATGTTCCCTTAAAGTATGGAGATCAGAGGTAAAGGGGACGATCTTATATGGAGTACAAGTTGAACAAGTGTCCAGCTGTAAATAACAGTTCAAAAACCTTCCAGAATGGCGCTAGCGTAGCTGCAGGGTATGGTATCCGAAACTGTCAAATTGTGCCAATCAAAATTAAACTTTATCACTGTAGTTATAAAGTTGAAAATTTAATACAGCAATTTGACAGATTGTTGTAACAATGATGTGTTAGCGACTACACGGATTGAAGTAAGTTTGATGAACGTTTGCCCTCGTATTTTAAAGAAACTTTTTTCTCATCTTTTTTTTTTTAATATTTACTATTAGTGTTGAAAAATATTCATTGTTTCTTACTTACGCCGTAACGTAGCGAAAGTTCTTTCCTTGTTTATTTATCTATCTTACTCTAATCAATTTTGGCGTTTTATAATTTACCCACCTTAATTTAACGCATTTCAGCAGACACTTCTTCATACACAGAGATAGTCTTCCTTACCTCTATCCCCAAAAGGTAAGGTGTAGGAGCTATAGGTGGCAGCGAAGTGCAGAAGTGTCAATTCTTTGTTTAGTTCGCCAGAATACAGGGAAGGTTTAAAAGCAAAAAAAAAAATGCAGTTGACGGGAGCGAAGCCGCGGGCGACAGCTAGTATTTTTTTAAACACTCCGTTTTATTGAACCACTAGCTGACCCGTGCAACGTCGTCTGCGTAACATTTTTCATTACTGCTCCGCTCCTATTGGTCTTAGCGTGATGATATATATATAGCCTATAGCCTATAGCCTTCCTCGATAAATGGGCTATCTAACACGGAAAGACCGATCTAACCGATAAATGGGCTATCTAATTTACAAATCGGACCAGTAGTTCCTGAGATTAGCGCGTTCAACCAAACAAACAAACAAACTCTTCTGCTTTATATTATTAGTATAGATTCTCGTGTCACAATGTTAGTTACCTTACTCCTCCGAAACGGCTTTACTGATTTTTACCAAATTTTATATGCATATTCAGTAGGTCTGAGAATCAGCTACTATCTATTTTTCATACCCCTAATTGTTAAGGGTTGTCCATCCCCTAACATTTTTTTTTCTATTTTTGGACAATTTTTTTATTTTTATTTTTATATAATGTGGCACTAAAAATACATACAAACTTAAATTTTTGCCCTTCTACCACCAAACCTTATTTTTTAATAACGATATTATTAATGAATAATGTGACGCAGACGAAGATGCGCGGGTCAGCTATAGTCTTCTTATATATAAAAATGAATTGCTGTTCGTTAGTCTCGCTTAAACTCGAGAACGGCTGGGCCGATTTCGGTAATTCTTTTTTTGTTTAGTTCGCCAGAATACAGGGAAGGTTTAAAAGCTTTCAAAGCAAGCAAAAAAAAAATGGGTAGGTAGGGTAGCCAGTTAACGTGAGCGAAGCCGCTGGGGACACCTAGTATTTATTTAAAAACTCAGTTTTATTGAACCATTAATTTAAGCAGTGGTTTATTTGTTTAATATGAGTTTGTGTAAAAAGTAAAATTAAGATTTGTTACCTTTATTTAACTATCTAAACCTTTCTAGTATAAATGGCACAGACTTCGACGTGCATGTTCCCTATAGCTGTATATTTAAAGAAAGAAGTCATCGAGTGCATAACCTCCCACTTTTGTAAAGTCGGTTAAATCACGACCTTCAGGTGTCGCTACCTGTCCAAGCGTTATGTTGGCAATTTGGCACAATGTAGCCAACTAACTAAAAATAATAGCAATAAAAAAAATGGCCTATATAATATAGTCTTCTACCTCGAAATAAATTCTAATAAGAGCACAATGTATAGAAAAACAATGCAATATAGTTAAGAATTTTAAATATAGGGTTTTTTTTTAATTTTACCTAAATGTAATTTTTCTTTAAGTTATCGATATTTCTTTAAAAAAATGATCTGGAATGTTGTACTTTATTTACTGATGTACTAAATGGACTACTTAATTTTAAGTGTATTTATACTTATTTGTAAATAAGTTGGATGGTAAATTATGTATTCTTTTTAACGTGATGTACCTAGTTGTAGGAAGTACTTACACAAAATAGCTAGCTTTGGAGTAAAACAATATCATGAGTGTCTGAATGTGCAATGTCTGTCTGCAAGTTTTCAATAGGGAATATGCATGAAAAAATTACTTTTTATGTATACAGTTTATCTAAAAATATACATATATATAATACTAAAAAAACATACAAACTTCAAATCGGACATCTCTTTCTAATTGTAATCTTTGAAGCTTTATAACTTCATCGCTGATGAAGGTACTTCAAAAATAATTCCACGTATTTTTACTAGAGCTAATAAGTATTTCAAATAATAAAATAGAATGCATATTCCCTATTGTGCAAGTTTTCAAATTAAATGAAAACGAAACTTACCTCCTAATGATTGTTGATATAATTTGTTTGTAATCGCATCTATGATCGTCTATGGTCCCGGCTGTCAATTGTAGATCTTTGGCAGTCGTTAGAATGCAAAGGGCAAAGAGGAACATGGATAAGTTTTAGTCAGTAAGAGTCTGACACTCCCTGCCGCTCCGCCCAGACCGGGAGGAGTCATTTGATATTTCCTATCCCTAAAAAAAAAATGATACAACAATTAAGTACTTGCTTATGGTCCTGGCTGTAAATTATAGATTTTTAGCAGTCGTTGGAGATTGTCTGATGCTTGAAAATAAGGCATTGAGTCTTTCCAAGAAGTACCGTGCTACCCAGATCAGGAGGGCAACTCTCTAAGCCCGAAGTTTCGGACTTAGTTGCGGGGCGTATTCTACTCGACTCGGACTTCGGGCTTAAAGAGTAGCCCCCCAGATTGGCAGTCGCTCCACGTAAAAAACTGGTATTCATCTGAATCCATTTTGATTGAAAGCTTACCCTGATATAGTTTGGAAAAGTAAAAACAATACTACAGAAGATAAAACTAATTATGATAGACGCCAGATAAACTTTTAAAAATATACATTGACCTTTCCCTAATATACCTTCGTAGATATCCGAGCACTAAATTACTAACAGTTTTTCATTTCTAGAGAATGTAAAACTTTATGTAATTTTTTATGATTTTGATGTTAACACTCTCCCTGCCGACAATATATAAAGCTTTTGAAGTTCAGGAGGCCATGGAGGTCGCCGGCGGGTCCCAAATTTGTTGATTGTGAACGCCGTGAGTCAAAAGTTAAAATTATTACAAGAGGCCGTGGGAGCCGCCGGCGGGTCAAAAAAAAAATCTTTTAAGACGCCGTGGGATCCGCCCTGACCTCCCGAATTCAAATAATTTTTACAACTATTGGCGTGCTGTTATGGAAAATGTGAAACTTCTCGTGTAAAAATGTGCTTTGGCCTGCTGGACAAAATTTTTTGGGGGTCGCCGGCGGTTCCCATGGCAGGGAGAGTGTTAAGAAAGTCAATAAATGTATGTAGGTCAATGACCGCTATTGCAAATTTATCTGGCACCTACCATATTCATGTCGAAATATTCAATTTAAAGTCTTCCATAAAATTAAGCAATATTGGTAATACAGTGTACTGTACTAATGTATAATGTTATCTAAAACGCTTAAAAAAGGATAATATGTTTAATTTATACATTTTAATATTTATTATTTATACAAATAATATACTAGTGGTGTAAGTACTTATATTAACTGAATAGCAATAAATAAAATACGTTGTATGGAAACTAAAGTTTTTTTTGTTATTTGGATTAACTTCCATTTCTAGGGTTCCGTGCTAAAATGGTAAAGAGGAACCCTTAGGGTCAATTCCCACTGAAAGAGCAGCGGCCGGCAGCGTCTTTTTGAGGCAAAATATTACAAACTATTTTGAATCTTATCTACGTGATTAAAAGTTCATAGTCATTTGAAGGCAAAGGAGGGGTAGCGTGGCGTCGCGGGGCTGCACGAGCCTTCTACCGACTAGTCAAAAGAGGCGCCGCGCGGCTGATCGCGGCGCAGCTAGCTGACGTGCGGCCGACCGCGGTGCAGCTGACAGACTCGCGGCTGCGCGCGAGCGACCATTTCCTACCCGTATTCCTACACTAGTTTTCAAAGCTACCACGCGGAGGCTCATTGCGGCGCCTCGGGATGCCGCGCTGCCTCTCGCGGCGCCGCACTGCCCCGCGCGGCGCCACACTGCCCCGCGCGGCGCCGCGCTCAGTTACTTGCTCTTACGGCCGCTGCGCGCCGCTGCTCTTTTAGTGGGGATTGACCCTTATGGTGTGACTAAGTCTATCCGTCTGTAACAGCTGGATATCTCAAAAACTACTAATGCTATTAACTTGAAATTTATTTGGAATAGTTGCAGATGAAGCTTGCTACACTATTTTGCAAATAAGAAAGAAAAAAATGTTTTTTTTTTTTTTTCGGTATCTTCGACTGAAAAGGGTTCTTAAAAATTCGGCTACTAGAGCATGTGGGGTATCATTATAAAAGAGCGCTGTTTGCACATTCTAACATAACATATTTTCTTTTTTCTTTTACTAAAAATGTTTTTTTTTTTTAAGAGAGAAAACTGAAAATATTGTATGTGAAATATAGAAGTTTATGTGAAAGATTTTTTCATTTTTTTTTCATGTAACTATAACAGGAAAAAACGGTGTCTCTAAATAGCACACTTTTTCAGAAATCATCAACAAAAATTACATTCATTCCACTAGCGGTCAAGAGATGGCGCTGATCTAAGAAAAACAAAAGTTGCCAGTTGATAGGAGCGAAGCCGCGGGGGGCAGCTAGTTATATACTAAAACCTTCCTCGAGAACCACTCTATCCATTGTTGAAAACAGGATGAAAATCGGCGCAGTAGTTTTTGAGTTTATCGCGAACAGACAAGACAGACGCGGCGGAGAGCTTTTCAGGGTTCCGTACCCAAAAGGTAAAAACGGGACCCTATTACTAAGACTTAGCTGTCTGTCTGTCACCAGGCTGTATCTCAAGAACCGCGATAGCTAGACAGTTAAAATTTCTGTTGCCGCTATAACAACAAATACTAAAAAACAGAATAAAATAAATATTTAAAGGGGCTCTCATACAACAAACTTGTTTTTTTTTTCTAGATAATGGTACGGAACCCTTCGTGCGCGAGTCCGTCTCGCACTTGGCCGCTGGTTTTAAATATGCAGTAATGTCAAGTTATGTACCTACTATTTAAATTATTTACAAACTTCATGTACTACATTTTAACAAATAAAATAAACTAAAGTAACTACAAACTAAGAAAGGAAGGTAGAAAATTAAACTAGATTTAAATTTGAAAAATCAATTCAATTGTAAGTATTCATATTATTTACAACTTTCTATTGCAACAATAGGGGAATATGCTTGAAAAAAATATTTATTATATATACAGTTTCTCTAAACATATAATACTAACAGTGAAAATATAATCAAAATTACTCGAAAAACAAACGAGATATATAAATAAACATATCTGTTCAACTCGCGAAAACGCTGTTCTCTATGGCCGCTGTATAGGCGTCATAGACTTTGACGTTGTCCATAACAGAATGGGCTTATGTCCTGAAAAAATCTAATTAGTCCGTCAGTTAGATTATCAAAAATTATTTGACCCGTGTTTTTTTTTTGTTACGGGAACCAAAATTGACGAAGTTACGACGCTTTTAAAATTCTCAATACGTCATACCTTCGCATAATTTTTAGTGAGTCACGAGCCCCCACTCCCGAGTTTGATGCGTTTTATCTTTGTCAATATTCATTGATTTACAAAAACAAAAAATACGTGTCCATTATTCAATACTCTAACTGACGGATTATATAGTTTTGCAATTTGTGGATGATGGAATGTAATCTTTGAAGCTTTATAATTTCATCGCTGATGAAGGTATTTAAAAAAAATCGCATGCGTTATTCCCTACTGGCTGGCTTCTGAAATAAGAATTTGCAGATGAGAATTTGTTAAGCTCTACATAAGCTCTGACAAACTGGCATTAAAGCAGTTTTTGACAAGTTCCTCAAATTTCTCAACTCGGAAACCGGTGCTAAATTACGTATTTTTATATTACTAATAAATATTTAATTAATATAATACTTTTACAATAATTTCCTTTTTTACAACATTTGAGTATACATTCTTACATGAATAGATTAAAATATTACAGAAATATATTTACAGAGACGCTTACATAGTATAAATAATTAACAACATGTCCAATACAACATAAAATTGTGGCTTATAATTAGGATATTTGACTTTTTTTTTCTCAAACTCTACAGAAAAGATAAAACACAGCGAAAAAGACGTTTTTTTTTTATAATGAGTTGGTTTTGCTCTTACTCTAGTGATGACAGAGACAAAGTCTACGATGGAGCGAGCTTACCCAGAAGTAACCGGTTCACTCTAACTTTGAGAGATTAGGGTTTTATGTGTTCGGAAACACAGACGCAACAGAGTTCCACGCCATTGCTGTGCGCATTTTAAAAGACGTTTGGAAACGCTTAGTGGGAACTGGTGGAATAGCAACAAAGTAGGGATGATAACTTGCAGTGTGTCTAGATTTCCGATGGTAGAAGGGGGGGGGGGGGGTCGGTGGGATGAAATTGAAGTTTATAAAGAGAAAAGTTGATATTGTTTTTCTTACTCCTCTGCTGTTCTTTTCTGATTAATTCCGTTGCAAGATCCAAGATAAATGAATCGTTTCTCCGAGACTCGTCGAGATCATTGACTCAGCGATATTCTGGTGTTCTCCACTGTTATTTCTGGCTTTTAAGAGTTTCAGTGGTTGGAAATAGTGAGATTCTTACTCCTTTGCTGTTTTTTTTTTTTCTGATTAATTTCAGTCACGGGATTCAAGATAGTTGAATCGTTTCTCTGGGACTCGTCGAGATCATTGACTCAGCGATATTCTGGTGGTCTCCATTATTTTTTCTGGCTTTCAAAAGTTGCAGTGGTTGGGAATGGGAATAGTGAGATTCTTACTCCTTTGCTGATTTTGTGTGGTCCCCCATATAGATAAATTGACGTCAAACCGTCAACGCCGGCTGTCACTGAAAACCAGCGCTGTGGCTCTGTCTCGCACACGAGTCCCAGCATTATGCTGAGAGATGGCCGTTTTGTGCAGATTTGACGCATATCTTCCTAATTTTTCATATTTATAATTGTAATTTTTGTGTATTTTTGGTATGCGTCATATTGACCGCAAATAAACTCTTTTTCTTTTGACATTCTAATCTGGGATGCCCTACATCCTCAGCTCATATTCAGGATGCTGACTCTTCATATGCCCTTTCAGACTGCAGTTCTGTATAAACGCCTGCCCACACACATGACACCTGTACCTCCGATCATTCGTGTGTATTCTCATATGGTCTTTCAGCGTCTTAAGTCTGGGGTAGGACTTTTCGCAAACTTTACATTTAAAGTTACGTTCGCCGGTGTGAGTTGGCATGTGGTTGTTGAGGGCGAATCTTGTGAAGAACTTTTGGCCGCAGCATTGGCATTCATACCTGAGGGCAGAGAAAAGGGTGTGATTAATCTATACTAATAATAATATTATAAAGCCGACGAGTTTGTTTGTATGAACGCGTTAATCTCAGAAACTACTGGTCCGATTTGAAAAATCACGCTAAGACATATAGGAGCGGAGCATTAATAGAAAATGTGACGCAGACGAAGTTGCGCGGGTCAGCTAGTAATATTATAAAGTTGAAGAGTTTACACTAGAGGTGTAGTTTCGTTTGTTTGAACGCGCTGAAACTACTGGTCCGATTTTAAGACATTCTTCCGGTGTTAGATAGCCCATTTAACGAGGAAGGCTATATATCATCATGCTAAGACAAATAGGAGCGGAGCATTAGTAGAAAATGTGTCGCAGACGAAGTTGCGCGTGTCAACTAGTAATATACATATATTACTAGCTGGCCTGCGCAACTTCGTCTGCGTCACATTATTCATGAATAAAATGACTATTAAAAAATATGGGTGATAGAAGGGTAAAAATTTAGGGCTGTATGTATTTTTAATGCGACGTTATAGAAAAATTAAAATATATTTTTTTATCCAAAAATTAAAAAAAAAAATGTTAGGGGTGGACAACCCTTATCATTAAAAAATATGGGTGATAGAAGGGTAAAAATTTAGGGCTATATGTATTTTTAATGCGACGTTATAGAAAAATTAAAATATTTTTTTTTATCCAAAAATTAAAAAAAAAATGTTAGGGGTGGACAACCCTTATCACTTAGGGGTATGAAAAATAGATAGTAGCCGATTCTCAGACCTACTGAATATGCATATATATGCATATTCAGTAGGTCTGAGAATGGTAAAAATCAGTAAAGCCGTTTCGGAGGAGTAAGGTAACTAACATTGTGACTCGAGAATTTTATATATAAGACTAGCTGACCCGCGCAACTTCGTCTGCGTCACATTATTCATGAATAATATTGCCAAAAAATTAAAAAAAAATTAGGGGTATGAAAAATAGATGTTGGCCGATTCTCATAGATACCGGATAAGCACAAAAAATTTCATCAAAATCGGTCAAGCCGTTTCGGAGGAGTATGGCAACGAAAACTGTGACACGAGAATTTTATATATTAGATTAGCCACGAATAATATATTTTTTTAATGTACATTTATATTTTTTTTTTATTGAATGTGTAGTGGTCATTGGATATTATGAAGTGGGCTGTCGTTGTATTTTGACTAAAATGGGACCGTGGTTAGCCACGAACGCCAAAGTGGCACTTCCCTCTATTAATGGCGGATTCACAAAACAAGCCCTAAGACTGACTAAACAACAGTTGCGTTCAGTCACAGCCGTAACAACTGACCACGGGTCTTTTAATAAACACCTCTATGCTATAGGAGCCACTGACAGCCCACTATGCAGAGCCTGCATGAAGGAGGTTGAGACAGCAGCACACCTGCTTCTAAGCTGCCCGGTAGTCGCGGATTACAGGGCCAAGTACTTCGGTAACCCAGGTACTCTCTGTGAGATATTTGGTAATACCAAGGCGTTGCTGGCCATCATTGGGGAGCTGGTGTGGATCAAATGACAGATTTGTCCCACCTACACGCAAAATATGCGCTTAGTCGTGAAGTTGTGGAAACTAGCCCGATTTACATACAGCCATGAGCGCTTGCGAACTTGTGTGACTGATCGGCTCGAGCTCCTAGGCATGGAGTTGACATCCAGTCTGAACTTCGGCGCCACCATTGAGTACAAAGCTCAGCCAAAAAGCTGGGCATCCTGAATCGAGTGAAGCGATACTTCAGGCCTGGACAGCTTTTAACCCTTTACAAAGCACAAGTCCGATCCTGCATGGCGTATTGCAGCCACCTTTGGGATGGCTCAGCTAAGTAACAGCTTGCCGCGCTTGACTCGGCGGAAAGCAGAGCTAAGAGGCTCATCGGAGACGAAAAACTGGTGGATGCCAAGCTTCACAGCTTGGCTCATGGCCGCAAGGTTGCCTGCTTGTCGGTCTTATACAGATTGTGCTTCGGTGAGTGTGCCCAAGATCTCCACCTCATTCCACCGGCCTCCTTCTACCATCGGACATCCAGACGCACTGCAACTTACCATCCCTACCTTGTTGCTATTCCACCAATTCGTAGGTACTAAGCGTTTCCAAACGTCTTTTATAATGTGCACAGCAAAGGAGTGGAACTCTCTGCGGATGTATTTCCGAACGCTTACAACCCTAATCTCTTCAAAGTTAGAGTGAACAGGCTCCTTCTGGGTAAGCTCGCTCCTTCGTAGACTTTGTCTCTGTCATCTCTGACCAAGACTAGAGTCAAGAGCCAACCCATCTGAACTAAAATTAAAAAGAAAAAAAAAGAACTCAATGTCATTATCTCACCTGAAATCTTTGAGGTGATCTTTCCGCCTGTGAATAGTGAGCGTCCGTCTTGTATCGAATATACGCTCGCACATCGTACAGGGGAAGCTAAGAGGCTCTTCTCCGTGTACCTGGTAACAAAGTAACATACATTCATTTATGTGAAGCAAACATCACTGTATCTTCTCCCAACAAGGTATTAGACTACTATGAAAAATTTACACCATCTGCCTAGCCTTTTCCCAACTATATTGGGGTCGGCTTCCAGTCAAACCGGATTCAGCTGAATATCAGTATTTTACGTGGAGCGGCTGCCTACCATACCTCCAAAACCCATTAACTGGGTATCACCATACTCCTTGGCAAGACTGGTGTCAGATTTTCTGGCTTCTGACTATCCGTAACGACTGCCAAAGATCTTCAAATGACAGCCGGGGCCAACAGCTTAACGTGCTTTCCGAGGCACGGAGGAAACTCGGTATGTTAAGATGGTCACCCATCCACAGACCAACCTCGGCAAACGTTGCTTAACCTTGAAGATCGACCTGTGCGGCTGTTACTGTTTAGCCACGAGCTCCTCCATATGAAAAATATACATAAACTAACTTTTCCCGCGACTTCGTACGCGCATATCCCGTTTCCGGTTCCCGTGGGAATTTTGGGAAATTCTCTCTTAGAGCTCCCCTAAAGTTCCCAAAGACCCTTCCGCCCTGGGTGAAGCAGAAGGGAGTGTCAGACTCTTACTGACTAAAACCCATCCGTGTTCCTCCTAATGCCCTTTGCGTTCCAGGGCCGCGGTGACCCTACGTGCAGCTTCCTGCGACCAGTTGTTGTGGCTGTGCGTTGTCTGTCTGTCACTCACTCAGTAACGGAACAACAATTTTATATATAACCCGGTTCATTAAAGAAAGGAATCTTAAATGGCGGTGCTTATCATGTTTTCTCGCTTGCACATTAGTGCCGTCTATACTCACTCTCGCGCGTACCGTAGGCAGAAAAAAATCATCAGTCTTTTATTAAAATTTAGGTGCTGTTTTTGTACAATACATTTTTACCAACATCTTTTTAAGGATCCTCTTTTTGTTTTATGTTGTCAGGTATTCAGAAACGGAAAATTCATCCTGAAGAAATTTCTTACTGTTTTCGATGAAAACAACAATAACGATCTTATAATAATAGATTGCTCCACGTGCCTTTAGATTTTTCAACTTTAACACGCGCGATAAGCCACTAGCAGGAGCTAGTTTGAAATAAATACGACCCGGTCATGTTTTTATTATTTAATTCGAAAAATGTCTTCGACTTGAAAAATTTATTTGTCAACTGTACTATCTGTCAACGCAAGTACAAGACGCCATTTAAGATTCCTTTCTTTAATGCATCGGCTTATACGTACTACCAGCCCGCCCGCAGCTTCGACCGCGTCCCGTTCTGATTCATGATAAGCATATTTGCTTATCACATGGATCATGGATGGAATAGAATGTATATCTAGAAATCGAAACACAGCGCCATCTACCGGGGTGTCTACGCAACCTTCTTATCAAGCGATTTTAGTGCCAGTATCGGACTATATTCATAAAGCGAACCTTTATTTTGCGAAGAAAAAAAATATTATGGTCAAGAATTGAGATACAAACTATCCTATCTCTTAAGTTGGATCAAACTGTACACGGTGTGCAAAATTGATTAAAATCGGTTAAGAAGTTTAGGAGTCCATCGCGGACAAACAACGTATTATAAGATAAGATTAGGATAGTGTCCAGACCCGGCTCCGCTCGGATGTATCTTTTTTTTTCAAAATTTTCTTTCATGCATACCTCACCCTGACTATTACGAACACAACTATAAAAGAATTATCTAATTTGGATCAGTCGTTACGAAGTTATGTGCGTACATACATTTCGGAGATTCATTTTTAATTAAGTTAAATGCCCTACTATATCGGGATCGGCATCCAGTCTCACCGGTTGTAGCTGAATACAGTATGTTGCAACTGTATAGCATAGCGTTATTTGCGCCATAACTACAATCATTTTGCGCCATTGCTACAATAATTTTGCGACATAACTAAATTCATTTTGCGCCATTGCTACAATAATTTTGCGACATAACTAAAATCATTTTGCGCCATTGCTACAATCATTTTGCACCAGTGCTACAATCATTTTGCGCCATTGCTACAGTAATTTTGCACCATTGCTACACACTAATTTTGCGCCATTGCTACACGCATGTTGCGCCATTGCTACACGCATGTTGCGCCAATGCCACTCCTATTGTGCTCCATTGCTACACACACCCATTTTGCGCCCTTGCTACACGCATGTTGCGCCATTGCTACACGCATGTTGAGCCATTGCTACACGCATATTGCACCATTGCTACACACACTCATTTTGCGCCATTGCTACACGCATATTGAGCCATTGCTACACGCATGTTGCGCCATTGCTACACGAATTTTGCGCCAATGCTGCACGCATTTTGCGACAATGCTACACGCACGTTGCGCCATTGCTACTCCTATTTTGCTCATTGCTACACACACCCATTTTGCACCATTGCTACACGCATGTTGCGCCATTTTTACAAGCATGTTGCATTAATGCTACACGAATTTTGCGCTAATACTACACGCATTTAGCGGTAACGCTACACCCATTTTGCGCCAAAGCCACTACTATTTTGCTCCATTGCTACATACACGCATTTTGCGCCATTGCTACACGCATATTGCGCCTTTGCTACACGTATGTTGCGCCAATGCTTCACGCATGTTGCGCCATTGCTACACCCATTTTGCACCACGCAATTTGCGGCCATTGCAACACGCTTGTTGCGCCATTGAAACAGCCATTTTTCGACATTGCTGCACATATTTGGCGCCATTGCTACACGTATTTTGCACCATTGCTACACGCATTTCACGCTATTGATACACGCATTTCACGCCATTGCTACACACAATTCACGCCATACAAGTTACTTCTAAGAGCCTCACCTCGACCAAATGCTTGAGCTTCTGGTGATAGGACATGAGCTTGACGTCACACTTGGGGCAGTAGACGCGGCCCTTCTTGCGATGCACGCGGTCCACGTGCAGGTCCCTGTTGTACTGCGCCTTGAACGCTTTGCCGCAGTCCGCGCAAGGGAAGTCCCCTTCCTCATGACGCTGTTGGTGCATCACAAAGCGGCCTTTATCGACGAAACCTGGAGAACAAACATGTACTTAACTAGCTGACCCGTGCCTACTTCGTTGGGCGGTATTTTTCGGGTTATCATAATATAGCACTAGCTGACCCACGCAACTTCGTCTGCGTCACATTTTCCATAAATGCTCAGCTCCTTTTAATCTTAGCGTGATGATATGTATAGCCTATAGCCTTCCTCGATACATGGGCTATCTAATACTGAAAGAATTTTTCAAATCGGACCAGTAGTTCCTGAGATTACCCCCTACATACAAACTTACAAACAAATGTTACCTCTTTATAATATTAGTATAGATATGACGCTCACAAATAACGTGGCTTTCTATTGGTAAAAGAATTTTCAAAATCGGCTCAGTAGATCCAGAGTTTACCCCCTACAACCTCACACAGTCGCGACATTTACCTCTTTAAGAGGTAAATGTAAATTTAAAGGTAAATGTCGAAAAAACCGACTTCAGAAATTAAGGTTATTTTATACTTTGTAGTGTTTTGGAAGTCTGTTATATTTTTTTTTAAGAGTCCTATTACATTTTTTACGGAAATTCATGATTTTTGACGCTGTAGTTTTCAGCAGCAGTAAGATATTTTAATTATTTGATCCTGAATAACGATAGTGCCAGTCTCTTTCTTGTAAGTTAGAGTTACACATTTTCATTTTTCTTTTCGTGTAGTTTACTATAAATATTTTACGAACGCAGTTTGCAAGAAAACATGTCTGCCATGGAACTTTGACGGTCAAATTCACATTGTTACTATCAATTCTTTTAAAAGCTGAAATTACTAATAGGTAAGTTGAATGTTTTACTTGTTTATTGGAGTTCTAGAATTTCTTTAAAGTCCTTGAGTTTTCACGGAAAAAAACGTAAAGAAAGCTTAATTTAAGCCAGAAATGTCTTGATTCAGCGTCCATTATATTCCAAATAAAAACAATTTTATCAAATAAATTAATATAATATAAAATTTCAATCTACAATGAATACGTTTCATTAGTTTTCGTTTTTCAATATAATAAAACAAAATTACAATAAATAAAATTAATATATATTCTGCGTCAATTCAGCGCGCGCGCTCGTCAGTCTCGCGCGAGCGCCCAAATAAACTATAATCCTATTCAGACTAGTAAGTATCAAAATTTTTTCGCGGACTATAGATGTACCCCCAACGTAGACCAACGTAACTTCGTCTATTGCAAATGAGCATTTACGATTCGTAATAGGACTCTTAAAGAAAAATTTTAAACAATAAAAAAAAACAACTTACCCAATCCACAAGTTTCACACACATAGTTACTAAAATGTTCATTCATATGCTTATTCAAAGCATGAAAATATGGAAACAATACATCACAAACCGCACACTTCAACTCATCTCTCGTCAACCTGAATGGTAACACCAAATCTTTATAATTAAAATAATACTTCTTCTTATGCACAATAGAAATATGTCTTTTGAACTCATCTAAATCATCGATTTTGACACCACAAAGCCGACAGTCTATTCTTGTTATATCAATTTTCACCATTTTCTTATGTTCGGTCACTTTAAATTTCTTTGGATTGTGGAGCTCAGTAGTATGCCGTCGAAGTAACGCAGGATCAGAGTATAGTTCTCCGCAGTAATAGCAGAGAAGATGGTTGTGCCTGCATTTGAAAGGGCAGACATAGGAGTATTCTACAATGGTGAGTATGTTTGTCTCAGTCATGTATGTGGAGTCTCTTTCTCGCATCAATTGCTGGACTTTTGACATCGGAAGTTCTGTGGGCAAAGGAAATTTGGAATTTAATGGTCACACTGCTTATCCATAAAGGCTACGCAGCAGCGTTACTACGCGCCGCGACACATGCATCAAAGTTGACCAATTCATCAAATTGATGCACCGTCTCGCGTCCAAAGAACAGATGTTGTCTCTTTCTATTATAATAAGCTAGAAGAGAATGGAGCATGTTCCATTTGACCATTTGAAATTGTTTCACATAGCTGTGCCGTTTTGTATGTCGAGTTACGGCTACTACGGTTGTTTGAGGAACAGGCGAAATAGGTAGGAGCTGTTATTTCGGTTCTGAGATACCTGTTTCATGTTGTTACTTTGAAATACCTGTTTTTTTTAACTGTTTCGATAAATACGCCTCACTCCTAAATTTGTACTAAGTCAACTTACTTGGTGGTTGTGGCATTGGCGGCGGGGGCACTTTTGGCAGACGTATCCGTTGGTCTTGCTTGATAGGGTCCACCTCAGTTACCTCAATTTCGATGTTAGCTTCCATCTTCTGCGTAACATGGTGTTTTAAAGGCAAGTCATCGGGATCGTCCTCCTCCATTTTGTCCGGTTTTAAGTCATCTGAAACGGACAGTGAAAATGAGTAACTTAAATCTATGTTCTTAACTACCTATTTTTAAACGACTTCAAAAGGAGGAGGTTCTCAATTAGGTTGTTTTTTTTTTAATTTGAGATGGGTTTGCTCTCGAATGTAGTCTTGGTCAGAGATGACAGAGACAAGGTCTACGATGGAGCGAGCTTACCCAGACGTACCCTTTTCACTATAAGTTTTAATGTTTTTTACCTCATAACTCCATCATATTTTATGAACCGATTTGAAAAAAATCTTGGTTTATGTAAAAGGATATTATCATTTCCGATTGGTCTCATTTAAATTTCAATAAAATCGGTTTAGTAGTTTGGCTTTCAAATCAATATAGCTGGAATTCGTTTACTTGGATGACGTATTTTGTTTGTCATCCAAGTTAACGAAATATTGCGTAAGTATGTTGCTTTCTTACGACTTTCCAGTGGTGTTGTTAAGGTGGATGCTCCAGGGTAGCCCGAAATATTTTGATGTTTTTTGCAATTTGCAGGTCATTGTGAAGCTGTATGTTAAACAGAATACGATTCGCAATTGTAAAGAGCATTTATCTAAAGGATTATAACCATTTGAATCATCAATATAACCCTCTAAGTTCATAGAACTCGATTGAATGTAATTTCGTGAAAAAGTCATTCAATCGAGTTGTATGAACTTAGATGACTACGAATTAGACACTCCCTCCCGCTACACCCAGAGCGGGAGGAGTCATTGGATGATTTCCCATCCCTAAAAAAAAAAAAAAAAAAGCCTAAAATCGGCGTCGAGAGTTCTGACAGTGTTTTTCGATATACCTCATAGTTTCGGATTTGGCCATGAAGGCACACTTATTCAGCCTGTTCAGGTATATGTAGAGAGAGACAGGGGAGGGTCAAAAATCTAAAAAAAGAACTGCGAGTCATAAATCCATCTCCCGCAAATATTTTGAAACAAAATGTTATAATGCAATTTAAATTATTTTTTCGAATAATTGAGTTGTAAAACATCGTTTAATAAGTGAGCATTCGAGATTGCAGCCTCTAGGCTCCATAAAAGGCCTAGGCTTCGACTTCAAAGGTCGTAAAAAGCTGACATTAGGCATGTAGCTTCCCAACACTCCCTAGGTGATAAGAGAGGATTTCCTGAAATTCCTACTGGAACAAGAATTTGCGCGTAGGAAGTCGCGGGCAACAGCTAGTCAATATCTATACTAATATTATAAAGAGGTAACATTTGTTTGTATGTAGGTAGGGGGTAATCTCAGGAACTACTGGTCCGATTTGAAAAATTATTTCAGTATTAGATAGCCCATGTATCGAGGAAGGATATAGGCTACATATCATCACGCTAAGATTAAAGGAGCCGAGCATTAATGGAAAATGTGACGCAGACGAAGTTGCGTGGGTCTGCTAGTCTATACTAATATTATAAAGCAGAAGAGTCTGTTTGTTTGGTTGAACGCGCTAATCTCAGGAACTACTGGTCCGATTCGAAAAATTCTTTCAGTGTTAGATAGCCCATTTATCGGGGAAGGTTATAGGCTATATTATCATCACGCTAACACAAATAGGAGCGGAGCAGTAATGGAAAATGTGACGCAAACGAAGTTGCGCGGGTCTGCTAGTACTTATATAAAATTCTTCCGTTATTGACTGACTGAATGATTGACAGACAGACAACGTGCAATCGAAACTACTAGTCGTAGAAAGCTGGAGTTTGGCATGTAGGTTCCTACGGGAACTGAAAAAACCGGGATAGGAGCGCACGAAGTCGCGGGTAGAAGCGAGTTTAAAAACTTTTTACAAAAAAATACAACGGACTTCCAAAAAAAAAACACTACACAGTAAACTTTTCCGAAATTAAAGTTATTTTTTACTTCGTAGTGTATTTTTTTTGGAAGTCGGTTGTATTTTTTTGTAAAGTTTTTTATTTTTCACTTTTTAGTGGTAGGTACCCCACACCTAAAAACACCACAGCAAAATCGCAGAAAAGCAAAATACGCAATTTCGATTACTTGGATGACATAAAACCATCATCCAAGTAGACGAATTCTTCGATTTAAAATCCAAAGTCAGTAACCGATTTCGATAAAATTTAAATGGGACCAATCTGCAAGTATATCCTTTCAAATCGGTTCATAATAGGGAATATGCATGCGATTTTTTTATTTGTAAAATGAAATACTTATTAGTAAACAACCTTACCTAGTAAACAATCATGAAATTATTTTTTAAATACCTTCATTATTTATGAAGCTTTAAAGACTGCAGTTAGAAAGAGAAGTCCGATACGTATTGTGACGTCAAATTACACGATGACTATACAGATGCCACAGAAAACAGCGTTTTCGCGAGAGGGACAGATATATTTGTTTAAAATAATTGTATCTCGTTCGTTTTTCGAGCAATTTAGATTCTAATTTCACTGTTAGTATGATATTTTCGAATACTTTTAGATAAACTGTTCAGATCACAAATACTTTTTTCATGCATATTCCCTATTGTCGGAGTTATAAGGGTAACAAACATAAAAAAATAAGGATGGGAAATCGTCAAATGAGTCCTCCTGCTCTGGGCGAAGCAGGAGGGATACCTTCATACCTGGAGTATCAGCCAGGGCATCGGCACAGTGATCATCATCATCATCACTCGGTGGCTGCAACGGTCCTGGTTCCTGCTTCACAATTACTTCAATCTTTGAAGTCCACTGGCTCTCTATATTTGAGTCTGGAAAGAAAAGAAAAATCTTGAAAAACGCATACAACTTCTTTTTAGGGTTCCGTAGCCAAATGGCAAAAACGGAACCCTTATAGATTCGTCATGTCTGTCTGTCCGTCCGTCCGTATGTCACAGCCACTTTTCTCCGAAACTATAAGAGCTATGCTGTTGAAACTTGGTAAGTAGATGTATTCTGTGAACCGTATTAAGATTTTTATACAAAAATAGAAAAAAAAACAATTAATTTTGGGGGTCCCCATACTTAGAATTGAAACTCAAAAAAAAAATTTTTCAGCAAAACCCATACGTGTGGGGTATCTATGGATAGGTCTTCAAAAATTATGTTGAGGTTTCTAATATCATTTTTTTTTAAACTGAATAATTTGCGCGAGAGACACTTCCAAAGTGGTAAAATGTGTCCCCCCCCCCCCTTCACTTTTAAAATAAGAGAACGATAAAACTGAAAAAAATATATGATGTATATTACCATGTAAACTACCAGCGAAAATGTTTGAACGAGATCTAGTAAGTAGTTTTTTTTTAATACGTCATAAATCGTAAATCGCAACTTTTGCTTATAATTACCTACAGTTTTGTACGGAACCCTCGGTGCGCGAGTCCGACTCGCACTTGTTTTAAGGTTGGGAAATCATCAAACGACTCCTACCACGGTAGCAGAAGGGCGGAGCAGAAAGGAGTGTCAGACTCTTAGTGACTAAAACCCAACAGTGTTCCTCCTAATATCCTTTGCGTTCCGGTGCCTGGCAATTTTTCTGAAGCTGGGCTGATAACAACGAAGGAATCGCCCGATTTTTAGGTATCTATTTCGATTTCGGTGTTGGGATCTAACTCCCCATGTGCTAGGTTTTGTAGGGTTTTGAATGGTTGTAGTGATCTGGTTGATTTTCACTTTGATCCTCTCAGCAAGCAAAAACGTATATTTCTAAAATATATTTCAGACTTGAAGTAGATTTGTTGAGGCTGTGTTTACGGAACTTGTCAAATAAGTAAATCATGATCTTAATGTTTAGTAGGACTATATGTTACAATATAGAGTTTACTTGCACAATACGTAGCTAGCAACCAATGTTATGCTAATGACTTATCTTGGTTTTCTTCTTGTTCATGTGGTGTTTACCTTTAAGTAATTGTTGCACTGTGTCAAGTTTAAATGCATGTTGTTTTTTTTGTTAGATAAGTGTTAACAATTGTTGGTAGACCTAATAAATAAATAATAATAAAGAGATACCGTGGCTCCGGAACACAAAGGGCAATGAAGGAACATGGATGGGTTTTAGTCAGTAGAAGTCTGACACTCTCTCCTGCTCCGCCCAGAGCGGGAGAAGTCATTGGATGATTTCCCATCACTAAAAAAAAAAAAACGGTGCCATCGCCTTTAGGGACTACTCACACTTATTCAGCTCTACTCAGCTTATGCCCATAGAAAACAACGACTCCGTATGGAGACGCACACGCATTCGTTTAGCTTTCCGCGTCTATTCAGTTTTCGCAGCAAACAAGTTTAAAATGAAGACAAATGTGTTATTATCATGCGAGGGCTATAGAGTTAGATTTTGACGACAAGGTTGGCGAAGTGGTCGAGCGATGGACTGCTGCGCTGCGTGTCGCGGATTTGATTCCTGCACGGAACAAATATTTGTATGGCCTACAGATAATAGGCTAGTTTCCACCATCCACAAATTGCAAAACTATTTAGTCCGTCAGTTAGAGTATTGAAAAATAATGGACACGTATTTTTTGTTTTTGTAAATCAATGTTGTAAAGATAAAACGCATCGAAACTCCCGGTGAGGGCTCGTGACGTCACAACCAGCTAAAAATTATGGCATGGCGTGACGTATTGGGAATTTTAAAAGCGTCGTAACTTCGTCAATTTTCGATCCCGTAACAAAAGAAAAAATACGGGTCAAATATTGACGGACTAATTAGATTTTTTCAGGACACAAGCCCATTGTTCCGGGTCTGGCTGTTTGTGTATGTGAGATTGTATGTTTGTGAAGGGCAAGTGGGGCAAAGTTTAAAAAAAAGAAGAGTTTAGCGCCGTTACTACTACTTTACTTACGACGCTGTACGCGGCTGATGGAAACAGAACTGTATAAGTGTGAGTAGTCCCTTAAATCACCTTTTTTAAGACTGGGTGATGATTTTTCTGTTTTTTTTTTTAAAGTTAGAGTGAACGTCGCCGCAAGGTTGCCTGCTTGTCGGTCTTCTACAGATTGTACTTCGGAGTGTGTGCCCAGGAACTCCACGACCTCATCCCACCAGCCCCCTTCTACCATCGGACATCCAGACGCACTGCAACTTGCCATCCCTACCTTGTTGCTATTCCACCAACTCGCACTAAGCTCTTCCAAGCGTCTTTCATAATGCGCACAGCAAAGGAGTGGACCTCTTTGCCTGCGTCTGTGTTTCCGAATGCTTACAACCCTAATCTTTTTAAAGTTAGAGTGAACAGGCTACTTCTGGGTAAGCTCGCTCCATCGTAGACTTTGTCTCTGTCATCTCTGACTAAGACTAGAGTCAAGAGCAAACCCATACCAAGTAAAAAAAAAAACTTGCTTCTTCTGGGTAAACTCGCTCCATCGTCGACTTTGTCTATGTCATCTCTGACTTAGACTACAGTCAAGAGGAAACGTAAAATTAAAAAAAAAATCGGCCCAGCTTTAGGAATACTGCCAGGATTGCGGAATTATTCTAAAGAAGAGTTACCGCGGTCTACTCTCTAAGCCCGAAGTCAGTAGTTTTGGCCTTCGTTACAGGCGTTTCTTATTCCATATCAAAACCACTAGGAATTAATAACAACACCATTTATATTCCCCATGTGCTAGGTTTTGTAGGGTTTTGAATGGTTGTAGTGATTTAGTTGACTTTCACTTTGATTCTCACAATAAACAAAAATGTATATTTCTAAAATGTATTTCAGACTTTATGTAGAATTGTTGAGGCTGTGTTTGCGGAACTTATCAAATGAATCATGAATTTAAAGCTAAGTAGTATATGTTACAATATAGGCTTTACTTGCACAATACGTAGCTTGCAATAATTAATGTAATGACTTATCTTGGTTTTCTTTTTGTTCATGCGGTGTTTACCTATATATAAGTAATTGCTGCACTGTGCCAAGTTTAAATGCATGTTTTATTTTTATTTTTTTGTAGATAAGTGTATACAATTGTTGGTAGACCTAATAATAAATAAATAAATAAACACGATTTGACAGTTACTGTCAAATATCGTGTTGTCGTTTGTTGTTGAAAGTGGACACCGGTTTTCCTGCAAATTTTAGCTCGCTTGAGCTCGTGGCTAAACATTAACAGCCGCGCAGGTCGATCATCCAGGTTAAGCAATGCTTGCCAAGGTTGGTCTGTGGATGGGAACGAGTTTCCTTCGTGACTCGGAAAGTAGGTACGTTAAACCGTTGGTCCCGGCTGTCACTTGTAGATCTTTTTTCCAAGACTGGTGTCAGATTTTTCTGGCTTCTGTCAATACGTAACCGACTGCCAAAGATCTCCAAATGACAGCCGGAACCAACAGCTTATCGTGCTTTTCGAGACACGGAGGAAACTCGGCATGTTAAAATGGTCACCCATCCACAGACCAACCTCGGCAAGCGTTGCTTATCCTCGAAGATCGACCTGTGCGGCTGTTATTATTTAGCCACGATGATTTGTTAAGTTTTTGTTTTCATTGTTTAAAATATAATGATATTTGTTGGAGCTGTCGGAAATAAATAAGCCGTCTGGGAGCTTTCAACGAAAACTAAACCCTATGAGATATAACAAAATTATGTATGGTGGAATTGTGAATCTTATACAGGTCTGCAGAAAAGACCGCGATGGCATATGTATACCTCTTAAGGATATTGCATTATATCCATTTTAATACTTAAAAAATGGGCAATTATAAAGCGGTCCTTATCATTTTTAAATAAGTCAGAGGCTTTAAGCATTTCATGCATATTATTCTACTTTTTTAGAACATATAATTTAAACGATTATCTTAGGAGTAATCGCAAAAAAATTACGGACGAGAGAATAAAATTCGACGAGATGCTTTGTCGCCCCTCCCCCACAAAATCTTGCCTACTGTTTAGTTAGTAAGCCTAATGATAACTCGCGCGTGATCCTTTAATAAACTGGCTGAAAATTGATACAGGGATAGATTATAGCCTGGAATAAGACGGTTCCCATGGGTTGCGGGAACGGAATCAAAATTTTATGATAACTTTTGGTCGCGATAACCGATTTCCACGCGCTCGAAGCCGCGGGCATCAGCTAACTGAATGACTGATCGATCAACTCACAGCCTACTGGTCGTAGAAAGCTCAAATTTGGCACGTAGCTTCCTTAAACTCCGTAGAGATTTCCTTAAATTCCTACTGGTACGGAAAAAAAACGGGATATGCGCGATAAATTTACCCTAGTCTATACTAATATTATAAAGAGTTGCTGAAGAGTTTGTTTGTTTGTGCGCGCTCATCTCAGGAACTACTGGTCGGATTTGAAAATTTCTTTCAGTGTTAGATAGCCCATTTATCGAGGATATATCATCACGCTAAGACCAATAGGAGCGAAGCAGTAATGAAAAATGATACGCAGACGACGTTGCACGGGTCAGCTAGTATACACATAGCGCGTGTATCTGACATCGACGCACAAACGATTTCCATGGGTCCAGGGCATGATTCTGGACACCCCAGTGTTGGAATTTTTCGTCGGTTCTTTTCTCATTTTTTTCAAGAGTACCACAAAAAGGTATCAGTATCAGCTGAGCTGAGCTGATATCTATTTGTGGTTTTCCTCAGATTGCTCTTTTTAGTGAAAGTAGTTAATTAATTATTTTTTAAATTAAAATAGCATTGGGTTAGGTCAGAATAACAATTATGAGCAGTCTAAAGTAAAAAAACCCTTGAAAAAAAATGAAAAAATGAGAAAAAAGCCGCCGAAAAATTTTAAGTCTAGGGTGTCCAGAATCATGCCCCGGACGCGTATTGCCATTGTGTATATCAGTACAGACACCCATAGTCTGAACTCGATCACTTTGTGCTCTTAAAAATAACAAATACTCTAAAGCAAACTACATATGACTACAGACCAGTCTGTATAGTATAAAGTTTGCTTGCATATTTTTAAAGCAAACTACGTATGACTACAGACCAGTCTGTATACGAGTAAGTATACGGTTTGTTCGCATACCTCATCTAACCCAAATTATTAACCAACCATAGAGGGGATCTGAACCTGACGATCATTAAATGCCAAAAACAAAAACTCAAATAGCAACTCGTACGTATTTTGCTCTAGTATTTTAAAGCAAAATGTATATTGATTCAGACACTCTCTGAATAGGTAGGTATACAGTTTGCTCTTCAACTACAAACGCAAACTGCGATCGAACTCAGAGCAACCCCGGTCTGGGTCAGTATACAGTTTGGCAATACGCGCCCCGGACTCATGGAAATCGTTTGTGCGTCGATGTCAGATACACGCGGTATAGAAGGTTTTTTAGATTATTTTATTTGAGTTGGATTTTCTCTTGACTTTGTCTTGGTCAGAGATGACAGAGACAAAGTCTACGATGGAGCGAGCTTACCCAGAAGGAGCCTGTTCACTCTAACTTTGAAAATATTAGGGTTGTCAGCGTTCGGAAATACAGACGCAGGCAGAGAGTTCTAGGATGGTAAGTTGCAGTGCGTCTGGATGTCCGATGGTACAAGGGGGCTGGTGGGATGAGGTCGTGGAGTTCTTGGGCACACTCACCGAAGTACAATCTGTAGAAGACCAACAAGCAGGCAACCTTGCGGCGATGATATAGATACATAAACATTCAACTAACCATCGGCCTTAGCATCATAAATCTTCATCTGCAAGAAAGCCTCTTCGCAGCGGAGCACTTGGCGTCTGAAGCTGAGGGCATCCCGTATCCGCCCCACACACGTAGCGCAGATCAGCCGCTCCGACGGCAAACCATCCAGGTGAGACAGCTGAGGATCGGTTGAATGTCAGTTACAAACATCAGCTGGTTTTAAAATGCCACTTTAGCAGCCACAAAAAAATCTGTCAAATTTCATTTATTCAACTTTATCGCTAACGCATTAGGTTCAAGGTTGATTGGGAAAATTTGGCAGTGACGGGTAGTATGATGTGCTTTCTGATTCTGCTAAAGTGGTATATTTAGACCCCCTGGTAGAACATGGATGACGTTGGTACAGGAACTAGGGGATTAGCACAAGGGGATAGAACCATTATGGTAAAGCTATCCGGTCGCAATTTTGTTTTTAGTTATGTAAAGGTGAATGCTCCAACCAGCCCGTGAAATTCAAATTTTCTTAGGTTTTTTGCAATTTGTAGGCCAGTGCTAGGTTATATGTTGATTAAAATATTATTCGCGGCTGTAAGACATATGTAGTTACAGAATTATAATCATCAAAATTATCAATACAACGATCTAAGTTCATAAAGCTCTAGGAATGACTTTTTCTGTTTTTTTTTTTGTTACTAGGCCTTGCAAAAAAAATGCAAAAAACTAAGAAATTTTGAATTTCACGGGCAAGTTGGAGCATTCACAGTGGAGTGCATCGAAATATGCTGCCCTGAAGCCATATTGTTGTGTTTAGAAATAATAACCAATACTACTAAAAAGTAATAATAACAAATATTTACATTAAATAAACAGTCAATCATTCCCTCTTATAATTTTAATTTTAGAAAAATGGTTAACTCTGGAAAAAAAGAATTAAGGATGTTTTCCAACAGCTTTTAGGACTTTAGTGAGCCTTTCCCTGTCATGCGTGTTTTCGCCCACGCGCTTATTTGATCCGCATGCGGGCTGCCCGCATCCTATAATTTCATACACGTTTTACCTATCATGCGGGCAGTACGCGTGCGGAATGCAGATTGGCTGCGGGCGCGTTCTTCTGCCTTCAGTGTTGTTTTTAGTGTGACGCGAGTCGCACGCGAGGTGATTAGTCACTGGCGACACGCAAGATACTGCGGCGGCAAACGAAATCTTTGTCTTACATGTGGCCAGGAGCGTGCTATCACCCGCATGCGGACCAGATCCGCGCGCGGAAGAAAACACGCATGACAGGAAAAGGGCCCTAAGTGTTCGTATACAGCGTTGTATCAGAGCGTTTACGGAGAAGTGAGCGGCGTCGCACGCGGCGAGTCCCACGGCGTTGCACGCGGCGAAGCAAGCGGCGGCGCACGCCACCTTGCCCGCGACTTTGTAGGCGGCGGCCGCCAATCCCGAACAAAAAGAATTTTTCAAAGAAGTATTTCAATCAAATCCTGAGTTAAAAGAATCAAATAACCCGAAGAACCAAAATATCACAGGATTTGTTTTGAAACAAGCAAGTCTGGAGTGATTTGGTTAGAGGGATTCAAAGGAGTCGAAGAGCCAAGCAGATCACTGGATTTGTATTGAAACAATCAAGTCCGGAGTGATTTGGTTTGAGGGATTCAAAGGAGTCGAAGAGCCGATAAGCGGAGTCGGTACCGATAGCAGAGTTGGATTTAGTGATTTGAATCACTCCCCGGAGTCAAGATTACCCATGTCTACTGAGACGATCCACTGACCGGGATTTTGTTTGACAGAAGCGACGAAAGTTACTTTGAAATTTCTTAGACCCCGACAGAAAACCAGTATAGCCGCTCAGAATACATTGATAAATAACAGGGTTAAACTTACAACTAAACTGAAGCAATCCATTATCATGTCCGAATAAACCTCTTTTTGTCCCAAACTCTCATATTCAAGGTTCAAAACACGACACTTTTTCATGTTCCCGCAACATCGGCATAATCCCGAATCAAAAGTTGGACCTTTGCCCTTTATCGAAGCCATTTTCAAATGTTTTCAGCAGCGGAATTTTAAATTCACATTACATTAGACAGTTATTATTGAAATTATTATCAAATATAACTGCTTTATTAAGAAACAAGCAAACAAACAAACAAACTCTTCTGCTTTATAATATTAGTATAGATCAACAATATAACATTTACAAAATCCAACAATATAATAATATTTCTATCGACATTCGACATATAGACACTTTGACAGACAGGTAGGTAGGTACAGAACAGAATCAAAATCATACGGAATCACCACAGAGTACATCTACATTATTACTATATGAAAGGCAAAGGAATCACTATACATCTTTTTTTTTAAACCAGGCCCCTTATTCACAACCATTCGATTCAATTCCGTACCGAATCGAACATCTAAGTTATCAAATTGACAGTTCAAATTACCAGTCTTATAGTAGTACTCTATGGTTCAAATTCGATAAGAAGACTCGAATCTTTCCGACAGCTGTTTGCTATCGGGAGTCATATCGAAAGAAATTAAAACGCAGAAATAAACACTCGACGTATAAATCATATGGACTGGGCATACCTACAAAAAAAACGTGTTTACCTACCACCGACTTGGGCACTTAAAATGGCTGCCTTTCGTAGGGTTGTAACTGCGAGCAACATGCGCATCTGATATCGATATTCAACTCAATGTTAAAGTTTTTATCTCAATGCGTATAAACCATAATGGACTGGGCATACCTATAAAAAAAACGTAGCTGCCTACACTTTGCTGGGATGATAAAATGGCGGCTAATAGGGCAGCCTATGTCGATATTTCTTTACAATAACATCGATAAAAGATTGTTAGAATGTTTTCAAAATGTCACGGTACAATTTCAACGGGTATTTTTAGCACATTCTCAGCTTCACTTGTACAGTCGCCAGCACATCGTGCTACAACAATCTGACAAATTTCTGTACCTACTAGATTTCCAACTTTATAAGAGAAAAGATTAAGTCCAATTTTGACTGGAATAATTTGACAGTTTCGAGTAATTTGATGTGCGCGTCTGTACAACAAAATAACTATCTAGGTGAACAAATCTGAAAAGTTATCTTTGACCTACTTCCCGGTTTTTGATTTAGGCTAATACTTTGCGTACATGTTTAGTTTGGATGACATTGTTGCCGATTCTCTTGTTCAATAACTAAACTAAAATTAGATAATCACTATCTTTTTAACCGACTTCTAAAAAGGAGGAGTTTCTCAATATTTAATATTATTATATCAATGGGGGTTTGCGGGACATGTCTCTCTGTACCGCATACCCCCCAAAATATGTATCTATTGCCATTATTAGGATAAGTAACAAGGTACATCGAATAAGTTTTAGAAAATTCAAATGAAATGTACCTAAGCGTTATTCTAAAGCCTTGCGTTAGGTCGTTCGAGACGGGGTGGAGGAAACAAAATCTAAGAAAAGAAATGACGCTGCATCCACGATGGGCTGCCGGCACGGACGTCTCCATCACCTAAGTATATTTTTTAACATACCGATGAAATTGGGTTTTAATTAAAAGTCAACAATAATTATTTACAACACCATTTATTTATTTTTACAATATACAATTTACATCCTACTAATATTATAAATTTATCCTACTAATCCATACTTTCTAATCTATACCATCCTACTAATTGCTATACAATTTTTGTTTAAAAACATACCAGCATTTATTCAATGTGGGCACTGCGCCATCATGTAACCTCATCACATCGAGGGTTCTGTTAAAACTAGATTCATCAATGTGCAGGGAGCAGGGGGCCGATTCTACTAACAAAATTGTTCAAAAATTGCAATGGAACCGCAGCTGTTTCACGGCTTTTACGCGTTTTCGCATTCTACTAATAAATAACGATCCAACTGCGATTACGTTTTAGTTGACGCCAACGATCGGTCGAAACAATTTCAAAAACCTATTCTGCTAGCTAACCGAACTTGAGCGTAACATGAGCGTGACGTTTAGTCCTATTCTACTATTATTTTGACACTTGTTTGAATCGAATTGAAGCTGAACTTCGGCGGTTCATCTATGAAAATATGCGGTTGAACATAAGTTGGGAAAGTGTAACTTTTGCCACATTGATTGTTCGTTTTATTCCCTAAAAAATTAAGTTTTACATGGATTTCGTTGAACTTTCCTATGAGGTTGACATTGGAAGAGTAAAATGTCTGTGAGTAAAACAAAGAAATTTAGTGTCAAGAGTATGCAATAATGCTTTTGATCTTACGGATCGCCAGCTCGTTGAGACGTACCGACTCTCCAAAGATCTCGTAAGAGCGCTGGAGATTAGTCCTCACATGCCCGTCAATCATCGTTCTGACGGCATCGATACGGAAACAAAGGTATGTTATAGGTAAGCTACTTTAAATACAATCATATTATAATACTATTGATTATTATGCGCCAGTAAGTGTGTGATAAAGTAAATCCGCCCCTAAGACGACCCACTGACCAAGTATTCGCTATAGGTAACTCTATTCTCGTTTTATATCTTGGTTGCACTGGCTTTTTATGCAACTGGTTCATACCAAACATTGGTAGGCCAGTCCCAATGTCATGCCATGTCACAACCCACAGTTTACCGAGCAATAAAACAAGTGACAGAAATTATTAATATGCCACATATTTTTAAGCAGTACCTAAGTTAAATTTCCAAGCTCCAGGGAAGATTGTGATGAAATCAAAGCATTGCAATATTGTCATTTATATTTAAATGCAGACCTAGACTTAGATCCTAATATATCTAGGTATACAAATGTATTTTATTTTGCAGATTCTATAGAATGTTTGGCATTTCTGGAGTTCTGGGGTGCATTTTTATTTACTGACTAGGTAATTATTTCACCGTACTTTACTAAATATTTACCTATTACATTATCATAGTTAGGACTATAAATTATGATTCATAGATAATGAAAATGTAAGGTATGACACTTAAATTCATTGATGTGAGAAAGTGTTTGTACAATCCTACTGCAATTACCTATGCAATATAAAATATGCCATAAAATGTTTTCTTCATAAAGAAACCTCCTTTTCAGAAGATTCAGGATTACCTTTAAGACGAGCTATGATGCCTCCAATTCTAAATGTTGCTCCAAACACTCCTGAGGCATACTACACTGAGAAACATATAAGTACAAGAAATGTTGTAGAGCGGTATATAAGAATTTTGCAAGCAAGATTTAGGTATTAATTTTATTGTTTCTCTTGATTTTTTAATTTTATAATTTTAATACTTATAATATTATTGTTATATTCATGTATTTTAGTAAACATTCTGTACTTTGTTTTTGCAGGTGCTTATCAGTAGTCAGAAAGCTGCAATATAAGCCAGAAATTGCAGGAAAAATAATAAACGCTTGTTGTGTACCGCACAACATTTCTCTGCAGTTAAGATTGGAGCCGGACAGTCAGGATCTGGAAATCGTACAACAGGAGCGTGAGGAAAGAGGAGATGCAGTCAGATTAATTTCTGAACACCGCAGGTCCTGGCAGCGCTTGTGGACATCAAGGCAATAAAAGAGAATAGTTACCTAAGGCAATAAACTAAATTAGAATAGTTAATTTTTGTACATTTAAATTCATTGTTAAATTTTACTAAAATAAGTACCTGAGTAAGTATCACATTTCATTATATTGTTAGTCATTTTAATGTTTTATTTTTTATTGAGTAACATTATGAAATTGTTTCTTTTTTAATGTTAATAATAATCTTATGTATTTGTATGTACCTTATTTAGTTGCTAACATAGTGTGTAAGAAAGATGGATCTTTGTCTAATATTAATGATTAAATTAAAACAAATTGCATGCTCTGAAGAGGACAAATTTGAAATGCGCATAATCCTACAATTTCAAAATCTGTTAAAACCTTTATTTCAGCAAATAAATTCTTATTGTTATTGGTCATATCTTGTTACTCTTTCTTCTCCATTAGTTATATAGCGATACTAAATATTTTACCACTAATGAAATGCATCAATCTGCACCATACAACAAGTGGTCACATAATTTAACCATTTTGTTGTAACTTATTCAAGTGCGACGTTTTAAGTGGGAAACTCTCAAGCATGTCGTAAATATTCATAAACGTTTGTCGCTTATCTGTTAAGAAACAAATCGGTCTGTGGTGCGATATTTAAATTGATGAATAAATATCTATACTTAAGGTGGCTCTAGTCGATATTTTTTCCATAGAAACTTCGGGAGGGTATTACTCCGCTGTTTGACAGAGTACATCAAAAGTTAAGCATAATATCGTTTTGTCATATTATTAGTTTTGTCTGTATGGAAACAGAATGGTAAAATAAAACGCCATTAAAAAGTTATGAGCCACCAAAGTTTCGTTTTTCTTGCCAATTTTAACGCATCTTTGGGCGTAAATAAGTAATAAACACAATGTAAAATCTTTAAAACTAAGTCGGTACCGACAAAGCTCAATTATCGAAGAATTCAATAACTTTTATTTTTAATCGATTTATGCAGTAGTTTTTTCATAAAACTCGATTTACGAAAGGCCTTCTCATATTTTTTTACGCGCGCGTTTTACTATGAATTATCGTGCCTCTCACTGAATAATGTTCCCCCCGGTGCGGTGCGGGGGGACAATGCTCACGCACACGTGCGTATTCAAGTTACGACTGTGTCTGCTGCGGTGTGCTGTGGCCTGTGGCCTATGTCGTTCGAATACGTTACATACGTAGGTAGACTATACTTGCGCTCTAATTTATATTGACTCATTGGCTTGATTTTTGGATTTCAACATTATATTTTATATCTGTTTGACTTCGAACTGAAGTTTGGACTCCGTATTTGCGTTTGAAATTGTTATTGTTGCTTTGAGTGGACGCTGCATAAGTACATGACATTGTTTTGAATCATTGAAAAAGTTTTAAAAACCACATATTATAAACAATGGGTAGAAAAGCAATGATAGAAAAGTCATAATTTGGCGTCGTGACCGAGTCTTCGACACCGCGTCGCTGCCCGCGCCCGCTGCAGTGTAAAATCATCGCGGCGGGATGCTATCGCGCAATTAATTTTCAACTCTCGATGTAGAAACCAATGATACCATTGTACACTTGTTTTTATA
The DNA here is from genome assembly GCA_963859965.1 of Ceramica pisi. Lineage (NCBI taxonomy): Eukaryota > Metazoa > Arthropoda > Insecta > Lepidoptera > Noctuidae > Ceramica > Ceramica pisi. The sequence continues at coordinate 4,884,498 of OY982556.1, read as the reverse complement.
AACGTTTTTCCTGTACTTGTTATGAGGTGTACAATAAAGTATATAATAATTAAATAAAAAAAAAAAATATAATTATAAGTTGAAACGGTGTCTTTTTTTGACGCGTTGTGATTAACTCTGCTGAGTGCTGGGTTCTCAACGCTCGGCTGAACGGAATATTTTTACGTCCGTGCGTACGGTGGCTAAGCGTTCTTACAATCGAGCGACATGACGCCGCCGTGCCACCGCCGCGCCGCCGCATCACGCGTCTACGACAGGGACAACTGCACGCGTCGTTGGTGGTCGTTGAAGCGCCCGTCGACAGCCAACGACAAAAGTTGCCGGCCGCCAGCGGCAACGTGTCGCTCGTTTAGTTGAGTACCTAGGTAGCAGGTAGCGAAATCCAAAGTTCAAGCCAGGGTCAATGTAATGTTTGTTACTGGGTTCATTCTATTTGCTTTCAAAATAGTTTCTTGCAATTGACAAACCTAATTTTGTGTTCGTAGGTACTTTTGCGGCGGACAAGACTTTTTTATGGATGGGAAACCAAATAACTGCTCCCGCTTTGGGCGAAGCAGAAGGGAGTGTCAGACTCTTCTTGACTAAAACCCATCCGTGTTCCTCCTAATGCCCTCTGCGTACCGTACTTACCAGGGCCGCGGTAACTCTTTCGAACAAATTCTGCAACATCATAGTTTACATAGCTCTCTGCCTAATAGGTACCTACTGCTATATTAACGTAGGTAGGTACTTACCTACAAGCAAAGATGCCATAAAACAAACCGTTGGCGTCGTAGACACTAAAATTTTAACGTTAGGTAGGTAGGTATTTAGGAGCTAAGTAAACAATCTTTATGTGTCACTTGTCAGTTTGTCAATACTGTGCACTTGTCTGATAATTTAAAGCAATCTAATAATGAATGCAAATCTAAACACGTCTGTGTCAACCAATAGGGGTAACTAAAATAGAAAACCGACCAAGTGCAAGTCGGACTCACGCACCGAGGGTTCCGTACAAATATTATAATATAAGCAAAAGTTGTGGATTACGATTTATGACGTACCTATTAAAAAAAACTCCTTACTAGATCTCGTTCGAACCAATTTTCGCTGGTAGTTTACATGGTAATTACATCATATATTTTTTTAGTGTTATCATTCTCTTATTTTAGAAGTTACAGGGGACACACACACATTTTACCACTTTGGAAGTGTCTCTCGCACAAACTATTCAGTTTAGAAAAAAATGATATTAGAAACCTCGATATCATTTTAGAACCCCTATCCATACTATACCGGCCTACAGGTTTAGGTAGGTAGTAAGTTCACAGAATACATCTACTTACCAAGTTTAGAGTTTTCGACAGCATAGTTCTTATAGTTTCGGAATAAAGTGGCTGTGACATACGGACGGACAGACAGACATACAGACATGACGAATCTGTAAGGGTTCCGTTTTTTGCCATTTGGCTACGGAACCCTAAAAATTAAGAAGACAGGTAGGTAAGTAAGTAATTTTGATAACAATTTATAGGATGGTACTTAGGTAGAACTAATTTCATTATTAGGTACTAGCGACCCGCCCCGGCTTCGCACGGGTGCAATGCTGATACTAAATACACTACAGAAAAACCGTGAGAAAAACTGTTACGTACCTCGCGTCTGAGCCGCGCGGGTACCTTACATAGATCTAACTAAACTCCCCTCCCGCACGCGCACCCCCTCCTTGGTGACCGCCGCAACGGGCCGTGCAGCAGAAATCGTAATATTTTCATTTCGCCATAACTTCAAAACCAAACGTCGGATTTTAATCATTCACAGACCAAATATGATCTACATAAACTGTACTTAGTGATGAAATACTTTATTTTGATAAGGATTAATAGCATGAGTTAAATAAACGCGTTTAAATGTAGTCCAAAAAAAATCAAAATTTTTAAATAAAAAAATGGTTGTTGCGCCTCACTCGACATAGATAGGTATAGTGTGTCGCGGACTTTTTTGTAGATATTTATAAGATCTACAATTAATTAGAACAATTTATGGTTGTATCTTTTATAGTTTAGGCAGCGTACGCAAAATAAGTAACTTTTGTGGTTGATTTTTACACCTTGTGTCCGAAAAACCCAAATATCTTACGGAACCCTATTTTTTTGCAAAATAAAATATAGCCTATGTTACTCGTGGATAATGTAGCTTTCGAATGGTGAAAGAATTTTTAAAATCGGTCAAGTAGTTTTTGAGCCTATTCATTACAATCAAACAAACAAACAAAGTTTTCCTCTTTATAATATTGGTGTAGATGTATCTAGTACTACGGACATAAACTGCGATGACTATTCAAGTAAGCATCTGTCGGTGGCGGCGTGGCGGCTGCATTACCACCAAGGAAAAACTAAGATAATAACAATAGAATAAGCAATCCATATTAGGTACATATAGGGCCGTAGAGGTATAAAACGATAACACAGCGCCTACTATTTTTAGTACCTAGGAGTTTTTAGGTAGGTAGTTGCTGATTTCTCGGCGAGCGTCGAGCGACTATGCGCAGCGGCGCGCGGTGGCGGTATGTGTGCATCGTGTAACTTCGAATTAGTTCGGAACGGTTCGGAACGATGTTTGTGTGCGTGCGAACTAGACGTGCCTGAAGGCTAGCGTCTAGCTGCTCATCACTGGTACTATCTCTGTCGGGCATGATGCGAGGTGAGACAGCGTGCTTTTTGGCCATGCCTACCACTGAGTTCGAGCCCGCGACTAGTTTCACCTTAATATTTAAAACGAATTCTCACACTACACCATTTACCATTTTCTTGAACTCAAACAAATTAAAAGTTTCACTTCCCGCTGTTTATTTTACAACTAAGCAATAAAGCAACTAAGTCTTTGACATAACCAAAACGTTTCGTTTCACATTTTCAGCCAGATAAGAACTCAAAACGAAACGTTTTACTGAGTTTTTATTGCATCAAAAGTTGAAATGTTGTACAACATAACAACAAAATATACAGGGTAAAATTATAATTATTTGCTAGATATCTTTTTGTATTAAAAAACACTTTTAGCGACACTGGTTCGTATTTAGTAACATTTTTAGAATAAACATTTTTTTCTGTTGTATTATTAAAACATACTATTTGGCATGTTGGTAACACAGCTACCCGCTCTTACGTTCCGGTTCCAATCCAGTTGCGGTTCGACTTAAGTTTAGTTTCGAGTTTGATAAAGAAATAGTAGAATGACTCTTTGGGTAACTATCGAACGGCGATCGAAATCGAACTGTTGCCGAAACACAACTGAACGTGTATTGTGGCAAATTAGTAGAATCGGCCCCCAGATATGCCACATTTTATGTCTATTGTTTATATTTTTCTTCTATCCATTTATTTTTGAAAATTTCATTTCCAGGAAATCTGTGGGTTAATAGCATTGCAATGTATTTTACACACTTTTTCAATATAATAATATATCGATACTTATCGTATGCGATGCGAACCATGAAGGTATAGATAAATATGGAGTCCACACTTCGAATACCTACTTGAAGCAGAAATGAAGCATCGCTATCTCGCTCAATGTGGTCAAACCCTCTCTTTCTAAGTAGGGTGACCGTTATTCTTTTTTCTCAGGACAGTACTTGTAAGTAGTTGCTTTCCGTTGAGTGGACAATATGTACCTATGCGTATAAATTACGGATAAAACAAGCCGTTTGTTACAGTATAAAAGTTTGAATGGTTATTTTATTATTAAAACGAATATTATAGGAGATAAAGTTCATGGAGTACTTAGTTAACCCGCTCCAACGAAGTCGCGGGCGAAGTGCTAGTAATTATATAAAAACACTTTCCAAATTAAAATCATTTATTAACTATTCTTTTATACATGACTAACGATCATTGCTCTGTGTAGTTTCCGTCTCCACCCACGTTAATCACTGAGTATATTTTCTGTATGACTCATAAGTAAGCACGTATATGCTTGTTAAAAATAGTATTTGCTATTTTTTAAGCAGTGTGGTTTCATGCAATTCATTGCAATAAATTGAGTTCATGACCGGATGGTTAATTTCTTGTAACAGAGGAGTAAAATGTTGTGATACAAATGATACAATATTGATTTATTTTCGATGTCATTTACTCTAACTGCCAAAACTAGCACTTGGTATAGCCAGATCAGCTATTTTCACTATAGACTCTTCATGTGTCACTTGAATCTGAAAATTATATTAAAGAACGTTACTTTTTGCCATAATATTTCAACTACTATATTGCTAAAAACATAATAATGTGTATGGAGGTTCCCGTTAGGTAGTTGAAAATGCACTTTCATTTTCAATGATGCAATGGATGACTACAGTTTCCTCTGAGTACTATTTTTAGGAAATACAAAAAAAAACATTGTTGGTATATTATTGCTCTAAATAATTAATTATAAAATATCTAATAACAGACATTCGTTCCCCGTATTAGTATGTGTATGATTTAATGACTAAGAAACATGTTCACATTTAATATTAAAGACATTTAAAGATCCCGGAGAAAGTCCCAGATATTTCCACAATAAGGTCACACTACTTCAAAATTACTTCCGATGTAAACAAAAAGATAAAATTGCACTAAGTCAATGAAAATCGATGAAAACCTATTTGATCTTTACATAGCTATCAGTATACTCATTTATTAGTACGTTGAACACATTGGTTAAGCGTTATGTGAAGTAATTCATAGAAAATACAAAGAAATATGTTTAAAATGACTCAATGTCAGAAATCACGATTTAAACACTTTCACGTGAAATTGTATATCACCTCCTGGACACCACGTATTACCGCAACCATGCTCTTCACAACTGTGCACCATTTCTTTGATTATACCTTCAATTACAGACAAATATTTCAAACGAAGCTGTGAACCGTAATGTAAACAAGCGCCATGTTGGAACATTTTAATTGACAACTTGACATATGGCGGCCAATGTTGCCACACTAACAAATCCCAAGGAAATGGGTTTAAAATTCACATTATATGCCAATCACGAAAAGCATCCGTGATCTACAATTTTAGGATTTTTATATCAGTAATCGTAGTTCAACTATTTATTTGTAGACACATTATCTAAAAGTGTTTTACTTCAGATTCTGTTAGTTTGGTGAGTCTTTTTAAGAAGTTATAAGGAGATTTCATAAAAGAGATTTCCACACTAAGTCCACACAAGAAAGAGAAGTCGGCCACCATAGAGTGAGATAGAATTGCGTAGGTATTTGACTCAAACAGTTGTTCCAAGTCTGGACTCCATATTTATCTATACCTTCATGATGCGAACATCGCACATCACTAACTAAGACAAATAAAAATTGTATGTAAACAATACTACGAAATTAAGAAAATAATAACGTAATAAGCCATACAAATATGACACATGTTTCAATAATCTATAAAAAGATCATCTGGTGACAAAACATTACACAAAATTCTACAATATTCAACTGGATTAGTGAAAACTAGTAATTATCCTGTGCAGAGTTAAATTAGGCTGATTTTTGTTTTTCCTCGCACCATACTGGATTATGCAACACGATGGCATGATTTTTCTCTTATTTTCCAAAGCCAGAACACAAATTTATCTTTAACAACGAAAATAATAAAAGCAAACAACTGTTTGACAGCACAACTACCATAAAACCACAGAGTACTTTGGGCAACTAAAATCAAAGAGTAGTATTATATATAAAGGAAACCTAACAATGCAAACCTAACCTAAAGTACGTCATTCTAAACCGCGACCGGGTCCCGTCCATGAAGGTATAGATAAATATGGAGTCCAGACTTGGAACAACTGTTTGAGTCAAATACCTACGCAACTCTATCTCACTCTATGGTGGCCGACTTCTCTTTCTTGTGTGGACTTAGTGTGGAAATCTCTTTTTTGAAATCTCCTTATAACCTCTTAAAAAGACTCACCAAACTAACAGAATCTGAAGTAAAACACTTTCAGATAATGTGTCTACAAATAAATAGTTGAACTACGATTACTGATATAAAAAATCCTAAAATTGTTGGTCACGGATGCATATCGTGATTGGCAAATAATGTGAATTTTAATCCCATTTCCTTGGGATTTGGTAATGTGGCAACATTGGCCGCAATATGTCAAGTTGTCAATTAAAATGTTCCAACATGGCGCTTGTTTACATTACGGTTCACAGCTTTGTTTGAAATATTTGTCTGTAATTGAAGGTATAATCAAAGAAATTGTGCACAGTTGTGAAGAGCACGGTTGCGGTAATACGTGGTGTCCATAAAGTGAAATACAATTTCACGTTTAAGTGTTTAAATCGTGATTTCTGACATTGAGTCATTTTAAACATATTTCTTTGTATTTTCTATGAATTACTTCACATAACGCTTAACCAATATGTTCAGCGTACTAATAAATGAGTATACTGATAACTGTGTAAAGATCAAATAGGTTCTCATCGATTTTCATTGACTTATTGTAATTCTAACTTTTTGTTTACATCGGAAGTCATTTTCAAGTAGTGTGACCATATTGAGGATTTATCTGGGACTTTCTCCGGGACCTTTAATTAAATGTGAACATGTTTCTTAGGCATTATATCATACACATACTCATACGGGGAACGAATGTCTGTTATTAGATATTTTATAATTAATTATTTAGAGCAAAAAATAATATACCAACAGTGTTTTTTTTATTTCCTAAAAATAGTACTCAGAGGAAACTGTGGCCATCCATTGCATCATTAGTATATAGTATAATGTACTCTGTGGCATCATTGAAAATGAAATTTTATGAAAGTGCATTTTCAAGAATCAGATTACGATCCAACAACAAGGCGCTTAAAACAAACAGCAGTTTACAAATCAAGAAGCAGTATGACTTAGCAAGGTAAAATTTGAATTATCCATATTAGGTTTTTATTGGTTTCCATTTACAATATTACATATTCGGATACAAAAAAAAAATGTAGCTGACTGGTATCGGGAACAAGGCCCGAGCTTCAAACAATGTACCGAGTCAAGAATTACCGGTAACTGAATCAGGCGGCGGGTCCAACTACCGAACGGGAACCTCCATACACATTATTATGTTTTTAGCAATATAGTAGTTGAAATATTATGGCAAAAAGTAATGTTCTTTAAATATAATTTTCAGATATCAAGTTCATTACATGAAGAGTCTATAGTGAAAATAGCTGATCTGGCTATATCAAGTGCAAGTTTTGGCACTTAGAGTAAATGACATCGAAAATAAATAAATATTGTATCACAACATTTTACTCCTCTGTTACAAGAAATTAAACATCCGATCAAGAACTCAATTTATTGCAATGAATCGCATGAAACCATACTGCTTAAAAAATAACAAATACTATTTTTAACAAGCGTATACGTGCTTACTTATGAGTCATACAGAAAATATACTCAATGATTTACGTGGGTGGAGACAGAAACTACACAGAGCAATGATCGTTAGTCATGTATAAAAGAATAGTTAATAAATGATTTTAATTTGGAAAGTGTTTTTATGTAATTTTTGAGGTTTTTATATAATTACTAGCACTTCGCCCGCAACTTCGTTGGAGCGGGTTAACTAAGTAGTACTCCATGAACTTCATCTCCTATATATCCGTTTTAATAATAAAATAACCATTCAAACGTTTATACTGTAACAAACGGCTTGTTTTATGCGTAATTTATACGCATAGGTACATATTGTCCACTCAACGGAAAGCAACTACTTACAAGTGCTGTCCTGAGAAAAAAGAATAATGGTCACCGTACTTAGAAAGAGAGAGATTGACCACATTGAGCGAGATAGCGATACTTCATTTCTGCTTCAAGTAGGTATTCGAAGTGTGGACTCCATATTTAGCTATACCTTCATGATTCGGTTCCCTACATAGACATATAAAATTAAAATATATTCTATCTCTATGGCTTAGAATAATAACGCATAGAAACCTAGTACGAGTGCAAAAAGTGAGGCAACTAAAACTTAGCCTAATCCGTCAAACTTAGCCACCAGGCCGTCAGTACTCAATGTCACGTTCCGTCGAACACAGCTCGCGAGTAAATAATTGAAAATGACAGTTTGTTGCGTGAAAGGATGTTAAAGCACATCAGGAAAACAAAAAAATGTGATAAAACAACATTTCACAAATAAGTACTCACATTCTATGCACAATTTTTACGTAAATCGATAAATAAAACAAAATTCTAATAACCTAACTTGTCATAACACAGTGTTGCTATTTGTGAGGAAAAAATACCCACATTGCTTTCATTCATGTTTTTCATTTTTGTAATTTTAAAATACAATACTTACTGTTAATTCATATCAAACCCGATGTTTTAACATTGTTTATAATTATAACCCATCAAGCATTCTAAACGCATTGAACAATATCTCATTCTTTATGCGATTTATTTCCTTTTATTTTGAAATAAATTGAATTATACCTTCCGAAAAAATATGTCATATTACATGTTTACCTTTTCCAGTTCCCAACAACATAAAATACTTGCCTTGATAGCAAAATAGTAATGCGTCTTCCCATATTTTGTGGGTAACGGCTTAGTAATGGTATCACTGAAAGCTATATCTGTGTGCGTTAGAGGAACGTAGACACATTCGGCTCACGCACACAAAGAAAATGAAGTGGACACACGATTTTGCTCGGGTTTTGTTCTAGACGCGGCTTCTATGCGTTATTATTCTAAGCTCTATGGTTCCCTACTACTTATCTATGTTCCATACCGACACGGAATCGAATCGAACTGGCTCATTTTGAAACATCTACAAACATTTTGGTGGAACATAAAATAAGTTATGGCAACATTTACGTATTGATGTATTCTGTCCACTGACGTATAAATCATATGGACTTGAAACGTTTGACTATAGAAATAAACAGTTATACAAATATCTATCATATCGACGCAAACATGTCAAAAAGCATTTTGTCTTTTAACTAGCCAAGAGCTGCATATGAAAAAAGAGACATCTTCTATATGTTTGCCAAGGACTAAATTTGGCAACCCTTTTGTGTGACGTCAAAATCAAGCCTTTGCGTGGCCGGTTGCCATTTTAGTTGCCCAAAGTACTCTGTGGTTTTATGGTAGTTGTGCTGTCAAACAGTTGTTTGCTTTTATTATTTTCGTTGTTTTAAAGATAAATACGTCGAAAGCTAGGTTTTTTTTGTGTTCTGGCTTTGGAAAATAAGAGAAAAATCATGCCATCGTGTTGCATAATACAGTATGGTGCGAGGAAAAACAAAAATCCAAAGCCTAATTGGACTCTGCACAGGTTAGTTACTAGTTTTCACTAATCCAGTTGAATATTGTAGAATTTTGTGTAATGTTTTGTTACCAGATGATCTTTTTAAAGATTATTGAAACCTGTGTCATATTTGTATGGCTTATTACGTTATTATTTTCTTAATTTCGTACCTAGTATTGTTTACTTACAATTTTTATTTGTCTTAGCTAGTGATGTGCGATGTTCGCATCGCATACGATAAGTATCGATATTATTATATTGATAAACTGTGTAAAATACATTGCAATGCTTTAACCCACAGATTTCCTGGAAATGAAATTTTCAAAATAAATGGATAGAAGAAAAATATCTGCTGTGCAGGGAGCAGATATGCCACATTTTATGTCATTGTCATGGTTTATATTTTTCTTCTATCCATTTATTTTTGAAAATTTCATTTCCAGGAAATCTGTGGGTTAATAGCATTGCAATGTATTTTACACACTTTATCAATATAATAATATCGATACTTATCGTAGGTATGCGATGCGAACATCGCACATCACTAACTAAGACAAATAATAATAATAATAATAATAACCCTACCGCAGTATCTCTACGTTGACGTCGTGGTGGGGCTTGCGCGTCCCGATGGACCTTAGGTCTTACCTAGGGTGAGGGGCCAGACAAAGAGAGATACAATCCGCAAGGCAGTTTTGTGGCGAACTGTTGGGCAGTAGCGACCCCACGAACCTTATCTCCCGGGAGAAGTCTTGTTCCTCATCTACGGCTTGCCTTTATTGGCTGGCCGGAGTGAAAACTGACGAGGAACAGAGCTCCCACCTCTTCCTTGCCTTAATTGGCCGGTCTGAGTGGAGATTCGCTAGAGCATACGTGCTCGGGAGAAGGACGTATAATCCAGTAAGATGCTGGTAGGGATCTTGACCGCACTTCCGGGATTGTCCTGATAGCCGTGGTATACCTCTCCACTCCTCTAGCACCTCAGGCCATGTTGCCCCCTTGGCGCTACGTCACTTTGTGCTAGCGACCGTTTTCTGGGGCCCATTCATTGAGTGTGCAAGTCACCCCCTGCCATTTAAAAGCCGTGTATATTGTTAGTGGTCAGGCAGGGGCCAATAGTTCTTCTATAATAAACGATTATCAGTCCACTAAACCGCCCATACCATAGCGTTTCATCTTTTGTTTCCATATTCTGCAATAGTCTTGCTCCAACCGGGGATTGTCCTTGGGAATACTTTCAGTGCATACAGGGATAATCGCCGGTTGGTGCCCCATTATATTTGAAATTTCTAACGGGGCCTCTACGAGTTGGTTTCGGCCCCTCGTACGCCTACCAAAGGACCGGGTCTCCAGAGACCCGAGAAAGAATCATGAAATCAAAATAATAATAATAGCTGGTGGATAACCTTGTAGCCAGGATTATCCACCAGCAACTTGCTTTGAAATACAATCTTGTGGAATCGGAAGTACCGTACTATAGGTATGTGCCCGACCCAGTTCTCGAAAATGGCAATTGCACGTTGTACTGGGATCGGTCTATCATCACTGACAGGACTATTGTTGCCAATAAGCCTGACATAGTGGTGATAGACCGACTAGAGCGTCGCGCAATGATTGTTGATATAGCAGTCCCTCATGACGAGAACCTCGTGAAGTCTGAGAAAGAGAAACAAAGTAAGTATCTTGACTTGGCTCGCGAGGTTGTCGACATGTGGGATGTGAACACAGCAGTCATTGTGCCGATAGTCGTGACGGCCAATGGCATAATTGCCAAGAGCCTCGACCAACATCTAAAGAGGCTCTCGTTGGGCAGCTGGATCAAGGGCTTGATCCAGAAAGCAGTACTCCTGGACACGGCGCGTATTGTTAGGAGATTCCTCTCTCGGGAGCCCTGACCACCGGTAGCTTGGACCCTGTTCCCGATACCGGTGGGCTACTATTTTTTATATTTTTAAATGTATTTTCTAATGTTTTTTTTAAGATATATTTAAAAATGTAAATTTTATGTATATAGAAATGAATAAACGGAATAATAATAATATCCTTGGACATTTCAATAAAAATTGTATGTAAACAATACTACGAAATTAAGAAAATAATAACGTAATAAGCCATACAAATATGACACAGGTTTCAAAAATCTTTAAAAAGATCATCTGGTAACAAAACATTACACAAAATTCTACAATATTCAACTGGATTAGTGAAAACTAGTAACTAACCTGTGCAGAGTCAAATTAGGCTGATTTTTGTTTTTCCTCGCACCATACTGTATTATGCAACACGATGGCATGATTTTTCTCTTATTTTCCAAAGCTAGAACACAAAAAAAACCTAGCTTTCGACGTATTTATTAACGAAATTAAAGCAAATAACTGTTTGACAGCACAACTACTATAAAACCACAGAGTACTTTGGGCCATTTGGGCAACTAAAATGGCGATCGGCCACGCAACTTAAAGGCTTGATTTTGACGTCACACAAAAGGGTTGCCAAATTTAGTCCTTGGCAAACATATATAATATAATATAATATATATAATAATAATATAATATAATATCCTTGGACATTTCACACAACGCCATATAGTCCCAAGCTAAGCAACTTAATGCTTGTGTTATGGTAACGAGATGGCTGATAAACTACTTATATACATTTGTTTTTGTAAATACATACATATTATATGTAGATAGAAAACACCCAGACTCAGAACTAATACATGTAGGCCGTACAAATATTTGTTCCGTGCGGGAATCGAACCCGCGACATGCTGCGCAGCAGTCAAATTCTCTTTTTTCATATGCAGCTCTTGGCGAGTTAAAAAGAGACAAAATGCTTTTTGACATGTTTGCGTCGATATGATAGATATTTGTAAAACTGTTTATTTCTATAGTCAAACGTTTCAAGTCCATATGATTTATACGTCAGTGTTCTGTCCATGGTCAAGACGTCAAGAGAATTAACCTCTTGAGTCTTGTTGCGTCAAACGTCAACGTCTGTCAACGCCCGGCGCTTTTTATCGCAATGGGGTTGGCCGGTGCAAGCTGAAAGCAGATGGCGCTAGCATAGTTTGTTCCCTTGTTATTTTTTTATGTTGTGTTAGTTGCAGTTTAGCGTCTAAATTCTTTACTTTGTAACTGAAAGGGTGTGCGTTCGCCCAGCGGAATGTTGTTGAATTAAAAGATTTTAATTATGCAGATATTTAGTGTATGACGTCGTATAATTGTGTATGGTATAAAAAAATTTGTGCACGCAGCCATTGTGGAGAAATTCACCAAAAACTGATTCCGCTGGGCGAACGTTGTCCTGGCGGAACTTTTTTTAATCCATAGATTTTAGAAGAAAAGAGATGTGTCCAAAAATTAGTGTGTATTTGTGTGTAATTGTGTATGTATGAATAAAATTAGTGCATGCATAAACTTCGGAGAAATTCAAGTTTCCGCTACGCGAACGTTTGGCCATTACCTAGTTTTCATATAAAGCGCTTACATAGAGAGCTGTAGATTTTTACATAAGTTGTTTTGAATTTGTTTATATTTGTTTAAAAAATAGATTTAGAAAAAATCGTAGGGCTTAGAAGATAAAAATATAAACGTAAAATACGCTTATTAGGTCTTAGTTCTTAAAGTATGCACTTTGGGGTCTAGATTTTCACGTGATACAAACCTTGTAAGTGTCTGCAACATGTTGCCAAGTATCAATGATGTTCCGTTAGTAATTAAAGAGTTATAGGACAATTTACCATGAATTGATCACTGTTTACAAAGCAGTCAAATATCACGACGTTCTATAGGAATTGAATGGTAAAATGTATGCCAATAATTAGTGTATTCATTCAACTATTCACATGCAAAATTTCATGTCATTAAATTCAGTAATTAAAGAAAAACAATTATAATACTGACGAAGCATCGAAAACCTACATAACCCGACCAAGTTCGAATAGCTACAAAAAAGCGGCCGTGCAATATATTTAGGTAACATCCCAAAATTTACAGTATAATATCGGTATTGAATTGGTATAGGTGATAACACAATTGTTGTTTCGATATAATAATGTCATTTATTTTTGTACACTTACTTTTTAAATGTATTTGACTATGACAGAAAGTAGGTACTATTTACGTAGGTACTTTATTTAAGTATGCTTTTGAGACTTTAGATATAATCTAGATATACCTATTATTTAAGACAAATAAAATTCATACAGCTAATTTCTATTGAAGATTTCACGGATCAGGATTCTAACTAAGTATAGCCCTTAGGGAAATTAAATAATTACCACATGTAAGTACCTACTACTGTTTAGGTAAATATTTATCATATTGTAGCTTATTACACTATTTAACCAATGGACTAGGCATGCACGAGCGTTCCCCTTTGCAACTTTAGTGGATCAAACAATCTAATAACTTAAAAAAAACTACTTCTTGAATCGATTTTTTAATTGATGTATACCGTTGTACTGGTAGTGACTTATGTATGTTGAGGTTATTTACTGTATTTGCTACTCATTTAAGAATATTTTCTTGAAAATACCTTTTTTATACCAATGTTTTAGTTTATAAGCACTTTTTTAATGTTGATCAAATCTAAACAACTGAATAGTCTAATTATGTGATGTGATTTTAATTTTTATTGAAGCTCGATATATTATACTTACCCTTATATTCATAATCGTTTATTAAACCTATTTTAGTTAATAATAATAATAATAATAATAATATCCTCGGACATTTCACACAACGCCATATAGTCCCAAGCTAAGCAACCTAATGCTTGTGTTATGGTAACGATATGGCTGATAAACTACTTATATATATATATATATTTTTTTTTTTTTGTAAATACATACATATTATAGATAGAAAAACACCCAGACTCGGAACAAATACATGTAGGTCGTACAAATATTTGTTCCGTGCGGGAATCGAACCCGCGACATGCTGCGCAGCAGTCAATCGCTCAACCACTGCGCCAACCGTGTCGTCGAAAACACATTTAAGTCTATTGCTGTCGTTGCAAGCGTTTGTTAACGTTATCATAATTACCTACTTACATAATTAAGTATTATATGTAATTAAAAATATTTTTGTACTCGAATATTTAAATAGAGAAGTACTTGTTAATTGAAGATTTATTTTTATCGTAGATAGTGGCGTTATTATTAAAAAAATAATTTTCATTCAAGAAATGCAATTGTTTTATTTTTTCCTAACGCTTGTGTACGTAACTGTACCATATTAATAAATACTATATTGCAAGGTTAAGAACGTTTCTAAGATATATGGCACGGCCGCTTTTTTGTAGGCATCCGAACTTGGTCGGGTTATTTAGGTTTTCGATGCTTCGTCAGTATTATAATTGTTTTTCTTTAATTACTGAATTTAATGACATGAAATTTTGCATGTGAATAGTTGAATGAATACACTAATTATTGGCATACATTTTACCATGCAATTCCTTTAGAACGTCGTGATATTTGACTGCTTTGTAAACAGTGATCAATTCATGGTAAATTGTCCTATAACTCTTTAATTACTAACGGAACATCATTGATACTTGGCAACATGTTGCAGACACTTACAAGGTTAGTATAAACGTGAAAATCTAGACCCCAAAGTGCATACTTTAAGAACTAAGACCTAATAAGCGTATTTTACGTTTATATTTTTATCTTTTAAGCCCTACGATTTTTTCTAAATCTATTTTTTAAACAAATATAAACAAATTCAAAACAACTTATGTAAAAATCTACAGCTCTCTATGTAAGCGCTTTATATGAAAACTAGGTAATGGCCAAACGTTCGCGTAGCGGAAACTTGAATTTCTCCGAAGTTTATGCATGCACTAATTTTATTCATACATACACAATTACACACAAATACACACTAATTTTTGGACACATCTCTTTTCTTCTAAAATCTATGGATTAAAAAAAGTTCCGCCAGGACAACGTTCGCCCAGCGGAATCAGTTTTTGGTGAATTTCTCCACAATGGCTGCGTGCACAAATTTTTTTATACCATACACAATTATACGACGTCATACACTAAATATCTGCATAATTAAAATCTTTTAATTCAACAACATTCCGCTGGGCGAACGCACACACTGAAAGGCAGCTGTAAAACAATTAAAATAAGTGGAGCACATAATTATACATCATGTTTTCTAACTGGCGAGTCAAGGAACTAAAAGAAAAACCTAAAAAACGTGGAGCTCCCTTACGAGGAAAGAAAGCGGATTTTATTGAAAGATTTTGGAGTTCTGTTTTTAAATTCAACAAACAAGCCATAATCATAGTATAGAATCCTTGTAGAACGACGAGCGATTGATTGGCAAGATTTCGATTGATCGGACAAGTGATTTTTAACATTGAAATCACACAGGCAGGTACGAAATATTATAGGATGAGGAGTGTAGGGATAATTGAAAAAAGTAATAGTCAAGCCTTTATTTATGATCAGCTTGCCTGTGTATTACGTGTTATTTCATAATCACTTTCTACAAAGTGTTTAGCTACCCCATAACCTCGTACTTTTCTATATACTTATAATAAATCTGTAGAGAGGTCAATTCTGTACATGAAATATATTTCCAAAATAACTATCAGGGGGTGATTAGGGATCGATACTGATGCCAAAAATGCAATCAGTACAATTTTTGTCTGTCTGTCTGTCTGTCTGTCTGTCTGTCTGTCTGTCTGTCTGTCTGTCTGTATAACCGTTATAGAAACAAAAACTACTCGACGGATTTTAACGAAACTTGGTACAATTATTATTCATACTCCTGAGCAGGTTATAGTATACTTTTCATCACGCTACAATCAATAGGAGCAGAGCAGTGAAGGGAAATGTTGGGAAAACGGGAGAAGTTACTCCATTTTTTAAGCTTCCGTCGCGTGTGCAACCGTAACGGTGAAAGCTACACAGAAATCATGTATGACGGAAATGTTCTCCTTAAAATTATATAAAAAATATCCCACGACAGCATATGTCTATCTTTTATGATTGACGAACAATAACACGTGTAACTCCCGATAGCTTAGCAGTTCGAAGCTTTCTGATTGTATTTGTCTACTCTTACGTTTATAAAACTATCAGTCGTCTCTAATTAACATGAATAAAAGTTAACATTATTAACTATTCCATAAAAAAAGAATCATAGAAATCGGTATAGAAACACCAAAGTTATACATGAAAAACGCTAATAACAAGCCATCGCGCGTGAATACTGAATCATGCTACGAGTATAAGGATTATTTTTGTATAAGGTCGCGAACGCACAGGCAGGCGGCTTGCTTGGCGCCTAGAGGCTAGCGAGTAGCTTCGTAAAACGGCTTACGACAGTTTGCAATATCCTTTAATATAATGTCGGGGGAAGATGGTTATAATTTCGCTTTACACCAAACGAGTAATATTATAAATGTGAAAGTTTGGTTGTTTGTTACTCAATCACGCCAGAACGGCCTAACGGATCTTAATGAAATTTAGAACAAAGATAGATTATAGTCTGGAATAGCACATAAGCTACTTTTCATCCCGGTAATATTTTCCCTAGGGATCACGCGGGCGAAGCCGCTGGCAGAAGCTAGTCGTAAATAATTTTTTCACGACGGATAGCTTTTAAACCAAAGCCTTCGTATTTTTATATCCTTCGGTATTTGATGCGTTCCAATTTCAGAGCATTTAGAGACAATACAGCGCGTCATTGTTACTGTTTGAAATTATTTTCTGTATTTGACCATATGAAAAGGCAATGTTTTGGGAACAAACTACGCTAGCGCCACTTTGACAGTTGCCAACCCCATTTGACACGCTACGACTCTGCTAACAAAAAAATGGTTTGCTTACGTTTCGAGTGGCTCTTATCTTAAACTGTAAACTGTTTTTGGTTCTTGAATAAACTGACCATGCTATAAAATGTATACAATACTTGTAATATGAGAGTGGTATTTATAAATAAATGTTGATAACGGAGAACAGGCTGAAATCAATGATATTATAAGTAAAAAGGTGTAGATAGGTTACATATACAACATTCGATCTTCAAAAACGTGACCCCTACGTGACGTGTGTCCGTTGACGGCGCAACGCGACACTGAGGTCAAGTGTGGCTAGTTAGCCACATTTTAACGTGTCGCTTGCTGAGCGCTTATAACCTATCTACACCTTTTTACTTATAATATCATTGGCTGAAATATTGTTTGTTCCCTTGTTCTATCGATTTCTTATAAAACTACTGTATCAATCCATGCGAAATTTTGCAAATTACATTATGAATAAACAAATAATCTAATTACAGCGTTTTTTTGACAGTCCTATGTAAAATTTTCATAATATTCATAATCAAACTTCATCGTCCGTCGAGCCGTTTTTATGAAATTGCGTAATAAAACGTTTGACTTTGTAAACGCTCATCCTAGTTATATTGAGTAGTTTCTAATAAAAAAATGTTACTAGGATACTAGGTACATAATCCTTTATTGATTGAAAACTAGCTATATGTCGTAAGAATATGCCACCATACCTAATAATTGTACAATGATAAGATTTCCTTGAAGAGAGAACTAAGCGGCGATGTGTTTTGTATTAGTTAATTTCACATAGTATATTAGGTTTCAGAATTGGAATATTTATCAAACCTACACAACATTGAGCTATAATTTCATATAAGTATAAATACTTACTCACTTTGATGAAAAAAAATAAAGATACAAACCTCTGAATTCACCTAAAAAAAAATAACGGTTTTCACGGTACATTCTTTGTCAAAACAAGTCAAATTATGAAGTAAAATGGTAAATACATTGTGCAAAACTATGTAATAACTACTTGTACGACTATTTATTCACATAAACGTTGATTATACTCAAAAAAAAAACAATTTCATCATTTTAATTGCAAGAATGGCGACTGACATTCACACGTAATTTTTCAATGGCCGAAAAAGTATTATTTTGATGTATTTCGTGCAAACATTTATGTAAAACGATGTAATAGCTACTCATAAATAAATATTCGTACACTTAGCATATAATAATTTACATGCAAACAAAGTACAGTACGAATATTCTAACTTTACCCATGCGAAGTTGGCTGTTAGTGACGACCGCGCAGGGTCCATCACGTAGAAAAGTGTTACGTTCGTAGATTATGTTTTTTTTGTGTACGTGTTATATTACAATTTTGAAAAAATGCATGCAATAACAATAAAACGATCACAAAGTTACACAACAAACACATACACTACAAGAAAACACAAAATACAAGTCAAACAGTAAGAAAAAACCAGAATAATTTATTAAAACAATAACAATGTATAATATACTTAATAATAATGCAATAACACTTTTCGCACCAGATTGCATTGAGGAAGCGAGGCACAAGTATGCATCAAACGTATACGAGTGACTGAGACGGCATACGCGACGTACCCGCGCATGCGCTTTTCTATATTTCTTGTCAAATTGACATCCTGCGCAATCGATTGCGACGTACTTCGCATGGGTAAACTTAGATTATTCGTACTGTACCTTTTTTTTTTTTTTTTTTTTTTTTTGGCTTCGCACGGTTTGTGCATTTAGCCAGTGTCACGTTTGGTTTACTTGTTTTGTAGAAAAGGTAGGGAAACGAAGTGATAACAGGTACTTTATTATTTTAATGGAATTAGGGATAGAACGGACATATAGAATCAGTTTTTTTTTTTTTTTTTATCTATTTTCTAATGATTGATGAGCAAAAATTACAATGACGAATAATAAATTACAACTTAAGGTTATTTAAAGTGATGAATGAGACTATACATTTATATACAGGAAGACTATTTGTACAAAGTAAAGAAAGTATTGAGGTAGGAAAAGGAATATCAAGGGATAAGAGGTTACTAAAGAGGGAAGAACGATCGTATAAGGGACAGGAGAAAAAAATATGATCCAAATCGCCTACATCTGTGCCACACAAGCAGATGGGGTCGTCGGTAATATGAAATCTGGCAAGATGGGCTGGAGAACAAATGTGACCCAGTCTCATCCGTATTAAAATAGAGGTCTCCATCTTGCCAAATTTTGCCCTGCAAAACCATGGCCTTTCTGGAATCTCGGGTTGAATAAGGGAAAAGTAATATCCCTTCGATCTGCTACTGATGTCCCAAGCTTTCTTCCAGGTGTCCCGAAGAAATCTCTTAGGCATCGTGACAAGGTCATAGGAAAAAATTTTATATGGGACTAAGTCCCCACTATACACAGCATCACCAGCCAGAGCGTCAGCCATTTCATTGCCATGAATTCCAGCATGGGCCGGAATCCATGCAAATTGTACTAAGTTACCCTCAATGATCATTCTGGACGCAAATTCTCTTATTAAATAAATTATAGAAAGCTGTGACTTGTCTTCATATGGGGATTTTTTGATGGCTAAAAGAGCACTACGAGAGTCAGTAAAAATTATAGCTTTTTTTAACTTAAAAACGCAAATATATTCTATGGCTTTTAATATACCGAAGCATTCCCCAGTAAAAACAGAAGTCTCCGGAGGCAGTTTAATTTTTTGGACGATGTTATATTGGGAATGGTAGGTACCTACCCCAACACAACCAGTAGGAGTACGTTTGGCAGCATCGGTAAAAATGTGGTGGAATTCTAGATGTTCAGTCAAAAAATGGTTAAAATTTAAATGGCAATCGGGATCGGATTTATTGACACAGTCATGTGTTATGATGGGACTGAACTGCAAACTTTCATAACTATAACTAAATATTGGGAGTTTATTGGAACGATGAATAGGAGAAGAAATGGAAAGGTATTTTTTATAGCTGACAACTAAACAAGGAGCACGTTTATGAGACCAGTAATCTGAAGATTCCATTTGCAACATTAAAGATTCGAGTTTGGGAATGAGAGGATGAGTTGAGAGTTGAAGAATCCGGAACAGGTATTTGTCAGATAGGAATTGTCTTCTAATGTTTAAGGGAGCTTCCCCGCATTCGACTTGGAGTGCGTTAATGGGACTAGACTTCATTGCACCCGAAATAATTCGTAATGCTTTAGACTGGATGCGATCCAATTTTTTAAAAGCCTGAACACTGCCAGGTTCCAGTACGAACAATCCGTAATCCATAGTGCTTCTAATGATTGCATTATAAATAAGTTTTAAAGAAAAGGGATGGGCACCCCACCACACACCTGAGAGGCATCTAAGCATGTTTAGGTGATTTTCACATTTATTAACAATATAATCGCAATGGGGAACACAGCTTAATTTAGAGTCAAATATTACACCTAGATATCTGAAATTGTCTTTTACTGGAATAGGTGTTCCTTTAAACATCACATTTACTAATGGAGTATTCTTCTTCCGGGTAAATAAAACAGCCCCACTTTTAGAGGTGGATAAATCCAAGCCATTTAAATGTAACCATGACTCCAGTGAAGACAAAGCAGAATTGACATCGAAGTTGGCTTGCTCAACCGAGTGACTTGAAGAGTACAACAACAAATCATCGGCGTATTGTAGAACCTTAACATGTCTAGTTAAGGCCGAGTCCATATCAAAAGTGTAGATGTTATAAAGAAGGGGACTGAGCACGGAACCCTGTGGGAGACCTCTCCACACACGGCGAGATACCTCATGGTCTCCTAAAAACATGATTATAGAGCGTGCAGTCAGGATATTAATAATAAAATTCAACAAGTTCGTTGGAACCTGTAAGGCTGATAATTTACTTTGTAAAATGGATAATACAACATTATCATAAGCCGCATTGATGTCGAGAAATACTGCTACGGTGGATTGATTTTTAGAGAAGGATAGCCGAATATCAGTTGTTAAAATACTTAAACAGTCCGTGGTACTTTTGCCTTTTCTAAATCCATATTGTGATTCCGCCAAAAGGCCCTTACTTTCGACATACCATTCTAGGCGATTTTTTACAAGGTGTTCTGCTATTTTCATTAGGATTGAAGACAAAACTATGGGGCGATATGAAGAAGCATCAGAAGGAGTTTTATTTGGTTTGAGAAATGGCAACACCAGTTGACGTTTCCATTCATCAGGGATGTGTCCAGTAATTATAACAGAATTAACAAGCTTTAGATAATAACTCAGGACGTCGTCATTTAAATTAGCAAAAAAGGAATACGGGATGCCGTCAATGCCTGGTGCAGAGTCCTTAGTTTTATGAATAACACCCTTTAATTCAATAAGAGTGAATGGTAGCTCTAGCGTTACAGAAATATCATGGTTACTGGGTTCAAGAGGCAAATTAAGATCAACAGCCTCAGGCACCCAAGGAGGAGCTATTTTATCTAAGAAGTTACTGGCTAAAGAGTCAGGAATAGGAGCAGGATTATTATAAATGGACCTAAATCTACGAATATTACGCCAGACGACCGTAGGGTGAGTATTCGGTGAAATTGATGAGCAGAAGTTACGCCAAGACTCAAATTTTTTCTTCTTAAAAAGTTTGCTAGTTTCATTAGTTAGGTTAGTAAGGATTTCAAAATTCTTATCAGACATATCCAGGTTATAATTGTATTCAGCCTCTTTACGTTTCTTAATCAATTCTGTGCACTCAGAGTCCCACCATGGAGGTGACGGGATTGTACCAGTGTTTTTATTTTTTGCAGGGAAAACTTCATCTGCCGCCGCAATTAATATGTGTGCTAAAGCTACTGCACAAATGTTTTCATTGCCATCAGAAATGACAGGCAAGGAACCAAGTTTTCTATCAACAATGTCTTTAAATTTATCCCAGTCAATGTTATTTCTATTTGGAAGTTTGTGCTTTAAATTTGATCTCCTTAAAGGTGCCTTTGGTTTGGAAAGAGGATATGTAATAAGTATGGGAAAATGGTCACTACCATAAGTAGTGGTTAAAACATGCCAAGTTAAAGAAGAGGCTAAGCTTGGAGAACAGATCGAAAGGTCAATTGCACTTCGGTTTTGATTGGGAGCACACCGACGTGTGGCTTCTCCTGAGTTCAAGATGCATAAGTTGTGTAAGTCTATTATATCAAGTAATTCATCCCCATAACTGTTGGAAGTTGAACAACCCCATGACTGGTGATGGCAATTAAAGTCCCCCAATACTAAGAATGGCTTTGGTAGCAAAGAAAAGAGGTCATTCACCTCTTGAAGAACAGAAGAAGAAGGGTGAGGAATGTAAATAGAAACAAGACAAGTATTATACACTTTAATAGCTGCAATTGAAATTTCCTCACTATGAGGTGGTAGTGTAACAGAAGAGAAAGGGATAGAATTCTTGATGAGTAAAGCTACTCCGCCATACCCATCAGATCTATCCTCTCTAATGGTTGAGTAACCATTAATTTTAAAAATATGAGATGATTTGAGCCAAGTCTCTGCTAAAGCAAAAACTAAAGGCTCATATTTGTTTAATAGATGAATAACATCACTCTTTTTGTTTATTAGACTGCGACAGTTCCACTGGATTATTTTGGATGTGTCCATTATGAATGACTTGAGGTAAATTGAAAGATTGGGCAACGTTGGACGGTGGCATGTTAAACTGGGCGAGAAGATTGTGTAAAGCAGAAAGAAGATCATTTATGGAAAAATTTGTGTCTTTTATTTCATTATTATTCAGAGCACAGCCATTTGAAGGTTGAGGTATGACAAAGTCTCTAACAATAGCATTGTGGGCATCTTTATTATATCCATGCACTTGTTTTGGAGGTGAGCGTGGTTTCAGGAAGACAGTCTTCTTATAACTATTCGATGTTTTAGGGGATGAAATAAGTGGGATATCTGCAAATTTTTGGGAAGGAGTGGATATAAGAGTATCAGCGTAAGATTTAGTCACTGGGGGATGTACTTTAGTCGCTTCAGCATAGGAAACTGAACTTTGTGCCATGTATTTTTTAATTGATTTTTGCCTAGAGAATTCAGGGCAAGATTTATTAATTGCAAAATGAAAACCAGAGCAAAGACAGCAAGAGGCAGTTTCTTCATCTTTTTCACAACTGTCCCCAGAGTGACCTTGACCACACTTAAAGCAGCGAGGTTTGGACCTGCACTGAATTTTGGTATGACCAAACCTACAACAGTTGAAGCATTGTATGGTGGGGAAAATGTATAAGTCAACTGGTAATGCATTGTAACACATGAAAATTCTTTTAGGCAACACTTGTCCATCAAATGTTACGACAATTGTCTGTGATGGTTTCCAGATGGTTGTTCCATCCACTATGGATTTATAATTCAAACGTCTGACTTTTAATATTGGACCACACCCAATTGGTACTGATATATTGTCAATGACCTCCTCAGGAGACCATTCCGCAGGAACACCGCGAACTAAACCCATCCGTGTTACGTTAAATGTTGGTATAAAAGCTTTGTAATTATAATTTTTAAGGCTCTCATGTTCAATAAAAGAATTTGCATCTAGATGATTCGAGAAGGAAAGAGTAATTTTATTTCGTCCAATCTTTTTGACACTACCGTTAATAATATTTTTGAAAGCATTATGTTTCAAAAACTTTCCAAAAGTTATGGGGTGCAATATCGTACCTTCATCTGGAGCTGTAAATGTTTTTTGTACATGAATTACATATGGTGCGCTATCTGTATTTTCGTAACTTGTTCTGCCAATCTGAGCGGCGGGAATCAAAGAAGGAGTCGAGGTATGAGGTGGAGGAGTAACAGATGATGTAGGTATAATTTTCGTAGGTGTGGAGGATTCAGTAACTCTTTCAGTGCAGTTACAACCGGAGGATTCAGATCCCTGGTTTTTTCGGGTACGGCGACGTTTGTTGCAGTGTTTGCAAAGATGAAGACGAGTTCTTTTTAAATTACGAGCCGAAGATGACCCGTCAGTATCCATGCCGGATTCATTTGAATTTATTGTAACAAAAACGCCTGCCGGGGGAACGAAGTCCCCCGGGTCCGGCGGGTCGTTCATACTTACAGACTAAATAATAATTTAATTAAATAACTTACCACTACCGATGAAATACACTAAACTAATTTAAAATAGTAAATAAAAGAATATACAACACTAAAACTACAGCTACCGATCCTATAATATCCACGTATTTTAAATTTTCAGCTTCAATTCAAAATTTCGCGTCCGCCAAGTTGGAAGTTTCCCGCGCTTTTTTCCGTACTGTACCTATAACAAAAAGTCGACCGTCATCGACGTTCCAGAGACAAAGTAAGCGTTTGTTTTTTAAAAAAATATTTCAATGATACCATCATATATTTTTAAAATTGGAATAGCTTAGTTGAACGAGAATATCATCCCGCAAGTGTGTAAACCTTGCCACATGAAATAAGACCATGCGTTTTTAAATAAACCGCATATTTCGCCATGGCACGCCGGCGTGCCATCGGGTGTTGAGCGGATTTCTTTTAATTAATTGTTTTTTTGTCAATCAATTTCATGCAAACACAATACCAATTTACCAAACACCATTAGTCACTACATTTCACGATAAGTCTGTTATCCTTGGTTATCCTTCAGTCAGAGAGAGCCTTGACTGTGGTTAAAATGACAGCAAAACCAAGTTAAACCAACTGTTTGTGGGCGCCGCGCCGTAGGATTTTATTTGTTGAGAGATATATTCATAATTGGTTCCGGTTTTATTTTACTGACATAGTATAAATCAAAACTTCTCCATATTCGTTTGAATGTGTCTTTTCCAGGGACTGTGACCCATAAAAAAAACGCAAAAACTAGCTTTTAGAACACAGAACACTAGCGAGTTGACTAAAAACTTTGCTAAAAGACCTTTGTAGCCAATTAAAAAAGAAAAAAACAAAAAGTTTGTATACACCAACTGTCAGACAATCAACAAGATCAAAAAACATTTTTTCGACCTTTAACCTCTGTTCCACCACAAGAAACAAACCGAAAAAAAAACAACTTTTTTTCTCACTGTGACAACTAAAAAGAGAGTAGGTATTTAGAATTTTCAACAAGTTGGCACATAGAGTACTACTTATAAGACTGGTAAGTTGGCACATCATAGAGGATTAGAGGCACAGTGCACACCACCAGCTACATATTAAAGAGTACTACTATAAGACTGGTAATATTAATACTACTCTTTGCCACCAGCTAAGATATTAAGATAAACATTTCCCTTTTTAATAATTACTACTCTTTGATAAACATTTCTGGAGTTGGACTTCTAGAGAAGACGAGTGGTGTAAAATAATAATTATTGTAAAATGTCTTTGCCGTTGACATTATCAATAACAACGAGAGGAATTGGAATTAATTTATCTTCATTTTATGCTGATGTAGCAAACTTATTATATACCAAGTGTAGAGAAGAACCAAGAGTGGAACTGCCGGAAATCTACCAGTCATATCGAGCATTGCTGGGACTAGTAGAAATGAGATTGCATAACATCGGAAATTATAGTCATGATTATGACCATGTGTATAATTACTCTTCAAAATTATATCACAGCAATTATACATACTATAGTGACCTATTGAATATACCTATAATTTTTAAGAAATATCTAGAAGCAATCAATATTTCAAAGCACAATGAAATCAGGTATGTTCCAGCTATGTCCAAGAATATTGTCATAGATGGCAAATTTATTCCAAGACCAGAAAATATTGTTTTATCAAATTTGAGACAGACAGTAGTTGCACTAGAAGCTTCTGATGTTAATGATGATGACGGTAGTATGTTGCAGCACCGAGTGAATTTTTACCGAAATAATCCAATACCAGGTGCGATTTGGGACATGACTAACTATAAATTACTGAATGCTGATGAAATAATACCGGATAATTACGATTATGATGATAAATTTCAAAATGATTTCTGCAAAATGCAGTCTTTATCTTATAAATTACAAAAATATAAAGTGTATATCAACAAAAAGCCTGCAAAACAAAATGTAACTCGGAATTTTTTTTCAATTTTCATATGTAATCAGATGGGTAACCTGCGTGTGCCTGACCGAGAACCTGAACAAGAACTCTATGATTACTATAGGAAATGTAGACCAACAGGCAATATTGACGAATTTTATAGTCGCTTCAAATTGAGCAACAAACGTTTTGTACGTAACGATGGAGCACTGTTCTTGCTTGGAGAATATCCAAATAATGAAAGTTTTGCTAAACCAATTTATGATCTGCGTTCTGAACATGTTAATTCATATTGGTATCCGGGCCTTTCATATCAAGGCAGCTACTTATCATATACTAATGATTTAGTTGCCAGGAGACTACGAAACGCTTAATTTTTGTCATTGTGAGTGAGCAGATATAAACTATAATAATTTTTATGTGATTTTTTTTCGCTCAGCACTATGCTGGGAGTTTGTTTCTTATTTTAGTGTGGTAAGTTAATTATTGTTTATGAATAAATCCTGGTAAGCAGTGTTGGTGTTTAATTAAACACTTGTGACCCAATGAATAGTGTACGTTTACAAGCATGTTTAAAAGACGACGTTTGTCATTACGGCCGAGGTGGGATAACAGATTGACTCCAGACAAGACAAGACGTTTATAGGAGAATAGGATATTTACTCAAAACGATATTAGATAATGGGATGGTTGTTTTTTTTTTTAATTACTACTCACCCTTAAGCGGTTATTACACTACACAATCTATCGGGCCCGATATCTAGGGCGCCCTGTCCCAGCGGCAGGGTGCCGATTATTACACTACACAATCTATCGTGATTCGTGCCCTAACTGCAGTGGCGGCGTAAAGTGGGGGCGGAGGAGGCTGGTCCGCCCCGGGTGCCTAGCACCAAGGTGACAACGACAACTCACTCGTACATCCAAAGAAGGAGCAGTATCGGTCCAAGGAAGGCGTAAATTCTTTTTTTTTATGGAATTCATAAGACAGATATCAAAGACGCGTCTATAAAAAAAATTAAAGTGGCTTTTTTGACGTCCCGATAATTTGTTTCCAACTTATTATGACGTCAATTAAGTAACAACTACCTACTCTTGTATGTGACTACTTGCATACAAATATTACAGTTTAAAATGCATGGCAATTATAATTTCACATTTTTTTTTCTAGTTTAATTTCTAATTCCCTAAAATAATAAATTCATGTTGCGCTTAAACCGCGCGAGACACGGAAATCAATTTTGATAATTTGATCGAATTTTTTAGGATCTAAAATAATCAATCGAAAATATCTGAATACAAATTCGCCCAAGGTGCCAAACTACCCACTGCCGCCACTGCGGCAGGGCCCTGCCTCCCTGTCTCTTACTTACACTAGGTGATAGACAGAGCAGGGAGATCGGAGCCACCCGATCGCCCGATGGCAGTGTCCTTACACCCGATTTCTTATTACACTACTCTCGCCCTAGTTATCGGGCCCGATAGATTGGGTAGTGTAATAACCGCTTTAGCTCGAAGTCCGTAGTTTCGGGTTAAAGCGGTTATTACACTACACAATCTATCGGGCCCGATATCTAGGGCGCCCTGTCCCTGCGGCAGGGTGCCGATTATATATTACACTACCTACACAATATATCGTGCCCTAACTGCAGTGGCGGCGTAAAGTGGGGGCGGAGGAGGCTGGTCCGCCCCGGGTGCCTAGCACCAAGGTGACAACGACAGCTCACTCGTACATCCAAAGAAGTCGTAGATAGGTCCAAGGAAGGCGTACGTATTCTTTTTTTATCAAATTCATTAGACAAATCAAAGTCGCGTCTATAAAAAAAAATAAAGTGGCTTTTTTGACGTGCCTATAATGTATTTCCAACTTAAGGCATCAATTAACAACTACCTACTATTGTGACTACTTGCATACAAATATTATACCTAGTTTAAAATGCATCGCAACTATAATTTCACATATTTTTTTTGGAGTATAATTTCTAATTCCCTAAAATAATAAAGTCATGTTGCGCTTAAACCGCGCGAGACAGGGAAATCAATTTTGATGATTTGATCGAATATTTTAGTACCTAAAATAATCAATCGAAAATATCTGAATACAAATCCGCCCAAGGTGCCAATCTACCCACTGCCGCCACTGCGGCAGGGCCCTGTCTCCCTGTCTCTTACTTACACTAGGTGATAGACGAGCAGGGAGATCGGAGCCACCCGATCGCCCGATGGCAGTGTCCTTTTTTTTTTTTTATGGATGGGAAATCATCCAATGACTCCTCTCGCTCTGGGTGTTAGCGGGAGGGAGTGTCAGACTTCTACTGACTAAAACCCATCCATGTTCCTTCATTGCCCTTTGTGTTCCAGAGCCACGGTGTCTCTTGCGAATAATCCCGCGACTCCGGCAGGATGGCAGTGTCCTTACACCCGATTTCTTATTACACTACTCTCGCCCTAGTTATCGGGCCCGATAGATTGTGTAGTGTAATAACCGCTTTAGTTGCGGGCGTATTCTACTCCGTATCACCTACGGACTTACGTACGATTAGTCCCGAACCTGGGGGGCTACTCTCTAAGCCCGACGTCCGTAGTTTCGGACTTAGTTGCGAGCGTTTTCTACTCCGTATTACCTATGAATTTACGATTAGTCCCAAACTCGAAGTAATAATGAACGAAAACACGATTTAATAGTAACTGTCAAATCGTGTTGTCATTAATTTACTTACGTACGATTAGTCCCGAACCTGGGGGGCTACTCTCTAAGCCCGACGTCCGTAGTTTCGGACTTAGTTGCGAGCGTTTTCTACTCCGTATTACCTATGAATTTACGATTAGTCCCAAACTCGAAGTAATAATGAACGAAAACACGATTTAATAGTAACTGTCAAATCGTGTTGTCATTAATTTTAGTGGTTAGCTGATACGGAGGAGAATACGCGCGAAACTAAGCCCGAAACTACGGACTTCGGGCTTAGAGAGTAGGTAGCCCCCCTGAACTCAGAATGAATGACAACACGTTACATTTCATAGTAACTATCAAATCATGTTGTAATTCATTCGTGGTTAGGTGATACGGTCATACGGAGTAAAACACGCTCGCAACTAAACTTGAAACTACGGATTTCGGCCTTAGAGAGTAGCCTCCCAGAATACAACAACGAGGAATCCTATAAAGTTTTGCCAAATATGTCCGTCTGTCCACTGTTAAACTAGGAGACCCTTGGTAGTTTTTGGTATGGTTATCAGTGTTGAATTTACACAAGGGGCAGTCGGGGCTAGTGCCCAGGGGTGTGCGTAGTCCCAGCGGAAAAATGTTGTTTTTGTTGATTCCAGTTACCCGCGAAATTCAAATATTTTTAAGTATGTTTTTTGCAATTTGCCGGTCAGTGTGAAGCTGTATTTTGAACAAAATACAATTCGCGCCCGTAACGCAAAATTGATGATTCAAATGGTTATACCTAATCCTTTAGGTAAATGCTCTTTACGATCGCGAACCGTATTCTGTTCAACATACAGCTTCACACTGACCGGCAAATTGCAAAAAACATAAAAATATTTGAATTTCGCGGGCTACCCTGGAGCTTCTATACTAATATTATAAAGCAGAAGAGTTTGTTTGTTTGTTTGGTTGAGCGCTTAGCGCGTTCAACCAAACAAACAAACAAACTCTTCTCTCTTCAAACTCTTCTCAGGAACTACTGGACCGATTTGAAAAATCTTTCAGTGTTAGATAGCCCATTTATCGAGGAAGGCTATAGGCTATATGAACTCTGGCTCTATGGCTCAACGCGTGAAAATTTTGTAAATTTCATAAATAGCCTTAATTACATTTATGACATTTTGAATTTTTTGAATTTTGAATTTTTGAATTTTGACAATTTTTCCTCCAACAGCACGGTTTTAGTTGGTGATATAAATATCGATATTAGTAAAAATAGTTCAGATCCGTTATGTGAGGAATATTTAACTTTCAATGCCACCCATGGATTATTCCCATCCCACACAGTCCCCACAAGAATCCAATCCTGTCTGGACCATTTTTTCACGAAGCCTGACACATGTGCAACAACACTGGTTCTAGAATCCCACATAACGGATCACTTCCCTATAGTTTTGTGCATTGGAACAGGAAAGCCAAATAGACAGCCGGACATCACAAAGACTCGCACCAATTATGCGAAAATAAAAACTGACCTCGAAATCGTCGACTACACGTATATTTTATCAATGCATGATGCGAATTCAGCGGCATCTAGTCTTCTATCTCTGGTTTCTGAAACTATAGCCAAAAACACAACCACGATAAAAGTGACCAGGAAAAATCGAATCCTAAAGCCCTGGATGTCTCCTGGGTTGCTTCGTTGTATCAAAAATCGCGATAAACTGCACACGAAAGCCAAAAAATCTCCAGATAATATGATAATCATCTTGACCTATACTCGCTACCGTAACTACTGTAATCGTCTACTTCGTAAATTAAAAATAGCCTATGAAAAGAGTCTAATAGAGCAAGCGGGTAATGATCCTAAGGCCCTTTGGAAGGCAATAAAACACATCTCGCATACACAAAAAAATAAGATTAGCCCAACAGAACTCTTAAAAATTACAGATGACCCTATAAATTCTGCCAATCAAGTCTGCAACTTTTTCACCTGCATAGGAAAAGATCTGGCTTCCAAAATCCTCTCTTCAAACTCTGGTTCTGGCCCAGCCGCGACCAACTACATTGAACAACAACCGAACTCGGTCGCTATTCTGGAGGTAACTGAATCAGAAATAGAGTCGAGTATAATGGAATTACGACCTGAATGTGCCACAGGCTGGGACGGTATTTCATGTTTCATCCACAGTTGTCAGAGAAAGTCGCGGCGTATTGACCACTCCCATCACTCATATTTGTAATCTTGCCATCAATACTGGTGTTTTCCCCAATGATTTAAAAAAAGCCATAATCCACCCAATCCACAAGGGTGGCGACAGAGACTGTGTCAACAACTACCGCCCCATTGCAATTTTGACTTCAATCTCGAAGATCTTAGAGAGAACACTTAATCGAGCACTAAAGAAATTTCTGGACAGGTTTAAAATTATAGCCCCAAATCAATACGGATTTCGCTCGGGATACAGCACCGAAGATGCTGTAACTGATCTAACAAGTGCTATAGTTAAAAACTTGGACATTAAGAATAGATGTATGTGTGTTTTCTTAGATCTTTCCAAAGCATTTGACACAGTCTCTGTCCCGATTCTTCTGGCTAAGTTGGAGAAGCTCGGTATAAGGGGTAACATCCACGACATATTTAAAAGCTACCTCACAAATAGGAAACAGCGAGTCAGATTAGCGAATACTTCAGTGATGAGGACACGGTCACCTACGGAATTCCGCAAGGAACCGTTCTCGGTCCCACGCTCTTCCAGCTCTATGTAAACGATCTCTGCCAAATCTCTCTTCCTAACACTAAAATCTTCGCCTACGCTGACGACACCGCTATCCTTGTATGGGGTCCAAATTGGACCGCCGTCAAGGAGGTCGCTTAACAATCTGTGGCAAAGATCATGCAATGGCTCTCAGACAATCTATTAATACTTAACATAAAAAAAAACTAATTATGTGACCTTCTCTATTAGGAGAACCACCTCTCCACCACAAGACTTCACTGTTAAAGCGCACGTCTGCTCACTTCTCGATAAAAACTGTACGTGCCCAGAACTTACACGTGAGCACAGTGCAAAATACCTGGGTGTGTATTTGGATGGCAGACTGAGATGGGATAAACACATAGACACAGTTACATCTAGAGTGAGAAGGCTCATACATATATTTAAATTACTCAGAGACTCTTCTCCTCCAGACAAGTTAAGACTAGTCTACTTGGCCCTGTGTCAGTCTGTTATCCAATACTGCATCCCAGTTTGGGGCGGGGCTGGTAAAACGCTCCTTCTCAGGTTGGAGAGGGCACAGAGAGCTGTCCTGAAAGTTATGAATAAAAAACCGTACAGGTACCCCACCGCAACACTCTACTCTGAATGCAAAGTCCTAACTGTCAGGCAGCTGTATGTGCTTAAATCCACCTTGAGAAGACATCGAATAGTCCCACCTACTGCCCCTAATACCCGTAGAAGGATTATCGCATGCGCCCGTTCCCCTACTAAGACAGCCTTTGCCAGAGGACAATTCAACAGTCTAAGTTGCAAACTGTATGACTGCATTGATAAGGAACTAAATATAGTAGGACTGAACAAACACAAAGTAAAAGAAAAAGTAACAGATTGGCTACTCAAAATGGACTACCAGAAAACTGAAGATTTACTCAAATTCACTGTGTAATCCACGACCCTACACACACACACACACACACACCGACCGACACACGCACTCACCTACACAAAATCATCCACATGCACACACACCCACCACTTCACTATAATACATTACCCCTTAAAGTTATTACTTAAAAAATTTCACATTCACAACAAATCTACCTAGACAAACAAAATTGTAACAACATCCACGTCTGAACACTGTGTCCCAAAATACAAGCGTGAGCTTAGTTTGGGAACCAGTACTGTACAGTACCAGCAACTTTTGAGATAATTGTACCTACTTATTTAAATGTACACATAAAAATGTGTGTCGTTTTGGAAAAAAACGGAAAAAACGATTCTTGCCGGGGTAACGTTTTTCTAGCAAGAAAATTCTAAACGAATGATCGGAGAGAGAAAAATTGTGCATGGCCAGAGAGCTTACGGGTGATTCTTTGAAACGTAGTTTTGACATGTTTTTTACTGAAGAACACGATAACTTAATATCCAATTTAAACATCAATTACAGGTTTTCTAGTAAATATAAATGTCTACAGA
Source organism: Ceramica pisi (assembly GCA_963859965.1). Classification (NCBI taxonomy): domain Eukaryota; kingdom Metazoa; phylum Arthropoda; class Insecta; order Lepidoptera; family Noctuidae; genus Ceramica; species Ceramica pisi. The sequence goes on along the minus strand of OY982556.1, from coordinate 4,851,508 downwards.
GGCCTAATGTAGTTAATTGGAATTACTTATAACAAGCAGTTATTAAGTCTGCAGAAAACAGTCAAAACTAATTAATCTGGTATGTCCCCATGCCGCTTTTCATTGACTTGTTAAATTTTATATGGTCCTAATGAAACAATATATTAAAATAACTACGTTCCATCGATATTTGAATATTTGTCTCATGATATTTTATAATTTGTTTTCAAAATAATAGCATACATTCGTAATTACATTACTTCAAAAAATGTCCCCGACTAAAATAATAATTCATCTGGCGCAATTTGTTCAAGCATGATTTCAACGTAAACACAAAATATTTGATAGAGTAATATCGACTCGTGATTGGCCGCGTCTTTCAGTATCGATCTGCTACACGAAGTACTGTTACTGTAGATCTGCTACTGTAGTACGATCGAAAGTTGTGATCTGGCGTTTGTCAGGTAAGTCGTATAATTAATCTGTCTTCTTTTATGGATTGTGTGTCTGTAGCTATGTTTTGCAACTAAGCCAAAGTTTGTGATAAGGTTGTCTATTCATGTTAATAATACCTATGATTCCTTCCGATCATAAATATAAGATCAGGATTCGATTTTCTAAGAATTTCTAATTTGTCTGGCTCTCATTCGTCTGTTTTCATCTGGCTTTTATGACGAGATGAATTTGAACGGGGCAGATGAATTAGGTTTGATTCAAATATGGATGATTTCATAAGACTAGATTATTTTTTCTTTAAAAACAGATGAATTAAGTTTAATGAAAAAGTAAGTTATTTGTTTTTATTAAAGAGTGTAGATCATTCATGGCATAGCCAGTCGTCATTTTGATTATTTTTCAACTTACTAAGCGATATTTACTCTAGCTGTCGTTTGAATTCCATTTTTTTGTATTAGATTATCGAAATGGCAAAACCAAAGAAGCAAACAGGAGAAGAAAGACTAAGAAAAAAAGACTCGTCGAGAAAAGGAGATACGAAAGAATCAAAAATAATGTAGAGTTGTGGAAAGAGAAAAAAATCGTTTTTTTTTTGTAAGTTCATAAAGCTCTAGGAATTACTTTTTCTGTTTTTTTTTTTTTGTTTCTACGCCTTTATGAACTTGGAGGGTTGTATTTGTGATTTTGATGATTATAATTCTGTAACTACATACGTCTTACAGCCGCGAATAATATTTTAATCAACATGCAACCTAGCACTGGCCTGCAAATTGCAAAAATACGTAAGAAAATTTTAATTTCGCGAGCTGGTTGGAGCTTTCACCTTTAAGTTCCTATTACTATTTTTTTTTTAATAGTCTGAATTTGATGCTCATAGTCATTACGTTTTATTTTATTTTTATTGTTGAGTTTGTAATGACCTCCTCATGAAATCCTCTGCCATGCCATACACCAGTGTGCGCACACACTGGTGTATGGCATGGTAGAGGATTTTAAATTCTTCAATCGAATTTAATATTTAATCAATCGAAATAAAGTATTTTTTAATATTTGTTGTTTCCGAGGAAACTTAATCTTTAGATTGTTGAAATATACACCTTATTTCGATTGAATAAGTATGTAGGTAATTCATTTGATGAAATTAAAATCCTCTGCCGTCCCGTCCGTTAGTTTGATAATTATGTTATTTAAGTGAAAACGTAGATTATGTGACTGTAATTATTTCCATTTTTGTCCGATAATTCATGGTAAAGTTGATTAAAGATTATTTTTTCTCATTCATCTGCCTTATTCATCATTAATCTGGTTAACCAATTAATCAGCACAGTCTTAGCCCTAAACCAATGGGTAAAAATGATTGCCTTTGATGTATGTTATAACATTAAATAACCTGGACAAGCTAACATGTTAGTTAATATCAAAAAGAAAAAAAAAAGTTGAGCCATATTAATGAGTCAAATACACTCGGTTTCAAAGAATCACCCTTACATGTGTGCCAAAATGTGCCCCCAAAAATAAAATCTGTGCCCCTTCAGATTTACGAGATATTGCATTTCCTGCTAACGTTATGATGAATCGTATAGGTATCTCTAAAACCATTGCATGTGCCCCTGTAGAACATATACACGAGTAGCTCTTAATTTAATGTGTGCCCCTTTGTGCCCCAAATTAGATTTACGAAAATATTTATAGTTTTCAAGTTATCGCGGTTTTATGAAAACTCGAAAAAACATCGCAGCGCCTAAATGAGACAAGGTATAAGTTCGCTGAAAACTGTATTCGGTCCTTCTTGACGCTAATAATAACCATACAAAGTTTCAAAACTATTTATGCATGCGTTTTTTTATACTAAACTTAATCTTGCTAAAAGTCAAAACGATGGTGTCATAATTTTGACGGCAAAATACAAGGAATCGGCTCAATCCCAGATGTGTAGGTGTAAAACAAAATCTTGCCTTTACCTTTAGTCAAAAATATATGGTGAAAATATTCAGCTTGGAATGTTTCGCATTACCTATACAGGGAAATTGAAAAAATACCCGAAACCTCTTAGGCAGTGAAAGTACACATGATTATAAGCAACTTTTGTTTTGGTAAAACTCCGAAATCTCGAAAAAAATATCAGCAGTTTCATACAAAATGCAGTATTTAGCCAATGAAAATGTATGAAACAGCTGATATTTTTTTCGAGATTTCGGAGTTTTACCAAAACAAAAGTTGCTTATAATCATGTGTACTTTCACTGCCTAAGAGGTTTCGGGTATTTTTTCAATTTCCCTGTATAAGTAAACATTAACAAAAAACCAAAATATGTAATCAACGGCTGGTTATCCGACTAAAAAGCGACGGATTCGTAGATATCGATGACCTTCTTTACTTTACTCACTAACCGGTTTACACGTGCTGCAAATTAGATTTACGAAAATATTTATAGTTTTCAAGTTATCGCGGTTTTATGATAACTCGAAAAAACATCGCAGCGCCTAAATGAGACAAGGTATAAGTTCGCTGAAAACTGTATTCGGTCGATTCGATATTTTACTTCAGTGTACTCAGGCAGTACACTGAAGTAGAAAAGTAATCCTACTAATATTATAAACTAGCTGACCCGCGCAACTTCGTCTGCGTCACATTTTCCATTATTGCTCCGCTCCTGTTTGTCTTAGCGTGATAATATATTGTAGCCTATAACCTTCATCGATAAATGGGCTATAACACCAAAATAATTGTTCAAATCGGACCAGTAGTTCCTGAGATTAGCGCGTTCAACCAAACAAACAAACAAACTCTTCTGCTTTATAATATTAGTATAGATGAAAAATAAATAATTCAACCTGACTCAAATGCAGACATGGGCGAAGGTCATTCTTTCAAGGAAAATCTTAAGGCGGGGTTGCAGTACTTTTTAAGATTTTTGAACGTCTGAAAATCTAATTAATTATGAGTTTTTTAATAAATAAAAATCATTACATAAAAATTGAACATACCCTCAAGTAAATCGTAAAGATAGAAACGCGATTTAGAATGATTGGCTCGATACTTTTTTTTATCAAACATGACACTAAATTACAATTTTAAACGTGTACTGCTAAGAGATTTCATCACGAATGTAAGTAATTAAAAGTTATATCAATAGATAGAGCTTTTTATTTTGAAATTAATGTTGAAACCATATTTCTTTATCAGTTTTCGCCAAGAAGAAAAAACAATCAAAATTTAGGCATTATTTCGCTCGCCGGACAGTCGCTGTTGTTCATCAAAACACACAGTAATGCAACCTCGCCTTAACACCGCGATTCAGAAAATTCACACGCCAATGCCATCTATTAAATACTGCACGCAGTTGATCTCTAGGTATAGTCCAGTCTAAGTTTGATAGATGGCGCTATTTCAAATATTTTACTTCGGAAAGACTATAATAATTATAATTTTATTAAATTCACATTTTTTTATTACAAGGTATATGAACTGATTACGATGAAACAAAAACTTAATATTACTACAATTTACGCACAGTTTATTGTTATGTATAAAAGTTACGTGAAGTAATAATGAGACTAAGTGCACGTTTTCCATAAGTAAAATTAGGGTTATGTATAACCCTAATTTTACTTATGGAAAACTTTAAATTCAAACATCTTTTGATAGACTGAACTGATTGCAATGAAACAAAAACTAAATGTTACTCCAAGTTACGCTCAATCCTTGTGTATAAAAGTTATCTACATTGCTTTCGCAGATTTTTACGTGATGCCCGAACAAATAAACAGACAATCAGACAAACAGACAAAAATTCTAAAAATGCTGGAAATGGGTTCTATTTTTTTTTATTTCTTTTTCATGTACAAAAACCACTTTTCTACAGTTTTATTATATGTATATAGATATAGATGTGAAAGTTTGTATGTTTGTTCGTCAATCACGCAAAAATTGCTGATGGGATTTGAATGTTTGGCACACATATAGTTCACATCCTGGAATAACACATAGGCTACTTTTTATCCCGATAAAAGGCATAGCTTAATGGCGGCGGAGGAGGAAGTAGAAATCAGACGTTTCTGCTGCCTTAGTACTTCAGATTCACAAGTACCAGGAGAGCATAAACATGTCGAAATATTTTCGCTGAATTTGTGAGCGCCAAAGATTCTCGAGTACCAGGAGAGCAGACATATGTATGTCAAAGTATTTTTGGTCAGGTTTTTTTTTTGGAACGAAGTTTTTTTGCTGGAAAATAGATTGGCTTTCATTGCAAGCGTTCATGTTTGTATGTTTGGATGTTTGTCCATCAATCACGCAAAAACAGCTGAAGGGATTTAGATGAAATTTGGCACATATGTAGGTCACATCCTGGAATAACACATAGGCTACTTTTTATCCCGGTAACATACAAGACTTCATGGAGACAGAGGAAGAAGTGGAGGTCCAAAGTTGCTGCTGCCTTAGTACTTCAGATTCAAAAGTACCAGGAGAACAGAAACATGACAATTTTTTTTTCCCGGCTAGAATTTTATTACGAGTCCTAAAAGATTCACAAGAACCAGGAGACCAGCAACATGTCAAATTATTTTTTTTGGGCAAGATTTTTTTTTATTAGCGGAGCAGAAACGTGTCGAAGTATTATCGGGACTGGAATTCCGAGCGCTACAGATTCACAAGTACCAGGAGAGCAGAAACATGTCGAGGTATTCGACGGATTCGAAGCATTTTCCGCGCTGGAATTGTGAACGCTATAATTATTTTCATTAGTACTAGGAGAGCATGCAGGAACATGTCAATTTATATTGGGTGCCGGAATTGTGAACGGATAAGTTTAAAAAATTCCAAGAGAACAGATACATGTTGAAGTTTATTTTCGGGATAAAATAGTGAACTCTAAAGGTTCACAAGTACCAGGAGAACAGAAACATGTCGAAGTATTTTCGGGGCTGGAAATTGTGAACGCTATAGATTCACAAGTACCAGGAGAGCAGAAACATGTCGAGGTACAGATTCACAAACACCAGGATAGCAGGAACATGTCGAAGTTCTTTGGGGCTGGAATTGTGAACGGATAAGTTTAAAAAATTCCAAGAGAACAGATACATGTTGAAGTTTATTTTCGGGATAAAATAGTGAACTCTAAAGGTTCACAAGTACCAGGAGACCAGGAAAATGTCGAAGCATTCCGGGGCCGGAATAACGAGCGTTACAGATTCAGAAGTGCCAGGAGAGCAGAAACATGTCGAGGTCTTCCGTGGCTATAATTACGAGCGCTACAGATTCACAAATACCAGGAGAGCAGGAACATGTCGAAGTTCTTTGGTGTTGGAATTATGAGCGCTATTAATTTACAAGCACCAGGAGGCCAGGAACATGCCGAAGTTTTTCAGGGCTGGAAATTGAGAACGCTATAGATTCACAAGTACCAGGGGAGCAGAAACATGTTGAGGCATTCCGGGGCCGGAATAACGAACGTTACAGATTCAGAAGTACCAGGAGAGCAGAAACATGTCGAGGTATTCCGTTGCCATAATTATGAGCGCTATTGATTCACAAGTACCAGGAGACCAGGAAAAGGTGTTTCAGGGCTGGAAATTGAGAACGCTATAGATTTACAAGTACCAAGAGAGCAGAAACATGTCCAGGCATTCCGGGGCCGGAATAAGCGTTACAGATTCAGAAGTACCAGGAGAGCAGAATCATCTCGAGGTTTCTTTGGGACTGGAATTATGAGCGCTATAGATTCCAAGTATCAGGAGACCAGGAACATGCCAAAGTTTTTCAGGGCTGGAAATTGAGATCGCTATAGATTCACAAGTACCAGGACAGCAAAAAACATGTCGAGGCATTCCGGGGCCGGAACTACGAGCGCTATAGATTCATAAGTACCAGGAGACCAGAAACATGCTGAAGTTTTTTCAGGGCTGGAAACTTCACAAGTATCCGGAGAGCAGAAACATGTCGAGGTATTTTCGGGGCCGGAATTATGAGCGCTACAGAATCAAAATAACTAGGAGATCAGAAACATGTCAAAGTTTTTCTGGGGCTTTAGTTCGACCAAAAACATGTCGTCGTTTTTCCATGCAGGAGTTATGAGTGGCTTGGATCAATAGTCCAGGAGAAAAAACATGTCGAAGTACTTTCGAGGCTGGAAATATGAGCGCTAAAAATTCACAAGTACCAGGAGAGCAGAAACATGTCGAAGTATTTTCGGGGCTGAATTTGTGAGTGCCATAGATTCTCGAGTACCAGCCACGGAACAGAAACAAGTCAAAATATTTAGGGTAGGTTTTTTTACTGGAAAGAAGGTGGCTTTCATTGCAAGCGATTCAAAAGTACCAGGGGACCAAAAACATGTAGTTTTTTCCGTGCAGGAATTATGAGTGGCATGGATCAATAATACCAGGAGAACAAAAACATGTCGTAGTATTTTCGAGGCTGCAAATATGAGCGCTTAAGATTCACAAGGGTCTACCAGGAAATCACAAACATGTCGAAGTAATTTCGGGGCTGAAATCTTACTTTCAGTGGCACCGCAAAGACTTACAATGTCTGGATACCTGAATCATGAAGATGCAATTCCAAGGATGAGACAATGAGGCAAAAAGTTGCGCGACAGTTCTAAAGTCTATGCAGACGAAGTCGCGGGAGGAAGCTAGTAAAGTAATAAAATAAAGTTGTTATTGGATTATATTCTACTAGCTGTTTCTATGAACTTACACATGATTAAGTATATTATAAATTTAGAACAAAGATAGATTATAGTCTGGAATAGCACATAAGCTACTTTTTATCCCGGGAATATGTTCCCTAGGGATCACGCGGGCGAAGCCACTGGTAGAAGCTAGTTACTAATAATTACTAATAATATTTTAAAGAGGTAACATTTGTTTGTAAGTTTGTATGTAGGGGGTAATCTCAGGAACTACGGGTCCGATTTGAAAAATTCTTTCAGTGTTAGATAGCCCATTTATCGAGGAAGGTTATAGGCTAATATCATCACGCTAAGACAAATAGGAGCGGAGCATTAATGGAAAATGTGACGCAAACGAAGTTGCGTGGGTCAGCTAGTATAGTATAAATGTACTCTGTGCCTACGAGGGACTGAGATTGCATACCGTACGCGACATACCCGCGCATGCGCTGTTCTATGTTTCTTGTCAAATTGACATCCTGCGCAATCGATTGCGACGTACTTCGCATAGGCAAAGAAAAAATAATCGTACTGTACCTAATTAATCAATGGCATAATTTACACGACCGGACCACTATATTATATAACTAGCTTCTTCCCGCGACTTTGTCTGCGTAGACTTTAGAACTGCCGCGCAACTTTTTTTCCTTATTGTCTCATCCTTAGAACTGCAACTTCATGATTCAGGTATCCAGATATTGTGAGTCTATGCGGTGCGCTGAAAGTAATATTTCAGCCCCGAAATTACATTGACGTGTTTGTGATCTCCTGGTACTTATACTTGTGAATCTTAAGCGCTCACGATTCCTGTCGAAAAAATACTTTGAAATGTTTCTGGTCTCCCAGTACTTTAGAATCCTATCCGCTCACAATTCCAGCCCCAGAAATATTGCGACATGTTTCTGGTCTCCTGGTAATTGTTAATCTTTAGCGCTTATAATTCCAGCCTAGAAAAAGCTTCGGAATGTTCCTGTTCTCCTGTTACTTTTGAATCCTAACTGCTCAAAATTCTAGCCCTGAAAAAACTTCGACATGTGTCTGCTCTCTTGGTACTTGTAATTCTATAGCGTTCACAATTCCAGCCCAGAAAAACTTCGACACGTTTCTGTCTTATTTTTAGCCTCAAAATTACTTAACACGTTTCTGTTTTCCTGGTACTTGTGAATCTTTAGCGCTCATATTTGCAGCATCAAAATTACTTCTACATGTTTTGGTTCTTCTGGTACTTACTTATTATTCCCAACCGCTCACAATTTCAGCCCCAAAAATACTTGACGGTTTTCTGTTCTTCTGGTACCTACTTTTGTATCATAACCGCTCAAAATTCCGGCGCCGGCAATACTTCAACATGTTTCTGGTCCTCTGGAACTTTTAAATCCGGTCTGCAATTAAACCCCTAGAAAAACTTTGTCATTTTTCTGGTCTCCTGGTAATTTTGGATTTTTCAGCGCTCATAATACCGACCTCGAAAATACCTCGACATGTTTCTGCTCTCCGGGTACTTGTGAATCTAAAGCGCTCATAATTTAAGCCCCAAAAAAGCGTTAGAGATGTTTCTGCTCTCCTGGTACTTGTAAATCTGTAGCGCTTGACATTCCAGTCTTGGAATACCTCGACATGTTTCTGCTCTCCTAGTACTTGTGAATCTATAGCGCTCGGAATTCCAGTCTCGAATATAATTCGACACGTTTCTGCTCTCCTGGTACTTGAGAATCTATAGCGTTTACAATTTCCAGCCCCGAAAATACTTCGACATGTTTCTGCTCTCCTGGTACTTGTGAATCTTTAGAATTCATTATTTTAGCCCGAAAATAAACTTCGACATGTTGAACTGTTCTCTTGGTATTTTTTAAACTTAACCGCTCACAATTCCGGCCCCGGAGCATGTTAAGCTGTTGGTCCCGGCTGTCATTTGGAGATCTTTGGCAGTCGTTACGGATAGTCAGAAGCCAGAAAATCTGACACCAGTCTTGCCAAAGAATACCGTGTTACCTAGTTAATGGATTGTGGAGGTCCAGTCAAACCGGATTCAGCTGAATACCAGTATTTTACGTGGAGCGGTTCACGTAAAATACTGGTATTCAGCTGAATCCGGTTTGACTGGAAGCCGACCCCAATATAGTTGGGAAAAGGCTAGGCAGATGATGAATTCCGGCCCCGAAAATAAAATCGACATGTTTCTGCTCTCCTAGTACTTGAAAAAATATAGCATTCACAATTCCAGCGCAGAAAATAACACACAACATACCACACATACACACCACATACCACACGTACATATTTCTGATCTCCTGTTACTTGTGAATCTAAAGCACTCATTTAAAATCAAATCAAGCACTCACTCAAAATTTAAGCCCCAATAAAACTTCCGAGATATTTCTACTCTCCTGGTACTTGTGATAGCGCTTGTAATTCTGGCCCCGGGATACCTCCAATACATGTTTTTGCTCTCCTGGTACTTGTGAATCTGTAGCGCTCGGAATTCCAGTCTGGAAAATACCTTCGACACGTTTCTGCTCTGCTAATAAAAAAAATCTTTCCCAAAAATAATTTGACATGTTGCTGGTCTACTGGTACTTGTAAATCTTTTAGCACTCGTAACAAAATTCTAGCCCGGTAAAAAATTTCGACATGTTTCTGTACTCCTGGTACTTTTGAATCTGAAGTACTAAGGTAGCAGAAACTTTGGACTTCCACTTCTTCCTCTGTCTCCATTAGGTCATGTATTTTACCGGGATAAAAAATAGCCTATGTGTTATTCCAGGATGTGACCTACATATGTGCCAAATTTCATCCACATCCCTTCAGCCGTTTTTGCGGGATTGACGGACAAACATCCAAACATACAAACATACAAACTTTCACATTTATAATATTAAGTAGGATAGTATACATATTTGTACAATGCGTTTCAAATAAGAATGGGTTCGACTTAGCGCCATATTGTGACGTCATAGCTGTTAATTGAAACCAATTCGGTAGGTAGGGTGAGCAAAGCAAGATTATTTTTTTATTATTTATAAACATTGAGTGAAAAAAGTGTTTCGGTATGGTTTAAAATTAAATATTATATTTAATTAATTTAATTAAATAATTTAATTTTAAATTACTACTATTGACCGTGATTTAAGGGGCTATCACAATTTTTCTTGAATTTTAGCGTTTTATTCGAGTTTTGATGTGTGATTTTGCTTTAGATATAGCCTTAAAAAAAAAAACAAAAATATGCCTAAGACAGTTTGACCATTTATCTTGGGAGTGTTCAAAATAAATATTTCAATTTGTTCACGTACATCAGTAAAATCCTTGACTCCGCAAGGGATGTTTCACAAAATGTTGCTTTAGGGAATCTTTTGATGCCTTGGTACACCGAAGATATTATAATTTAATGATTTATAAAAATGTCCACGGTACAACTGTATCTTCTACTTTGGAATGTTCAAATCAATTTATTACGATTACAGTAATACACCAAAAATAATTCTGTATAACTGAGAGTTATTGACAATTTTCCGTACGAAACTATAATTTTTATTTATGAAATTATAATCCAAATTCAAATAAAAATATTTAATAATTAAGGTGGCGTTGCTATATATTGCTTGAAAAAAAAATTGGTCTAATTAAAAGTAAAGTAAATATTTTTAAATAATTGTTGTATGCAATGCAAAAATCAATATAAATCTTGTGACGCGCGGTATTCAACTTTAGTCAACCTGAGCAATTCGATTTTGTAAAAGCGCTCTTAAGACTTATTCAAACAAAGTAAATAAACCGTTATCGATCTGCAACTAAGTTTTCTTTGCAAACCGTACTTTTCAAGAGACATTTCCCAGATACAGGGCATTGACGTTCCTATTTTCATTTGAAACGCATTGTAGTATGATATCCGATTGTGGGACTTTTTAGAGGAAAATCCAAAAAAAAATATTCCAATTAAAACTTGTATTGCCGCATAGGCCGCGCATTTGTTTGCTGGGTTGGTGGAGAATAAAAACCCGAAGAGGAATTTTCTTGCAAAGCTTCTTTATTTCTTATCCAGAGTTCTTCTTGCTTGTACTGCTGCCCGCCGTACTGCACACGCACTGTAGATGGTAGCGAGTACGGTCCCTGCTGCGCCAAGCCCTGTAGCAGATAGGACTGTGTAGAGTAACTCTGTGGGTAGAGAAACTGTGTATTGATTTGTTTTGGTTTTTTTTTTTTTTTTTTTTTTTTTTTTCGGTCGGGCCACTCGCAGTTCACCCCATCTGAGGGACGGAGACTGCTGAACCGGTCTATCCTGTGGTGGCCTCAAATGAATTTAAGGCCCCCAGCCAAGGCAACAAAAAATACTACAAACTACAACTCCGCTCGCTGGGGGCACCCCCTGTGGGGTACGGGCCTCGGCTCAGCGGCATCGTTTTGGGGAGGACAGCAAGGGACAGGCTGGGTCATGATTCCATTATTTGGGGAGTTTACAACTACTGGCTCAGCTTCGCGGGCTGGCTCGTTTTGCAAAAGACGGGGAGTAACATCATTACTGGGTCGTCGCGATGGGCCTCGACGGCGAGGCCGGAAAATGGCGGTCCGCGGCGGTCTGTGTGTGTGTTTGCGAAGAGTACTGGTGTCCCTACAGCTCTCTTGAAACAGGGTGATGGGGTCGTCTGGTTCGACTAGGGTGTGGCGGGGGCGGCGAATCCTACTGATGGAGGAGGGAGCGTATCGGGTGGCCGATGCGATAAAGGGGTTGGGGTGCTTTTCAGCAGTTTCGATGAAACGCTTTGTAAGGCGTTTCATGAATTGCTGAATAGTCGGGATTTTAAGGTCAATGTGGAGACGATCGTTCCGAACGAACCAGGGGGCACCCGTGATCTTTCGGAGAAAACGATTCTGGAGGGTTTGCAACCTATGGATATGATGCGACTTTGCGTGCGCGAAAGTGGCACACGCATAAGTCATGATCGGGCGAATGCACGTGGTGTAAATGCGCAGTTTGCATTTAAGGGAAAGTTTGCTGCGTGCATTCAGCATAGAGTGGAGCCTACCGAGAGCGAAAGCGGCACGCGAACGTACCAACTTTATGTGCTCACGGAACGATAGTCTTTGGTCGAGGATCACACCTAGATATTTGGCTCGCTTCTCCCAAGGGATCGGCTTACCGAACATCGTGATCGGACTGGGGGTCGGGGGGGTCTTTTTATGCGGCTTGAAGAACAAGACCGCCTGGCTTTTTTCAGGGTTGACCTCGAATCTCCATTTCCGAAACCATTCGCCTAGGGCGTTGGCGGACTTTTGAAGGATACGAGCTATGGCTTTACTATTCTTTCCAGAATAGTAAATGGCCGTGTCATCCGCGAAAAGTGCTAACTGCGACTTTTGTTTGGTGGGAATATCGCTAGTGAATAGCGTGAAAATAAGGGGGGAGAGCACGCCGCCTTGCGGTACGCCTGCTCGGACAGGGTGGGGGGAGGAGAGCGCCCCTTCGATGCGATACCGAAAGGTGCGATTCGACATATAGTCTCGTAAGATGAGCACGAGACGATCTGGCACACCGAGCTGGTATAACTTGTATAGCAGACCGTTGTGCCAGACCTTGTCGAATGCTTTCGCTATATCGAAGAACAGGGCTCCCGTCATTTGACCACGTTGGAATTTTCCACTAATGTGCTCAACGATGCGGTAAACCTGTTGGACGCACGAGTGATTGGCTCTAAAGCCAAACTGCTCGTTGGGAATGAGGCTCTTGCGTTCGGCATAGTCTTTGAGACGCTTGTAAATAAGCCTCTCGTAGATTTTGCCGAGGGCGCTGAGCAGACTGATGGGGCGGTAGGAGGACGGGGAGGACTTGGGCTTGCCCGGTTTGGGAATACCGATAACGGTGGCCTCTTTCCACTGTTGCGGGAACATGTTGTTGGACAGAGCGCCATTGAAGATGGCGGTCATCAACATGATGAGGGTTTCGGGGAAGAGAGAGAATACCCTGTTGTGGATTCCGTCAGCCCCAGGAGCTTTCCTGGGTTTGAGATTCCCAATGATCTCCTCCACCTCATCAGGAGTGATGGGGGGGAGAGGGTCATCGGGGTCCTCAACAGGAGGGAGGGAGGTCCTACGTTCGACCTCGGCATCGACCTCAGCGAGGTGAGCCGGATCGACTGGGTTCGAGCTCGGGGAACACTGGGACTCTAGACTGTCGGCCAGGCATTCGGCTTTCTCATCGTCGTCAAAGGCGACGGAGTTATCGGGGCGGGTGAGGGGAGGCATGGTGGTGACCTCAGAGGCGCGCAACTTCCTCTGAAGCTCCCAGAATGCGTGATGGTTGGGTTCGAGGTCGCCTAGCATCTCTTCCCATCTCTTGTCACGCAGCTTTTTAATGCGTTTACTTACTTTACGCTGTAAGTAGCGCATGAAAGCTTTGTTACTAGCACAGGGAAAGGCGCTGTAGGCACGGACGGCCGCGTTCTTCTCAGTCAACAGTTCACGCACATCGTCCGGGAGTTTCCAGCGATGATCATTCATCGCCGGAACCTCCCTTGAACATTCGTTCAGGACGGATTGGACGTGATCCGTGAATGAGTCGATCGCGGCCGTCGTGTCGGCAATTGACTCGATGTGGTCAGGGATCTTGTCCAAGTGGGCTGACGTGGTGCATTTCAGTTTTTCGCTTACTTTGCGCCAGTCAGTGACCACTCGGGAGGGAGGAGGTTGGGCGGGGTCCATGGGCCCGTATCTGGGAGCGAGCTCCAGGATTACGGGCCGATGGTCCGAGTTGAGCTCGTCCAACGCCTCCACAGAATGCAAACGTAAGTTGACATTCTTGAGGAGAGCGATGTCGAGTACGTCGGGTCGGTGGTTAGGGACATGAGGGAAGTGGGTAGGATGCATCGGTGCGATGACATCAAAGTTGAGGGGACTGCATAGCTCAAACACGGCCTTGCCTCTGGCGTTGGTCGTGTAGCTATTCCAGGAGGGGTGTTTGGCATTGAGATCGCCTGCCAGGAGGACAGAGCCACTCAGGCCGAGGAGGATTGAGAGGTCATTTCTCACGGGTGTGGGGTCAGGATCAGAGTGGGGTGGGACATAAGCCGAGATGACCGTAATGGGTTGGTGGCCTGTCATGCCTAGCCGACAGACAGAGACCTCAAACTCGGTAAGAGGGGGGGGATCCATAGGGATGCAGTAGAGGGACGTTTTATAATAGATGAGAGTGCCTCCCTTATGACAACGGGTCCTATCATTGCGAACTAAGCGATAGTTGGCAATTTTAGGATCCCGATGATAGGGTTTAAGGAAGGTCTCTTGGACTAGAAGGATATCTAAGTGATGGTCGCGGAGGAAAGTGGCGATCTCATCACGTTGGCCAGGGAGGCCATTTGCGTTGAAATACCCTATCCGGAGGGCTTTCGGTTTGGTTCTACTCGTGTACATCGTCTTATCCATGGAGATGTTCGAATAAGGCGATGTATTCAATAATGTCCGGATACTGGTTGCACACGGCACCAGATTCGGAGAAGGGGGCGGCCTTTAGAGCTCGGTCGAACTCCAGAGCTCTGGGGGAGCAGTAGGCCCTGTAGTAGGCTCTGGAGATGCTGATGGTCATACCTGACGCATTAGCTTCCGGAGCAGCCATGGGACGGGGGGGAGGGGCAATTGCCTGAGGGGCAGGTGCCTTGGTGGTCGTAGTAGGCCGGGAGAAAGGTGGAACGGCTACGTCCATGAGGGCCGGAATGACCGGGGAGGGCTCCGAGGCCACAGGGACCGGGGTGGTCACTGGGGCCTGGGTGCCTTGAGGGGGAGAGGGTCGCAAGGCCGGAAAATGGGCCAGGTGATTGAGTGCGTTCCAGGGGCTGGGACGCTGTGGGCATAAGGCCACTGGGGGCTGAGAGGGGGCTTCCCTTTGCTGGCGGGCGTTGTCACGCTTCGCCAGCTTGGGGACGGAGGATTTTGGTGCCTTGGGACAACCGCGGTAGTTAGCCGGGTGCCCAGTTTCACCGCAGAGGACGCAGCTCGGGGGCTCTGAGCATTGGGAACGGTCCTTGGGACGGGTGCAGTCAGAGGTGCCGTGGTCGCCCAAGCACTTGACGCAGCGCGGTTTGCCGAAGCAATTGCGCTGAGAATGGCCGTAGAGCTGGCAGTTGTGACACTGACCAATGATGTCATTACGGCGGGGTTTTTCTATTTTTAATCCCTCCAGGGAGCAAATCCTGGAGACATTAAAGATCGGGTGGTATTTCTCCGGGGAGGGGTCACAGACTATGAGCACCATGTTATATGGTGCTCCCCCACGGCGGTGCATGCGGTAAACCGCAGCGACCGGGATGTTTTGGGATTTGAGGTCCTCGGTAACCTCGCTAACTCGGATGCCGAGAGGAATGTTCCTCACGACAACGCGGGTTTGGCGCTCCTCTTGGAACGCGTAGGAGTGGAAGGGGACCTTCCTGGCAACGAGGAGTTTGTGCAACTCCCTGTAATCGTTGGGGGTGGGGACCTGAACCTTCACGCCCTGGTTGATGGCCCGGGCGTGAGTGAAGCGGATCTGGCGTGCATTGCACGCCTTTGAGATCTCGTCCCATTGATCCGCTTCATGGATGAACAATGGGGGAGGGGTCTTATTATGGGGAGGGACAGGGGGGGCCGCGGAGGAGGTAGCCATCGGGCTAGGGGGGCGGCTAGACTGCTGGGGGGTGCCAGCTGGAGTTGATTTGTTTTGGCCCACGGGCTCTCTTTTATATGGGTCTTTGGCGTCAGTTTCACCCCAGTTAGTGGGGGTAGAACGGTACTCGCTACGGTTGTTTATTCATAAAACTAGAAACTATTTTCGGCGCGGATTACAAAGACACAAATTTTAATGCATCATTTGTCAATAGGTACGGATATAAAACTTTCACAATAATAATACAAACAAGGGATTTTAACTATTGCCGGACGTGAATAGATGTTGGAGACAAATACACCGCTCTGTTAATGGGCAGACATAAAACTTTCACAAGACAAGGGATCTTTAACCAAAGGGATCGGTACCTAATAACTTTAAAATTACAATTATGACAATGTGAACCAAACGTTTTAAAGCATCGAACTGTCCCTTGCATCTGTCTACTTTCTAAACATAATGTTGCTAACTAACAGTATTTTGATTACTTCAAAATAGCACGTAGGTACCTAACTATTAATTATAAACCTAAGACTATGTATGCGGCTGTACCTTAGATCTTTCATGAAAAAGTTAAAAAACTACTGAAGGATTTTGACAGATTGTTCTAGCTTGATGTCGTTGATGTGCTGCAGGCTTACATGTGAAGTGGGGATAAGGGGATGAATTTCTTTTCATCGTCTACCCCATCGCGTGTGGGGTATCGTTGAACAGTCATTTTTTAAATGACTTTGGGGTTACAAATACTTTTTCGATTCGATTTTCGATTTTTAATGCTCCATTTACGAAATATTCAAAAAGTGCCTTTTTTTCTGTAGTGTTCCCCCGCCCCTATAAAAGCTAAACTGCGCGCTTGAAAAATCTGGAAAAAATCATGATGATAGTGCATTTTATGAACTTTAAAGGAAAACTATAGCAGTTTAGATAACTATATAACTTGAGTGTTGGATAATTTTGTAAAATCCTTAGAAGTGACTATGATGAAGTTGCTTGTTTCTATTAATTTTATTTGTTCTGTTTTGTTTATATATTCGCAATAAAGAACAACTGAATCGTTCTATATTGTGGTAACGGGCTACTACGGAACCCTACAATGCGCGTGGCCCAAAACGCACTTTGCCGCTTTTTTTCTTAACCGCTCAACACCCGGGGGCACGCCCGCGTGCCATAAACTGTTACAACCGTTAAAACCCGATGGCACGCCGGCGTGCCATGGCGAAATATGCGGTTTATTTAAAAACGCATGGTCTTATTTCATGTGGCAAGGTTTACACACTTGCGGGATGATATTCTCGTTCAACTAAGCTATTCCAATTTTAAAAATATATGATGGTATCATTGAAATATTTTTTTTAAAAAACAAACGCTTACTTTGTCTCTGGAACGTCGATGACGGTCGACTTTTTGTTTATACTTTGTTTGCATGTAAATTATTTTAAGCTAAGTGTACGAATATTTATTTATGAGTAGCTATTACATCGTTTTACATAAATGTTTGCACGAAATACATCAAAATAATACTTTTTCGGCCATTGAAACATTACGTGTGAATGTCAGTCGCCATTCTTGCAATTAAAATGATGAAATTGTTTTTTTTTGGAGTATAATCAACGTTTATGTGAATAAATAGTCGTACAAGTAGTTATTACATAGTTTTGCGCAATGTATTTACCATTTTACTTCATAATTTGACTTGTTTTGCCTAAGAATGTACCGTGAAAAACCGTTATTTTTTTTTAGGTGAATTCAGAGGTTTGTATCTTTATTTTTTTTCATCAAAGTGAGTAAGTATTTATACTTATATGAAATTATAGCTCAATGTTGTGTAGGTTTGATAAATATTCCAATTCTGAAACCTAATATACTATGTGAAATTAGCTAATACAAAACACATCGCCGCTTAGTTCTCTCTTCAAGGAAATCTTATCATTGTACAATTATAGTGGCATATTCTTACGACATATAGCTAGTTTTCAATCAATAAAGGATTATGTAGTATCCTAGTAACATTTTTTTATTAGAAACTACTCAATATAACTAGGATGAGCGTTTACAAAGTCAAGCGTTTTATTACGCAATTTCATAAAAACGGCTCGACGGACGATGAAGTTTGATTATGAATATTATGAAAATTTTACATAGGACTGTCAAAAAAACGCTGTAATTAGATTATTTGTTTATTCATAATGTAATTTGCAAAATTTCGCATGGATTGCTACAGTAGTTTTATAAGAAATCGATAGAACAAGGGAACAAACAATATTTCAGCCTGTTCTCCGTTATCAACATTTATTTATAAATACCACTCTCATATTACAAGTATTGTATACATTTTATAGCATGGTCAGTTTATTCAAGAACCAAAAACAGTTTACAGTTTAAGATAAGAGCCACTCGAAACGTAAGCAAACCATTTTTTTTGTTAGCAGTCGTAGCGTGTCAAATTGCGATAAAAAGCGCCGGGCGTTGACAGATGTTGACGTTTGACGCGCCAGGGTTCTAGAGGTTAAACGTCCTCCACACTATTCCCGTAGTTGAGCGAATACGAGAGTGTAGAAGGCACTTCGCTTCGCTTCGTGCAACTTCGCCTCGCTTCGAGCAACTCGTTGTCGGTTTTTGTGCCCGAGTCAAATAGGTCCCCCACACAATTCGCGTAGTTGATCGCGAATACGATAGTGTAGAGGGGCACTTCGCATCGCCTCGTGCACCTTTGCTCGCTTCGGGCGACTTCCAGTCGTTGTCGGTTTTTGCGCCCGAGTCAAAGGACTCGAAGTGTCACGAAGTTCGAACACGATTCGTCTGACCACACTACTCGGCTAACTTCGGCTCACTTCGGTTCGCGTCGAGCCATAGTAAATACGCACGTAAATTTATTACGCGAGAGTATACATTGCAACGGCAGTTGCCACATGAACGTTATCCATGATGTCTATCGTGAGGGGAACGGGCGATTGAGCTGCTCACGAAGTGGCTCGAGTGTGTGGTCACGTACTTCGGACTTCGGTCAACTTCGGAGAGTAGGTACTTCGTCGAAGTAACTTCGAGAATAGTGTGGAGGACGTCAAAGGACTCGAAATGTCCCGAAGTTCGTACACGAAGCGTTTTACTACACTACTCGGCTCACTTCGGTTCGCGTCGAGCCATAGTAAATACGCACGTAGTTTTAGTGCGCGAGAGTAAACATTGCAACGGCAGCTGTCACTTGAACTTTGACCATGATGCCTATCGTGAGGGGAACGGGCAACTGAGCTCCTCACGAAGTTGCTCGAGTGTGTGGACACGTATTTCGGACTTCGGTCAACTTCGCAGAGGACTTCGTCGAAGTAACTTCGAGAATAGTGTGCAGGAGGTATAAAACATACGTTTGTCAGAATATTAGAAACAGTTGTTACACTAGTTATTTTGTCATGTCGGTGTTGCAAGGTACAATTTGAATTTATCGAAAAACTAATAATAATTAGCAAAAAAAAATAATTATAACAAGTAGGTACTTAGGTACCTACAGACGCCAGCACATCAAGCAACAACAATCTGTCAAATTTTTTCAATAGTTTTTCAACTTTACATCAGAAGACGTAAGATTCAAGGTTGATTGGGAAAATTTGACAATTTCGGGCAGCTTGATGTGCTGGTGACTGTACAATGTATATATGTTACGGCTAAAGGTGGGTGTGAACATGAACTTAAGATTAGCCGGCTAAACTTAGGTTTATCTTCGAGAAGCAGCTTAAGTTCGATATCATGTTAGTTTGTGTCGTGATATTCCATCTTCAGCCGGCTAATGTGCACAAACGAAACGGCTAAAAATGTATTCGATGGACGTGCCGGGCCGGAGAGGCGAGGCGGAGGGCTTGAGGGGGCGGTGGGGAGACAACAATCTCAAAACGCTTAAGAGTCCTATTACGAATCGTACATGCTCGTTTGCAATAGACGAAGTTACGTTGGTCTGCGTTAGGAGTACATCTATAGTCCGCGAAATAATTTGCTATTTACTAGTCTGAATAGGATTATAGTTTATTTGGGCGCTCGCGCGAGACTGAGGAGCGCGCGCGCTGAATTGACGCAGAATATAATTATAGTACTTTAATTTTATTTATTGTAATTTTGTTTTATTATATTGACAAACGAAAGCTAATGAAACGTATTCATTGTAGATTGAAATTTTATATCATATTAATTTATTTGATAAAATTGTTTTTATTTGGAATATAATGGACGCTGAATCAAGACATTTCTGGCTTAGATAAGGCTTTCTTTACGTTTTTTTTCGTGAAAACTCAAGGAATTTAAAGAAATTCTAGAACTCCAATAAACAAGTAAAACATTCAACTTACCTTTTAGTAATTTCAGCTTTTAAAAGAATTGATTGTAACAATGTGAATTTGACCGTCAATGTTCCATCGCCGACATGTTTTCTTGCAAACTGAGTTCGTAAAATATTTATAGTAAATTACACGAAAAGAAAAATGAAAATGTGTAAGTCTAACTTACAAGAAAGAGACTGGCACTATCGTTATTCAGGATCAAATAATTAAAATATCTTACTGCTGCTGAAAATTACAGCGTCAAAAATCATGAATTTCCGTAAAAAATGTAATAGGACTCTTAAAACGAAGTTTGAGGGTAAGTTTCCGCTGACATTGCAAGTACGTGCAATCAACCGTAAGGAAAGATGACGCAATACTAAACAAAAACATTGTCTCATGGTTAACACCCCGACTCAGAGTACCCCGACTCGGATAGGTTAGGTGAGAAGGCTACGGTGGGAGCTCCGGTCGGCTTCGCTCCCGCCTTAGTTTTACTTAGTTTTTACATTGTTTCCTTTTTAACCGACTTCCCAAAAAGGAGGAGGTTATCAATTCGGTTGTATGTTTTTTTTTTTTTTTTTTTTTTTTTTTATGTTTGTTACCTCATAACTCCGACAATTATGAACCGATTTGAAAAATTTTTGTTTCATCTGAAAGGATATGCTTGCAGATTGGTCCCATTTAAATTATATCGAAATCGGTTACGAACTTTAGGATTTTAAATCGAAATAGCTGGAATTTGACTATTTAGATGATTCTTTGATAATCGAAATTGCGTATTTTGCTTTTCTGCGATTTGGCAGTGGTGTGGTAGGTGTGGGGCACCACTAAAAAGTGAAAAATAAAAAACTTTTTACAAAAAAATACAACCGACTTCCAAAAAAAAACACTACAAAGTAAAAAATAACTTTCATTTCGGAAGTCGGTGTCAAAATACGAAGAAACGAACAAAAACACCGATTTCCGAAATTAAAGTTATTTTTTACTTTGTAGTGTTTTTTTTTGGAAGTCGGTTGTATTTTTTTGTAAAAAGTTTTTTTTCATTTCCTTCTACTTTTTTTGCCAAGGGCCTGCGGTTACACTTAAGTTTAGCCGGCCTCCTCCTCGAAGATACCTAAGTTTAGCCGACTAATCTTAAGTTTATGTTCCCACCCACCTTTAGCCGTAACATATACAAACCTACTGATAACGTGCCGTGCCGAACTCATTTTAAACCTAGTCGTGGTCCAAAACACCCTTATTTTTTTTTAAATTTAGGCCTAGGCTAGGTACCTAAATTAAAAAAAAAATACTTTTGTAATACCCACTTACTTTTACTGCTTTTACCCATAATTTGAATTTTCTCATGGATTATCGTCTTCAAAGAGTAACCTACATTGATTTAGCTTCTAAGAATTCCGAACGAATTCTTTGAAGTCTCAACAGCCAGCCGTCAAATATCAATGATCAAAGTGTCAATGTCAACTGACTGAAAAAAAAAACAAACACACAAAACTTCCACCTTGACATTGGCAAAATCATCGAATGTTTGTCGATGGAGCCATAACCTTAAAAATTGAATTGAATTGAACAAACATTGTCAAACATTGTGTGAGAATAAATATAAATAAACCAAGATTTCTTCACAGAAATCTCGAAATAAACTAATATCATGAAAGAGAAACGTTTCTGCAGATGTTGCTTATCAAAAGAATGTTACAAAGACATGGCAAACACTTATTACATTGGGAATAAAACAGAAAATTACGTTGATATGTTATTGAATACTTTTAATGTCGATGTGAGTTTGGTTCAGTGGCTTTATCCGGTTAGATCACGGGCAGAAACCATGAAATAATCTAGTAGATTTATAAAAATGAATCCCTATTTCCCTAGGTCATTGCATCAGGCGGAACGGCCGGGCCTTTTTCGCTATTTATTTTTATGTTTTTTGTTACTGTCCGGAGAAGGTTGTTAAGAAAGAAATAAATTAAGAAAGTTGCATTTGACGGGAGTGAAGCCGCGGGGGACAGCTAGTCAGTGATAAAAAGTAGCAAATAATTCAGAGATAGTGTACTTAGATTTTAATATTTTTTTCTTAATCTGATCTACCCTTAAACTTATACTACTCTTTGATCTGATTGTTTCTTCCAAATGTTACCTTTTACCATCACAAACAAACATTACATATCGTCGGGGATAGTGCAAATCTGCGGAACGATCATTGGATAATTCCGCGTATCTGCACACAAGCTTACAGGTTTACAGAGGAAGTTTATAAATGAGTATTTTTTTTAAATACGGCTTTTGACCTTATTTTTACATGGAGAGCAATAATTCATGAGTTCTAGGAACTTAACAGTGGAAATCTAGTAAAGTCTATATTTTATTATAAGTAGGAATCATGTAAAGTGTAGACTAAATTGTATGGCTACATTTTTCAGATATGCGGAATGATCCAATGTTAGTTCTGCAGATTTGAACTATCCCCAAAGATATGCTTCTAAAGAAACCATTTCAATTTTTTTATTTGAGACTAGCTGACCCGCGCAACTTCGTTTCGTCACATTTTCCATTACTGCTCCGCTCCTATTTGTCTTAGCGTGATGATATATAGCCTATAGCCTTCCTCGATAAATGGGCTATCTAACACTGAAAGAATTTTTCAAATCGGACCAGTAGTTCCTGAGATTAGCGCGTTCAACCAAACAAACAAACAAACAAACTCTTCTGCTTTATAATATTAGTATAGAAGTATAGATGTGTTTGCTCTAGACTCTATTCTAGGTCAGAGATGCCAGAGACAAAGTCTATGATGAAGCAAGCTTATCCAGCCTGATCACCTTCAAACTTCAAAATTCAACTTCAAAAGCCTTTATTGCTGGTGGTTATGATTATTCGCAAAATAGTTTATCACACTACTTACCCATCTCATCAGCGTGTCCTACTGACACATCGGCCTCCTCCAGCTCCTTCCATTCTGCTCGGTTTCTGGCCAACCTGACCCAGAGCGCTCCAGCAGTCCCTTGTATGTCATCTGACCACCTTTTGAGTGGTCTTCCTCACTTTCTTTTTGTATCTGGGTTCACTCAGCAATCCTATTGGTCCATTTCTCCCTTTGTTCTCTTATTATGCATACCTGCCTACATTGTTTAAAAAAAATACTGATTGTATTTTATTTTTACAACCAGATAACAAAAGATGGTGTTCAAAGATGTTTGATCTGCGAAGAATGCGTATCAATGCTGCGGGAGGCTTCAGCCTTCAAGAAAAAAGTCCTTGATGTTCAAGAAACTATCAAAAATAATCTTTCCTGGGAATTTAATGATACATGCAATATAGGTAAGGATGGTTTCATTGGTTGTGATGAAGGTAAGAAAATTGTTAAACACTGCTCTAATAACAAATTACTCTAAGCCCTCCTACGCACTGAACTGCCATTACTGATAGGTGGCTGACCGCTAGTGCATACGTAGGCTCAGATTATGCATTACTAAGATGGCCATATTTATAAAAATATTAATTTACTAGCTGTCCCCCGCGGCTTCGCTCCCGTCAACTGCAAATTTTTTATTATTTTTTGCTTATAAATCTTCCCTGTATTGTGGCGAACTAAACAAAAAAAGAATTACCGAAATCGGCCCAGCCGTTCTCGAGTTTTAGCGAGACTAACGAACAGCAATTCATTTTTATATATAAGATTTGAACTTTATGCACAATAGTGGTACATGGGTGCTCCAAAGCATTCTCTACCAGTCAACCTTTGAGTTTAAAAAACTACACTGTGGGTAGGTGTACAACAAACAAACAATCTATATCTATACCTACTTATAATAAACTAGCTGACCCGTGCAACGTCGACTGCGTTACATTTTTCATTACTGCTCCGCTCCTATTGGTCTTAGCGGGATGATATATAGCCTATAGCCTTCCTCGATAAATGGGCTATCTAACACTGAAAGAATTTTTCAAATCGGACCAGTAGTTCCTGAGATTAGCGCGTTCAACCAAACAAACAAACAAACAAACAAACAAACTCTTCTGCTTTATAATATTAGTTTAATAAATATGTAGAGAGGTCAATTCTGTACATGAAATATATTTCCAAAATAACTATCAGGGGGTGATTAGGGATCGATACTGATGCCAAAAATGCAAACAGTAAAATTTTTGGTCTGTCAGGTCTGTCTGTATAACCATTATAGAAATAAATTTATTTTAGATTAGATTAGATTACGCTAATAATAAGCCATCGCGCGTGAATACTGAATCATGCTTTAAAGATTATTTTTGAAGGTCGCGAACGCACAGGGCCCCAATTCTGCTAATTTAAGAATGGCTCAATTGAATATCAATTGGATCTCAGTAGCAGTTTTAACTAAATTTGATAGTCCGCTACTAATTTAAGACCAATGGTTTTCCATTGACATTCCATTGAACTGCTATTGGAATATTTGCTAGTCTGCTCTTCAATCGTGTTACAATTGTAAATCGATTGTGGACTTTATCGGTATTCTACTCTTATTTGACATTTATATCAATGGACACTCAATTGAATCTGAGTGTCAATTTTACGATTGAAGTACGATTGTGCAACAATAGATACCTAATCTTAGGATTTTACAAGCCACACAACGAAAAATATTAAAAAAATACTGAAAAGATGCTGCGGTTATTGTTACGATGGCGTATTCTAGCATTAGCTAATGCGCAAGATCGTCGTCGGCGTCGTCATCTTTTGGCTCAGCGCCGTAAAAAGCGGGCCTCGATGAGGGCAACGGTGGATGCCGTGGAAGATTTACCCAATGCGGAATTCCGCGATGGAAAAGTGGAAGTGAGAGCCCTGACAATTATTATAGGCATGGAATGGAAAGGAGAGAGGAGAGAGGCCAGTGCTCTCCTGTCTTTTGGACGCAGTCTGACGATATGCTGTTAAGAACTCCGGCGCACTCTTGCCAAAGCCTTTTCGACAGACTGCGCCCTTCTTTGGACCGTGAGCAGCGTCCAAGGGCTAGCTCCTGCTGCCCTTCTAAATACTCTATCAGAGCTTCAATTTGTTGGACGCTCATATTATTAGCCTAAAATATAGAAGAAAACAGTTAATCTATACTAATATTATAAAGAGGTAAAATTGTTTGTAAGTTTGTAAGTTTGTAAGTTTGTAAGTTTGTATGTAGGGGGTAATCTCAGGAACTACTGGTCCGATTTGAAAAATTCTTTCAGTGTTAGATAGCCCATTTATTGAGGAATGCTATAGGCTATAAATTATAAAGATATCATGCATATTAGCCGAACTATCTCAATTTTTGTCTATCCAGGCGGAAAAAAATTGCTCTTACAACAGAGTTATTTGCGTGCGCTGCCTTAACAGTTGTATATAATTGATAACAATGTATGGCAACCTGGTCCGCTTTGAATAGTTCTACAAAAAAGTCCGCGGCACCATATTTCTATCTTTTATATTTTAGCAGATATAGTAGCTTTTATGTGTTAAAAAAAGTATTTTTCGATGTACTTATCTTTGAACGATTTTTTAAACAACAAAATATTAATCCTTATCGAAAAAAATGTTATAATGATCACAAGAACATCATAGAGATACGATTTGCCCAAAACAGTATGTCAATTGGTTGAATAGTTTCGAAGATAATATAAAATTACTAAATCGCAAAACGCCGCCCGCGCCGTCCATTCACGAACCGCATTAGAACATGCTTTGTGCAATTACGTAATTTTTCTGAATCGTGGTGTTAAGATTTTCCGCGGATTAATGACCCTCTCCAGTTATTATTTAACTTTTGTCGTTTGGTACGTGAGTTGTACGTAGTTGGTTGAATGTTGGTTGAATGTTGTTGGTCTATTGTTTTGGTTGCTCGGTTTCTCAAAACACAATTACAATATTACTTCGTTCTCATTCTTCGAGTTCGAAGCCTGCTGCTGTTTTTGGGATATCGGACAGTTTCAGCGATTGTTTATCATGCCTAAAAGGAAATCTCAACTTTCCCGTCAGACATCCCAGACATGAGACAAGAGCAGCTCGAGTACGCCGAACGGCAGAGTCTGCTCTTGATAATCATCTGCGCCTCTCGAGGAATAGAGAAAATATTTCGCAAGCACGCGCTGGGAAATCTAGCTCCGAGCGTTCACAGCGGCTTGCTAACCAAAGCTGGAGAACATCGCAGGTCCGTGCTCGGGAATCTAGCGCTGAACGTGCACGTCTCAGTGATTTAAAGCAGCATGTCTCTGCAACAAGGGATAGGGAGTCTAGCGCTGAGCGCTCGCAGCGGCTCGCTAGCCTAGCTACATACATAAAAACAAAACCCTCCTTTTGGCAGTCAGAAAATAAATCATAGCACTCAGTACTAACCGAACCACACTCATCATTTCATCAGAAGTTAAAATGTTTACCGCCCAACGAAGTGGGCACGGGTCAGCTAGTATGCTATAATATTACAGCGCAGTATACAATACTCATACAATAAAACTTTACAAAAAAATACAACCGACTTCCAAAAAAAACACTACACAGTAAAAATTAACTTTAATTTCGGAAGTCGGTGTTTTTGTTAGTTTCTTCGTATTTTGACACCGACTTCCGAAATTAACGTTATTTTTAGTATGTACTGTTTTTTTTGGAAGTCTGATGTATTTTTTTGTAAAAAGTTTTTTATTTTTCACTTTTTAGTGGTAGGTACCCCACACCTAACAACACCATGCAAAATCGCAGAAAAGCAAAATACGCAATTTCGATTACTTGGATGGCATAAAACCATCATCCAAGTAGACGAATTCCAGCTATTTCGATTTAAAATCCAAAGTTCGTACCTAGCCACCGTATTTGAAATACACTCTTTCTAACATCGTTAAAGTCATGTTTTATCGACAAGGCGATTCATTACAGACAATTTAGTTCGTAATTGAATCACAGAAATGGATAAATCGTATATTTAAATCAAACCAATAGTTCATTCATTTTCTTGGTAGATTTTGAATGGCAACACCTATAACTGTTCAACTGAGAGTCAATTACAATTACACTACGATTCCATTACGACTCTATTGAGCTTACATACAAGTTTTTGCAGAATACCAAATTTGTTCTAATCGTAATGGAGTCGTGATTGACTCTCAATTGAATATCAATAGCATGTGAGTTAATTAAAATTAGCAGAATTGGGCTCCTGCAGGCGGCTTGCTTGGCGCCTAGAGGCTAGCAAGTAGCTTCGTAAAACGGCTTACGACAGTTTGCAATATCCTTTAAGGCGCGTCCCCGAGCAAAACGCAGCGCTAGCCGTTTTTAGTGCAGTTTTTTGGAGCTATCTACTCTTTATCCAAAAGAAATATCAACTAATAAAAAATACATTAAATTTCTACGTAATCTTGGCTTCAAAATGGTAGATTAATTTTTTTATTACTAAGTATAATGTTTAAGTAATCTCCTCACAACGAAACCACAGAAATGAGGAAAAATATCTGAAAACATGCATCTTCTCGAAAACTAACGATTATTTTGATTTTGTACTTACACTAATGGATAGGCAATTTAATTATGAACATTTTGGTAGAAGTATTTTTTTCAAACGACCAAAATTCGATTTTTTAACGATTTTATTCAACATTTTGAGCGTATTCGCTATTGTATCTCTTGCGCTGTTATTGAGGGAAAAAATGCTCAAGGTTATTTGCTCAGGGTACGGCCTTAATATATACTGTCGAGGGGAAGATGGTTATAATTTCGCTTTACACCAAACGAGTAATATTATAAATGTGAAAGTTTGGTTGTTTGATACTCAATCACGCCAGAATGGCTTAACGGATCTTAATGAAATTTAGAACAAAGATAGATTATAGTGTGGAATAGCACATAAGCTACTTTTCATCCCAGGAATATGATCCCTAGGGATCACGCGGGCGACGCCGCTGGCAGAAGCTAGTATACTAATATTATAAAGCTGAAGAGTTTGTTTGTTTGCTTGAACGCGCTAATCACAGGAACTACTGGTATGATTTGAAAAATTATTTCAGTGTTAGATATCCCATTCGGGGAAGGCTATACAATCATCACGCTAAGGGCCTACGCAGACCGGGACGGCATGGCAAGGGATTTTAATTTTTACTAATGGACATTCAACCGTACTGTTATAGAAATACGACATAAATTGCTATGCTTTAAAATGATGCATCTTGATCTTGATCTTTAAAATGATCATCAAACATTTACTCTTATACAATAAAATTCACTCTTCAGTTTCTCACTCTCACATTTTTAAAGTTTTACCACAAGATCTAAAATGCGCCCACTTGACACGGTCCACTGGCACGTCTGCCACAATAGAATCATTTAAGCATACTTTATAGCCGGGTACTGCTCCCTAAGATACAGGCCTAGCCTAGTTTAGGGGACAGGGTTGGATCTATTTGTACTTATCTACCTAATGCTAAATTAAGATCTTTAATCTGTATACAGTGCAATGTACTTGAAATTTGTGGTAATAAACAATTTTATTTATTTATTTATGCCGTGGCATTGAAAGGGATTTTATCGCACGGCATTAAAAGACGCGCCACAGGCTCCCGTAGCGGGATGCCGTGGCATACTGCTGCGGTAGGCAACGGCATGCCACGGACTCCGGCGCTCATAGTGATATACTGCGGGGTGTGGCGTGCCGTGGCAAAGTAATGCCGCGGTATCTAAGCGGCCAGTGTGCGCTGACTCACGGCAAAATCCCTTGCCATGCCGTCCCGGTCTGCGTAGGCCCTAAGACAAATAGGAGCCGAGGACGCGTTCTCAAAACAGATAGGTATCGAACCGCATCACTACTCTGACACGGCTCACACACACACACGTAGGTAAGGTTAGCTGCAGGAATAATGAGTAACTGAACTGAATTTGATACTTTAGAAGTTTTAATATTTTTTTTAGATCGTTTTTCATGTTTCATTTTAGGTGGTTAATTTTGTGTTATCTGATGCTTTGGACGTGATGGAGTAGGGTATAGGTACCAACTTCAGTGGCTGCTATTGGAACTCTTAGCTAAGAGCCTAGCTTAGAGAGACTAGAGCTAGAGGTGCCGTGTTTGGACTCATTTTGTTAGGTATGATGAGATCTTACTTTCGGACTTGGTGGAGTAACCTCAAGGTGCACCTCGGTGACTGCTACTGGCACTTATAGACGGCAAGGGTTAGATATGCCGAGTTTAGGCTCGTTTTGTTAGCTATGATGAGATCTTACGTTCGGACTTGGTGGAGTAACCTGAAGGTGCACCTCGGTGACTGCTACTGGCACTTATAGACGGCAAGGGTTAGATATGCCGAGTTTAGGCTCGTTTTGTTAGCTATGATGAGATCTTACGTTCGGACTTGGTGGAGTAACCTGAAGGTGCACCTCGGTAGCTGCCTCTGTCCTTAGGACGAATTAAAACTAAGATCAGATCTAATCAATATATTTTAGGCAATAAAAAAAAAACACAGAAACAAGTTTAACTCAATTCTTTATTTTTAAAATATTTGATTGGAAATGTGAGGAATGAACTCGTAACTCCATATGTCTAGCCTGCCTTGGGTCAATCAATTCTGGAAGGAGACGATTTTTGTAGAATCTAATAAGAAGGTTTTCCATTTTCTCCTTCCAAAATTGTGAGTCTTTTTTGATTAATTCATATTTTATTTTACCAGAGCCCGTCCAAATGGCAAACACGCATGTGTCTTGTCCAGTAATACGTAACTGCCCTTGTATTTGATAATACCATTTATGGTTTTTATTAATTATGAAAGTATTATTAGTAGGCAACCAAAAGTTAACTTTTTTTTGTAAAATTGCGTCGTCTGGTTCCATTCCGTATGCCGAAGATGGACATTTTATTTCGACGATACCAAGCCCGCATTTTCCGTCAGGGCTTGCTCCTAGAAATGGAAATTCTAGGTCTACGAATAATCCGCACTGTTCTATAGTCGTATTCAACGCCTTTTCTAAATCTCTGATTGCCGTTTGTTCGTTGGATCTGCCGTGTTTGATGGACGGCACATTGCTAAGGTCTTTACCATAAAGAATTTGTTTGACCAGTGGTCCGCACTCAGTCGCTGGACGCCGTTTGCATACTGTCGCAAACCAAGACGCGGTTAGGAGCTTCCTTCGCATTTCCAACCATAATGGACTTCCGCTTTGAAGAATTGTGTCTTTTTCGAGGTTGTTCCTTTCGCCCTCTGACAATTCCAACGTCTTCAAAAAGTTTTCTTTGGCTTCTTTAAATTGTTCTTCATCCATATCAACTTTTTGGCAACTGTCACCATAATACGCATCTTTTTTACTTATTGTTGGCCTGACATTTTTTTTCTTTCGAACGTTTCTTTCCAGTCTTAACTTATTTCTATTTCGCCGCATTTCTTCTAACTTCATTATTTCTGAATTAGCGTCTGTGTCAAAAATATATTTGTGTACCGCCGACTGTAGGACACCTGTATTGTAAGAGATGACGGCTGCAGCACAACGGGCGAGATAAGACCCTCGCTGGGAAAAATTTACTCTTTTGCCCCCGGCAAACTTTGCAACTCTTGCATTGAAACTTTCCACGGTGTTATTTGTTTCGTTGTATACAAAACTGTATGCGTGGAAAGATAGTCGATGAGCTAAATCTTCAATTTTTTTGAAAAACGCCGTATGCTGACATTTCTGGCACTATATTTTCACTACGCTTTTTCACGTCATCCGTGCAAAAATATGATGCGCATTTGGAATGATCACCAAATATGTGGTATGGACCATTCATTATATCATTTTTTATATTTTTTACTTTTTCCTCAAAACTAATATTATTTTTTCTGGTCCAATATTTAACGCTACTATCAATACCCCAGCGTATCCGTAAATAATTTTCTTTAATTATTTTTCTGGCTCTTATGTGGTAACTAGTATTATTAGCTATCAAAAGTAGGCCCTTGCAGTAGTTTCTCAGCAAATGATTCTTGCATTCAATTTTACCTACTGTAACATTATCATATGGCCTTGCATTCCGAATACTAGCATATGTACTGGAATCACCATCTGCGACGTACTGATTATAGATGAGCCCATGACTTTCAATCGATTTTTTGAAGCCTTCTGTTATAATAGTTGCTTCCATTGCTGTAGAAGGACCTTGAAAGTTTTTGAAGCAAGAATGTTTCGGTGCTTCAGTACCTTTTGAATAAGCTCGTGAACAGATGTTACACGTCTTATTTTTCACTCCGTAGTAGAGAACAGTGTTGCCAGAAGGTTACATTTCTTACATTTTTCGTAACTTTTGACCCCCTCGCGTAACATGTAAGTAATTTTTGTATATAAGGCAATTTTCGTAACTTTTGAGAACAACGAGATTTGTAACACTAGATTTTTATTGCAAACAGTTTACGAACGCATTTCAATTTAACGCACCTAAAACTGCGCATCTAAAAAGTATTTCACTCCATATCACACTCACAGATGGCTCTGAATGGAAAGCGCCATGACAAAATGAATCGTAAAATATTTGCTTTAAAACTTGATTTTGCTTGAGCGTGTACGCGCACTTTTCGTACTTCGCAAGTTCCCGCCGTAGGTACGCGGTTTCGTAGCTACAGAAATGACTGATTGTGATTTGTTTTGGGGGATAAATATAATGACCACCATAAAATGCTTTGATACCCTTAGTTTTGTAACCAAAAATATCTACTTAACACCAGAAAAATAAAGTCTAAAAATACAATAGTACCAGCTATTTTAGTCACGACTCCACTTTAAATTGTATTGGACCACCAAATTTAGTAAATGATCACCAAATCTTAGCGAGCAAATTAATATTCAGTTAATACAATATTCAAATTCTATAGTAACGTGTCTGCGTCAGATCCCCTCTATGGCTGGTGATGAAACATGTGGGTTTGGTTAGGTTAGAACCATGACCATTAGCGCGCAAAGGCGAGCGAGCGAAGCGAGCGTGCCGCGGTAGCGGCCGCCGAGCGCCAGATCCCTTCTATTGTTGGTGAATCATTTGGTTTAATCGGATAACGAGATGTTATTTTTTTGCGTATCATTTTAACTATTTTTGGGTTAGAATATTTTTTTTGGAGTTGGTTTGCTTAAATATAGGATAGCAAGATGTTATAACTTTGGTTATAAGTTTACATTAAAATGCGGGTTTAATTTTGGTGATCATTTACTATTTTTGACTGCTAAATGTTACTATATCTGGTGGTAAGTTAAACATAAGCCTTTGTTTTGTTTCCTTGCGTTTTGTTGTATTATGTGCGTGAGTGAAGTTCTGATGAATACATTTATTTCCAACTAATATTTTATTTTGTTGGCAAACTGCATGTCAAAGTTTGCAACTTAAACTAATAAAAATAAAAATACAACATCTGTATTTTATTGTAGATGCAAACAAGTAAAATATCTACACAGAAACAAATCAACGATTTTTGATATCTGTGATTTAAACCTCAACGAGTATTACATTACAATCTATACTTAATATTATAAAGAGGTAGCATTTGTTTGTAAGTTTGTAAGTTTGTATGTAGGGGGTAATCTCAGGAACTACGGGTCCGATTTGAAAAATTCTTTCAGTGTTAGATAGCCCATTTATCGAGGAAGGTTATAGCCTATATATCATCACGCTAAGACAAAAAGGAGCGGAGCATTAATGGAAAATGTGACGCAAATGAAGTTGTGCGGGTCAGCTAGTATTAAATAAAAAACTGATACCAGGTTCAGTTGGCGAATTCGATGATTTTTTTGTCTCAAATTCGTGATTGAAGAAAAAAATAATAGAACAAAAATTAATGAAGGCCCGTGAAAGAGATCACCAATATTTAATCTATATTATATATAGGTACTAATATTATAAAGGAAGATTACCCCCTTCATACAAACTTACAAACAAATGTTAATTTGTTTGTAAGTTTGTATGAAGGGGGTAATCTTAGGAACGACTGGTCCGATTTGAAAAAATCTTACAGTATTAGATAGCCCATGCATCGAGGAAGGATATAGGTTACATATCATCACGCTAAGACTAAAAGGAGCCGAGCATTAATGGAAAATGTGACGCAGACGAATTTGCGTGGGTCAGCTAGTACACAATAAAGAGAGATGACAAAATTTTATCCTTAGGTGAAATACACCATTACACATCATAGATTCCATTATATTCCGCCATTTTCTCCACCGACCCCAAAAATACGTAATTTAAAAAAAATACATTACCTAATGTAACTTTTGTAGCAAAAATGTAACATTTTAGGAAACGAAACGTAACTTACGACTCAAGGGCCCTGGCAACACTGGTAGAGAACTTTCTTTGAACGAATTCCGACAATTGCACCAACTCCAGAAGACGCACTGTAGTTGGTTCCATATGAACGCTTGGACCAACATGCATCACCTGATACAGCGATCTCTATTGGAAGTGCTAATGATATTGGAATACCAATATTCCAATATCATTAGCACTTCCAATAGAAAGAGCATGTCTTTTTTCTTCCTCACCAGCCTCGGCCATACAGTGCTGGGCAGTTTTTTTCCACCATCGACAAATCTTATCATGTTTATTTTGATACAATCGTATCGACATAGGCGGTATATTTATATGGCATAGAACTGTATTTAGCTGAGTGACTCCGGCACCAATGCTCATTATTCCTGCCACGATTTCCTCATTCATATTCATTTTGTTTTCTGATTCGTTAGACGATTTCAAGATAAATTTTGAGCCACACATTTGGCACTTCATATTAAAAGTAGAGTTAAGACCAGTCCTTTTTTCATTTAAAAGTACAACAGTCCCTAAACTGCAGCTAAACATTGAATAATGGCTTCCGATTTCTTGAAGCTGTTTCATAAAATAGTCTATTTCTATGACCCTTCTTCCTGAAACTTGGAACGTTTCTCTTTCTTCATTGTTTGTGTTCTAAAAGCAAAAAAAAGTATTAGTAAATTGTAGTTAATTTTTTATTTTTGACGTAATAGCAATCGGAAATGAACTTACCAAATTGTTTTCTTCAGAGGTATTACAGCTCGTTTGGCCACATATTTCCGGACGCTCTTCGAGTGTATTAGGAGTATCGAAACTACCTGGATGAATCCTGTGTAAAAATATTCTATGATAATAAATTGTCACAATAAAATTAAACATATAGGTATTTACTATAATCATATACCTACTAACCGTTTTCTCTGTTTTGCGTTATGTTTATTTGCGTGAAGTTTTTTACGAGAGCATTTCCCAAACGTCTTCGGCTTCGGCATCTAAAACAACAATTCAATTGTAGAAGTACACACTATACATATTCTTATTAGTAAATAGCAACTCATCA
Source organism: Ceramica pisi (assembly GCA_963859965.1). Lineage (NCBI taxonomy): Eukaryota > Metazoa > Arthropoda > Insecta > Lepidoptera > Noctuidae > Ceramica > Ceramica pisi. The sequence continues at coordinate 4,817,157 of OY982556.1, read as the reverse complement.
AATAGTTTCAGGTCACTCCATCAAGTCCGGAGGCAAGATTCACCAGGATTAAAATTCATTATTGAATAGTTGGCTTTCATCAGCGCTACCTTGGATTTTAATTTCAACGCCATAATCATTATTGGCGACCCCAAAAATCATGAAAATGACACCCCTGACAAAGAATTGGTAAATTTTGTCGATACCATCTTGTATTTCGATTTTAACTCTAAAATCGTTATTGGCGACCCCAAAAACCATGAAAATGACACCCATGACGAAATCCTGGCAAATTTTTGTTGACGCCATCTTGGATTTCGATTTTGACTCAATAATCGTTATTGGCGACCCCAAAAACCATGAAAATGACACCCATGACGAAATCCTGGCAAATTTTGTTGACGCCATCTTGGATTTCGATTTTGACTCAATAATCGTTATTGGCGACCCCAAAAACCATGAAAATGACACCCATGACGAAATCCTGGCAAATTTTGTTGACGCCATCTTGGATTTCGATTTTGACTCAATAATCGTTATTGGCGACCCCAAAAACCATGAAAATGACACCCATGACGAAATCCTGGCAAATTTGGTCGACGCCATCTTGGATTTCGATTTTGACTCGATAATCGTTATTGGCGACCCCAAAAACCATGACAATGACACCCATGACGAAATCTTGACAAATTTTGTCGACGCCATCTTAGATTTCGATTTTGTCTCAATAATCGTTATTGGCGACCCCAAAAACCATGAAAATGACACCCATACCGAAATTTTGGCAAATTTTATCGACGCCATCTTGGATTTTGATTTTGAACTAATAATCGTAATTGGCGACCCCGAAAACCATAAAATGACAATTCATAGAAGTATTACTTCAAAAACACTAAACATACGTAATTATATAATCTTACCTTGTCAAGTTGCCTCCGCTTACAGAAAACGTAAAGTATCAAGAACGTATTACGCAGTTTATAAAAATATTTTGCGTCCGTACAGCGAGATTTTCGAGCACGAGCTGGCTGCCACAACCGACACAGTGTCCGCTCACGACGGCCGACGGGCGCCGAGCGCAGACTGACGTGTATTCATTAGAACTTTCTATGCAATACATCAAAAGCGACAAAATAAAACAACCCTTAATGCAACTCGTTAAGAGTCATGCGTATAAGCAAAATATGTAAAAATTAGACATTTGTTTTTTATTTTTTTCTGAGCTTATTTTTGATATTTTCGTAAATATTTTTGCCATCATTTTGAAAGGACTATATTTGCTAACCCAGGGTATTTTTTTGGAAACCAAATTATGTGAATACCAGCAGAAAAATGATCCTGAACTGAACCCTATATCGTCACTTTTGTGTGAAGAGGTTACGGAAAATCGTTTTTACGACATCAAATACCACAATTTTAAACCAAAATGCTACCATCATTTGGAGACAAAGGAGTAATCTATTTGTGACAGTTGTTAGTTTCGTTTGATTTGGTTTCATTTCATCGCAAACTCTACCGAAAAACAGCTTATTTTTGTCGGATTTGAGAACGCGTCCTTAATGAAAAATGCGACGCAGACGAAGTTGCGCGGTACAGCTAGTATATAAAAACGAATCCCTATTTCCTTAGATCACCGCATCACGCGTGAACGGGTGGGCCGATTTCGCTCATTCTTTTGTTGTTGTGTTTGTGATTATAAGTAGAATTTTGTTATGAAAGAAAAACATAAATAAGTTGACGGGGGCGAAGCTGCGGTGGTATTCGGCATTACCATTTTGACACTAAAAAGTCAAAAGTAATTTATTCAAATTAGGCCGAGTGCCAGCACTTTGCTTACAAGAAGACAGTAGGTACCCCGAAAACGCCCGCCCGTCACCACTTCCTAGTGTTTTAACTGGGAAGAAGAAGTGGCCAACAAACTCCCCAGCAACACATCTGTCTGTTGCTTTAAAAGAACTTGCATTTATACAATAGTATCCTAAGTACAAAGAAAAAATAATAAAACATACAACCAAAAAACTAAAATCATTCGACACTATTGTAAGCTCTAAAATACACTATCCACCTTGGATTCTCGGAAACGTATATTCTGAGAATCCACCCTGAGTCAGAGTGGATAGATGGAATCTCTGCCATATCGATATTCTATTTTTCCACCCTAGGAGTAGTGGAGCACACATGAACCAACTACAATAATACCATGGCTCAGGGTAGGTTCTCAGACATACAGTACGATTGTTTTTTCTTTGCCGCTCCGAAGTTAGCTTTTAGTGACGACCGCGCAGGTCCCATCGCTTAAAAAAGCGTTACGTTCGTAGAATATTTTTCTGATTTATACGTTTTGTATTATTAACAAGTAAGAAACACAACCAGTAACAATAGCAAGGTCACAAAGTAACAACAAAAATGTACAAACCCACAAATCACAAATGAAACAGTAAGAAAAACCAAAAAATAACACTTTTCGTACCAACAGTCGTATTGCATTGAGTAAGCGGGAAACAAGTATGCATCGAACGCCTATATACGAGGGACTAAGACTGCATACGCGACCTACCCGCGCATGCGCTGTTTTGTTTCTTGTCAAATTGACATTCTGTGCAATCGATTGCGACGTACTTCGCATGGGCAAAGATAAAATAATCGTACTGTACGTTCCCGAGTATCCACCCTTGGGATTCTATATCTGCCAGGGTTGCGGAATCTGTTCGAAAGAGTCACCGCGGCCCTGGAACGCAAAGGGCACAAGAGGAACACGGTTGGGATTTAAACCTCTGCTGAAGTGTCTAAGACCCAGTTTGTGCACCATTTGTGAGTATGGGGAGAATGCATAGTCCATAATTCTCCGTTTGTGCCATCGCGAGAGATCTCCTTTGAAATTCTTCTCATAATCTTTCTTAATATATTTATATATGTATATAATATAATCTTAATATATATAAATCACGTGTCTCTTTGTTTGTCCGCGATGGACTCCTAAACCACTTAGGTATCCGATATTCATCAATTTCGCACACCGTGTGCAGTTTGATCCAACTTGAAAGATAGGGTAGCTTACATCTCAATTTAAAGTCGCAATATAGGAGCATTAATGGAAAATGTGACGCAGACGAAGTTGCGCGGGTCAGCTAGTCTTAATATATATAAATCTCGTGTCACAATGTTTGTCCTCAATGGACTCCTAAACCACTTAACCGATTATAATAAAATTCGCACACCATGTGCAGTTCGATCCAACTTGAGAGATAGGATAGTTTAAATCTCAAATTATAGTCGCAATATTATTTAGAAGCGATGTGACGCAGACGAAGTTGCGCGGGGCAGCTAGTAATATATATAAATCACGTGTCACGTTGTTTGTCCGCGATGGACTCCTAAACTACTTAACCGATTTTAACCTTTGCACACCGTGTGCAGTTTGATCCAACTTGAAAGATAGGGTAGCTTACATCTCAATTTTTTGTTGCAATATTATTTAGGAGCGGAAAATGTGTATTTTATTTCATTTATAGATACGAAGATAGAAGACGAAGAAGCTGATTTTGATGACAACATCAGCAATTCGGAATTTAATTGGGAAAATTTTACTCAGGATATCTCTCAAAAAGGTAAAAACACGCCTATAATCACTAAATCATTATCACTATAATACATTTTATAAAGCAAGTTACATTTAAATTCGACAATAACATACCAATATAAAAAAAAAACCGTAAATTTGTCGTTTAGTCTATAATTCAAGCCACCTCTTACATGATAGTAAGCATATTTTTAAAGCCTTGTTTAGGATTTGATCAAGGAAATATGGAGGCGTTTGGAGGGCCACCGGGACCAGAGGCCCGGGTGGGCTGCCCCGTCCGCCCCCGCCACTGGATGATATGTACCTATTTTTTGTTTTTCAGGACAAATCTTCTTCGTAACATTGGAATCAAACGGCAAAACACTAAAACATAAAAATATTTCCAAGATAAAGAAAACCAAAAATAGTGAAAAACGAATTGGAAAAGAAGAACTTAGTATATATGGTGTAAAAAAAATGGTTAAGGTAAAAAAAAATACCACTACACTTGGTAAAACAGAAAAGGATGAACATACAAACTTAAGTACACTTGATGCCACGAAAAAAGATGAACCTAAAAAGCCAAATACACTTGTTGCCAAAGAAAACGATGAAGATACTCTTGATCATATAGTAAATGACAGTGATGATAATTTTAATGATGTTGACTCAAATGCAGAGGACAGTGACTATACAAATACAGAGGTTTTGGATTCTGAATTCAACTTTAAAATAGATAGAAAATTAGAGTGTACCGAGGGTATTAAAAGAACACCCGCAAAGGGACTTGTAAAGTCAAAAGCTGCTACAGGTACGAAACTGATGAAGTATGCTATGTGTCTGTTTGTAACGTTTTAATTTCTAAACGTAATACTAACAAATAAAACTCAGCATAGTTACCTAGAACAAGAAACATAAAATAGGGATTAGGCGAAGTGGCTACAACTTAGGATAAAATGCTTAGATTATATACCTCTAGATGTAGCCATGAGACTGTAGGGAAGTGTGGAAGTGAGAAGCATATAGACGAAACAAGTGAGAAAATTGAGACAAAACATAACATGCTCTGTCTCATATGACGTGCCGGTTTTTTGCTTGGCGAACTTTGGAAAGTTAGCCAAACAAAGGCCTGTCACTGTCACTGAGAGGTCGACTCGAGTCAGTTTTTTATGTTTTTAGATAATTTTGGCAATTAAAGTAATATTTTTAGTGTATTTATGAGAAATAGACTCCAATAGTTAAGTGTTTAGTGCATTTTGTGTGCTATATAATGGGAGGATGCAGTATTTTAGGCTGCAAAAGCCGCACAGAAAGAAAGGAAGATGAGAATGTTACTTTTCACTCGTAAGTATGCAAATGTTAATAGTTATTGTGCACTGATTGAAGAAATACATTTGTGTTTATGTAATGGCATGGCTTTCGATGAAAATTAGGCGTAATTCTAGCGATATCGTTTATTTTTCTTTCCACATAACCTATAACTTGATATTCGTTGTGTTGCCATACCTTGTCATCTTTTTTCCCTTAACTCTGTAATAAAAACTGCAAGTATAAATCAAATTCAATAAAATAAATAGTTTGTTCACCAGATTACTTTGAATCATATAGTAAACTTCATACTAATCTAATTTATAAATACAAATATTTCATAAAATAGACCTCTTGAGTCTCTGCGATTAATTTGTTCAATCAAATAAACCATCAAAGTTTTAATTCTGCTTTGTAACAATAGTTACGAAAGTATCATGTTCCAAGATTGTTGTACTAAAATATTACTGTTAAAAACATACAACTGAATTGATAACCTCCTCCTTTTTGGGAAGTCGGTTAATTAATATCATTAGAATCCTGTTGGCAATTTTATATGTTGAATAATATAAATAATTTTGCACTCTTCATATATGAATGACATTATGCGACTCATATTAGTACATTAATTTAGTAGTTGTTACAACAAAACACCCTCACGTTTTTGGTCATATTTAGGGAAAGTTTCCGTAATAGCAACATTGAAGTTTTATAGTGCTGTCTCATGTGCGGCCACGAGGTGGCTACATCTAGAGGTATATAATCTATACTAATATTATAAAGCAGAAGAGTTTGTTTGTTTGGTTGAACGCGCTAATCTCGGGAAGTACTGGTCCGATTTGAAAAATTCTTTCAGTGTTAGATAGCCCATTAATCGAGGAAGGCTATAGGCTATATATCATCACGCTAAGACAAATAGGAGCGGAGCAGTAATGGAAAATGTGACGCAGACGACGTTGCGCGGGTCAGCTAGTCTAAGATAAAATGGGAAGAACTGACGGCACTAGTGTTGCCATGTACCAAAATATTGAAAAAATGTTGCAATTTAAATAAACTTTTTTTTTTTTTTTTCAGTTAAACTGACCAAGGACATTAACAAAACTAAATGTAAACGACAAAAAGTCTCTGAGGAACAATCGGTGATAAAACACAAAAGCGAAGACACAATGAAACTCGTCCAAAACTCAAACCTATGCCTCTTCCGATCTCTACGAAATAAATTCGGTTGTAACTTCTGCAAAATGAACTTTCCCCTATTTAGTCAGTTAAAGGAACATGCTCTTACTCATAAGAACCCAAGACTGTCCGATCTCAAAAGATTACGGGGCCTGACATTCAAGAACGCAGACATTTCAGATTTAGAATGCAATCTATGCTCCGAAAAGTGCTCAGACCTAGAATATCTGCTAGAACATTTAAAAACAAAACACCAAATTACGTTCCATGGAACAGAGTACTATCTAGTGCCATACAAATTACAAGAAGGCAACCAATGTGTGCTGTGCGAATTAAAATTCAATACGTATATGCGACTATCTGTCCACATGAATTCTCACTACACGAATAACGTTTGCGAAAGTTGTGGCTTATCGTTTATAAACCGATCAGGATTACGGACTCACGTCAAAGCCATGCATAAAGAAAAAAAATGCTCTCGATGTCCCGCCATATTTGTGACAAACTCTTCTAGAATTAAACATTTGAAGCAAGTCCATGGTGTTAGGTCATCGAAGCGATCTATTTGCAATATTTGTAATAAAACGTTTAAATATACGTACATATTAGATGAACACAAAATACTCGAACACGGTTTCAAAAGACCCGCTGTCTCTACTTGCGGAGAATGCGGAAAAACATTCACGACTGCGTTAAAATTAAAAACTCATGTGCGTTCAGTTCATATAAGGGAGCGAAAATATCCATGTACGAAGTGTGATATGAGGTTTTTTACTACTTGTGACCAAAAGAGACATGAGCGCACCCATGAGGATGTGAGGTCTTTCTCTTGCAGTTACTGTGATGCCAAGTTTAAGTCCAAAGACTCTTGGCGACGGCATTTAAAGAGGCAGCATGGGCACGTGTTTCAGAGTACGGTGACGTAGTAAGGATATTTATTTTATATTTATATATACTTTATTGTACATCAATATCTTCCTGCCCTTATCCAATGTTACTTGGGGTCGGCGCAACACGTTTTTTTCTTCCACTCTGCCCTATCAGCTGTCACATTATCACTAACTCCCTTTTTTTTCATATCGCTTCTCACACAATCCATCCATCTTTTCTTTGGCCTTCCTCTCCCTCTCCATCCATCCATATTTATGTTCATTACTCTTTTAGTTAAATCCGTTTCCTCCCTCCTCTTCACATGGCCATACCAAGACAAGCGATTCCCTACTTTATTGTACACCAAATTAAAAATATATAAAGGAAACCTTAAACTAACAAAACATACAATTTGCGGCCTTATCGCATTTCGCGATCTCTTCCAGGCAACCTGTTTACCTCTAGTAGCAGGAACAAAAGATAGATCGGTTATTGAAAACGACCGTAAGTGAGCTTTTCACACAAAATATAAGTCTTATATTGATACGAATTTGATACCTCACCTCGGATTCAACTGTCGAGGCAGCTGGCTGGTCTCCGGACTAAGTTTCTAGTCTCCCTGAATCTCCCGTTATTTTTTTTAGGGATTGGAAATCATCAAATGACTTCCCCCGCTCTGGGCGGAGCGGGAGGGAGTGTCAGACTTCTTCTGACTAAAACCCATCCATGTTCCTTCAGTGCCCTTTGTGTTACGGAGCCACGGTATCTCTTTTGATGTGCGTGTGGGGCCCAACTTTACAGTCCATAACTCGGTTATTTGACTTTCACAAAATCTGATTCCAACTTTCACAATTCTTTAAGAATGTTCACTAAATCTTAAGCACATTTTTAAGGAGTTTTAACAAAGTGGCCCTCACACCACACGCACTTTCTCTTTTGAATAGTCCCGAGACTCCGGCAGGCGTCGGCCCTTTCGGGCCCCTCTTATCTCTCTCTTTCGTGTTCCACAACACGAACGCCCTTAATCTCCCTTAGGTCACCTTCGAGACACAAGATGGGCTCAGATGAAGGTGCAAGCTATAGTAAGCTGAAAAAACCCTTGCTTCTTTTTATTATCGTGTGGGCAGTAAGGTCCAACGACCCCACACAGCGGCACACACCCTAGTGTCAGAGATTGTAAACCGCCTCAAGGGCCTCTAACATGGTTTACCCTGTAAACCCCAATGCTGGGTTCCACTCGCTAGCAATAATTGGAAGTGAATCCAGTTTAAAATTCGCGAGAAATTAACTGGAATCACTTCCACTTTATTGCTCGCGAGTGTAGGTTTACTTTATTAGTGTTACATTGAATTAGGCATAAAATTTTGTATAATCTAATTTTCTTTCCGAAACTAAATTCTGTTTAAAAGTTTAAATTTATATTTATTTGTTGTAGAGTAAGCCTTGTATTGTAGTAAGTCCGCCCATGTACTTGCCCTATTGTACCTGCGTACATATAGCTTAAATAAAAAGAAGTCTTTAACTCCGTTTTATTGCTTAAAACCTGAATTGCTTAAAACATCCATTTGTGCTCAAACAGAGTCCGATTTTCCGCCTTTTTCTTTTTTTTTTTTCCAGGAAACAAAACTTCTCTAAGAGAGGGGACAGATTATAAACTATCGATTTAAAACGCCCCCCTTCCAGCTACGCTACTGGGTGCCATAAACGAAACAATAAGCGTAGGTACGAGGCGCAATAAGCACGAGTTTGTACCTACGAGTAAGTACAAAACAAAAAAAAAAATACAAAGTAAATTATAAAAACAAGAAAAAATTGATATTCAATGAGTAATGAAGATTGCTGCAGTGTGATCGATAGAACGTCTAAAGCCGCTTTCAGACTACGCTATAATATAATAGCATATACTCATATAGTATTATAAAGCTCATAGCAAAACAATATCGCGCACCATACGTTGTTATGGACACGTGCACACTGTACCTACTGTACTATACCGCGTGTATCTGACATCGACGCACAAACGATTTCCATGGGTCCGGGGCATGATTCTGGACACCCTAGACTTAGAATTTTTCGTCGGCTTTTTTCTCATTTTTTTATTTTTTCCAAGGGTTTTTTTACTTTAGACTGCTCATAATCGTTATTCTGACCTAACCCAATTAGATTTTTAATAAAAAAATAATTAATTAACTACTTTCACTAAAAAGAGCAATCTGAATAAAGCCACAAATAGATTTCAGCTCAGCTGAGCTGATACTTTGTGGTACTCTTGAAAAAAATTAGAAAAGAACCGACGAAAAATTCCAACACTGGGGTGTCCAGAATCATGCCCTGGACCCATGGAAATCGTTTGTGCGTCGATGTCAGATACACGCGGTATATTATTGACAATGTGTGGTGCGTGATATTTTTGTGCTATGAGCTATATACTCTATGCTATATATTATAGCGTAGTCTAAAAGCAGCTTAAGCGACTGCGAAACCTAAAATCATTGTGATAAAATTCCAATCTGAAAAATACTGGGTCGTTTTCGTGCCCCGTAGAAAACTATGTTTCAGAAGCGTGGTAAGGGTGATTTAAAAGACGTAGGTAATAAAATCGTATAAAAAAACGTTAAAAGATAGATCATCATGAAATGGAAGTGTCACCGCTTTATTTAAAATACCGAAAGGAAGCACAGCTCAACATAGCTAGTGAGTGCAGCAGAGTTTTTTAGCCTTTTTAAAAGATCGCACAGGTTTAGTTTTGGTTTTGACGACACTTTTCGTAATATGCATGTCACAGGGAATGGGTATCTGTCCATATGTATCGACTCCTGGTCCAATCGCCATCTGCATTCGGCATTTTCCTCGATTTGCAGGTGTCAACGACGGCATGAATTTTACGTCGCACTTATAGAAGTGTAAATCACTGAAAAAAAGGATGTTTTTTTTTTAATCCCGAGGGTAGTAAATTCTCAATAGGAATGTATGCATTACGTTGTCGAAATAGGGGTCAATATACTATATAGTCACATGTTCTGTTCACAGGCTTGGTCATATTCGCTGCCCCGAGCGGTAGAGATTTTCGCACGGTAAACCGCGCGGTATTTTAAGAGGAAAACGGGCGTGACCAATATCGCCACACCGCACAGGCATCTGGCAGAAAAAGGAGGCCCCAATTCGATCATGGGGCCCGGGCACTTGCCCTCCTTGCCCAATGGAAAAGAACCAAGGGCCGCCTCTGCTCTCTAAGGTCGGATTTCACCAATGAAATTGATCGCGATCAAGCTGTGTTCAAGAGTTGTCAGTGTCAATATTCCATAGACAATAATGACACTGACAGCTCGTAAATGTGGATCATCGCGTTCAGTTTCAGATTGATGAAATCTGCCCTTAAATGTTAATGAATTGTAAAAATCACGATGGTGAATCGTTTTTTGCTCATACCGGTTGTTAGGAAATTTGAACGGAGAACGCTTCAGCCCTTCAATTTTATTAACGTAACTGTTCCACCGACACCTGAGCGCCTCGTTCGTTTCTAGAGAGCAGAGTTTCATTCTCTTGTAGTCGCTCACTTTCCGCTCAAACAGAGGCAATACATTTTCGCCGTTAGCTCTGGGTAGTTCAAGGGCTTGTGCTAGGAACATATTAAACACTAGTTTTTATTGGAGAGTATGAGGCACAGTAGATGAATATCAAACGAGTAACGACACTTGGGCAAAATATCCTTTGAATATTAGATGAACTTACATGAAAAGTAAGACATTTGGTTACAGAGGCTTATGCATAATACGTAGTATCTCTATGTAGTCTGTGGGCTTATGGTTAGAGTCGAAACAGGATGAGGCTAGTGTTACCAGTACATAAAATACATCTACGTACATCCTTTTTAATAAATAACATAGTTGCCAGATATGAGAGTGTACTAGTTAATGGACGACGTAATACAGGTTTGAGAGTTAAAATGGTGCTAGTGTATCGCTTCCGCATGATCGCGGCGAACGGGCGTGCATTAACGGGTTCACCGTGATCTATGAATATCCCTGACGCGGCACCCTGAATGCGTTACTGTATACGCAGATCGCTGTATGCCCACGCTCGGGTGTCAACACTGCGAGGATCGCCCGGAGGACACACTGGAGCATACGGTGGAGGTCTGCCCTGCGTGGGAGGAGCAACGTCGTGTCCTCGTCGAGGCGATCGGCGGCGGCAACCTCTCGCGTCGGGCCCTGGTTCTGGAGCGAGGAGGCATGGGGAGCGGTCACCGGCATGGGCATGGGACCACAGTAATGCTAGCGAAGGAAAAGGCCGAACACGTGAGAGAGACCTCACGCCCTGGCCGCCGCAACAGAAGAAGACGCTCCGGGCGTCGGGAGTCGCAGGGCGATTCCCGGCCACCGTAGGCGTGGGCCTGCTGACGGCGAGCATTGGGTGGCTCGCCATCTGATCAGAACCAGGGGGGCTACTCTCTAAGCCCCAAGTCCGTGTTTTCGGGCTTAGTTGCGGGCGTATTCTACTCCGTATCACCTACGGACTTACGATTAGTCCCGAACCCGAACTAAAAATGAATGACAACACGATTTGACAGTAACTTTCGAATTTTGTTGTCATTCATTCTTGGTGGTTAGATAATACGGAGTAGAATACGCCCGCAACTAAGCCCGAAACTACGGACGTCGGGCTTAGAGAGTAGCCCCCCAGGCACGGATCGACGGCGCGCTGTGTTCCACAGGCGCCTCAAAGAGTTTCAGTCAGCAAAGCAGATTGGGCCCGCTAGGGCCAGTGCCTGCCGAGGTTGCGGAATTTGTTCGAAAGAGTCACCGTGGCCCTGGAACGCACGGCAAAGGGCATTAGGAGGAACACGGATGTGTTTTAGTCAGTAGGAGTCTGACACTCCCTCCCGCTTTACCCAGAGGCACAGAATAGCACTGCAAGGGATTATTATGCTGTGCATTCTATATACATAGCTACTTTTTCATGCACCACATCCTAAGATATTCTCACACTTTCTCTACCGAACCATCTAAACGGGCAATGAAGGAACATGGATGGGTTTTAGTCAGTAGAAGTCTGACACTCCCTCCCGCTACACCCAGAGCGGGAGGAATCATTGGATGATTTCCCATCCATAAAAAAAAAAAACCATAACAGTAGTGGCACTCTGTAAATATTGTAAATTCATATATATATTTTTTTGTGTTAATTAATTTCGAAATTAGTCTAAAAAATTGTAAATTTATTCTTTAGTGGTGAGAAATATATTTATATATTATTTCTTTTTTATTTAATACATACCCTCAGTGATCTCCTCGAGAACCGCTTTCGGTATGTGAGCGCATTCAGGATACGTATCATGGCCGCCCCGGCTTTCCATTGTGTACTTAGCTATTTTAAATTAAATATAAAAACATAAACGTAAAACATAAAGTAAAAAATAAAAAAATAAATTAGTATAAAAACATTAAATTATTATTTTTTTCACATAATTGCTCTGTGATTAATTTAATGATGGACTGTCATTTTGTTTTTTTTAAAGATTTCAAGAACGTTGCAACGTCTAATGGATTCAATGCAGTAAGAAGAACAATAAGGTTTTCCTTTTCTTTGTGCACAAGTTATAATAAAAAAGGCCGAAAACAAGAGGAACATTTTCATTATCTGAAATGGGGGTCGCCGGTCGGTTTCCAGTCAAACCGGATTCGGCTACGTACCAATATTACGTACCTAAAGCGGCTGCCTACCAGTATCAGACCTTCACAACCCATTAACTGGGTAATGCTTCATGGCAAGGCTGGTGGTGGTGCACTTCTGGAACTTGTGAACAGGGACCTACAATTATAAGCGACCTACCTTTCTTCAGCCTTTACGCTTCTTTTTTCTCTGTTCTGACATGGGTTTCACTGAAAAATCTGGTTTGGTTGCAGTCGTTCTGCTCCATAGAAAAAGAAAACTGTTTGTTTCTTATATCTATGTTGTGCTCTTTCGGCTATGGACACGAAGCCAGTAGCCGCAGGCAGGGCCGCGCCGACCCCCCACAGCGCCTGTGTGCGAAACCTATGAAGCGCCTCTTTTTTTCACGAATCTTCATGTTTCAACTTTTTTTATTATTTGTTAATTTTGACCGAAATAAAGCCACTTTTCTCCGAAACTTAAGAACTATGCTGTTGAAACTTGGTAAGTATATGTATTCTGTGAACCGTATTAAGATTTTCACACTAAAATAGAAAAAAAAAAACAATAAATTTTGGGGGTCCGCCACCCCAAAATTTATTGTTTTTTTTTTCTTTTGTGACGGTTTTTTTTTTCTTTTGTGTGAAAATCTTAAAATGCGGTTCACAGAATACATCTACTTACCAAGTTTCAACAGCATAGTTGTTATAGTTTCGGAGAAAAGTGGCTGTGACATACTGAAAGACAGTCAGACAGACAGACAGACATGACGAATCTATAAGGGTTCCGTTTTTGCCATTTGGCTACGGAACCCTAATAAGAAAATGTTTCTTTTTTTGACATTACCTACAAACAGACTAAAGTTATATTTATTTGTATAGAAAATTACATAAAAAGCACGTACCTGAAGCGTTTTTTGAATCAGATTTTATAACACCTTCATCGATAAAATTACTGGTTTCTGTCTCTGATGATTCTTTGGAAGTGGATGGTAGAGCCGTAAAATATTTACTTATTTTAGTTGTATGTACTAGTTTTGTTGTATGAAAAAGAACGTGATAAAATCACGTTCTTTTTCTTGTTTTCTTTTCATTATTAAATTCTGGTAACCAGATAATTTCTATTTTTTTTTGTCTTGAGTACCTACTATCACTCATCGTAAAAACATGTTAAAACAATCACTAACAGAAAACACAAAGAAAAAAAAAACCGTCACAAAAGAAAAAAAAAACAATAAATTTTGGGGGTCCGCCACCCCAAAATTTATTGTTTTTTTTTTCTTTTGTGACGGTTTTTTTTTTCTTTTGTGTGAAAATCTTAAAATGCGGTTCACAGAATACATCTACTTACCAAGTTTCAACAGCATAGTTGTTATAGTTTCGGAGAAAAGTGGCTGTGACATACTGAAAGACAGTCAGACAGACAGACAGACATGACGAATCTATAAGGGTTCCGTTTTTGCCATTTGGCTACGGAACCCTAATAAGAAAATGTTTCTTTTTTTGACATTACCTACAAACAGACTAAAGTTATATTTATTTGTATAGAAAATTACATAAAAAGCACGTACCTGAAGCGTTTTTTGAATCAGATTTTATAACACCTTCATCGATAAAATTACTGGTTTCTGTCTCTGATGATTCTTTGGAAGTGGATGGTAGAGCCGTAAAATATTTACTTATTTTAGTTGTATGTACTAGTTTTGTTGTATGAAAAAGAACGTGATAAAATCACGTTCTTTTTCTTGTTTTCTTTTCATTATTAAATTCTGGTAACCAGATAATTTCTATTTTTTTTTGTCTTGAGTACCTACTATCACTCATCGTAAAAACATGTTAAAACAATCACTAACACACAAACTATATATTGTTTTTAGAGCTAGAACTTAATCTTATTTAATAAAATCAATGCGCACCTTGCACACACTTTCGATTGACTGATTGTTCAATTGTTTTGGCACGCTCGTTCCTTACAGTCTGGGATCCCCGTGACACAACCCCGCTTGCGTCGCAGGCATCGTTTCGGGTTACGATCATAATTCATTCAAACAAACTCACGGCGGTTCTTTTGATTTTAACGCTGAGCTCGTAACTAATGTAAACTAAAACCTAAAGCGTAAAATTAAACCACACACGTGAATATTATCTTGGAAGACTTGTACAATAAGCACATTATAGTTATGTTTGGTTGTTTACAAGGCATAATATGTTGCGCCTATTGTACCTACTTACTTATCGATACTCCACTACAAAGAGTATGTTGTTGTGTAAGTTAACATAAATAATTTCGATGGCGGCGCCTCTAATGTCTTGGCGCCTGTGTGCGCCGCACACTTCGCACACAGGGGCGGCGCGGCCCTGCCGCAGGGCGGCGGTGGCGGCGTGGTGGACGGTGCGTTTCAATGCCTAGATTTAGGTATATGGAATATCTATCACCGGGTACCTACACATAAGTGGAGTGAACGACTAGTGAGCTGTCATTAGGTACATCTTGTTTGTGTAGTTCGACAGCTCACTTGTCGTTCACTTTGCCAAAGTCTTCACTTCGACATGTTTACAGAATTGCACTGTTGGCGTCGAAGGCAGCGGCGCGGGGAGCGGCGTACGAGCGATATGCGTCAGTTTAGCGGTGCCTTTATGGCAGTGCCCGCGCATCTGCATTTTAAACGCAGTATTGTGCATTGAATTTTTTGGTTTTTAACGTTTCGAAATCAAAAAGATGTTTTTGTTGCAGTTTAGACATTTCGATCGCACAAAGACACTAATATCTCTTGAACACAGCAGTACGTCAATTTTACGCCGCGCGATTTGCATGCTGACTTCTCCACGCGCCGCCGCTCCGCGCCCGCTGTCTTCGTATCCGCAGCATTAGTTTCGACTCCGCTCCGCCACAAACTTAGGAGTCGTCTTAAATACAAAGAAATCATCGCAATTACGCGATCGCCGCGTTGATTTGTCCAGCAAAGGTGGAAGGCATTCTGCCATTCTTTGTCGTCGCGAGCGCGGCCATAGACTAGCGCCGTTAGTCGCGCATGAAGTATATTTAGGTGACCGCACAAAAGTGTCAGTGTAAATTAGAATAGTTAATTACGGGATTGCTACCACCATGTACCTTTTTATTCGCGAGTTTCCAATATTTCGGCACTGTTGCAAGTGCCATGATCACACCGTTACTAACTATTCTAATTCTAATGTTAGTGACCATGAAAGTTTATAACAATATGTCAGTGTCAAGTATATTTAATAAAAGTTCCGAATTCACAACACTAGATGGTCATTCTACGCTGTAAATGTTGCGATTGCGACCACAGATATAGATAGACCTAGATAACGAAAAAAGCAAAATCAGCCTAAAATTTTTCCACTGCTGGGGAGAGATTTAAATTAAATAACAGTGAACCTACTTCTTTACGCTTTTATTTCCAGACGACATAAAAGTAATTAGATACCAATTAAAACAAAATTAAATACCTTGTATGTATGAGAACTTTAAAAAAAACAGACAAAAAATACTAAACTTAGAATTAGAATAGTGTTAATAATTAATAATTCTTATTTAGTAGTGTTGTGAATTTTTCTTAAAATTTAGTGCTAAACTTAAAAACAACAAAAATACCACGAAACAAATAAAAAATAGGCCAAAACTAAGCCAACATTGGTCGCAGTTTCTGGAAATAAATAATAACTATTCAAAAATTAAACGGAACTCAAATGGTCCCATTGATCAATAACTAAAAGAAAAATTAGGTACTAGTAAAAAAATGTGCTCGGTGATAGACGGGCGAGCAAGTACGGGAATTATGGCTCGACGACATTTCGCTCTTGTGTCACCGTAAGTACAGACGCTAGCACATCAATCTATAAATATTTTTCAATAGATTATCAATTTTGTCACGTAAAGGAATAAGGTTCAATGTTGATTGGGAAAATTTTACCTGGCGACTGTAAGACAAGTGGACTTACGGCTCGACTAGTAAGTTCGTAGGCGATCCAACAGGTTTGAAATTTTGCTCGTGGCTCGGCAGCGGCTCGCACGGCTGTCAACTCCGTGAGCCGTCAGCCGCGAGCTATTACCTTGTTTTGTGACTCGTTCAGTGCTATTTTGTTGCAAAAATTACTGATTTTCGAAGATATTCACACCAATAATTAACAAAATTCTTGATTGATTCGGGAACACAATTGTAACAGGTTCAGGAGTCGACCTTATGTGCCGAAATTATAGCACTAAAGACTTCTACTATACCTACTATGTGAAATTGCATAACTCATACAAGTATCCTGTCTGGCTATAATAAAATATTATTCCTGAATAACAAAAAAAAATCCTCCATTGGCGACATCGCGGTCCCCCTGGTACCGGAGTAATGAGCAAGCATTCACGTGTGTCACCGACGTCGAGCCGAGTAAGTTCTCTATCTTGAAAACCGCGTACTACAAGTTCGCCCGTCTATCACCCACTTTAGTGCTTTAAGAGTGTGTATTCCGTCCACTAGCGCCACCAATCGTTTTTTATTAATTGTGGTAAATTTAAGACACGTAGATAAATACCGCTCTGTAGTGTACTGAAGAAATGTATCTATTATTTTTTGACAGCTATTTTTAATACATAACTCATGGCTAAATAGCCAAAACGGCAATTATTGTTTTAGCAAAAATATCGAATTTGGCAACTATTTATGTTCTAAAGTACAAAACATAACTCTCAAAAAATAATAAATACATTTCTTCAGAACACTACAGAACGGTTTTTTATCTACGTGTCTTATTTACCACAATTAATAAAAAACGATTGGCGGCGCTAGTGGACGGAATACGCCCTCTTAAATGTGAGTACAAACACGACTGAAGTACCTAAGTTGGATGTAAATCAAAACCATTTCTCCAGCGCGTTCTATGGCACCAAATTTTTTAAAAAAAGAACCCTATTTTTTTTTCCACCATTTCCCTTTTCATTCTTCTCTCTAATGCCACGGTAGGTAGTTTTGCGAAGGTGCAATTCATTGGGTATAGGTAGCTGACCAAACTTGTCAATACCAGGACCACTACGTAAATGAAATTTATGATTTGCTCGTTGATTTACCGATTCTTTTGGCTCGAGAATTACTGTATTCTTGTAAAAATGCATGTCACTGAAACAAAAAAAACAACGAGTTACATTCCGGGAGTGCCGGCAGAAGTGAAAACTTGAACATTTAACGTTGTGCATTTTTGAATCATCCGTCTTACGAATCTTCGATCAGGTCACGTGTCCTGACGCGAGTTTAACATTTTATACCTGTTAAGCTTTATTCTATACTCGAGCAGCTATTCCTAAGCCAGCTCTTATAGTACTGAGGCGGGCTACCGGACTGAAAGTCTTCTGATAATCAACGCCAGGTTTTTGTGAAAAACCTTTTACTACTAGTCTGGCCTTATGTCGCTCAATTGTACCATCTGGATTGTTCTTTATTTTGTAAACCCATTTGCATGGCAATGGTTTACGATTTTTCGGAGGGTCGACTAATTCCCAAGTCTTCATTTCTTTCAATGATTCCATTTCATTTTTCATAGCCTCTAACCATTTGACCTTATCCTTGCTATTTATAGCATCATTAAAAGTTTGAGGTTCTGGTACATTATCCATATCCATGGCTGCCATAACATAATCCTCAAATATTTTAGGTCTGTCAATCTGTGATCTATCACGAAGATTGTATGACCTCCGTTCTTCTGGAACAAGAATAGATGCATCGACATCTATGTCGTTTTCATTTGGTTGATCAGCAGTTTCACTGCCGTCATTAATCCCGAGAGAGTCATAAAACAACTCGTTATTATTTTGCATAGGTACCTCGTTAGAGCTTGCAATAACATTATCTTGTACTGCTTGCTGTCTACTAGCATTTTCTTTTGTAGTACCTTTTACATATATTTCTGTTTCATCCAGATCACTGTCAGTCTCGTTTGATCGCTTGTGATCATTTAATTCTTGAAAAGGAACAGAAATCACATTTTTACCATCTTCGTAGAACATTTTCTTTAAAATTCGAACATCCTTGGAAACAAGAATGCATTTCTTCGATGGGACGTATATTCTAAACGCTTTTGAAACTTCCGAGTAACCAGCGAACATACCTGGAATTGCCTTTGAAGCAAATTTGTGATTATGTTTTCCTTTCTTTAGGATGAACGTTTTAGCACCAAATACATATAAATGATTAACGCAGGGTTTTCTACCTACCCATCTTTCGAATGGTGTTTGGTTTTCAATACTCTGGTGGTTAACGCTTCGGTTTGACAAGTAATTTGCAGTATAAACCGTTTCTGCCCATAAACACATAGGCGCTTTTGATTCCAACATCATGCATCTTGCTTTTTCTATAAGGGTTCTATTTTTCCTTTCAGCGATTCCATTTTGATGTGGAGTGTATGGTGCTGTCAATCTTCTTGCAATACTATTTTGCTTCAGAAATGAGTCAAACTTCAAATTTCTGTATTCCGTACCGTTATCGGTCTGTAGGCATTTAATTTTGTTTCCTGTGAAGTTCTCTGCTTCTACCTTGTAGTCTATGAATTTTTGTAATACTTCATTTTTATTTTTAATAAAGTATACTCGGCAGTATCTACTGTAGTCATCAATGAAACTTACGAAATACCTGTTGCCATTCAGTGAAGGTTGTTTATGTGGTCCACAGACATCACTGTGTACGATCTCTAGACGCTGACTCGTACGTGAATTATTTTTGTCACTCTTCTTGCTAGGCACTCTGCTCAATTTCCCTTCTATGCATATTTCGCATTCACCTAAAGAACTATTACGGTTGAAGTCTAATCCAATCAGGCTTTCATTCTTTAAGGCGAGCTTCAAGTCCCTTTCGCTCATGTGTCCCATTTTACAGTGCCATTGTTTAATAGCATCTGACTCCACTTCTTTTGCTACGTCATTACTACATTCTGTAGCATTGGCTCTATGTCTGTCAACATTATTATTTTTTGTTTGGAGATAATATAGACCATCGTCTTCTCTCACTGCTTGCATTTGTACTCCTCGCTTGTGATCATTAATTATTGCCTTCTTCTTAGTAAATAGAACAGTGAGTCCTTTATCTGTCATTTTCCCAACAGATAGAAGATTAGCACACAGGCTTGGTACATAAAGTGCATCAGTTATTTCAATTCTTCCTTCTTTAATTTCTATTTCTGCAGGCCCTAACCCTTTTATCTCTGCAGTTTTTTCCTTTGAAGCGAGTTTAAGGGTTTTTGAAATTTTCTTCATAAATACATTTGTTCATTGATGAAAATGTATGGCCAGATATGGTGTGTAGACGTCCTATAAGTTTCTTGGTTTATGTTTTGATTTAAGGATTCAAATGATGTTATGTAGTTTCAAGAGCTTAATCGAATGTCTAACTACAATACAATACAAGTGACAGTGAAGTTATAATACAAGTGACAAGACTGATATAACAAACATTGCTAAGCAACCAACCATCGATACTATACTAAGGTTGTATATCTTCACAATACCCATCCCAAGAAAAGTGCTCAACGCCATTATTTAAGTTTCCACTTCAAAAAAGAGATAATTTTAAGGTACAGCTACTTTAGATTGATTCGCACGTTTTGGAGTAAAACTTCAAAAGTAGGTTATAAGTACTTTTCAGGCTGAACACGCTTACTTGACAGAAGGGAACTTGAACGGTATTTTCGGCTTCCTTGTAGTCGTGAATTCTTCCCAACGGCATTTGAGAATTGAAAACTCTCTTGTATATTTAAACTTGTGAATCCTTTCTTCATATAGAGGAAGCACTCTTGCCTCCTGCTTTATGGTCTCTAAAAAACCTGTAAAAGAAAAAGTCTGATACAGATTTATAACGGGAAAAATAGTAGTTTCGAAAATCTTGTTTGATTTTACTCTTGATTTGTAAAGTGGGTGATAGAGTGGCTTGACGACATTTTCGCGCGTGTGTCACCATAAGTACGCGTACTTTTTAAACAAAACGCGTAGAGAAAAACTTCGTTACTTTTTAAACAAAACGCGTACAGAAAAAGTTCGTCGAGCCAAAGAGCACTTAAGAATCTCGCGATGACTGGGTTTACTGTTCCTAGAGAGCTTTTTTATAATTAAGAATCAGGAGAAAAGGGTTTGTCTGGAGATGAACTAAAACACGAATGCAGCCAGCACAAAGATTACGTTACAATTCCTTACTAGCTGACTCGACAAACGATGTTTTGCCAAATAAAAAAAAAATTGCCTACGACTTTTTTTCAGACCTAATGAGTACCTATACTCATAAAATTCAAGCCGTTTCGGAGAACTTCGATAACAAACACCGTGACACACATTTTTTTTATACATTAAAGAAAGATTGGTATTTAAAATAAATCGTTATATTTTTGAGCCGTTTGGGGTTGAAACTCTTGGACCGTGGGGTCTGAGTGCTCACGTCCTATTTAAAGATCTAGCAAAACGCTTAGTTGACGCTTCGCTTGACCCAAGAGCTGGCTTTTACCTTGGACAGAGGATAAGCATTGCCATACAATGTGGTAATGCAGCCAGTCTTTTGGGCTCACTTCCAGTCGATAGCGATGGGGACGAAATTTTGACGCCATATTTTAGTTAGGAGTTTTTTTTCTATTTTTAACCGACTTCCCAAAAAGGAGCAGGTTATCAATTCGGTTGTATGTTTTTTTTTTTTTATGTTTGTTACCTCATAACTCCGACAATTATGAACCGATTTGAAAAATTTTTGTTTTATCTGAAAGGATATACTTGCAGATTGGTCCCATTTAAATCATATCAAAATCGGTTACGAACTTTGGATTTTAAATCGAAATACTTAGCTGGAATTTGACTATTTAGATGATTCTTTGATAATCGAAATTGCGTATTTTGCTTTTCTGCGAATTTTTAAGTGGTGTTGTTAGGTGTGGGGCACCACTAAAAAGTGAAAAATAAAAACTTTTTACAAAAAAATACAACCGACTTCTAAAAAAAACAACACTACAAAGTAAAAAATAACTTTAATTTCGGAAGTCGGTGTCAAAATACGAAGAAACTAACAAAAACACCGACTTCCGAAATTAAAGTTATTTTTTACTTTGTAGTGTTGTTTTTTTAAGTGTATGTAGTTTGTTCTATAAATATTTCTTAGATAAACATTATTTAATGTAAGTAGTTATTTAAAAGGTCACAAAAAAAAAACATAATCCACAGCGAGGGGCATACAACGCAATGATATCTACTCTATTGCGTACCGAAATAATAATTATGAAAAAATCGTTGAAGGAGCGCTTCTTTGGCCACCTGAACAAAGTACAGACGCCAGCACATCAAGCTACAATAATCTGCCAATAGAGTCTTCAATAGATTTTATACTTAATTCATCATCATCTGCGTAGCCTTTACCCAACTACATTGAGGTCGGCTTCCAGTCAAACCGGATTCAGCTGAATACCAGTGTTTTACGAGGAGCGGCTGCCTACCAGGCCTCCACAACCCATTCACTGGGAAACACGGTACTTCTTGGTAAGACTGGAGTCAGATTTACTGGCTTCTGACAATTCGTAACGACTGCCAAAGATCTACAAATGACAGCCGGGACTAAAGGCTTAACGTTAGTGTCCGTCAGAAAGTTCGGTTTCAGTTTCGGCCAAAAATCAAGTTTCGGCGGCAGTTTCGGTTTCGGCCTAAATTGGCCAAAACTTTTGCCGAAACCGAAACTGATTTCGGAAGTAGTCGTGCACGCTCGCCTAACTTCGTTTCTCGCGGCAACTGTTCGGGAATTGTCGTGCGCCGTTCGGATAGCTTCGTAGCAACAAAACTTAGTCAGTGCGTTATCGTCCGACGTAAACATTGTCTATAGGTTATGTTTTGAATGTTTTGATGGAACTGATTACATGTAAGTTTTTGTTTCGTTTCTGTACTTGAATGATTTATATAGGTAAATATTGAGCCAGTAACTTTGTTTTGTTGTTATCAAATTATGTCACATGTAAAAAAGAGATTGTGTAATTTGAGTAATTATAATTTTTATATAAGAGGTACCAAAAAAAGACGTTTCTTTTGAGTACAAATGCAAACCAAAGTATTAATTAGTAAGGTTTCAAATTGCTAATACTTAGAATCTAATGAAACAGTAACAATTTGTGATTTGATTATTGATAACTGATAAACACCTGAGAACTTAATTTGAAAAATATTATTAATATTTTTTTATAAATAAATAAATGATTACATCAAACTTAAACTGTGTTTTAATTTCATGTCGTAATTAATGCAGCATAATGTGTAAAATGCATCAAATTTCAGTATTTTAGGGAATTTTATACTTGACCACATGAGTTTCGGTTTCGGTTTCGGCCGAAACTGAAGCCAGGGCCGAACATTCGGTTTCGGTTTCGGTCGGAAAACCAGTTTCAGTCGGACTCTACTAAACGTGCTTTCCAAGGCACGGAGGAAACTCGGTATGTTAAGATGGTCACCCATCCACAGACAAATTGCCAAGCGTTGCTTAGCCGTAAAGATCGACCCGTGCGGCTGTTATTATTTAGCCACGAAAACTTAATTACTGAAGTTATAAGGTTCAATGTTGATTGTAAAAATTTGACAGTTTCGGGTATCTTGATGTGCTGGTGACTGTACTTAACAGTCTTTTATCAGGCACAAACAAGGTGCGCGCCTTCAACGGTTTTGTCAAGCCGCGAGTGTAGATGGCCCGCGTCTCGTCGTCGCATCGTCGCAAAGTTTACAAACTTTACGTCATGAACTAGTCGACGAAATTAACTAGTTGATCGATTCTCTGATGAAAGGAAATGGATGGTCTAGTTTCGCTGACGATAAATACGTCGACGACCCATCTCTAGAACAAACTGGCACTTCACGCAAAAATTACCGCGTAGGTAATCCTCTTTGACATAATTATGCGAAAAAAAATCACCACCGGAGCTTTGCCTACCGCACAGACATATAAATGTGGCCTACCGTCATAATTTGCCTAGTTAGGTACTGACATTGTAAAATTATGGCGTGGCGACACATACCTAAGTGTTGTTTTAATATTACCAAATCACGGCAGTGTGGCCGTATCATTACCTAATTGCAGACGGCCCTAAGGCTAAGGACGCGCTACGGTTTTTCCCCGCCGTGGTTAATCGCAATACCACGAAACCGCTCTGAAAGTACAGGAATCAGTCGCGGGTAAAAACCGGTGGTGCGGTGGTTTACTCGCAGTGCATTGTAGCCCATAAACTTGTGGAAATTTCGTCATACCTTCATCTACAGTGGTAGCAGTGGTAAGTCGCTTTAAATGACTGCAGGCGGGATATTCGCGACGAGCCATTCTTATATGAACTTCTACAAAACTATAAACAATGCAGGAAAAGCAAATGAACTAAAAGTAAAATTATCATCTGTACAGAGGCTGACAATCTGATGTACTGACTGATAAAATTATTTACCTAAATCTAGTAAACTGCAATTTTTTTAACAATATTCAAGTAAAGCAATGTTACTAAACGTATTTGCTGTCAAAGTGAGGAGCACCAAATCAGGTTTTTGTGTATTGTTAAAAATAAGCATAAAAAGATTTCGAAAGAGAAAGCAGAGTTTAATACGCCATAGTTAAACAGAGAAAGGAAACCAATCGTCTGATGACATAAGGAATTTGGAACGCCGTCACAATGTCAAATGTTTGTCAAAGTGGTCAAATTATACGATTTAGAACAGAACATCACATCACAAAACCATGGATTATTAAGTGAAAAACAATGAGAGACTAATTATTTTAGTGTAAAAGTAGGCCTAAAGAATCGAATATGGATTCCGAGATAATGGTGGAAGCGCTGCCCTTGCTGGGGATGTGCAATTTGTGTTTAAACGAAGGTGCGGTAAAGAGTATGCTGCTTGGGCATAAGCACAATGGAATTACAGAAGTTTACGCTGAGATGTTGGTGAAGTGCTTCACAATAGACGTACGTAACATTTAAATAGTTTTCCAACCAGATAACCAGTTGTTTTAGGGATTTTTCCGTAAAAAAAACAGAAAAAAAAAAATATTAACGTTGACGCAACTTTTTCTGCTGGACTGCTCGCTAATTTGATTCTGATTAAAACTCGTAGTAAACAATGAAAAGTACCTTTTTTACATTTTCCTTAAATTTGCATTAAAGTATGCAATGGTTTTAAAAAGCCATGAACAATTTATGATAGGCATGTTTATCTATATGTATACTAATATTATAAAGCTGATGAGTTTGTTTGTTTGTTTGCTTGAACACGCTATTCTCAGGAACTACTGGTCCGATTTAAAGAAATCTCTCAGTGTTAGATAGCCCATTTATCGAGGAAGGCTATAGGCTATCATCACGCTTAGACAAATAGGAGCAGAGAATTAATGGAAAATGTGACACAGACGAAGTTGTGTGGGTCAGCTAGTCAAGCTAGCTGTCAATAAAATTTGATAAAAATATGTCACATCTGGTTATCAGGTGGGTGAAGGTAGATCTTCCACTGTCTCTTAGGACCTGAAAAACAACTAGACTAATTAACACAAAATTATGTACAAACACTTATAAAAACAATATAAATTATTGGGCAACTAAAAATCATCTACATTGCTGTCAATGGTATAAGTGCCTATAGAGTACTTAGATTAAAACATAAGTAAACTAGCTGATGCCCGTGGCTTTGCTAGCTTGACAAATTACATAGTAAAAACTTCCCCGAGAACAACTCTATCCATTAGTGAAAACAGCACGAAAATTGGTGCAGTAGTTTTTGAGTTTTTGGCGAAAGTACAGATAGACGTGGCGGAGGACTTCTATTCTATTCTATTAGGGGGTTTTGGTTTCCGCACTTAGTCCTGACGTTGGACCATTGTACGTGAGCCATGGCGGCCGTCAATCCAACCATCCAACCTCCCTCCAGAAACAGATAAGTTTTCTCGGCGTGTTCAGGATATCTGTGAGCAAGTTTGGTGACCCTATAGTTTGCTTCCGTATTTCGGCGACGCCCGACGACGACGGCGGAGGACTTTATTTTATATGTAGTGAAAAAAAAAATCTGCACCCCATCCAATCCCTTTTAAATTTGACAGCACTGATCTAAAGACATATCTCTTTTACAGGTATCCATTCTACAGCTAGGCGACACCAAGCATCTGATATGCGAGCTTTGCATCAGCAGGTTACGCGATTGCTTGCTGTTTCGGGAGCAAGTGGAGACCTCGTTCAATACTCTGGAGACTACATATAAGTTTCATAGTAAGTTTACTGAGGGTTTTAGGGTTCCCCGGGGGTTGGGTTAAACGGAACCCTTATCCAATCACTTTGTTGTTTAAGGCCCAGAAATTAATAAAAAATACTAAGGTCTGCTACCCTTTGGAGCAGTGAAAAATTCAAACTTCAATTTTCCTTCTGTTTTTAGGGTTCCGTACCAAAATGGTAAAAAGGAACCCTTATGGTGTGACTAAGTCTGTATGTCTGTCACAGCTGGATATCTCAAGAATTACATGCTGTCAACTTAGGAATCGTGTTAGATGTGTCACTATTTTTAAATAAGAAAGAAATAAAAATATATAATAAAGAAATCATTTATTGCTAGAACAGGAAAATCGCAGACTCCATAAGATTGTAATAAATCTTGATTAGATTATAATTTCTCAATATATTATGATAAAATCTTTTTGCATATAATATATCCCATCCAAATTCAATAGATTCCAATACATCCGTGCCTTATTTAGAAAACATAGTTCACGCAATATTTTACAATCTTGCGGCATTTGCCATTTTCCGGTGAGTGGTGACACAACACACACACACTTTGCAACAGCAACTTACTGAAAGGGTTTCAGGTTACAGGATTATACTTTTTCAGAAATCGTTAACAAAAAAAGTAACTTTAGTTCCACTAGCGGTCAAGAGATGGCGCTGATCTAAAACTGCAATATGCACCGCAGAGTTAAAATTCTCTGTCGAATACAGACCTCGCCGATGAAAATTTTAAAACATTTCAGGTTTAAAGACGGATACAGACATTGCGAGGTATCCGCAGCGCACGGGCGCTCATCACATGCTTCGTCATGTGTGGACGTTCAAATTCATGGTGAGGCACGACTACCCAGGCAAACTTACATTGAAGCGTGTGCGTTGTGAAGCGTGTCTCGCAGTGGCTGTCATCATCTTCCTGCCCTTATGCCATGTTACTTGGGGTCGGCGCAACACGTTTTTAGGGTTCCGTAGCCAAATGGCAAAAACGGAACCCTTATAGATTCGTCATGTCTGTCTGTCTGTCTGTCTGTCCGTCCGTCCGTATGTCACAGCCACTTTCCCGAAACTATAAGAACTATGCTGTTGAAATTTGGTAAGTAGATGTATTCCGTGAACCGCATAAAGATTTTCACACAAAAATAGAAAAAGAAACAATACATTTTGGGGGTCCCCATACTTAGAACTGAAAGTAAAAAAATTTTTTTTCATTAAACCCATACGTGTTTTACAATTCTCAATTCTTCAATCTATGGATAGGTAGATAAATTGGTTTGAACGAGATCTAGTAAGTAGTTTTTTTTTAATACGTCATAAATCGTATCATACGATAATGGTCCGGAACCCTTCGTGCGCGAGTCCGACTCGCACTTGGCCAGTTTTTTTCCACTCTGCCCGTTTTTTTCCACTCTGCCCTATCAGCCGTCAAAGTTTCACTAACTTCCTTTTCTTTCATATCGCTCCTCACACAATCCATCCATCTTTTCTTTGGCCTTCCTCTCCCTCTCCATCCATCCAATGTAATAATAATAATAATAATAATATCCTTGGACATTTCACACAACGCCATATAGTCCCAAGCTAAGCAACTTAATGCTTGTGTTATGGTAACGAGATGGCTGATAAACTACTTGTATACATTTTTTATTTGTAAATACATACAATACAATGTTCATTACTCTTTTAGTTAAATGCGTTTCCTCCCTCCTCCTAACATGACCATTGCAAGACAAGCGATTCCTTTTTAACTTATCCGTCACTGGCGCCACTTTTAAAACTACCTCTAATGTAGTAATTTCTCACTTTATCCATTCTCGTTACTCCACACATCCATTTCAACATTCTCATCTCCGCCACATACAATCTATTTTCAATGTCTGTATCCACCTTTATATGATAGTACGGAACCCTCAGTGCGCAGGTCGGACTCGCTCTTGACCGTTTTTTTTTTTTTCAGAAGGAGATAAACGCGACAGTGACGGAATCAAGAGAGAGATCACTGTGAACGTGGACATTGGTGATGACTACCGGAATGATGACGATGATGACGACGACGATGATGATGAAGATGATGACCTCGGTAAGTGGAACAAACGCCCTGACTTTAGTTACTAAAGATGATGACCTCGGTAAGTGGAACAAATGCCCTGACTTTAGTTACTAAAGATGATGACCTCGGTAAGTGGAACAAACGCCCTGACATTAGTTACTAAAGATGATGACCTCGGGAAGTGGACCAAACGCCCTGACATTAGTTACTAAAGATGATGACCTCGGTAAGTGGAACAAACGCCCTGACATTAGTTACTAAAGATGATGACCTCGGTAAGTGGAACAAACGCCCTGACTTTAGTTACTAAAGATGATGACCTCGGTAAGTGGAACAAACGCCCTGACTTTAGTTACTAAAGATGATGACCTCGGTAAGTGGAACAAACGCCCTGACTTTAGTTACTAAAGATGATGACCTCGGTAAGTGGAACAAACGCCCTGACTTTAGTTACTAAAGATGATGACCTCGGTAAGTGGAACAAACGCCCTGACTTTAGTTACTAAAGATGATGACCTCGGTAAGTGGAACAAACGCCCTGACTTTAGTTACTAAAGATGATGACCTCGGTAAGTGGAACAAACGCCCTGACTTTAGTTACTAAAGATGATGACCTCGGTAAGTGGAACAAACGCCCTGACTTTAGTTACTAAAGATGATGACCTCGGTAAGTGGAACAAACGCCCTGACTTTAGTTACTAAAGATGATGACCTCGGTAAGTGGAACAAACGCCCTGACTTTAGTTACTAAAGATGATGACCTCGGTAAGTGGAACAAATGCCCTGACTTAAGTTACTAACCATCATCATCTGCCTAGCCTTTGCCCAACTATATTGGGGTCGGCTTCCAGTCAAACCGGATTTAGCTGAAATACCGCGTGTATCTGACATCGACGCACAAAAGATTTCCATGGGTCCAGGGCATGATTCTGGACACCCTAGACTTAGAAATTTTCGTCGGCTTTTTTCTCATTTTTTTCAAGGGTTTTTTTACTTTAGACTGCTCATAATCGTTATTCTAAACTAACCCTATGAGATTTGTAATAAAAAAATAATTAATTAACTACTTTCACTAAAAAGAGCAATCTGAATAAGACCACAAATAGATATCAGCTCAGCTGAGCTGATACCTATTTGTGGTACTCTTGAAAAAAATGAGAAAAGAACCGACGAAAAATTCCAACACTGGGGTGTCCAGAATCATGCCCTGGACCCATGGAAATCGTCTGTGCGTCGATGTCAGATACACGTGGTATATTTTCCGTGGAGCAGCTGCCTACCAGACCTCCACAACCCATTAAGTGGGAAACACAGTTCTCCTTAGCAAGACTGGTGTCAGATTTTCTGGCTTCTGACTATCCGTAACGACTGCCAAATATCTCCAAATGACAGCCGGGACCAACAGCTTAACGTGCTTCAGTTACTAACCGTTCTACATTATTAAAATACAGCCGTGAGGAAAACACATTTAACCAGCCAGAATTATTCGGCACAGCTGGGCGGTAAAATCTATGCTTATACTAGCTGAAGGTAAGCGTTGTTTTGCCACATAAAAAATAGCCTACGACCCATTCTCAAACACACCAAATATACACAAAAAGTTTCATGAAAATCAAGCCGTTTCGGAAGAGTTCGATTACAAATACTGTGACAAGAGATTTTTAGGGTTCCGTAGCCAAATGGCCAAAACGGAACCCTTATAGATTCGTCATGTCTGTCTGTCTGTCCGTCCGTATGTCACAGCCACTTTTCTCCGAAACTATAAGAACTATGACTTGGTAAGTAGATGTATTCTGTGAACCGCATTAAGATTTTCACACAAAAATAGAAGATAACAATACATTTTGGGGGTCTAGGTCTCTGGGGATAGGTCTTCAAAATGATATTGAGGTTTCTAATATCATTTTTTTCTAAACTGAACAGTTTGCGAGAGACACACTTTCAAAGTTATAAAATGTGTGTCTCCCCCCCCCGTAACTTCTAAAATAAGAGAATGATAAAACTAAAAAAAAACATATGATGTATATTACCATGTAAACTACCAGCGAAAATTGGTTTGAACATGATCTAGTAAGTAGTTTTTTTTTAATACGTCATAAATCGTAAACCGCAACTTTTGCCTATAATATAGACCTACAGGTTTGTACGGAACCATCGGTACGTGAGTCCGACTCGCACTTGGCCGGTTTTTAAGGATGGGACATCATCAAATGACTCCTCCCGCTCTGGGCGGAGTAGAAGGGAGTGTCAGACTTACTAACTAATGCCCATCTGTGTTCCTCTAAATGCCATCGGCCGCGGTGACTCTTCCGAACAAATTCCACCACCCTGGAGCCGAGAGTCTCTTACTGGTTTAATCAAATTCGATAAAAATTCACATAATCACAAAATATTTATTTACTTCCAGAAATAAAACCTATAATCAAAACGGAACCAGGAGAATGTACCAGAAAAACGAGAAGTAAATCTGTAAAGAAATTATCTTCAAATCCCCTGAAAAAGTACCACGATCTCAGTGAAACGGAATCTATGTTAAAAACAGGTTTATTCCCATTTAAAATTCGAAAAAACCGAACATTCTCCTGCTCAATATGTCCCGAGAAATCAACGAATTTGGACGACATAAAAGTTCACATAGTTGATCATAACAAAAACAATTTACATTTGGCTTTCAAAAAGATGATTTTTTCAAATTCTCAACGTTTTTATAAATCCGGTACGAAGCTGCGATGCAAGATTTGTACTACTGATGTATCAACCTACGAAGAATTAAGACTTCACGTGGAAAACTGTACAAGACTTATATATTCCAATCGCAAATGGAACAATCTGCCTTTTAAACTAGAAAAAGACCAATTAGACTGCCCAGTTTGCAAGAAAACGTTCTTAAACTACGTCAGCTTGAACACACATATGAATGTCCACTATCCTAACTATATTTGCGAAAACTGTGGCAAGGCATTCGCGTCTAAAGCTAGACTTAGAGGTCATATGAGGACCCATGAAGTTGGGAACTTCCCTTGCCGGTATTGCAACGCGACATTCGACAGAGTCACAAAGAGAGAGAACCATGTATCAAAAGAACATAAATCCGGGATTAGATACGCCTGCAAAAGATGTAATATTTCCTTAACGTCTTTTTACGCCCGTCAGAAGCATTTAGCCGAAGTCCATAATGAGGAATTGAAAAGGTACAAGTGTAAAGCGTGTCCTCAAAGCTATATAACTCCAGGACACCTCTCCAGCCATGTTAGAAGAGACCATTTGAATGAGCGGAACCACAAATGTGACAAATGTGATTTAGCGTTCTACACGAAGAATGCTTTGAAGATGCACATGATAAAACATGATGGCGAGAGGATACACACCTGTCCTGTTTGTCAAAAGTCTTATCAGAGGAAGAAGACTTTGAGGGAGCATTTGCGGATACATAATAATGATAAAAGATTTGTCTGTCCGGTTTGTGGGAGGGCGTTCACTCAGAAGTGTACTCTTAAGGGTCATTTGAAGGTTCATGAAAGGAAACCTGATATTGATGATCGGGTTGTACAGCCTTTGCATTCTATTTAGAGATGATCTGTAGTTCTTTTGGTATAGTAAAATGTAAGTGTCTGTAGTTAAAGTGAATGCTCCAACCAGCCCGCGAAATTCAAAATTTATTGCTTTTTTTGCAATTTGCAGGCCAGTGCTAGGTTGTATGTTGTAAATAACACTTTTACACGTCAATCTTTTGTGTTCATTTTAAACTAGATGAGGCCGAGAATGCTTAAACTATTGCAAGAAGTTAAAATATTTGCTCAACTTTTCAGCAGTGTTTTGCGTTGCGAAAAAATGTTGGCAACATTTTATGATCCCATTAAAAGTAGATGGAAAAACTGCAAGCTAAAATAAAAAATAAGAAAAACCCATTAGACTTGCAAAAAAAGAGCCAAGTTTACACTGAAAATGTTGCCAATTTATTACATATTTTAGGCCAAAATAAAATCACTTTATCAGTGTTTTTATTTTTGTTTGGATATCCTTGGCTAGACGTACTGAACGCTTTGTTAAAATTTAACTATTTATTTTAATGGAATCTTATCTATAATATAAAAACTGAATCGCTGAATGTGTTGCTAAGCGCAAATCTCGAGAACAGCTGAACCGATTTCGCTAATTTTTTTATTGTTGTGTTTGTTATTATCAGGAGGTTTTTATGTAAAAAAAGTTTCCGGTTGACGGGAACGAAACCGCGGAGGACAGCTAGCATATATACAACCTGTAACAGAATAAACGCTATACCTCTTTAGGGGTAATTGAGATCATCATTATGAACAACTTTTACTGTGGGAACATCCCCGAAATCGCGAAAAAAATCAGCTGTTCAGTAAATTTTGTCGAGTTATGCGTACAAAAATGTATGGGGCAGTCGATTTTTTTTTCGCGATTTCATTATTGGTCCCGTAGTAAAAGTTGTTCATAATGATGAGTTCAATGACCCCTTAAGAGGTATTGTGTATTGCGTTTCTGTTACACGTTGTATAAAAACAAATCCTTGGTCATCGCAGCGCGCGTGAACGGCTGGATCGATTTCGCCAATAGTTTTTTTTCTTTTTTGTTACTGTCAGGAGAAGGTTCCTTATGAAAGAACAAAATAAGAAAGTTGCAGATGACGGGAGCGAAGCCGCGGGGCATAGCTAGTTTTATATATATATATTTTTATACATGTTTTTTTAATACTAAACTCTAGTAAATTTGCAATAAATCAGGTTGTTTCTTTGTTTATCAAATCCACGTCAAACGGGGTGAGAATTGTATTTAAATACCTATGTTATATACTAAACTAAGTACCTAAGTTATTTTATATCAAACTTAAAATGATTAAAAATGTATAGTTAGATAATTATTATATTACAATATTGTTAGTTAAAAATCTATAAGCAAATAATGAATTATCACAATATTGTTAACATAAAATAATGTTTAATTAATATTAAAAATCTTTTTTTCTTGTAGTTCCTATTTCTTCCATGGAACATGACGTCATCGGACTAAATGAGAATCAAAACTAATTAGGGACTTGTGTTCTCAACTACTTTGAAGTTTGGATCAAAGTGCAAAGATCGGTTCTTCCACAATATTGAGTAACTAAACAAAAAAAAGGTATATTGTCATATTTTATCCGATGGCGTCATCTACAATGAAACAAGTAGGAGCTACCGATGTTTTCACCTGTAAAGCAGATTACATTATCCTCATCTAAAAAGATTTTCATAATTAATTGCTTAACAAGTGTTAAATAAAGGCCTGTACAGATGTACGCGGTATTCGCTACCCAAAGCGGTATCGCAAGCCGAATGGGTACGCGGTAATGCTATTGTTTAAACTTTTGCTGATATAGGGAAAGTGCAATGCGTTAAAAATGCCATCTAGGCATTGCATATCGTCTCTTAGCTAACAACACCCCATAAGTCTCTTACCAACTTTATAGGAGAGGGAAAAACTGTCTATTTAAAAAATAGGGAGCTGTTAATCCATACAAACAAGATGGAATGACAGTTGACTTCTTACTCGCGCCACCTAACTCGGGCCAGATGTCAGAATAGACCGGCTGGTCATCGGGCCACCTTGTAGGTGTGCTCCCAACGCTTTATCTTCCAGTCTTCTTCTCGAGTCGATGGTTAACTCTTAAGGTGGAAGCGCCAGGGTAGCCCGCGAAATTCAAATATTTTGATGTTTTTTGCAATTTGCCGGCCAGTGTGAAGATGTATGTTAAATAAAATACGATTCGCGGCCGTAACGCATATTTATCTAAAGAATTATACCCATTTTAATTATCAATAACATCATCTAAGTTCATACAACTCGATTGAATGACTTTTTCACGAAATCACATTCAATCGAGTTATATGAACTTAGAAGGTTATATTGATGATTCAAATGGTTATAATCCTTTAGATAAATGCTCTTTACAATCGCGAATCGTATTTTGTTCCACATACAGCTTCACAATGACCTGCAAATTGCAAAAAACATAAAAAAATTATAAATTTCGCGGGCTATCCTGGAGCATCCACCTTAATACTGTTTGTTTTGGCCCAGTAGGTGGCTACGTTAATTGCAGCATCGTTGGCATTAATTCAATCCGAGTCCGAGTCCCGAGTCTGCTATTTTTATAAATTTGTCATTCCGACACGATATCATTGTCATGCCATTGTCATTTTGCTAAAAGATCGTAATCTGCTAAATTCAATATTTAGCCGATGAAAATGTTATGTACGTTGGCGAGTGTACACAGGAACTCCACGACCTGATCCCACCATCGCCCTTTTAATTCCGGAATTGCGCACAGCCATAGTGTAGAACTTTCTGCCAACGTCTGTGTTCTGGGCAAGCTTGCTCCATCATAGACCACATCCATCGCTTTCCATCAGGCGTGATTGTGGTCAAGAGCAAGCCCATTACATAATAATTAAAAAAATTGCCTCTTTCTTGCCTTAATCGGCCGGTCTGAGTGGAGATTCGCTAGAGCAAACGTGCTCGGGAGAAGGATGTATAATCCAGTAAGATGCTAGTAGGGATCTTGACCGCTCTTCCGGGATTGTCCTGATAGCCTTGGTATAACTATCCACTCCTCTCGCACCTCAGGCTATGTTGCCACCTTGGCGCTACATCACTTTGTGCTAGCGACCGTTTTCGGGGGCCCATTCATTGAGTGTGCAAGTCACCCTTGCCATTTAAAAGTCGTGTATATTGTTAGTGGTCAGGCAGGGGCCAATAGTTCTTCTATAATAAACGATTATCAGTCCACTCAACCATCCAAACCCATAGCTTTTCATCTTTTGTTTCCATATTCTGCAATAGTACTGCTCCAACCGGGGATTGTCCTTGGGAATACTTTCACAGTTCATACAGGGATAATCGCCGGTTAGTGCCTCATTACATTTAAAATGTCTAACGGGGCCTTTGCGAGTTGGTTTCGGCCCCTCGTTATACGCCTACCAAAGGACCGGGTCTCCAGGGAACCGAGAAAGTAAAAAAATAAATAAAACAACTTAAGATCATAACATCTTATTTTTTAAGATATTATTAGTGTTTTACAATTAACCCGATAATATTATTTTTGAAGAACAGGCATAATTATGTTTAGCGAAAAGAGTGAATGATTACTTTACTTTTTTGATCGATTTTTTTATGATCTTTTTATACGTATCTACCTATTTGCTCTCTTTGTCCCAAGTTATCCTGTACCTACCTACTTAGTTGATAAAAAGTCGGCGTTAAGGTTGTAAAAATATGTGCAATATAAGGAAATCGTCCTTTAATTTAATAAAAATATTATTATTATTTATGTAAATCCATTGTTTCATTGTTTAGCTATAACACCGATATTATTGACATTAAAATACATAAAGTTTTATTTAACTTTTTTTTATTTCCTTACCTACTTATAGGTACTAGAAATGTTAAGGTAGTTAAATAAAGTTAAACAATCTTGATGTGAATTTTTACACAAACATAAACTACTGCTTTAACGAATTGTTCAATTGATATAAGTAGGTAGGTATTGAGTAATCGTAATATCAAAACGACACTTATTTTTTTTATTTGAGATGGGCTTGCTCTTGACCCTAGTCTTGGTCAGTCAGAGATGACAGGGACACAGTCCACGATGGAGCGAGCTTACCCAGAAGGATTCTGTTCACTCTAACTTTGCAGAGATTAGGGTTGTTAGCGATCGGTATGCTTAGTGCGAGTTTTTTACGCATCGAGCGCGTAAACATTAACGCAAATTCGTATGGCATTGGGTAAGAGCCACCTAGCGTCATACGTGAGAGTTAAATTGTGCGAGTGTCAGTTTTAACATTTACGTCGTCGCTAGTGACAATCGAGTGCCGCTCGAAAACGAGCACCGTTTCGAGCACATCGATAAACGTTTGCATCTATAACGCGAGTGTGAGTAACGACTTTGACCGTTTTGACCGATCGAATAAGAAACGCGGTCACTTGCGAGCGCGTAAAGTTGTCACGTAAGATTTTGTAGTGAGAGCGTCGTGAGACTGGTGAAATAACAAAGTAATTTAATTTCAAACTGTGTATAAAAATTAAAATGGCATCTCGTATTATTTCGCTTGGAGGACATTACACGGACATTACAAGATGAGCATAATTTAACATCAACTTCCAACCTTAAACCACACAAAGAAGCCAACATTTTATTCCCTACCACCACACCCAGTTGCCCAAAATGGGTAGCAACCTAATCTTAACCTTTTGACTAACCTTCTTCCATTTCTCAGTGGCTTTAGTGTCATCAGCACCATCACTGTTCAATAATGCAATCAATTCCTCCCATTTTCGTTACCTCATAATCCTACCTCGGCCATTAGTAGATAATTTGCTTAGGTCTACGCGCCTAAAAAGTAACAAACTTAATTTACAAAGTTCACTGCTTGGATCAAGTTCACTACACACCAAATTATATAAATTACACTTATTGCTCCATATATTTCACCAGCATTTTAACAGAAAAACGAGCTATACAAAACACCACAGAGTACTATTATCAAAACACAACTAACATTGTTTACACAACATAAACAATAACCTATAACATAAACTTCGTCGTATAATCACCACTATTTGAAAAAGCAGTCGCTTCTAATAGGAACACGGATTATGAATGTCAATTTATTTTGGCCGGTTAACAACGTTGGTTCGGTTATTCGTTCACCATTCGTCACTTATCACGGTGAGCTAACGCGAAATGAATGGTTAAGAGTCCTATTACACTTTTTACGGAAATTCATGATTTTTGACGCTGTAATTTTCAGCAGCAGTAAGATATTTTAATTATTTGATCATGAATAACGATAGTGCCAGTCTCTTTCTTGTAAGTTAGAGTTACACATTTTCATTTTTCTTTTCGTGTAATTTACTATAAATATTTTACGAACTCAGTTTGCAAGAAAAAATGTCGGCGATGGAACTTTGACGGTCAAATTCACATTGTTACAATCAATTCTTTTAAAAGCTGAAATTACTAAAAGGTAAGTTGAATGTTTTACTTGTTTATTGGAGTTCTAGAATTTCTTTAAATTCCTTGAGTTTTCAGGGAAAAAAACGTAAAGAAAGCCAAATTTAAGCCAGAAATGTCTTGATTCAGCGTCCATTATATTCCAAATAAAAACAATTTTATCAAATAAATTAACATGATATAAAATTTCAATCTACAATGAATACGTTTCATTAGTTTTTGTTTGTCAATATAATAAAACAAAATTACAATAAATAAAATTAAAGTACTATATACCTATTCTGCGTCAATTCAGCGCGCGCGCTCCTCAGTCTCGCGCGAGCGCCCAAATACACACAACTATAATCCTATTCAGACTAGTAAGTATCAAAATTGATTCGCGGACTTCAAATGTTTGTGCTTGATCTAACTATAGATGTACTCCCAACGCAGACCAACGTAACTTCGTTTATTGCAAACGAGCATTCACGATTCGTAATAGGACTCTTAATAGGTTTGTATCTGACACTCGGATTTACGCGAGCGAGACGTAACTCGAATTTAAGTATGATACTCGCACTAAGCATACGAAAACACAGACGCAGGCAGAGAGTTCCACTCTTTTGCTGTGGGCATTATGAAAGACATTTCAAGACATCAAGATTGTTTACCTTTATTTAAATACCTAACCTAAACCTTTCTAGACCACCAAATGGGCCGCATTAGATGCCAGACGACATTGGCGCAGAATAAGGCGAAGATGGCGGAACGAGCTCGACTAATATCGATGCGACTGGTGCGAATTAGCTAACGACGGAGTTGAGAGTTTTGGAAAAGGGAGAGGAAGGTATTTGCCCAGCTTTGGGACGAAATAGACTAGACCAGGGGCTCCCAAACTGTGCGTAGGTAATACTGTTATATAAATTCAAGTTGCTAGCCTGTCGGTTTTCTACCGGTTTCATTTTGGGGAATGTGCGACGGAATTGCATAATTTAATTCCGCCAAGCCCGTTCCATCATTGGACCACAAGACGAACAACGATGCGCCACTGGTAGGTACATGGTGGACATCCCACCCACACGCACAAAACGTTTGAGAACACATTCATTGTGCGTAGGTACAGCTAAGGAGTGAATTTGGGGGCCGAGTCACACGCGTCCGTAGGAGAATACCCTTCAGCGAATCCCTACACGTGGTCCCCGGGTGGTGCTAAACAGGTGACACTAACCGCCTCCGTGGTCTTATACCACCTGATTCAGACCCAGAGGTCCCGGGTTCGATTCCCAGCGGAGGCAATTTTTTTGCTCGGTTTGGTTGGTAGTAAGATTTGTTCTAAGTCCGCCTGGCAAGCTACCACCATCATGCCTAAGTCTGTCGCCATAACAACAATGTTAACAGCATTGTTGTGTTCCGGCAGTTAGAGTTATGATAGCCAGTTTCTCTGTGTAAGAGGATTCCGGGTGACACTCGCATCCATCTTTGGCCTAATCATCACTTTCCATCAGGTGAGATTTGGGCAAAGAGTTTCCCAGATTTGTATTAAAAAAAAATCTGAATCTCCCCCTGTATCCCTTGATGTATCCAAACTTGTTTGTGTTAGGCATGGTTGGTTACAACAGGTTGGAGACGAGAAGGGGCCTTGCTTTGGCATCGTATGTCCTTGGAGTGTTCCGGGGTAACGCAAACAATCCGGGTGTGTTACAGGAGATAGGTTTGTGCGTGCCGGATGGGTACGTGCAGCGTCGTAGACGGCCCGATTTGTTCGCACTGCCGCGCAGTCGCATCAAGCTAATGGCCAAGGCTCCGCTCTCGCGGACATTGCGCACACTAAACCTGGTTTCCAATAAAATTTATGTGTTCTCTTGTTCACTGAGCGAGTTCGCAAAAGTTACTTTGCACATTTTATGTTATTCCAGTTAGTTGAATTTATTTTTAATGTATTATAATTATTGTTTTTGTTATAAATTTTATAGAATTGATGAATTTAATGTATTGTATTGTTTTTTTTTTGTATTGCTGATTGCATTTAATTGTATGTTTTATTGGTACCTGAAATTTATTGTTATTTGCAATTATTATTTTTTCTGTTTTTCTACACTATCGCATTGGGTTTCTGTTATGGTAGCTGTATGTATGTCCGTAATAATCTCTGCCTGTGTCTGTGTTTCCTGATAACTACAACCTGGGAGTATTTAATTCAAGAGTGAATAGGTTACTTCTGGGCAATCGTGCTCCAACTTCAACCACATCATCGCTTATCATCAGGTGAGAACGCGAATAGTGGCCAATCGCGGGGCTGACAATAGTTAAAAAAAAGTTCTGAGAGCGAAGAAGAACTTAACAGATAGTTTATTTATTTACTAGATGACCCGCACAACGTGATGATATATAGCCTATAGCCTTCCTCGACAAATGGGCCATCTAACACCGAAATAATTTTTCAAATTGGTCCTGTAGTTTCGGAGCCTATTCATTTCAAACAAACAAACAAATGTACACACACACAAATATAAGCTGCTGGGAAGTTTTATCCGCCACTTCTTCCCAGTTAAAACACTAGGAATTGTTGACGAGCTGGGTGGTTTGGAGGACTGTCTTCATGTAAATTTTGACGTAAAAAGTGTTGATTTTCAACCTTGTTTAAATAAATGTGTTTTGACTTTGCGCGTCGTGACTCCCCGGGGCATCGCGGCTTTCCCAAAGGCGTCGCAAACCGCCACGGAAACGAATCGCATATGTTGCTGCTGGCAAATAAATTGGAGAGCTAGTTGTTTTAATACCTTTCTGCAATGCAAACTTGGCTTTACATCCATCGTCTAAGGCCAAGTTTACAATAAATTGATATTGGTTTTTTGCAATAAATTGATATTCGAACACTTATCGACCAAATAATATCTTAGGTAGGTCCAAGTGCGCGAGGGGCCATATTTAAGGAAGGTATGTCCGCTCGCGCACTTAGACTAACAATAAAATTTCTCTGTCGCATTAGTCGCATAACACAAAAAGATTTTGTTTAAACAAGCCATTGCGCAGCTGGCATGTGCTACTTGGGTAGGTATGTTACAAAAGTCGTGCGTCACAAAAATGATGCGTAAAATCTATAACTAGGTAATGTTTTGTTAAAAGAAAACAAATTCGAGTCAGCCTTGCACACGAAGGGTTCCGTAGGTACCATAGACCTAAAAAAACACGTTTTCGTCACATTTGCTCATAAAATGCACTTACGAAGCCTGTATACATTGTTCGAAAGTTCAAAATTACGGACCATACAATGGAGCGTGCGGTAAAGTAGGTACTCTCACCTAAGTAGGTACTTTACCGCACGCTCCGATGTATGGCGCCGTGCGTATTCTTTACGGTATTTTTTTAAACAATATAAGAATTCAATCCGTCTGCATCCGTCAGCCAAAAATGCTTCAGTCTGCGTCCGTTCCGGAATCGTTCCATACCTACGCTTTTTTTTTTTTGCAAAGAACTTTTTGCTCAGAAGGTTTGTCGCACTTTAATATTGAAGAAAAAATGAGACAATAGATGTAGTTCTAATTACCCGACTGTTACACAATATGTTTTTTTCGAGTGTATTTATGTATGATGTCATTTCTTTGGCACACTGTAGCCTAACCCTGTGGCTTCATAGATTTTAGCTTGAAAGGTGTCGTTAGATTCGTCTAAATAGTGAGAATGATACTGGATAGGTACCTATATAAAAATTAAAATATCTGAGCTTCGGTGCCATTTTTAATGTCTTCAGCTTTTTTAACCTATCGAGTGGGGTATCAATAAGGCTCGAGGAGACAATTTAAAAAATGTAACTTATTAAATAAATGATTTTGTCAAAAAAATCCGATTGGTACAATATATAATACTATTTACAATATAATATAATTCTACTAAAATGTTTCACGCAGATGCAAACGGAAGCGCGTTCTTATTTTAAAAACGCACACTATTCCAAACACACACTCCCCATTTGCAAATTCGCGCCATTTTCAAGTAGAAACGTCAAAGATAGTTGCGACTTTTAATTATTATAATATTAATTAGAATACCTATGTGTTCAAGCCAGGAATCAGATTTAAATATGGAATCTACTCCACCTGACATCTTGAATCAGGCGCCAATTGCAGAAAATGGTCTCTTGCCGCCAAATTGCCGCGAGAACGCTATTTAATGATTAGCAATATTTTTTTATAGATAATGAAAAAGTTTGTTTTTAATTATCTATTTATATAATGTGTCGAAAAACGTTGTATGACACGCGAGCGGATATTGGTCTTTACAAACTCGTGACTATGGTAAACCCTCGACTTCGTCTCGGGCTTTAGTCTACTCGTTTGTAAAGACCAACTTACCGCTCTTGTATCATAAATAAACAAAAAGCAAATAGCAAATTATGGAACTAGATTCTGAAATAAATGTTTTTATTTATTTATAAATAACTATTCTTGTATGGGAGCTCCCTATGTTATAAAATCTTGTAATTTTCACGAGGAAAGGTTGGTAAATACAATAATATATATTATATTATATT
This sequence comes from Ceramica pisi, assembly GCA_963859965.1. Lineage (NCBI taxonomy): Eukaryota > Metazoa > Arthropoda > Insecta > Lepidoptera > Noctuidae > Ceramica > Ceramica pisi. Next base: position 4,775,790 of record OY982556.1, on the reverse strand, counting down.
TATAAGCTATGTTTTGTAGTACATAGCTAGGTATAAAATAACTTTAATTTCGGAAGTCGGTGTCGAAAACGAAAAAAATTACCGAAAAACACAGACTTCCCAAATTAAAGTTATTTTATACTTTGTACCTAGTGTTTTGTTTTTGGAAGTCGGTTGTATTTTTTTGTAAAAATGATTTTTACTTTCACTTTTTTGTGGTACTTACCTGCATATCCATTCACAGCGTACCGGCGGCGTCATGTTATGGTATGAACTGGTTTAAACATAAACAAACATGAAGCAGCATTTCAGCAATCCCGATCCATTTGCCATCATTTATAGAAGAGTTCCGTTGTCTACCTCCGAAGTTCTACATCAGATCATTACCTACCAAAATGAAATGGGACCAGTCCGAGAAAATATTCTTCCAAACAAAACAAGAATCATTCAAATCGGTTGACAATTATTGGCGAAAATATCGCTGAACAAACATTTAATTTCATGGGATCCCATCATCAGATCCTAACTTATACCTTCCATCATCAGCTTAACAACATGACAACTTAACAAATATCTGAAAACGTACCTACGTTAGAAAATGTATGTAAAACATTGTATGTTTGAGGGTTTCCCTCGATTTTCATGGGATCCCAGCATCGGATTCTGGCATGGTACCACCTCAGGAGTATAGTCTTTCGAATACAAAAAGGATTTTTAAAATCGGTTCACAATTGGCGAAGATATCTTTGAACATACTTATCTACATAAAAAAAATAAGAACATTAAAACCTCCTCCTATTTGAAGAAGTCGGTAAATAGGTAGGTAAGTTTCATACGTTTTTGCAGCACGAGGGTAATGATAATTAAACAGTTTTTATTCCTACTTACTGCGATTATAATATTTTACATCAACACAACATATTTTATTATTATGCTGCGCTCACGACTTCTACATCTCACGACGCCGACGATTAGGCTGCCTACCCATTGACGCGGACGCCGGTAGCGGACCGGAGAAACGGATAAATTATAACCAATAAGTAGAATTTCATAAAATGTTTCTTTTTCTTTATTGATTTTAAGGGATTTTGTACATAAAAATGACGATGACAATCCCATCGTACCTTAAACTACTGTCTTTACTTAAGTTTTAGGGCGAGGTTGCAGTACTTTTTAAGATTTTTGAACGTCTGAAACTCAAATTAATTATGAGTTTTTTAATAAATAAAAATCATTACATAAAAACTGAACAAACCCTCAAGTAAATCGTAAAGATAGAAACGCAATTTACAATGATTGGCTCAAAACTTTTTTTATCTATACTTTTAGTCACAATTTTAAACGTGTACCTACTGCTAAGAGATTTCATCACGAATATATAAAAGTTATATCAGTAGCTTTATTTTGAAGTAAATTTTGAAACCATATTTACTTCAATCTTACTTATAATAATTACTTATAATTTTTGCCAAGAAGAAAAAACAATCAAAATTTAGGCATTATTTCGCTCGCCGGACAGTCGCTGCCGTTTGTTCGTGTTCGTTCGTTTCGGTGATGGCATGGCATGACATCGAAAAAACTATGCTTACAACCAGCTTTGCCGCCCCATTTAAAGAAATAACCTGCTATGTGGTGTGAAATAATAAAGGAAAGAAGTTGCGGGCGATAGCTGGGATACATTATAGAAACGTCACGCTGTCAATGATAAAAACTTTTTACAAAAAAATACAACCGACTTCGAAATAAAAAAAAAACACTACCAAGGTAAAAAACAACTTTAATTTCGTAAGTCGGTGTCAAATACAAAGAAACGAACAAAAATACCGACTTCCGAAATTAAAGTTATTTTTTGTAAAAAGTATTTATTTTTCACTTTTTAGTAGTACCTACTCCACACCTAACAACATCGCTGCAAAATCGGAGAAATGCAAAATACGCAATTTCGATTACTTCATGACAAAAAACCAACATCCAAGTAAACGAATTCCAGCTATTTCGATTTAAAATCCAAACTTCGTAACCGATTTTGATAAAATTTAAAAGGGATCAATCTGCAAGAATATCCTTTCAGATAAAACAAGATTTTTTCAAGTCGGTTCATAATTGACGGAGTTATGAGGTAACAAACATAAAAAAAAATACAACCGAATTGAGATCCTCCTCCTTTTTGGGAAGTCGGTTAAAAATAACGTTTTTCGGCTCTCCTGTAAAATTTTGTTTTATACGGAAGCTAGGTTTTAGATATTTCACAGCCAAGTAAGAGACAATTAAGTTACCCAGCGCCTAAGCACAGACTAGCTGACTCGCGCAACTTCGTCTGCGTCACATTTTCCATTAATGCTCCGCTCCTTTTTGTCTTAGCGTGATAATATATAGCTATCTACCACTGAAATAATTTTTCAAATCGGACCAGTAGTTCCTGAGATAAGCGCGTTCAACCAAACAAACTCTTCTGCTTTATAATATTAGTATAGATGGGGCCCCGGGACTACAAGGTCACCGACGTGTGACGCAAAGCTATATATTTAGTCCCACCGTCTCCTTCGTGGCCTGCCAAGACAGACCGTAGCTAGCAGGGCCTTCTTTGTTTAAAAAAAATACGCTTAAAAAAGGGCCCCTAAAAATGTTTAATGTCTTTGAGTCTAGCTTCGCCACTGCTTAAGAATCAATATATAAGTATGTATATACTTATATATTGATTCTTAAGCAGTGGCGGTCTTCGAGAAAATACCAGACACATTTCAGTCGTTGTGTTATCATTAACTCTACAACACAAACATGTATTTTATAAGAATTTTCCTGGTGACGGTTTTGATGTTTTTCGTCGCTAAAATGACTCAGGGTAAGGTTTTCTTATTATTTCGTTGAATATAAGGTCCAATTTTGTTATTTACTGTTTTATTACTTTTTTTTAATTGTGTCTTTAAAAATCTTACCTAATCTAAACGTAAAGCTTGTGAGTTTGTGAAGTTGTAGGGGTAATCTCTGAACCAACCGATTTAAAAAAATATTTTACCAATAGAAAGCTACGTTGTGTGTTTTGTCGTTTTCATACAAAAATATATATATTTTTTAAATTGAACGCTCTAAATGTTACGATCGAAAGAAAAGAAAAAAAAGAAAGAGCTTTCTTTTGCTTCGCATAGACTTCGTAGCATTTTAAAACAATGAAAGTGAATTTTTAAGTCATAGAACAAAAGTTGTTGATTATGGTATTAGTACCTAACATACCCACTCCTGAGATGTTGTTGGTGTTTTACAAATAATCCTGTATAATATATAGGTATCTCTTGATCTTCCTGTTACAGCTGCCAACGAAGGTTGTGAAGGTGACCCTAACGCTCATGAAGCCTGTAGCGGCTACTGTTTCCAGAAGTGTTCTAACTATCTCTTTGATAGTCCTACAAAGCGTCGGACACTATGTGTGCACGCCTGTATTCCGGGCTGTGCCTGCAACAACGGCTATGTTTTTGATGATCATATCGAGAAATGTGTCAAACCCTATGAGTGTAGTAAGTATACTTAAATAATAAACAAATGCGAGTCGGACTCGCTCACCGAGGGTTCCGTACAAACCTGTCGGTATATATTATAAGCAAAAGTTATGACGTATTAAAAAAAAACTACTTACTAGATCTCGTTTGAACCAATGTTCGGTGGAAGTTTACTGGTAATGTAGGTATCTACATCATATACTATTATTATATTTTTAGTCTTATCAGTCTCTTAATTTAGAAGTTACAGGGGTTAGAGTTTTCCTATATTTTTACCATGTGTTATTACTGCCCAGAATTTGATCGTTATTAGCTACTCTTTTGTGTAAACCGTTGCGATTCCTGGGTAGAACTAAGGATTTTTCAAAAATTCAATGTGCACAGCTTTTTTAGTTTTCATCAAAATAAAAGGCTCTTTTCAGTGGTTTTGGATATTTCACAAACTTTCGGATTTGGCCTTGAAGGCATTTTGACTACTTATAAGAAAAATGCTGTTGAAATTTGGTAAGTAAGATGTATTCCGTGAACTGCATCAAGAATTTCACACAAAAATAGAAAAAAACAATAAATTTTGGGGGTCCCCATACTTACAACTGAAACTCAACTTTTTTTTTTTCATCAAACCCATACGTGTGGTATCTATGGATAGGTCGTCAAAAATGATATTGAGGTTTCTGAATAGTTTGCGCGAGAGACACTTCCAAAGTGGTAAAATTTCCCCCCCCTTAACTTCTAAAATAAGAGAATGATAAAACTAAGAAAAATACATGATGTATATTACCATGTAATCTACCAGCGAAAACTGGTTTGAACGAGATCTAGTAAGTAGTTTTTTTTTAATACGTCATAAAACGTAAATCGCAACTTCTGGTTATAATATTATACTAGCTGACCCACGCGTCACATTTTCCATTAATGCTCGGCTCATTTTAGTCTTAGCGTGATGATATGTAGCCTTCCTCGATAAATGGGCTATCTATTACTGAAAGAATTTTTCAAATCGAACCAGTAGTGCCTGAGATTACCCCCTACATACAAACTTACAAACAAATGTTACCTCTTTATAACATTACTATAGAATACCTAGGTACTGGTTTGTACGGAACCCTTGGTGCGCGAGTCCAACTCGCACTAGGCCGTTTTTTGTAACATTACACAGTACCCCATGAAAGATGTATGTACTTTAGCTAATAATTATATAAAATCACTACTTTACTAAAAAGATGCAGATTTTTCCGTACGTATACCGCGTGTATCTGACATCGACGCACAAACGATTTCCATGGGTCCAGGGCATGATTCTGGACACCCTAGACTTAGAATTTTTCGTCGGCTTTTTTCTCATTTTTTCATTTTTTTTTTCAAGGGTTTTTTTACTTTAGACTGCTCATAATCGTTATTTTGACCTAAACCAATGAGATTTGTAATAAAAAAATAATTAACTAACTACTTTCACTAAAAAGAGCAATCTGAATAAAACCACAAAAAAAAAGAACTTACTAACTAGTAACTACTATGTAGGATCAGGAGAGCCGAGGGGTATATCGTCAGGGTTTGTACTTAGTTCCCATTTTATTGGGATAAACAAGACTGTATAACTAGATACAAAGCTTTATTACAGTAGGCAGTAATTAAAACACAATACAAAAGTTACACAATATGAATGGTAGAAAAAAGATTAAGCAGGTAAAAAGGTATTAAAACAGTAAGGCGAACAGACTTTTTAGGGTCACAGTTCGTATAGTGGCCAAGCCACCCAAACACAAAGTGTATCAAATACAGCTGTGTACAAATGTGCAATATACAGCAGCGTTGTACTAAGTAAACTAGTTAGTTAGCTAGCTAGTTAGTTTTTTTATTCTTGAAAAGAATAAAAAAATGAGAAAAGAACCGACGAAAAATTCTAAGTCTAGGGTGTCCAGAATCATGCCCTGGACCCATGGAAATCGTTTGTGCGTCGATGTCAGATACACGCGGTATACGTACGGAAAAATCTGCATCTTTTTAGTAAAGTAGTGATTTTATATAATTATTAGCTAAAGTACATACATCTTTCATGGGGTACTGTGTAATGTTACAAAAAACGGCCTAGTGCGAGTTGGACTCGCGCACCAAGGGTTCCGTACAAACCAGTACCTATACTAATGTTATAAAGAGGTAACATTTGTTTGTAAGTTTGTATGTAGGGGGTAATCTCAGGCACTACTGGTCCGATTTGAAAAATTCTTTCAGTAATAGATAGCCCATTTATCGAGGAAGGCTATAGGCTACATATCATCACGCTAAGACTAAAATGAGCCGAGCATTAATGGAAAATGTGACGCGTGGGTCAGCTAGTATATATTTTCATATACGAATAAATTAATTTAGGTTAAACTGTTGGTCCCGGCTGTCATTTGGAGATCTTTGGCAGTCGTTACGGATAGTCAGAAACCAGAAAATCTGACCATCTGACTTCTGCGAAGGAGTACCGTGTTAACCAGTTAGGTAATAGGTTGTGGAGGTCTGGTAGGCAGCTGCCCCACGTAAAATACCTACTGGTATTCAGCTGAATCCGGTTTGACTGGAAGCCGACCCCAATGTAGTTGGGAAAGGCGAGGCATGATGAGGTAAATAGATAAGCTATGTCACAAGAATGTTATCTTATTATTTAAGTTAAATATGAATATTACCACGTGCGTTTTGGTATGACCACGTGTTATTTGATAGATTGCAAATATTAGATACCTACCAAGCGCTATGCAAGGTACAAGTAAGAATGATGTTTCGGTCACATTGTATAGAATTATAAATTGACGTATGATATGTGAGGTATTGACATTAGATCTTATTTTGACACTAGAATTTTTGTATTGATATTAGTATTTGATATTCTTATTAATTGCTTTCAAGGTGTGCTCTGACATTGTAGTGTATTGAAATTTACTTTTTTATTCATAATTTTATTGACATTCATTTCTTTTGCGATATTTTATTAATTAATTTGGATCTGTTAGGCAAACCTTTATTGTTTTTTTTTGATAGTCCAGACTTATTTTAATTTATTATTGAGACAACGTACAAGTTTCTGTTAACCAATTATTGGTTAACATAAACTTGTACGCCCTCTGGCATAACATAGAGCACTCTTTATTACCAATTTACAACTATTACTTTACCCACGGAACTTTTTCTGTTCCGTGACTGTACCTATGTTAAACAAATGAATACATTACCTACTTATGACTTATGAAGCCTATTACAATTTCATTGAATTATAAGATAAGTTTATTTGCCCAATCATGTGTATACATACAAGAATAAAACGTGCAGGTTCAGACATGTATGCCCCTACAATGGCGTGCAATTATTGTGCATGTTATATAATCAATTTAACTCCCCTAGATCTAAGTATATGAGTTAAATATTTATGTAAGAAGGCACAGAGCGCGGGCAAGTCGAAATATGTCCGGGGTGCAAGCGAAAGACAATAGGTCCCACTGCGCTGCGATTGGTCGACGGAAAATTGAGCCGCGCTCTGCGCCTCCCGCTACCTGCGTTAGCCCACGCCAACCCAAACTGTATATAAGCCAGCTGGCTTGCTGCATTTTTGTCATTTCGTCATTCGCTGCGTCACTCAACAAGTCAGCAGCAAGACAGCCCTGAAGCGACAAGAAATACGTCAAAGAAAGTAAAGCTTGGAGTTTTAATCAAGAAAATACACAGTTCACCTCGCTATTTGGTCCTTGAGCGCCGGATTCAAGAACGAAGGATCAACGTTGAAGATTTCATCATTACCAATTCCGACATCAAGCATGAAGTCTAGAAGCGTTGCAGCCAAGGAAAGTGGATCGGAGTCGGGCTATGATAGTCGACATCCCCGCACATGCGCAGAGTCGCCTACATGGCCGCGGGCCGTTGCGTCCGCGCGCCCTCGCACCGTGAGCGGTGTGCCAGCGGCTGGGACCGATCCTACCGCCACCGTGCACGCAAACGCACCCGCCGCTACTGCATCGACGGGCAGAGCTGCGCTGACGACTACCGATGGTGCATCCGCCGCGCCGGCTCCTCGCCACATATGGACAAGTAGAGCCACCGCGACCGCGCTCGACTCCAGTGAATCGCTCGCCACGCTACGAACACAGGACTCGGCGAGATCTATGACTGAAGCTGCACACGATACTTCTGTGAGGCATACAGCAAGTACACCAGCCAGTGCCATGGCGAGAGTGAAGAAAGCAGAATACGAGGCACAGAAGAGGATCGCAGAAATTGAAATGGCGCTCATCACCAAGCGACTCGAATATGAAGTATCGTTGATTGAGGCAAAGGCAAAGGCCCGTGAAGAGTACTCCGTGCGCACGAGTGAACACAGGATGGACAAGTCGCTTCAAAATATCGACCAGAGACATCCCCCAGACGCGGATCGGTTACAGAGAGAGCAGCCGCCGCATCCCGCCGTCACGCACGCCGCCCCAGAGACTGCCGCCTACGTCGAACCAGCCACTTATATTGCTGCCGTCGCACCTGCCAGGAGTGACCGAAGAACAGAACGATCGGGCTCGTGTTCACTTACCAGAGGAGAATGCCGCGTGATTGAACAGTTGACCGACATGTTGGAGAAGATGATCCGCGTACGCCCACCGCTGCGACAAGTGACTGAGCTGCCTATATCTACGGAATACAACGGGAGACCGGAGTTACTCATGGATCGAGTAATGGAAGATTTAAAGAAGCTACCTCGGCTCAACGGCAGTGAGAGTGCTAGTGAATTGAATTCGTTCGCAGTGAAGGTCGATGTCATAGTGTGCGTGCTCTCCAAGATGGAAAATAACGGATATATTTGGGACCCGATGCTATTTCGTCAAGTCGTAGAGAAGCTGAGCCCACACATAAAATCGAGATGGTGTGATTATGCTGCTGAAACTATGGGATCGTCGCGTGAACCTGAGGTGATGATGCTGTCCAAGTTCCTGACGCGGGAGGCTGACCGGGCTATGAGATACGCTTTCACAGGTGTGACGGCCGCGCCCGCCCGTACAAAGAAACGACAAGCGCGCCGCAATTCCTCGCAAAGAAGAAGCCGGGCCGCCCAGTAATCTACGCGACATCGGCACAGGAGAAAGAAAGGAAACGAGAGTGTTTGTATTGTGGCAGTGATCATGAAGTGCTTGATGTGTGAAATTTAAAAAAAAAGAGCTCATCGATTAAAAACGGGAGTGGGCACTTACTGCCAAAGTGTGTGTGACAAGGCGACATCGACGCGAGCATTGCCGAGCCAAGCGATGTGACAATGGGACCTGCAGCCGACCACATCACGCGTTGCTGCACGAAGACCGAGAGGAGAAAGCACCGCCAAGGGAACAACGGGATAAGGCGACTGACCGTCTCCGCGCCCAGCAATGCATCGCAGCGTGTACTTTGAAAATGTGTCCCGTGATATTCAAAGGGCCAGGTGTTAGAACTGTTTAAACCAACCGATTTGAATATGCTGTTTTAGTACTTGAGAAATCCGTTAAGTTGGCGCCACTGTCTATTCCACCTTTATACTTTATTCCTTAGTCGTATTATACTTTCTTATCGTTGCCTACTAAATACACATTTAAACTGTTTCCAATTAAATCTATTATTTTAAATTAAATACTATGTTATTTCAACCATTTCCCATCAGTATATTGTTGCTTGCATAAATCGAAAAACAATTGAGCATAGGTTTCTAGGGTAGAAAAATAGTTGTCTACTTAATTTTAAAAAACTTTTTACAAAAAAATACAACCTGTGAGATCAAACGTATTACCACCTCACCGACTTCCGAAATTTAATTTATTTTTACTTTGTTGTGTTTTTATTTATTTAGAATAGATTTTTATTTTTTTTATTTTCGCTTTAGTGGTACCTCTCACACCTGACAACACCACTTCAAAGGCGCAGGAAAGTAAAGCACTTTCGTTTACTTGAATGACAAAATCCGTCTTCCAAGTAAACGAATCCCAGCTATTGCTTTATAAGCCAAATGTCCTAACCGATTTAGATAAAATTTTTAAAGGACTAATAGATAAGTTGTTGTGAGGTATCAAACATAAAAAATACAACCGAATTGAGAACCTCCTCCTTTTTTCGTCGGTAAACCTAAAGCTTTGGTTTCCTAGGATAGCGGTGCCGTCTTAGAGCGGCCGTAATATTACGGCCGTCATGGAAATGGCGGCACCGCTTTTTGATGTAACAGTGTCAGTTACCGCTCTCTAAGAAACCGCGCCATTTTGTTTGTATGTATGTATGTATGTAAATCGGGCTGGTTTCCGCAACTCCACGACTAAGCGCGTATTTTGCGTGTAGGTGGGACAAATGTGTCATTCGATCCACCCCAGCTCCCCGATGAAGTCCGGCAACGCCTTGGTGTTACCAACTATTTCACAGAGGGTACCTGGGTTACCGAAGTAAGTACTTGGCCCTGTAATCCGCAACTACCGGGCAGCTTAGAAGCAGATGTGCTGCTGTCTCATCCTCCTCCATACAGGCTCTGCACAGTGGGCTGTCAGTGGCTCCTATGGCATAGAGGTGTTTATTAAAAGACCCGTGGCCAGTTGTTACGGCTGTGACTGAGCGCAACTGTTGTTTAGTCAGTCTTAGGGCTTGTTTTGTGAACCAGCCATCAATAGAGAGGGGCCTCTTTGGCCTGCCGACAATCACCATGGTCAGCCCATAGCTTGTGATGTTTGTCTCTGGTGCGTTTCCTTACCAGATTGCGTAGGTTGAAAGGCAGCGGCACGAAGGGTTCGGGTCCAATTGGTGCCATTTTGTTTACATAGACAACGTTCTAGTGACGTCATTCACCGCTGTATTACGGCCGCTCCAAGACGGCACCGCTATCCTAGGAAACCCAAGCTTAAGGGTATGTAATAAAAAAATCGCGTTTACCATGTAGTGTACCTAGGTATTTGTAATGAGGGTTTTCTGAAATGTCGAGCACCAGGTGGCAGCACTGAGGCGTCAGACACAAACTACCTATCAAATCGCTTGTTCTCTGACATATTTTGTCTATGTCAATGTCAATTTCAATTTTGGTAGAAACCGGCACGGTTCTTGAGCGCTCGGCGGAAGAGTGGGGATCGCTCTGCGCATCGTACACCTTATGACAAATAAAACGTCGTCGTGAGGTAGGTAGGTACGTGCAGCAAGAGTAAAAAACCAATCCCAAGTGACGGCTATGACGCGCGATGCGCTACGGGCCAATCACTGCACTTTCCCCGCCCCCGGGCCTCCGCGCCTCAATTCATGGGACAGCTAGTTTTCAAAAACGAGGACCTCTTGCCTATGTTGCGCCAGCTGGTGGAGTCATTTTCCTGAAAACCCTCATTAAAGAAAGCTTTATGTTTGCAGGTCCCGAGAGCTTGAAAGACTAAACCTACTGTAGTAGCCTGCTGTCTTCAACATCATTATTTCAGCTGACAGACGCCCCACTGGTGTGCGTTCGCCCAGCGGAATGTTGTTGAATTAAAAGATTTTAATTATGCAGATATTTAGTGTATGACGTCGTATTTAAATTGTGTATGGTATAAAAAAATTTGTGCACGCAGCCATTGTGGAGAAATTCACCAAAAACTGATTCCGCTGGGCGAACGTTGTCCTGGCGGAACTTTTTTTAATCCATAGATTTTAGAAGAAAAGAGATGTGTCCAAAAATAAGTGTGTATTTGTGTGTAATTGTGTATGAATGAATAAAATTAGTGCATGCATAAACTTCGGAGAAATTCAAGTTTCCGCTACGCGAACGTTTGGCCATTACCTAGTTTTCATATAAAGCGCTTACATAGAGAGCTGTAGATTTTTACATAAGTTGTTTTGAATTTGTTTATATTTGTTTAAAAAATAGATTTAGAAAAAATCGTAGGGCTTAAAAGATAAAAATATTAACGTAAAATACGCTTATTAGGTCTTAGTTCTTAAAGTATGCACTTTGGGGTCTAGATTTTCACGTTTATACAAACCTTGTAAGTGTCTGCAACATGTTGCCAAGTATCAATGATGTTCCGTTAGTAATTAAAGAGTTATAGGACAATTTACCATGAATTGATCACTGTTTACAAAGCAGTCAAATATCACGACGTTCTAAAGGAATTGCATGGTAAAATGTATGCCAATAATTAGTGTATTCATTCAACTATTCACATGCAAAATTTCATGTCATTAAATTCAGTAATTAAAGAAAAACAATTATAATACTGACGAAGCATCGAAAACCTACATAACCCGACCAAGTTCGGATGGCTACAAAAAAGCGGCCGTGCAATATATTTAGGTAACATCCCAAAATTTACAGTATAATATCGGTATTGAATTGGTATAGGTGATAACACAATTGTTGTTTCGATAATAGTAATGTCATTTATTTTTGTACACCTACTTTTTAAATGTATTTGACTATGACAGAAAGTAGGTACCTACTATTTACGTAGGTACTTTATTTAAGTATACAAGGTTTGTATAAACGTGAAAATCTAGACCCCAAAGTGCATACTTTAAGAACTAAGACCTAATAAGCGTATTTTACGTTTATATTTTTATCTTTTAAGCCCTACGATTTTTTCTAAATCTGTTTTTTAAACAAATATAAACAAATTCAAAACAACTTATGTAAAAATCTACAGCTCTCTATGTAAGCGCTTTATATGAAAACTAGGTAATGGCCAAACGTTCGCGTAGCGGAAACTTGAATTTCTCCGAAGTTTATGCATGCAATAATTTTATTCATACGTATACAATTACACACAAATGCACACTAATTTTTGGACACATCTCTTTTCTTCTAAAGTCTATGGATTAAAAAAAGTTCCGCCAGGACAACGTTCGCCCAGCGGAATCAGTTTTTGGTGAATTTCTCCACAATGGCTGCGTGCACAAATTTTTTTATACCATACACAATTATACGACGTCATACACTAAATATCTGCATAATTAAAATCTTTTAATTCAACAACATTCCGCTGCGCGAACGCACACCCCCACTGCTGGACATACTTAGGGCTCCCCCAAGTCCCACAACGACCGGTCCTGTGCGTCTCGCATCCATCGGCTATCCGCTTGTTTATTATATCTATGGCTATCCGAGTTGTCTACTGTATTTTATCAATATAATCAAGTAGCCCTTTTATTACTTAATAAAATATTTATAAAACTACCTACCTAACTTTTATTTGTATTTTTTTAATGAGATCTAAACAGGAGCATTTAGAAGCTTTCTTACAAAAAATAAATCGAATTGCAAAAAACAAAACACTACAAAGTATAAAATAACTGGAAGTCGTTTGTATTTATTGTAAGAAAGTTAGGGCGGGTTGTTTCAACTACACTTAGAGGAAAAGGTGGTAATGTGGCCCCCTACTTTGTTTTTGAGACCTAATGTCAAAAATACTACTCTTATAAATCAAGTAAGTACTTTACAGTGTTCCTTACCTATTCCTCTATGCATACCTGTCTGTAGAATAAATAAAATAACCACAGAATTATCAAAAATCGATTTATTTTTAAAAATGTCAAATTTGACCATATGACATTAGGTGAGGGTTATTTGGCACCCGGGGGGCCATATTAAACATATTGAATTTTAATAAAACATTAACGGCAAAAATCACAAATATAATATTCGCCTCCAGGGCCTGCACAGGCTGTATGGGCCCATAAATTGCAACTCAAGCACTGAATCCACTCTTCTCCAGGCCTATCGCTAGAATAATTTGTTTCACAAAATATACAGCTCGTATCTATATTTTCACTCATCCTATCTGGATCGACTTGCTCGTCATATTCAGAGTCAGATTCAATAATTGCGTCACTTTTAAAGATTCTTGAGAGTCCTTCACCAATCGTTTCAATGTGGATCTTGGTACAGAAAACGTTTTTACAGCCTTTTTATAGCCCATGACCTTTGTCCTTACAGCTTCGATTGCCTTCTTCATTTGATCAGGATCCCACGTTTTCCTTTTTTTCGAAGATGGAGAGAGCAGGCTGACTCGAGGCATCTAAAAACAAAATTTTAAAAATGCAAGACTGATACATCAATCAAACATTTTATATGGCCCCCGGGGATCATAATAGGAACACTGTGAGGGGGTCAAATTACAACTATTAAAGAATTTGTAAACATGCGAAAATACATATGTTTATCTAAAGTTTTTATATAATTACCTTTAAAATCCAGTAGAAAAACGTTTATCAAACACAATGTTCAAATCACCAGACGTAAACCTTAGTTTTTCCAGAAAAAAATAATAAAATGCAGAGCGGTTTCAAAAGTTTGACCGGTGCGTGTAGCGACTTGTTTAAATAACAAACGCACGTAACACCATCTCATGGATTTTTTTGGTTATATTCGATAGCTGTCAAAAGAGCTACGTATTTCACGCACAATATACTAGATGGCATTATTCTAAGTTAAAAATATTTAAGGGGGCCAAGATATCTGTAGGGGCCACATTACCACCTTTTCCTCTAACGCACGCGTAAACGTTACAAATGGTGCTAACTATCGTCAAATCAAAAAATTGGGTTGTTTCACAAAATGTCAGCGTTAACGCACGTAAAATATAACGTTTACGTTAACAGATGGTCTGAGCAGTGGTTAGCGTGACTTTAGTTGCGTCAAATAGAACAATATTGTGAAATTTCTTTTGAATTCCTCAATACCAGTTCTTCTGATGACACAAATAAGTGGTGGAATGCAAAAAAAGCTATTTAGGTAGGACCCGTGTCAATAACTTAGCTATTGGGATGAGCAGGAATTTATACCAGAATGTTTTGAAACAACGCTTCTAAAACGAACGTCAAACATCGTCCGTAATCGTAACTTTTTGACGTACGTATGTTACGTTTTAACCAACTGTTTGATACAACCCGCCCTTAGTTTTTAGTGGTTCACATGTGTTTACTCCTTCACAGCATGCTAGCGTGATGTTATGTTACGAACTAGTGTAAACAATTGACAAACATGAGATTTCAGCAGTTCCAGTCCATTTGCTATCATTTACTGAGGAGTTCCGTTGCCTATCTCCGAAGTTCTTCATAGATCTTTACCAAATTTAAATGGAATGGTTTTTTACTATTGATAGGCATACGTTTGATACTGTACCGGTGCTGGCGGGTGTTCTCCCAGTCGATCTGGAGGTGCAGCGGCGTGCTGCAATGTACCACTATGCTAGAAAGATCACGGACCCAGAGTTTTTACCGCAGCGCGACCGTGCTAAGATCTCTAGATTAATAAAACCCCAGAATGACGTCTGGGAGGAACTTTTATCCTAATGGCAATGTAGGTGGGAAAATTCCATCAAAGGCCGGCGGCACCTCCACCAGTTTTTTCCATCCGTTCGTGAGCGGCTGGATAAGACATGGCTGGAGGTAGATCACTGTGTTGCCCAATTTTTCACAGATCATGGCAAGCCCAACAGAATCGGTCCCGTAGAAACGGAGAAAACTGACAGTGACAGACGGACAAATAGACAGACTGACACCCGAGTTGACCCGAGTGATCCTATAATGGTTACGTTTTTGTTCGGAGCCCTAAAAAATCGACTCTGCAATACATTTATGTGCGCATAGTTCGACAAAATGGCTGCCCCTTGTGCGAAAATCACGCGATTAATGGTTGACGCCTTATACATAGGCTTA
Organism: Ceramica pisi; assembly: GCA_963859965.1. NCBI lineage: Eukaryota > Metazoa > Arthropoda > Insecta > Lepidoptera > Noctuidae > Ceramica > Ceramica pisi. Next base: position 4,760,677 of record OY982556.1, on the reverse strand, counting down.
CCATACGTCCCGGTTTGACCGGGATTGCCCCGGTTTCATGCATTGGTCCCGGCGTCCCGGCCGGTTTGGTATTTTGTCCCGGTTAAGTTAGGCGATTATCACACGGCGCGGATTTCGTAGCGGTGCCCCGCGCGGTAAGGCGGTTTACGTGTGTTTAGCATCAACGGATTTATTAGAGTCCAATGCGACATGAGATCCGCTTCACCGCCTACCGCAGCGGTTCGCGGTGCCGTGTGTTAATGGCCTTAATACGTGGTGTGTACGACCGTGTTGCAACGTGTCGGTATTATGAAAAACGAACAAACAATAATAATGCCCAGTAGGTACGCGCGGGGGTAGGTGCGGTGCAATATACAATGTACTCTGTGGTGCGGTGTGCGGCCGGCGGCACACTGTATCCGCCGCCCCACCCGCGCGCTCCTTGTTTCTCTTTCTTTCCTTTCATTGCCAATTTGCCAGTTAGCCGCACGCGCGTAAGCTTGTACTTAATTACGTATCGAAGTGACTTACCAACGTATTGCTTGTTATTTAAAATGCCGAAAAGGAATTGTAAATTCACAAGTGACCTCCAAAAGACTATCCATTTATAAAAAAGCTTTGTGGTGAGGATAGTAGAGTAAAATTACATGCACCGACTTTTATGAAAAAATTAAAAAGAATAATAATTTCTTGAAAAATGTTGACTCTAGCGAGAAGTACGAACGAATGGCACAATAAATAAGTACCTTACTCAATATCTGTTTTTTAAATAATAAAACATTTTTTGGTAGTAGCCTGTGTTTTTCTTTGGCTTATCCTGTCCTGCTCCGCTCCTGTCCCGGTTTAGAGCTTCATGATTATGGTAAGCCTACTTATACATATAAAGTGGTGTGAAAAACGTGAGGCAGTAAACAAAGTAATTCTATGGGTACTTCACAATAGTTTTCTCTGTATAGTTACCTACTTTATACCTTCATAGGTAAGTAATCAACTATAGATAATACTCGGCAATTCCCCTGGAAAGGGAGAAGGAATGATAAGTATAGTTATTTTCAACACATTTGCTGAAAAATGCATTTACGAAGCCTGTTTGTTCGAAAGTGAAAAAATACGCACGATACAATGGAGCGTGCGGTAAAATAGGTACTCTCACCTTAGTACCTCACGCTCCGGTGTGGTGACTTGCATTATCTTTTGCGGTTTTTTTATTTCCATAAACAATTATAAGAATTAAATCCGTCTACTTATGATACAAATGCGATAAGTTGTTTTTTTTTTTACTAGGAAGTTGGATTTTACTTTACTAGGTACTTTAGTATTGAAGTGAGACAAACTTAGTGAGCAAAAGTGCTGGGTCTGCGTGGAGTTTCACACAGACGGAACGCAGGCGGAATTTGAATATATTGTTTATGGAAATAAAAAACCCAACAAAAACATTAAAATGTTATTAATTAAAAAAATGCCAAGTCTCTCTATGCAATCTTTCCACCGTAAAAAGTCGAGATCTCATAGACGCCCAGTCCTTTTCAACTTATAATATTTTGGAGTTCAAAATCAACATTAAGTGACTGTATCAATAGTCTTTTTATTTATATTATAATTATAGTGATTAAAAGTAATAGAACAAATAGAATAAAAAAATAAGTGCTTCTTATAAATTTCTAACAATGTAGGTAACCTATACAGGCTTCGTAAATGCATTTTTTGAGCAAATGTGTTGAAAAGGTATTGAAATGCTAGCTCCTCCAGCGACCCCCCACGGTAAACACGACGATGTTATACAATGTCCTGCCGATGTCCACCGACCTCTTCGGGAAAAATCGCCACAGTATAAAATATTTGCAGTTGATCTACTGACTTGTTTTGCTTTTTTCCCGTGGACTGACAATAATCGGCTGTGAAACATCATCCAACTTCCTTTTTTTTTTTTTTTTTTCTGCTGGGAAAAAATGCATTACGCATACCCTCTCACTCGGGGGAGTGGGAGGGGTATGTGGGACTCCCCGGGCAAGCCCGGTATACCCACTAAAACAACCCAGCACTGAAAATTCCCGCAGCGTCTTAGTGGGGGTGGACTGGGAGATCGGCGTAGCCTTTACGTCCAGTCCACCTCCGACGACCGCCCGCCTTCACAGCGGGCCCTTCACGCCCCCCCCGTTGGGGGAGGGCCGTGAACCTCCGACGATGGTGGTGGTGATGCGTGCAATGCAGGCGGAGGCGCCCCCGCGCCTGTCGCCCGCCCATCACCACCGCGAGGAGGGAGAAGAGGACGTCTTCTCCGACCTCGCCTTCGTCTGCGGAGCGGCGCAGCGAGAGGATCGTCTTCCCGCGCGCGCTCTGCCGCCTCCTTCTGCGAGACGACATCCTCGCAAAAGGAGGCTACCGCGGCCCAGGACTCCTCACTCCCCAGCATGCATCTGACCACGCTGGGAAGGGAGAGGTCCTGTCCGATCTCCACAGTGAGACTGCGACGCGGCTCGGACCAAGCTGGGCACACCTCCAGTGTGTGCTGCGCCGTGTCCTCCGCCGCGCCGCAGTCGTGACACGCCGGTGTCTCCTCCCTCCCGATCCGGTGCAGGTGCGTGCCGAAACAGCCGTGGCCTGACAAGACCTGCACCAGACGGAAGGAGAGGAAGCCGTGTGGCCGCTCGATCATCATCCAACTTCCTGCAGTATGTAGTTTTTAGGGTTCCTGGTTGGTTTTTAGGGTAGGGATAAGTAACGGAACCCTATTTGCATGTCAAATGATTTGATGTTTTCGTGCAGGTGGTGTGAAAAATATATAAACATATTTCAATGAAAAATAAATGTATTTACTATAATGTACATAATAAAAAGAACCTTTGCGTTTGTCAAATTTATTAATAGAATTAAAAATAATATATAGGCACTGGGTTGTTCTGTGTTCAGAATGGTTGACCTCATTGTAAGTTATTTTCTATTTGGACACAATTCTCAGTCGAAACATTGAAAAGAACCAAAACTCAGCTTTTGCTGAAAAATACCTAAATATATATATACTTACATAGGTACATTATGCTGACCCGCGCATCTTCGTCTGCGTCACATTTTCCATGAATACTCCGCTCCTATTGGTCGTAGCGTGGTTTGATACACTTAAATATTCACGCACCTCCCAAAGGGGACACAGAACTGATCCTATAGGTCACTACTAGACAAATACAGGACAGGGGCCCACTTCAGATCGGGTGCCCGGGGCCCTAGAGTCACGCACCCTTGAAGGGGATACAGAACTGATCTCATGGGTTACTACTGACAAATACAGGACAAGGGCCCACTTCAGATCAGGAGCTCGGGAAATTAGATCCAGGCACCCTCAAAGAGGACAAAGAACTAATCCTATGGGTCACCGTTAGACAAATACAGGACAGGGGCCCACTTCAGATCGGGGGCCCGGGCCCCTAGACCCAAGCCCCCTCAAAGGAGACACAGAACTGACCCCATGTGTCCTCTTCATATGTCGTCGTAGAGAATCTTTACTAGCAAAAAGATTGTTACACATACCACAAGAGAAATTTTTCTCCCCAGTGTGGGTTACCTTATGTCTTAGAACATCAGACTTAGTATAGAAAAAATTATGACATACATCACACTCGTGACTTTTCTCCTTCAAATGAACGCTTTTTAAATGGTTATTACACAAACTCTTTGTTATAAATACTTTTGTACAAATATTACATTTGAATTCCGGTTTTTTCAAACCATGTTTTTCAACTAAATGTTGTACTCGAAAATTCTCTTGGAAAAACCTTTCGCTGCAATATGGGCATGGGAATCGTAACTTTCTCTCATATTTTAAGTTATGTACTGTAATTTCATGATTTCTTTTATCAATTTTCGTATTAAACGTCAAATCGCACTGACGGCATTTCATAGGTTTATGGGACCTAGTTTTATGTAAATTCAAAAAGACTAAATTCGAAAACCCAGCCCCACAGATATGACAGACTTGCTTCTGAAAATGTTTGTTCATATGTATGTTTAAAAGCCTGAAAACTGAGAATTTTTCTGTGCATAACTGGCAAGATAATTCGCCGCCAATTTTGAATGGGACCAATAAATCATCTTTTGATTCAAAATCGAAATTGTGTGAGTCTATTAAGTGTTCTCTAAGTGTACTTAAATTTTGTAGAGTTTGGTCGCAAATTTTACACTTCAGGACAGAAATCTCGACCTTCACAAGTCTATTCTGTTGATCAATGATTTTTTTTTCGATGGCTTTTAGAGTATGTTTGGTGTTCGTATGTTCCCTTAGTAGAGTGACGTCAGAGAACGGTTCTTTGCAGCAGAAGCATCTATATCGGCTCTTGTTCCATTGGAAAACAAATACCGTCGAATTCGCGAGCAGTTTCAAAGAGTTTTCGCGTAGTATCGGGCCGTTACCGCGACGTTCTGCTATTTTGGACCAGTCCTTTCCTGGTTTGATACCTGCAATAATAATTCACGTTATTGTACGGTTTTTCTTTTCAAGAAATACCGTGTTACCCAGTTAATGGGTTGTGGAGTTTTGTAAAATACTGGTATTCAGCTGAATCCGGTTTGACTGGAAGCCGAACCCAATTTAGCTAGGAAAAGGCTAGGCAGATGATGATGGTCTACAACAGTTCATCAGACCTCCCCCTATGAGCTGTTGGGACCTTTGCCCAGCAGTGGTATGCCGTGGGATAACCTACCATTGTCAGTTTTCATTTTACATTTCTTCAATCGGGTCTTTTTTTCGTGCACATAGTGTTTTCGCTGCAAAGTATCCAAGATGGCGTCGTTCTGCAGCTCCATTTTTATATTTGCCAAGATTTCTGTGGAATAAAAACAATATTATACCTAACTATTAATGAGCTAGTTACCTATACTATAATATTATAAAGCTGAAGAGTTTGTTTGGTTGAACACGGTAATCTCAGGAAGTACTGTTTCGAATTGGAAAATTATTGAGTTGGTGGCCCATTTATCGAGGAAGGTTATAGGCTATATATCATCACGCTAAGACAAATAGGAGCGGAGCAGTAATGGAAAATGAGACGCAGACGAAGTTGCGCGGGTCAGCTAGTATATTATAATAATATTATAAAACAGAAGAGTTTGTTTGTTTGTTTGGTTGAACGCGCAAATCTCAGTAACTACCGGCTCGAATGGAAAATTTATTTTTGCGTTGGATAGTCCATTTATCGAGGAAGGCTATAGGCTATATAACATCACGCTATGACCAAAAGGAGCGGAGCAGCAATCAGAAATGTTGCAAGCGGGAAAAAAGCTTCCGTTGCGTGCGCTGCGTAAACGGTTTAAGTTACGCAAAAATCAAGTAATACGAAATTATTCCTCTTTAAAACTTCTAAAAAAAGTCCTCGACAGCATATCTCTATCTCTTTAGGTTAACTCACTATAACCCTTTTTATGGAAATCTTTGTTCTAAAATAATGCATTGAAGAGTTTGTTTGTTTGAACGCGCTAATCTCAGGAACTACTGGTCCGACTCGAAAAATTCTTTCAGTGTTAGATAGCCTATTTATCAAGGAAGGTAATAGACTATATATCATCACGCTAAGACAAATAGGAGCGGAGCCTTAATGATAAATGTGACGCAGACGAAGTTGCGCGGGTCAGCTAGTACTAAATAAGTAGGAATCCACCTGCACCACCAACTAAATGTTGCAGATTAAATGTGTATCCATTTATTTAACTGGAGTGCTCGAAAAGGAGTTCCAATACTACGAAACTCACCATCATCATCGTCGTAGCTGTCATCAGCAAACTCCATCACATTTGGTGATTCACACTTTATAAGTTCCAGTTTTACTTCATCATCTGTTAGTTTTGCTTCTGTAATCAAAAATATACACAATATATATGTCGTAAGAAAAACCGTTTGCTTTAAAAATCAAATTATTATACACACACAAAGTCACAACAACAAAATTGTCACACAATAAGTACACTGAACAAGTATTCAGAACACGCGGCGGTTTATAGACACGTGTGCACTACTCGACTGACACCACTAGACTGAGCTCAGCCTCTGTCCGTCGAGCGCCACTAGATGGCGTTGGCGTCCCGATTGTTCAATTGAGTGACTTATATCCTATACATATATCCGTTTCTGACTGATTGATTGACATGAGTGACTGAGTGAGTAGAAGAGAGATAAAATTTGACATGTATGTTCCTTAATGTTTAGAGTTGAAACATATTTTGTTAAATTTGCATGCCAATACTCAGGCAGAATGTGCACGGGCCAATATATATTTTTTACCAACTTTTGTTAAAATACCCACATTCTATGCGAATAAATGATTTGATTTGATTTTGATTTGATTTAGGGGATTGAAGATTTCCCGAAAATCCGATCAGAATGGGAAAAAAAAGAATATGAGTGCCCAAAGTCACTGACAAAAGCTAGTCCTACTAATCCTACTAATATTATAAATGCGAAAGTTTGTGAGTATGTATGGATCTTTGTTACTCTTTCACGCAAATGCTGAAGACCCAGAATAACACATAGGCTACTTTTTATCACGGAGTTCCCGAGGGATCGGGATTTACACGGGAATAACGATAATTTATACGCGGACGAGGTCGCGGGCGGCCTTTAGTATAGTATAAAACAAAGTCGCTGTCAACCTGTCTGTTTCTCTACGTCCTCAAAACCACAAAGCAGATTTTGATATGGCTTTCACTAATACAAAGAGTTATACACGAGGAATGTTATGTGTATATAAGTCACACCCGTGCGAAGCCGGGTGGGTCACTAGTTAAAAACTAATTTGTGAAGGCAAACACCGTAGATTGTAAAATAGCACGTCAATTTGTAAACTACTTTTTCTAAATAAGAGACATGTTTTGGAAACTATTGAATATAGATAGGATATATTAATTACAAAATGATTTTTTCATGATGATGGAGAAATTATAATCTAATCAAGATTTATTACAATCTTGCGGAGTCTGTCATTTCCTAGTCACATGATCAAACAAATACTTATTTATGGAATCTGCTTTAGAAGCAAGCTACTACGTAACTTGCTTATCAAAACAAATTATATTTTCATCATTCTTTCATACAAAAACACTATTTATATATTTTTGCTGGACGCTTCCAAAGTCCCAACAACTAAATTGTCTGCCAGTGCAGCCAAGGAGTTTATATTACACACCTCTTGCCTTGTCAAGTTTCAAGGTTTCGATAATTTGCAGATAATGCTCTTCATTCTGTAACACCATCTGTTTAAACATGGCTGCTTCTCGCAGCCTAGTGATGCAGTCTTCACATATCAGGTAAGTCACTGGCTCAATTCCTAGGTGAGTCAACTAGAATCAATATAAACATGTGTGTATTTGAGTATGGAAATAACTATATTTTCCTTTTAAATAAATAAATAAAGCTTTTATTTCGGGTTGCATAGACCCATACAAAAATTAAATTAACCTAGTCAACACAGTACACGCTTGCTTTCTTTACTATGACTCGTCACACCAACACAAGTCATAACCCAGTGATATTGGAACTGGAAGGGACAATTGAAACGTACAGCTATTGCGTTCAGAATGCTGTTGTTGCTACCCCGCATATGGGCCAGCAGAGAAGCTGCTTTTTTACACATGATGGCCTGGAAACTATCTGTGCGCGCTTCCGCAAACATCCCAGATGCGCTGCACCTCCATGGCAGACCCAACAACATTCTGAACGCATTGTTGCACTGAGTGCGCAGGGCTCTGTAGGCTCGCTGCGTATATCTCACCCACAGGCCGCTTGAGTAAACGGTAAAAGGACTGGCAATAAGCTTTGAATAGCGTAACTTTCACTTCTCTTGTGTATCGTGTGAACCTGCGGGCGAGCATATTAGCAGCTTATAGCTTTAAATTTCATCTTGTTTCGTCTCTACCACTTCTGTCTAGTCTGTCTTTATATTTATATATATTAAAAGCGGAAACTGACTGACTGATCTATCAAAACACAGCCGAAACTACTGGATGTAGAAAGCTGAAATTTGGTATGTCGACGAACAGGAAGTCGCGAGCGAAACCTAGTCACAGTTAATATTAGTAAATAAATTGTGCCTCTACTGCGAACATTGAAAACTCTAAATTTTGAAGAAATTTGGAATCACACCCGATTGGATTCTTACTTGAATATCCAACGTAGTCTTCAGCATTTCCCCATATACTTCTTTTTGTCCTGAGAAGTAATATTCTGAGGAAATACTTTTAAGACAACCGCCTCTCAAGCAGCAACGGCAAATGTTTGATTGTGAAGAATCAACAGCGATGTCTGACCGTATTTCCATTTTGTATTAATTAAATTGATACTGCACACTCTCTGGTTTTGTTTTTGGGTAATACTTAATTGATAAATCTGATTATATCTTGATTTTGTTTTGGCTTCGATCGATCTTCAGAAAACCACTTGAATTCATTGACAATTTGAGTTATTTGACATTTTGACATTGACACTAAAATGACAGCAGTAAAATGTTGTTGACAAAATGCTGCGTTCAGTTATTGCTGTCCGTTACTTTTCACTGACACTTTGTGTATAAATAAACTGAAATAAACCATAGTACTTCTTTCATGAAAATGTATGAGCTTCCGATGCTTAGCGATGATATAATGACCTTATTGTAATCGGTCTGACAGGCTCTGTAATTGTCGAATGGTCTGTAAACGGTGCGTTCACCTGCGTTCATCGCAGTACGAAGGGTGAAGTCAGACGAGCGTTATTGTGTGAGTCGCGTAAAATGAGTTAGTGGAATTTACGCTGCAGTGGGTTTCATACTAAAGTCCTGCTTGTGTCACACGGCGACGCAAAATGAGTTCAACTTAACAGACCGCCGAACCGGATTCTGTCGACTCATTTTCTGCAACTCACAACTCACAAAATTACATTCGTGTGCCCTAACCCTTAGGCATGGTAACCAGCAAGAAGTCCAGCTCACTATTAATATTTATATAGCAGCTAGGCCAGTAGCCAAAAGAGAAGAAAATTAAAATAGCCACTTTCATTGACAAGTGTCAGTATGGTGTATTATTATTTTCAGCAAATAAAGATTTTTTTTTGAGAAGATATCATTGGTTAATTTATTCAGTATTTTTTTTTTATTTAATTGAGAAGAGACCATGAGTGGACTACCTTCTTATCCTGAATGTACAATTCAAAGAGAACCTCCTTCAGCCGATCTAGACAAAGGTAAAACTGGTGCACTGTCAATCGAAGAAGGCAGTATGCAACCTTCCAATCATGAAAAATGCACGATTGTTGAATTGGTCGTGCTAGACAATCAGACTATGGGAATTTGTTAAACTTTGTGTGAAGTAGATACAAACGCGCACATCAAGCTACAAGCGTTCAAGGTTGCTTTGGAAAATTTGACAGTTTCTCTCTGTACATCACATTTAACTTTGAACTACGTTCGATGGGCAGGTGTTATGTCTGATGCGTACAGGTTGCAGTGCGGTGTGAGGCAGGGGGGCTTAGCTCACCCAGGCTCTTCAACCTTTATGTCAACTGGCTGATAAGTGAGCTCAGCAACACTCAAATCGGTTGCTCCATTGACGGACAATGTGTCAACAATATTAGTTATGCAGATGATATGGTGTTGCTGAGCCTATCGATCAGTGCGTTAGGAAGGCTCCTCCGAATCTGTGAAGACTATGCGGTGACTCATGGTCTCAGGTACAACTCGACCAAAAGCGAGCTTTTAGTCTTTAAGGCGAAGGGTAAAATGTGCGATGTTGTTCCATCGGTTACCTTGTGCGGAGCTCTGCTGAAAAGAGTCACTCGTTTTAAGTAGGTACCTGGGACACTGGGTCACCGATAAGCTGTCGGATGACGCCGATTTATAGAGGGAACGTAGAGCATTGGCTGTCAGGTGTAACATGTTGGCCCGCAGGTTCGCGCGGTGTTCGCGAGAGGTTAAAATAACGCTATTTAAGGGCCCTACTGCCAGTCGCTATACACGTACGCGGTCTGTTATACACAGGTCTCGTACAATGCTCTACGAGTCCAATATAATAATGCGTTCCGGGTTATGCTGGTGCTTGCTTGAAGTAGGTACCACGGTACCAAATTTCGAATCGATCGGACATAAGGAAGTTAGTCAGATCCCCTCATCAACTAGAAAAGCTGATAATCTTCAGCTGAACAGATTTTAATGAAACATAGCTAAGAACACTCGGTATAAAATATTATCTATGACACAAACATTACTAAACGAAAATCGGTTTATCCGTTTGGGAGCTACGATACAACAGACAAAAACACAGATACTTACACAGAAACACAGATTCACAGACAGATACGTTAAATTTATAACACCTCTTTGTGTCGGTAACCCAACCTGATGAAGGTAAACCTTGATGTGACTGCACACAACCACCTATTAAACAATTAGACTACTGCTTTAACTATTGGTCCAATTCATTTAGTAATCATTAATGTTGTATTTACATTGTTTATTATTTGCATTTTATTTTTAAATAAGAAAAGATCAAAAAGATCAAGATTGTTTTTCTTATTTTAAAATTTTCGATTTCGAGCAATTCGAGCGCCGGGCTGAGCGTAGAACTAAAAGGTTACTACCTAAACCTATTTCTTGTATAGGTACCTACCTTTTTTCGTGTTATTTCTGCTAATCTGGTGCCCCTAGGCACGTGCCTATTTTGCCTGGATAATCCATCCCTCGGTGTACCTACTAATCAATATAAAAAACTAGTTTCGTTCTTCCACAGACATTGCTGATAAGGTCAGTAAAGACTACAAAGTTTTGCCTTTGTTCGAAAAGTCCCTATTTGAGAACAAATACATACAGTATTACTCATTGCAAACGAACAAGTTCTTGGATTGTCGCTGGCGCTCTTATGTTAAGCATTACGAGGAGCGGCAATTTGCGCCTTTTACATTTGTTGATATAAGGTAAGGTACAAGACGAACTATTATTTTTATTATCGTGTCGAATGTGTCGATGCCCTCCTTCTTTTCGTTTGTTAGGAATACCTGTCACAGTTCTGAGCTAGTAGGTACTTTAAAACGTTGACCTAGTTGACCAACCTTTGATACAAGCTACGCCAGTGAATAGCTCATTTAATAACCAGCACGGGTCATGACTGTCATGAGCAAACTCGCAACTGGTCAGTTTGACGACGACAGCTCAGCGCTTCACGTTATTGGTTCGTCAGTCAATACTCATCAATGCTCACCGACGATTGAGTTTACAAAGATTCGTTCGGTCACCGTACATTGGCGATATCGCCCTGCTCCATTCATCTGCGCTCACGAATTTGTGACGGGCGTGACGGCTACTATACCTATCTATGATACACCTACTATCATTAACTAATGAATCAAGCATTGGCACGAAAATTGGCTGTAAAAGTGACGATTTTGGAGATTAAAGGCTTGACCGCACTGGGCGACGCTTCGCGGCAGCGGAGCGACGTGACACGCAACGACCAATTAATATTCTTTGTAAGAAATTGTATGAGGTTTAACGCACTACGCAGCAGCGTAACTACGCGCTGCGACACATGCATCAAAGTTGACCAATTCATCAAATCTGATGCACCGTGTCGCGTCGCGTCGCGAAGCGTCGCCCAGTGCGGTCAAGCCTTAAGAGGCATAACATCAACTTCTTTGAGTAGCTAGACTAAATTGAAGGGAGCTCTATTCAACATTTTGTAAATAAACATGCGATAGACCTGTATGTGGCTACTAGGACCGTATATGACTCAGGTCCTAGCCTGTCCCTAGAAGGGACAGCAGGTGGTCTTAGCAAGCCATTTTGTAGGGCCTTACATTCGTTAGAGGTCACCACAGGAAAGACTGGCCAAGCAGTAAACAACCTTTGCGTGTTGTGACTGGCTCCGTAACTAGGACCGCTCTGTAGTCCTGTCTGATCTTGGAAGGTGCAGCTGGTTAGGCGTAGAAGGCAGGAAAGTAGGAACTTATTGGTTACCTTTCTGCCATACCATGGTGAATTCAATTTGTTCGAAAGAGTCACCGCGGCCCAGGAGCGCAAAGGGCATTATGAGGAACGCGGATGGGTTTTATTCAGTAGGAGTCTGACACTCCCATCTACTTCATTCAGAGCGGGAGTTTTTTGTGGTGTACCTACAGACGCCAGCACATCAAGCTACAACAATCTGTCAAATTTCTTCAATGGATTTTCCACTTTATACCTTAGGTTTTGAGGTTCAAGGTTGATTGGGAAAATTTAAGTTTCGGGTAGCTTGATTGATGTGCTGGCGACTGTACCTACACAATAAAGATTTAGGTATTTATATTCTATGCGTCTTGCTTAGAAGCATTAGGTACTGATAGTCGACTACAAAATAGTCAGGAATTAAAAGGTTAGGTATATTGATAGGGAACGTTCACGGCGTTGACTATAACATCTAGTATTACATATTCGAAACTTTAACGCTAAGCCCACGTGCACACTAGCGGTTGAAATAGTTTAGTTCCTGCACGCTCCGTTTAGGGGAACTTGCACGTAGTAGATTGTGCCATCTAGCGTTGCAAATTTGAAACTTATTGTTGAAATAGGTACCTACCCACTTCTACCTGCTGCTGCATATTACTTAAACCCCGACTGGACTTGGACACTGTACTGTTTTTTTCATATTTTCGTCATTTTATTATTTCAGAGACTTCCACTTCTACAACGGTATGAACAGACTCTTACCATCTGAAAGTATTCATAGAACGACAAGATTTCACTATAAGTTAGGAGTGGGACCCGGCGTGGATTTCAGGGGTCAGATGCCTATACCACAGGACATGATGATGAAGAGGGGCGTGGCAAAGCCTAAAGCTAAGGGAAAGATTTATTCTAAGACAAATAATAAAGATGAGAATGAAATAAAAGACAAGAAGCAATGATTTACTTTTTTTTATCTGTGGTTATCCTCCTGTCAAAATGGTATGGTAGTTTATTTCTTATTTCCCCAAACTATGCGATGTTGTGTTTTGCGCGGGAATAATAGTCAGGGCGACGCAATTAAACACTTTGTAGTGGTAGGAATGTTTGTATTTTATGGTTTTATTGATTTAAACAAAGCTTACCTACAAATAAATGTTATAAACTTTAATGTTGTTATTTTTCAAATACGATCAAAATAAAAGCCTTATATAATGTATGGATCAACTTTATTTTACGAAATAATTAAACAAAAAATATTAAACAGCCACATTTTTGTAGATTACACACTTTTCGTCACCAAAAAGTAATGTAAATGATTATAATAAAAATAAAGAAAATGCGCCATTTTCATGCAGGAGTACCACATGTTTAAAAATGGTGGCGTTCGTAATAATTGACTGAATACAATCTAAAGTGGAGTACATGATTTTAAATATAGAAATTATTCTTAGACTAATATTTGTACAATAATAACTACAGGGCAGCTAATAAATGAATTTTGTGAACTTTATAAATTACGCAAACAAATATTAAGCTATATTTTTCTTCGTGTTTAGATAGGTAGATTAACAGCAAAGAGTTTACGTCTTGAAGGTACCTATTTCCAAAAAAATGTTTGTAGAAGCCAAAAAGTTTGATTAACACAGCAACAGATTAAAAAAGTTACTAGACAAGATGTTTTTTTTTTAACTCTACATAATGGCGATGCATTTAGACGTCAATGCCAAGGAGTTTTTTGTCGAAGATGAACTCTCCAAGGGAGGCATGGCGGTCCATAAGCTTCTTGAGTTGGGAGGCCTTGCCGGCAATGTCGCGTTGTCCCTTGTATTGCTCTTCCAGGAAGTCACCGGTGAGGTAGTCAACCAGCTGTGGATGATATTGGATCGTTAGAAATGTACGTAGGATTAATCGTGTACCTATTCATTTTATATGAACAGTTCAGAACTTTTAGATCAGAATTAAGTGGTACTGTATGTAGACAGTATCGTGCTTTTTGCAACTAGAAATGTTGCTGAGCATGAAGTTTTAAATTCGTCCTCAAATAATCAATTTTCGATCCAGTCCGTCCTTGCACGTCCTCCCCACAGCGACGCAATAAACCTAGGTCCATACCCCATAGGGTCTTGTCCTGGCTGGAGGCTTTAATTCCTATTAAGGCTACCACAGGCAAGTCCAGTTAAGCAGACGATAACCTCAAAAGTTGACCTGCGAGAGGCAACTCGATATTTATAAGGGTTCCGTACAAAGGAAAACTCTTTTAGGATCAATTTGTTGTCCGTCCGTCTGTCAAGACCCTTTATCTAAGCGTGGAGATCAAGCTGAAATAAAAATCATATATTCCAAATGTTTAGGGTATTTTCCGTTGTCGTAGAACGTGTGTAATTTGGCAAGTGATATTGTCTTTTACTACAAGTATAGGGAAAAGTCTGAAAGCACGGAAAAATTGCGAGACTCGATTCCTAACCTATTTATAAGGTCCGACTCGCACTTGTCTTGTTGTTTAGTCTTAAATCGATACTTACATGATAATCGTTGAATTCGCTGTCGTCCTCGCATGACTTGATGACGTTCCTGATGCTCTTGGTGACTTCGCTTTCCATACGAAGGGCGTGTTCTAAGGCGTCCACTCCACCCTCCCAGGTCTTGCGCTCAGGAGCCTGAGGAGACAAACAAGGTCAGTTTGGTAGTTAACGACTGCTGAAAGTTAACAGTGAAGAGTCTACGTGCGTTTTCGACGTTAGCGGTTCTAAAAGAGGATTGCGCGTTTGTACCAAAGATTGAGTTGTACGTTTTAACAAAGGTGTATTTTCTGTCAAATTTAATTAGTATTTCGTTCGGTTTCTGGAAGCTTTTAAAAAATAATGTGATTGATGTCAAGGGTATCATTTTAACAGTGTGCCTTGTCAAAAACTTTTAAAGTATTGTCGGGTACAGTTTCCGAGTTAATAATACCAGGGATATATCATTACATCTTCAACAGATTTGCAGATCAGAGGTTAAAAAGTAATAGAAACCGGGGTTATGTAGTTCTTTGTCCACCAGTAGAGAATTGACTGGTAATAAAATATTATGAACGCGTCTCTCGTACTCACCCTGACTTGTAACAAGGTAGTGACGTCGGTGGTAAGCTCTCCTCTCATCAGCAAGTATTCAATCAGCTTCATTGCGTGCTCGCGCTCTTCAGACGCCGCTTCGAAGAACATCTTGGCGAATCCTGGACGGTTGACCTGGAGACAAAAATATTTAGACTTAGAATTTGCACAAACTCAAATGTTTTTTTTTATAAATAAAGACGGAAATCAGAACTTTTCGATCTAAAAATTTACAAAACATATTATTCCGCTAAAACGCTACAAACTCTTTGTGTATTACTTCGGAGACAGTGGCTCAACAAAATCCGTAGCAATACATTTGTCAGAACAAGGATGGAAAGACAGACCTGTTCTTATAACATTTTTTATTGGAACGCACCCATAGCATTGACTGTTGTGAATATTTATTAAGTTGGTAGCATTGGAAAGGTTTACATTGAGGAGTGCAAGGTCCAAGCTATTGTGCGTTGACCTCAAATTATTGTTCCGTATGCTTCTTAGCAAATCGCAAAATAGAGGACTAACTAACATACCGGTTTTGCTAGATAGCCGGCCGAATAACTCATGTCTTTATTTGATGTATATGCCATAAGACTTCATCAGTGGCGATACCTAAATGTACTACCTACCTAGTACCTACCAACATCCAAACAGCACCAGCTTTTTTTCCGATCATAATTATTCATTCTTGCATATCTCGTGTGCTCACACAAGACAAAAAAGGGTCATTATCAAAACAAAGTATAAAAAGCATTGTTTATTTGTAGAAGGTAATCTGAGTAAGTTCAACTCCGATTAATAAAATTCTTTCAGTAACAAAAATTTAATCTATCGTCAAGTGCGATATACAACGCATTATTTCGAAAAATTTACGATTCCTGTTAAATTTGGCAGGCGCCACATAAACTTGGAATAAAATGCATTGACCTTTTCCTAATATCTCTTCGTAGACACCCGAACAATTTATAATGAACTGTTTTTCATTACAGAATGTTAAGGATCATGATAAAAGACGATTCAGGACAGCATTACGTCTTTATTTCCATCTGTTATATTAAGAAATTCAAAAATGTATCAGGGTCAACGACCGTTATAGTTATTGCACAATTATCTGGCGCCATCTTAGGTCCTGGTAACGATGCTGCGGGAAAAAGCTAGTTTTTACTGGGTCTTGTAAATAATAACTTACCACATCCTTGGAGAAGTGGGCGCCCATGGCCAGGTACTGCAGCGAGGCAGTCACCTCCATCTGAATCTGTTGCCTCATCGACATGCGGCAGTTGCGGTGCATGGTCACCCACTCACGGGGGATGTTTACTGGGTTCACGTGGCCTGAGGGACAAAGGAATTTGGTTTAGAAAAATATATGTCAGGTATGCGAGAATATCAGTATTAACAGTGTGAAGTTGCCCTAACACTATTGAGGACCGAATGAATGCACAGAATGAATGCCACAGATGCCGCTATAACGTGACCACCAACTGGCCATATAATGTGTAGGGGTCGCCAATAAATTCGAAAAGAAGAACAACAAAGTGAATGATAGAATTTTATGCAGTTCGTCTCGCCTGTACTACGTAGCACGGGTCTTGTTAAAATATTATTTATGATCAGTCTACCCGTCAAATACAATACAAAAATAGTTTTTTTTTAAACCAAAAATACTCTGGTCACACTTTATAGCCTGCTACAACAATAAACCACAAGATTAGAAGCGGGAAAGGCCCGGATATGTTTTGTTGAAAATACGCTACCCTAAGGTAAGCTAGGGTAGGTTTTTATGCAGTTTATGCGGCCGTAGTCCGTGCTATGGAGATCTCGACCGCTCTCCCGGTCCGCAGCAGGCGCACCGAGCGTCGGAGGAGGGGCATACGTTGCCCTCTCCTGGCCCCCCTAATTGGGTTGCCCCCATTCATCCGAACCCGAGGTGGCCGCGCGTGGTGTTCCCGGGCACCCCTCTTTGACGTATCGGGGGGAGTCAAACACCTCACCCCCCGCTGACTCGAGGTGGCCCGCAGAAGCGGGCCGGCACCAGCCGGGGTTTACGGAAGTCGGTTTAGTTCCCGCGATCCCTGGCGTAGGTGAGAGATAGAACACCGGGGTGGTTTTAGTCAGTAAGTGTCTGACAGACCCTTCCGCCCGCCCCAGGGTAGAGGACATCCATGAGGATTTCCCCCCGTAAAAAAAAAAAGTTTTTTATGCCAGTTACCCAGCAAGATAGTTGTGGAAGTCAGATAGATGGTCGCTCCATGTAAATAAAATACTGGTATTCAACTGCATTAATTTAGACTGGAAGCCAAAATTGGCCAATGGCTTGACATAATGATTTGAAAGAAAAAAAAAAGAAAGTAAAAGAGTTTATTTGCGGTCAACATGACGCATACCAAAACTACACAAAAAATTACAACTAAATATGATATAATGGAAAAAATTAGGAAGATATGAAAAAAAAAAAAGATTAAACTGAACTTTGAATTCTAAATGTTAAGTGTTTATCAATTGTTAGCAACACAATTCATTTTCGGACTTAGAACTACGATATAAACATGTCCTTGATGAATTATATTTATCTTTTTTAGCGCGTTACTGCTGGTAGCGACATTCAGATGGACTTCTTAGTAATAACCTATCTTTTATTTTTAAACAAAGAGACATTTATTTTCTTTTGTTTTAAAACTTCTGCGAAATGTCTTAGCGGCTTGAAAGGTTTATTTAATTCCTAATTCGTTAATTTTAAGTCATGTCTTCTTAAAACTTTATCTTTATCAGACCCCTGTGGTTAACTTGATTTGTTATTAAAAGTAACGGTTTGGGTTTAATTCATGTTTTCTTTGCAGTGAGCGAACACGCGATTGTAAAATTATGATTAACGTGACTACGATGTATTTGAGAATAGTCTTATTGTGGTAAATATTAATTACTATACTTTGGGCTTCTCCTCAGACAAAACAAAAGAGAACATTTTTTAAGATTCTTGCGTCATTATTTATTTTGTTTCAGGCAAAAAGGAATAAAGAAGAGAAACTCAGGAAGATAATTTCAATGCATTTTTTTGTAGTGAATTGCGACTAAGTTTCGATAACAAAAGGCACAACAATGAGTTTCCTTCGTCATCAATTTATTCTGAGAACAAAGGTTAATATGTCTATGCTTTTGAAATGGCGGCAAAAGTACGATTCGTGAGTTTTATTTGCAAGATGTTTTTGTTTAAGGAAATTGATGGCTGCAATCCATCTATTCTACAATTGTAAAGAGAATTGAAGAGTTTGTTAGATTGAACGCGCTAATCTCAAAAACTCATAGTTCAAATTGAAAAATTATTTAGGTTTAGTGTTGAATAGCCCATTTATTAAGGAAGGCTACAGGCTGTATAACATCACGCTACAACTACAACAGGAGCGGAGCATTAATAAAAATGTGACTGTGAGGCGACTTACTTACTACATTAATTGATAGTGTAATTTGTATGCAAATATGTAAATCAATAATCCATCAAGTGCCTCAGTGTTAAAATGCTTGGGCTCAAAACTTGTTACTACGACATACATAATTTGGCATTTTGCAACAGCAAAATTAGTTTACACCAGCTTTTGCCCGCGACTTTCCTAGGCGCATATCTTGTTTTTTTCCGTTAGAATATAGGGAAATCCTCTCTTAGTGCTCCTTTACGGAAAGTAGGGAAGCTACATGCCAAATTTCACGACCAGTAATTTCGGCTGTAGGTACGTTGTCTGTCAGTCAGCAACGAAATAATTTTATATGTTAGGATGTAAAGTTATCGTTATAGGTATCTGCCGGTCAATTCTGTTGACATCTCACCGTGTTCACTTACGTGAAGTGAACGACAAGTGAGCTGTAATTCCACTTTATGTGTATGGTTTGACAGCTCACTTCGTTATCACTTCACCCACGCCTTCACTTCGACTTGTTTACAGAATCGAACGGCTGTCATGCCATCTTGTTTTTATGGTTTGACAGCTCACTTATCGTTCACTTCGACATGTTTACAGAATCGCACTGCTGTAACAGATTAATCCATAAAGGGGAAGATCTATCTCCTTTCCAGTGTAGTGCGAAATGTCTTCTCGAAACTTTGTAAATACATCTGGCATCATTTCAAACGTGAATGACATGCAGTTTTCTGTTTATTTATAAACAGAACACTAACTAATGACAATACAAACTGGTTTTTATCACCACAAAAGATAGCGTAAAACAAATATAAAACTGCCGAAGTTAATCTAATGAGCATAAGAAAGAGCATTTGTTAATTCTCAGTGGCTTGGCTTAAACCTTGTTTTACGGCCATGAGACGAGGTTAATAAGATTTTATATTATTTGTCTTTATGTAAAACAGTGAGCGAGTAAGTTCATGATCAAATAATATCAGGTTACTGTTAAATACGACATATTAAAACTTATGTTCCCTAGTTTACCACCCCTAAAATACAATGGTCACACTATCCTGCTAAAACCATAGACAAGCAGGATTTTATTATTTGTCTATGACGCGAACTTACCCAGGATAGAGGATAGTTACTGAAACCATAGACAATCAATTCTTCTAAGACTTCAAAAAAGGAGGAGGTTGTCATAGCAGTGTATTTTTTTATTTTATGTAGAGGCATAACACCATCACCTAAATACGGATTTACAAAATTCTTTTTTTGTTCGAAAGATTTTAATTTCGAAATTTTCCCACTTATATTTCGTAATGATCTGATGAAGACCTTCGGAGATAAACAATTAGATTGATATGGACTGGTTGGAGTGTACCAGTACTAAAAAGTGAAAAGTAAAAACCAAATAAAACAAAATGACTTTAATTTTGGAATTTTGTGTCGTCTGTAACACTGACTTCTAAAAAAGTAATTTTGTACTTTGAAGTCATTTTTATTTAGTTTTTATTATGTTCCTTTAATGAGGTAAGTTTATTTAGGTGCCCAAGTATTTATTTTGTGTTTCAAATTCAAACAATACACTAATTCTTGTTGTTAGTCCTCTGTTGACAATCATAAATAGGGTAATGAAGTATGACTATTTATTTTCTGATAACCACGTGGATTGTAAATAGCTTTAGGTTTTGTGTTCCAATATTTACGGACAACCGTTTATATTGTAGCGTTTCCCAGTTGATAATAATAATTATTTTTCTGTATTTTAATTATAGTTTTCCTTATAATTGCTTGGTATTTTTCCCTTCGACCGCTCATAAATAGTACATGAATGAATGATTCCGATGTCGAATATTCTGCTAATGTCCCAAGTCAAATGTCAATAAATTGAGGTTAAGATCATTTATTCTCATAAGAATTACAATTCACTTTCATGAGAATATAACTAGACATAATAATATCACAAGACGCATATCACTATCCCTTTTCCAGAGCTTAATCATGATCGCATTGGAAAGAAAAGAAAGAAAATACATTTATTCCGCCAGAAGCGAAACATAAAATTAAAAGAAAGTAAGTTGTCAACTAAAAATTAAATAAAACCTGTTACATTTATGTTATCTATGTCAGGCCCGGGCATCAACCTACCACGACCCACGACTCACTGGTCCCACCACAGACACACCAGAACACAGTTCAACAGTTGTCTATGGCGTGACCGTGACATCCGGCACTGACTAACAGTGACATTGGCACGTCATAGTAGGGCCCCAGCCCCAGTTCTGCGAACATAGCCCTGCACACTGCCACTAAAGTTCGGGGATCTTCGGGCTACGTCGGTCCTTGATCACTGAAGTAGTAACAGCTAATCAAATCATTTGACACAAGATATATCAAGAGATAAAGTTCAATGGGCTTTCTAAAACGTGCCCCGATAGAGTTCTTTATACGTAAGTGTCTAGGTATTTAACTAGATACATAGTTGCAAGTAACTGTTGTTTAGATAATCTAATCTTATTGAGATAACTGGTATGTGTTCCAAGACACGTCCATCTTATCTGCCACTCAGGTTAAGTGTCTCGTATGTTATTTATTAGATTGAGAGGATTAGTTTTAGTATGACGAAGGTTATTTACCTATATCTCTTTTAAGACTTTTGTGAGGGGGCTGAGTCACCCGCGTCCGTAGGAGAATATCCTTCAGCGAATCCCTACACGTGGTCCCCGGGTGGTGCTAAACAGGTGACACTAACCGCCTCCGTGGTCTAGTGGTTATACCACCTGATTCAGACCCAGAGGTCCCGGGTTCGATTCCCAGCGGAGGCAAATTTTTTGCTCGGTTTGGTTGGTGGTAGGACTTGTTCTATGTCCGCCTGGCAAGCTACCACCATCATGTCTAAGTCTGTCGCCATAACAACAATGTTAACAGCATTGTTGTGTTCCAGTTAGAGGTATGGTAGCCAGTTCCTCTGTGCAAGAGGATTCCGGTTGAAACTCGCTTCCATCTTCGGCCTAATCATCACTTTCCATCAGGTGAGATTTGGGCCAAGAGTTTCCCCGTTTTGTGTAAAAAAAAAAAAAAAAAAGTATCAATTTCTGTTTCCGTTCTAGAAAACTCAATGATTGGAGTCATTTGATGATCTCCCATCCTTGAAATATTTGTCAGTATTTCAAGGATGGGAGATCATCAAATTACTCCTCTCGCGTTCTGGGCGGAGCAGCAGGGAGTGTCAGACTCTTACTGACTAAAACCTGTGCGTGTTCCTCCTAATGCCTTTTGTGTTCCAGGGCCGCGGTGACTCTTTCGAACAAATTCCGCAACAGTATTTCAATTGCATACCTAGACATCAAATATTTGAAGACTTCAAATTGGGTTTCAGCGTTTTTCATTGTGCGTACAGACAGCTAAGGAATGGAGTTCCCCGCCGGGGTCTGTTTTCCGATAGCTAGAACCTGAGGGTTTTAAGTCAAGAGTGAATAGGTTACTTCGTAACGTGCTCTATCTTGCTTTTCGTAGGGGATAAACGCGATAATGTTTAAACATTAACGTTGTGCATTTTGAATCATCCGTCTTACGAATTTTCGATCAGGTCACATGTCCTGACGCGTGTTTAACATTTTATACGCATCCCAAGAAAAGTGATCAACGCCGTGGGATGCATCTAATGGTAAGTTATCCTTGATTCTTATTAAAAAGTAGGTTTTATTAATTAGTCTCTGCAAATGGCGTTACTTACTTTATTGAAAGCAAAGTCCCCTGAGTCCTGTTACAATACAACCATGCTGACTGGAAAATCTTTTAACCATGTTCTATTTTTAATTAAGGAAAAGCGGTATTTTTGAATCATTTTATGAAACAGGAATAGTAATAGTGTCCTTTTATTACGCATACTTAAATCCAAGGTTTTGAAATACCACGGTATTACAACATGGGTCTAATTCTCTTCTTTTCTATAAATAAGTCGCAATAAAATCACAGCGACTTAAAATTGGAGTTTCCTCTCTTAATGTAGCTATTAAATCCATCACATTCTTATTTATAAATTCAACGTGATAAATTGAGGGCCTATCACTCAAGCCAAATAGCACTTAGTTTCATATCTTTACCAAGCTACGTGCTATTGAATGATCGTGTTTCTCCTTTGTCTCTACTGCAGTGCCAGACATGTCGTCAACTAAAGGATAGGTTACCTACATAAAATATTGACACGGGTATTGGCAGTTTGATTTTGAACTAACGCATACTTTGCACTAAGCTGGTCAAACTTTCAGCCTCTAAAAGGAGTTCATGTCCAGGGTGGGCGGGATGTTCGATCGCGAGGTTCCCTGCTACGCTCGATAGATGGCGTTGTGCTGTTAGGGTATCTCGCTGAATCGCGGTGTTTTAATATTCTTCGCGAATATGGTATATGGATTAGATCAATTATTTTTTTGGTTCTTGCTTGGGACAAATTGTTTTATTTAAACAAATTCCCTCGGGTAGTTGACGGGGACTTAAATTAGTAAAGTTATTTGGATTAATTATGGAATGTGTCTGGTACTAACTAGATTGTTTGTTATATTATTAAATAACTCACTGTACACCGCATTACAGCAAACATTTACAGCAGTTGTAGTAGATTTGGTAGCCATTGACTCAATAGTTTAAATACGTAAGGAACATAAAAATTATGTATAAGAGTGTCAATCAACACAACAAAAAGTTACAATTCAATGAATGTATAAGATTTACTCGCTATTTTCCTGTCACTAACAATAAACTACTTAATAATTACTGAAGAGCAATAATTAATAAACAATTAGTAGAGAACAAAGAAATTGAAATTTGATTGTTATTAGTGTACGTAACCAGTTTGCTGGACTTTAGTACAATAAATTAGATTAGGAGATATTATTAGCTATCAGCAAAAGAAATAGTTGACGATTAAGTACGAGTTTTTTTTATTGCAAAACAATCTTTAATTCATCCTGCTATTGCCAACAAAAATAAAAAAAATGGTCTTTCCTTAAAGATGGCGTCGGAAATGTTGCATTTATGATGACGTCGTAGACACGACAAAGCATATTATGTTTACGTATAAGATACATCGTTTATTTTAAAACATACAATAGAAAATATTTTATGTATCGATGACATTATCTCAAGATTGACATGTCCGATACTACATTGTCGCGTCTACGACCGATATCGGTCGAATGTTTTGACATTTCAGATACTACGAGACAAGATACAGAAAAATCGAGATGACAATTTAATAAAATGTCTATATCGAAGGTGAATAACTTTAAGAGTATTGAAAAGTACTTAAGAGTAAAGCCCGATTATTTACCGAAGAAACTATAGAGAGTCGATTACGCATGATGACTGCGTAAGATAGAGATATTTGACAGTTTAGCGGAAGAGAGAAAATTGGAAGTACGTGTGTGTGTGGGATTAGCTATGAGTAGGTAAGACATTCTCAATGACAGTCTGAAGTCTGAAGCATACCTACGTGTCCTTTTGATCGAAAATAAGTTCTCTCATACTACCTAGGTACTTAAACTAGACATAATTGACGAAATGTGAATTTGATACCCATTGTTCCTCCTTTTCTGGGCTTACTTATGTGATGTTATTCCAAGTGGTTTCAAATCTGCTTGGATTAATTACACATCTTATCTGCGTCTTTTATTTTTGCCGACATCTTTACAACCTTCGAACTTCGAAGAATTTTTCTGAACGTTTTTCCTAGGTCTGGCGATTCGTTAATTAGTTTGGTATTAGGATTTTGTCAAAAGTGTCCTAGTTTCAGAATGTGCGTCTGAATGATAACAAGAGATTCGTTGACTAATTAGAAAAATAGACATAATTACCCAACTAATCTTTAATTTATTTAGAATTCTTTCCAGTTTATATTGCAATTTTGAGCAGAAATCGTAAAACTCCATATTTTTTTGTTTATTATCTAGAACGTCTGTTCGATTAAACTGAACGTCATCCGGTGAAACATATAAACTACAGGCATTAATGAACTGGATGGATAACGAATTTTGATAACATCAAATAAAATTTCAAAAAAAAAAACATTTTCTTAACAAAATTAGCCTTGGCCCTTAACCCGCAGGTCGTTCTTCCCAAACAGTCATAAAAATATAATGATATCATCAGAGTGACCACATAATTAGCCTAATAACTTAATTACATTGTTCGGTAATGACACGCGCTGATATCCCAAAACCGATAAGGCTAAGAAACATCTTTATTAATAGAGGTTTGTGGAAAAAATATATTGACGATATAGGGCAGCCAAACTCAACCTTTTGTCTCTCTGGGCCACATTGCGCTTTTACCATAGTCATGAGGGACCGCAATAACCTACAGTAACATAAAATTCTACACATTTGAATAGTACCTATCTACATGAATGGGTCTATTGAATTCGTGACAAAAATACCGTTTTCATATGGCATAGGACAACTTTTTCACGCTGGTAGTGGGTTAGGAATAGAATAGTTTCAGCAAATCGTCAAGGAGTGAATCAGTACAGTTTAGATAGGTACATACAATACACTTTGATATTATAAGGACTAAATGTAGCATCAATGTTTTAGGCTATATGGCCACATAGAAAAGTTTGACGGGCCACATGGTTGAGTATAGTTGGCGTACAGGTATGCGGAGGATCATCCCATATTTTTTTGTAGCTTTGCGGGACCTAACTCTCTATTTAGTGTTAGGTCCCGCAAAGCTACAAAAAAATTATGGGATGATCCTCCGACCACACGGTTTTTATGTCTGGTGGGCTGGTGGAATAGAACACGTTGCGGTTCTTTTTGGAAGCCGTACAAATTTTCCTTCGTTACATTTTCACCGAAGTATGCAAGTAGTTTGCATGCCATAGTGATTTCAAAGCCTTGGCCTGACGCCATAATAGGCTAGTTTCCATCATCCACAAATTGCAAAACTATTTCGTCCGTCAGTTAGAGTATTGAAAAATAATGGACACGTATTTTTAGTTTTTGTAAATCAATGAACATTGACAAAGATAAAACGCATCAAAACTCGGGAGAGGGGGCTCGTGACGTCACGACCCGCTAAAAATTATGCCAGGTTGTGACGTATTGAGAATTTTAAAAGCGTCGTAATTTCGTCAATTTTGGTTCCCGTAACAAAAGAAAAAATACGGGTCAAATATTTTTTGATATTCTAACTGACGGACTAATTAGATTTTTGCAGGACACAAGCCTATTGTGTATATTAGGTACTGGAATCGAAAATATCTGGATAACACGATACCAAAATCTGAGACATTTAACCATCTCCAGCAGGCAGCCTCCTTAGGGAAATTTAGAAATACAAAGAAGGACACGGTAACGTGACAGGCCCAGAGAAACTGGATTTGACACCTATAAGTGGAAAGAGAGTAGGGATGTAATTGCCCTAAAGATAGGCAGCATTTAAAAACGGATTCTAAAAGATATATTGAAATCACTAGAAAGTTAAGTTATTGTCCGATAGCCCGAATATCTAAAAGACATTACCAAGAAGTGTTGGATACCTAGTAACTTGTTTGAGAAGGTCAGATCAGATAGGCAGTAACTCCATGGGAAATTCTGTTATACAGCAGCATGTAGTGCAACAGAAAGCTGATCTCAACGTAGATGGCAAAAACCCTGACTGGAAAGCTACAGCTTTTAAGCTATCGATCATTTATTAGGTAGTCATTTACCATGTGGTTCCCAAATAAGTATTACGAAATTTTACATGAAACCAAACAATGAGCGACTATTAATAAATTATGTTAAACATGCATGACTGGCAAAATTTCATACTACATAACTACAATGTCAATAATATCGGTGTTCATTGAAACTGGTCACTGCTCGTCCGGAAATAATCGTACACATAATATCATGATGAAATTTATATACATTAACATTACACAAGAATTTCACGGATCATTTCAATACATTACGCGAGATTTTCCACGCTAGTTACTAGATTTTTTATGATAGTCTTGTTTATAGTAAGTACCTACAATATAGCAGTTGGCTGCCAGGGTTTTAGAATTGTTTGAAAGAGTGACCGCGGCTCTAGAAAGCAATGGGCATTTGAAACAATACGGGTTGGTCTCAGAAAGAGTCTGACACTCCCTCCACCCAGAGGTGGAAGAAGCATTATAATTTCCTATCCGTTAAAAGGGTACCAATGGCAGACCCAATAATGTCATGCACTATTTGTCTGGTACCCTAAAACGACATTGTAATGTAATTTAGGAAATGTAGGGTGTTTCGGTACTTAGTCATAATAATTCAACTATAAGTCCTCATATCAGTAATCTTCCTTTTAAGCATATAGTTTCCGCACACTAGGAATTTCTCATGCATCGTCGAGAATGCGTTTAGAAATATAAAAATTCACATATACAAACAGCCAGACCCGGAACAACTATCAGTAGGCCATACAAATATTAGTTACGTGCGGGAATCGAGCCAGCGACACGCAGCGCAGCAGCCAATCGCTCAACCACTGCGCCAACCGTGTCGTCAAAACTTTCACACAGTCCATCGTTTCTTTTTGTTACAAAATGTATAACTATGCTAATTAAACAAAGGACCAGGACATCTGTTTGATTCGTTAATCAATCTGCGATTTTAATATTGAAAACAATGATTATGCATCACTATATTTGCAAGCTTGAACTTTAAACTTACAATGTAATAGGTAGGTAACTCATAAACAGATATCGGTGACAGATAACGCGCACGCGCAGTGCGTCCTGATTTTATGTTGTCTATGGCACAGTACTAAGACACTAGCGCCATTGTTGTTGCTAATTGCCGTCTGTAGGCTAGCTAGACTCTTTAGTTGAGCCTAGTCTAGGCCTCTGATCCGAAGCTAGTTGAATAGCATTATTATAGAACAGAAATATATATTTTTTAATGTTGATAGGCATAAATTTGACCACTATCACACCTGATGAAAAGCGATGATGTGGTAGTGATTAACTTTTAGGTCGTATAAAATACCCTAAAACTACATAATATCGAATGCTTGTTTTCACTAACACTAGGTGGAAATCGACTTATTTAATTACAGCCCAGCACATTTTTTTTCGGACTACAGTTCGAAGTTTCCATACAAAATCTCTTTATATGGAAAGTTCTGGAATAATGCCAAGCAATGGAATAGTTCGAGAAGTACAGCTTCTGAGCCTAAATTTAATTATTATTTACTAGATGACCCAGTGCACTTCGTACCACCAAAAATTTACTCGTGTATTCAATAATAAGGTGAAAAAAAAAAACTAAAAAATATTTATTCAAATTAATGAAGCTATTTTCGAGTTTTTACCAGACTAGTATTATTAGTAGGGACTCCATTTTCCGCACTAGGACTTCCATTCGAATGGAAGACCAAGTGCGGAAAATGCGATAGAATAAAGGGTAGTTTAAAAGGCAGAATGGTATAATTTTAAACCATTGTGCATCTGTACTAATACAATAAAGCTGAAGAGTTTGTTTGAACGCGCTAAACTCAGGAACTACTGTCTTATTTTTACGGTTGATCGACACGGTGCAGGATAGCCTATTTACTGAGGAAGGCTATGGGCAATATAACACGCTGGGACCAATTGGAGCGGAGATAGGATAGATGAGCAAGTGTGCTCATTATCATCTGCCTAGCCTTTTCCAAACTATATTGAGGGTGTTTTCCAGTTAAAGTGACACAGTCGATTTATACTGAATCTGTTCTTGTATAGATTTCAACAAAGTTTTCTTCTTTGTTATTCACTGAAGATTATATGAATGAGTACAAAACAATATATCACGTGTATCTGACATCGACGCACAAACGATTTCCATGGGTCCGGGGCATGATTCTGGACACCCTAGACTTCGAATTTTTCGTCGGCTTTTTTCTCATTTTTTCATTTTTTTCAAGGGTTTTTTTACTTTAGACTGCTCATAATCGTTATTCTGACCTAACCCAATGAGATGTTTAATAAAAAAATAATTAATTAACTACTTTCACTAGAAAGAGCAATCTGAATAAAACCACAAACAGACATCAGCTCAGCTGAGCTGATACCTTTGTGGTACTCTTGAAAAAAATGAGAAAAGAACCGACGAAAAATTCCAACACTGGGGTGTCCAGAATCATGCCCTGGACCCATGGAAATCGTTTGTGCGTCGATGTCAGATACACGCGGTATTGACATACCTAGTGACAACAAAATAAGTGTTTTTCTTTATTAAGAGTTCTTCATACTATTAATACTAAAAATGTCAGTGTCATACAATCAACTTCTAAATGAGTGCCTGAACAGATTGAAATGAAATTTGAAAAAGCAGAAGTCTGACCCAGGGTAGGACTTGGGGTCCTTTTTATCCTGATCTATTTCTAGCCTGTTGGATAATTCTCTACTTTCAAGCAGGTGAAGCAACTGGATAAACATCTATACTAATATTATAAAGCAGAAGAGTTTGTTTGTTTGTTTGGTTGAACGCGCTAATCTCAGGAACTACTGGTCCGATTTGAAAAATTCTTTCAGTGTTAGATAGCCCATTTATCGAGGAAGGCTATAGGCTATATATCATCACGCTAAGACCAATAGGAGCGGAGCAGTAATGAAAAATGTTACGCAGACGACGTTGCACGGGTCAGCTAGTAGTTCATAATAATATTAATAGTATAAGGGGTAATGTTTTTTTAGTTTGTGAGGTTGTTGGGGGTAATATCTTGATCTACTGAACTGATTTTAAAAATTCTTTTACCAATAGAAAGCCACTTGATACTGTCATAATAGCAACAATGAATTCTTACTATAAAAGTACAGATATAAGCAAATGGGACTCATAACACATAAGACATATTTATGTAAACAAAACAAAAGGGATTAAAACTATTGTAGCAGGTTTCTGTCTACCACCTTGAGTAAAAGGTGAGAGTTTATGATTGTATGTATAACCATAAACAAGCCTATACCTAATTATAAACACAGCAACTATATTATCAGTTGTGCAAGGAAAATAATTAATTAATTGGCCGAGATATGCCATTTAACTCCCAGATCCATCATTTGTTTACAAATATGCCAGTATGGTCATCAGTTATTATGATACTATATGTTTTACTCAGTATAACTCAGTTGGTGGTTAGGCAGAGATAGTTTGATTCAGTTGGTGTGATCATTAGTGTCTTATCTACTATATAACAGGTAACTGATACATTTACTGCATAATAATTTTTGTCATTGTGCCAGTAGCATATATTAAAAAAAAAAGTTGTCTGTGTTTCACATAGCATTAGATGGGGTCATTATAGAGGGTTTAGTATTTGGCTCAATCTTAATAGACTGGAAGCCGACCCCAACTAGTTTTAAAAGGCAAAGGGAGAATCTAGGAGACAGAAGCTGTCTATTTTAGCATGTAAAACTAGTTTGCATTGATAATTAACTTTTCTAAATAAGTCAACAAACTTTACTGTAAACAATGAAGAAACAGCTTTATTTGCCAAAAAATAATGCATTATTATCGTCATAATATACAATAAATGTAGTGCATTCACCTTTTTAGAATAATGTGAGGAAATACGGAAATACTACCCCCAAAATTATAAAACTGTCAAGTAAAAATTTTAATTGGCATTATATTTATTATACAGCTTAAAACTCAGAATGTTCTGTTGAAATAATAGTTCCCCAGATAAAAATGACCTATAGAGGTTAGTTATGTTTATTATTTATCATTTTCTTTTTGTATAGAATATGTCCTGTAGTTACTATCATTGAACTAGGTGGCGTTAGTGATGAATAAAACAAAAAACATCTGATTATGAACGAAACTTGGCGAAACTGTATATAATTATAACAAAGGAAATTGCGTTTGATTTAGTATTATTTAGGATAAAGCTTGTTTGTAACATAACAAAGGCTATGTGTAACAAATTAAATAAATTTTCGAGACGCCCTCTTTTAAAATAACTTTGTAAAACCGGACAAAGAAAAGTCGATCAAAAGGTACGTCTGCTAACCTAAAAAATACATTTAAAATTCGAACAGGAATCACCTTCGTAAACATGAAACTCCACAAACAAAGAAAAACTCACATTGTGTAGCAGAAGCAGGGAGGCATACAGCCAGGAGACCGACGACAGCAACGAGGATGGCCTTCATCTTTTATTTTTTTATTTAATTAAAATCACAGATACTTTGACAAATTATGTTATGACAAACAGTTCCGTAACGTACGAGTACTCGCGAAAGTCTAGCCTTTACACACACTGGCGCAGAAGGCGACTTATCAGAACGCAACAAAATTGGAAAACAAGAACTATTCACGTTGATGCCTCTGATTATATGAAAAATAATGAACTGCGCAGCGATAACAGAACCATCTCGTGTTGACAAGTGCTTGGAGAATGACTACCTATATATAAAAGTACTCTGTGAGAATGACATGTTAGAGCGAGATGCAAGATACCGCCGGCCGTTGCACAACAAAAAAACCCTCAAGAGGTTTCGTGTTCCGAGTCTACTCATGGAATATTTTCCGACCTATTTCTGCTTATTGAGCTATACAGGCCTGCTTTTTATAATTGAAATATCTGTAAAATAATTGAATATGTTAATTAATAGCATTATTTGAGAGGAAAGTTGTCTAAAAAAGCTGAAAAATTGAAAGAGGAAGAAATCTCTAGAAACGCAAAACCTCAACATTCTCAGTATGACAGCCATGACAGGGCTTACTACGTCATTCATGGGCTCGGATTGCGGGGGGATAGCGTAGCGCGGGGCGAGGTAATAGTGATGCCAGCATTTCAGTCTTGCTACGTTTAATGGAGAACAAAAACCGAAAACAATTAGTTATAATCGACTCTATTTTAATTTATGTAAACTTTTACGCAGGTAAAGATTGTGCTTTTTATTTTAGCCAGTGCTTTATGGATATCTTTAAATTTTTTCTCCTACAAAACTCGAAATTGAGGTAATTATTCTTTTTTACATAGCCACACTTGACTGAAGTGTAGCCAACTTCACGTGACAGATGAGAATTTTCCTATTTTATTATCATTTTGTCGTTCGCTATCAATCGTATTGCGTTTGTATAAATTTTAATTACGTGTGCTCTCCGTCCGACGGAGCTTTATCAGTTTAATAGTCATTGTTGGAAGTCGCCTTCTGCGCCAGTGTGTGTAAAGGCACTTTCGACGGAACAATCTTCGTTGCTGCAGAATTAATTCCAACTTTATTCGTTTCACATAATTAAATATTTTGGTGAGTCCCTTTTACATTAACTACGAATTATCAGTGTTTGTGTTTAACTACTCTGATGTTCTTTTGTTTTTATTTAAATCCAGATTTTTAACTTTAGCATACATTTTGTTTTGAATCGGTGGTCCGCGTTTGAAAAACATTGTAATTTTTTCTTTGTCTTTGTAAATTATTTCGGTAAGGGTCGTAAGGGTGCAGTATTTTTGCTAATAATTTTCAAAATAAAACATTTTAATGATATTCTTAAATTGTAACAAGTATAAATAAGCGTTTAACGAAACAAAATATCTTTTTATTGTAACATGTGCGAAGTACGCCTCTTTCTTTGTCAATTGTTTATCAAAATTACATAGCAACTTTGACAGCAAACATGAGGAACTCAACGTAGGTAAATGACAAACAATTGAGTTTTTTTTTATGCCAAAGAACTTTTCGAAATAAGTTCCACATACCCATATTTTGTTGTTTTTTTTTCTGCAGGTAGTTTACTGCAGGTAGAGTACATTTTAATTTGATTGATCACTATTATTTTTATCTATTTTATTATCATGAATGACTTGTTTTATTATGAAATTAATCTTTAATAATGTAAATATTGATGATTAAAACATAATAAGATTAAAAGTAATCATTATCTAGTACATAATTAATTTGGATTTATTGCTATTAATACACATATCTCTGTATTATTAAGTATCTATTTATTTACAGTTGACTTGATTGCTAGATAGTTTATAGAAAATTATGTCACATAATGATATTTATAAATAACTGGGTTAATCAAAAACTTGCAATATCAATTCATGGCTGACAGTTGATTTATTTATTTATAAATGTTGTTTTGTATTTTGTATAAAGAAGAATACAATCTTAAGTCCACTTAGACTATTACTTAATTTAATTAATGCTGAACATATTTTAATAACATGATGTTCAAAGTTTTTTTTTTGTTTCATGTGTATTCACATAATTATTTGCAATAAAGGCCTATTTTGCTACCTGTAGTTGAATTCCGTGTTAATTTTTTTTCTTCTCTAGTCTAATCTCTCTAGTGTAATTATTGGGACACTGGAAACATACCCATTTGTGTTATATTTAACTAGCTAATGTCTGCGGCTTCACCTGCTTGACAAATAATATACTAAAACCTCTTTCGAGAACTACCCAATCTATTGGTGAAAACAGCATGAAAATCGGTATAGCAGTTTTTGAGTTTTTCGCAAACAGACTGATGTGGTGGTGGACTTTGTTTTAGAATAGGTCATGATGTGTAGTGATAGTGATAAATTGAATATTTCTTCAGATGGAAATTATTCTAAAAAATGCAGTTTTGCTACCAAAGATTAAGTATGATTGTGGAAAACTTCATTTTCCGTTTTTCTTATCAATAACCTGATATTTTCATCAAATTATTGACAGGATTTCATAATGATGAATCAACTAGATAAGAGTGTTTCGTCCCTGAATTGTGGTTAATATCTTATTATGAACAATAAAATCTATACTAATATTATAAAGCAGAAGAGTTTGTTTGTTTGGTTGAACATGCTAATCTCAGGAACCACTGGGCCAATTTGAAAAATTCTTTCAGTGTTAGGCAGTAATGAAAATTGTTACACAGGCGACGTTGTGCGGGTAACAAACTCAAAAACTTTACCTCTTATTTATAATATTAGTTAGTATAGTTAAACTTAAGATCTCCAACAAAGTATATTCACAATACCTGACACGTGTATTCACACAGATGTATTCTTTCGCTTATACGAGACCACAACACAGTTAACAACTACACCAATAAAAATTTTAAGATTTCCAATCCTAAAAAAAAAAGAATGCTCTTCTTTTTACTATTGTAAAGGAAACTGGTTTGATTCTGTTTAAAAAAGAAAAAAAAAACTACAATTTTTTTGTCTCTCCCTCCAGACTCGAAACCATGAAGGCCGTATTCTTAGCCCTCACCTGCCTCCTGGCTCTCTCCGGCACCTTTGCTGCTGACACTTGCTACCAGGACGTGTCTCTGGACTGCGGACAGGCCTCCAACACACTTGGTAAGTTGCTACTACCTCGGTACAAACAGAAATTAGGTTAATACGGTACAACATCCATTTTGGGACATGATTTTTCTGAAAAACTTAAAATTATAGAGGAACAAATATTTTAATAGTACTAGCAAGTTTTTACTATAGTACCTAAAATGATGTTGTTGCTTAAATTGATAAATGCAAATGGGATAGGATGTGTGAATTTGTGCCACAGATTACATAAAACATGGAGAGCTAACATTGCGAGTTTATTTAAGAGCGTGTATTCCGTGCACTAGCGCCGTCTATCGTTTTTTATTATTTGTGGTAACCGCTCCGTAGTGTTCTGAAGAAATGTATCTATTATTTTTTGAGAGCTATTTTTATTACATAACTCATGGCTAAATAGCCAAAACGGCAATTATTGCTAAAAGTGGCCACTGCAAAAATATCGTCTTTGGCAACAATTTATGTTCTAAAGTACAAAACATAACTCTCAAAACATAATAAATACATTTCTTCAGAACACTACAGAGCGGTTTTTTATCTACGTGTCTTAAATTTACCACAATTAATAAAAAACGATTGGCGGCGCTAGTGGACGGAATGCGCCCTCTTAAACCTTACCTACTGTTAAAATAATAAGTGATAGTTGTCAAAAGGGCACTTATTAAATTAATATAAACATCAGATTCTATTATATGTATTATGTGCAAGTAACCTAAAGTTACGATAAAGCAACTAGACTAATAAATTCTCGAAATTATTTGCAAACGCGTATAATCACAGTCACAGGTGTTGGGTGACGGTACTGCGTGTAGCCAAAGTCACAACTCCCAATCATCCGCAGCTAGCAGAGGCCTTAGTATGAGTTTTTTCGACTCACGTTCGAACGCGTTCGATTGCGAGCGCGTTAGAATTTAGTATGGGAATTTATTATAGTGCCACCTGGTGGTCACTCGTAGAACCTTATTTTCCATACTAAATTCTAACGCGCTCGCAATCGAACGCGTTCGAACGTGAGTCGAAAAAACTCATAGTAAGGCCTCAGGGCACAGTTACGCTCAGCAGTATGAGGTTATTCCGTACCAACCTGTTTACAGATATATACTGCGTCGCGTCGCCTCATACTTTTTTAATTTATAGCTATTGTGGATCTCTTTGTACTTGCGTGATCTGTGGGCCAAATGTTCTTTTTTGTAGAAAGATGTTCATATTTATACCGGCTAGTGTTTTAAAACCACAAAAGACATCTTTCTAGTCTTAAAATAATACTTTTTCTAATGCTTCAAATTCCTTTTCCTCCTCTATTACCGCTTTTATTTCTTTTCACTTTAATCTATGTATGTATATTTGCTTCTTACACACCGCTTTATATTTCTTTCAGCTTTTGGACGCAATTGTAAGTAAAAGAGAGTAATATATAAAATTGGGGTTTATTTAAACAATTTTATGTATCATTCATTTTACTAACTTGGCAAGACAAGTGTCAATTAGCAGTTTCACATTTGCTTTGGATCATCGCACCTCTGGTTTCGAAAGTAGAGTTC
The DNA here is from genome assembly GCA_963859965.1 of Ceramica pisi. Lineage (NCBI taxonomy): Eukaryota > Metazoa > Arthropoda > Insecta > Lepidoptera > Noctuidae > Ceramica > Ceramica pisi. The sequence goes on along the minus strand of OY982556.1, from coordinate 4,725,455 downwards.
TAAATCGTCACATTTCGTTTTATATAAGTGAAACGTACATATATATTTGTAGATTATTGAATAACTGCATACCATTATTTGTGTTATTCACAAATATCACTATTTGTGTTATTCACAGATACCACTATTTGTTAATAGATCCAATTTGGATGCCACCAGTCAACAAAAAAGGTGGTGAAAACTTTCTGTATAATGAAAGAAGAGATCATAATTCTCAATCTCATTTCACTCATTCTTTTCTACACTTCTTCACTTATTGTGGCGTTCAAAAACACTGGCCGGTATACCATTTAATCATTGGAACCAACATATTATAGAAAACATACATTATTTCATAGCGTCGTTGATAAAAATAAATAAATTAATGATTTCACTTTGAATTTGCAGAATTATTATGTAAGTACTATCTCTGTAATACAAAGTAGTTCTGCTTTCTATAACTGAGCGATTGAAATAAGAATAGTAGGTATTGATCTTTGGCACTCTTAGTTCATCAGTGTGAGAGAGAGACAGAACAATACAGAACGATTAGTGCTATCACTTTTTCAAAAAGGAATCATGTTGGTGATATGACATTTATCATTGATTGTGCGGCCTTAGGACTTAAATTGATGATAGTACAGATCCGATCAAGCATATAGCTATTCTTATTTTTTTCGTATCAACTATCTTTTACTTAGGATGCGTTATGAGACTTCCTTAGGCATCGTCTTAATTGGCTAACGACCGTACGAGTTTACGATACAATTTCGTCGCGCGATGAAATAGATTCTTGTGCTCGCGCGATGATTTGCAAGCTCCAGTTAGGACACTTTAAATAAATTTGTCTGTTTAATCTGGTCGCTCGACGAAATCACATCGTTATCTAGTACGATCGTTAGCTTATTAAGATGACGGATAACTATTAAAATCACATTGAAACTGTCTCAATAGTTAATCCTTCGTAAAAACTGACGATACTGGAATTTTCTGTAATAAGGTGAATAATTTATTGGCGGAGTAGTAAACAAAAGTTGTTATTTTGTACTTTGGACATCTGAATCGAATCATTTGACAGTCGCAGTATTTGGCGCATATAGACTTATATTGTCTCTTTCTTTATAATATTACTGTATGGCATCATCACGCGATGGTGACGATTATCCAATGATTTTATTAACATTGCAGTTGATTGAATATGTTAGGCGCCAGATAAATTTGTATTATAGTACATTGTGTTTTCTCTAATATCACTTCGTACGTAACCTAACAAGAAATTATGAAATATTGTTTCATTACATACTAGTAAATCGAAATCCATCTAGATTTCGATTCAGCAGAGCTTTATGAATTTATCTCTGTTTTTATTTAAATTAAGAATGTTAATAAATCGATTTGGCTCAATGACTACTGCTGCAAAATCTAGTGTCTACCTTAGCACTCCATTTTGTTCACTACTCTGCGACCAAGTCTTGTATCTGTTGCCCCCAATGATATTATAAGTAAAAAGGTGTAGATTGGTTACCTTTACAACATTCGATCTTCAAAAACGTGAAACCTACGTGACGTGTGTCCGTTGACGGCGCAACGCGACACTGAGGTGAAGTGTGGCTAGTTAGCCACATTTTAACGTGTCGCTTGCTGAGCGCGTATAACCTATCTACACCTTTTTACTTATAATATCATTGGTTGCCCCCGAATTTTCCAAGGTTAAAGTGTGTACTTAAAATAAAATAAATAAGACGTAACTGCCTTTGGGAATTCGATTGCTAGTGGCTTTTTCTTTCTTCTGTACAGACGCCAGAACATCAAGCCACAACAATCTGTCAAAATTCTTCAGTAGATTTTCAACTTTATGACTGAAGTCATAAGGTTCAAAATTTGATTGGGAAAATTTTAGTTTCGGAAATCCTGATGTGATGGCGACTATACGTTTAGTGAATAAGGAATGAGCATAATATAGCACTATCTATAAATATCAGAGTGCCAAATCTACTAATTGTTAAACAAAGTTTGCAGTCGCATGTAGTAGCAATCTGTCAAAAATGTATAAACATGGAGGCTTATTTGACAGATGCCAATGCGGACGTTGTTTAAAAAAATAGCAGAGTTGGCCCTAAAACCTGTTGAAAGTATTATTCATTGCATCATGGTCACATTACATCCGAAATCCATGGAATCTTGAATTAAATTATGTTATTATCTCTTCGCACTTCATTTTATTCATTTTGAAATACATCTTGTATGACAGTATGATCGATGCTCTACCTTGTAGTAAGTAATGCCTGACACACATTTTTGGTAGAAATGCAATGCAACGAAATATCAATAATATCATGACAATTGACTACAGAGGGCTTAGCGCGAATAGTGACGTAACGTAAAATTTTACCATGGCTACAATATTCTTTTCGCTCATAATATTTATTTGATTTAGCTACTATATTCATATTTTTAAATGATAAAAATTGTATATTCCTATAAAATTATATGAAAATACTATGGGGTTGTAATTTTTCACATTCAAAATTCACTTACGTTACATAACGTTACTATAATAATTCAAACTATTCCTGCTTAGCCTCTTTGATGAAACCTTTGAAACACTGGGAAGTAATCAAACTCAATTTAACTTGTTAAGGAGAATGTGTAAAATCGTAACCGCTTTTCTTGAGCTATGATTTGTGTGTTCACACAATCAGTAATTCCCTAAATAAGGCTTTCGAGGTTTGAATAGGCCTGTTTACTGAAAAAATCTAATTAGTCCGTCAGTAAGATTATCAAAAAATATTTGACCCGTATTTTTTCTTTTGTTACGGGAACCAAAATTGACGAAGTTACGACGCTTTTAAAATTCTCAATATGTCACGCTGTGGCATAATTTTTAGCGGGTTGTGACGTCACGAGCCCCCACTCCCGAGTTTTGATGCGTTTTATCTTTGTCAATATTCATTGATTTACAAAAACAAAAAATACGTGTCCATTATTTTTCAATACTCTAACTGACGGACTAAATAGTTTTGCAATTTATGGATGATGGAAACTAGACTATTCTTTTTTTATTAATCCATTTATGGTACGCTTGCACAAACCAGAGTTATGTTTTTAAATGAGTTCGTTAGTCATTATTTGTGAAATTAACTTCTTGAATTAAAACCTAACTTATCACCATCATCATATAGACGTCCACTCCTGGATATAGGCCTCCCCCAAGCGGCCACATCGACCAGTCCTGTGCGTCTCGCATCCATCAGCTAACCGCAACCCTCACCAGGACATCGTTCCACCTCGTGGAAATAACTTAAAACAGAAACATAATTCTGGTTTGTGCAAATGGCTATAAAAGTTTAAAACCCTTGACTTGTTGCTCATAGTAGTTTAAAGTAACATTCTGCACAAATTTTTACACTAACTCTGCTGTAAAAGCTTATATAGGTAACAAATGGAATGCTAACACCCCACGATACTATTTACTGTCACCAATATTTTACCCGCACCCTAGCGTTCCATTAGCTACCTACTCTTAGTAAATAAATCTGGCAACAGCGCTTCCGAGGTGTAACGCGGTGTACGGCGAGTATGGGCGACATGGCAACGTCGCAACGGAACTTCAGGCCTATGCCAATCTCCACCTAGAGCGTTCGTACGAGTACTTGCTTTCGGCTGCCTATTTCAACAACTATCAGACGAATAGGCTTGGGTTCAGCAAGCTGTTCAAGAAGCTTTCTGATGAGGCCTGGGACAAGACTATTGATATCATCAAGCATGTTACCATGAGAGGTAAGTTTTAGAATCAAAATCAAAATAAATCTTTTAGATTTAAGGTTCCAGGTAATGCAATCTTGAAGGTCTTCTCGACTTTTAGAATTATATTCTGAAATTTACATGTCTCCCAAAACGCGGGGGCCCGTCACCACTTAACGTTGGGACGAAGTGGCGCAAAAAACTCCCCAACAACACGTCTGTCTGTTAAGTTTGAGGAAGTTGAATTTATACAATGGTATAATTAGAAATTGTATGATTAAGTCAATTAAATAAAATAGTACATGTCAGCTAGCTTCTCTTAAAAATTAACATATAACCAACAACTAGATAGGAAACGATAAACACCCTTTCTTAGTGGTTGAAGACAGGACATCCCCCATGTTGTTATCTTTTTCCGTAAGGTAGTTTTGTCTTATTCCACCATCGACTGAGCAGACAAAAAAAACTAATTATGTAACCTGAACCCGAAAAACAGGTGACGAAATGAACTTCGACCAGCGCAGCACGATGAAGGTGGAACGTAAGAACTACACGGTGGAACTGCACGAGCTGGAGGCGCTGGCCAAGGCTTTGGACACACAGAAGGAGATCGCCGAGCGCGCCTTCTTCATCCACAGGGAGGCTACCAGGAACAGCCAGCATCTGCATGACCCTGAGGTAAGAATATATTTTAATTAAAAAGATTCTGTCTCACTGCTGCAAGAAGGCTTCACCCAAATCGTTCCTGGTATTCAAATGAACTTTTATCAACGAATGAATATGTATTTGCCCCCAATGTTTTTTCCTCTGTCACAGAGTAGCATGCATTGCATCTCTGGGAACCCACTGAAGGTTTACGTTGCTTTACACTGATCTACACTTACTAACATTATATTACGAAGATGTCTTCCTAAGCGCCTTGGCGGCGCGTGGCACCAACAGGCAGGCACCAACTTTGTGGAGACTATTGCAGTGTAAAATATGTGCATAAGTTCATTTTTGTAAAGAATATTAGACTACTTGTTTTTGACATGAGCCCTCCATTTATGCATGTTCTATGACCCAAAGAGGTTGGGTGAGTAGTAAAAGTCGAAGATTGATCTTCAAGTTTAACTAACTCAGCCCGAGATCGATAAGTTTATTTTGTTTCTGTTTTCATACCCACTTGGTAAAAATACAGCAAAGACTCGACTGAATTCAAACAAACAAACAATATTTCATTCGAGGTAGAAACCTAATTTAATAAACAAAAGGTATTAATCAATAAAATCTTTTTCACCAGGTCGCCCAATACCTCGAGGAAGAATTCATTGAAGACCAATCCAAGAAGATCAGGGAACTGGCTGGTCACACCACAGACCTCAAGAAGTTCATCACCTCCAACCATGGACAAGATTTGTCTCTGGCCCTGTATCTTTTCGACGAATACCTGCAGAAGACTGCCTAAGTCCAACCAGGCAGTTACATAAATAGTTTTATCATAGTTTCACTCTTTAAAAGCTTTTTAGGCATTAAAAATATGTAGGAAAGTGTTAAAAATCATCCACTTTGGGCGAAAATCCCTCAAGAGAAAAAATCCAAAAAAGCCCTCGCACTTATGTATATTTTTTAATAATGTATCGATCAGGTCACAATTAAGGCGCCATTATAGCTTTTGAAATTTGCCTAAAAAAAAAATAGACGCCATCTTGGGAAAAAACGCGCCATGAGTGAAACATAACCTATTACTCCACTAAATATTAAAATAAATCAGTTTTTTTACTAACATTATTATTTTTACCTTTGTGTACAAAATTAGGCTGTTATATTGTGATTATATTTCCAATTAAGTTTACCCCATTTATATTGTAAGCGATATAATATTGTAACTAAGTTTTAGCAAAGCATATGTAGATGTATTCACTTATTTTCAAATAAAAGTTTTCATTTGAAATTCCTTTTATTGTTGTTTTTGTTATTCTTACTTTTAACATGGCAGGAAGATGATTCCTTTCTAAGTAAGAAAATTGTGTAAAAAGTTTTGAGTATGAATGATGGCTGGAAATCACACAGATCAGAGGCCTTAGTGTGAGTTTTTCGACTCGCGTTCGAACGCGTTCGATTGCGAGCGCGTTAGAATTTAGTATGGGAATTTAGTTATAGTGCCACTTGGTGGTCACTCGTAGAACCTAATTTCCCATACTAAATTCTAACGCGCTCGCAATCGAACGCGTTCGAACGTGAGTCGAAAAAACTCACACTAAGGCCTCAGTGGCGTATCTAGGGCTATTCTCCAGGGTGGGCTGACCTCCAACCTGAGATGCAGCACCCAATAATAGCAACGATTTTTCTTATTGGGTGGATCTCGATGGATGAACTGTGTGATAGAGACAGTTTTAGAAAGAGAGCGACTACTGTGATGACTAAAAGGACTACCTATCGAAAGTTGATTGCGTAGAATCGAAATTGTGACTTGTGAGAATGATGTTTATTCAGAAATACAGATCTCATTACATATTTTGGGATTCACTGCAACAAATCAAAAGAAAACATAGCCGTAAATTAAAACTATTTAATTCACATATCAAAAGTAAAAAATAACATGATTTCTTTGTGTTCACGCAAGTTGTTTGACACAATCAGTAAAAAAAGCATAACGTTTATAATAATTGTTCTGTTATTGTAACTATACAATAACAGAAAAATAATAATTATAAAAACTTAACTTTTTGCTCCATAACATCACTCGTTTTCCGCAAGGGGTTAGGAGTATTCCAGCCAGCTTCGACAGTGGTTTTGTTCACACATAATACTAAAAACAGGACATGTGCGAGTTGGACTCTCACAAGCCTCACACGAAGGGTTCCGTACCATAAACCGAAATAAAAACACGTTTCTTGTGTCCCCTTTAAGTTAACAATTTTATTTTTATTATTTTTTGTTATAGCGGCAATAGATATACACTGTAAATGTCAACTGTCTATTTATTACGCTTTTTGAGATACATTCTGCTGACAGACTGATGGACGGACAGCGGAGGCTTAGTGATAGGGTTTTTTGGTTACCCTTCGTTCGGGTACGGAACCCTAAAAAGTGGTGATAATAGGTACCTAAACTTTGGTTATTGCATCAGTGGCGTAGCTAGTAAGGGGCCCTGCATCAAACATTATGGGGTTTTTTAGAGGTATTGCTTTTTTAAACAAAATAGGCCCTACTTGTTAAGGACTAAATGTATAGCTTTTCGTCACACGTCGAGGCCCTTGTAGTTCGGGGGCCCGAACCCGGCGGTAGCTACGCCCCTTTATAGCATTCTGTTCAACGATCCAGCTCAACAAGTTGATTACAACCACGCTTCCCAACCCGGTTGGGTGACAGCGAGAATTCTAGGTTCCGTACTATGCTGTAGGAGACATGACACCTGTGAACAAAGGAAGTATTTTTATGACACAAAAGAAAAAACAAAACAGGTTGCGGAACCATAAAAAGTACGTATGGACACAACACAAAGTAACCGATTTCCAACCTTAGTTATTTTCACAAAGTCGAAAGTTACTTCGTGTTGTTTTGATACGCCATTTTTTATTTATTTATTTGTGATGGGTTTGCTCTTGACCTTAGTCTTGTTCAGAAATGACAGAGACAAAGTCTACGATGGAGCGAGCTTACCCAGAAGGAGCCTGTTTTCACTAACTTTGAAGAGATTAGGGTTGTAAGCGTTCGGAAACACAGACGGACCTTTATTCTTATGAAGGCGGAGTAGCCTAATTTAAACTGATATTTTAGAAATGTTTGTATATTGTACCTGTTCTTCAACGCTGTATTCATCTTTCGGTACAAAGTTCTCAAAAACTTGGTCCAGTAACCTCACGTACTCAGCTTTATATTTCTTTTCGGATTCCTCAATGCGTTCCCTTGTTATTTCATACGATACTGCTTTTCCTTGCAAAATATTCTTTACGTGATTTAGCTGGAAATGAAAGTGTGTATTATTGAAGAGTTACAAGATTATTTTCCGTATCCATCCATAAGTTTACATCTTATCACCTGGGCTCGAAGTAGAAATACATCATCTGTGAAAATTTCAACAGTCTAGCTATCACGGTTCATGAGATACAGCCTGGTGATCGACGGACGAACAGCGAAGTCTTAGTTATAGGGTCCCGTTTTACCCTTTGGGTACGGAACCCTTAAATGAAGACAACAAAGGGCGTTAAAATATCACGTGACGTCTCGTCTACGCAAAAAGTGGTACGTCATTTTATCGTTGTAAGTTTTTCTTGATTTTATAAAGCAATTCAGTCCCCGGGTCAGTGTTTGTACAGTAAGGATTATCTTACCTCTTTGAATTCTGGCCCCAACTGGTAGAATGATGTTTTTATAAACGCTTCGATCAGTTTCTGCGATTCTCTCAAACATAATAGCATACTTTGTAAACGGCTTTCCAGTACTGAAACATAAAATAAAAACATATTCGCATACTTTAAAAATTCGACACAAAATTGACATTCAAACCGGTTCACCATCTGCCTAGCCTTTTCCCAACTTAATTGGGGTTGGCTTACTTGGCTTACAGTCGAACCGGATTCAGCTGAATACCAGTATTTTATGTGGAGCGGCTGCCTACCAGACCTCAACAACCCATTGACTGGGTAACACGGTATTCCTTGGCAACACCAGTGTCAGATTTTCTGGCTTCTGACTATCCATAACGACTGCCAAAGATCTCCAAATGACAGCCGGGACCATCAGCTTAACGTTATTTCCGAGCAACGAAGGAAACTTGTTATGTTAAGATAAACCCATCCACAGACCAACCTCGGCAAGCGCTTAATCTTGAAGATTAACCTGTGCGACTGTTATTATTTAGCCACGATTTCCTCACATCATTCATTCGACCTGGATGATTTTGAAAAAAAAAAAACACTATGTTATTGAAAGTATTTACCTTTAACATCGCACACAGCTAGTATGTTAGCTGTCAACCTAGCCGGCGGTAGCTCCTGGCAGCCATATTGGAATACAGACGCCCAGTCCACGCCACAAACACCGCCGTCACGAACGCTGTACATTATGTTTTGTAAATGTCGGTCGCCGACGCCTGGAATTAAGAATAAAATATGTCGAAGACGGATCTATACTAATATTATAAAGCAGAAGAGTTTGTTTGTTTGTTTGGTTGAACGCGCTTATCTCAAGAACTACTGGTCCGATTTGAAAATTTTTTTTCATTGTTAGCCCATTTATCGAGGAAGGTTATAGGCTATATATCATCACGCTAAGACAAATAGGAGCGGAGCAGTAATGAAAAATGTTACGCAGACGACGTTGCACGGGTCAGCTAGTGTATTATATAGATTATGTGTGCGTGGATGGCCAAATCCGAATCACTTGCCTAGCCTTTTCTCAACTATATTGGGGTTGGCTTCCAGTCAAACCGGATTCAGCTGAATACCAGTATTTTACGTGGAGCGGCTGCCTACCAGACCTCAACAACCCATTGACTGGGTAACACCTTGTACTTCATGGAGAGACTGGAGTCAGATTTTACTGGCTTTTGACTATCCGTAACGACTGGGAAATATCTGCAAATGACAGCCGAGACGAACGGCTTAACGTGGTTTACGAGGCACGGAGGAAACTCGGTATGTTAAGATGGCCACCCATCCACAGACTAACGTTGGGAAGCGTTGCTTAACCTTGAAAATCGACCAGTGCGGCTGTTTTTATTTAGCACGAGAGACCAAATCCGAATAAACGTCATATTGCCGGGACCAAATCTTGTAATTTAAAGATTCTACTACGTATATTTAGTACCCATTAAGTACTATTTTGTACCTGTTCTGAAATTTTTGTATCTCACACGACATAAACGAAATTTTACGATAACATTGGTACCCACCATAATAACGAGTTATAATGACGAGACCATGCCTGTACTCCAAAACTACAACGCATTACATCATTCTGGTCAAGCCAGTATTTAGTACCTCCAAAAATAATGGGTGACGGAGGTCTTAGTATGTTCTTCACAAATCATTTGTTTCATTTTTGTCATTTTCTACGCCTGGATAATTCAACGAGCAAAACCACTTGAAGTAAAGTTGCAGATATATTTCATGTAGGCGCTTTATTATTTACTTCAATTGGCGTAATTATTTCTCTTTTCAAATAATACTTGGAACTATGAGGGATATCGAAAAACAGTGAAAAGAGTCTCGAGCCCGATTTAGAGGAAAATTAAAACTGAATTATTGGATTTTTGAAAAATCGGTATTCCTAATTCCTAGCAAGGGATCGAAAAGGAGAGGTTGATGTTGAAAAAAAAATACAACCGACTTCCAAAAAAAAAAATACAAAGTAAAAAATTACTTTAACTTCGGAACTCGGTGTTTTTGTTAGTTTGTTCGTATTTTGACACCGACTTCCGAAGTTAAGGTTATTTTTTACTTTGTAGTTTTTTTTTTGGAAGTCGGTTGTATTTTTTTGTAAAAAGTTTTTTATTTTTCACTTTTTAGTGGTACCCCACACCTAACAAAACCACTGCAAAATAGATACCATACGATTTTCGAAAGTTCCCCTCGACTTCTCTGGGATGCCATCATCAGATCCTGGTTTCCTTATCATGGGACCATTTGGGAAGTATACCCTTTCCAACAAAAAAAAACATTTTTTAAATCGGCTGGCAAGCGACGGAGTTATGCCCGAACAAACATAAAAAAAAAAAAATACAAACATCCGAATTGAGAACCTCCTCCTTTTTGGAAAGTCGGTTAAAAAAAAAAATAGCATGTATTTAGGTACCCGTCCGAAAGTGTAGATAATAAAGATCAAATTCTGGGAAGTAATAATATATTACAAACTAAAGGAAAGCTCTAATTTTTGACAAAACACTTTTTTAATTTCAAAATGCAAAATAATACACTTACCGAACAGCCAATTTAGTATGGTCATAGAACTCAAAGTATCTTCAAATGTTCGCTTTTTAGCAATAAACTCTTTAACACAGGAACAGTCGTTTTCTATTGATGATCTGAAAAAGTAAAATTATTAATTAGTACGTTAAAAACTCGCACATAAGTCGCCAGCACATCAGCTAACCGAAACTATCTAATCCCAATCAACCTTGAACCTTATGGTATGGCGATAAAGTTGAAAATCTATTAAAGAAATATGAGAGATTGTTGTAACTTGATGAGTGACAAGTGATACTCAACCTAAAGGCGCAAATGATAAGTTATTAATTTCCCTGAAGCACTTACCTCAGTATAAAGGGCGTGACTTTATCACATACGGCATTAAATTGCTCCATGGCGAAGGAAGGCGCCATTATCAGTTTTTCATGGCCCGCCTTACTTACTGCGACTGAAAAGAATAATAAATCGTTATATTTTAATTTACAGAAAACATGAAAATAAAATATAGGACTACGCTTGTATTTTTGCAAAGGATCATCGGCAATGATAGGCTCGTCGAATCGAAGCTCCAAAGTCTTGAGCATCGACGCCGAGTCGCTGGCCTGTCGGTTTTCTATCGGTTGCATTTTGGGGAGTGTGCGACGGAATCGCATAATTTAATTCCGCCAAGCCCGTTCCATCATCGGACCAAAAGAAGTACGGCGACGCGCCGCCGGTACATGGTGGACATATCCCACCTATACACACAAAACGTTCATAGAGTATGTTCCCTAGGGATCACGCGGGTGAAGTGCTGTTTGAAGCTAGTGTATACTAATATTATAAAGAGGTAACATTTGTTTGTAATTTTGTATGTTGGGGGTAATCTCAGGAACTAGGGGCCGATTTGAAAAATTCTTTCAGTAATAGATAGCCCATTTATCGAGGAAGGTTATAGGCTATATATAATCACGCTAAGACAAATAGGAGCGGAGCATTAATGGAAAATGTGACGCAAACGAAGTTGCGCGGGTCAGCTAGTACAGTAGTACCCAACTGATAAGGCGCGTCGTCGAATCTTCGTTCGCGCAGAAAAGAAAGTATGGTCCCGAAGATTAACGAAAGAATGCTTAAAACTTACAATCAACCTAAGATCACTATTATAAGGTTCATAATACACTGCAGCTGTTAGTTCCATCTCACTCGCACTCTCACGTGCACTCAGTAAGAAGTATGGCGGCTGACTAACATGCCACGCGGCGATCGCTAAGATGGCGGCGGCTGCCGACCAATAGCGGTTCAAGAAAAAGAAGCGCGGTGCGTGGAACGTGCCGATTGGTCAATAGCATTTCCCGCGCTTTCAAAATTCATCTTCTGCGTAGGTACATCGGTAAGCCATATCAGTTGGGTACTACTGTACGTTATAAATCTATACTAATATTATAAAGCAGAAGAGTTTGTTTGTTTCTTTGGTTGAACGCGCTAATCTCAGGAACTACGGATCCGATTTGAAAAATTCTTTCAGTGTTAGATAGCCCATATCTATAGGCTATATATCATCACGCTAAGACAAATAGGAGCGGAGCAATAATGGCAAATGTGACGCAGACGAAGTTGCGCGGGTCAGCTAGTACTTAATATTGACGCTTCTGTGCTGCTACCTACAGTTCGTTCCGCTGCATTAGCATCCGAAAGCTTTTTTTTTATATCAAACGGGAAAACTCTTGGCCCAAATCTCACCTGATGGAAAGTGATGATTAGGACGAAGATGGAAGCGAGCTTCACCCGGAATCCTCTAACACAGAGGAACTGGCTATCATACCTCACTGCCGGAACACAACAATGTTGGTAACATTGTTGTTATGGCGACAGACTTAGATAAGATGGTGGTAGCTTGCCAGGCGGACTTAGAACAAGTCCTACCACCAACCAAACCAAGCAAAAAATTTGCCCCCGCTGGTTTCGAACCCGGGACCTCTGGGTCTGAATCAGGTGGTATAACCACTAGAGCACGGAGGCGGTTAGTGTCACCTGTTTAGCACCACCCGGGGACCACGTGTAGGGATTCGCTGAAGGGTATTCTCCTACGGACGCGGGTGACTCGGCCCCCAAAGCTTAATACTAACCGTTAATATCTTGTTTTTCCTCCATCAAATCTCTCAATCTTATATGGTCTTCTAGATATTCAATGATGGCAGAATCATCGCTCAGTGGAGTCACCTGAAACAGTTGACACAGTTAATGTACAGTCACCAGCACATCAAGATAACCAATCAAAATTAAACTTAATTATTTTAGCTATAAAGTTGAAAATCGAATACAGAGACAGATTGTTGTAGCATGATGTCAATTAATCTGCTGAGTCTTGTCCCAACTATATCGGGGTCGGGTTCCGGATGTAGCTGAGGGACTTCTTATAGTCTTCTTATTGTGTGGACAGTAACAAAGACTATTAAACCACTTGACTGCGCATACAGTGCCCCGACGCACGAAAACTATTAGTATTTTTGCTCAGATGTTAGGCTGCGGCATTAATAACCATTTTAGTTGTGACCATGTGTTAGACCTGTGGGCACGCTAAGTTTTTACAAATCGTTTTAATTTTTATGCAATTTATAACGCATAAAATGCCTTCATACCCGGTGAATTTGTGTGGGAAACATTCCAAGACCTCTTGTTACAAAAATGATGGCATAACTTTTCATCGGATAGTAGACTACGCAAAATATTTTATGATTTAATCAGATAATGAGCCACCGCAGAGGTCTATTGGTGGTTAGGTGAACGAACACACTGTGAGAAGCGCGCGTTGATGTCTTTTGGAAAAGTCTCTTTCTTTCATTAGGAAATACTTATATTTTTATCCCTTTCTTCCCCTTTGTATTTTTATCGTAAAAATCTGTGCTGTTACGTTTAATCTACACTTCTACACTAATATTATAAAGAGGAAAACTTTGTTTGTTTGTTTGTTTGTTTGATTGTAATGAATAGGCTCAAAAACTACTGGACCGATTTTAAAAATTCTTTCACCATTCGAAAGCTACATTATCCACGAGTAACATAGGCTATATTTTATTTTGGAAAAAAATAGGGTTCTGTAAGATATTTGGGTTTTTCGGCCACAAGGTGTAAAAGTCAACCAGAAAAGTTACTTATTTTGCGTACGCTGCCTAAACTATAAAAGATAGAACCATAAATTGTTCTAATTAATTGTAGATCTTATAAATATCTACAAAAAAGACCGCGACACACTATACCTATCTATGTCGAGTGAGGCACAACAACCATTTCTTTATTTAAAAATCTTGATTTTTTTTTCGGACTATATTTAAACGCGTTTATTTTACTCATGCTATTAATCCTTATCAAAATAAAGTATTTCATCACTAAGTACAGTTTGTGTAGATAATATTTGGTCTTTGAATGATTAAAATCGGACGTTTGGTTTTGAATATGGCGAAATTAATATTACGATTTCTGCTGCACGGCCCGTTGCGAAGTGGCCAAGGCGGGGGTGCGCGTGCGGGAAAGGAATAAGATCTATGAGTAAGGTGGCCCGCGCGGCTAAGACGCGAGGTCGGCTCCCTACGCAGCGGTCGTGCGCGAAGTCTAATAATTTTCGTGCGATTTTTTTTAGATTTCATTCTTAAAACTACACCTACGCAAAAGTTCTTCTCAGAGCTAAACAACAGTTCTTCTCAGAGCCAAACAACAGTTCTTTTCAGGACTAACCAACAATTCTTTTCAGGGCTAACCAACAGTTCTTTTAGCTAGAATATTACACGCTATTAACATTTTCTTAAACATTTGGAAATGCCTAAGAGAGCCAGGTTTCAACTTACTAAACATTGTTCTAAAGCACGGGCAGCAAGAATACGCATTGGAGAATCTTCACCTGAGGGCTTAGTGTGAGTTTTTTCGACTCACGTTCGAACGCGTTCGATTGCGAGCGCGTTAGAATTTAGTATGGGAAATTAGGTTCTACGAGTGACCACCAGGTGGCACTATAACTAAATTCCCATACTAAATTCTAACGCGCTCGCAATCGAACGCGTTCGAACGTGAGTCGAAAAAACTCACGCTAAGGCCTCTGAACGTTCACAACGCCTTGCTGAACAAAATCAGAGAAACTCTCAGGTACGCGCACGAGAGTTGAGTGTCGAACGTTCGCAACGCCTTGCACAACAAAATCTGAGAACCTCTGAGTTATAATATTACTAGCTGTCCCACGCAACTTCGTGTGCGTAACATTTTTCATTAATGCTCGGGTCCTTTTAGTCTTAGCGTGATGATATGTAGCCTATAGCCTTCCTCGATAAATGGGCTATCTAATACTGAAATAATTTTTCAAATCGGACCAGCAGTTCCTGAGATTACCCTCTACATACAAACTTACAAACAAATGTTACCTCTTTATAATATTAGTATGGATAAAGCAGTAGTGTGCGATTCACTAAGGCAGAACATCTTTACAACCAAGAAATCATCGTTGAAACATCTGTTAAATATATGCCACATCAGATGTTTCAACGATGATTTCTTGGTTGTAAAGATGTTCTTCCTTAGTGAATCGCACTACTGAAGAGTTTGTTTGTTTGTTTGGTTGAGCACGCTAATCTCAGGAACTACTGGTCCAATTCTTTCAGTGTTAGATAGCCCATTTATCGAGGAAGGTTATAGGCTATATATCATCACGCTAAGACAAATAGGAGCGGAGCAATAATGGTGTGACGCAGACGAAGTTGCGCGGGTTAGCTAGTCACAGACATATAAATAGTAGCAGACCAAACATTCGCTAAAATTTGCGTAGCCATTACGCACACCTAGGGAATGTTGTCTTTACAGAGCCGAATTAGGACCGGTTGCCGGTATTATCTAACTATAATAAAACAATCCATATACTTTCTGAAAATCCGTGAAATCGATATTCTCTGGGTACATGAAATATAGATTACTTATCAATAGTCTTAACGAATAGAACCACCCTCTATTCCCTTGGTTATTGTTAAAGGCGACTAAGAGAATATTTTAAGAGAATGATGGGCAGCAGTCCACTCTTCATCTTTTGACGGTGTTTACAAACCGTTGACGGACGTCAGTATCAGCTAGAAGAATTGGCACTGCTGTCATTAACCCGTATGCCCAGTTTTGTAGAACCGAGAGTCAAGGTATTAGTATGCCTGAAAACTAGTTTAGGAATTAATCAGGATTTTTGAAATAAAAGTAATGTAATTCAAAATTCAAGCATTCATTCTAATTAAACCATTTACAGGCACTTTTTAATTGTCAAGGTCGGTCTGTCCAAAAAGTTGAAGCTATTTGCACGTTCCAAAGCGAAGATCTCTATGGAGAAGAACATGCAAGAAACTCCACGGACACTCTTCTATCCTATCTTACACTCTCATAATGCTTACATATGGAGTAATTTCGTGAAACAGTGTAGGAATTGCTCCGGGACGTAATGTTGTTCGAAAAGCGCTGGGATTAATCAAGTGATTCTCAAAATGCTTTGAACAAAGTACACTTGAAGGTCTTGGTTGCCAATCCTGGAGTTTTAGGTTTTTAATCCAGGTATTCCGTAAACTTTCAACCTTTGGAAACCTGGAAAAATATTAGTATGCTCAATTATTGCCTGGTGAATGAAAATTTATCATTATGTGAGTAGCCTATACTGTATTTATACATATGCCTATGTTCATGTTCTCCATAACACAGACATTGGGTAACATAATATTGATTTTATAATTTATTTTTTATAATAGCATGAACATGTGCACATACACTGAAACTACTACAGGTATTTTGGAATGGTTTCACCAAAAATAAATAAATCATACATTAAACTGAGACTTTATTTGATAATTGGAAATAAATATTTTACATACAACAAATACAATTAACTAAAAGTTTTGTCTTTGTTGCCTAATTCGTCCCTGACTAACTGAACAGGTACTTGAGCTGTCACTTGATGCCACGTTCTGACTATTTTGTCCTTGTTTTGGTTTATTTCTTTAGTTGTAGGTTAACGGTACAGACAAATCGCATCTTTGTTAAAAACTGTATGTAAAATACGAATACACAGTCTCGAAACATTTGAATTCAGTAAAGAAAGCACTAAGATTTCCCAAAACTTACCGATGAAAGGTCAATCCAGGTGTTTTGTGGTAGCACAGCGATACGCACAGCACTTCACCATTTTATTTTACCGTCCTCGTGTGTTTTATATCCCAAACAAGTAATATTTTATTAATTTTAACGCGATTGAAACAGAACGTATGTTGCTTATCAACATGGCAGACAAGCTACGCGTCAAATTTTGTCTATGTATGAGTCAGTGTGACAACACGTGACAAGAACGAGACACCCTTATGAATTGTCACTAAGAAAAAAAAGGATAAAGAATCGTACCATAAAAAAAAAAATATCTACGTATTAATGTTTGGTCTGCTACTATTTATATGTCTGTGCGTTTAATGATTGAAGTCGATTTATCGATGATCATAAAATTACACTTAATACAATTTTTAATCAATTCACATACTTACATTAAACACTTAACTACTTTTAAACGACTTTAAAAATAGGAGGAGGGTCTCAGTTTTTTCATCTGTGTGTTTGACATGCATGTTTGCAAAAATGCAAAACCCATCCATGTTCCTTTGTGTTCCGGAGCCACGGTATCTCTTTCGAATAGTCCCGCGACTCCGGCAGGCGTCGGCCCTTTCGGGCCCCTCCCAATGCTGACTCTCTTTTAGGCGCGCGTGGAACACTAACGCGCCATGGCCTGTCGTCAGATGACGGACGGACGGCGAGCTGTCCATAGCTCACCGTCCACAGGTCCGCGCCTACGGTAGTTTCAAGGGCCTCTGACATGGTTTAACGAACGCCATTTGGCGGAGAGATAGTTACATACACACATTTTATAGAGATAGTTACATATAGACATAGAATATAGTCGCCTAACTTTGAAGAGAAGAGAAGAGAAGAGAAGAGAAGAGAAGACTGAGAAGAACTCAGTGACTGAGTACTCTACTTACATTATAGCTCCTAACTCGTAGCTTCTCGCTGACAGCCGGTAAGATGGCGGCCACTCTCTGAACGGCCGCGTCATGATACATCGCCTCGCCACTCTTACATATGAAGCGACGCGTCTCGCCGTTCGATAGCAGGGCTTTCACTACGCAGGGACGGCGGATGGAGTCCGTGAATACTGATATCTGTCAAAGAATATCATGTTTGTATTTTCAGATGGAGAAGGCGTGAAGTCAGGGCCGGATTTTCAACTGAGTGCCGCCTGGGCAATGTAGAAAATGCCACCCCGACACTGAAATTTTAGAAATTTTCAATATATATTTTTTTTCTAAGTATTACTTTAAAAAAAAAAACTAATTTATTGAAAATTAATTTTAAATCTTCCTTCTTATTTTCTTTATTTCAGAAAATAAAAAGAAACTAATATTATTATTTAAAAAATCTTACAAGAAATACGTTAAATGAATTATTTTGATTATTAATTTTATCTTAAAGTGCCAACATCATAACAATTTTTTTAAACAAAATACGATTATTAAGATAATTTATTAATTAATATTAATAATATTATATTAATACTAGCTGTACCCCGCGGCTTCGCTCCCGTCAACTGGCTACCTGTCTACCTACCTACCTACCCCACTACTCTCTTACTCTTACTCACAGACAATTTGTATTTGACTAATGTCAATATTTATACGATACAAACGTCACTCAATTGTTTTGCTTTCCCGAAACCTCTCCACTAACACTTAAACTTTATGGAATGGTATTAAAGTTCAAATTGACTTTTAAGTATTATTACGAATCTTTTGTATGGGAGCATAGAAAAGTGTTGTTTTTAGTCTTTTTCAGGCAATTTTTATATTTTTTCTCTCCGTAAGAACCATTCTCGTACTTCAAGGAATATTCTAAAAAAAGAATTGGCCAAATTGGTCCAGGCGTTGCTGAGTTATGCGCTTACCAACACATTTAGCGATTCATTTTTATATAATAGAAGAATATAAGATAAGATTAAAGATTAATTAATATTATAAAGAGGTAACATTTGTTTGTAAGTTTGTATGTTTGTAAGTTTGTATGTAGGGGGTAATCTCAGAAACTGCTGGTCCGATTTGAAAAATTCTTTCAGTGTTAGATAGCCCATTTATCGAGGAAGGTTATAGGCTATATATCATCACGCTAAGACAAATAGGAGCAGAGCATTAATGGAAAATGTGACGCAAACGAAGTTGCGCGGGTCAGCTAGTTTATTAATATATTGAGAAATTTTGATATATTTTTTTTTCACTTTCCAAATTTTGCCCCTCTGGGTACTAGCCCCGACTGGCTCTACTATGAATCCAACGCTGCGTGTAGTTCAAAGTTAGCCACAGTTGGCAGACAGCACGTTAAGCTGTTGACAGGACCAACGGCATAACGTGTCGAGGCATGAAGGAAACTCTGTATGTGATAATAGCTTGGCATCGATTTTGTTCGGTGACATTTAAAGTGCAGCTCTTCCATTATTTGTCCATTATTTGTTTTAGTTGAGGTTATAGACAACCGGTCGCCATAACTTTAAATACTGTCTTTAGTGAGTCTCGCAAGATTAAAACAAATCGATTGACGTAAGAATCTTCAAAATCGGCCCACGCGTTTGGTCTCTAGAGCGACACATACATACAATTTCTTTTTTATAGGGAAATCATCAAATGTCTCCTCCCACTCTGGGCGAAGCAGAAGGGAGTATTAGAATCTTAATGACTAAAACCCATTCGTGTTTCTCCTTATTCATCCAAACCTTCAAAGTTAAAGTGAACAGGCTCCTTCTGGGTAAGCTCGCTCCATCGTTGACTTTGTCTCTGTCATCTCTAGACTAGAGTCAAAGGCAAACCCATCCCAAATAAAAACAAATGGAGCGGTGATTCTATTCCACGAACCTAGTAGGACACATACATAGCCTGAAAAGTACATTACCCTCCTTAGTCTCACACAGTCGGGTAAAAAAGTGCTGTGCAAAAGAATCAGCTTTAAAACTTACTTGCTCCACAAACTTCACGACGTATACATTGGAGGGTAGTCGCAACAACCTCTGCAAATGAACTCTCTTGCGCTCCAAGATGGCGGCCGAACACAAGTCGGGACACAGCTGAGATAGTCTAAGCGTTGTTCGGTGAGGTTTAGAGCGTAGTTCTTCTATTATTTGTTTTAGTTCTTTCGCTTTTGGGTCTAAAAAAAGAGTTTTATCTTTACATAGTATGAAAAAGTCGCTTTTTTGACTTTACACTTATATCTTTTAAACCTCGCAATGGACTTTAAGGGACTACCCACACTTATTCAGCTTATGCCCATAGAAAACAACGATTTAGTATGGAGACGGATACGCGTCCGTTCAGCTTTCCGCGTCTATTCAGCTTTCGCGGCAAACAAGTATAAAATGAGGACAAATGTGTTATTATCATGCGAGTGCTATAGAAACAGTTCAGCGCTGTTACTACTATAGTTTACGTGAGCCAGATAAACGTGGAATAAAGTACATTGACCTTTCCCTAATATCTCTTTGTAGATACTAGAACAATAAATTAAAAACTGATTTTGATTATTAGAAAACTTAAAGGATCACGATAGAAGTCGATTCAGGACAGCTTTATGTCATTATTTCTGATTTTGATCTTAAGAAAGTCAGTAAATGTATGTGGGTCAATGTACTTTATTCCACGTTTATCTGGCGTAAAGTATAGTTTATTTACGACGCTGATAGAAGCAGAGCTGTATAAGTGTACAAGTGTGTCCAAAATCGTTCAGCGAAACGCGAATAGGGCTTGTTTCGGACGGCAGGAACACGTCCAATGCTCGCGCTGTCGTCCTGGGACAATCTCCCACGTAATTTGACGTACGCCCCTTGTACTACCTTGCGCTGGTTACGTACGTCACCACGCACCCCTGAATGCGTAACGTTTTTCGACTACTGTTAAAGGGACCTCGGGAGACGGAGACGAAGAGCCGGGGAGGCAATAAAACAACTCTTCACAGGAAATCTTGACCCGCAGGTTTCGGCTACTATCTTCTTGTAGTGTTGCCTCTTCGACGGCTGTGCTGCGACTGCCATTGAGCCGAGATTCGGCTCTGTTTATATACTGCCCGTTGTTACCTTATAGAGAACCGTGATTTTTGAAGTCGATTCGTGTGTCATTTTCTCTATGAGCCGAAACCTTTGGAGCCTTTATTTATTGTGTTTTATATAAAAACCCTTACAATATATATATTTTTAGATTCCTTAAACCTTGCTTAACAATATGGAACACAAAATATTTCGATATCCTTACAATACAAAAAGTTTCTAGAACTAAAACTTCTAATTTTGTACCTTAACAAATTTTCACTACACATTTTAGGAAATATTTCGAAAACTATAAGTCCTATCAACTTAATTCTTTTTGCCAAGGTGGTTTTGGGTCAAGACTTTTATTTTAACACTAATTACAAAACGCTATCACTTAAGACAAAAATTCACATTTTCAAACTACGTAATTATTTTCAATACAAAAACCTTACATCTAAATATCCTTATAAACTATCAAAATTCGTTCGTATTAGAGTTTTATTGGACCTAATATGTAAACATAAAACTTATAAAACTAATTAGAAAGTAATTAAAACATAATCTCATCAAATAATTAATTAAACCTTTCTGTACAAACAAAACATAAGATAAAACATTAAATTCGCATTTAAACTATATTCTAACTAAACCTATGATGCGAAAATATCCCTATGACACTAATTAAAGAATGTTAAACTAATCTAATCTGATTCAAATAAGATTCTAATTAGTTTTCCTTACAAATTTCCTTATTTCATACGGTCGCGTCCATCACTACTTGCGCCTAGGGACGCAGAAGGGGTCTTATCGCCGACAGGGCTGAATAAGTGTGAGTAGTCCCTTATATGTAAAGATTCGTCTCGAAATTCCTACGGGAACGGAAAAAATGGGATATGCAAATACGAAGTAAAACACAAAACGTTTTAGGAATACATTCATTGTGCGTACAGCTAAAGACTGGAATTCCCTGCCTGAGTCTGTGTTTCCTGATAGCTACAACCTGGGAGTCTTTAAGTCAAGAGTGAATAGGTTACTTCTAGGCAAGCGTGCTCCATCTTAGACCGCATCTTTGCTTAATATCAGGTGAGATAGCGGTCAAACGTATGGCTACCAATATTAAAAAAAAATCTTGGTCACCTAGTTCTTAAAACTCGAATCGGTGGGTCATAAGTATTACGGCTGATCTAGAGGTCTTAGGTTCAAATTGAACAGGGTAAAACACTGGGACATGTAGTATACTGGAAGTCAACTCCTACATTTTTAGAAAAAGGCTTGGCAGATGAAGATGATGACTAAAACATAAAAATTTAAGTCATATTTCCGATGACACAGAGTTCATTTTTCATTCTATTCAGCGATTGGTAGTCATTACAAAAAAACACTACAAAGTAAGAATTTTTCAAATCGGTTCATAATTGTCGGAGTTTTGAGGTAACAAACATACAAAAAATACAACCGAATTGAGAACCTCCTCCTTTTTGGGAATTCGGTTAAAAATTCAAGATTTCATATAAATCGTTTACAGGCACTTTCGAAATGTCAAGGTCGGTCAGTCAAAAACATGAGGCTATTTGCACGTTCCAAAGCGTAGATCTCTATGGAGAAGAACGTGCAAGAAACTACACGAACACTCTTTTAAATCATGTTATCATGTTACATGTGTCTAGGTTGATACTAGGTTTCGCTTAACTAGACTTCGCTTACGTGAATATCGAAAATTACCTCAAGGGAACTTATTTCCGGGATGAAAAATCCTATGTCCTATTCTAGATATGGTCTAGCGTGTGTAGTGTGTGCCAAGTTTCTTCTAGATTCATTAATTTTGTCCAGATCTATAAATTATTGTCGACGACACGGTTGGCGTAGTGATTGAGCGATCGTCTGCTGCATCTCGTGTAGCTGGTTCGATTCCCGCACGGAACAAATATTTGTATGGCCTACAGATAGTTGTTCCGGGTCTGGCTGTTTGTGTATGTGAGTTTGTATGTTTGTAAACGCACCCACGATACAGGAGACATTCCTAGTGTGGGGCAACGTTTTATTTAAAAAAAATAAGACATGAAGAGGTAACAAACATACAAACTAATTTTCGCATAAAATAATAACATTACTAGAGGCCGCCCGCGACTTCGTCCGCGTATAAATTCTCGATATTCCCGTGTAAATCCCTATGTGTACTATGTGTTATTCTGGGTCTTCAGCTACTTACATACCAAATTTCATCGTAATCGGTTCAGCAGTATTTGCGTGAAAGAGTAACAAACATCCAAACATACTCACAAACTTTCGCATATATAATATTAGTAGGATAGTTAGGATAAGGATTAACACTTACCAATTTCAGTCATATCTTCCAAAGCATATAGTTTATTTTTGATTGTGTTTAACGCTTGATAGTCGGTGCCTCCGTGTTTGGTTTCAAACAGCCTGGTTTTCATTCTGTTGAATATTGTGTTCCATTCCGTTTCATCTAGAACTGAATAAATTGAATTTAATAACACATTAAATCATGGGTAAATCTAAACATATAAATAAAATTGGAGTCACTGTTTGTAATATTGAAATAACGGTTTTTTACTACATGTAAATGAATATAATTATATAGGTACATACATGCATACATGGGTACATACACCAAAATATTTTTTTTTTCAATTTTTGTCTGTCTGTCTGTTTGTTCCGGCTAATCTCTGAAATGGTTGGACCGATTTTGACGAGACTTTTATTGGCAGGTAGCTGATGTAATAAGGAGTAACTTAGGCTACGTTTATTTAATAAAAATTAAAGAATCGACTGTTAGGCGGAACGAAGTTCGCCGGGTCAGCGTTATAGTAAAAAAAAATAGCGAAGGGCGAATCGGACTCTCACAGGAAGGGTTCCGTACCTTAAACATGGAATTTGGATTCCTTGTATGGAACTTTTCGAAGCCCCTTTCATTTTTTTTAATTATATTTTATTTTTATTATTTGTTGTTATAGCGGCTGTAGAAATAGACACTGCGAAAATTATCACCGTCTACTTGTTAGTGTTTTTGAGATACAGCCCGCTGACTTACAGATATACGAACGGACAGCGGAGCCATTTTTTTATAATGGGCCAAGCCCGCCACACATCCGCAACCACTGCAACTCCTGAAAGCCAGAATCAACAGTGGCGACCACCAGAAAAACGCCGAGTTAATGAAACCCGACGAGTCCCGGAGAAACGATTCAACTGTCTTGGATCCCGCAACGAAATTAATTAGAAGAGTACAGCGGAGGAGTAGGAAAAAATAAATATAATTTCCACAGCGGAGGCTTAGGGTCAGCTCAGACCGAGACGCGACGCGACGCGACGTTGCGAAAGAGCTACTCAAAATACAACTTTATATTCTACACGATAAGATACACTATATATACAAGTGGCGCAGCGCTGCGGTGCAACGTATACTGACTTCTCACAGTGAAATGTGTATCTTATCGTATAGAATATAAAGTTGTATTTTGAGTAGCTCTTTCGCAACGTCGCGTCGCGTCGCGTCTCGGTCTGAGCTGACCCTTAGTAATAGGGTTCCGTTAGTTACATTTTGGGTACGGAATCCTAAAAAGCAATTCTTGCAGAAGTTTGTTCGTGGTGACCTCCATTCCAGAGACTGATCCGTGTCTCGGGAAGCACGTTAACCCACTAGTCTCGGCTGTCATTTGTAGATCTTTGACCGTTCTTACGGGTCAGAAGCCAGAAAATCTGACAGTTGTCTTGAGTAACGTCAGGTCTGAGAACCATCCGAATATTAACTATAGGGCAGCTGCCCAATGGAAACATAAAACGTCCGGTCGGAGGATCCTCCCTTTCTAATGGAGGATACCCTGTAAATATGTACTATATTATTTCTGATAGTTTTGTTCGAAACTTGGTACAAAAACATACGTGTGTATTTATTATTTATGATCTTTCTACGTCAGAAGTCAGTAAATCTGACTACATTCTTGAAAAGAAGTACCGTGTGACACAGTCAAGGGGTTGTGGAAGTCTGGTAGGCAGCCGCTCCACGTTAAACACTGGTATTGAGCTGAATCCGGTTTGACTGGAAGCCGACCCCAATAAACTTGGGAAAAGGCTTGGCTGTATAAAATTTGCACAAAATCCCCGAAGTGACCCTGTGTAACCCAGGCAAAGCCAGATTATTTCGCTAGTCAAGAAAAAACAAATAAACTCACTATTTCTCCTCAGCTCGTCGCAGTACTGCAACAAAGCATAGTTAGCGTCGCAGATCAGCTGGAAGTAGTCCCTGCAGACGTCCATGTCTGTAGCCTGTAGCTTGTCCAAGTAGGTGTTGTGTAGCACGCTAGCTGGCAACCCCTTGAGTATGGCAATACTGAAGAAGTCGAGGCGTGGGAATATCCGGTTAATCTGGAATGACAAAATGAAGTTTCGGAATATGTTTTTTAACTTTTACTTTTACTTGAACATAAACACTGTAAATTAACAAATATATTAAATTAATAAAAAACAAAAATATCATCATCTGCCTAGACTTTTCCCAACAATATTGGGGTCGGCTTCCAGCCAAACCAGATTTAGCTGAGAACCAGTATTTTACGCGGACCGGTTGCCTACCAGACCTCCACAACCCATTAACTGGGAAACATGGTACTTCATGGCAAGACGAGTCAGATTAACTGGCTTCTGAATATCCGTAACGACTGCCAAAGATGTACAAATAACAGCCGGGACCAACGGCTTAACCTGCTTTCCGAGGCACGGAGAAAACTCGGTATGTTAAGATGGTCACCCATCCACAGACCAACCTTAGCAAGCATTGCTTAGCTTTTAAGATCGACCCATGCGACTGTTATTCGAATGTTTCATTAATTTCGCGCTCCTAACGCGAACGTAAACGCGCTATTTAATCTCAGGAACTACTAAAAAAATGGTTAATTTGTGTAGCCCATTTTTTGAGAAAGGCTATCAATCAAAATAAATATAAACTAGCTGACCCGCGCAACTTCGTCTGCGTCACATTTTCCATTATTGCTCCGCTCCTATTTGTCTTAGCGTGATGATATATAACCTTCCTCGATAAATGGGCTATCTAACACTGAAAGAATTTTTCAAATCGGACCCGGAGTTCCTGAGATTAGCGCGTTCAACCAAACAAACAAACTCTTCTGCTTTATAATATTAAGGGCCAGTTTCACCGGTTACGGATAAAGTGTCGGTTAGCCTATTAGGAACTTATCTGGCAGATGAACTAAAACTTTTGGTTTCACAGGTGTCGGATAGCGATATCTGGCAGATTTATTAAGTATTTGAGTATTATAAAGTATTATAGTATTGTTACGAGCTTGGGGTTCGTGACAATAAAAACAGCCGATTATTTAACCAAAAAAATGACACTTTAATTATCAAAACTAATTAACACTTTAAACACACTAATTACAACCACAATCGCACTATTAAACACTTCACTTCACTTAACTCGCAGTTGAAGATCGCTTCCGAAGATTCGCTTGTATCGCCAATTCAATACTGACCGAGTCGCGAGCTTTGCGCACCTTATATAGTCCGACAGTAATTTCCAGAACCTTCGAGAATGGAAATATCTAGAAAGTTCGGGAACATACCGGTCCCGACTGACTAGGTGTCGAAACATCGAGAATGTTCTAGCATCGAAAAGTCTAGAAAGATCGTGACCCAATTAGTTCCACTACTCGATACTAGATGGCGTTAGTAGTACGTTGTGTACCCGGCATTAAGTCTGGCGCGTAACAGTCGGTTAGTTATCCATCACATAACTAACCGACACTTTATCCATAACCGGTGAAACTGGCCCTAAGTATAGATTCCTTTGGTTACTGAGTGACTGACACACAACGTACAGCTATTGGCATGTAATTAAATCATTTTGGAGGATATTTAATAATTAATAATTAATTTTTAATTAATAATTTTGGCATGTAGGTTCTCTACACTCCGTAGAGGAGCACTAAGAGAGGAATTTCCAAAATTCCTACGGAAACGGGAAAGAAACGGGATATTTGACGACACGGTTGGCGCAGTGGTTGAGCGATTGACTGCTGCGCAGCATGTCGCGGATTCGATTCCCGCACGGAACAAATATTTGTACGACCTACAAGTATTTGTTCCGAAGATTTACAAAAAAAAAAATGTATATAAGTATGTACGTGTATGGTAACGAGATGGCTGATAAACAAGCATTAGGTTGCTTAGCTTGGGACTATATGGCGTTGTGTGAAATGTCCAAGGATATATATATATGCGAGTATAAAGTCGCGGGAAAATGTAGTAGGCTAATAACGTCACGCTAGGACCAATAGGAACGGAGCATTATTTAAGGCCAGGCTTTTAAGGCTTTTTGCCAGTCTCTGTACACCTGCATCCTGTGGGTTCGATATACGCAGAGGGCATTCAACGCCCTATGAATTCAGTATAATAATGTCATCAGGGTGTTGTTGGGGAAACACGTACTGATGGCTTCACCACCATCCTTCGGAAAAGGATGGCCTCCATGATGCACAGGGTCCGTGGGAGCGTCAACGACATTCTGAGGGTCTTTACTGATAAGCTGTGTTGCGCCATCATGGCGCATTGGGGACATACAAATGTGCATGTGCCCGGTGCGTCAGGTGAGCGCAACAAATATATGAATTAAAATCTTTTGTATTGTGTCTGAAACTAACATAGTTTATAAGTGGTGTGGATTTCTAACATCATATGGATCAACGTCTCAATTTTCTTTTTTTTTTTGAAGTGAACTCTTCTTCAGCACTTCATTGAGCACTTTTCTTGTGATGGCTATAAAATGTAAAACGCGCGTCACGTGACCTGCTCGAAAATTCGTAAGACGTCAGGACACGTGACCTGTTCGAAAATTCGTAAGGCGGATGATTCAAAAATGCACAACGATAGTGTTCAAGTTTTCACTTCTGCCGGCACTCCCGGAGTGCCTGTGGGGTTTTTTTTTAAGAATTTTACGCAGATGAAGTTGCGTGGCTCGTCTTGTGTTCTATAAATACCTGTTCAAGTAAACTCCTAGCCGTGTCATCGCTGATGGCAGTTTCTAAGCAGGCGAGTCTATTCAACAGCACCGAAATCAATAAGTTACAGTCCGTAGCCAAATTATGATCCAAGACATTGTCTATTATCTCCGTCATTCGTTGAATTATATTATTTTGTGTCGATTCATCTGAAAAAAGAAGGTTCAAAACAAAATTGGAGAGTTTTTGCATTAAATACGTAATATGCATGAAAAAAATATTTACTATCTATACGGTTAATCTAAACAAATACAAAAATATAATTCTAGAAGTAAAAATAAAATTAATCGAAAACTAAACGAAATATAATTTTTAAAAAAAAAATTATCTGTCCCTCTCGCGAAAACGCTGTTTTCTATGGCAGCTGCATAGACGTCATAGACTTTGACGTCAAAGTCCTTATCGGACTTCTCTTTCTTATTTTAATCTTTAAAGCTTTATAACTTCATCGCTGATGAAGGTATTTATAAAATAATTTATTTATTACAGCTTGGAGGACTTTTTTTTTTTTTTTAGTGATGGGAAATCATCCAATGACTCCTCCCGCTCTGGGCGTAGCGGGAGGGAGTGTCAGACTTCTACTGACTAAAACCCATCCATGTTCATTCATTGCCCTTTGTGTTCCGGAGCCACGGTGTCTCTTGCGAATAATCCCGCGACTCCGGCAGGAGCTTGGAGGACTTACAGCTTAAACAAACTAAAAATAATAAACAAACATAAACGACAGAAAGCCAATTACAAGTCCTCACGTATAGTGTCATACTTAAAATTGAGAAGTGAGCATATCAATCTTTACTTCATGATTGTTTATTAGAGCTAATCACTATTTCATTTTGCAATATGAAATCGCATGCATATCCCTATTGTCGTGTGTACGGCGATGCGCCACCGGTAAATTGTCTACCCATACGCACAAAACGTTTTGGGAATACTTTCATTGTGCGTACAGCAAAGGAGTGTAATTCCCTGCCTGAGTCTGTTTCCTGATAGCTACAACCTGGGAGTCTTTAAGTCAAGAGTGAATAGGTTACTTCTAGGCAAGCGTGCTCCATCTTAGACCGCATCATCGCTTACCATCAGGTGAGATTGTGATCAAAAAGTTTTTTTTATTATATTAAATAAACTATGCCGCAAGCATATCGCATCAGTTTCAATGATAAATAAAAACTCTAGATTTAATATGAAACCTAATACGAATTAAAAATAAACTTAGTTTGAACGGAAAATAAATACTCTAACTTTAATTAAAAACTTATTTATATTGACTGAAAATTATATTCTTTGAATGAAAATTTGCACTTTTGCCCGCTTTGGGCGGAGCATAAGGGAGTGTCCGACTCTTACTGACTAAAAAACCATCCGTGTTCCTCCCTTTGGGTTCCAGGGCCGCGGTGACTCTTTCGAACAAATTCCGCAATAAAATTCACACATGCAGTGGTAAAAGAGGCTGATTATATGATGTACAAAAAAATTGAAAATAACTTACCATCATCATTGCATAGTTCATCATAATATAACATAGCAGTTTCGTATATGGATTTCAAAACTTGTGCATTATTGGATGATATCTTTCGTCCTTTTTGTCGAATTAATTGCGTGCTTACTGTTTGCATAACATCGTCCAATTTAGATTTTGATATTGCTGTAAATTAAGCAGGATTATTAATTAATCACCCCTAATCTCTTCAAAGTTAGAGTGAACAGGCTACTTCTGGGTAAGCTCGATCCATCGTAGACTCTGTCTCTGTCATATCTGACCAAGACTAGAGTCAAGAGAAAAACCCATTACAAATAAAAAATAAATAAAAGAAAAGGATTATTTTTAAAACTGAAAAATATTGAAAAGGACACATTCTGATGGGACAGATATTATATGCACGGGGCCATTTTTAGAGTTCCGCACCCAAAGGGTAAAAACGGGACCCTATTACTAAGACTTCGCTGTCGGACTGTCTATCTGTCACCAGGCTGTATCTCAAGAACCAAGATAGCTAGATAGTTGAAATTTTCACAGATGATGTATTTCTGTTGTTTCATCCAGTAGCGAGCGCAGACCGAGCCTTGTGTTCCAAGGACAGCGCGGAATGGAACGGTGACATTCTTTTAATGCGTAAACTTTATTAACAGTGTGTTTCATAATTCTAATGCATTATTTATATTTATTGTAGCATTCATCTTAGTTAATTAGTTACCTCTGGGGTAGTCTATGTCGGGTACACTAAGTAGGCCGTCTTTGTAAGACGACAAAAATGACACCGTGTATGCAGGAAGATTTAGAATTGCGTGATCATTTAAAGGTGATGTTTTGTATTTGATCTAAAATTGTAAAAAAGCATACAAGTAATAATAAAAAAATCCGAACGCAAAGAAAACTAGCACATCGTTTAAAAAAATACTTTCGAAGCAGTTTGCTGCAGTTGATGGTATCATACCCTTAATTGAACTAAAATAATGATGGACATCCCACTCACACGCACAAAACGTTTTGGGAACACATTTTTTGTGCGTACAGCTAAGGAGTGGAATTCCCTGCCGGAGTCAATAAATGAATATGAATATGAGTCTGTGTTTCCTGATAGCTACAACCTGGGCGTTTTGAAGTCAAGAGTGAAAAGGTTACTTATAGTCAAGCGTGTTCCATCTTAGACAGCATCAACGCTTGCCATCAGATGAGATAGTGGTCAAACGTATGCCTATCAATAGTAAAAAAAAGAAACGCCTTCCAGTCTTTTTAATATGGTCACGTTGTTCTCAAACACTCTGTATACCTATACCCATAGATAAAAAGCAAAACTTACACCCCAAATCATGATGTAGTTGCAGAATCAACTGCTGCATTGAAATATTAGTTTCAAATGACGACTGTGACGCAAACCGTACCGCTTGTTTTTCTGGAATTAAAAATATGAATTACTCATCATCTTATCACAAGAAGGTTGCATCACTGATGCGTAGAACGCGGAGCTGACAATAGCATCCTGCAAACAGTGGTGGAGAGTCCTTACTCCCCTATTCTGAGGCATTATGTGGTATGACGTCACAATATGGCGCTAAGTCGATCCTATTCTTATTCGAAACGCATTGTATTCGTATAGTGTGCTACGCCACTGGAGAAAAGTACCAAATATTATTGATTTTCATAATCATAATAATCGTTTATTTGCTAATATAGGTAATTACATAAAGATATTGAAAATATAGCACAGTCCAACAATATTACACCTTGAGGCATGCAAATCACAAGCTTTATTATTATAATACATTTTCTTGCAATAATTATATTATATAATTAATAGTACCTACAATTTAGTTTATTTCACCATAGCCAATAACAAAAAAAACATTTAAAATGAAAGTTGATAATAATGTCATTTGAAAAATTGAAGTTTAGAATGTCATTTGATTAATAATAATGTCAAGATACAATGGGGTTGGCAACTGTCAAACTGGCGCTAGCGTAGTTTGTTCCCAAAACATAGCCTTTTCATATGGTCAAATACAAAAAATAATTTCAAACAGTTACAATGACGCGCTGTATTGTCTCTAATTGCTCTGAAATTGGAACGCATCAAATACCGAAAGATATAAAAATACGAAAGCTTTGGTATAAAAGCTATCCGTCGTGAAAAAATTATTTACGAAAAGTACGAGGTTATGGGGTAGCTAAACACTTTGTAGAAAGTGATTATGAAATAACACGTAATACACAGGCAAGCTGATCATAAATAAAGGCTTGACTATTACTTTTTTCAATTATCCCTATACTCCTCATCCTATAATATTTTGTACCTGCCTGTGTGATTTCAATGTTAAAAATCACTTGTCCGATCAATCGAAATCTTGCCAATCAATCGCCCGTCTCTCTACAAAGATTCTATACTATGATTATGGCTTGTTTGTTGAATTTAATAACAAAACTCCAAAATCTTTCAATAAAATCCGCTTTCTTTCCTCGTAAGGGAGCTCCACGTTTTTTAAGTTTTTCTTTCAGTTCCTTGACTCGCCAGTTAGAAAACATGATGTATAATTATGTGCTCCACTTATTTTAATTGTTTTACAGCTGCCTTTCAGTTACAAAGTAAAGAATTTAGACGTTAAACTGCAACTAACACAACATAAAAAAATAACAAGGGAACAAACTATGCTAGCGCCATCTGCTTTCAGCTTGCACCGGCCAACCCCATTGTGAATAAATGTCAAAGTAAGAATAATATAATTATATAATGATGTAAAATTAAATTAAATTCGTGCATTATTTAGTAAATTCACAATGAAAAATAGTAATGTCAATATTCTCAACATATACAACAATGAAGTGCTGCTAAAGGTTTGAGTATCTAAAAACAAAGAGTGAACTTACTCAATGCAATATTACCTGCAGCTTCTAAAGCTTTTTGTAGCGAGGGCAAGTTGTTTTCCTGAAGACCAATAGTCCTGTAGGCTTTCACTCTCTCTTGAACCCAGGGGAGAATCTCTACGTCTAGTAAACACCTGAAAAATAACATAATTTTACTAGCTTGACATATTATATACTTAAACCTTCCTCGAGAACCACTCTATCCATTGGTGAAAACAGCATGAAAATCGGTGCAGTAGTTTTCGAGTTTATCGCGAACAGACAGACAGACGCGGCGGAGGAATTTGTTTTATAATATGTAGTGATGTTGTGTATATGTATGTTTTCGTGTTACCCAGTAGCAGACAGACAATCACAATTCATTTGTAACCCTTTGCACGCTATGGACTTGCGTGCAAAGTGCGTACAATTTTTTTTTACTTTTGACCGGTTTTTTTTTATACTTGCTTGTTTCATTATACTCGCACTTGGCCGTTTTTTTATACTAGCTCTAGGCCGGTTTAGAAACTAGCATATGGTCAGTTTTTTATACTCGCGATTGGGCGGTTTTTTATACTCGCGATTGGACGGTTTTTTATACTCGCAATTGGGCGGTATTTTTATCCTCACGGTTGGCCGGTTTTTTATCCTCACGCTTGGCCGGTTTTTTTATCCTCACGCTTGGCCGGTTTTTTATACTCACGCTTGGCCGTTTTTTTTATACTCACGCTTGGCCGGTTTTTTATATTCACGCTTGGCCGGTTTTTTTATACGCGCTATTGGCCAGTTTTTTTGTATACTAGCAGTTGACCGGTTTTTTATACTCGCACTTGGCCGGTTTTTTAAACTCTCATTTGGCCGGTTATTTAAACTCGCATTTGGCCGGTTATTTAGACTCGCATTTGGCCAGCTTTATACTCGCACTTGGCCGGTTTTCTTATACTCGCACTTGGCCGGTTTTTTATACTCGCACTTGGCCGGCTTTTTACACTCGCAGTTGACCGGTTTCTTAAACTCGCACTTGGCCGGTTATTTAAACTCGCATTTGGGCGATTATTTAGACTCGCATTTGGCCAGTTTTATACTCGCACTTGGCCGGTTTTCTTATACTCGCACTTGGCCGGTTTTTTATACTCGCACTTGGCCGGTTTTTTACACTCGCAGTTGACCGGTTTCTTAAACTCGCACTTGGCCGGTTTTTTTAAACTCTCATTTGGCCGGTTATTTAAACTCGCATTTGGGCGATTATTTAGACTCGAACTTAGTCGGTTATTTTTATATTCGTACTTGGCCGGTTTTTATACTCGCACTTGGCCGGATTTTTATAGTCAGTTAGAAAAAAGCGTGACTCACTCCTTGTTCCTATCGATGCACTGCAGAGCTATGGTCGGCAGTCTCCTCTCATTGGCTGCCTTGCACCACGACAGTTCATCGCGAGTGAAAGAGATGCTCTCCTGATTGTCTGAGTCCATCGCACATTGCTGCTCGTTGTAGTAGGCTGATCTGAAAGGTGACAGTGACATTCAACTTTTATTCTAAGATAGTCACAGTCGTATGAACGAACTGCCTTTTTTTTATTTTTTTTTTATTTAGGGATGGGAAATCATCCAATGACTCCTCCCGCTCTGGGTGTAGCGGGAGGGAGTGTCAGACTTCTACTGACTAAAACCCATCCATGTTCCTTCATTGCCCTTTGTGTTCCGGAGCCACGGTGTCTCTTGCGAATAATCCCGCGACTCCGGCAGGTCCCGCGACTCCGGCAGGATGAACGAACTGCCTGGGTCGCGGAATTTGTTCGAAAGAGTCACTGCGGCCCTGGAACGCAAAGGGCGTTAGGTGGAACACGGATGGGTTTTAGTCAGTTAGAGTCTGACACTCCCTCCTGCTTTACTCAGCGCGGGAGGAGTCATTTGATGTTTTCCCATGATCCATAAAAAGGCGTCTGAACGATAGAAAGGGGAAAGAAAAACATTTCACGAAGCCCGAAAAAATATTTTATATTGTTCTGTCAGTCTCTCTGTTTGTTCCAGGTAAACTCCAATCAATCAATCAATCAATCAATCTTTATTTGTGAACACAGGTATTACAATATTGGTCTTATATAAATATTTTAGTAGAGCTCTAAGTCCTACCAATGAAATTGGTGTACAAATATATATTATGTTTTTAGCAGTCCGAAACTATACAATACAAGGTCAAGGTCGAGTAAACAATGTCAATTAAATGTATTATAAACTAATAATTAATCAAATATAATTCGTTTTCTACAAGTATGTCAATGGAAAATTATATTAAATATCACATTTTATCATATTGTAAAAAAAAATAAAAAATCTTCACAGTAAATATTATCAAAATATAAATTAGTGTGTGTGTGTGTGTGTGTGTGTGTGTGTATTTAGTGTGTGTCTGTGTGTGTGTGTGTGTTTGTTAGTGTTTGTGTTATGTGTGTGTATTTAGTGTGTGTCTGTGTGTTTGTTAGTGTTTGTGTTATGTGTGTGTATTTAGTGTGTGTCTGTGTGTGTGTGTGTGTTTGTTAGTGTTTGTGTTATGTGTGTGTTTGTGTTTGTGTGTGTGTTTTTTTTTTCATTTTCATATTTATTCATATTTTTTTACCGTTATATTCATTCATAACGGTTAGATTGATTATGTCAGGACTATCACTGGCAGATACTTGATGTTCTAATGAGTAACTTAAGCTATTTTTGTTTTAATGAAAGAATTAACAAAATAAGTATAACTTACCTGATCATGAGTCGAGCCGCCCATTCAGTAAGACAGTCGGTTGAACTAATATCTCCAAACAATTTGGCTTCATTCTGGTGCCACTGAATGGCTTCTATCACCTGAAATATTATATAACGAAATAAACTACCGCCCGACAGGGTCCATAATTGTTTCGTTTTATTATTTTTACCATTTATATGTGTACATTATGGTTTGCAATAAACATTATGAGATTTGAACTCGCTATAAGTCCAGCCACAACTCAACCGAACATTAATTTTTCACTACTCATGCTCGGAAAGTAGGCCTATAGTTGCCTGAGGCGCCTTCGCTGCGCAGTTTACTTTCACCCCTGGATAACTACTATTTCACACCTACACGGAAAGTAGGCCTATAGTTGCCTGAGGCGCCTTCGCTGCGCAGTTTACTTTCACCCCTGGATAACTACTATTTCACACCTACACGGAAAGTAGGCCTATAGTTGCCTGAGGCGCCTTCGCTGCGCAGTTTACTTTCACCCCTGGATAACTACTATTTCACACCTACACGAAAACGTCAGCTTATATGTCATGCAAACTTAACCCTAAGTAATTAGTCATTATTGCCCGAAGGGTTATAAAAAAATTCAGAACAAAATTATTACCCAGAGGTCAATAATTTGATTTGAATTGGAACTCAACTTGCGAGCCACCCGCGATCGCACACTTATTTAGTTGCATGTAACTAAATAAGTGCTGTTGCTGTGTGCAGTTGATGACACTGCTTTATCTCCTCGATGCAAAATCTAATTTTAAACATACTTACAGCAGACGTAATAAAGTCCCGTTTCGGCCACTTTTCAGTTTGCTTCAGCCAACTGATTCTGTTCTGTGTGACTTCTTCAGGATAGTATGAAGCTACCATTTTGTTGAACCAGTTACTGTAGTCTGTTGAACAAGTTGCACTATGTATAATTCCAAAGCAACCCATTTTTTTAAAGGCATTTTTAATACAAATGGACATTGAAAAAATAACTATAAAACACAATGCTAAAGTTGATAGTTTGTGAAATTATTTTGGGGATAGTGCAAATCCATAGAACTAGCATTGGATAATTTCGCGTATCTGAAAACTGTAGCCATACAATATAGTATATTATAGACTTTAATAGATTTCCACTGTTTCACACAACAGTTCCTAAAACTCATAAATTATTACTCTCCAAGTAAAAATGAGGTCGAAAGCCGTTTAAATAAGAAAAATATAAACTTATGACCTTCCCCTGTAAAACTACACGGAGTGAAGATACGCGTACTTTATGTATGGTAGATTCGCGGATTTGCACTACCCCCGACGATATGGTTTTTAGATTTGAACGATTGACTTGTCTTTACTATTAGAACAAAAAAACTATCTCTAAATTATACGTACCAAGTTTCATATTGGCTCTTTCAAAATATTCCCTCAAGGAAACAGTAAAATCTTCATTTTTAGTCCACAATGGAGGTACTCTCTCCTCTATATGCTTTTTATCTTGAACCCTTAAGTCATCCCAGTTTGAAAGCGAGCCAAATGCATCTATTAAACCTAAAAAGATATGAAGCTAAAGTGAAAGGGAGTAAATATGACGAAATCAAAAAAATCCCGATTTTTCCCCTATCCAAGCCATTTTATTTTTTAACTGTGTTGCTCTATCACTTTTTACTGTTGCTTATTTCTTTTACATTTTACTTATCTCTACGATGCCTTGTTTTTTAAACTATAGTTATACTATTTCTTATTGGACTACATTAGTTTGACTGCAGTGTTCTAACTATTTAAAAAATACACCCAAATCCGTTCAGCTGTTCAGACTTAAAGTGGTAACAGACAGACGTACAGAGTTACTTTAAATTTTTTATAACATTAGAATGGAGGATTGTGACTTTTTTTTGTGCGTGAAGTATCAATCACACCAATAAATAAATCTTCGCTAAATTTATTTGCATATATAATCTTTGATTCATAATGTTCTATTATAAAAAACTAGCTGACCCACGCAACTTCGTCTGCGTCACATTTTCCATTAATGCTCCGCTCCTATTTGTCTTAGCGTGATGATATATAGCCTTCCTCGATAAATGGGCTATGTAAAACTGATTTTTTTTTTTAAATCGGAGCAGTAGTTCCTGAGATTAGCGCGTTCTATGTATTTATAAGGGTTACCTTGTAAAGTAAATTGATCGTCTTTCATCGCAGCATCCGAATCTTCTTTGATCATACTGAAACAATAAGAAAATCACATGTACCATAGTCGTGTCAGCCTATGGCTTAATAGCCAGGAGCCTCGATCAACAGCTTAGGAGGCCCTATTCAGCTTATGCCAATAGAAAACAACAATTTTGTATGGAGGCTTTTGTTCACATTTAGCGGATTCGATTCCCGGTTCAGACAGGCGATTATTTAAAATACTTTGAATGCAGTTCGCATTGTCTTTAAATTAAAAATGAAGTCTTTATTCAGTATATTTTTCTATCTACAGTGTTAAAGGTACTTCCCTCCATGTGAAAAAGTCTTGGGACGCTTTGTATAATTGATGGTCACCTCCCCACAGACCAAACTCGGCATGCGCTGCTTAAACCTTGAAGATCAAACTGTCCGGCTGTTATTACTTAACCTGACCAAGGCTTGCATTGACTGGACAGGTCCACTCAAAATGTGGTTCTTTCCTCAAAATACCATTTCAGACACTGATCTGCATAGTCCTCATTTAACGTGTGAATATGAGGACGATGTAGATTCCTATGTTAGGGGTTTATTTCTTTATTTCACTTAATGTTAGTCGGGCGGTTTGAGTTCTTTATGCAGCCTACACAAATGTCCTTACTTTGGTATTGTTCGTCAGTTCGTTGAGCTCCTTTAAGTTCTAAGTTTGAGCTACAAGATAACTGGCAAATGCTTGCACTGTCTGGACAGGTCCACTCAAATCTGTGTGGTAATTTCCTCAAAATACCACTTCAGACATTAGCCTACATGGTTCTCATATGATTTGACCAGTACGATTTATGGACTTTAAAAGAGTCTTTGACCTCTGAGTTTGTTTCGGCGTTTCTTCTCAGAGCAGTCAGCTAGGAAACGCCGGCCTCATCTGGTTAAAAATGACCAAAAAAGATTGAAGTTTAAAAGTGTTATTTACAACCTACTTACAAAATAAATATCATTTATCATAACTAAACGCAATAAGGACTTACCTAAAGATAAATTGACTTCTATCTCCGCTCCTGAGTTGTAGATCTTCAAATAATATGTTAGTATAAAGATACCCATCGCTGTTTGATACGGCTTGCTTCAATTCTGTTACTGATTCTTTAAATCTGAAATGAAAAATTACATTCACTTACAGAGATCGCACAGCTACAACCTTTGGGTCTAGATAAAAAAATAAATATTTGATTACTACTATCCTCAATTTGTATGAAAAATCTTATTTCGGTTTAAAGATTTTTTATTTATTCTAAAAGAACATACATTGTTCACTTAGCGAATAACTACATAACTAAGGTTAGTGTTGTAAAACTGTAAGCTACTGCACTTAGCTTACAGTTTTATTTTCTAAATGTAGATAGGTACGATGTCGCCATTGATACAATAGGCTTGTGTCCTGAAAAAATCTAATTAGTCCGTCAGTTAGATTATCAAAAAATATTTGATCCGTGTTTTTTCTTTTGTTACGGGAACCAAAATTGAGAAAGTTACGACGATTTTAAAATTCTCAATACGTCACACCTTCGCATAATTTTTAGTTAGTCGTGACGTCACGAGCCCCCACTCCCGAGTTTTGATGCGTTTTATCTTTGTCAATATTCATTGATTTACAAAAACTACGTGTCCATTATTTTTCAATACTCTAACTGACGGACTAAATAGTTTTGCAATTTGTGGATGATGGAATCTAGAATCTAGCCTATTAGTATTGTGTGTAGGCGGCCATTACACGGCAGGTTTGACTGTCAATTTTGCTGTCAGTTTAGCCACAGTCAAGGCTTGACTGATGGATAGCCTATCGTGTCATGTAGTGACTGATGGTTGCATGAATCTTGACGAAAATCTGAATATTTGAAAGAGACTAATAAAATTGCTGAAAAACTTACATAATGCTAACGGTGAAAAACAGCGAAGTTCCACGTTTCTGTAAACGTCGTTTGTACAGCGCAATTTCAAAGAGCCGAACTAGACAGTGACGTCATACGCAAGTTTATTACAGATTTTCAAACGCTCACAACTGCCGTCTTTATTAGAGATTTTTGTATTATTTTTTATTGCTGCTTGGCTTTTTTTTGGTTTTGTGAAATATAATTTAGTCGAATATCCTATACTAGAAATGTTTAGCTAGTTAAATAAAGGTAAGCAATCTTGATGTGTGATTTTATTAAAAAAACTCAATTGTAAAATTAAATACATTCAAAAACCAATGTTAATACAACAATAACGATTACTAAATCAATTGAACCATAGTTTAAGCTGTAGTTTATTTGTTAAATATGTGTTTGTGTAAAAAGTCACATCAAAATTGTTTATCTTTTTTAGGGTTCCGTATCCAAAGGGAAAAAACGGGACCCTATTACTAAGACTTCGCTGTCTATCTGTCACCAGGCTGTAAATCAAGAACCGCGATAGCTAGACAGTTGAAATTTTCACAGATGACATTCTGTTGCCGCTATAACAACAAATACTAAAAAACAGAATAAAATCAATATTTAAGGGGCTCCCATACAACAAACTTGATATCTTTGCCGATTTTATAGATAACTAGCTGTCCCCCGCGGCTTCGCTCCCGTCAACTGGTAACTTTTTTTGCATAAAAACCTTCTCCTGATAAAAACAAACACAACAAAAAAGAATTTGCGAAATCGGTTCAGCTGTTCTCGAGATTTGAGCTTAGCAACACAGTCAGCGATTCATTTCTATATTATAGATTATAATAAATGGTACGGAACCCTTCGAGCGCAAGTCCGACTCGAACTTGGCCAGTTTTTTAAGTACCTAAACCTTTCTAGTATAAGTATTTTATTCAATGTAATACTCACCCCTGAATACTGCTTACATTCGCAACAAAGACCCTGCAAGCGTCTAACACTAAGGGGGTCAGGCAGAAAGGCTCCCTTCTTATAACATCGAACAGCTGTTTAGCCATGACTGATTTCAGGTCGAACCTACGACCTGTACCTTGCAAGCATTTCATCATTTGAACGCATAGTTCCTGACATACTTGGGAATTCGTCTGAAAATAATAGAACATTAAAGTTGACACGCTTTCCACCTTTCTGCTCTTCAGCATCGTACTCTTGTTAGCAACTTTGGACCGCCAAATGGCTGTCGTCAAATAAACTATGTCAGAGATTCCGCTAACCGCCTCAAGGGCCCTTGAGGCGGTTTAGATACTCTGACACTAGGGTGTGTGGGATCGTTAGACCTTACTGCCTACACGATAAGCACTTTGCATAATATACATACATGCATACTTGTAGTTGTAAGAATGGATGAACAATAACTTTTCGATAAGTCCTTTCAAGGTCATACATAAATGGAGCACAAGCCATCGAAATTTGTTTATTTTTATTATTGATAGGCATACGTTTGACCACTATCTGATGGTAAGCGATGCTGCGGTCTAAGATGGAGCACGCTTGCTTAGAAGTAACCTATTCACTCTTGACTGAAATACTCTCAGGTTGTAGCTATCAGGAAACACAGACACATACAGGGAATTCCACTCCTTAGCTGTACGCACAATGAATGTGTGACCAAATCGAAAAAATAATAATACGTATTCTTGCTCTATTTCCGTTAAAAAAAAAGCTACGATAGGTCTGAATTTTGTCGGATTCTGGGTCAAAAATTCTAATACTTCTTTTCTTTGAATTAAAGCGATGCGATGGGCAGGCTTTTAGTAAAAATATATATTAGGTACTTACCTTCGAAAGTTGTAGAAAAACATCCAAAATATCATTTATAGGCTTTTGTACATCAATTTCTCGACGTGCTGGCGCTAAAAACAAAATGAAAGTATTAATTACAGTGATCAAACTTGAACAGGCTTTTTCTGGGTAAGCTCCCCACCAGCTCCCCCCCACCCATCTCGAATAAAAAAATTGAAGGAAAAAATTTAGTTTAGAAATTTTTAGTGGTTTATTTTTTAGATCGGTTTTTTTAGGACAAATATTTTTTGCAATAGTTTGTTTAGGAATTTTTTTATTCATTTACTCACCTTTACTAATTCTCTGTCTGTATGTGACACCAGACCTCAGAACCGTCCTCGCCATTGTCTTAGTTCTCACAGAAATGGTTTCAGATGCTCTGATAATGCTGTAAATTATTTTTTTTAGTTTTATTTATTTATACGGCACACCAACAACTTTTTACAAAATTAATATTATAAGTTATGACGTCAAGGGACCTGTGTAAATAAGCCACACACACAGGCATGCACAACTTTCACATAATGTTACATACTTACAAGATAAATTAAGCAATAAAAAACCTAGTACCGTGATTAAAAGCTACCTTGGCCTATTTCAAGACTTGAGAAAGATATCAGCTGTTTTATAAATTTTAATGACCTAAATTTTGCAATTTGTATAAAACTACTGATATTTTGAAGTGAAAACTTCGATAGCGGCGTTGAGCACTTTTCTTGGAATGGGTATAAAATGTTGAACTCGCCTCAGGACACGTGACCTGATCGAAAATTCGTGAGACGGATGATTCAAAAATGCACAACGTTAATGTTCAAGTTTTCATTTCTGCCGGCACTCCCGTTGTTTTTTTTTTCGATAGTTTCAGTCCCTAAGAGGTTGTTAAAGGTTGCAGATGCTTTTAACTGCTACTAACCTTTGCGGCAATCCTTCATCCCTCAACAGGATAACTTTAAACGCGTCTTGGCTCCTCAAATCGCTGAACAGTAACTCCAATAACTTTGAACCACAGTTAGATAACTCGTAGTTACTGTTTACCGCTAAACTGCATTGGTAGACTATTATATAGAATAGCTCCGCGAACCTGTAAATGAAACAACAGTTTTACGTCATTAAGTTCAAAATGGCGACAGGACAACCCTACTTTAGAATCGAAGTTAGAGTAAACAGGCTCCTTCTGGGTAAGCTCGCTCCATCGTAGACTTTGTCTCTGTCATCTCTGACCAAGACTTGAGTCAAGAGCAAACCCATCTCCAGTATATAAAAAAAGGTCACTGGAACAACTTGCGACCTACGGATGCCTCTCAAGTTGAAAGAGAAAATCTACAAGTCCGTGATAAGGCCTGTCTTAATGTATGTATCAGAATGATGGGCTGTGAAAAAGACGGATGAAAATAATTTGCATGTAGCGCAGATGAGACTGTTGAGATGGATTTGTGGACTATGAGAGATATGAGAATGGAATAGAATAGAATAACAGTTATTTACTTAAAAACGTACATTACAGATAGTTTAAAAGTGGCGGCAATGACGGAAAAGTTGAAAGGGAACAGCTTGTCTTGGTATGGTCATGTGAAGAGGAGGGATGAAATGCATGATGTGGATGGATGGATTGTGAGAGGAGAGATATGAAAGTAAAGGGAGTTACTGACGGCCATAGAAATATAAAAAAAGGAGAAGTGGCAAGGGGTCGTGTCGGTTTCTGCGGAACAACATAGGCAAATGGACGTCTCGGCGAACTAGTGCACTTTCGACCGCGATCGTGACTAATAGGCTAGATTCCATCATCCACAAATTGCAAAACTATTTAGTCCGTTAGTTAGAGTATTGAAAAATAATGGACACGTATTTTATGTTTTTGTAAATCAATGAATATTGACAAAGATAAAACGCATCAAAAATCTCGAGTGGGGGCTCGTGACGTCACGACTCAGTAAAAATTATGC
The DNA here is from genome assembly GCA_963859965.1 of Ceramica pisi. NCBI lineage: Eukaryota > Metazoa > Arthropoda > Insecta > Lepidoptera > Noctuidae > Ceramica > Ceramica pisi. The sequence goes on along the minus strand of OY982556.1, from coordinate 4,682,764 downwards.
GAACGTGTGACGTATTGAGAATTTTAAAAGCGTCGTAACTTCGTCAATTTTGGTTCCCGTAACAAAAGAAAAAACACGGGTCAAATATTTTTTGATAATCTAACTGACGGACTAATTAGATTTTTTTAGTCATCTACCATAGGGTAGAAGAATTCCATGCTGTTCAGAGGTTTCTTCAAAAAACGCAGCCTAAACCAAGATTTTGTAAATCATGGAATCACTTCCCATATCTAAGTATAAGTATTTTACTATATTTGTCTTTAAAGCAAAGTAAAAATCACAAAACGATACTTTATTAAGCAGGTGCAATGCGTAGTACGGCCGCCCGTTTTTGTGACGAGTTAATGATGTGCCACTTACGAAGGTTATCGACAACAATGTCGATTGACGAATAAAATCCTGCTATAAAAGTTTATTTTCAATTTGTCAACCGTTTTGACATGCCGTTTCTTGTTTATTTTATTTTTAAGAACGCAAAAATCTTTTCTGTGCAATTATACATGGAAGATTCGTTAACTTTCAGATTTAGTCAATCACTAGCGTATATCTATAGTCTATACTAATATTATAAAGAGGTAAAATTTGTTTGTATGTTTGTAAGTTTGTATGTAGGGGGTAATCTAAGGAACTACTGGTCTGATTTGAAAAATTCTTTCAGGGTTAGATAGCCCATGTATCGAGGAAGGATATAGGCTACATATCATCACGCTAAGACTAAAAGGAGCCGAGCATTAATGGAACGCAGACGAAGTTGCGTGGGTCAGCTAGTGTAAAATAAATTGCTTTTGCATAGGACATCGATAACGTCCACTTTTTGTGTGTGTGGGTAAGTTGTACGGTGCATGGTAAATACACGCTGTGCTTGAAACGATAAGGTTTATAATTGATTGTATAGTAAGTTCTGTTTTGAGAAATGCGGGTGTGTGCGCGACTGCGTATCTATTACTTTTGCTGTAGTGCATGTGTATTAGTTGGCATTTGGAAGGGGTGTACGGAGACACAGGGTTCGTATACATTTTCGTCCACCGGACAAATCTCCTTATTTATTATATCTATGGTGACGGCTGATAGGGCAGGAAAAAAAAACCAAACATCCCTCAGCACTCGCTACAGTGTCCACAGATTTGTACTGGTATCGTGATCCTTCGAACGACATCAACAGAGTGACATTAATGATAAAAGCCTCATCGTTATTAGGTGTCAAAATCGCACGTACACATAACCACTGCATAAGTTTGCTGAGGTTGCGGAATTTGTTCGAAAGAGTCACCGCGGCTCTGGAACGCAAAGGGCATTAAGAGGAACACGGATGGGTTTTAGTCAGTAAGAGTCTGACACTCCCTTCTGCTTCACCGAGGGCGGGAGGAGTCGTTTGGTTTGGATTTTTGATACGGTTGGCGCAGTGGTTGAGCGTTTGACTGCTGCGACGCGAGTCGTGGGTTCGATTCCCGCACGGATAAATATTTGTATGACCTACAGATAGTTGTTCTGGGTCTGGCTGTTTGTGTATGTGAGTTTGTATGTTTGTAAACGAACCCACGATGTAGACATTCCTAGTATGGAGCAAAGTTTTTTTTTAAATAAAGAAAAAAGAAGAAAGATTTGATGATTTCCCATCCTTATAAAAAAGGTTAAAGCTATCAGGAAATCTGCTTCAGCAGGGAATTACCCTCCTAGCAGAATAGGCTAGATTCCATCATCCACAAATTGCAAAACTATTTAGTCCGTCAGTTAGAGTATTGAAAAATAATGGACAATTTTTTGTTTTTGTAAATCAATGAATATTGACAAAGATAAAACGCATCAAAACTAGGGAGTGGGGGCTCGTGACGTCACGACTCACTAAAAATTATGACACACGAAGGTGTGACGTATTGAGAATTTAAAAGCGTCGTAACTTCGTCAATTTTGGTTCCCGTAACAAAAGAAAAAACACGGGTCAAATATTTTTTGATAATATAACTGACGGACTAATTAGATTTTCAGGACACAGGCCTATTAAAGTATTTCCAATTAAGATTGTATTAAATTAAGGCTGATTATCCTTACCTCATATTTATATCCTTAGAAAGACACTCCTCAACTCCTTCAGACACCATTTTGGAGACCACCTCATCATAGTCAAACATACCATCGAAAATCTTCTTTAAAACTATCGTCTTATATTCACTTTCTGTACCAATGGTGTCTAAAATAGGACTGCTATCTAACGCCTTGCGTTTGAAAGGATTGTGGTTCTCTCGTTTAAATAAACCTGTAATTAAAACCAGAAGTCATTAAGTAAAGTAGGCTGAAGGATAAAGCTTTAAAAAAGAAAAAAGAAAATAAAAAAAACAAACAAAAATAATAATAATAATAATAAGACAGTAAAATAAAATAAAAAAAAAATATATATATTGTAAGACAGTTCCAAAAAACCAGCCATGCGCGATTCAGACTCTCGCACAAAGAATTCGTACCATAAACCTAAAACAAAATCTTGTATGGGAGTCCCCTTTAATTTTTATTATTTATTGTTATAGCGGCAATAGATAAACACACTCTCTGAAATATCAACTGTCGTACCTATTACGGTTCTTAAGATACAATCAACTGACAGACAGACGGACGGGCGGATTCATTGTATGTTATTTTTAGTGTTGGATAGCTCACTTATCAAAGAAGGCTAGAGTTTATGATAACATCACGCTTTGACCAATAGGAGCGAAGCATTAATGTGGCGCAGACGAAGTTGCGCGGCTCAGCTAGTAAAGTATATATATAAATAAACTAGTTTTTTCCCGCAAATTCATACGCGCACATCCGTTTTTCCGGCTCCTGTAGGAATTTCGGGATATGATTTCCTAGTACTCCCCTACATTCGCCAAAGACCCTACATGCCAAATGTCATCTCTCTACGACCAGTAGTTTCGGCTGTTCGTTGTCTGTCAGTAAAAATTGACATAGTAAAATTAATAAAGCCATTGGCGAAATCTAGTTAGCTTGCAAAAAAATAACAACGTACCTTGGAAAGCAGTCAAAAACACACTGTACGCCTCCTTCCTGACTTGAACCTCCGAACTCCTACAATTCTGCTCGATCCCCTTCAATACTTCACTCTTCGTATCCCCATCCATCAGTTTCAGGCAACTCCGGGCTATTTTCATAGCTTCAATTCGTTCTTTACTATCAAATAGCTCGCTCAACGATATTATTTGAAACATGTCTGTGAAATAATCGTCGAATTCTGTCGAGGTCTCCAAATATGTCGCTATGATTGACAGGCATTTCGATTTTTCTACTTTCGGGGCTAGATCTGTTATTATTCTGAAAAAAAAAAAAAACAACGGGTTACACTCCGGGCGTGCCGGCAGAAGTGAAAACTTGAACATTAAAACGTTGTGCATTTTTTAATCATCCGCCTTACGAATTTTCAAACAGGTCACGTGTCCTGACGTCTTACGAATTTTTGACCAGGTCACGTGACCTGACGCGAGTTTAACATTTTAATACCCATCCCAAGAAAAGTACTCAACGCCGCTACAGAAGTTTTCACTTCAAAAAGAAAACTATGGGCTTTGGATTATACTAATAAGTATAGTCACACCTCTACCATAGAATATTATTTATTTATAACTTTATGTACAACAGTGTTACATGGGCGGACTTAATGCAACAATGCATATTATCGACATTGTCCTCATTAAAATAATATCTAAAATCAATTAAGAGCCCTATTACGAATCGTAAATGCTCGTTTGCAATAGACGAAGTTACGTTGGTCTGCGTTGGGAGTACATCTATAGTCCGCGAAACAATTTTGATACCTACTAGTCTGAATAGGATTAAAGTTTATTTGGGCGCTCGCGCGAGACTGACGAGCGCGCGCGCTGAATTGACGCAGAATATATAGTACTTTAATTTTATTTATTGTAATTTTGTTTAATTATATTGACAAACGAAAACTAATGAAACGTATTCATTGTAGATTGAAATTTTATATCACATTAATTTATTTGATAAAATTGTTTTTATTTGGAATATAATGGATGCTGAATCAAGACATTTCTGGCTTAAATTAGGCTTTCTTTACGTTTTTTTCCGTGAAAACTCAAGGAATTTAAAGAAATTCTAGAACTCCAATAAACAAGTAAAACATTCAACTTACCTTTTAGTAATTTTAGCTTTTAAAAGAATTGATTGTAACAATGTGAATTAGCCCGTCAAAGTTCCATCGCCGACATTTTTTTTTGCAAACTGAGTTCGTAAAATATTTATAGTAAATTACACGAAAAGAAAAATGAAAATGTGTAACTCTAACTTACAAGAAAGAGACTGGCACTCTCGTTATTCAGGATCAAATAATTAAAATATCTTACTGCTGCTGATAATTACAGCGTCAAAAATCATGAATTTCCGTAAAAAATGTAATAGGACTCTTAACACGTAATCGCTTCGATGTTTCCCAGGAATTATTTGTGTTCATTGATTTTAGACAGTATTCCAATCAGGACAATGTCGAGAATAGTTTGGACAGATAAAAATGATCTGCGCTGCGCTCCGCCATATATTATGCGCCGTCCCTAACATTTGGTAGGCACCAAATAAACTTGCAATAATGTGCACCTTTCTTCTTCCTATTTTTTTTTAAATTATAAAACATTGCACTAACCAAGTTTCAACAGCAATGTTCTTATGGTTTCGGAAAACAGCGGCTGTGACATACAGACGGACAGATATGACGAATCCATAAGGGTTCCGTTTTTTGCCATTTGGCTACGGAACCCTAAAAATTACTTACTTCAATTGATTAAAATCACAGCACTGCTTACAATTCTTCTGAGCATAAAATAACATCTTCACATAACCATTAACATTAAAACTCCTCACAGCGTTTAAAACATGCCAAAATTTTGACAAAAACCCTTGTCTCATGCCAGAATCTGCCAAAGAGAATGCCAGACCGCATACTTCTGATAGTTTGGAGTTGCCAGACCAGTGCTTGGCATCTTGGTTAGCAAATATTACTGCCAAAAGTTCTGGCAGAGCGACGCCATTTTTAAGTAGGCGTTCGAATATTGGTAGAAGAGGTTGTAGGTCTTTTGTTAGATCTGTAAAAGTATAACCTTAAATTAAAAAACTTCACTAAAACCAGCTTTTAAAGTTATTTGCAAGTTTTTTTTTTTGTCCTTAACTGTTTTTTTCATGTTCTCCTCAGCAAGCACTTTCATTTAATACCTATACTATGGTAGGGCAGAAAAAAATAACTAGTCCGCCATCTTGGATGATCCGCCATATTGGAATTAGAATGACGTCACATAGCTAAGCATGCAATGTCATTCAAAATAAACTTGTATACCAAATTTCAGCTCAATCAGTTAAGGATAACTGATTTAAAATTCTGTTGCAAGATTTCATCCAGACAAACATACATACATTGCAAGTTAAATAAAAGCTTTTAATAAAAATAGAATTCAGTGGTCCATAATCCTCTCGACCGAATGTCGGTCACGGGTATAAGGTATTTGATACAATTTGCTATTTTTCTCAAAACCCAGAGAGCAGACAAGGCGCAGATTAAATCTCAAAAAATGGCGGTGTTCTCAGCGTTTTAAAATCTGTGATAAACAGACAGTCACCATTACCGCCATACAGTGTTAGTCTTTATAATGTACACATACGAAAACGAGGGAATTAAAAAAATGTAATATGTTTTTTAATTTTGTATGGATTTTATTAAAAGTTTGTTCACAAAAGGGAACATGCATGCGATTTTTTTTTTGCAAAATGAAATACTTATCAGCTGTAGTAAACCATCATGAAATTATATATTATTATTTATTATTTTTAAATACCTTCATCAGCAATGAAGTTATAAACCGTCAAAGATTACAATTAGAAAGAGAATTCCGATATGGACTTCTGCCATAGAAAACAGCGTTCTTACGAGAGGGACAGATATATTTGTTTAAATTAATTATATTTCGTATGTTTTTCGAGTAATATTTTTTCTATTTTCACGGTTAGTATTATATTTTTAAATAAACTGTATAGATAGTAAATAGTTTTTTCATGCATTCCATATTGAGGCCATCCCGTACAAACGAAATTTGTTACAATGCTAGAAGAATAATTACTCACCAACACAATAATCTTGGAAAACACTCCATTTCACGGTGACCATATTCCCATACAATTGTAACAGACTATTCAAAGTGTTCAACAGTCGCTTATGTATGCCGTAGTGTTGTTTATATGCTATACAAGTGTTTATCAAATACTCTACAGCGATATTCATGTTTGGATCGTGAGGTAACTCTGTAAGGTTCCATTTTGTTATTGTTGATATCTGAAAATGGAAACAGGTTGTAACAAAAATGACGAAAACCTGAAAAGATTTCGAAAAAACAAATCAAGAACCTGTCAAATTTTCTCAAGCAACCTTGAACCTAATGTTTTAATGATAAAGATGTAAATGAAATTTGAAAGTTTGTGAGTTTGTCTCTTCAAGTTTCGCATTGTTTCTTATATTTAAATGTATTTAAACTTTTTTTACTAGAGATGGGTTTGCTCTCGACTCTAGCCTTGGTCAGAAATGACAAGGACAAAGTCTACGATGGAGCGAGCTTACCCAGAAGTAGCCTGTTCAGTCTGACTTTAAAGTGATTAGGAAACACAGACGCAGGGCATCATAAAAGACGTTTGGAAACTATGTAAAATAGTGGTACAAAGTCGGAATTAATTAAAAAATGTACACTCTGCCTTCGGGTTAAAATACTATATTTGATAGGTGTAACGAACAAATAACATGCATTTTTTTACTTAAACGTTGCCCCACACAAGGAATTTCTCCTGTATCGTGGGTGTGTTTAAAATCATACAAACTCACATACACAAACAGCCAGACCCGGAACAACTATCTGTAGGCCATACAAATATATGTTCCGTCCGGGAATCGAACCTGGCGTCTCGAAGCGCAGCCCTCAACCACTACGCCAATGGTGCCGTCAAAAATTTAAAATCTTAATAAGCTACGTTTTACTCTTTTTTTTACAAGAACATCGTGGCTAAATAATAACAGCCGCACAGGTCGATCTTCAAGGTTAAGCAATGCTTGCTGAGGTTGGTCTGTGGATGAGTGACCATCTTAACACACCGAGTTTCCTCCGTGCCTCGGAAAGCACGTAAAGTTGCTGGTCCCGGCTGTCATTTGGAGATCTGTAGCAGTCGTTACGGATAGTCAGAAGCCAGAAAATTTGACACCAGTCTTGCCAAGGAGTGCCGTGTTACCCAGTTAATGGTTGTGGAGGTCTGGTAAGCAGCCGCTCCACGTAAAATACTGGTTTCAGCTTAATCCGGTTTGACTGGATGCCGGCCCCAATATAGTTGGGAAAAGGCTAGGCAGATGATGAATGAGTTACTTTACTTACAATTTCGATATGCAGGTTGTTTAGTACAGGCTTCTCGCCTAAAGTAGTAGGTGTATCAGCTATTAGCTGTAAGAGTGCTGGACAGAGGGCGCTGCTGTGCGGTTTGAGTTCTTCTACTGCGTTGCATATAGCCTGAAATATGTAACTTATTAAGTTATCTTTTTGTGGATGAAAATTGGGAAGTCATCAGAAGACCGGCCTCATCTAGTTAAAAAAAAACCAGACAAGTGAGAGTCGGACTCGTAGGTACTCGAAGGTTCCGTACCATAACCTTAATTTTAATTATTTCAATACAGAAATATGATTATATAGTAAGTTAACGTTATGTTTCGATAATGCTACTGATGGCTAATTTTTAATAAATGACCATAAAAAATTCCGTTGTAAATTAATTTACCTGAGCCAGCAGACATGTCATATTTTAAAGTCTAATCCATCGTTAAAGCGACTACAGTAGTGTCTTTCCACTCAGTATGCTCGACTGTGCTCGCGTGCTCGAGCAGAGACGTGAGTGTAGACAAACATCCGTGAGCGTTGAGCACGCTGTCTTCGAACTCTACGGTAGAGTCTTATCTTACCTGTGCCATTAGCCATTTAGCATTTATACTGATTTCGGCAGTCAAAGCGACTTAGCTAGTGTCTCTCCACTCAGTATGCTCGACTGTGCTCAAGCAGAGACAAGTAGATAAGCAGCCGTGAGCGTTGAGCACGCTGTCTTCAAACTCTACGGTTGAGTCTTGTTCTTACCTGTGGCACCAGCCTAGCCTAGCCCACCAGCTAGCATTTACATTAATATCTGTCGTCAACCCGATATACGATAGTATCTCTCCACTCAGTATACGTGACTGTGCTCGAGCAGAGACTTGAGCGTAGACAAGCAGCCGTGAACATTGAGCATACTGTATTAAAACTCTAGAGTTGAGGTTTGTTCTTACCTGTGCCACCAGCCATTTAGCATTTATACTGATATCAGTCGACATAGCGACTACGGTAGTGTCTCTCCAGTCAGTATGCTCGACTGTGCTCGCGTGTTCGAGCAGAGACGTTAGCGTAGACAAGCAGCCATGAGCGTTAAGCACGCTATCTTCAAACTCTACGATTGAGTCGTCCTCTTCTTCCTGAAATTATCGTGACACTGTTCATAAAAAAATATTTGAATTTATTTTATGAAGAGAAGAATTTTTGAGAAGAGATTTTGCTGATTGTTGTCTAAATCAAATTGCTGAGTATTTGTGAAATCTTACGTTACGTTCTACGGTAAGTAAGTTACATTTTATGATTTAAAGTTAATCAAGGAATTATAATTGATAAAAACTGTGACTGGAAATCTTAGCTATATTGAAGTGCTATGTAAAAAGATAGATATTTTTTGTTTGTTTTATATAGGCTAACGCGTGTGGCCAGTGTTGATGCAGCACTATGGGCATACCATGGCTATGTCTCATCAATCTTGCGCTCTCGTATTATAACATGGAGTAATTCGGTTGAACTTCAAAGAGTGTTTCGAGCTCAGAAAAATGCGTACGCTCAATTTGTGGAGCGCATCCACAGGACAGCTGTGTTCCATTATTTAAAAAACTAAAAATACTACCACTTCCAGCACTATACATCTTTGAAATTTGTATCTTTGTTCACCAAAACAGACATGAATTTGAATTGTTCAATGATGTTGTATCCAGACCCAGCCGGAAAGTGCATATGCTCAATGTTCCTAGGCGTAGAATTAAATAAAGTATACATTATTAGAAAACATTTTAATTCTACGCCTAGGATGCCCATTACTGTCTACGCAACAAATTACCTGATGGCTTCAAAACTCTCAGCCTCAGAATTTTTAAACGTAAATTATTTGTAAATGTTTTATTAGACTGAAGATTTCATGAACGAAAAACATACCTAAATTGATAATGCCCATAACTAATATTTTATCTCCTTGAATTAATTGAATTTTAACTTATATTATCTCTTTTAACACTATTGTTCAATTTATTAAAATTAATAGAGGCCGCCCGCGACTTCATCCGCGTATTAATTCTCGTTATTCCCGTGTAAATCCCAATCCCTCGGGAACTCAGGGATAAAAAGTGTTATTCTGGGTCTTCAGCTACCTACATACCAAATTTCATCGTAATCGGTTCAGTAGTATTTGCGTGAAAGAGTAAAAAACATCCATACATACTCACAAACTTTCGCATTTATAATATTAGTAGGATAGTAGGATTTTGTCATTCTAATTCCAATGATTAATAATTACATTTTAATGTAATGATGATCCATAACTTTAACTATATTTGTACGCCGGAAACAGCAGAATATCATGGGTGTCCAGAATCATGCCCTGGACCCATGGAAATCGTTTGTGCGTCGATGTCAGATACACGCGGTGTATAACAACTTATATTCTGACAAATAAATACATTCTATTCGAATAAGTTATTCGAACAATACCGCAGAATATGACAGTCGTCTACGAGCTCCCCCGTTAAGCGAAACGCTACAATGTCTAAGGCCGGCTACTGTTCTGAACAAAATAATTCCAGTAGCATTCTTCTGTTCAGGGGGGCTACCCTCTAAGCCCGAAGTCTGTAGTTTCGGGCTTAGTTGCGGGCGTATTCTACTCCTTATTATTCAACCACTGAGAATTAACGAACAACAGAATTGATAACAGCTGTAAAATCGTGTTGTCTTTCATTCTTACGCCCGCAACTAAGCCCGAAACTACAGACTTCGGGCTTAGAGGGTAGCCCCCCTGAACAGAAGAATGCTACTGGAATTATTTTGTTCAGAACAGTAGCCGGCCTTAGACATTGTAGCGTTTCGCTTAACGGGGGAGCTCGTAGACGACTGTCATATTCTGCGGTATTGTTCGAATAACTTATTCGAATAGAATGAATTTATTTGTCAGAATATAAGTTGAACTACGGACTTCGGGCTTAGAGAGAAGCCCCCCTGAATGGAAGTCGAACCCAAAATACTTCAGCCGGTCGATTCTGTAAACATTTCGAAGTGAAGGCTTGAGTCGGAGGTACTAAGCCGGGGGGAAACTCCGCTGACGCGGCAAATTGTCGCGCAGCGGACGGACTTCCGGCGCGATCTCATGGCGTCATGGAGACGACGACTATCGCAACCCAGCGCAGGGCACGCCACGATAGTGGCGATAAGTCCCCTCTTTGAGGAGTGGCTTGAGAGGCGCCACGGCGTCCTCACCTTCCGCCTGACGCAGGTCCTCACCGGACATGGATGTTTCGGGAGGTTCCTGCACCGAATTCGGCGGGAGGAAACGCCCGGGTGTCACCACTGCGAGGATCGACCGGAGGACACAGTAGAGCACACTGTGCAGGTGTGCCCCGCTTGGGCGGCGCACCGCCGTGTCCTCGAAACGGCGATTGGCGGCGACCTCTCGCGTCCGGCCCTGGTCCAAGCCATGGTCCGGAGCGAGACGGAATGGGACGCCGTTGCCTCCTTCTGCGAAGCAGTCATGCTAGCGAAGGAGGTGGCGGAGCGGGAGAGGAGACCCTCTCGTCCCGGCCGCCGTGGTAGACGCCGCGGGCGTCGGGGGCCACCTGGTGACCTCCGGCCACCGTAGGCGCGGGCCTGTGGACGGCGAGCTATGGGTGGCTCGCCGTCCGTCCGTCTAGTGACGACAGGCCGTGTCGACGGCGCGTTAGTGTACCACGCGCGCCTCAAAGAGAGTCAGCAACACAGAGGGGCCCGAAAGGGCCGACGCCTGCCGGAGTCGCGGGATTATTCGCAAGAGACACCGTGGCTCCGGAACACAAAGGGCAATGAAGGAACATGGATGGGTTTTAGTCAGTAGAAGTCTGACACTCCCTCCCGCTACACCCAGAGCGGGAGGAGTCATTGGATGATTTCCCATCACAAAAAAAAAAAAAAAAAAAAAGGCTTGAGTGAAGTGAAAACGAAGCGAGATATCAATTCAAGTAATCAAGATGGATTTACAGCTCACTTTGTGCTCACCTTCGACATGTTTACAGAATTTCACTGCTGATAAGGCTAGATATACCTATGCTGATGGTACTCACCTCATCCTCCTCGTCTTCAGGTATCATATCGAACTGCAGCGGGTTTTCGGACAACGTTGTGAGGAACAGTTTGCTTCGTACTGTGCCGGTGAAGGACGATGATGTGGCTAGGGCGTCTACGGAGCGCTTCGCTGGTTTGCTGCCCTTTAAGACACGAAGTAATAAGTAAAAACCGGGCCTTCGGATGCTTTTTTTGCCAAGATGTTGGATATTATGGAAAGCAGTAGTCGACAAAATCCCGCAAATCCCGGATAAGCAAATTATTATTTTACTAGCTGACCCGCGCAACTTCGTCTGCGTCACATTTTCCATTACTACTCCGCTCCTATTTGTCTTAGCGTGATGAAATATAGCCTGTAGCCTTCCTCGATAAATGCGCTATCTAACACTGAAAGAATTTTTCAAATCGGACCAATAGTTCCTGAGATTAGCGCGTTCAACCAAACAAACAAACAAACAACAAACAAACAAACAAACTCTTCTGCTTTATAATATTAGTATAGATTTAATGACCAATTCGATAGTCATAAACGTCAAGTTAACAATAATGATAACTAAAATGACCAAATACATTAAACTTACAACAAACTAAAATCAAAACAAACTAAACTCACAACAAACTAAAATAAAAAAGATTCGTCCTCAACGCTTTCAACTAGTAATGTGCCCTGAGACAGGCGGCATTGCCACGTTGAATGGCAATACTCTCTGCCCAAAGTAAGAGCCAGCTCTTGGGTCACGGGAAGTGTCAACCAGCCGTTTCGAAATGTCTTTGAAAAATTTATTTGGTCCCCACGGCCCGAGGGTTTCAACCCCAAACGGCTCGCAAGATTGCGTTGCGTTATAATATAAGGATTGATTATAACCCATTGTAGATACATACCCGATACCTAGCATGTGACTGCAATTCAAATGGGTAGACCGCATCCTTGTCCACAATAGCAGTCCACGCGTTCACATTGAATATGCGAGTCGAGAGGTTCTTGCTCATTTTTCGCCGGCAGATGGCGGTAGTGAGGCAGTTGTATGACGAGGACTGTAACCAACTGTTGGACAAAATTATAGTGTGAACGATAAGAGTTAAATCAGAGTGACCAAGCTTCTTTTGGGTAAGCTTGCTCCAGCGTCGACTTTGTCTCTGTCATCTCTGACCTAGGCTATAGTCAAGAGTAAACCCATCTGCTGTTGTTTTTTTTTTTTTATGCGAAACGGGGAAACTCTTGGCCCAAATCTCACCTGATGGAAAGTGATGATTAGGCCGAAGATGGAAGCGAGTTTCACCCGGAATCCTCTTACACAGAGGAACTGGCTATCATACCTCTAACTGCCGGAACACAACAATGCTATTAACACTGTTGTTATGGCGAAAGACTTAGACATGATGGTGGTAGCTTGCCAAACGGACTTAGAACAAGTCCTACCACCAACCAAACCGAGCAAAAAATTTGCCCCCGCTGGGAATCGAACCCGGGACCTCTGGGTCTGAATCAGGTGGTTTAACCACTAGACCACGGAGGCGGTTAGTGTCACCTGTTTAGCACCACCCGGGGACCACGTGTAGGGATTCACTGAAGGGTATTCTCCTACGGACGCGGGTGACTCAGCCCCCAAACGTTATGTTTTATGTCTGTGTCGAATAAATGTTTTCTTTTCTATTCTATTCCATCTCAAATAATAAGAAACTGGCCAAGTGCGAGTCTGAATCGCGTGCAAAGGGTTCCAAACCAATCAAAACTAATTATTTTTAAATTATGAAAAATTGATAGTGAAATAATCTTTTTCTTCTAGTTAGACCCCCAAAAGTCACCCTCATATTAAAACAATATTTAGTTTTTACGTAACGTATCCGTGTATAGGTCAGAGGAGTCTATATTTATACCAAATTTCAACAGAATCGGACCAGTATATCCGGAGAAACGTGCTGTGACAGATAGACAGACACGCGAGTGATCATATTAGGGTTTGCTCGTAACCCTTAAAAAGAAGCTCGCGTCTGAACAATACTAAGCAAGCAATAATGTGGTGGGTAATTGAGCACGCTTGTATAGAAATAACAAAAATTTAATAAGATGGCATTATCAGGAGATTAAACCTCGGACCCCACGTTCAGCCGCTTTAGCTTCCTCAGTCAATACAAAATAAATCACATCGTCTGCCTAATCTATGAGTGAAAGATCACATAGGCTACAGCAAGTCGAACGCCTATAGCTTGGTAGATTTGCCACTTTAACAAGTAAAAAAAACATGTTTTTAAAAGACTATGGCTCTAAAGTGCCACTGTAAAGTAAAGACACACAATAATTAGCTCATCGGTCTCATCGCTGGGAAACTTGACGTTGGCACTTATAGTGACGCAGTACTTGCATGTCTGCTCTAGAAAGTACCACTGTAACGTAAAGCTAATACACTTACAGACAAGTGTTCTTCAGCTCGTCGCGCGCATCGCTGGGACACTTGACGTTGACACTTATAGTGACGCAGTACTTGCACGTCTGCTCTAGAAAGTACCAATGTAAAGTAAAGCTAACACACTTACAGGCAAGTGTTCTTTAGCTCGTCGCTCGCATCGTTGGGACTTTTGACGTTGGTACTTATAGTGACGCAGTACTTGCACGTCTGCTCTAGAAAGTACCACTGTAAAGTAAAGTTACCACACTGACAAGTGTTCTTCAGCTCGTCGCGCGCATCGCTGGGACACTTGACGTTGCCACTTATAGTGACGCAGTACTTGCATGTCTGCTCTAGAAAGTACCACTGCAAAGTAAAGTTACCATACTGACAAGTGTTCTTCGGCTCGTCGCGCGCATCGCTGGGATACTTGACGTTGCTACTTATAGCGACGCTGTACTTGCACGTCTGCTCTAGAAAGTACCACTGTAAAGTAAAGCTAATATACTTACAGACAAGTGTTCTTCAGCTCGTGGCTCGCATCACTGGGACACTTGACGTTGGCACTTATAGTGACGCAGTACTTGCACGTCTGCTCTAGAAAGTACCAGGGCTTTTGTGAGCCAGCCTTTTCATTTATAATTCCATTTTCTAACCCTTCTGTTGAGATCTGAAAATAGTATACGCAATTAAATATGACAAGCCGTATTCAAATTTTTACAAAAATATTTAAATCAATGGCTGATTCCCGTATAGAACAAATATTTGTATGGCCTACAGATAGTTGTTCCGGGTCTGGCTTTTTATGCATGTACGTTTGTATTACAGTTGAAATTCCTAGTGTTGGATAAGGTATTATAAAAAAAATTCTACGAATGATGGCTGAGACATATTACGAGAAAAACGGTCAATTATGAAAAAAAAAATGTCCAGAGAATGATTTAATAAGCACTACTTACTTTTTCAAAAGCAACTTTCAGTATATTGAAAGCGATGGCATAAGAAACGATTCGTTTTCTGTACGTCTCGTTATTGGCGGGCTGCTTGAACCCCACGCGGAGAATGTTGAACAAATCCACCACTATCGTAGATATGTATCGCTCGCAGAACTTTCGAGAAGAATGTCTGGAAGGGAACCCCAAAGTATTAGACAGAGAAGCCTGTTTTACAGGTTCTGGTTATGCACTATTGGTACTGACCAGTCGAGAGCGTTCTTGATCGCTTTTTTTTGTGATGGGTTTGCTCTTGACTCTAGTCTTGGTCAAAGATGACAGAGACAAAGTCTACGATGGAGCGAGCTTACCCAGAAGGAGCCTGTTTACTCTAAATTTAAAGAGATCAGGGTTGTAAGCTTTCGGGAACATAGACGCAGGCAGAGAGTTCCACTTCTTGCTGTGCGCATTATAAAAGACGTTTGGTAACGCTTAGTGCAAATTGGAATTGCTTTAAGGCGAGGTTGCAGTACTGTGTGTTTTGACGAACAACAGCGACTGTCCGGCGAGCGAAATAATGCCTAAATTTTGATTGTTTTTTCTTCTTGGCGAAAACAAAGAAATAATACAACATGATTTCAACATTTACTTCAAAATAAAAAGCTCTATCTATTGATATAACTTTTATATATATTCGTGATAAAATCTCTTAGCAGTACACGTTTAAAATTGTAATTTAGTGTCATGTTTGATAAAAAAAAGTA
Source organism: Ceramica pisi (assembly GCA_963859965.1). Lineage (NCBI taxonomy): Eukaryota > Metazoa > Arthropoda > Insecta > Lepidoptera > Noctuidae > Ceramica > Ceramica pisi. The sequence goes on along the minus strand of OY982556.1, from coordinate 4,667,228 downwards.
TCGAGCCAATCATTCTAAATCGCGTTTCTATCTTTACGATTTACTTGAGGGTATGTTCAATTTTTATGTAATGATTTTTATTTATTAAAAAACTCATAATTAATTAGATTTTAAGACGTTCAAAAATCTTAAAAAGTACTGCAACCCCGCCTTAACTTAAACGTTAATTTTTGTTGAAACTGAATAAGCGCCGTCTGGAGACAATAGCAGAAAACCTTTTGTTCTATTCAATTCTACATAAGCTAACGTTAACGCGATCGAGTGCGTTAAAAACTTGCACTAAGCCCTTTGATTAATTGCAAATTAGAGGAGAGTGCGCGACTTGATAAATCAGCCGGACCTTATTCTGACTGGCCGTTAGCAAAATCTACATCGCAACGAAAATAACCACAGCGCCATCTATCTAACCACCAGCGAACTACTAACGTAATCCTGCATTGCGGTATCAGAGTTCTCCGTACTATTAGTAGCACATACAACAATCCGAATCTCAACTATCGGCAGTAACCCACCGGTCACAACAGCCGTCTGCTCGGAAGATCCTCCCTTTTCTATGGAGGTTTGCGGGACTATAACCTCTGTTCGCTATAGATCTATTACTTATTAAGAGTCCTATTACATTTTTTACGGAAATTCATGATTTTTGACGCTGTAATTATCAGCAGCAGTAAGATATTTTAATTATTTGATCCTGAATAACGATAGTGCCAGTCTCTTTCTTGTAAGTTAGAGTTACACATTTTCATTTTTCTTTTCGTGTAATTTACTATAAATATTTTACGAACTCAGTTTGCAAGAAAAAATGTCGGCGATGGAACTTTGACGGTCTAATTCACATTGTTACAATCAATTCTTTTAAAAGCTAAAATTACTAAAAGGTAAGTTGAATGTTTGACTTGTTCATTGGAGTTCTAGAATTTCTTTAAATTCCTTGAGTTTTCACGGAAAAAAACGTAAAGTAAGCCTAATTTAAGCCAGAAATGTCTTGATTCAGCGTCCATTATATTCCAAATAAATTAATATGATATAAAATTTCAATCTACATTGAATACGTTTCATTAGTTTTCGTTTGTCAATATAATTAAACAAAATTATAATAAATAAAATTAAAGTACTATATATTCTGCGTCAATTCAGCGCGCGCGCTCCTCAGTCTCGCGCGAGCGCCCAAATTAACTATAATCCTTTTCAGACTAGTAAGTATCAAAAATGTTTCGCGGACTATAGATGTACTCCCAACGCAGACCAACGTAACTTCGTCTATTGCAAACGAGCATTTACGATTCGTAATAGGACTCTTAATGAGACATACTACGCTCAAGTTAGGCGATTAACAAACTGCCACGCACCACGCAGCGTAGCGCGTGAATGCGTGTTCTAACGTTGCTTATAACACGCATTGTCCAACACACAGAAAATGTACCCACGCACGTTCATTTAGATCACGCGCCTACAAGCGGAGAAACAAGCGCACACGCGCGTGGGGACTAGACGCAAGGTATACAGAGTCTCGCAGTGCCGTGCGTGAATATGGATGGCCTTGACGTGTGTTTGAACAAAAACCAAACAGTTTAAGCATCTTGAATGAGTTCCTCACTAATAACCATTTTTAATATCAAAACAGACGCGACGCTCTGCACTGCATTATCACCATAGCGAACGGCATTGAATGAAATGAGTCAGAGCCGCCGTGAATCCACAAAACGCACCTACGCGCGTGAGTGCGTAATAAACCCGCACGTTGATGCAGATCTGCACTCCCGCAAGTACGTTGACACGCAACATGCAGCGTGATGCGTGGCAGTGTGATAACCGCCTAAGTAGAATAATATATAAAGATATACCTACTTAAGTAAAGGCAAAAAGATTCTATTACAAACGCCCAAATTGACGCCAGTCTTGGCTCTTCTATACGCTTTGTCCAATACACTGATGTCTTCTTTAGCCGCCAGAGCGGTCATGCAAGCGTCTATCGCATGATCCCACCAGCCTTTCGTGTCATCACCTGAAAAGAAATGAAAGAAGCCATCATACGCTGTCGTTGAGTGATTTTATTTTTAACCGACTTTCCAAAAAGGAGGAGGTTCTCAATTCGGATGTTTGTATTTTTTTTTTTTTTTATGTTTGTTCGGGCATAACTCCGTTGCTTGCCAACCGATTTTAAAAATTATTTTGTTGTTGGAATGGGTATACTTCCCAAATGGTCCCATGATAAGGAAACCAGGATCTGATGATGGCATCTCAGAGAAGTCGAGCGGAACTTTCGAAAATCGTATGGTATCGATTTTGCTGTGGTTTTGTTAGGTGTGGGAGATACCGCTAAAAAGTGAAAAATAAAAAACTTTTTACAAAAAAATACAACCGACTTCCAAAAAAAAACACTACAAAGTAAAAAATAACTTTAACTTCGGAAATCGGTGTCAAAATACGAACAAACTAACAAAAACACCGAGTTCCGAAGTTAAAGTTATTTTTTTACTTTGTAGTGTTTTTTTTTGGAAGTCGGTTGTATTTTTTTGTAAAAAGTTTTTTATTTGATTAAAACTTTCATCAATATCTTCATATCGGGTTCGGGACTAATAATTGTAAGTCAGTAGGTCATAAGTAGTAGAATACGCCCGCAACCAAGCCCGAAACTATGGACTTCGGGGTTAGAGAATAGCCCCCCTGGTCTGGGGTTCACTGCGTGTGAGGCTTTCTCCAAATGTCGTCACATCAACCGGTCCTGTGCGTCTCACAGCCATCGGCTATCTGACTTTCTCCAGATCATTGGTCCACCTTGTGGGACTTCCAACGTTGCGTCTTCCAGTACGCGGTCGCCACTCCAGAACTTTTCGGCCCCATCGACCATCTGTTCTGCGAGCAATGTGCCCTGCCCACTGCCACTTCAGTATGGCGATCCTTCGGGCTATGTCAATAACCTTGGATTCTTGCGATTGATCGAATACCTTCTACAAACAGTACTAATGCGCAAGAGTGTCTTCTGCATGGCTCCGGTCATTTATAATAAGTTACCTAAGCAATGGAAGGAATTGCCGCTATCACTGTTCAAAAATAGGCTCCGAAGCTTTTTAACGCGTAAAGCATACTATACTGTCAGCGAATTCCTTACTGAGAAACAATTTGAATAAGTGGCGCGAGTGATCTATAGGTGAATCGTAATCTTCAATGTATTTGTTAATTCAATCTGTTTATTAATTTAATGTTTGTAATTCAATCTATTTATTAATTCAATGTTTTTAATTCAATCTATTTATTAATTCAATGTTTTTAATTTAATCTATTTATTAATTCAATGTTTTTAATTCAATCTATTTATTAATTCAATGTTTTTAATTCAATTAATTTATTAATTCAATGTTTTTAATTCAATCCATTTATTAATTGTATTTATTGTTTTTGCATCAAATTATTACTTTTGTATGCCGAATCTATACTATATATATAATATTATAAAGCAGAAGAGTTTGTTTGTTTGTTTGTTTGTTTATTTGGTTGAACGCGCTAATCTCAGGAACTACTGCTCCGATTTGAAAAATTATTTCAGTGTTAGATAGCCTATTTACCGAGGAAGGTTATAGACTATATATAATCACGCTAAGACAAAAAGGAGCGGAGCAGTCATGGAAAATGTGACGCAGACGAAGTTGCGCGGGTCAGCTAGTGGTAAAATATGGCTGAACCTTCCTTTTATCTTTTTACTACCATGTACTGTACCCATATTTGCAAAAATAAATGACTTTACTTACTTACTTACAAATAAGAGAATTGTAATCCTACTAATAAGGCCTAAAACTGCGTTAAGCGGGCGACCGTGCGGTTTCATACAAAAGTGCTCCGTCGCGGGGTACTGCGCGGGCGTCCGTCACGGGAAGGCGCGCCCCGCACCCACTCAACGGGGCCCGCCTCCGTGCGACGGAACATGTCGCGGGGGCACGCGCGGGCAGCGTTGCCAGAAGGTTATATTTCTTACATTTTTCGTAACTTTTGACCCCCTTGCGTAATATGTAAGTAAGTTTTATATTTAAGGTAATTTTCGTAACTTTTAAGAACAACGAGAACCATGAAAAAATGAATCGTAAATGTACTTGATATTTTATATTTTTGTGCGTTTTTTCCTGTATTCATATTTAATTATATTTTTTTAGAAATTGGAACTATTGAGAATGATGTTGATTAACTGTAGTTTCACTTGTTCCACTAAGAAGAACTATGGACCTTCTGAGAAAAAAAAACTCAGTAGTTCCATGGAACAACTACGGTGGAACTAGTGAGACGAGTTCGATTGAGTTTTGTTTCATTTGTCCCATTATCAAAGTGCATGGAACTACTGAGAAAAAAATGTCTCACTAAATAGTTCCGTGGAACTAATTGCTGGTAGAACTAGTGAGAATGATCCAATAATTCTTCATAGACCTGTACCGAAACTTTAAAATATTTGTAAAATGAGTTATTATTTTCTCTTAATTTACTGAACTTTACAATGAATTCCCTGTACAGCAACCTAGATTCAATAAACGGGCTTACTGGCTTTCTTTTTTCTTTGCTAGACGTCGTTTTGCTACGTAATAATAATTATATTAAGTTCTCTATCGACACGGCTACTGCGTAAATAAAACAATCCGGTCCCCGCGACGGGTAACCGCGACGGGGACCGTCGCGTTCCCACGGAGCCCACCCGCGTGTCCACGCGTGTAGACACGCGACGGTTGCCCGTCGCGGGCGCCCGCTTAACGCAGTTTCAGGCCTAAAGCTTTTATCTCACTGACCTGCAGCTAGAGTGATGACTATATCCAGCAGAGTCATGTCCCCGTTAGTCGCGAGGGTGTCGAGCAGAGCTCTGAATGGCGGTATGTATCGTCCTTGCATCTCGGAAAGACGAACTGGTAGGCCGGAGGCGAAGGTACGGTAGTAGGAGCTGAAAGGGCTGTATATTTGGATGAAGGATTCGAGATAATGAACAAGAAACTCTATTTCGTACAAGATAGAGTTCAAATTCTAATGCAAATCATATTTCTTATGGTTCCGTACCCAAAGGGACCCTGGACTTAAAGCAACGGATTACTAAATCTCCGCTGTCCGTCCGAGTGTCAGTCAACAGACTGTATCTCAAGAAGCGTAATAGTAAGACAGATGAAATTTTCAGTGAGTATTTCTATTGCCGCTATAACAGCAAATAATCAAAATAAAACTAACAATTTTAATAAAAAGGGGCCTTGCAAGAAACTTTTTTCTTTTTAGTTTACGGACGGAACCCTTCTTATGAGTCCAACTCGCACTTGGCCGGTTTTATTCTCTTGTACTGTTAAAATATACCACCATAAAACAGGAAGAGAATTTTCATCATCATCTGCCTAGCCTTTTCCCAACTATATTGGGGTCGGCTTCCAGTCAAACCGGATTCAGCTGAATACCAGTATTTTACGTGGAGCGGCTGCCTACCAGACCTCCACAACCCATTAACTGGGTAACACGGTACTCCTTAGTAAGACTGGTGTCAGACTTTCTGGCCTCTGACTATCCGTAACGACTGCCAAAGATCACCAAATGACAGCCGGGACCAACAGCTTAACGTGCTTTCCGAGGCACGGAGGAAACTCGGTATGTTAAGATGGTCACCCATCCACAGACCAACCTTCGGTAAGCGTTGCTTAACCTTGGAGATCGACCTGTGCGGCTGTTATTATTTAGCCACGAGTAATTTAACCACACCACCTACCTATACTCCTCTCCAGCCGGTAAAGCACCAATCAACTTAATCCTATCCTCTTGACTGGTACCCTCTGACGTCAGCAGACTGGTAGCCCAGTTCACTGCTGGGCAATTTAAGCCCACACTCTTGGGTAACCGCAGAAGATTCAGCAGAACTGATAATTTGTCATCGAAGGAACTGGTTTGGAGGAACGATGGCCATAACTGGAAAAAATAGAATGGTTATATAATAGAAAAAAAATGGTTTTTATTATTAAAGACTTATATCTTATCTTAGCTTCTGTAGGATATTTTGTTCTGCCAGGGTTTGCGGCATTGTTTGAAGGTTGCCAAGCGAAAAAAGTTTTTATAACGCAGAAGAAATGTGTCAGAGCCATGTGGAGTCGGGCCGCTTGAATCATGTTGACCTCTTTTTAAGAAACTAGGGTTATTGACTCTCACTAGTTTTTATATGAAGGGTCTGTCCCTGTACCCTTCATATGTCACCGGAAAATAGCAAATTCCGTAAGATTGTTATAAATCCTGATTAGTTTATATTTTCTCGATATATTATGAAAAAACAGTTTTATCATTGATTTTGAAAAGTAATTGTATTTTAATTTCCGCGTATTATTTGAGAAAAGTACTGTACAAGTCTTGGCTACAACTAGGCATTGATGGATTTACGTATGTCTGCCTCGGCCCACATTTACACGTTCGTCCATAAATACCTGTTTTGCTGGCCGCTGCAGTAATCTATACTAATATTATAAATCAGAAGAGTTTGTCTGTTTGTTTGTTTGAACGCGCTAATCTCAAGAAATACTGGTCCGATTTGAAAAATTATTTCAGTGTTAGATAGCCCATTTATCGAGGAAGGTTATAGGCTATATATCATCACGCTAAGACAAATAGGAGCGGAGCAATAATGGAAAATGTGACGCAGACGAAGTTGCGCGGGTCAGCTAGTGTACTATATTTTAACTAGAGTACTAGACCATTTAAGGCACTGTTGAACATCAAATTAAAGTAAAATATTATAATGACTCTAGTCGTCTTGGAAGGAGTAAGAGAAGGCCTTATCCCAGTAGTGGGCTACATATTCGACTATGTTAAACTACATAGTTGCTTTCGTTACTGAGGACATGATTAGTGACTGACAGACAACCTACAGACGTAACTACTAGGACTACTTTAGGAGAATCATAATATTAATCACACAAAAAATCAGTAAAATTTCATTTCCTTCTTAATAGCTATTAGATTAAGTTCAAAGTTGATTTGGAAAATTTGACGGGTAGGCTTTCTGATTCTGGTAAAGTGGCCTTTTTTAGACCCGCAGGTCGTAGAAAGCTGAATAAATTTCAGCTTTCTTACTTGCTTGTAGCTTCCCTACGCTCCGTAAGGAAGCACTTACAGGGAATTTCCCGCTATTCCTACGGGAACGGGGATACGCGCGTACGGAGTCGCGGGAAAAAGCTAGCCTTTACAAAGTATAAAATGAAGTCGCTTCCGATGTCTGTTCGCTTAAATCTTTTAAAGTTTCTCAATGGATTTAATTCAAGAGGAATTCTTAAATTTTTTATTGTACACCAAAACAGCTTAAATAATATACAGTGATGGAAAGTTCATGTACAAAGGCGAGCTTAACTCAAAAATGAGTTTTCTCCCAGCAAACCTTTGAGTGATAGAGAAAGATGACAATGGAGGGTAGGATCCAGTGCACATTAATCAAATTTTATAAAAAAAAAAACCTACATACATAATTATATTTATTATACACATACATAAATACGAATGTTATGTCAAAACCGAAAGGAAATTTAACTTTCCTCTTAAAGACGTCAAGAGAAGGGCTGTCGCGTATGCAGTGTGGGAGCGAGGACAATTTATATGTATAATTTGTTCCCAAAATTCCTACGGGAACGGGAATAATGGGATGTGTGAGTACGAAGTCGCGGGCAAAAGTTAGTGAAAATTAAATACTTACATGCTCAACCAAATCCAGGACACTTTGAAAATATTCCTCCTTGTACATTTTACCGTAACATTCAACAATATCAACGAGTAACCCAGCTTTATTCTCTTTTAAAACAAACGGCTTAGATATCAACCTTTTTAAATAAACATTTACATAACTCTTAACAAAATCCAAATGGTTCTCTATAATCTCTTCAAAATCGTTATTTGTCAAACATTTTTCGGATATCGAAAGCAGATCAGTCAAGAAAAGTCGTCCCCATTTTAATTCTAGTTCTGTTAAATGTTCAAGCGACATTTTCGTCCAATCTTTTGCTACGGTTGTCGGTATATCAACCAATTCCGACATTATTTTTATTGAGTATATAATGTCGGAAATATTGTCGGAAAACTCTGTAAATAGGATGTTCTCTTCTATGCGTTCTGTTATGTTCTGCAAGTCTAATTTCTTGTACCATTTTTCGTAGCTTGCTTGAATGGTGGGTAAGTAGTTTTGTATTGACTTGTATCTGGACAGAGAAGCTGTTAGATTCTTTTTTAGAGATAAAACTGAGCTGGGTGGTATGTTTTCTATGATATTTCCGAGGCATTGTAGGGTATTCTGTAAAGAAAAAAAGTTATTATTATATATAAGGTTTCGAAATTAAAAATGTAAGTCTAGTTTACATATCCACATTTTCTTTGCAGGAAGTTTTATTTTACAAATAGAGAATTTTATCAAAATAAAACTTACTTCCTGTAACATGAGCTATCTGCCAGTGAAAACCCCATCAATACCGTTTCTGAGTTTAGCCGGATCAAATACAGACAACAAAAAATTAAAAGTAAATTTGCTATTACAACTATAGCAAATACTTGAATTTCCTAAAAACGTTGCCCCACACTAGGAATTTCTCCTGTATCGTGGGTGCGTTTACAAACATACAAAGTCACATAAACAATCAGCCAGACCCAGAACAACTATCTGTCGGCCATACTAATATTAGTTTCGTGCGGGAATCGAACCCACGACACGCAGCGCAGTCAATCGCTCAACCACTGCGCCAACCGACCGTATTAAAAACTCCAAACCAAATGACTCCTCCCGCTCTGTGTGAAGCAAAAGGGAGTGTCAGACTTTTACTGACTAAAACCCATCCGTGTTCCTCCTAATTTCCTTTGCATTCCAAGGCCGCCTTGTAATGCAAAGAAAATCGTGCTGGCTTGTAAAGAGACACTTTAATTTTATTTATTTGTAAAGGCAAATGAAATAAAAATCTTACCTCAGCGTCAACTTCAACCAATTCTTCAGCATACTCTTTCAAAAACACTAGCGCAGCATTGATCTTATCATCTCCTTCATCGAACTGAATTCCCAACAATTGTTCTAACACCAAACAGTTTTTATACACAACAACTTTTCTACGTATCTCACTGTTTAAGTCTAAAGAAGTATTCAAATATGCTAAAAGGGTTACCAGGTTCAAAAACTGTGGCGAAAGAATTGTCAATTTCTGACACATGTCAAGCGTCATATCAATCAAAATGTTTGCATCATATTTTCTTACATCCAAGACTTTCTTTATAAACCCCATTATTTTATCCAAATTCGATTCGTTGATGACAAAATTTGTAGCGAATTTCTCTATGATTTTTTGTATAGTGTCTTTGATCTGTGTGTCGGTGAATAAGTCTAGTTTGTCTATGAATAAATTGGATGATAGTTCGAATGTTTCTGAGGCGTCTTCTTGGATGTTGGATGTGTATGTTTGGATGTTCGGTAGATGTTCGATGATGAGGGAGTTGTTATCTGTGATTGCTGATAAGAACGCTCGGAGTATGTCTAAGCCTGGGACCACCGTTGAAGCTGAAAAAATATGCTATATTAGTTAGATGTCAAACTATACTTCTATACTAATACTTGCTGACTGGGCAAGCGTTGTTTTGCCATGTAAACCAAAAAAAAACCTACAACCTATTCTCAGACCTCCTTAATGTGCACAAAAAGTTTCGTACAAATCGGTCGTTTCGAGAGTTCGATAACAAACACAAGAGTAGTATATGGCTTCATTCGCATATTATCCTTTTTCTTATTCTTTCTTACACACAATTGTCTACATTTCTTTGTCAATCTTCCTTTCGCAGGTCTACTGGAAGAAATTTCTTTAGAAATAAGCAGTACCGTTGTACAACATAAATTGTAAAATAAATAAATAAACACCGTGACACGAGATTTTTATATATTAGAAGATTATAAAGCTGAAAATACTGGTCCGAATTGAAAGATTCTTGTAGTGTAAGATAGCCCATTTATCGAGGAAGGCTATATAACATCACGCTACGACCAATAAGAGAGGAGCATTCATGAAAAAACTGAAATAAGTAGACACTTATAGCGTTTTTGAAGATACCTACACCCTTGTAACAGTGCTATAATATATATGGTTGGCGTCAGATAAAAGTGCAATAACGGTCACTGACCCACAAACATTCATGGATTTTCTTAATGTTCGACTTCTATCATGATCCTTTACGTTCTCTCGTAATGAAAAACGGATCATAATTTATTGTTCAGGTATCTACGAAGGGATTAGGTAAAGGTCAATATACTTTATTGCAAGTTTATCTGGCACCCAAATTAAGTCCCGCTATTACAACTCACATACACACACACACATACACATATACTCACATATATCCCTGCTGATCAAGAAGGCAGTATGTTCTCCCACGACCTTCAGGAGCTCCCCAGTCAGCTCTGAGCCAGGCTCATGAGTCAGTAACACTTGAAGACTGTCTGATAGCCTCCTTCTCACAACAGGAGTTAATTCTTCTGTTATTCCCTAGGGATTAATGAGAGTATTTAAAAAAATAACAATTAATTTTTGTTTGAAAGATTCGAGAGAGTAGTAGATTATGTACCGAGGGGATAAAGCAGTGTCTTATGTCACTGGCGTCATATTGGATCTCGAACGCAATGATGTTTTTGAAAGTTAACTCTCGGGGGTAGCAAGGGAGTTCATACAAGAATTCTGTATGTAGCGAGGGATTTAAGGTAGCCCAAGGAAAAGACACTTTTATTCCCGAAGTGCATACTCTACACACCTTCTGCAAGAAAAATTGTGCTCAAGTCAAGAAGAGAGTTGGCGCGCGTCGGCCTCCATTGCCAGGAGCAGGTCGGGTGTCCGAAGCTGTGCATTCAGCCCACCGGGCATTAATATTGCACTGAATTTCATAATAACCCAACGGGCAATAATAAACTCATTTTGACCGCGCCACTGCTAGTAGTGTTTTCATACATTTTATTTGAACAATAGCTTTGAGTTTGAGCTAAGAAAAATTGAAATTAAATTTTCTTACCTTCATAATAGTTTGTACGCAAGCGGCAGTGTTACACATCAACAGAGCGGGATAGACGGCTACTTCCACCTCGCTCTTTCCTATGTTGGTCCTGAAGAGAGCGTGTATGACGCGTATAGTCGCTTCTTGTAACCCAGGGTCGGAGCGGTCGCATACTAAAAAGAAAACACGTGGATATTTAATTAGCAAGCGTAATTACACATACGGGAGCGTTAAAGTATCACGTAACGCAATTTTTGGAGATTTTTCACCTCCCACTCCCCCATGTCATGCGCCGTAACGTTTTTCTGTAACCCCCTCCCCCCAACCCCAAGTAAAACGTTACGTAACCACCAAGTGACCATTTTTATCTTTTTTTTTAAGGATGGGAAATCATCAAATGTCTCCTCCCGCTCTAGGTAAAGCAGGAGGGAGTGTCAGACTCCTACTTACTAAAAACCCATCCGTGTTCCTCCTAATGCCCTTTGCGATCCAGGGCCGCGGTGACTCTTTCGAACAAATTCCATATTATCTATTTCTCTATATTAATCCAGAGAAAAAAAAAACAGTTTCCTCCTAAATCAAGGTCCGTTTCATCAATTCTAATTTTTTATTACAATTTTTTTTTTATAAAATGCAAAAATATTTATTTCATCTCAAAACATTGTGAGCATAAATGAATTGTGGCAGCCCCGGTAGGTTACAATAGTACCTACTAGTGTTGGGGCTGTCACGTTCTTCCCTTTGTAGGTGGTTATTGTACACCAAAACAGCTTATATCATATAAATATTATAAAGAGGTAACATTTGTTTGTATGTAGGAGTAATCTCAGGAACTCCTGGTTCGATTTGAAAAATTCTCTCAGTATTTGATAGCCCATGTTAGGCTACATATCATCACGCTAAGACTAAAAGGAGCCGAGCATTGATGGAAAATGTGACGCAGACGAAGTTGCGTGGGTCAGCTAGTATCAACAGTGATGAAAGTTCATGTACAAAGGAAAAATACTTACAACTTGCTGAAAGGATGACTAGCAAAGAATACAGTGCTTCCTTATCGCCTCGGAGCAGACACAGTTGTAACACTCTATGCAGATCAATCTGCAAAAAATAAACTTCAATATAATTTATTGTAAAAACATATTATAATTTGAAACCCCTACAATAATATGTCACACAAGAGGAGCTCGTAGCTACATAATAACAGCCACACGGGTCGATCTTTACGGTTAAGCAACGCTTGCCAAGGTTGGTCTGTGGATGGGTGACCATCTCAACATATCGAGTTTCCTCCGTGCCTCGGAAAGCACGTTAAGCCGTCCCGGCTGTCATTTGTAGATCTTTGGCAGTCGTTACGGGTTGTCAGAAGCCAGTAAATCTGACTCCAGTCTTGCCAAGAAGTATCGTGTTTACACAGTTAATGGGTTGTGGAGGTCTGGTAGGTAGGTGCTCCTCGTAAAACACTGGTATTCAGCTGAATCCATTTTGACTGGAAGCCGACCTCAATGTAATTGGGAAAAGGCTAGGCAGATGATGAATAATATGTCACACGGCCAAGACCAAATTTAGTCGAAATTAAACGCTTAAAACAAAATATAAAAACATGGAAAACAAAACAAAAGCAAAAAAAGTAACAAGAAAGAAATTTAAACGTTTTATTTTACTTACCTTAAAAGTAGTCCCTTCTACAATATTAGGTACGTTCAAAGTGACTTTGTTTTTCAACTTCAAAACGTAAATGTCATCCGAAAAGCTCTCATCTTGCGTCATATGTCCGTATTTACCTAAAATAAATAATAATATGTATTTATATTTGAATACAGAATCCTGACACATAACAAAGTAAAAAAAATCCGTTGCATGTTTTGTTTTTCAACATGCTTACACGAAAACTGGCACCTACGAGTTTAGGCATGAAATAAAGTGTATTTCGCACTAGTGCAGAAAAGGCGCGATTCAGCCCCGCCTATTCAATAGGGAATATGCATGAAAAAAGTATTTATGATCTGAACAGTTTATCTAAAAGTATTGGAAAATATAATACTAACTGTGAAATTAGAATCTAAATTGCTCGAAAAACGAACGAGATACAATTATTTTAAACAAATATATCTGTCCCTCTCGCGAAAACGCTTTTTTCTATGGCAGCTGTATAGTCGTCGTGTAATTTGACGTCACATTACGTATCGGACTTCTCTTTCTAACTGTAGTCTTTGAAGCTTTATAACTTAATAAATGATGAAGGTATTTAAAAAATAACTTCATGATTGTTTACTAGAGCTAATACTTAAGTATTTTATTTTGCAAATAAAAACATCACATGCATATTCCCTATTTATTGTATTTTTCCAAAATTTATTGATCAGATTTTTTGAGTCAGTGTGTTGAAAAACAACGTTGATGCACTCTCCATAACGGCTTCGCCTTCGGTTCAGGGGCCTATTTCTTCTAGGCTGCAATAACAGAGTTTGCCTACTCATTGTAAAGTTGTGTACTATAGAATGCTTTTCATCGATTACCGAAGGCCAAAAAAACACATTGTTGGATGGATTGTGTAAGGAGTAATATGAAAGAAAAGGGAGTTAGTGATAGCGTGATGAAAAGCAACATGGGATAATGGCAGAAAGATGACGATGACTGAAGACGGTCACTCAAAATTCAACCTAGACTACACAGCCATAAAGTAGTTATTTGATAAAGCAGGAAGAGTCATCTACCATGATGACTACAGACGGTCACTCAAAATTCAACTTAGACAACACAGCCATAAAGTATTTATTTGACAAAAAAAAAAACGGGTGTGTCAACAAATTGCCATAAAACATAATCAAATGCTCACCCAAGAAAATTGTAGCATCTTTTTGAAAAATCCTCGCATTTTTGGATTCAGTAACATTTTTAGATTTTAACTTGAAAATTTGATTTATAATCTGAAATAAAAAGTACATTAAGTGGTTTTTTTTTGCTATCTTAAAAAGTACAGACCGCAGCACAACAGGCTATAACAATCTGTCAAATTTCTTTGTTAGATTTTCAACTTTATTGCTAAAGAGAATGGGTTCAAATTTGATTGGGAAAATTTGACAGTTTCGGATTGCCTGGCGACTGTACAGAGGGCCTAGCACGAATATTTTTGACGTATAGTAACGTAACGTACAATTTTAACATAGCTATAATACTCGTTTCGCACATAATATTTATTTGAGGTAGATATATTATTATATTCATATATTTTATTTACTTATTTATGTTATGTAGGGGAGAGTCGGAGTTATTGTACCGCAGGATGAATCGTACAACCTAAAAACCATATACCCCATAAAATTAAACCAGAAAACATTTTTCACATTCAAAATTCACTTTAACGTTACTAAACGTCAAAATATTCGTACTAGCCCCACAGTTGTACGTTGTGATCTGAACTTAACTCTACATTTTAAATTTCATTGCAGTTCATAATAACTGGCACGAGTCGTGAGTACACTCCATTGGTTCGTTTGAAGACGACAGCTCTGACGCTTCACGTTATTGGTTCGTCAGTCAATGTTCATCGATTCGTTCGCCCACCGTAAATTGGCCAGATCACCCCGCTGCTGTCATCTGTGCTTACGACTCGTCCCGGCTACTATACGAACATTCTTAGTGTTCGAACAAAGACAAACTTTTAGACAAACTTTTTTTTAACCGACTTCCCAAAAAGGAGGAGATTTTAAATTGGGTTGTATTTTTTTTTGTTACCTCTTAACTCCGTCAATTATGAACCGATTACAAAAATTCTTGTTTTATCTGAAAGGACATGCTTGCAGATTGGTCTCATTTAAATTTTATTATTTACTTTGTAGTGTTTTTTTTTATTTGGAAGTCGGTTGTATTTGTATTTTATAAACGATGATTTTTATCATTGATTAGACTCCGTTGAAGCGCATCCGGAAGAAACCTTTTTATTCTTGCCTTTATGACTCTCAAGTTGTAGCTATCAGGTAAAAGAGTCACTGACAGGGAATTCCACTCCTTAGCTGTACGCACTATGAATGTGTTCCCAGAACGTTACTTACCATAGACAAAAGCCGTTTATCCAAATGATCATTTTCGCTCTCAATAATAACTTCTAATTTCGAAAGTGCTTTAGACATAACTCCATAATCGGTTTCATCGCTTGAAAATAACACCTGAAATAATAGCATAAAAATTAATAAACGTCCGCAGAGGCGTAGGAGGAGCTCGTGGCTAAATAATAACAGCCGCGGTGTTCAATCTCCTAAGTTAAGCAACGCTTACTGAGGTCAGTCTGTGGATGGGTGACCATCTTAACACATTCACTGTCCACAAAGCAGACACAATAGTTGAACAATCAGCCTGAACCACATGTGGTTCATGGGACTGTGAACGGGTTAACATACCGAGTTTCCTCCAGCCTCGGAAAGCACGTTAAGCCGTTGCTGCCGGCTGTCATTTGCACATCTTTGTGAGTCATTACGGATTGCAAGAAGTCAGAAAATCTGACCCAGTTTTACCAAGATGTAACGTGTTACCCAGTTAATGAGATGTAGAGGTCTAGCAGGCAGCCGCTCTACGTAAAATACTGGTATTCAGCTGAATCCGGTTTGACTGGAAGCCGACACATTTTTTTTTTGCTATTGATAGGCAAATGTTTGACCATTATCTCACCTGATGGTAAATCTCAAATGGTTTATTGCGTAAGCGATGTGTTCGAAGACGGAGCACGCTTGTCTAGAAGTATCTAACCTATTCACTCTTGACTTAAAGACTCCCAGGGTGTAGCTATCAGGAAACACAGACTCAGGGAGGGAATTCCAAACGTTCCCAAAACGTTTTGTGAATATTTTTGGATATAGGCTAGACAGATTAATTTGTAAAGAACTAGCTGTCCCCCGCGGCTTTGCTCCTGTAATTTTTTTTCTTTCATAAGAACCTTCTCCTGACGGTATGTATGTACGCTCTAAATGCTATATGCACTATGCGAAGCATAAGAAAGCTAATTGTTTTTATTATGCTTCAAATAGACTTCGTAACATTTAGAGCGTTCAATTTAAATATTTTTTATTTTTGTATGAAATCCTGATGAACTAAAATGTGATGAATTTTTAAAAGTCATAAAACAAATGTTGTTTATGACGTTACTAACATAGTCCTGAGAGGTTGCAGGTGTTTTACAAATAACCCTGTATGAGATTGCTAGCTGACCGGGTAAACTTTATATTCCAAATTAAAAAAAAATGAGTACCCTACAACCTATTCTAAGCTGAGTAAACACTATTGACTATACTATTAATAAAAATCGGTCAAGCCGTTTCGGAGTTGTTAACAAAGACACCGTGATACGAGATTTATATATATTAGACTATTTGATGCCCGCGACTTCGCCCGCTTTACAAATCATATAATAAAACCTTCCTCGAGAAACACTCTATCCATTGGTGAAGACAGCATGAAAATCGGTGCTTTTTGAGTTTATCGCAAACAGACAGACGTGGCGAAGGGCTTTCTTTTATAATATGTTGTGATTACTGGCTGACCGGGAAAACGTTGTTTTACCAAAACAAATAAAAAATAAGTACCCTGCGACCTATTCTCAGACCTACTGAGACTGCCATGACTGCGGAATTTGTTCGAAAGAGGCACCACGGTCCTGGAATGCAAAGGGCACTAGGAGGAACACGGATGTGTTTTAGTCAGTAACAGTCTGATACTCCCTCCCACTTCGACCAAAGTGGGAGGAGTCATTTGATGATTTCCCATCCTTAAAAAAAGGCCTACTGAGACAAAAATCACAAAAATACTTTTATACCGCGTGTATCTGACATCGACGCACAAACGATTTCCATGGGTCCAGGGCATGATTCTGGACACCCTAGACTTAGAATTTTTCGTCGGCTTTTTTCTCATTTTTTCATTTTTTTTCAAGGGTTTTTTTACTTTAGACTGCTCATAATCGTTATTCTGACCTAACCCAATGAGATTTTTATTAAAAAATAATTAATTAACTACTTTCACTAAAAAGAGCAATCTGAATAAAACCACAAATAGATATCAGCTCAGCTGAGCTGATATCTATTTGTAGTACTATTGAAAAAAATGAGAAAAGAACCGACGAAAAATTCCAACACTGTCCAGAATCATGCCCTGGACCCATGGAAATCGTTTGTGCGTCGATGTCAGATACACGCGGTATATTAGACTAGATATATAGTATATTTACCTGAAAAGCCGAGAGAGTGTCGTTATGCGAAACGTCTGGTGATGTAGTCAAGGTCGATAATAGCTTGCTAAGGACCGTATCTTCTTCAAACTTCTCTACATAAACAACCTGAAAAAAATAAAACTATCTACAACACTATTTTTTAATTAGTACAAAAAAAAATGGGGCTGTTCCCGTACCCATTACTGATCATAATTTTGCAGTCAAAAGTAAAAAAAAACGAAATCCCAAAATTGTTTAATTTCATTTATTTTTACTTGAGTATCTTAAATGATTCCTGAAAAATTACTTAATTGTAAAAAGTTGATAATTTTGTTGGTCCTAAGCCCAATTAAGTGCGAAAGAAAAGTTTGGATTGCTTATTTTTTCGTTTACCATAAATTGAGTGACATTTTGGGATATAAACAAACGTTAATAACTTTGCTGTTTATGAATATTATTTATTGAGACTTTACATATATATAATAACAAGACCTTTTCTAATAAGCCCTTTAAGTATTTGTACTAATTAAAAATTAGTGGTGTATAGCCCAGGGGCACGAGAAGCTATAATTTTTGTAAACAAATAACTTCTACTAAGTTACTTCGCGACAATAAATGATCCCAAATTCAATCAACTTATAGTACGTACGTGTAATACGAAACTATCGAGCAATTTCACTTGGTCGGGTTATATGTTTTCGATATAAAGCACTGTCGTTTAATGTTTTGTGGTACTGGAACGCGTCTGATTCATGGAAGAAACATTTAAAATTATTGTATGTGTGTTTACAAAATTTATGGCTTTTCGTGGCGGGGACTGTAGATTTGTATACGTGTAGATATGCAGGGTGAATTTTTCAAGTGGGTGTGTATCGCCAAATTCGAAACTATGAGAAATAGCGAAATTTTAGCATAAGTATTCAAATTTTAAAAATCAACATTTCTAACTAGGTATCTAAGCAGCTGATTTTGGAAAAAGAAACACACTATTATTGCAACACCCGAAAGTGTCGCTATATGGATCAAATTCTAGGCAGTAATATTATAAAACCCTGAAATGTGAGGTATATTATACATAACAATTTAACATAGTTAGCAACGTGACATAATAATGTGTACGTGAAGAATTAAATAATTATTTCAAAATCTATCTATACTTATAATAAATCTGTAGAGAGGTCAATTCTGTACATGACATATATTTCCAAAATAACTATCAGGGGGTGATTAGGGATCAATACTGATGCCAAAAATGCAATCAGTAAAATTTTTGTCTGTCTCTGTCTGTCTGTCTGTATAACCGTTATAGAAACAAAAACTACTCGACGGATTTTAACGAAACTTGGTACAATTATTATTCATACTCCTGAGCAGGTTATAGTATACTTTTCATCACGCTACAATCAATAGAAAAAATGATAAAAAAAAAAATGAAAATGTGAAAGTTTGGTTGTTTGTTACTGAATCACGCCAGAATGGCTTAACGGATCTTAATGAAATGTAGAACAACGATAGATTATAGTCTGGAATAGCACATAAGCTACTTTTAATCTCGGGAACATGTTCCCTAGGGATCACGCGGGCGAAGCCGCTGGCAGAAGCTAGTTTAAAATAAAACTGGCCAAGTGCGAGTCGGACTTGCATGCAAAGGGCAAACAATTTAATTTTTTAAATGTTATTTTAACACGACAGATTTTTTTAGGTTTTCGTGTTATCTTTAGGTATAAATCTATTAAATTATCTGCATTTTCTCAAAAATGGGGGCGGGGTAGCCTTTTTTGGTCTTATTTCTTGAATAACTTCAAAACTATTCATTTTAAAATTATGAAAAACATATAATTAAGACCCCTAACAGTATATAAGTCCTTTCATTTGACGTCACACGATATAGTTTGAAAAACCTTTTTAATTTTCTATTTTGACCCCCAAAAATTGACCCTCATACTGAATATTTAATTATTTACGTAACGCGTCCGTGTTTGGGTCACAGTCCATATTATGTATATTAAATTTCAACAGAATCGGCCTAGTAGATCTAGGAGAAAACTGGCTGTGACAGACAGACAGACACACGAGTTATCCTTGAAGGGTTCCGTTTCTTACGTTTTAATTTTAATTTTTTTCTTTTTATTATTTATTTATCTGACTATTTAGGTTTTTTTGTATATACTCATTTAATCCACATACGTCAACACTTGCTTAAGTGTGTAATTTTGTTTTAGTGTCATAGTGTGCTAGCTAGCTGGACAAGTGATAAATAATATTTAATTATTTTTTTTGTGTCATGTTTTAATTACTTTGCATACCAATTCTTGTAAAATTCTAGTTCCTAAAACGTAACAGACAGATGTGTTGCTGGGGAGTTTGTTGGCCACTTCTTCTCCACAGCTAAAACACTAGGAAGTGGTGACGGGCGGGCGTTTTGGGGGACTGTCTTTTGTAAAACTTGACGTTCAAAAAGTGCTGGCTCTCAGCCTAATTTGAATAAATGACTTTTGCATTTTGAATTTTACGGATGTTGGGAATCCTAAAACAGTATAGAATACTAACCTCATTTTCATCAGTGTCACTAATCATCCTCACTGCATCAACACTGAACAGCTTGGCTAGATGTACGAGAGTCGGCTTGAACGACTGGCACCAGGACTCAGTGTTGAACTCTGTTTTATGGAGACTTAGTAGCGTCGCCATAAGAGACAGAATGGGTTTCATTTCTTCGTATGCCTGTGGAAAGTGTACACTATGATATTTGATACAAAATTGAGTCTTTATATCAGTCGAAAGATGCCCACTGCTGGACAGCGGTCTCACCGCGCAGTCATTACCGGTTCTGGGCGTCTACTGTTTTTTTTTTTGTATACAAAACGGGAAAACTCTTGGCCCAAATCTCACCTGATGGAAAGTGATGATTAGGCCGAAGATAGAAGCGAGTTTCACCCGGAATCCTCTTACACAGAGGAACTGGCTGGAAGATAAATTATTATAGACCACGTGTAGGGATTCGCTGAAGGGTATTATACAAAACGGGAAAACTCTTGGCCCAAATCTCACCTGGTGGAAAGTGATGATTAGGCCGAAGATAGAAGCGAGTTTCTCCCGGAATCCTCTTACACAGAGGAACTGGCTGGAAGATAAATTATTATAGACCACGTGTAGGGATTCGCTGAAGGGTATTATACAAAACGGGAAAACTCTTGGCCCAAATCTCACCTGGTGGAAAGTGATGATTAGGCCGAAGATAGAAGCGAGTTTCACCCGGAATCCTCTTACACAGAGGAACTGGCTGGAAGATAAATTATTATAGACCACGTGTAGGGATTCGCTGAAGGGTATTATACAAAACGGGAAAACTCTTGGCCCAAATCTCACCTGATGGAAAGTGATGATTAGGCCGAAGATAGAAGCGAGTTTCACCCGGAATCCTCTTACACAGAGGAACTGGCTGGAAGATAAATTATTATAGACCACGTGTAGGGATTCGCTGAAGGGTATTCTCCTACGGACGCGGGTGACTCGGCCCCCCCTCTCGAACTCTTTAAGCCCGAAGTCCGTAGTTACGGGCTTAGTTATGGGCGTATTCTACTTCGTAACACCCATACGTGTATCGTGAGCGACTCCGCAGTCGATGTCGCATACAAAGGGTTCCGTACCATAAACCTCAAATTTTAACCGACTTCCCAAAAAGGAGGAGGACCTCAATTTTGTTACTTCATAACTCCGTCAATTATGAACCGATTTGAAAAATTCTTGTTTTATCTGAAAGAATATACTTGCAGATTGGTCCCATTTAAATTTTATCAAAATCGGTTGCTTACAAAGTTTGGATTTTAAATCGAAATAGCTGGAAGTCGTTTACTTGGATGATGGTTTTTTGTCATCCAAGTGATCGAAATTGCGTGTTTTGCTTTTCTGCGATTTTGCAGTGGTGTTGTTAGGTGTGGAAAACAAAAAACTTTTTACAAAAAATACGAAGATACTGACAAAAACACCGACTTCCGATATTAAAGTTATTTTTTACTTTGTAGTTTTTTTATTTATTCGGCAGTCGCTTGTATATTTTGTAAAAAGTTTTTTATTTCAACTATCTACTTAGTACGGTTCTTGAGATACAGCCCGCTGACAGACGGACAGCGGAGGCTTACTTAGTAATAGAGTTCCAATGGTTACTCTTTGGGAACGAAACCCTAGAAACCACCAAAAAAGTACCTCGGAAACTGGTTTAAATCAATAAATTCTTACCTTCTCAGAATCTCCAGCAACAGACGATAAAACTTCCAAGATATGATGGAGAGCATCCTCGAAGATGAGCACGGCTTTACTCAGGTCTGAGCCAGTGGTATTGTCCAGTAGGGCTCTCCAAATGTCTATGTACTTGTCTAAGTTATCTTGTAGACATAGTTTTAGTAATAGAACAAGAGCTGCCTGAAAATTAAGTGCAAAAATGTTATTCAAATTCTCATCATGATTTATAACAATCAGGATAACTCTATATAAATAAAAATGAATCGCCGAAATGTATATGCGCGCATAACTTCGTAACGACTGATCCAAATTGGATAATTATTTTATAGTTGTGTTCATAATTGTCAGGGCGAGAAAATTTTGAAAAAAAAAAGATCGATCGTGACACTATCCTAATATGTATATAAAACTAGCTGTCCGCCGCGGCTTCGCTCCCGTCAACTGGCTACCCTGCAACTTTCTTATTTTTTCTTTTATAAGAACCTTCTCCTGACAGTACCTAAATAACACAACAAAAAAAGAATTAGAAAAATCGGTTCAGCTATTTTCGAGATTTGCGAATAGCAACACATTCAGCGATTCATTTTTATATTATATACTACAGGCCGCCCGCGACTTCGTCCGCGGATAAATTCTCGTTATTCCGGGATAAAAAGCCTATGTGTTATTCTGGGTCTTCAGCTACCTACATACCAAATTTCATTGTAATCGGTTCAGTAGTATTTGCGTGAAAGACTAACAAACATCCATACATACTCACAAACTTTCGCATTTATAATATTAGTAGGATTCTTCCGTTACTAGTGATTGACTGACACACAACGCACAGCCAAAACTACAGGAAGCTGAACGTAGGGACCATGGGGAGTTTAGGGTACCTCTAAGAGAGGATTTCCCGAAATTCCTACGGGAACGGGAATAATCAGGATACGCGCGAACGAAGTCGCGGGTATAAGGTATTAAATAAAATCAATTGAAATATATTAGAGTTTTATTCAAAGGTGCATTTGAAACTAAACTTTAAAGTGTAGTAAATAAAGTTACTTTACCGAAATCGATATCGAATTTCTTTACCTGGGGCGTTCTACTTTTCTACCTACAGTGAAACGACTTTTTCTGTTTTTTTTTTTTTGTTTTTAAACTATCCATAATTAGTGAACCCTTATGATTTTTTTTTTATACTCATTTATAATTAGAATTATATGTTGTTTAATTTATATTTTAAATGTATATTTTATTAGTCAATTATTTATTAATAATATAATTTTTTTCATTAAAATTAATATATTAATTAATTTATAATCATTGTGGTTACTGTGTGAGATTTAAAAAATGCATCCGTGTTTTCATTAGGACTAATTAAAGTTTCCTTTCCGGCTAATACTAATTCTTTTTAATGTTGGTTTTTTTAAAAATTATGTGACAAAGTGGCCTTTTTCTGTGGAGACCACATTTCGGTTTACCACTGTCACGGCATTCTACGAAAAACAAACGTATAAAATATGCTGGTTAGAGAAAAAGAAAAATTACATAATATTAATAGATAAGATGTTATGGACTTTTATTTGAACCGAATTAAAAAACCTTAAATATCAATACTCCAACGAGATGCCATAATAAGACGAAAGAAGACCATTGTCAGTAGAAAAGTAGAACGACCCACTTACCTTTCTCGCATCATCGGAAGCCTTCAAAATGCCGTTTACAACGATATCCTTCTTCTTCAAAGTCGGTAGATTGTCATAGAACATTATCGCAGTTAGTAGCATGGTCTCGCTGTTAGATACACTGGATCCTATGCACCATGACACCTGGAAACACACATAAAGCCACGTCTTTTATAATGCGCACAGCAAAGGAGTAGAACCTTCTGCCGAGGGAAGCTTACAACCGTCATCGCTTTGAAGTCAGAGTGAACAGACTTCTACTGGGTACGCTCGCTCCATCGTAGACTTTGTCTCCGTCATCTCCTTCGATCAATAATACCACTAGAAACAAGATCAGGAACAAAAATACGTCGCTTAAGTGTCCATGTTTACACACACATAAACATTTACATTTCTTACTACAAATTATAGAAAAATGTCTTATAATATTATCAACTTCAGTTCATTATAAACCTTGACACTCAAGCATAAAGTTTAATTTCAATTGCAAAATATTTATATTTAAGTCCTTCTGTCAGCGGGAAAAGGTAAAAGCAATAAATTACAAAAAAGAAAAAAAAAAATTGGATTTGGATTTTGGAATTGGGTTTTTTGGATTTTAAATAAAAAGTCATTTTCATAATAAGTACAAAAATATTTATTCTAAAATTAAACTTAAGCGCTAAGCAATAAGGATAAAACAGTTTGATGACAATTTCGTCCTTACTCTATTTTGGAACTAGACGTAGTACAAGGTATTACATTTCAGTGCTCAGAACACAGTAAGAATTGAAAGACGTAGAGTTGCAGAATAATATTATAGTTTTCAGGCGAATGTTTGTTTTATATGTTAGCAAATTTATGTATTTTTGACCCATTTAAAAAAGTAGCAGGACTAAATTGGTACAATAATTATTTTATTAAGACATTGGTATTAATTGTCTGCGGGTAGTCTCATTATAATAAACCCTTAAAAAAATGAATGCGTCTACATAATGTATGCGATGTAGAAGTTTTCACACTAATATTACAAAGGCGAAAGTTAAAACTATTTTACATGTTAAATAAAATATTACAATACAAATCTACTCCATGCATCTACTGTTCTGTTAAACAAAAGTTTGTGCGTATGTTGGCGAGCCTTGGCCAAACATTTGTACAATGTAGCCGTGGTTTAAAATCGGAAATTTTGTTCAAAATTTGATGTTATTTGTTAGTTTAAAGCTTAAAATATAACTATTTCTTCATGTACTTACTGAAAGTAAGATACTCCGGCCGTTGAATTGGCTTTTCGGGGATTATTTTTGCAACTTTTGAATACAATACACACTGCGGCATTGTGAGACGTGTTAACATTGGCTATGCTTCAAGCAAACTATTAGTTTTAGTTTAAAACTAAACGAAATAGAAGCGCACGTCTCAAGTGCGCTTATATTTACCGAGACGTATTTTTTAAGCCGACCCGATATCTAGTGGTATTAATGATCGAAGGTCATCTCTGACCAAGACTAGAATCAAGAGCAAACCCACAAAAAATATATACAACGTGTAACAGCATAAACGCAATACCTCTGGGGTCATTGAACACATCATTACGAACAACTTTTACTATGGGACCATCCCCGAAATCGCGAAAAAAAAATCAGCTGTTCAGTACATTTTGTCGATTTATGCATACAAAAATGTATGGGGCAGTCGATTTTTTTTTCGCGATTTCAGTATTGGTCCCATAGTAGACGTTCATAATGATGAGTTCAATGACCCCTTAAGAGGTATTGCGTTTATTCTGTTACACGTTGTATAGGTTGAGTAGAGAATACCTTGTTGTATTAAGAGTCCTATTATATTTTTTACGGAAATTCATGATTTTTGACGCTGTAGTTTTCAGCAGCAGTAATATATTTTAATTATTTGATCCTGAATAACGATAGTGCCAGTCTCTTTCTTGTAAGTTAGAGTTACACATTTTCATTTTTCTTTTCGTGTAATTTACTATAAATATTTTACGAACTCAGTTTGCAAGAAAAAATGTCGGCGATGGAACTTTGACGGTCAAATTCACATTGTTACAATCAATTCTTCTAAAAGCTGAAATTACTAAAAGGTAAGTTGAATGTTTTACTTGTTTATTGGAGTTCTAGAATTTCTTTAAATTCCTTGAGTTTTCACGGAAAAAAACGTAAAGAAAACCTAATTTAAGCCAGAAATGTCTTGATTCAGCGTCCATTATATTCCAAATAAAAACAATTTTATCAAATAAATTAATATGATATAAAATTTCAATCAACAATGCATACGTTTAATTAGTTTTCGTTTGTCAATATAATAAAACAAAATTACAATAAATAAAATTAAAGTACTATATATTCTGCATCAATTCAGTGCGCGCGCTCGTCAGTCTCGCGCGAGCGCCCAAATAAACTATAATCCTATTCAGACTAGTAAGTATCAAAATTGTTTCGCGGACTATAGATGTACTCCCAACGCAGACCAACGTAACTTCGTCTATTGCAAACGAGCATTTACGATTCGTAATAGGACTCTTAAGTTCGACCATGTTCCACTATTGTACATCATCTGCCTAGCCTTTTCCCAACTACTTTAGGGTCGACTTCCAGTCAGACCGGATTCAGCTGAATACCAGTGTTTTACGTGGAGCGGCTGCCCTAACAGACCTCCACAACCCATTGACTGGGTAACACGGTATTTCTTGGCAAGACTGGAGTCAGATTTTTTGCTATTATATTTTTAACGTGCTTTCCGAGGCGCGGAGGAAACTCGATATGTTAAGATGGTCACCCATCCACAGACCAACTTTGGAAAACGTTGCTTAACCTTGAAATCGACCCGTGCGGCTGTTGTTATTTAGCCACGAGCTCCTCGTACCACTATTGTACATATATTTTAAATAAATAAAGCATCAGGCGTCGTCCTAACTGGCTAAAGATGGTAACTACTTAACGATGATATTTCGTCGCGCGACGAGATTAAAGATTAAATGCTGTTGAATAATAGGGAATATGCATGAAAAAAGAGTTTATCTAAAAATATACAAAAATATAATACTAACAGTGAAAATAGGATCAAAATTATTTTCTCGCGTAAATTGCCGTTTTATATGGCAACTGTATGGGCGCTACAACAGGCTCGTGTCCTGAAAAAATCTAATTCGTCCGTCAGTTAGATTATCAAAAAATATTTTACCCGTGTTTTTTCTTTTTTTCCGGGAACCAAAATTGACGAAGAAACGACGCTTTTAAAATTCTCAATACCTCACACCTTCGCATGATTTTTAGGGAGTCGTGACGTCACGTGCCTCCACTCCCGAGTTTTGATGCGTTTTATCTTTGTCAATAAATATTCATTGATTTACAAAAACAAAAAATACGTGTCCATTATTTTTCAATACTCTAACTGACGGACTAAATAGTTTTGCAATTTGTGGATGATGGAATCTAGCCTACTGTGACGTCAGAGTTCCTCGAACTTCCTTTTTTATAATAGATGAACGGACGGGCAGGCAGAGGCACGTCTGTTACTATAAGGGTTCAGTTTTTACATTTGAACGTACGGAATCCCAAAAACTAGGTTACTCACAGTATTTGCTTCCTCATAAGACAGTTTCTTAGCCCTTAGCTGGAACTCCAACTCAATACCACTGCACACAGTGGGCACGTCCATAGATTGGTTCAACCCTGCTTGTATGATGATCCTCAAAGCAGTGTGCTTGATTAGAATCGAAGGCGAATCGAGGCGAGGAAGTACTTCGGATTTTATTACGTCCTGAAAAATATATTGTTATTACTTATTTGAATGGAATAGAATAGAATACTCGATATTATGTACACCAGCGTTTCCCAAACTGAGGGTCGAGACCTTGGTGGGTCGCGACGGAATGTTAGATGGGTCCTGAGAAGCTGATGCTGAAATATTGACAAAAATTAGAGAAAAAAATAGGTAGGTACATTATTTTCATTGAAATAGCACTCCTTGTCAATGAATAAGTAGCAACGTTTTTCTTTATTTAAGTAAGTCCCTTATTCATACAAGTTTCGCCTTTTCTTCATGACAACCCAGAAGTGAGTCCCGAATTTGGTTGTGTTTATGAAGGGGTCGCGGTACTATGAACTTTGTGAACCTCTGATGTACACCATACAAGTAACAGAAAAAATTTATGAAATAAACATTACATAGGATGAACAATGGTTTGAAGTTGAAGGTAATAAATAATAATAAGTCTGAGAAAGAGAAACAAAGACGTATCTTTTGAACACAGGAATCATTGTGCCGATAGTCGTGATGGCCAATAGAAGGCATAATTGCCAAGAGCTTCGACCAACATCTGAAGAGGCTCTCGTGGGGCAGCTGGATCAAGGGCTTGATCCAGAAAGCAGTACTCCTGGACTGAACACGAGGAGGTTCCTCTCTCGGGAGCCCTGACCACCGGTAGCTTGGACCCTGTTC
This sequence comes from Ceramica pisi, assembly GCA_963859965.1. Lineage (NCBI taxonomy): Eukaryota > Metazoa > Arthropoda > Insecta > Lepidoptera > Noctuidae > Ceramica > Ceramica pisi. Next base: position 4,639,685 of record OY982556.1, on the reverse strand, counting down.
TCGATACCGGTGAGCTATTGTTTTTTATATTTTTTAAGGTTTTTTTAGAAATCTTTTAAAGTGTAATTATTTATTTGTACATTAAATAAATTAATGGAATAATTTTAAGTATCCATAATAGGGAATATGCATGCGATTTTTTTATTTGCAAAATAAAATACTTATTAGCTCTAGTAAACAATCATGAAATTTGTTTTTAAATACCTTCGTCATTTATTAAGTTATAAAGCTTCGAAGACTACAGTTAGAAAGAGAAGTCCGATACGTACTGTGACGTCAAATTACACGATGACTATACAGCTGCCATAGAAAACAGCGTTTACGCGAGAGGGACAGATATATTTGTTTAAAATAATTGTATCTCGTTCGTTTTTCGAGCAATTTAGATTCTAATTTCACAGTTAGTATTATATTTTCGAATACTTTTAGATGAACTGTTCAGATCATAAATACTTTTTCATGCATATTCCCTATTGTTAGCTTAAAACAATATTGTTAGTGATACGTAACAATAATAACATACTAATAGTAATGTTCTGAAACTGATATACAGTTTAGAAACAAATTAATTTATATAAGTTATTGAACTTAAGTATATACTAGTATTGTCATCAACTGCGTCAGACTTTTAGAAGAGTGTTTTGTTTGGAATCATAAATCATATTTATATAGCAAAATATTTTATTATTCGTTCAGAACACTTTAATAAAAACATGAGCGCACACAAATAGGTTACATGTGTCAGGTGAGATAGTGGTCAAAACGTATGCCTATCAATAGTACAGAAAAAAAATCTTTTTTTTTGATCATATTATTCTAGATGTTGGTGTTTCCTAGCTGACTACCCTGAGATGAAAAAACCAGAAAAAACTCAGAGGTATAACATATGAAAAATTGAAAACCATGTAGGTTCACTTCTGAAGTGGCCTTTTGAGGAAAGTACCACGCAGGTTTCAGTGGAACGTTTTATTTAGAAACATTAGAATTATTAAACAAAAATGAAAATATTATTCATTATCATGACATAATTTGAAACATCCAGGAGCGAGCGCAATTTCTATTTCTTTTTTCTTTTTTATGTCTTCTAAGGACGGCGCGGAAGGAACGGCAACTTTGTTTGATATGTAAACATTATTAACAGAGTGTTTCATAAAATTAATTAATTATTTATATTTATCTTAACGAATTATAAAAAAAAATCGCACTTAGAGGTCGTTTATGTCGGGTACAATAAGTGTACCTTTGTACTTTGTACGTCTTACAAAGTGTATACTAAAACGGCACCTTGTATAAAAAATTGTGGTACTTAGCTTAAAGACTGAGTATTTTGTACATGTGCTTTAGGCGGCACATGTACAAAATAAATAATAATAATAATAATAATATCCTTGGACATTTCACACAACGCCGTATAGTCCCAAGCTAAGCAACCTAATGCTTGTGTTATGGTGACTAGATGGCTGATAAACTACTTAAATACATTTTTTTTTTGTAAATACATACATATTATAGATAGAAAAACACCCAGACTCGGAACAAATACTTGTAGGTCGTACAAATATTTGTTCCGTGCGGGAATCGAACCCGCGACATGCTGCGCAGCAGTCAATCGCTCAACCACTGCGCCAACCGTGTCGTCAAAATACTCAAGTCAGTATGGCGTAGGTCGGATGGTCCTCTCGTTTCTATGGAGGTTTGCGAGATTTTACACCCTTTTCCGTAAAGCCTTAGAATAAAACCTTACCTCTTTATTCTGAACTTCAGGTAAGATAACCTCATAGATATTGCTCAAGGCATCCATAGCGGTGTTGGTATCAATCTGCCACATGTACAAGCGGACGACCTTGTCTTTTGCCAAACGCTCTTTGAATAGACGGGCATGATGCTTGAAGATTGACAGGAGGACTGCAGAAAGAGTAAAAATATTAATCGTTATTAGCAAAATTAAGGAAACTATTGTAAATTGGACCGCCAGCATTTGACGACATTTTAGTGAAAACTTTTTTAACGGCGTTGAGCACCTTTCTTGAGATGGGTATAAAATGTTAAACTCATGTCAGGGCACGTGACCTGATCGAAAATTCGTAAGAAGACGGATGATTCAAAAATGCACAACGTTAATGTTAAAGTTTTCACTTCTGCCGGCACTCCCGGAGTGCAACCCGTTGTTTTTTTTTTAAGGATAGGTTGTCATGTAAGTCACCAATTGGCTCACCTACTCCGGGTAGAGGGAGAGACTCTGACTAAAACTCACCAGTGTTCCTTCAAATGCCCTTTGCGTTTCAGGGCCGTGGAAACCCTTACCGGCAATCCTGCCACCCCGGCAGTCACTAGACAAAACATATCACCCTCTACACTTAGGTAGAACTGTCAAACCCTGACAGTTCACTTCACTGAAGATTTCAGGGTGATATTTATACTGAATCGCACTCCTGGTGCTTACCGGAAGGCGAGCTACCCATCGCTCGCCGTCCACTGGCCCAAGCCAGGTAGTGACGCCCAGGGCGTTTGGGGCTAGCTCTTAGGACTTTTTTATTTTTATTTATTTTTTAAGTCTGCCTACAATTTTTTACACATTGTGTACGCGGTATACATTTATAAGTGCAACAATTATTTACAAACACCACATGTACTTTACTATTTTATTTAAATTATTGCGTTATAGTGAATTATGAAATTATTTCTATTTTTTTAATCCTATAACAAAGCATACATCTAGTGATTTTACAAACAAATCAACATTGACATATTCTTAAATAAAATAAAATTATTATAATGACTTTAACTAGTAAAAGTTACTAGTTTACGCCAGATAAACGTGGAATAAAGTACATTGACCTTTCCCTAATATGTAGATACCAGAACAATAAATTAAGAACTGTTTTTCATTACTAGAGAACGTAGAGGATCACGATAGAAGCCAATTCAGGACAGCTTTATGTCATTATTTCTGATTTTGATCTCAAGAAAGTCAATAAATGTATGTGGGTCAATGTACTTTATTCCACGTTTATCTGGCGTAAGGTATAGTCATTTTAATAAGGACTAGTGAAACTCAAGTCCACGTCACGAGAAGCTATAAATTTTGTAAACAAAAAACTTGTACTAAGTTACGTTGTGACTTCAAATAATCTCAAATTTAATCAAATCAAAGTAACACACATGTGATACAAAACCGAACGAGCAATTTCACTTGGTCAGGTTATATGTTATCGATATGAAGCGCTGTCTTCTAATGGTTTGTGGTACTGGAACGCGTCTGACTCATGGAAGAAACCTTTAAATGTGAATGTTATAAAGTGTATAGCGTCTCGTGGCGGGACTATAGGACCTTACCTTCCAAACACTTGGATATCTTGATATATTCTCTGGACATGGTGTCATAGAATCTGTTAATCTGTTCCATTTCGATGTCGTCGCCGAAATGCTCAAACAATCCGTTAATACCTTGCAATACTGAATACACTACTTGGTCCTGTAACAATCATAATTAGAATCCTATTGTAGAAATAATAAAAAAATTGTTATAATATTTGCTTTTACTAACATTCAAAATTCCAAATTCAAAAAAAATTAAAAGTTTTTTATTCAAATTAGGCTGAGGGCCAGCACTTTTTGAATGTTAAGTTTTACAAAAGACAGTCCCCAAAACGCCCGCCCGTCACCACTTCCTAGTGTTTTTGCTGTGGGGAATAAGTGGGCAACAAACTCCCCAGCAATACATCTGTGTGTGACGTTTTAGGAACTTATTATATTATATACTCTAACGTCTAGTAATTTTAGTGCAAGTTTATACAATAGAAGCCTTTGCTTGCGATTTTGTACGCGCATAAAAAAACTAAGGGAGCACGAAGGAAAGCTTTTTCTTAATGCTCCCGCGTACAAGGAACCTAAATGCCAAATTTCTACGAACAGCGGGTCTAAAATGGCCACTTTAGCAGAATCAGAAACACATTATGCTACCCGTCTCTGTCAAATTTTCCCAATCAACCTTGAACCTAATGCGTTAGTTATAAAGATGGGAATGAAATTTGACAGATTGTTGTGTGGTTAATATTATGATTATAACTTGATTCTGCTAAAGTGGCCTTTTTTTAACCCGCTGTAGTTTCGGCTATGCGTTGTTCGTCAGTCACTCAGTAACGGCAGAATTATATACAGGGTGTCCAGTAAATAGCACGACATACTGCAGGGGGTGATAGCTTGGGTCAATACCTACCAAAACAACAAAAAAAAAATGTTAAGTTTTTTCGTTTTCGTTTTTTTTTCACCGCTGTAGGTCAAAGTTAAGCGATAACAAAATTGTTCTGTGAAAATTTAAACTAAAAATTGTATTTCTTGAAACCATTATTGTTTTTGATAGAAAAAAAGACTTATCAATGAGTAAAGTAACTATTCACGAATAATTGGACAACGGAAAAAAAAACTAGAAAAGGAAGTTTTCATTACGAGATGCTTAAAATCTGTTTCAAGGTAGAGATTTTTCGATATTTCGGAAAATTTCATAAAAGATTTTGCTGAATGCTATCACCCCCTGCAGTATGTCGTGCTATTTACTGGACACCATGTATATATAAGGATTTGACTTTTATTCATATTTAACTTTTAATTAAATTACCGCCCAGCATCATGAAATGACGCAACCCACTAGGTGGACCGATGAGCTGGTGAAGGTCGCGGGTAGCTGATGGATGCGAGACGCACAGGACCGGTCTATGTGGCGACGCCTATGTCCAGGAGTGGGAGTCCTTCGGTTGATATGATGATTATGAATGAATGAATGAATGAATGAATTTATTTATTTCCAGATTAACATCCAATACAACATACACATAAAAACTTAGAATAAAATAACAATAAAATAAATACATAATTATAGAAGCCGCCAATTATGTTATCGGCACATGGTAGGACTGCCACTTTTGATGAAATGGTTAATTATACGGCAATACATGTGATACTCCAGGCAGCCACTACTTCTTAAGAAAAATGGATGTTCTATATCAGTAAGAAGACGAAGAAATAAATGGACCTTACCGTCTTATTGTTAGGCTGAAGCATGTTTAAGTAAATTCGCCATATTCTAGTAAAATGCTCTTGAACCAACTCTGGGTGGTACCTGCAGATAGTACCTGAAATTAAGAAGAATATCTTCTTGAAATCCATGCAGTGAAGAAGTGTGTCCGTGGAGTTTCTGGCACGTTAAGCAAATAAAGTTGATTACTCACCGACAAGCAATGCCCTCGGTGCCTTACAATCCTTCGCCATTTCTAAAGCACTAACATGCCTGCTGACCACTTGCTCACTGAGGTCAGCAGATGGTTGCTTAGCGACGCTGTTGAGGCAGAGGAGAGCATCCTTCCGAGTTTGAGGGTCGAATGGCAGCATGCATAGCTGGAAGGTAAAAAAAATGATGACATCTGTCGCTTTCTACCAACATGTTTGTTTTTAATTATGGGAAATCATCAAATGACTCCTCCCGCTCTGGGCGGAGCAGAAGGGAGTGTCAGACTCTTACTGACTAAAGCATATCCGTGTTCCTCTTAATGCTCTTTGCGTTCCAGGGCCGCGGTGACTATTTCGAACAAATTCCGGCTGGCTTCCCGTCGCTAGAGTCGGCTTCCAGTAGGGGAAAATCGAGCCGACCAATTAATCTAAGATTTTTAGGAGGAAAATTTTATCAGCCTAGGATAATTTTGAAACAGTCACTATGGAAGGTACCAGATAAATGCGCAATAACGGTCATTGCCCCACATACATTTACTGATTTCTATTTGCTGTTGTTTCTATGTACATTTTCTGTTTGCTGTTGGCTGTTGCGGTTGCACCAACCGTGCCGTCATGTAACGCGAGTAATGAAAAACGGTTAGTAATTTATTGTCCGGGTATTTACGAAAGGATCTTAAAGAAAGGTCAATACACTTAATTGCAAGTTAATCTCGCGCCTATTATAGTCTGGAAAAGACAAGGCACACTTACGATAGTGAACAATCGCGTGACTTGGATAATAGAAAATAATCCATAAAATCATCAAGATAAAGTTATTTTTTAACAAATGAGTAAGGCGAATATATTTTACTTTATCAGCATTTCAACACTCACTTTAATAATATCACTATAATAGTTCTCCACGACATCCCAGCGTTTCTCAACGATTTTAGCCAAGAGTTTAAAAGAGTCCGCTTTGGTTTTCAGCCAGGCTTCATTGGAACGTTCTGAAGATATCGTCTCAAACAGACAAACAGGCTTGAAGAGGAGAGTCTGGACTAGCCATTCTGAAAACAGCGTACAAGCATTAATTATTCCCATTTTTTTATAGTGCGACTCCCTTTAGATGTTATATATTTTGCGATGTCTTTATAAAAGCAGTTTTCTAGGTAAGTATAGCTCCGTTTTGCAATACGTACAATCAATAAGACGGGTGAACTTGCTTCTCTGATAAAGATTCTACTGACTGCGTACGTATTTATTACGTCTCGACGCGAACTGAAGTGAGCCGAGTAGTAAGAGGCTTCGTCTTAGAATTTCAGGACGCTTCGAATCCGGTCGCTTCGGTTTTTGCGCCCGAGTCAAAGGATTCGGGCGCAAAAACCGAATGCAACTGGAAGTCGAAAAATAATCGTTCTGTAGTACAGGCTTAGAGGACGGCAGGCACACGAATATACTCCCACATTTGGCCAAACCTGTACATACCTGTTTCAAAAGGCGCCAATTCTTCTGATAATAAGATTTCTGCAGACCGTACAGCCTTAGCGTAGTCTTTGGGCTCAGGACTCTCGGGATAAGAGGACACAACTTCACTCCATGTCTCCATTATAGCACTAGGATTTAGTACTTAGTCTGTAAATACAATTATTTCTTTACTAGAAAGGTTTATAGGCCACCCAAGGACAAGTGACGACACGGTTGGCGTGGTTGAGCGATCGACTGCAGGCTGCGCTGCGTGTCGCGGGTTCGATTCCCGATATTTGTATGGCCTACAGATAGTTGTTCTGGGTCTGGCTGTTTGTGAATGTGTATTTATATGTTTGTAAACGCACCCACGATACAGGAGAAATTCCTAGTGTTGGGCAACGTTTTCATAAAAAGAGGAAGGTAAAATAGGGGATGGGTATATAGCTAAATTCCACCATCAATAAAGTATTGACAATTTTGAAAGCGTCGTATCTTCGTCAATTATGGTTTAGGTAGGTCGTAACAAAAAAAAAAAAACGGCCAAGTCCGAGTCAGACTCGTGCACCGAGGGTTCCGTAGAAACCTGTAGGTATAATGTATATTATAAGCAAAAGCTCTCTCGTCCACGAAGGTATTCCACTGTACAGCTCTATTCCGAGTGCAAGGTTCTCACTGTCAGGCAACTTTATGTGCTCCTGTGTACTTTACGCAAGCACTCAACGCGTCCCCTAGAGGAACCTGCTGGCCGACTTAAGCATAATGTTTTCCCTCCCCAACGCCATAGAACTGCCTTTGCCAAACGTCAATATTATGTTATAAGCACTATTATCTATAACCTATTAAACAAAAAATTAAAAATATATTCATGCCTTAAACGTCACTGCAATACCATAATTAGAGACTACCTTCAAACGTTAAATTATGAAAATACTGAGGATATTCTGTTGGGTATCTCACGGTGTTGATGCTCTTATTTTAATTTGTCCATGGACTGTATAATGCTTTACTAATACCTACATTTACTCACTACAAATTCACACACACTCTACACTTACCTACACCTACACACACTCACCATTTAGTTTTTTTTCATTTTATTTGTTTTGGTTTCTGTTTTTTAGCCACCACTTACTTAATTTCGAATTGTCCTCTTTTTATATGATCATGGCTTTGTTACGGAGAATCACTGACTCCTAAGTTACAGGCCCACACCTAGTTTAGGAGTCAGAGTACCTACCAATATATTTGTACTTTAATAAGCCTATTTATGTTCATAGTTTAATGATGCAAATACTGTTGTTTTTATGTGAAATAAATTTATTTATTATTATTTAAAAGTTGCGGTTTTTAAAAAAACACTACTAAGTAACTACATCTCGTTCGAACCAATTTTCGGTGGAAGTTTACATGGTAATGTACATCATATATTATTTTTAGTTTTATCATTCTCTTATTTTGGAAGTTACAGAGGGGATATACTTTTTACCACTTTGGAAGTGTCTCTCGCGCAAACTATTCAGTTTAGAAAAAAAAAATATTATATACACTTAAGGGTTTGATGAAAAAAAAATTTTTGAATTTCAGTTCTAATTATTTTCTATTTTTGTGTAAAAATCTTAATGCGGATCACAGAATACATCTTCTTACCAAGTTATCTATTTTTATATATATTATTATATATATATAAGTATCAATGGCATAGCTTTTATAGTTTCGGAGTAAAGTGGCTGTGACATACGGACGGACAGACAGACAGACAGACCGACATGACGAATCTAAAAGGGTTCCGTTTTTGCCATTTGGCTACGGAGTCCTAAAAAAACGAACCAATTATTTTTTGAAGATTTAACTGACGTCCAATTGGATATTTTCAGTTGACAAGCCTAGGTATTCGTGTATGGAAATTTAGGCATAGATTTAGGGAATGGTATCTATGATATACTAAAATAAACGGTGGCCCTCAGCAAAAAATGTTTTAGTAAGTACATAAATAATCTGCACAAAATTTTCTACAAACATCATTCTGTAAACTTTTTGATAGGATCAATATTTAATGAGATATGGAGGGAAGAAGATGGACGACAACAAAAATAACCTTTCTATAAAGGCACTCTTAATTCTAAAAAATAAAATTCCTAATTCAGAAAATTTGAACTTACGTAGAGAAATACACAATGATGAGAGATACAAGATCAATAAAAAAAGCTTGCCAAGTGCAAGTTGGAGTCCCGTACAAATTAAATTTTTGTTACATGTTATTTTAACAGTACTATGGGTTTTACAGTAATCTACCTACATGTAATGAACTTTTATCTGCTAAACAACTAGAACCCTATTACTAAGGCTCTGTTGGTCATCTGTCCACCTGTCTGTCTGTATGTCAGCAGGCTTCATCTGAAGAACCATGCAAATATACAAGCAACGTAAACAAGGTAGAGTTGAATTTTCAGTGTGTATTGCTGTTGTAACAACAAATAATAAAATTAAATTAAAAATAATAGAAATATTTCTTTTTCGTGTTATGGTACGGAACCCTTTGTGTGCAAGTCCGACTTGCAAATGGTCAATTTTTTAAGTTATTTTTTTTTTTATTCTGGCATTAAGTTGCTTGTTATCATTCTGTAAAAAGTACCTAAACATTTTTAACACGAAGGCTGTTAAAGCATAACTTGCAGTTCCACACGCATTATAATTCCCCTATTTTAGAAACTCATAAAATAACTCGATAAATCGTACTGTTCGTATCTAGTGAGTGAGTAAATAAGTTTTTATTTGCAAAAAGATGTGGTAAAAAGATGTTATCACTTATCAGGAATAACATTCCGTAAAGAAACTGTCTTAATGATAGAATTATCAAGACATTAATTACCTGAATATTAATTTCCTGTATGGTCTGTTTTTTAGCAAAAGCACTGATGAAGAAACCAACATTAAAATCAACGAAATTACGAAAACAACCACCGGCATGCACCAAAATTCAAAACAAGTTTGGACCACAGACTACATAGAGATACTACGTATGTTTGGACATGTACTGTCAGTGGCCAGTGTCAATGTCAAACTACAGGTGCAAAAAAAACACAGTGTAAATAACAAAATTAAAACTATTTATGTACAGCAAGCATCGTTTACCTAGTATCTGTCCCGGAAAGTAATGATACCATTACTTGGGTAAAAATCACAAAATATAGGTACGAATCTGTTTTGAAGACCAATTCACTCTCACTCGGAATACTGGTTTAGTCCAGTAGCCAGAAGACTTTGCCCTTCGATAATTCCAAAGTTTTTTATTTTTGGTGAGTGGATCAGTTTAGTAAATTCATTGCTATGTACAAAAATGCTAACTGTTTAGAGTTATGCTATAGGTATTAAGTAGGTATTTCCAATTATTTCGTGTTATAACAATATTAGAAAATTTAAATTAAAATACTATAGGTACTGGTTCTTTGTTAGTACTATCTAAAGGATATAATAGTGAAAATGCTAACAGATAGGTACTGTGGAACAATGGAAAACTGAAAATTTCCCGTAACTCATTCAATAAAAAATTTAAGTTTTTCAAATCGTTTCCTTTATACTTAGAGAGATTAGTTATACCTTACAACAAAAGTTCTAACAATTCAGTAATATGGCTGCACAAGTAATTGTATTTTTACTTTGCGATTAGCGAAATATTGAATTTAAGTTTTATAAATTTGCGCCTACATATTCGTATGAATAAACTTTACTATCATACAAAAGTTTCAACAGATACATGCTATGCCTTTTGTTTAATAAATAAAATACAATTTGGATATTGAGGCGCGGTGTAGGTAGGTACGCGGCAATTCGTGCAGCACGGGGCCGGCGCGGTAACACTACGAACCACACTCACAAACGCAGGTATGATTTCGCGAGTCATTTAAATAGGTAGGCCTATTGAATGACTCGCGAAATCATTTCATTACTGTCACATGCACATCTCACACAAATCACTAGGCTTACTCTGTTCCAGTCCGTGACTTCTACCTACGTGTAATTATCAAAATCCCGTCGCTCTACTAAGAAATCTGTGTTGAAAATAGGTTGTTATACTTTATTTCAAAGAATTTAATAGCTACCTACCAAGATCGTAATATGTAGACTATAATTTTATTATATTATATAGCTACTTGTTATAGTGATAGAGGAACAAAGACAGAAAGTGGAGATTCCATTACAACATTTTTTTCCGGGATAGTTGTCCCGGGTTTTGGGACATCACTTAAGTAGGTACAAAAAAAATTATAATTATCAAAGCAATAAAATTATTGGATTCATAAGTAGGTACCTGTTTTTGTTTCATTATTTTTAATGTAGGTACACTTAGTGATACCTATCCCAAAACCCGAAACAAATTCCCGAAAAAAAAGTTGTATGGAAGTCACTTTTTGTCTCTGATACTATAACAAATGCTGTATACCTATTTCGATCTGTCAAACAGATAGTGCTTTTAAATATTCATCGAACACTATCACATTATTAGACATCGACATACATCTTTTTAACAGTCCGTTCAACCTATTTTGACTTCTATTGCGTTGGTGGCATGACAAATGGCAGCTGCAGTAAACAGTTGGTATTATAATCACGTTTTTGCTTTTAATGCCATCCTTATGCCTACGGAGTACGGAATAGAAGTAAAAATCGGTTGAACGGTCTGTAAAAAGTTTTGTTTAAGGTGGAAGCTGCTCGGTATCCCAAAATTCAATTTTTTTTGTGATTTTTGCAATTTGCCGGTCAGTGTAAAGCTGTATGTTGAACAGAATAGAGTTCGCGATCGTAAAGAGCATTTATCTAAAGGAATATGACTATTGGAATCATCAATATAACCCTCTAAGTTCATAGAACTCGATTTAATGTTAATTTGTGAAAAAGTCATTCAATCGAGTTGTACCCACTCGATCTTATACTGTGCGGCTGCAGCGGCATGTCGTGTAGCTCATGTCAAATTTCCTAACAGTGACAGAGTTACGCGACCAGCCGTACCAGCTTGGCAGTGCAGGATCGAGCGTCGTATCGGTGAGGCTAGAGCACTCATCGGCAAACTTATCTGCTTCAGGGAGGGCAACACTCGCCGTAGAGTGACCGTTTACGTCGGTACAAGCGGCGAGTGGAACGATACACTCAGAATCGCACATTTCAAAGCAATGAGAGGTGGGTTTATAGGACTTGGGAGCGACCTGACCAAGGTGTGACTGATACGCGCCTACCGGATGATGACGCCATGTGTTCATTCTGGCGCAACATCCAGCAGGTCGGAGCCTGTCAGTCATACCGAAGGCGATTGGACTCTGGAAGTCGAACGCGCGTGCGAACCGATACCAGAGATGGGGGCAATTACTATCAGCCTCCAAGATGTAGCTCGTGCAGTCCGTCCGTTGCCTAACTGGAAATCTCCAGGACCGGACAGGCTGCACAACTTTTGGATAAAATGGTTCCAAGGATCGCACGCTCGCTTGGCATCTCAATTCCAGTCTGCCTTAGAGTCAGGGTCGCTCGCTGCCCCAGTTTCTAACTACAGGAATAACCCACCTGCTCCATAAATCAGGTAGTACCGCGGAGCCTAAAAATTAAAGACCGATCACGTATCAGCTCTCAAAATGGATGTAAGAACTTTATAGACCGGTAAGGTCTATAAAGTTCTTACATCCATTTTGAGAGCTAAGATGAACCATCATATTGATAGTAATACTATTATGTCTGCTTCTCAAAATGGATGTAGGAACGGGTCCCGCGGTACTAAGGAGCTGCTCCTCATTGATATTGCCACTAGCCAACAGGTTCGTCGTTCCCGAAGGGATCTGTCGACATGCTGGATAGATTATAAGAAGGCCTATGACTCAGTGCCACATGAACATGGCTCATGAGGGTGCTGGAGCTGTTTAAAGTTAATGCAGTTCTACGCACCTTCCTGATATCGTGATAGGGTATCCAGGGTGTCGACAGACCCAGGTGAACAGCGAACACTATTCAGGGTGTCGACAGACCCAGGTGAACAGCGACTCGATGAGGATCGAGCGAGGCATATTTCAGGGCGACAGTTTAGAGTCCACTGTGGTTTTGTCTGGCCCTCAACCCTCTCAGTACATTGCTGGAGCGTTCGGGGCAAGGCTTCCGGTTGAGAAGAGGTGGTCAGGTCATATCACACCTCCTTTACATGGATGACTTGAAACTATTTGCTCCTAACAAATTGCAAGTGATGAAGCTACTGAAGGTAACAGAAACCTTCAGTAGCGCCATCAGGATGGAATTTGGTGTGGATAAATGTGCGGTCATGCATGTAAAGCGAGGGGAGATTATGGAATCCGTGGGAACGCAACTCTCGGATTCCATACACCTTAGGTCCCTCTCCTCAACCGAAACTTACAAGAATTGGGTATGTCGGAAGCGTTAGGCATCAATCCTGCTGATATGAAACAATCGTTGAGGGAGCGCTTCTTGGGCCGCCTGAATAAAGTACTTAACAGTCTTTTATCAGGCGGAAACAAGGTGCGTGCCTACAACGGTTGGGTCATGCCGGTGTTGATGTACTCTTTCGGCATACTCAAATGGACTCAGACAGATCTTGACGCCCTGGATAGAAGGGTACGCTCACTGCTTACCGCAAATCGGATGCATCACCCACGGTCATCGGTGATGAGGCTGTATATCCCGCGGAAGTGCGGGGGTCGTGGCTTCTTAAATGCTAAGACCCTGCACAACCGCGAGGTATGCAGCCTTAGGGAATTCTTCCTAGAGGCCGACGTGGGTATGCATCGGGATGTGGTAGCGGTGGACAAAGGCTTTACCTCGCTCTCCTTGGCTAACGAGAACTGGTGCAAACCTGTGGTATTAGATACTAACGACCGCAGGGAGGTATAGCAGAGCAAGGAGCTTCACGGACGCTTTTATCGGGTCCTTCATGGGCCCGATGTAGACTTTTTTGAGTCTTAGCCTGGCTGCGTTTTGGTGACCTCTTTGGGGAAACCGAAAGTTTTGTCTGTGCGATCATGGACGAAGTTATGATGACGAACAACTATCGGAAATACATTGTGAAGGACGGTACAGTTGACATATGTCGGGCATGTCACCGACCCGGGGAATCCATCCGCCACATTATTTCCGGTTGTTCTAGTCTGGCTAACGGAGACTATTTGCACAGGCACAACCTTGTAGCCAGGGTCATCCACCAGCAACTTGGTCTGAGATACAATCTTGTGGAATCGGAAGTACCGTACTAGGTATCTGCCCGACCCAGTTCTCGAAAATGGCAATTGCACGTTGTACTGAGATCGGTCTATCATCACTGACAGGACTATTGTTGCCAATAAGCCTGACATAGTGGTGATAGACCGACTAGAGCGTCGCGCAATGATTGTTGGCATAGCAGTCCCTCATGATGAGAACCTCGTGAAGTCTGAGAAAGAGAAACAAAGTATCTTGACTTGGCTCGCAAGGTTGTCGACATGTGGGATGTGAACACAGCAGTCATTGTGCCAATAGTCGTAACGGCCAATGGCATAATAGCCAAGAGCCTCGATCAACATCTGAAGAGGCTCTCGTTGGGCAGCTGGATCAAGGGCTTGATCCAGAAAGCAGTACTCCTGGACACGGCGCGTATTGTTAGGAGGTTCCTCTCTCGGGAGCCGTGACCACCGCACCGGTAGCTTGGACCCTGTTCCCGATGCCGGTGGGCTACTATTTTTATATTTTAAATGTTTTTTTTTTTTTTTATTAGTTTTATAGAAATATTTAAAAATGTAAAATATATGTACAAAAAATAAATAAATGGAATAATAATAATATCCTTGGACATTTCACACAACGCCATATAGTCCCAAGCTAAGCAACCTAATGCTTGTGTTATGGTAACGAGATGGCTGATAAACTACTTATAGACATATTTTTTTTGTAAATACATACATATTGTAGATAGAAAAACACCCAGACTCGGAATAAATACTTCTAGGTCGTACAAATATTTGTACCGTTCGGGAATCGAACCCGCGACATGCTGCGCAGTAGTCAATCGCTCAATGGGTATAATTCTTTAGATAAATATGCGTTAGGGCCGCGAATAGTATTTTGTTTAACTTACAGCTTCACAACTTCACACTGACCGGCAAATTGCAAAAAACATAAAAATAATTGAATTTCGCGGGCTACCCTGGCGCTTCCACCTTAAATGTCTTATCTTATGGTAAATGGAGTACCGAGTATAGCTCCTTTGGATGCATTTGTGACTAATTTATAGTTGCACTTTCTAGTATGGCGACCATCACTCTGTTGTCAGTATCTACTGCTCTGAAGTATTACGTTATTATAATACCAACTGTTTACTGCAGCTGCCATTTGTCATGCCACCAACGCAATAGAAGACAAAATAGATTGAACGGACTGTTAAAAAGATGTATGTCGATGTCTCATCTTATTTTGATAGTGTTCAAATTATTCAATTCAATTTTTAAGGTTATGGCTGTGATAGTGTTCGATGAATATTTAAAAGCACTATCTGTTTGACAGATCGGAATAGGTAGGTATACACTGTTTTTTCTGTTCCGTGAGTATACAGCATTAATTGTTATCTTTGTGTTATGTATCAGAGACAAAAAGTGACTTCCATACAACTTTTTTTTTTCGGGAAATTGTTTCGGGTTTCGGGATAGGTATCACTAGTGTACCTTCATTAAAAATAATGAAAGAAAAACAGGTACCTACTTATTTAATCCAATAATTTTATTGCTCTGATATAATTATTACCTACTATTGATATAATTATTACCTATTATAATTAGTACCTACTTAAGTGATGTCCTAAAACCCGAAACAACTATCCCGGAAAAAAATGTTGTAATCGAATCTCCACTCTCTGTCTCTGTTCCTCTATCACTATAACAAGTACCTACCTAGCGACATAATACATATTATAATAAAATTATAGTCTACATCGTCTACATATTACGATCTTGGTAGGTAGGTATTTAAATTCTTTGAAATAAAGTACAACAACGTATTTTCAAAACAGATTTTTTTTAAACTGGAGCGACGGGATTTTGCTAATTACACGTAGGTAGAAGTCACGGACTGGAACAGAGTAAGTACCTACCTAGTGATTCAAGTGTGAGATGTGCATGTGACAGTAATGAAATGATTTCGCGAGTCATTCAATAGGTAGGTACCTACGTTTGTGAGTGTGTTTCGGAGTGTTACCGCGCCGGCACCGTACCTACTGCACGAATTGCCGCGTACCTACACTGCGCCTCAATATCCAAATTGTATTTTATTTATTAAAAAAAAGGCATAGCATGTATCTGTTGAAACTTTTGTATGATAGTAGAGTTTATTAATACGAATATGTAGGCGCAAATTTATAAAACTTAAATTCAATATTTCGCTAATCGCAAAGTAAAAATACAATTACTTGTGCAGCCATATTACTGAATTGTTAGAACTTTTGTTGTAAGGTATAACTAATCTCTCTAAGTATATAGGAAACGATTTGAAAAACTTAAATTTTTTATTGAATGAGTTACGGGAAATTTTCAGTTTTCCATTGTTCCACAGTACCTATCTGTTAGCATTTTCACTATTATATCCTTTAGATAGTACTAACAAAGAACCAGTATAGTATTTTAATTTAAATTTTCTAATATTGTTATAACACGAAATAATTGGAAATACCTACTTAATACCTATAGCATAACTCTAAACAGTTAGCATTTTTGTACATAGCAATGAATTTACTAAACTAATCCACTCACCAAAAATAAAAAACTTTAGAATTATCGAAGGTTTTGTGGAAAAAATATTGTATTTTTACTGGACTAGTTGATCAACTCGTGAAGTCGTGACTCAATTATTATTCTCCGCAAAAAAAATTAAACTCTGCGTGTAACAGAGCTCAAAAGATGACATCATAACCCGGCTAAATATAAACAGAATCCTTTACGTAATGATTTCATCGGCTTTGGCTATACTACACAATTTATCCATCCTATCCTCTGACATTACAAATCGGTCGATAATTTCGATGAATTTCAAAGTATTGAATTTTGTAAATTAAATTCAAAATAAACATAAATTAGTTTCACCACATTCAAGCTGGCACCACGAAGACTATTTTGGTTGGGGATCCATTACTATTCTCCGTTATTACATCGTGCAACAACAAATAGGTTAGGTTTCCAAAATATTTATATTTATTTGTGCAGTTTCTGGTTTCTATGATGTTTTACTTGGAGTTTAAGCTTTTTTTAGAGCTATTTGTTTGATATTGCTTTGCTTACCACCTAGATTGTGGAGGAAATATCTTAAATAAGTATAGACAAGTTTTTCGAATCAAACACTAGTAAACTTGTGCAGATCAAAGATAATTTAAAAAAATCTGATTTATAATAAGTAAACAATACAGCTGTCTGTTGCATTTGCGATGTACAATATCCAGATGTTTGTGTGATGTATGTTTTAGTTATAACAAAACAGTATAGTAAGTGAATTGGACCTTAATATGGCTACAAGTTACATTGTTTTCAATATTCGCCGAAATCTTTGCTAGCAGCTGTTATCGTTTGAGATGTAAACACAATATTCTGCTACTATTAGATATTCTCAAGATCAGATAACATCTTGTGATGCATAAATTGCATATTCTTATTCATTAATTATCAGAAACTATGCATATTACGACAATAACCTAAATGATATATTTGCACCAGTGACAGAACTGTCTTAATCTGTTGGTAAATCCAAATTAAAATTTTAAGGATAAATTTATTTTAGTACATGACATGTATACAAATAAATTCCAAAACCTAGGCTGCACACAATCCTAAGGAAAATTCCACATGTTTTCCTTAAAATAATTGCTTATTTTATTTCTTAGTATTTTCCAGTAACTGCTAAGGTATGAATGTGTTTTGTGTTTTATAATCTCTTTGTGTCTGTTTTCATTTCACAAGAAAAATATTCTTAATCATTCATACAAATTCTTCTCCCGTCTGTTTGTCTGTCACAGCCAGATTTCTCCAGATCTACTGAACCGATTGTGTTGAGATTTGGTACACATGTGGACTTCTATGACCCAAACACGGATGCGTAACGTAAATAAATAAATTTTGAGAATGGGGGTCACTTTTAGGGGTCAAACTAGAAAATTAAAAATAAAACTTTTTCAAACCATATCATGTGACATATCAAACGAAAGGGCTTACTGTGAGGGCTTTAATTATATTTTTTCATAATTTTTAAAATAAATGTTTTGGGAGTTATTCTAGAAATTAGACCATTCCCCCCTTATCTCCGAAACTACTGAGCCTTTAAATTAATTAATTTTTAATTTATGTAAAGTTTCATTTTATTTACTTCAAAAAACAATATATATAGTCAATATATTTTTTCATTATTTTAAAATGACTGGTTTTTAAGTTATTTAAGAAATTAGAGCAAAAATTATCATTCCTTCCTTATCTCCGAAATTACTGAGCATAAAATTTTGTTGGTGAGGTGTTTACCCACAGATAACAGGAAAATCTATAAGAAGCCTATACTGTCAAAATAAAATGTTTCAAAGATGAAATTGGTTCATAAAATTTTGATCGCTAGTCCGACACGTACCTACTTGACAGTTTTTTTGGTTTCGACACGCGTCGCGCGAATATACTTACTCTTTTTCTTGCTTGAATAATGAATTATCAATTAAATCAATTTTTTTTTTATTTCATAGCTACGGTGGAAGCAAACGCAAAATCTCAAGCATGTCGTCCCAGTTCTCTCCTCCCAAAAGCGGTGACTCCTCGCCGAATGGGTCCCCAAGCGTCGGGGACCCCGTGGGGCCCGGCGGGGGCCCCGTCACCTCAGGCGTCCTCAAGAGATACGAGAACATATGCAGATCCCAGGAGGATAAGCGAAGTTATAGGTATGGGTTTTAATAATTTATGTGTTGAGTTACCATTTCTCTAAGGCTCGCTGGCTAAATGATAATAGCCGCACGGGTTGATCTTCAAGGTTAAGCAACGCTTGCCAAGGTCGGTCTGTGGATGGGTGACCATCTTAACCTACCGAGAGTCGTCCGGACAACAGAATCTTGGTCCCGGCTGCCATTTGTAGATTTTTGGCAGTCGTTATGGATTGGCAGAAGCCAGAAAATCTGACACCATTCTTCCTAAGAAGTACCATGTTATCAAGTTACAGGGTTGCGGAGGTCAAATAGACAGTCATCGTCATCATCATCATCATCATCTCCCCATCCCATCTGCCTAGCCTTTTCCGAACTGTATTGGGGTCGGCTTCCAGTCAAACCGGATTCTGCTGAATACCAGTGTTTTACGCGGAGCGGCTGCCTACCTGACCTCCACAACCCATTAACTGGGTAACACGGTTCTCAGGCAAGACTGGTGTCTGATTTTCTGGCTTCTGACTATCCGTAACGACTGCCATAGACCACATCACCATCATCACCATGTCAGCCAATAGGGAATATGCATGCGATTTTTTTTATTTTCAAAATTAAATACTTACTTATTAGGTCTAGTAAACAATCATGAAATTATTTTTTAAATACCTTCATCATTTATCAAGTTATAAAGCTTCAAAGACTACAGTTAGAAAGAGAAGTCCGATACGAACTGTGACGTCAAATTACACGACGACTATACAGCTGCCATAGAAAACAGCGTTTTCGCGAGAGGAACAGATATATTTGTTTAAAATAATTGTATCTCGCTCGTTTTTCGAGAAATTTAAATTCTTATTTCACTATTAGTACCTATTATATTTTCGAATACTTTTAGATAAACTGTTCAGATCATAAATACTTTTTTCATGCATATTCCCTATTGCCTCCCCCAAAAAGCGCCAACCATCCTGGTCTCGAGCAATCGGCATCCATCCACTGCCAGCCACCTTTAAATCATAGATCCATCGTGCAGCAGCGCGTCCCACATTACGTTTGCCTCCACTCAAACACATGTCAGCTCAATCGAAAGTCGCTACACGTTAACTATAGTGTAGTGTAGTTATACTGGTATTTAAGCGAATCCGACCCCAATATAGTTGGGAAAAGGCTAGGCATCTGCCTTTTTCCAACTATATTGTTGTGGCCATACCGGTTCTTAAGAAAAGTTCGCTCGAAATGACAGTCGAACATCATGGTTCTCATAGTCATATGATTTGACCAGTACGATTGTATGGACCTTAAAAGAGAGAGATCAATACAACACTCTAAGTTCATAAAGCTGTAGGAATGACTTTATCTGTTTTGTTTTTTTGTTCCTATAGGCCTTTATGTACTTGGAGGGTTGTATTTTGATGGTTCTAATTCTGTAACTACATACGTCTTACAGCCACGAATAATATTTTAATCAACATACAACCTAGCACTGGCCTGCAAATTGCAAATAAAGCAAGAAATTTTGAATTTCGCGTGCTGGTTAGAGCATTCACCTTAAGGTGGATGCTCCAGGGTAGCCCGCGAAATTCAAATATTTTTATGTTTTTTGCAATCTGCCGGTCAGTGTGAAGCTGCATGTTGAACAAAATACAATTCGCGGTTGTAACGCATATTTATCTAAAGAATTATACCCATTTTAATTATCAATATAACCCTCTAAGTCCATACAACTCGATTGAATGACTTTTTCACGAAATAACATTCAATCGAGTTATATGAACTTAGAAGGTTATATTGATGATTCAAATGGTTATAATCCTTTAGATAAATGCTCTTTACGATCGCGAACCGTATTCTGTTCAACATGCAGCTTCACACTGACCGGCAAATTGCAAAAAACATAAAAATATTTGAATTTCGCGGGCTACCCTGGTGCATCCACCTTAAGTAAACATTGTTACTAACCCTATAGACTCCGATCTGAAATTAAAAAATACTATTAACCTAAGTATTTTATTTTCCAGGGGTTTGGTTTTATCAAACCGTTTGAGGGTGCTGTTGGTTAGTGACATAACCACTGATAAATCGGCGGCGGCTTTAGATGTCAATGTTGGTGAGTAAACATACAGAACTCAGAACTTTTCGATAACTCAATAAGAAATCGAGTTTAAGAGACCACTCACTTATTCTCAGGCTCTTTTCGTATTTCGCTGAACGGTTTTGGTCACACTTGTACAGTTCGGCTTCTATCAGCCGCGTACAGCGTCGTAAGAATGAGAAGGCGGCAGCGGCAGAACAGCGCTGAACTCTATATGTAGCACTCGCATGATAATAACACATAATATGTTCTCATTTTATACTTGTTTGCCGCGAAAGCTGAATAGACGCGGAAAACTGAACGGATGCTTACGTGACTCCATACTAAATGGTGGTTTTCTATTGGCATAAGCTGAATAGAGCTGAATAAGTGGGAGTAGTCCCTTCGGATTCCGAATGAAAAAATGGAAACCTTATAGGATCACTTAGGCCGCTATCCCTCTGACGTTTTACGAGCGTTGGCGTTTCTCCAACGTCTAAACAGCGTCAACACTGCGCTGATGCGACGTTGACGTTGCGGTTTTTGGCAACAGGTCCAATCACAAATACAACGCTCTTTTACGAGCGTTGTATTTGTAATTGTACCTGTCGCCAGTGGGATACCGGTCTTATAGGATTTGCTGTGAATCTACTGGACCGATTGAAGCAATATTTTTAAAAATAAACAGGTAACAGTTATGCAATTTGTTTGGGAGGAATAAACAATTTATCTTTCTTTTCTTTCTTATGTGATACTACTAACTGATGTTCGCGGCTTCGCCCGCTTGAAAAATTATATACTAAAACCGACCTCGAAAACCACTCTATCCATTGGTGAAAACAGCATGAAAATCGGTGCAGAAGTTTTTGAGTTTATTGCGAACAGACAGACAGACAGACGCGGCAGAGGCTTTTTTTTTTTTTTTTTTTGGGAAATCATCCAATGACTCCTCCCGCTCTGGGTGTAGCGGGAGGGAGTGTCAGACTTCTACTGACTAAAACCCATCCATGTCCCTTCATTGCCCTTTGTGTTCCGGAGCCACGGTGTCTCTTGCGAATAATCCCGCGACTCCGGCAGGCGTCGGCCCTTTCGGGCCCCTCTGTGTTGCTGACTCTCTTTGAGGCGCGCGTGGAACACTAACGCGCCGTCGACACGGCCTGTCTAGATGGACGGACGGCGAGCCACCCATAGCTCGCCGTCCACAGGCCCGCGCCTACGGTAGCCGGAGGTCACCAGGTGGCCCCCGACGCCCGCGGCGTCCACCACGGCGGCCGGGACGAGAGGGTCTCCTCTCCCGCTCCGCCACCTCCTTCGCTAGCATGACTGCTTCGCAGAAGGAGGCAACGGCGTCCCATTCCGTCTCGCTCCGGACCATGGCTTGGACCAGGGCCGGACGCGAGAGGTTGCCACGCGGCAGAGGCTTTGTTTTATAATGTGTAGTAATGCAGTGATTGACAAATTATATACTAAAACCTTCCTCGAGAACCACTCTATCCATTGGTGAAAAGAGCATGAAAATCGGTGCAGTAGTTTTTGAGTAATTCGCGAACAGACAGACAGACGCGTAGGAGGATTTTGTTTTATAATATGTAGTGATTTATTTTTCTTTCAGGATATTTGAGCGATCCTGAAGAGTTACCAGGTTTGGCACACTTCTGCGAACATATGCTGTTCTTGGGAACAGAGAAGTACCCTGAGGTATGCAAGTTGTGATCTATTCTTTTATTTTTAAAACGTTATGCTCTAGTAAAAACACTGTACAAAGGCTTAATGCCTTTCTACCAGTTACCTTCTGGGCG
The DNA here is from genome assembly GCA_963859965.1 of Ceramica pisi. Lineage (NCBI taxonomy): Eukaryota > Metazoa > Arthropoda > Insecta > Lepidoptera > Noctuidae > Ceramica > Ceramica pisi. The sequence goes on along the minus strand of OY982556.1, from coordinate 4,617,247 downwards.
GAGCTGGAGTAGGAATGATGGCGATTCTTTCCGAAAATGATCGATTTTTTGTGAATCGACACATTAGCTTACGATCGAATCGTAAGCTGATGTATCGATTCACAAAAACATAGAAGTCTATAAGATCGATTTCTAAAAATCGTTTTTTTTTCAAGCTTGTAATTATAGTGTAAATATAATCAGTTTTATGAAAAACAAGAAAGATACCATAATAAATGATCTCTTTCAGTAAAATCAGTATTTTTTAGTTCAGAAAATTGTATGGCGATTTTCAAATGTGAAAAATCGATTCCAAAAGGGTCCCAAAGGTTGGCTGGTAGAGAATGCATTGTTGCATTAAGTCCGCCCCTGTAACACTATTGTGCATAAAGTTTAAATTTATAAATCAATTTAAAAAATCGATCTTTTGGGCCTGTACAATCGATTCTTCGATTAATCGATCTTAGGTCGCCATCCCTAAGCGGGAGAGAGCGTCAGACTCTTACTAGCTAGGTGAGCTCTGATATTATATGAACAACTACGTATTATGTTTTACCCATATTTGCAAAATAAAATTATATTCTAAACTAGCTGACCCGTGCAACGTCGTCTGCGTAACATTACTGCTCCGCTCCTATTGGTCTTAGCGTGATGATATATAGCCTTATAGCCTTCGATAAATGGGCTATCTAACACTGAAAGAATTTTTCAAATCGGACCAGTAGTTCCTGAGATTAGCGCATTCAACCAAACAAACAAACTCTTCTGCTTTATAATATTAGTACAGATGTGGGTCGTGATAACCTGCCAGGTTTGCGGAATTAGTTCGAAAGAGTCACCGCGGCCCTGGAACGCAAAGGGCACTAGGAGGAACACGGATGGGTTTTAGTCAGTAAGAGTCTGACACTCCCTTCTGCTTCGCTCAAAGTTGGAGGAGTCATTTGATGATTTCCCTTCCATAAAAAATCAGGCTGTGGTAAAATTATTCAAAGAATTCTGCAACTGACCACAGAATAAAACTCGCCATTTAACAGTATGTATTATGTGTCACCGAAAAATGGCAAATCCGTAAGATTGTTATAAATGTTGATCTTATATCTTATATAATACTAGCTGTCCCCCGCGGCTTCGCTCCCGTCAATTAAGTATTCATTGCAAATATCGTGTTTTCATTGTTTTTAAGATGTATTCTGCTATTCGGGTCGGAGACAAATCCAACGAATCAATAACCATGAAAATTTGTTCAGCAGATCTCGAGTTATAAGTGTTGTAACAAACCCGTATTTGTTTTATATAGATATAAATATATAATATATAAAATATTATAAAGCAGAAGAGTTTGTTTGTTTGGTTGTCAGCTGACCCGCGCAACTTCGTCTGCCTCACATTTTCCATTACTGCTCCGCTCCTATTTGTCTTAGCGTGATGGTACATAGCCTATAACCTTCCCCGATAAATGGGCTATCTAACACTGAAAGAATTTTTAAATCGGACCAGTAGTTCCTGAGATAAGCTCGTTCAACCAACCAAACAAACAAACAAACAAACTCTTCTGCTTTATAATATTAGTATAGATAAAATTCTTGTGTCACAATGTTAGTTACCTTACTCCTCCGAAACGGCTTTACAGATTTTTACCAAATTTTATATGCATATTCAGTAGGTCTGAGAATCGGCTACTATCTATTTTTCATACCCCTAAGTGATAAGGGCTGTCCACCCCTAACATTTTTTTTTAATTCTTGGACAAAAAAAATTATGGCATAAAATACATATAACCCTAAATTTTTACTGTTCTATCACCAACCCTTATTTTTTAATAGTCATTTTATTCATTCAATCATTTTTCATCTCGCTTGAATCCCTTTTTCCCTTGGTCCAAGCATAACGCGTGAACGGCTGGACCAATTTCGCCAATTCTTTTTTTGTTGTGTTTGTGATTATGAGTAAAATATTCTTAAGAAAGAAAAAAGTTGACGGGAGCGAAGCCGCGGGTGACCGAAATATTATTGAAAAAATAGTTTTGGATATAAAATATCCCATCCAAATTTAGTTTCCAATACATCCGTGTCTTATTTAGAAAAAATAGTTAACAATTCCACTCGATATGGTCCTTGGTGCGCAGGGTGCGGGGCAGCTCCAATACAGCTGGCGATGATCGCCGGGAGATTTGACTGCCCGTATATCGGACACTGCTGTAGGCATGTTGCTAGATGTGTCCGATAATATGTCTGTTTTGTGTATTTTTTATGTGTGTGTATGTGTCTTTTATGTATTCTGGTTGCTGTATGGGTGCTTTTTGGTTACCTGAAATAAATACTTTTTATTTATTTTTTTATTTAATTTTTACAATCTTACGGCGTTTGCCATATTCCGGTGACATTTATAACACAGTATTATTTATTAGGAGCTCGTGGCTATATATAACAGCAGCCGCACGGGGCGATCTTCATGGTTAAGCAACGCTTGCCAAGGTTGGTCTGTGGATATGACCATCTTAACATATCGAGTTTCCTCCGTGCCTCGGAAAGCACGTTAAGCCGGTGGCCCCGGCTGTCATTTGTAGATCTTTGCCAGTCGTTACGTATTGTCAGAAGCCAGTAAATCTGACTCGAGTCTTGACAAAAAATATTGGTATTCAGCTGAATCCGGTTTGATTGGAAGCCGACCCCAATACAGTTGGGAAATGGTTAGGCAGATGATGATTTATTTTTCACATGCATTGGTTTATTTTCCAGGAGAACGAATACAACAAATTCCTGTCGGAGCATGGAGGCTCTTCAAATGCGTCCACATCATCAGATCACACCACTTACTACTTTGATGTCATTCCTGAACATCTGCCCAAAGCTTTGGACATGTAAGCAGAACTTTCAAATGATTTATTTAACGAATTTCTAGTTATACAAGCTGACTGGTGTAGTATGAAATATGCACGTAAAGTTTAGTAAAATATTTATTATATAAACGTTTATATCTATACTAATATTATAAAGAGGTAACATTTGTTTGTAAGTTTGTATGTTTGTAAGTTTGTATGTAATATCAGGAACTACTGGTCCGATTTGAAAAATTCATTCCGTATTAGATAGCCCATTTATCCGGGAAGGTTAAGGGCTATATATCATCACGCTAAGACTAAAAGGAGCCGAGCATTAATGGAAAATGTGACGCAGACGAAGTTGCGTGGGTCAGCTAGTAATAAATATTTTTACTATCATCATGTTCATCATCAGTTTAAAATAAAAATAAAAGTGAAAATAGAATTAAAATCGGTCGAAAACCCAATGAGATATAATTATTTTAAACAAATAAATCTGTCCCTCTCGCGAAAACGGTGCTTTCGGTGGCAGCTGTATAGGCGTCATGGAGTTTCACGTCAAAGTTCATAATTATCGGACTTCTCTTTCTAATTGTAATCTTTGAAGCTATATAACTTTATCGCTGACTAGCTGACCCACGCAACTTCGTTTGCGTCACATTTTCCATTAAGGCTCGGCTCCTTTTAGTCTTAGCGTGATATGTAGCCTATATCCTTCCTCGATACATGAGCTGTCTAATACTGAAAGATTTTTTCAAATCGGACCAGTAGTTCCTGAGATTACCCCCTACGTACAAACTTACAAACAAATGTTACCTCTTTATAATATTAGTATAGATGAAGGTATTTAAAAAATAATTTCTTTGTTGTTTACTAGAGCTATTAAGTATTTAATTTTGGAATTATAAAAATTGCATTTATATTCCCTTTTGGTAGATTCTTGACAATATTAGATTGTGGAATAAGCTTATTTTTTTTAGTTACGTTATTAAATACTTTATTTACCAAAAAAACAAACATAGAAAAGCAAACTCATTATACACGACTGTGTTGCTTAGCTCTAGAGTACCTACATAAATCTATGTGCAGAAATTGAAACCCTGCCTCTTATACTAAGTCAACCAGTATTATAAGAGACAGTGATTCGGCCATTATTATTATTTTTTTTTTTTATACAAAACGGGGAAACTCTTGGCCCAAATCTCACCTGATGGAAAGTGATGATTAGGCCGAAGATGGAAGCGAGTTTCACCCGGAATTCTCTTACACAGAGGAACTGGCTAATATTTGTATATGTATATTTTTAAAGATTTAAGTTACCAGTGAAGCCAAAATGTGCTTTATACACCGTGTATTCATGACTTTCTACATATAGCATGAAACTAGAACGACAGTATTTAATTTTTTTTTCTGTTATTCCCCAGTTTCGCACAATTCTTCATATCCCCTCTGTTCACGGAGTCGGCGACAGGGCGCGAGCTTAGTGCGGTGCATTCGGAACACGAGAAGAACACATCTTCAGACACGTGGAGGCTGGACCAGCTCAATAAGAGTACTGCGTCGCCTACGCATCCCTTCCACAAGTTTGGGACAGGTAGGGCTTTTCATTATTATCAAAAAAATAGTATTATATGCAACAATAAAAAAAAAAACCGGCCCAGTGCAAGTCGGACTCGCGCACCAAGGGTGCCGTACAAAACTGTAGGTATATATTATAAGGGTATGGTAAGGTATATATAAAGATTTATGACTTATTAAAAACAAACTACTAACTAGATCTCGTTTAAACTTTAAACCAATTTTCGGTAGAAGTTTACATAGTAATGTACACTATATATTTTTTTTTAGTTTTGTCATTCTCTTATTTTAGAAGTTACAGGGGGGGAAGAATGCTAAAACTACACACATTATACCACTTTGGAAGTGTCTCTCGCGCAAACTATTCAGTTTAGATAAAATTATAAGTATTAGAAACCTTTGAAGTATTAGAAACCTTTTAGAAGGGTTTGATGAAAAAAACCATAAGGAACGAATCCGTTCCGTTTTTGCCATTTGGCTACGGAACACCAAAAATTACTTTTTCAAAAAACCCTACCGCTAAAAATTACTAAAAAGTTCCAAACAATTCGTTTTTCAAGAAGTCTGATGCAGTTGGTTGTATCAGATCTGTGATTGAACTGCATAGATAGAAATATACATACATACACTCGAAAAACATAAACCTTCTTTCGCAGTCGGGTAAAAATATATCAATCATTCGGTCAATCATCATTCAAGCTACCACACTGTCTGTCAAATTGGAGGTCAGTCAATCATTACATCAATCAATCAACGATTCGATCAACAACTGAAACATTTTGTCTAACAACCGACCCACCTATAAATTAATTAACCAACCGATCAAACAAATCTATCTCAAGACACTAGCTGAAGATAAATGAAGAAACAGAAACTTAAACAGTTATTCAGGAATTCAATATATCATTGAATTCTGTGTCAGTGCCATTGTAAGGGTGCGGCAATGGGCCCTGTCGACGGCGCGTTAGTGTTCCACGCGCGCCTCAAAGAGAGTCAGCATTGGGCCGACGCCCCCAAAGGGCCGACGCCTGCCGGAGTCGCGGGACTATTCAAAAGAGATACCGTGGCTCCGGAACACAAAGGGCACTGAAGGAACATGGATGAGTTTTAGTCAGTAGAAGTCTGACACTCCCTCTCGCTCCGCCCAGAGCAGGAGGAGTCATTTGATGATGTCCCATCCCAAAAAAAGGGTGCGGCAATGGAAAAACACAAAATTCAATCGCCTACCTATTACGGTTCTTGAGATACAGCCCGCTGACAGACAAACAGACGAACGGAACGATAGCAGAGGCTTAGTATTGAGTTCCGTTGGTCCCTTTGGGGACGGAAACCAAAAAGTTCAAAAAAGGTTCGGAGTTTGATTCTATAAATCTTTACAGGTAACAGAGAGACCCTGGAGACGATACCCAAGTCCAAAGGCATTGATGTGAGGAAAGAGCTGCTGAAGTTCCACGGCAAGTGGTACTCCGCCAACATCATGACGCTGGTCGTTATGGGGAAAGGTACCAGTCTTTTAATACTACACTACGAAAAGATCGCTCTTAGCGATAAGGCCGCCCATTGTGTCACCCTATGTAATGTTTTCTTCATCTATTTTTTATGTAACTTATATGGTGTACTTGATAAAGAGTCTATTCTAGTAATATTCTATTCTAGCTGATCCGTGCCCAATTCGTGGGGCGGTATTTTTCGAGTTAACCTTTTGACCGCTTGTGTCGTATTTATACGACACATATTTCCGTACCCCTACCGCTCGTGTCGTATTTCTGCGATATTTCTTCGATCTGTTTTCGTCCTATTAACTGCGTGGAACAACTAAAAATAGATATTAATTATTAGAATATTTTTTTAATCGATACATCGATTGCTCTTCCTTATTTATTGTAAGTATTGTTTTGTCGATTTGTAGCCGCACGCTAGGTGCACAGCAATTGATATTTAGCCAAGTGGTCAAAGGTTAATATACAGCCTATAACACTCACCAATAACGTGGCTTTCTATTGATAGAGGAATTATCAAAATTGGTTTAGTATATCCAGAGATTACCATCCACAACCTCACAAACTTTACCTCTTTATAATACCGCGTGTATCTGACATCGACGCACAAACGATTTCCATGGGTCCTCCAGGGCATGATTCTGGACACCCCAGTGTTGGAAGTTTTCGTCGGTTCTTTTCTCATTTTTTTTTCAAGAGTACCACCAAGTATCAGCTCAGCTGAGCTGATATGTATTTGTGGTTTTATTCAGATTGCTCTTTTTAGTGAAAGTAGTTATTTTTTTTTTTTTTTTTAATCTCATTGGGTTAGGTCAGAATAACGATTATGAACCGACGAAAAATTCCAACACTGGTGTGTCCAGAATCATGCCCCGGACCCATGGAAATCGTTTGTGCGTCGATGTCAGATACACGCGGTATTAGTATAGACTAGCTTCTGCCAGAGGCTTCGCCCGCGCGTCGAAAATAATTCCAAAGCAACATATTCCCAGGATAAAAAGTAGCCTATGTGCTATTCTAGACTATAATCTACCTCTGTGCCAAATTTCATGAAGATCCATTCAGGCGTTCTGACGTGAAAGAGGAACAAACATCCCTCGTCACAAACTTTCGCATTTATAATATTAGTTCGGTGCATTAGTACCTGCTGACTGTAGCTCCGAACCCGTTATGTCGAAATCGCAAAATATCCAATAGGCTGGTTTCCATGATCAATAAATTGCAAATCAATTTAGTCCGTCAGTTAGAGTATTGAAAAATAATGGACACGTATTTTTTGTTTTCGAAAATTGATGAATATTGACAAAGACAACGCATTAAAACTCGGCAGTGGGGTCGTTAGACCTTACTGCCCACACTGTAAGAAGAAAGCCAGTATTAATTTTAAACTTAATTCCATTCTTCCAGAATCCCTAGATGAGCTAGAAAATATAGTGGTCCCACTATTCTCGGCCGTACAAGACAAGTCAGTGACAGCTCCAACTTGGCCGGACCACCCCTTCCCTCCAGAACTGCGTCGCAAACGCGCCTACTGCTACCCCGTGAAGGATCTGCGTTCCTTGTCCATAGACTTCCCTATACCTGATACTAGGAAACATTACAAGAGTGGGGTGAGTTCTGTTTATAACAACTGATACAGAAACTAACAAGAAGAAAACAACAACTAATACAAGAACAACAACATAACACAACAACCGTTCTGTACAAGGACTAATATAATCTCGAGTCTATGCTGGCAAACCAAAGACAATAGGGACTATGCTTAAAAAATATTTATCATCTATACAGTTTAAATAATAAATACTAAAAGTGAAAATAGAAACAAAATTGCTCGAAAAACAAACGAGATATAATTATATTAAACAAATATATCTGTCTCTCTTGCGAATACGCTGTGTTCTATGGCAGCTGTATAGGCGTCATGGATTTCTTTTACTTATTGTAATCTTTGAAGCTTTATAACTTCATCGCTGATGAATGTATTTAAAAATAATTTCATGTTTGTTTACTACAGCTAATAAGTATTTCATTTTCGAACTAAAAAATGCATTCATATTCCCCATTGTTGCCATGAAATCCACCATAACTTGCTTTCTTCTAGTCATTGAGCCCCATTTATGCGAAAATGTCATCCAAAATTAGTCCACCAGGACACCACTCTTAGGGGAAACGAGGCTGCTCTTTGGATGAAATATTATATTCCAAACATTATGTCATCAAATATTTTTAAAATAAAATAAAACTTGTGTCAATATCGCTTAGGGTGCCTGTCCATTACAGAAACGGACAAAATTTCAACCAATGGAATTATGATAAGATTTATTATTTCTCCCACAAAGTACAACTTACAATATTTAGTATTACAAAATATATACGATACAAATGTTTGTGGGAGTCAGGAATCCAAACTACGATACCCTGTGCTATGGACTCCTGGTCCCCTCGCCGAGATTGGGATTAACACAACAATTTTAGAATGTTCTATTGTATGAAAATAATATCAAGAAAGGATACCAATAAAAAAAAAAGAATTGCATAAAATCTCCGCACCGCTTGAGTCACTGACAATTTGACTGACATGATTGGTTAATATTTCTCCGTTTCTCCGCTCTGCTGCTTCGGCAGGCATCCTAAAACAGGTTGTTTTATTCCATTTCAAAGTTCGAGCGCTCTTACTGAAAATACTTTATTTAGAGAACATAGTAGCATATTTATTTTCTCCCACAGCCCGGACATTACCTGTCCCACCTACTGGGACACGAGGGCCCGGGCAGCTTGCTGTCGGCGCTGAAGGCTAGGGGATGGTGCAACAGGTGAGCTAAGACTGATCCAGTTTTTAATTTTTCAAAAGAAAATAAGGTAGGCGCCAGGTAAATGTGCAATAACGGTCATTGACCCACATACATTTATTGACTTTCTTAAAATCAAAAACTGAAATAAAGACATAAAGATGTCCTGAATCGACGCCTCTATAGTGATCCTTTATGTTCTCGATTTTTGTCGGGTTATAATGAAGTTCAGTACAATATTATTGCCTGGAGGTCAATAATGTGATTTGAATTTGGAACTTAACTTAGAGACCGAAGAGAATCGCTAGCGGCCAGTCACGTGACTGGCCGCTAGCGATTCCTGTCTGAAGTTCTTGACTTGCGAACAATTTTCTCGCAGTAGATATAGCTAGAATCCCTCGCTGCAATCAGGATTCTTACTGGTGCTTGTTAAACACTTAAGGTATTGATGAACTTAGAGCGTTGTATTGATGATTTTGATGATTATAATTCTGTAACTACATACGTCTTACAGCCGCGAATAATATTTTAATCAACATACAACCTAGCACTGGCCTGCAAATTGCCAAAAACGTAAGAAATTTTGAATTTCGCGGGCTGGTTTCGCTTTGCTCGGGAGTTATATTTCGGATCCTTCATTAGGTCCGGGATTCAATATGACGCCCGAGACATAAAACACAGCTTTATCCCCTCGGTGCATAATGTACTACTACTCTATTTCCCCACAGTTTAGTAGGAGGCACTCGCATCGGCGCGCGGGGCTTCGGTTTCTTCGGCGTGCAGGTAGACCTCACCGAGGAGGGCGTCGCCCACACCGACGATATCATCAAGCTGGTGTTCCAGGTTAGTACCGTTGTACAAAAAGTTTGAGGAGCTCGTGGCTAAAATAACAACAGCCGCACGGGCTGATCTTCAAGGTTAAGCAACGCTTGCCAAGGTTGGTCTATGGATGAGTGGCAATCTTAACCTACCGAGTTTCCTCCGTGCCTCGGTGCGCACGTTAAGCCGTTGGTCCCGGCTGTCATTTAAAGATCTTTGGCAGTCGTTACGGATTGTCAGAAGCCAGTAAATCTGACTCCAGTCTTGCCAAAAAATACCTTGTTACCCAGTTAATGTGTTGTGGAGGTCTGGTAGGCAGCCGCTCCACGTTAAATACTGGTATTCAGCTGAATCCGATTTGACTGGAAGCCGCCCCAATGTAGTTGGGCGAAAAGCTAGAGACACGCTGGTGATGATAGTTTTTCATAAGAATAATAAGAGTTAAATACATTTCGTGATAAACCCTTTTTTAACAGACTCCCCAAAAACGAGGATGTTCTCAATTCGGTTGTATTTTTTATGTTTGTTACTTAGGTAACTCTGTCATTTATGAACCGATTTGAAAATTCTTGTATTATCCTCGATTGGTCCCATTTAAATTTTATCAAAATCGGTTACGAAGTTTGGATTTTAAATCGAAATAGCTGGAATTCGTTTACTTGGATGATGGTTTTTTGTCATCCAAGTAAACGAAATTGCGAACTTTACTTTCCTGCGATTTTGCAGTGGTGTTGTTAGGTGTGGGGTACCACTAAACAGTGGAAATTAAAAAAGTCTTACGTTAAAAGATTTTTGAGGTTCTACAGCTAAACGTGAAAAAATATTTGTTTATTTTTATTTGAGATGGATTTGCTCTTGACTCTGGTCTAAGTCAGAGATTTTTATGTGTCTTTGACAATCTCAAGACCCCCAGGGCCAGAGATTGACTGCATAAACGCCCGGACTCTCGGAAATTTGGTAGGCGTACGAGCCAGGGTTGTGGAATTTGTTCGAAAGAGTGACCGCGGCCCTGGAGCGCAAAGGGCATTAAGGTGGAAGCTCTAGGGTAACCCGCGAAATTTAAATATTTTTTGCAATTTGCCGGTCAGTGTGAAGCTGTATGTTAAACAGAATACGGTTCGCGATCGTAAATAGCACTTATCTAAAGGATTATAACCATTTGAATCATCAATATAACCCTCGTAAGTTCATAGAACTCGATTGAATGTTATTTCGTGAAAAAGTCATTCAATCGAGTTGTATGAACTTAGAGGATTATATTGATAATTCAAATGGGTATAATTCTTTAGATAAATATGCGTTACGACCGCGAATCGTATTTTGTTCAACATACAGCTTCACACTGACCGGCAAATTGCAAAAAATATAAAAATATTTGAATTTCTCGGGCTACCCTGGCGCTTCCACCTTAAGAGGAACACGGATGGGTTTTACTCAGTAAGAGTCTGACACTCCCTTCTGCTCCGCCCAGAGCAGGAAGGGCCATGTGACGATTTCCCATCCTTCACTTTGACAAGAGATTCCATGTTACTAATTATGTTGATTTTTCCACAGTACATAGCCATGCTGAGGAGGGAAGGTCCGAAGCACTGGATCTGGGAGGAACAGAAGGACCTCATGGCGCTGGAGTTCCGCTTCAAGGACGTGCAAGAGGCGCGCGGCATGGTCACAGGACACGTGCACCTCCTGCAGGCGAGTACACGGCTATATATACGTACCGCGTGTATCTGACATCGACGCACAAACGATTTCCATGGGTCCAGGGCATGATTCTGGACACCCTAGACTTAGAATTTTTCGTCGGCTTTTTTCTAATTTTTTTTTTTTTCAAGGGTATTTTTACTTTAGACTGCTCATAATCGTTATTCTGAACTAACCCAATGAGATTTTTAATAAAAAAATAATTAATTAACTACTTTCACTAAAAAGAGCAATCTGAATAAAACCACAAATAGATATCAGCTCAGCTGAGCTGATACTTTGTGGTACTCTTGAAAAAAATGAGAAAAGAACCGACGAAAAATTCCAACACTGGGGTGTCCAGAATCATGCCCTGGACCCATGGAAATTGTTTGTGCGTCGATGTCAGATACACGCGGTATATGTATATTATTACATTTTTTATACAAAACGGGTAAACTCTTGGCCCAAATCTCATCTGATGAAAAGTGATGATTAGGCCGAAGATGGAAGCGAGCTTTACCCGGAATCCTCTTACACAGAGGAACTGGCTATCATACCTGTAACTGCCGGAACACAACAATGCTGTTAACATAGTTGTTATGGCGACAGACTTAGATAAGATGGTGGTAGCTTGCCAGGCGGACTTAGAACAAGTCCTACCACCAACCAAACCGAGCAAAAAAAAATTGCTCCCGCTGAGAATCGAACCCGGGACCTCTGGGTCTGAGTCAGGTGTTATAACCACTAGACGCAAGGACGCCGCTGTCCGTCCGTCCGTCCGTCTGTCACCAGGCTGTATCTCATGAATCGTGATAAAGTAGACAGTTGAAATTTTCACAGATGATGTATTTCCCTTTGCCGCTATAACAACAAATACTAAAAAACTGTTGGAATTTTTCCTGTATCGTGGGTATTTAAGGACGCGTTTGCAAATTTGACAAACATAAGCAGTTTTTCGGTACATTTTGCGGCAAAATGAAGCTAAACCAACGGTAATAAATAATTACTACAGATAGATTACTTCTTCAACATCAACTGGTTGAGATTTTTTTTTCGAAAATGTTACGTTTATAATATTGCAAAAAATAATTTCCGTTGCCTCGTCACACCAAATTGACAATATCGTGTCTAGTTTAGGTTCATTTTTCTTCTACATAATAACATAAAATTATTTGTTTTAATTTTTTTTATGTAAGCAGACATGTTCAACTCAAAAACGTAGAAAAAAGATTTGCCAAAATGTTACTAATACTCTCAGAAAAAAATTAAATCTAGTCTACTTTTTTTCACATATTTAGCTTTTTCGCGTGAATCTTAAGCGTTAGACTTAAGGGTTATTTTACTGGTCACTGACACACTGTCTTGATTTATTGCATAAAAATTTGAAATTTAGTCCGCGCTCGGCCGCCGTCGTGAGTGGACGCTGTGTCGCTTGTCAGCAGGAGCTCTGGTTGAAAAAGACCGCTGTGCGAATACAAATTATCGGATACGCCAAACTTGATACTTCACGCATTCTGTACGGACTACGCATAACCAAGGTAAGATTTTATTCACAGTTTCATATAATATATTTTAGCTAGAAGTAAGTAGGGACATTTATACAAATTTATATTTTGTTTCAGACTAGATGAAGTGACCTGAAGGTGTACCTTGAAGATAGCTACTGGAACTATACTGGAACTAATAAACGCGTAGAGCTAGGGGTGTCGACTTTGGGCTTGTTTTGTTAGTGATGTTGAGATCTTACCTCCGAACTTGATGGAGTGCCCTGAAGGTGTACTTTGAAGACAGCTACTGGAACTAATAAACGAGGAGAGCTAGGGGTGCCGAGTTTGAGCTTGTTTTGTTTGTTATGTTGAGATCTTACCACCGGCCTTGATGGAGTGACCAGAAGGTGTACTTTGAAGACAGCTACTGGAACTAATAAACGAGGAGAGCTAGGGGTGCCGAGTTTGAGCTTGTTTTGTTTGTTATGTTGAGATCTTACCACCGGCCTTGATGGAGTGCCCTGAAGGTGTACTTTGAAGACAGCTACTGGAACTAATAAACGAGGAGAGCTAGGGGTGCCGAGTTTGAGCTTGTTTTGTTTGTTATGTTGTGATCTTACCACCGGCCTTGATGGAGTGACCTGAAGGTGATTTCTGAACATTTCTGCTAGGTACTGGAATTCTTAAACAAGTAGAGCTAGCTGATTAGTTTATATCTCTTATAACTCTATTTTTGTTTTAGATGGGGGCTGGGGCTGGCTATTTTTTTTTTAATTCAGAACGGGCAATCTCTTGGCCCAAATGTCACCTGATGGAAAGTGATGATTAGGCCGAAGATGAAAGCGAGAACATTCTATACAGTCTCCTTCCAGAATTGATCGACCCAAGATTCAAAAGAAATATGAAACTACGGGAACATTCTTCTCATTGTCATAATAATATAATGAAAACTAAGAATCGAATGTGAATGTTTGTTAGTTCTTTTCATTAGTTTTGTAGCGGCATCGATACCGTGCAGTTTACCGTGCGATTTGAACATAATTATACATAAGGGCTGATCAGGCAGTTGCCCACACCAAACACCAAAACCGTCCGGTCGGGGGATCCTCCCTTTTCAATGGAGGTTTTGTTTGCAGGACTATTCTGATCCACATCCCTCAATAGTTTTATTCATTACTAGTGGTTCCGGCAAACTTTGTTCCGCCTCAGAATTAATTTTCGGCCTGTTTTTTTTGCCATACTGTATCAATATGATTTTTGTACATATTTTTTTCCGCATTCTTTTCAATGTTTAAATTGAATAAATCAAACAACCCAAAGATCTACAAAATCGGCCCGGCCGGTCTTGTGTTATAAATGGTGTAACTAAACCGCCATTGTTTTATATATTTAGACTAGCTGACCCGCGCAACTTCGTCTGCGTCACATTATTCATGAATAATATTGCCAAAAAATTAAAAAAAAAAAATGGGGTGGACTACCCCTAACATTTAGGGGGATGAAAAATAGATGTTGGCCGATTCTCATAGATACCGGATAAGCACAAAAAATTTCATCTAAATCGGTCAAGCCGTTTCGGAGGAGTATGGCAACGAAAACTGTGACACGAGAATTTTATATATTAGATAATCATTTACTACCACTTCGCAATGGCAATTCATTTCAATTTGACAATTCAACAGTATCACTTGCGTTATTTCCAATGTCGTGCTAACGAAGTTATTTAACATTTATGAAGCAATGAATATTGTTTAGTATTGCTAATTTATTACTGTGTGCCTTAAAGTGTGCTCCAAATAAACTTACTATATTTCTTTTTCCTTTTTTTTCGAGAACCCACTTGTATTTGATACCTTAACTAAACTACGTAAATAAAAAAATGAAACAAACTTTTGTCAAAATGAAAAGATTTAAATTAGGTTTATCTATCAACATTCAACGCGTATACAAAGTTTCGTATCCGTGCTAATAACCGTTGAGGAGTTCTCTCATGAGGAGACGATCCTGGCTGCAGGATCAAGTCATGTTTGTGATAAAGTGTATTGTCACCAGAGTCAGAGTTGTGTGTAAAAATTCAGCTCAACTAGTTGAGACGAAATGTTTTTTTTTAAATTCAATTGCAAGATTGGACCAATACCTACATGCATAATAACTTACTAACTAACAGGGCAAACGAAATAAAAGCTTATAAAAATACTAGGTAAATATAACGAATAAAATAAGCTATTGTTTTCAACTATTTGTTTACATGAAGCTCGTCGCGCAGTGTAAATAAAATAGGTACTCCTTTGGCGTCTTCTTGTTAGGTAAAATTGTCATAAAAGTAGATGCCTACCATTGGAAAGTGAATGGTTTACTTACCAACTATTCACTGTCCCAATGATAGACATTTACTTTTATGACTGTTTGACCTTACAAGCTTAACAAATCACCGTGAGTCTAAAAAACAATAATAAAAAATACACGCCATAAAATAAATAAAAGAAGGCATTAGTATCAAGTCGTCTCAGTCCACTCATAATTTCGCCGCTTCGCGCATGTCGCTGTGTGGGTGAGCCGTGCACGTGTAGTAGTAAGACACAATACCTAGAGTTGAAGCGCGTCAATTCGTAAATGCGTCCTTAAGGGGGCTCCCATTCAACAAACGTGTTTTTTTGCCGTTTTTATAGATAATGGTACGGAACCCTTCGTGCGCGAGTGTGACTCGAACTTGGCCGGTGTTATTTTTGCTCTAGTTTTTTTGTAAAAGTATAGAACAGAAATACACTCTTAAAATATGACCAAGCACATCTAAAATACCCTGTATTAATATAATGTATTTGTTTGCAGGAATTCCCAATTGACGACGTGCTATGCGCGTACTACATCATGACAGAATGGAAGCCAGAGCTCATAGAGTCGCTGATGAAGCTGCTTACACCCGATAACGTGCGCGTGGGCATCGTTGCTAAGTAAGAAGTACATCTTTTTTTTATGGGACAAGCCCGCCACACATTCCCAACCACTGCAACTCCTGAAAGCCAGAATCAACAGTGTTAGATAGCCCATTTATCGAGGAAGGTTATAGCCTATATATCATCACGCTAAGACAAATAGGAGCGGAGCAGTAATGGAAAATGTGACGCAGATGAAGTTGCGCGGGTCAGCTAGTATACTATAAAATAATAAAACGGAAGAGTTTGTTTGTTTGGTTGAACTCGCTAATCTCAGGAACTACTGGTTCGAATCGAAAAATCATTTTAGTGGTGGATAGCACATTTATCGAGGACGGCAGGCTGTAACATAACGCTGTGGTAGTACTAAGATTTGTCCGTTTTTTCCAGATGTTTTGAAAGTAAATGCACAATGACCGAGCCGTGGTACGGAACAAAATACCTACAAGAGGATATAGAAGATGAATTAATACAGGTATTTGTAAATACAGTTTTTTTTATAATTTTTTTTAGTTAAGATGGGTTTGCTCTTGACTCTAGTCTTGGCAGAGATGACAGAGAAAGTCTTCGATGGCGCGAGCTATTTTAAAGTAATTTTATAAAAGGTAAAACTGTTAGTGTGTAAAAATGAATGTCTAGAATTCAGTAATCCTTCTTTTTTATGGAAGGAAAATGATCAAATGACTTGTTCCGCTCTGGGCGGAGCAGTAGGGAGTGTCAGACTCTTACTGACTAAAACCCATCCGTGTTCCTCCTAGTGCCCTTTGCGTTCCAGGGCCGCGGTGACTCTTTCGAACTAATTCCGCAGCCCTGGCAAGGATCCAGTAATCCTAGAGATTAATTTTTACACCAAACAACATCAGTCATCATCTGCCTAGCCTTTTCCCAACTATATTAGAGTCGGCTTCCGGTCAAACCGGATTCAGCTGAATACCAGTATTTTACGTAGAGCGGCTGCCTACCAGACCTCCACAACCCATTAACTGGGTAACACGGTACTCCTTGGCAAGACTGGTGTCAGATTTTCTGGCTTCTGACTATCCGTAACGACTGCCAAAGATCTCCAAATGACAGCCGGGACCAACAGCTTAACGTGCTTTCCGAGGCACGGAGGAAACTCGGTATGTTAAGATGGTCACCCATCCACAGACCAACCTCGGCTAGCGTTGCTTAACCTTGAAGATCGACGTGTGTGGCTGTTATTAATTAGCCACGAGCTCCTCGCAACAAAACAACATCAGTATGTTGCGGAATTTGTTCAAATGCGTCACCGCGGCCCTGGGACCCGGTGGAATTTGTTCAAATGCGTCACCGCGGCCCTGGGACCCGGTGGCCATTAGGAAGAACACGGATGGGTTTTAGTCAGATAGGGCGCACGGATCTTCTGCCAGATTTAAATGTTTCAAAATGAGTCAGGTATATATACAATAACTCAAAAAAAAAAAAAACCGGCCCAGTGCGTTTCGGAGTCGCGCACCGAGGGTTCCGTAAAACCTGTAGGTACATATTATAAGCGAAAGTAGCGGTTTACGATTTATGACGTATTAAAAAAAAAACTACTTGCTAGATCTCGTTCAATGTACATCATATTTTTTTTTAGTTTTATCCTCTTATTTTAGAAGTTACAGGGGGGATAAATGATATTAGAAACCTCAATATAAACTTTGAAGACCTATCCAAAAAAAAATTGAATTTCAGTGTGTTTTTTTTTATTTGAGATTGGTTTGCTCTTGACTTTCGTCTTGGTCAGAGACGACAAACAAAGTCTACGATGGAGCGAGCTTACCCAGAAGGCGCCTGTTTACTCTGACTTTGAAGAGATTAGGGATTGGGGGGTTTGTTCAAGTGTGTACCGACCTCAGTGTTTTTGCTCTCAAAGCAAGGTTATTCACATAATGCAGGGTAGGTTTTTATCAAGGTTTAGTAAGTTTTAGATTTATAAGTCCTAGAGAAAAACGCTGAAAAAACTATGGGCCAAATTTTAAGGAAAAGTGGCATTTAAAGTAGTTTTTTAAAACAAAATAAAATTACAATTTTTTTTTTTATTGTGACACCAGGAGTTAAGAGATCTGTTCAACGAGCCAAGAACAATATGGTGGCCACTTCGAAAAATTTTCTCGTTCATGGTAAGGCTAATAAGGAACAGTATGGTAAATTGGACCGCCGGTTATACTGGACTGCGGGGTAAAATGGACCGCGGGGTAAATTGGACTGTCGGGTAAATTGGAATAATAGGACAATTGGACCTTTAATTTTTATTAAATAATAACATTTGCCAGCGGGTTCGCCCGTGTAATTGTCGGAAATTGTCCTATACTCCCGGGATAAAAAGCCAATGTTAATTTCTATTACAGACTATGTCTAGGTATATACATAAATTTTATACAAATCCATTCAACCGATGACAAACACACTTTCGCATTTATAATATGGATGTTCGACCTCTTCACATCATAACGGCTGAACAGACTTGGCTGAAGCTTGGTACACGGGTAGACTATGACTTAGGATACTTAATCCCGGGAGTGTGTTACGGTGGGATAATGTTCGACATTGCACCGATCCCAAGTAACATGGGATGAGGGCTAGATAATGATGATGGTTCACGCAGGTGACGCCGCTGACAAAAACTAGTATTAAATCAAATGTATAGGTTTTCCAATTTTAGTGCCTACCAGGGTTGTGGAATTTGTTCGAAAGCGTTACTGCGGCCCTGGCACGCAAAGGGCACAACAACAACATAACGTGTATAGCTATAGTTCTAATAAGGTTTTATCAATATGTATTAGTTTATTATTGTTTTTTTTTTGTATATTTTAATTTTGTTTATGTATCTATGGCTCTCAGTTGCCTGATAGTAAAAAGATTATGATTAGGAGGAACACGGATGGGTTATAGTCAGTAAGAGTCTTACACTCAATTCTGCTCTGCCCAGAGCGAGAAGTGTCATTTTTGATGACTTCTTATCATAAACAAAAGGTTGTCCAATTTATCTGGTGGCTTTATTTACCATACTTTTCAATGCAGTTTTACTCGATCATGGTAAAGTTGATGTAAATTATTTTCTAAGAACATATAGTAAAATTAGACTTGATTTTTACATGGTTCGGAATCCGGCACTTAGTTTGTAATTTGATGTAGATTCAGAATAATTTCGTAATACCTTTTTTTAAATAAATATTAATGTCACTTATTTTCTTAAACATTGTTCTCATGGTTGTATTTTAGCGTATTTCTCTTTGATTTGAGGGGCAATTCACGTATTTTTAGAACATTCGCATTGTAATCTGTTTAATTTTAAATTGAAAACTGGTCAAAATAATTGAGAGCAAACGTGTTGTATAAGAATTCAGGGGTAAATTTAAACAATAGAAACGGGTGTATATGAATGAAGGGGTAAAATCGGAACAAAACTTGAAGGCGAGTTTCACGTTATTTAATTCTTGTTTGTAGCATTTATGGGCTCCAATTTGATTGAATTGATATTTAATAATAAACTTTACTTTTCTAGAAAATCAATCATATGATATTAAAAGTAAAAATCCCTATCCAAGTTTTGTTTTTCCCCTCCGTTCCTATTCACCCCGTTTGACTGATGAACGCTGTCAAAATTTGGCAATCAAGTTGAGTTTCACAAGTTTTTGACGCTAAAATCGCCGCAACTTGCGCGAGAAAGCGTGTCTTTCCAAATTGACATCCTGCGCAACCAATTGCGACGCACTTCGCTGAGGCAAAGAACCGTGGGACGTATCGTAGTTCGGGAAAGGCTCAGCAGATTAATCAGACATTGACACCATTCACATCTGTAGAGTTAATATGACGCTGTCTGAATACACTTCTGTTAAGTCCACGTCTCAAGGAGCTATAAATTTAGTAAATACATAATTATTCAATTGTTTGTTCCATGAGTCACACGCGTTCCACAGCACCACAAAACATTAGACGACAGCGCTTTAAATCGCTAAAATATAACCCGACCAAGTGAAATTGCTCGATAGTTTCGTATTACATGTATGTTGCTTTGAGTTGATTGAATTTGGGATTATTTGGTGTCGCTACGTAACTAGAGAAGTTCTTTGCCTACAAAACTTATAGCCTCTCGTGGCAGATACTCATATTTTTTGTGTATACTCAGTGGGTCTGAGTATTTTTTATTATTTGGAAAAAACAATGTTTGCCCGGTCAGCTAGATTAAATTAATAATTATTTTGCAACTGAATAAGCGACTCATTTCAGGAGTGGAAATCAGTGGTACCTACAGATGAATTGCATTTGCCTCCTCCGAACGAGTTCATTCCATCTAAACTGGGGCTGGAGACGGGAGAAGACAGTACTGCGGACTCCATAGCACCTGTCATCATCAAGGTAAGACCTTATTGTAATTGAGGAAAAGCCCTCCACACATTCCCAACCACTGCAACTCCTGAAAGCCAGAATCAACTGAGGCGACCACCAGAAAAACGCCGAGTTAATGAAACCCGACGAGTCCCGGAGAAACGATTCAACTGTTTTAGATCCCGCAACGAAATTAATTAGAAGAGTACAGCGGAGGAGTAGGAAAAATAAATGTAATTTCCACTTTAAAGACCTTATTGTAATTTGAACCCTTTTTAGGGTACCATCGAAACCCTAACTAGGAGCCGTTCAAGTATTACGTAAGCAGAATTTTAGTCAATTTTACCCCTCCCCCTCCCCTTGTCAGCGATAGTAATCATAGCTCTTACCCCTCCTTCCTATGCTTACGTAAGCATTGGTATAGTTTTTACTCACGCGGGACCTATTTCCCCCATCTCTGTTATTAGAATCAATTTACTTAGCATTGTATAATTTCAACCATTAACAGCACATGTGTGAGTACTGTGTACCTTTAACTTAAACTTTAGCTAATAAATAATTTATTTTTCAAAAAGTACACAAGCGTTTTCAGAAATAAACATTTTCATACATTTTAGTTAATGTATAATATAAATCTTAAAATATAAGGTAGATAATGTAAATCTTAAAATATAAGGCTTCTGTAAAGCCTTATATTTTAAGATAACGACTCCCAAACTGAGACACGCTCGTATCTTGGGTAGTCGGCGGTCGACCGTTGTAGGCGTCTTATACATTACTAGCTGACCCGTGCAACGTCGTCTGCGTAACATTTTTCATTACTGCTCCGCTCCTATTGGTCGTAGCGTGATGATATGTGCCTATAGCCTTCCTCGATAAATGGGCTATCTAACACTGAAAGCATTTTTCAAATCGGACCAGTAGTTCCTGAGATAAGCGCGTTCAACCAACCAAACAAACAAACTCTTCTGCTTTATAATATTAGTATAGATTATATATTTCTTACTTAACTATTAAACATCGAGTGAGAGTAAAACCAAATAACTAGCCATAATTATGTCAAATCAAAATGTACTAAGATTTGTAAACAAAAAAGTAAGTAAATATTGCTGACGTAATCACCATTGAACCACCCCCCCCCCCCTCCCCCAAGGTATTAAAAAATAAGCCCATAGTAAAGACCCCTCCCCCGCATTGGTGCTTACGTAATACTTGAACGGCCCCTTACACTTATGAAGTTCTACTATCCTTGTCGCACAAAATGTCGTTTGCACTGGCTTCGATTGAATACGGCAGAACTTGTTAATGACGTCACACTGCATTCGTGCTGTCTCTGTTTATCATCGATTTTAAAACGCTGACAAAACCGATTTTTTTGTTTTTTTTAAATATATTTGAGAGTATATTATTAAACAATATTTTTGAACTGCGTCTTGTGTGCTTTCTAGGTTAATTAATTAAGTACAGGCATATTATTATCAATTTATTGTACATTGTTTAGGACACCCCGCTAATGAGGCTTTGGTTCAAGAAGGACAGCGAGTTTAATCTGCCCAAAGCAGTCATCACATTTGATTTTGTCAGGTAAGACAATTTATCACTAATTTTGATAATATTCTTTTGATTTAATGTAAAAAACTGGCCAACTACGAGTCGGACTCGCGTACAAAGGGTTCCGTACCAATTTAATTTTTTAACATGTTATTTTAACACTACAGACTTCTTGTAGGTTTTTCTGTAATCTTTAGACATCTGCATTTCAAAATTTTAGGCTCAGTTCTTTCGGAGAATAGTCAGTTTTGGTCTAATTTCTTGAATAATTCCAAAACTTTTTATTTTAAAATAATGAAAAGAATATAGTTAAAACCCTCACATTAAGTGCTTATATGTGACACGATAGTGTTTGGATAACTTTTTTTTGATTTCCTAGTTTGACACTTAGAAGTGACACTACCCGTAATATTACGCGTTCGTGTTTGGGCTATAGAAGTCCATATGTTTACCAAATTTCAACAGCGGAGAAAACTGGTTGTGACAGACGGACAGCCAGACAGACACCCGAGTGAACCTATATTTTGTTTTTTACGGATGTACAGAACGGACGGAGGAGCTCGTGGCTAAAATCACAACAGCCGCACGGGTCGATCTTCAAGGTTAAGCAACGCTTGCCAAGGTTGGTCTGTGGATGGGTGACCATCTTAACATATCGAGTATCCTCCGTGCCTCGGAAAACATGTTAAGCCGTTGGTCCCGGCTGCCATTTGTAGATCTTTGGCAGTTGTTACGGATTGTCAGAAGCCAGTAAATCTGACTCCAGTCTTGCCAAGAAATACCGTGTTACCCAGTTAATAGGCAGCCCCGCAAACCCCGGGTCTCCGTAAACGAGCACTTAAGTCCCACCTTACATAATACACTAGCTGTCCCGCGCAACTTCGTCTGCGACACATTTTCCATGAATGCTCCGCTCCTAAATAATATTGCGACTATAAATTGAGATGTAAGCTACCCTATCTTTCAAGTTGGATCAACCTGCATACTTTGTGCAAATTTGGTTAAAATCGGTTAAGTAGTTTAGGAGTCCATCGCGGACAAACAACATGACACGTGATTTATATACCGCGTGTATCTGACATCGACGCACAAACGATTCATCATTGGTCCAGGGCATGATTCTGGACACCCTAGTGTTGGAATTTTTCGTCGGTTCTTTTCTCATTTTTTCAAGAGCACAGCAGTGGTTTTATTCAGATTGCTCTTTTTAGTGAAAGTAGTTAATTAATTATTTTTTTATTAAAAATCTCATTGGGTTAGGTCAGAATAACGATTATGAGCAGTCTAAAGTAAAAAAACCCTTGAAAAAAATGAGAAAAAAGCCGTCAAAAAATTCTAAGTCTAGGGTGTCCAGAATCATGCCCTGGACCCATGGAAATCGTTTGTGCGTCGATGTCAGATACACGCGGTATATAAAGATTGGGGTTTTTAATAAATGAATTGTTGTCTCAGTCCCCTAGCCTACATCGACCCGCTGAGCTGCAACCTGACGTCAGTGTGGGTGCTGTTACTGAGGGACAGCCTGCAACAGTTCGCGTACGCCGCCGAGCTGGCTGGCTTGCGCTGGAGCATCGGCAACGCCAAGTATGGCATCAGTGTGAGTATATTATCTCAGGTCCCTAGCAACTAGCTGACGGCTAGGAGTGAGGCGTATTTATCGAAACAGTTAAAAAAAAACAGGTATTTTTTTATTTTTTATTATACGATACGGGTAAACTCTTGGCCCAAATCTCACCTGATGGAAAGTGATGATTAGGCCGAAGATGGAAGCAAGCTTTACCCGGAACCCTCTTGCTCAGAGGAACTGGCTATCATACCTCGTAACTGCCGGAACACAACAATGCTGTTAACATTGTTGTTATGGCGACAGACTTAGATAAGATGGTGGTAGCTTGCCAGGCGGACTTAGAACAAGTCCTACCACCAACCAAACCGAGCAAAAAATTTGCCCCCGCTGGGAATCGAACCCGGGACCTCTGGGTCTGGGGGGCTACTCTCTAAGCCCGAAGTCCGTAGTTTCGGGCTTAGTTGCGGGCGTATTCTACTCCGTATCATCTATGGACTTACGATTAGTCCCAAACTCGAATTAAGAATGAAAGACAACACGATTTTATTGTATTTGTCAAATCGTGTTGTCATTAATTCTTAGTGGTAAGGTGATACGGACTACAATACGCCCGCAACTAAGCCCGAAACTACGGACTTCGGGCTTAGAGAGTAGCCCCCCTGAATCAAGTGGTATAACCACTAGAACACGGAGGCAGTTAGTGTCACCTGTTTAGCCCCACCCGGGGACCACGTGTAGGGATTCGCTGAAGGGTATTCTCCTACGGACGCGGGTGAGTCGGCCCCCGAGAATCGGGTATTTCAAAGTAACAACATGAAACAGGTATCTCAGAACCGAAATAACAGCTCCTACCTATTTCGCCTATTCCTCAAACAACCGTAGTAGACGTAACTCGACATACAAAACGACCTGGAACAGCTATGTGAAACAGTTTCAAATGGAACATGCTCCATTCTCTTCTGACTTATTCTAATAGAAAGAGACAACATCTGAATTCTGTTCTTTGGAACTCTGCTCCGCAGGTTCATTGTAATAGAAAGAGATAGAACCTGTTCCCTGGCTGTCACTGTTTCTGAACTTTTCAGTAGCAGGTACTGTTTCTGAATGTGTTGCAATCAACGAGTCTTTAGTTCCAGTGGAACAGGCTGTTTTTTTGGAACAGGATTTTGGAACTGAAACAGGTGAAACAGGTTTCTAATTTTATCTGTTTCCAACCCACCCCTACTGACGGCTACTCGCTGAGCTATTCGCAGGCCATGTGTGGAGCCCTTCGTGGCTTCGTTTCCAATGAAGGTTTACAGGAAAATTTATTCCAGATGACGCAAAATAGGCTGGGGTTCTCTTAATTAAAAAGGTGACTTTGCCATAAGTATGACGTCGACGTCAACTTAATTAATGTGACATAAAAAAAAAGACTCATTCAATAACGTGTTCAGAAAACTACACGTTTACCACACTACACCAACGCACGCACACAAACACACACACACACACGCACGCACGCACGCACACACACACACACACACCACCTACACATACGGCTTATATCTAAGGTAATCAATAAATCGCATATTGATGTAGAAGAGCGGGGTCTCCTAACACAAGCATTTACTTCCTTAAAAGGAGGCTCCAATCACCAACTAATGTAAAACTTTTTTGTACACAAATAAATATTTTGTATTTTTGTTCATAAAACTGATGGGGTTGCCATGGCGTCTTTGCACTGCGTCCAGGATGTTTGTGGCGGTGCATGTATTTACACAATAATGCGCAAACGCGCAGCATCAATGGTGGCTCGAGTCATGGCTAGCCCTAACAGGGTTCTGAAAATGATTGCTGACAGAGTGGACTGTCCGTATGTCGTTCACTACTGTCAGTTACAATAACTGGCACGAGTCGTGAGCACACTCCATTGGTCGGTTTGACGACGACAGCTCTGACTCTTTATGTTATTGGTTCGTCTGTTAATGCTCATCGACTACTGCACTTGCAAGATTCGTTTCCCCACCGTATATTGGTGAGATAAACCCGCTACGCTCATCGCTGCTCGCGTCTCGTGCCGGCTACTATGCATGTGTCACCGTATCATGTTGTTTACTAACACTTTCACCAACCTTTTTTTTTTTAGGGATGGGTAATCATCCAATGACTCCTTCCGCTCTGGGCGGAGCGAGAGGGAGTGTCAGACTTTTACAGACTATAACCCATCCATGTTCCTTCATTGCCCTTTGTGTTCCGGAGCCACGGTATCTCTTTCTAATAGTCCCGCGACTCCGGCTGGCGTCGGCCCTTTCGGGCCCCTCTGCGTGCTGACTCTCTTTGAGGCGCGCGTGGAACACTAACGCGCCGTCGACACGGCCTGTCGTCACTAGACGGACGGACGACGAGCCACCCATAGCTCGCCGTCCACAGGCCCGCGCCTACTGTGGCCGGAGGTCACCAGGTGGTGGCCTCCGACGCCCGCGGCGTCTACCACGGCGGCTCTTTCACCACCCTCAGAGTAAAGTATCGAGTAGTTTAATCGCCAGTAAGTCACCCGTAACGCACGTGTCAATTTCACGACGTTCGAGTAGCTCTAATCATATGATTAAACTGACCAGTAATTTACTTGCCACGTCGCGCGTCATCTGCTAATTAGCGTGTTTACTTGACACTTAAATTAAATCACAGAGTTTAGATTAATGAACATTCGTCTATCTGTTGTTTAAAAATGGATTTAATTGATCATCAATTGGATGAATTAGAATATTCTACGCGGTAATGGATATGGAGGATTCGTGTATTTAAATTCCTTGTTGATTATTTTACGGAGTTAGATGAAACTGATTTTGTCGCAAGCTTTGGTTTATCGAAGGATGCAGTGAACCAAGTGCATAACGTAAAATCTATACTAATATTATAAAGCAGAAGAGTTTGTTTGTTTGGTTGAACGCGCTAATCTCAGGTACTACTGGTCCGATTTGAAAAAATCTTTCAGTGTTAGATAGCCCATTTATCGAGGAAGGCTATTGACTATATATCATCACGCTAAGACCAATAGGAGCGGAGCAGTAATGAAAAATGTTACGCAGACGACGTTGCACGGGTCAGCTAATAACTCCTAAAACGCAAAAGTGAGTATCATTTTTTCATTATTTATAATAATTTAAAAAAAATTCAAATGATTTTACTACCTAATAGATAACTTATCAAATCATAATAATTATTAATTTCTTCTACACCTTGGACGTAAAGATCTTCTGTCAGTAACCTACATAATGTAGGTACTAGGTACTTATCTAACAATTAAAACATCTTGATTTCAGAAATCAAGCAAGTTTCAACAATAACAAGCCTACTGTTAACGTTGAGGTATCTCGCTACTGGATCCTACTTAAGGCCGTACCCTGACCAAATAACCTTGAGCATTTTTTCCCTCAATAACAGCGCAAGAGATACAATAGCGAATACGCTCAGAATGTTGAATAAAATCGTTATAAAATCTAATTTTGGTCGTTTTAAAAAAATACTTCTACCAAAATGTTCATAATTCAATTGCCTATCCATTAGTGTAAGTACAAAATCAAAATAATCGTTAGTTTTCGAGAAGATGCATGTTTTCAATATTTTTTTCTTCTTTCTGTGGTTTCGTTGTGAGGAGATTACTTAAACATTTTACTTAGTAATAAAAAAATAAAATCTACCATTTTAAAGCCAAGATTATGTAGAAATTTAATGTATAAAGAGTAGATAGCTCCAAAAACTGCACAAAAAACAGCTAGCGCTGCGTTTTGCTCGGAGACGCGCCTTAAGAAGTGCGCCTGATTTTTGTGGTGTCAGCCAACCAACAGCAAGCCGTATAGTTAAGAAAGTTACTGACGCTATCGCTCAGTTATGACCTAGGATAAACTTCCCTGACGACATAAGAACACTACAAGATGGTTTTTATCAAATCGCAAGATTCCCCAGGGTAATTGGAGCTCTAGATTGTACCCATGTTACAATAAAGTCACCCCGTATGTTATATTTCTGAATGTTATCATGGATGTAAGATATTATAATAACTAGCTGACCCGCGCAACTTCGTCTGCGTCACATTTTCCATTAATGCTCCGCTCATATTTGTCTTAGCGTGATGATATAAAGCCTATAGCCTTTCTCGATAAATGGGCTATCTCACACTGTAAGATTTTTTCAAATTGGACCAGTAGTTCCTGAGATTAGCGCGTTCAACCAAACAAACAAACTCTTCTGCTTTATAATATTAGCATAGATTGATTACAAACCTATGTAGTACAAGATTTAAATGTAATACTTGTTATTTCAGGACGTGATTCAGCTGAAAATTATAGAAACGGAAAGTCTATTTAATTTAGTAATAATGTTCAGGTGGTTTGTGATAGCCAATGATGTTGTGGCAAGATGGCCAGGGTCTGTTCATGATCAGACTATTTTTAATAATTCTTTTTTAAAACAAAAATTTGAAAGTGGATAATATAGAGATAGCTTGCTTCTTGGTGATAGCCTAGTGGATATGAGTTAAGGCAGTATCTTTTGACACTCTTTCTGAATCCATCAACCCCTGTAGAAAATTTATTATATGAGTCACACATAGATACGAACATGGAATACTGTTGAAAGATGTTTTGGTGTGTGCAAAAATAGACTTCCTGTCCAGACAGATTACGTTAAAATTAGATTGTGTACAAGCTATAGTAGTTGCCTGCTTTGTATTACATCATATTGCAATTGATGCAAATGAAAATAACTTTGAGGACAACTAAGACTCACATAATAGACCATAATAATAAATTGAAATCCAATAGAATATGTACTATGACTATATCCTTCGAAGCAAACAGTAATGAAATCGAAATAGAAGAATAAACAGCATGGAAAAAATACTGGGCACAAAAAGACATACTTAAAGGGCAACACAGCCTAAAGACGAAAAAGGTAATAATTGACTCGTGCATCCTCCCAAGTCTGACCTATGCAAGCGAAACGTGGATACATTTTTTTCCTTTACACTAAACGTGTAAAGGAAAAAATGTATCCTGCCAACATGCCATGGAGAGAAGTATCCTGAAAAATGTAGATATCCGCAATAAAACCAAGGTAAGTGACGCACTCCATCACAGTTCAAGACAAAAAAGGTAGATGGACACACTAAACAACAAAATGGAAAGGTCCAATAGGCAAAAGGAGCAGGGGACGACAGAGAAAAAGATGGGTGGACGATGTCAAAACTATAGCAGGAGATGAATGGATGCAAATTGCAAGAAACAGCGATGAATGGTTCCAGTTAGTGGAGGCTTTTACCCAGGAGGGACTACAGATCAACAATAAATAATAATAATAAAGCCTTTTATTCGGACAACATACTTATTTACAATTAAGTTGTTTATACTAATACACTTGTGATAGTATTCTACTAAACTAAAAAAATATTCATAAATTTGATACTTCTTTGCTTTCTGTAAGTCCGTTTGCCAGTTGGCAAAGGCCTCCTCCAACCTACTCCATTCTGTTCTATCTCTGGCTACTCTATTCCATGTTACTGATATCGTCGTCCCATCTCTTTTGTTGTCTGCCACTTTTCCTTTTCCCTACTCTTGGGTACCAATCTGTAATTATTTTGCTCCATTTATCCTTTCCTCTGACCATATGTCCCGACCACTTCCAGTTTAGCCTTTTACTCAACAATAAATAACCATACTCTAAATTATAAGTTTTTTTGTTTTTTATATGTACTGTTCTATGTATTGTAATTGTGTAGACAAAAATAAAGCTTTAAATAAATAAAAAAAAAGACTCACATACTGAACCTCCTGAAGAAAATGCAGCACACAGGTCTGATGTGAATAATAACACTAAGAATAGACTGGTGCAAGAATATTTTTTACCTTTACTTAATAATAATAGAGTATAAATAAAACAAACAACATTATTCATTTAAAATTATTTTGTAATTTTAATTTGTACTCCTCTTCCTTCCATTTGCGCTCTTTTTCTTTAAACTCTGCCTCCTTCTGGCGTTCATTTTCTTTAAACTTTGCCTCCTTCTTGCGTTCATTTTCTTCAAACTCCCACACCTTTCTTTTTTCTTGGATTTCTTCTTCAAAAAAATTTTTTTTAAGTTGAACTAGCTCCAATTTTGCACGAAACAGGTCATTAAAAAGTGTCATTTTCGGAACATTACCTGTAAAGAAAACAATAGTGAAATAAAGCAGGTGCAAGCGAACCACCTCCCTACTGAGCAGAGTGCGGGACAGCACTAACAGTATCCTACAAGTAATTGCTGAGAAATATGACTCAGCAGTCATGAAGGCTTTAGTTTGGATTCTGGTCGGATAGCGATACAGTCTGGGCTGAACTCGAGTGAGACTCATGTCAGTCCGAGTTCATGACATCCTTTTTGTAATGTGTACCAACAACTTAGTTTGTAAGATATTTTTGTTACTAACAAATGGACTATGTAATTGTCTGATTAAACATTTTTTCTTGAAATTTAGCGTTTTATTCGAATTTTGATGTGTGATTTTGCTTTAGATATAGCCTTAAAAAAAAAAAAAAATATGCCTAAGATAGTTTGATCATTTATCTTGGGAGTGTTCTAAATAAATATTTCAATTTGTTCACGTACATCAGTGAAATCCTTGACTCCGCAAAGGACACAAAACGTTGCTTTAGGGTATCTTTTGATACCTTGGTACACCGAAGTTATTATAATTTAATCATTTATAAAAATGTCCACGGTACAACTGTATCTTCTACTTTGGAATGCTCAAATCAATTTATTACGATTCATACAGTAATACACCAAAAATAATTCTGTAAAACTGAGAGTTATTGACAATTTTCCGTACGAAACTATAATTTTTATCTATGAAATTATAATCAAAATTCAAATAAAAAATATTTAATAATTAAGGTGGCATTGCTATATTGCTTGAAAAAAAAATTGGTCTAATTAAAAGTAAAGTAAATATTTTTAAATAATTGTCGAAAATCAATATAATCTTGTGACGTGCGGTATTCAACTTTAGTCAACCTGAGCAATTCGATTTTGTAAGAGCGCTTTGACAAAACTGTCTTAGGCATATTTTTATTTTTTTTAAGGCTATATCTAAAGCAAAATCACACATCAAAATTCGAATAAAACGCTAAAATTCAAGAAAAAATGTGTAAGCGCCCTTAAATAAATTGATTCATTGATTGATAAATACAGATAAAAATAGTAGTACACATGACCGCTCAACACAGGTAACACTTTAACCTTGTGAGTGCCTTTATTCCGCACCCAGTAAGAGCAGCTTTCATGTGGTGTGGTGGCCGGCCATACATGCGAATAAACCTAACGCTATTATATCTTGCCAATCAGTGCAGGATGTTTCCTTGATTTTATATTCTGTCTACTAGTGACATCCTTCTTTTTATTTGCTGTAGATGGAGTTATGACACTTATCAATACTAAACATTATTATAATATATTCCCGCGATACAGATTCCCTAGTGCAAGTTACTTTATTTAACAAATAAATGTCTAACTCACCTTGATTTTCTTGAGTTTGTGGTAATTCATCGGAGTCGTTAATACTATTCATACCATCGGTGCTCTGTGAAATCATAGCTTTTATTTGTTCTTCTGCACTATCTAGCGAAGGTGCCGTGTTTGTGCCGTCTTCGGTGCGGTAAAGCTGCGAACGTATTGTAGTCGACTTTTTTCTGACCGTACGTTTCAAGCCTTCATATTTTACTTTCAATGTTTTCGTCGATCTGAATATGCCTCCAGATCGAGCATTAAATTCATTTTGGATGCTTTTCCAAGCGGCTTCTTTCATTTTCCATGTCGCAGCACCACTTTGTTTTTTTTCTAAAACAGTTTGGTATTTCTTTACAAGTGATACCAAAATATCTCTCTCATGCAATGAAAAGTTTGCACTTCTATCTCTTTTAGCTTTATCCATGATAATTTAAAACAAAATTAAAACCACACGCAATAATTTCACAAACAATACACGAAATGAAATGACAAATGACAGCTAACCTGCAAATGACGTTTGCGTTGACGTAATATTGAACGAATGCAACGTATGATTTCAGTCATTCACTTAACCGGTAAGTAGTTACTCGAAGCTTTATTTTCGCTTGTGAAATTGATAGAAGATAGGTACTCGTAAGTTTTACTTGCTAATTAACGTTAATTGGGAAGTAGCGATAAGACCCCGTCCGCGTCCATAGGCGCAAGTAATGGTGGACGCGACCGTATCAAACAAGGAAATTGTAAGGAAAACTAATTAGAATTATAATTGAATCAGATTAGATTAGGTTTAGCATTCTCTAATTTTCGCATCATAGGTTTAGTTAGATTCTAGTTTAAATGCGAATTTAATGTTTCATTTTATGTTTTGTTTGTACAGAAAGGTGTGACTAATTATTTGATGAGATTATGCTTTAATTACCTTTTAATTAGTTTTATAAGTCTTATGTATGTATATTAGGTCTAATAAAAGTCAAACGAATTTTGATAGTTAAATGACTGCCCCCAGCATGTATACGAACCTCACACTAACTCGTTATATTTAAATATTCATTTATGAATTATTAAGTCTTTAATAATTTCCTAGAACTTTCGAGAAACATTTTACATAAAAAAGGATCTTAATTGTTTTTAAGCTGGTTTTGTTTGTAGAAAGTGACAAGACCAAGGGGAAATATCTTTTAAAAAATATTTTTATGGCTTGGTTACTAAGCCTTTTAAGCCACAGGGCGAAATAAAACGGTACTGCAAGCTAGGGATGGGTCGCATTTCCAGAACTTTAAATCTGCTCATAGATTGATTTTTATAACAGTTATCAAAACGATTTGTTTTCGATTATAATCGCAAAATAAATGGTTAATGATATTTATTTATTATAAAATTAACGACAACCATTTTATTTTTACCTTAACACATTTAAATCTTTGAATGATTGACAAACATCTGTAAAAAAACTATGAAGTGGCAATCAGTTTTTGGCGGAAATCGATCGATGGCTTTCGAGTTGGCATCCTGTTTTATTGCTTATTATTGTTTGTTCATTCGGAAAATGGTATTGTTTTTTAAAGTGACAATTAACTATCACGATTCCACTTTAATCTCAAATCAAATAAAAATAGGTGAAAACTTTCGAATTTTGCTTAAATAGCACTGGTTTAGTTTTATTTCAATATCTTTCATGCCCTTGATTACTCAGTCCGTTCGTTATCTAGCTTAGGTAGGATTTATCAATCAGCACATACTAACAAATCTAAGCCTCTTTGGCACGCTGGTCTATTAGTCTGGTGTATACGGATTTTTTTATGGGGATTGTCACTAGTAGGTAGCTAGGTTTGTTCTTTCGGTAGGTTCAGGTGTACATTCGTGTTAGTTTTATTTAAACAAACGAGTTACATTTAAATCATTATATAGCAGATATACTTACCTACCTCAAATACTGCAGATGTTCATAGGTTCATGATTTCAACAATTTAATTAATATTGTATGTAAATCCGCCTTTATTTCAACTCATTTGGAAAATTAATTTATGTTTTGCGAGAGTTTAATACTTTACTTACGCAGAAAGTACGTTGTATCACGTTTTCTGGTGCAATTACCCTTTTGTATATTGACTCATGTCAAGAATATAATTATCACATCGCAGTACAAACAAATAAAATCCAATACACAAAACGTTTTATAAACCACGTATGTAACCAAAAATATATACATAGAACTATAAACTAAAAATAGAATAGTCTTATAATAATAAACTAGCTAATAGCAGACTATGCTATCAATGCCACGTCATCTAGTAAAAATCAAATCCATTCATCCATGTTGTGCTCAGTTAACTGATCGAGTTTATTATCTGTTTACCCACATTTCTGTTGTTGTATTGCTTTGTTATTTTATATACGTACATCTGTGCGCTCTAATTATTAATCTTAGTTTTAGATGTAGTTTCTCAATAAGTGAATTATGTATGTAATTCTTTTGAGAAATAAAGTTGTTCTTAAACCTTAGTAATATTCAAACGCCTAGATAAAAATTCACAGCAATGTCATTTGTTTGAAGTTCTCTATACAACTTTTCACGTAGGAGTTTCTCGATTTTATTTTCAGAATTATAAAGATTTAACAACTTCTTGAAACTTTATTTATACGAAATACTAATATCCAGCTATTTAGCTTTACATTTTGCTAGGCACCATATTTATACATTGCTGGGGCAGTCGTCCATACTTCAATTTAGCCATCTCATTTAGATGTAAGGTTTTTGTATTGTGAAGAATTACGTAGATTGAAAATGTGATTTTTTGTTTTAAGTGATAGGGTTTTGAAATTAGTTTTAAAATAAAGGTCTTGACCCAAAACCACTTTGACAAAAAGAATTGAGTTGATAGGAGTTATGGTATTCGAGATATTTCCAAAAATGTATAGTGAAGATTTGTTAACTGTCAAGTAAACACTCTAATTGGCAGACGACGTGGCAAGTAAGTTACTGCAGTGCGATTCTGTAAAGATGTCGAAGTGAACACTTAGGCGAAGTGAACGACAAGTGAGCTGTCAAACCATACAAACAAAATGGCATGACAACTCACTTGGTGTTCACTGCACCTAAATGATCACGGTGAGATGTCAACAGAATCAACCGGCTGGTCAGTTTAATCATATGATTAGTGCTACTCGAATGTCGTGAAATTGACACGTGCAGTTACGAGTGATTAGTTTAATCGATTCTTTACTCAAGGGTGGTGAAAGAGGCCCTGAGTCTCGCTTGAAATAATCTTTTTGAGTTTGAATAATAATTCGGAACTTTGTAACGATTATTTACAATCTATTCCGATCGGCTAGACTTAATCTAAGTGTGACCTTAGAGCAAGAGGGCGTAGTTTCGATTCGAGCCTTAAGCCCGGTTTCCACCGTAAGCGGAACGGACCCATTAATGACTTCGTTATATATTCAGAACAAAAATTTAATATTCAGAACAATATTTCAGTCACGAATAAATGTTGAACTGACTTTCATAAGATTAATAGATTTCATGATACTTCAGGTGGTGGATGATAAAGAGCATTTATGTATGCAGTTTGCGCTTGCGAGTTTAACGAAGTCATTAATGGGTCCGTTCCGCTCGCGGTGGAAACCGGGATTTAGCTCAGCTCCGGTCCGCCCATTTCAGCTCAGCTCCGCTTCGCTCAACTCAGCTCAGCTAAGAATGTAAAGATTTTTGATTAGCGAAGTAAAATTCTCTTGTTAGCTAGGAATGCTCCGCTCAGTTCAGCTCAGCTCTGCTCATTTCAGCTCAATTTACGATAAAAAGATTTATAAGACATAAAAATCTCTCTTACTTAGCTCAGTTATGGTCTACTCATTTCAGCTCATCTCAGATCACCTTACGATAGAAATATTTTTGATAGGCAACGTATAAATGTCGCTAATTGGGCCCAATAAGCCGGATCCATCTCCACTCAGTTCAGCTCGCGTCAAGCTGCTTTCAGAGTATTGTCAATAATAATAATATATAATACAGTACAGTGCGAACGTATCCATAACAATGTATGGTGCGCGATATTGTTGTGCTATGAGCTATATCCTCTATGCCATATATTATGGTGTAGTTAAATACAAGTCGAAATACAAGCCACGGCTTAGTTTAGGCACCAGTCTCCCACAAATGAACATTGTTAGTTATCATAACTTAAATTATTTCCATAAGTACTAGTTTACAAATGTTATTTGTGGAAGAAAATAAACGTTTTTATTATATTATTATTATGATTCTGCAACCTTTCTCCGACAGTCGTTTCTCCTTTGGACTGATCACCGACAGGACGTTTCGTTTTTAAGAGATTCGTCGATAGAACGTTTCACCTATGGACGTTTCGCCGACAGAATGGTTCGTATTCGTTTGTTTCGACGACAGGACTTTTCAACTATGGAATATTCGCCGACAGACCAATTCACTCTTTTGTTCTGTTTTTCGCCGATGGAACATTATTCCGACGCACAGTTCGCCGACCCGATAACGTTCATCAAAATTTTACCAACTAATTTTACCAGTTTTTATATACTTACTTAGTCAAATATTTCAGTTTGAATAACACATTTTACGCAAAATAAAATTAGGCAAATATTTAGTATCGTCAGTTTTCAATTTACCATTTGTATTCAGCTTTTTTAGGATTTTTTTTTTCATATTTCTTTCTATATAATTTAGTAATTTCTGCCACTCGCCGGCCGCTGCCGCGGCACCGCTCACTTCGCTCGCTCGGCTCGTGCGTAGGAGGTCACAGTTCTAACCTAACCCAACCTAACCATTTTTCTTTTATTAATTAACCCTTTATATTTTTTATATCTTTACCTTATTTTTGCCTTTTTATTTTTTGTCTCAGGGGGGTTGTTAGTAGCTTTTTGGTGGTTTTGTAGTTAAATAGTTAAAAGCCATGTCAAAACAATCGATGACAAATCGGTATGTCGATGAATATTCCATAGTTGAAAAGTCCTGTCGTCGAAACAAACGAATACGAACCATTCTGTCGGCGAAACGTCCATAGGTGAAACGTTCTATCGACGAATCTCTTAAAAACGAAACGTCCTGTCGGTGATCAGTCCAAAGGAGAAACGACTGTCGGAGAAAGGTTGCAGAATCTATTATTAAAAAGCAGGTTCAGGAACATATACATAGTTTTAAGTCCAACGCCTTCCATAATAATAATGTGGTCAGATCGCTCAGGTGACCATCGAGGGGTACGATGATAAACAGAACGTGTTACTTGACAAGATCGTGGAGCACATGGCCAGCTTCAAGCTCAACCCCAAGCGGTTCCACATCATGACGAACATTTACGATCTGTTCCGATCAGCTAGCTTGAATCCAAGCGTGTCCTTAGAGCAAAATATTATGCTCTTTTGAATTCTCAAGCTTTTTTTTGGTAGATTACCTCAGCTCTGGTCTATTCAGCACAGATCCGCTCAGATCAGCACAGCTTACGATAGGAAGATTTTTGACAAGCCAGAAATGCTCTGCTCAGTTCAGCTCAGCTCCGCTCATCTTAGCTCTACTTACGAGAGAAAGATTTTAAGACACAAAAATCTCGCTTGTTTTGTCCCAGTAAGGCTCCGCTCATCTCCGCTCAGTTCAGCTCGCATCAGGAATACACACAGTTTTAACTCCGACGCCTTCCATAATAATAATGTAGTCAGATTGCTCAGGTGACCATCGACGGGTACGACGACAAACAGAACGTGTTACTTGACAAGATCGTGGAGCACATGGTGACCTTCAAGCTCGACCCCAAGCGGTTCCACATCATGAAGGAGAACCACATCAGGGCTATAAGGAACTTCGATGCTGAGCAGCCTTATCAGGTGAGCATATTTTTTTCTGTATGAAAATTTAGTCCCCGTCACGAGAAGCTATAAGTTTTGTAAACAAAGAACTTCTACTAAGTTACTAGCTGGCCCGCGCAACTTCGTCTGCGTCACAATAATGACTATTAAAAAAAAAGGGTTTGTTGATAGAAGGGTAAACATTTTTTTAGGGTTTTATATATTTTTTAATGCCACATTATAAAAAAATTAAAATTAAAATTTTTGTCCAAAAAAAAAAAAATGTTAGCGGTGGACAACCCTTATCACTTAGGGGTATGAAAAATAGACAGTAGCCGATTCTCAGAGCTACTGAATATGCATATAAAATTTGGTAAAAATCGGCAAAGCCGTTTCGGTGGAGTAAGGTAACTAACATTGTCACACGAGAATTTTATATATAAGATTTAGCGACAACATGTGATTCTAAATTCAATCAACTCAAAGTAACATACGTGTAATACGAAACTAACGAGCAATTTCACTTGGTCGGATTATACTCGTATGTTATCGATATAAAGCGCTGCTAAATTTTGTGGTACTGGAACGCGTCTGACTCATCACATACAACAACACAAACATTTGAAACAATTGAATGTGTGTTACGTGCCCTGCCTACACCAAATCGGCTGAATAGCGACATGATAGTTATTTACGTACAACGAATGTTACCCCTTGAAGCTTGTAATTAGCAAATGACACTAAGCAAGTTATTTAAGTTTGCAATTACGTTAAAATAAAATAAATAATAACATAAAATTGCAACACGGACTCTGCTGACTCGACGCTTCGTGCAGCCAACGGCCATCCGCGTTTTCGTAATCGTTTAAAATTGTATCTTTGTAATAATTAATTAGAAACTTCGGTACTAGCATCGTCCAAGTCTAGACTTAATATTTGGCATAATTTATAGCTTCTCGTGACGGGGACTTAAAAAGTTCGGTGCTGTAAAATTCTCACCGTGAAATAAACTCAAGGTGAATAGAAACGCAGGGATGGATCGAAACAAAACTTTGAAGGGCATTTTCATTTTAATGCCACTTTAAAAACTAATATTGATTTAAAAATCCTTAAAATTCCTTAAATACTGCAAGCAGTATTTACATAAAGTGAAAATCCCCTTGAATGTTAAGAGTCCTATTACATTTTTTACGGAAATTCATGATTTTTGACGCTGTAATTATCAGCAGCAGTAAGATATTTTAATTATTTGATCCTGAATAACGATAGTGCCAGTCTCTTTCTTGTAAGTTAGAATTACACATTTTAATTTTTCTTTTCGTGTAATTTACTATAAATATTTTACGAACTCAGTTTGCAAGAAAAAATGTCGGCGATGGAACTTTGACGGTCTAATTCACATTGTTACAATCAATTCTTTTAAAAGCTAAAATTACTAAAAGGTAAGTTGAATGTTTTACTTGTTTATTGGAGTTCTAGAATTTCTTTAAATTCCTTCAGTTTTCAGGGAAAAAAACGTAAAGAAAGCCTAATTTAAGCCAGAAATGTCTTGATTCAGCGTCCATTATATTCCAAATAAAAACAATTTTATCAAATAAATTAATATGATATAAAAGTTCAATCTACAATGAATACGTTTCATTAGTTTTCGTTTGTCAATATAATTAAACAAAATTACAATAAATTAAATTAAAGTACTATATATTTTGCGTCAATTCAGCGCGCGCGCTCCTCAGTCTCGCGCGAGCGCCCAAATAAACTATAATCCTATTCAGACTAGAAAGTATCAAAATTGTTTCGCGGACTGTAAATGTACTCCCAACGCAGACCAACGTAACTTCGTCTATTGCAAACGAGCATTAACGATTCGTAATAAGACTCTTCAATTCTATCCGACACAAAAAAAAATAATGTTCCTAGGGGTATAATTAGAACTAATAATATAAATATTAGTTCCTAGGGGACTACTCTTTAAGCCCGAAGTCCGCAGTTTCGGGCTTCTATCACCTACGGACTAACGATTAGCCCCGAACCCGAACTAAGAATCAATGTCATTAATTGTTAGTGGGTAGGTGATAGGGAGTTGAATACGCCCGCAACTAAGCCCGAAACTACGGACTTCGCCTCAGAGTTGAGATTGAGATCAACGAGTTCAGACAAACTCTTCAGCTTTATAATATTAATAATATAGGTATGGAGTTAATCATACATAGCCCTTGTCACAAAAAGGTCTGCTATAGCGTATTTGTTTTGCAGCATGCTGTATACCAGCAAGCGCTGTGTTTAGCAGACCTGGTGTGGACTAGATGCCAGCTATTGGAGGTCGCTGATGGTAAGTATACTTGATTTAACTATGGACAGCAAATGTCGACCTTAGGTAGGTAGGAATAGGGTCGATATTAAATAAAGTGGCAGATTTTATCGATCATGCGAATTGAATCAACCATTTCTACCTTAGCGTTCAGTTTAAATTTTGTTGGGTTGCAGCGGAATGTAAACTTTGTCAAGTAAGACGTTGAGTTTTTATTCCAATATTGCAAAATTGTCCCACTGCAGTGGAAAGAAGAATAGAAAAAAAAGTAACAAACAAAACCGATCTATTTACTCGCATAGTAACGCACAGTAATTGTTGTATCAAAAGCCTAAATACAAAATGAGCTGATAATATATACAATCTTACGGGATATCCATGTCGAAAATATGCGTTTGCGTGCGAATTCAAATTGATTTTCGGTTTTAAAATTTGATGACAAAGTTGATATTTTTGGCTGTGTACAAAATTGTTACTTTTTCTAACAGAAATGACCCCGGAAGCGCTTGACGACTTCGTGAGCAGGATAATTCGTAAGGTGCACATCGAAGGGTTCATGTACGGCAACCTCAGCCGCGAGAGGGCGCTGCAAATCGCTGAGACAGTCGAGAACAAGTGAGTCCATCTCAATTTTGTTTCTAACATTGCACACTAATATTGCAAGGCACTTTTCTGACAGCCATTCCTTTTACTACACAGATTGCCGAAGGACGCGATGCCACTATGTGCTCAACAACTATTGCTACATAGAGAAATTGAAATCGAAAAAGGTAAGATAGGTTTATTGCATGTAAAACCATAGTTAAGAATAGAATAGAATAGAATAATTTTATTTCAGACCGGGGTAACAATAGGGAATATGCATGCGATTTTTTTATTAGCAAAATGAAATACTTATTAGCTCTAGAAAACAAGCATGAAATTATTTTTTTAATACCTTCATCAGCGATGAAGTTATAAAGCTTCAAAGATTACAATTAGAAAGAGAATTCCGATATGTACTTTGACGTCAAATTCCATGAAGCCTATACAGCTGCCATATAAAACAGCGTTTTCGTGAGAGGGACAGATATATTTGTTTAAAATAGTTATACCTCCTTTATTATTCGAGCAATTTCGATTCTATTTTCACTGTTAGTATTATATTTTTGTATATTTTCAGATAGAATGTGTAGATAATAAATGTTTTTTTCATGCATATTCCCTATTAGTACTTAAATTCTATTGTTAGTAGGTAACAGACACATAAAATATACAATTAAATTTCTATACAGTTAAATATTTATAGATCTAGAATTCCTGCCGGAATTAAACTTGTGGTAGCATTAGGTTTGTGCCGGAATTATACTCATACTGGAATTAAGCTCAAGGCGAAATTTTAATAGGCGCCTGTCGAATTGAGGCACCTTCTGGAAACTATACAGTATAGCATACATTAGGAAGATGAGAAAGTTCCTATTTTGTGTGGTCCACACTTTAGTGTGGTGCTCCAGCTAAGACTAGCTACGGCATCATCTATTTTCTACTAGATATAAAAGGAAAATTCGGATTAAGATTATAATTATATTGAGGGACTTTGCCCGAATGGAAGCTAACACAAGATTCTCTCTAAAAAACAATAAATTTCCTTTATTCTAAACTAGCTGACCCGCGCAACTTTGTCTGCGTCATATTTTCCATTACTGCTCCGCTCCTATTTGTCTTAGCGTGATGATGTATCACCTTCCTCGATAAATGGGCTATCTAACACTGAAATAATTTTTCAAATCGGACCAGTAGTTCCTGAGATTAGCGCGTTCAACCAAACAAAAAAACAAAGTTCTGCTTTATAATATTAGTATAGATTCTAACCTAAGCTAAACTTATTCATTCACCCTTACAAAGTTTTATTAACTTGCCAATACGAACCAAGTAAACCAAGGAGGCTTACAGTAGGTTAGGGTTCCTTCCTTTTAGTCTATCTTGGGCAATCGTCTTCCCTAGGGATCACATGGGTGAAGCCGCAGGCAGAAGGTAGATTAGTATAGATAAAGATATAACCTATGCGATGCTATGCAATTTTTCCGACATTTTATAACATATGGCGATCAAACCTGGTCTTTGACGGCTCAGCAGAGGTTCAAGCTTGAGGTTTGCCAGCGAGAAATGGAGCGTAGCATTTTGGAAGTCAGATTAACGGACCGCATTAGAAACAGTTCTACGCTCCAAAACACAAATCGCTGACGTAACTCAAAAAGCGGTCACGCTCAAATGGGACTGGGCCGGACACGTTTGTCGCATGTCAAACGATTCTTTGGTCAAGGAACCACAATTTGAGTCCCACAAAATGTCTATCCGGCGGCATCTCGGCAGACCCAGGCGACGAGCGGGACGAGCTTGATGCCTAACGGCGAGATTGGTCCACATAAGCCCAGAGCTGAGAAGAAAGGGAGGACTTTGCCCTGCATTGTGACAAAATAGGCTAAAAATAAATTTATAACAGAATTACGAGTTTAATTTTAACACACTCAAATATCCTACGTTTCCCAGGCGCATGGCACGTCCGTGAAACGACGAACAGCGTCCACCGTTCATCGTGCGCGTCTCTGTACTACGCGTGCGGCGTGCGCGCCTGCAGGAGCAACGTCGTGCTCGAGCTACTGGCGCACACGCTGGCCGAGCCCTGTTTCAGCATGCTGCGGACTAAGGTATGTGCCGGATATAGGATCCGACTGGTATTGGGAACTTATCTTCCTGCTGGATTAAGGCTCCAGCTAGATTTGACATTTTTTCTTTTACAAGGCTTCCTTTTATGATGTAGGTAAGCACCAAGAAGTGATTTTTGGAAACTCAGCCACTATGGGGGAGAAAAAAGGGAAAACTGCTACTAGCAGACAAAGTCGCAGGCTTGTCATAAATCCTGGCATGGTTGCGGAATTTGTTCGAAAGAGAAAGTACGGCTCAGAAACACAAAGGGCACTGAAGGAACACGGATGGGTTTTAGTCAG
Organism: Ceramica pisi; assembly: GCA_963859965.1. Classification (NCBI taxonomy): domain Eukaryota; kingdom Metazoa; phylum Arthropoda; class Insecta; order Lepidoptera; family Noctuidae; genus Ceramica; species Ceramica pisi. Next base: position 4,575,572 of record OY982556.1, on the reverse strand, counting down.
TAAGAGTCTGACACTTCTTTCTGCTTCGCCCAGAGCGGGGGAAGTCATTTGATGATTTCCCATCACTGCATCACTACATATTATAAAACAAAGTCCTCCGCCGCGTCTGTCTGTCTATTCGCGATAAACTCAAAAACTGCTGCACCGCTATTCATGCTGTTTTCACCAAAGGATAGAGTGGTTCTAGAGGAAGGATTTAGTATGTAATTTGTCAAGCGGGTGAATCCGCGAGCATCAGCTAGTACTTCATAAACATAGCCTAATCAAGGCTACTACCAAACATAAGCCTCTTATGTTCTCCCTCTCCCAAACAGGAACAACTCGGCTACATAGTATTCAGCGGTCTACGGCGCTCCAACGGCGTCCAAGGCTTCAGGGTCATCGTCCAGAGTGACAGACACCCTGAGTATTTGGAGCAGAGGATAGAAAACTTCTTACAAGGGTCCTTAGTAAGTTGGTCATTTCATTTCATTTACTCATCAAACAATTTACATTGTGTTCGAATTTTACAATAATTACATTTTAAATCGTAACAGCTAAGCAATAATCAAACATATAGCAAACAAAAATAAAAATAGTACCATGTCATCAATCAAAAACCTTTACAACAACATGTCAAACTATAAAAGCACAAAAACCACCTTAATTATTCAATTTTAATTAAATCAACTGAGCATTAAAATTACTGTATGTATGTCCAACCATAAAAGGCTCAATCACAACCATGTCTAACCATTAAATGGCAAGTAGATGTAAATTAAATGTCAATTAAATTACCATTTACATGATTATCCAACCGCATAAGCTCAAAAACAGCCATGTCTATTCCATATCGCGTTATTTAAAATGAATTAAATGTAAATTAAATGTCAGTCTAAATTAAATAAATGTCAAAAATGACAATTAAATGAAAATAAAGGGTCCATCAAATTAAATGTCAAGTAAATCATTTGTCAATCAAAATAAATGCCAAGGTCAATGAAATCACATTGTAGCGGCATCAATACTGCCACCTTCAACCATCACATTTCAAGCAAATCCTTGCTGGAAAGGTAATCTCCAATAATATGTATCGAAATGCCCATTGTAATTAGCATTTTTTTTTAGGAATACCTCGAAAAGATGACCGATGCAGAATTTTTAAAGTACAGGGCTGCGTTAGCGGCGCAGAAGCTTGAGAAACCGAAGCGGATGTCCAGCAGAGCCTCGCAAATATGGAGCGAGATTACCGCACAGGTAAGCTACGAACTGAAACGAAAAGAACTGACATGCAACCATTTCAGCGGGTCTGAAAAGGCCACTTTGCACATCACGCTACCGTCGTTGACAATGACGGTCAAATACCAATTAACCTTGAACCTAATGCTTTAGCGATAAAGATGAAAATGAAATTTAACAGATTGTTGTGTGATTAATTTTATAATCCTGTAGCCTTTTAGACCCGCAGTTCATATACATTTGCGCGTACTAAAAGTTGGCACAGTAGCAAATGCTGACCCCGCGAATAGGCTAGATTCCATCATCCACAAATTGCAAAACTATTTAGTCCGTCAGTTAGAGTATTGAAAAATAATGGACACGTATTTTATGTTTTTGTAAATCAATGAATATTGACAAAGATAAAACGCGTCAAAACTCGGGAGTGGGGGCTCGTGACATCACGACTCACTAAAAATTATGCGAAGGTGTGACGTATTGAGAATTTTAAAAGCTTCGTAACTTCGTCAATTTTGGTTCCCGTAACAAAAGAAAAAACACGTGTCAAATATTTTTTGATAATCTAACTGACTGACTGGACTAATTAGATTTTTTCAGGACACAAGCCTATTGGGGGGCCCGACTTACAAAAATAATATATTGTTTTAAACTTTCATGGTCACTTACATTAGAATAGTTAGTAACGGGAATGCTACCATGTACCTTTTTACCTTAACTCCGTGATCACGGCGCTTGCAATAGTGCCGAAATATCGGAAACTCTCTAATAAAAAAGGTACTTGGTAGCAATCCCTTTATTAACTATTACAAAAACAAGTCACTGAAAACGAAGGATGACCGTAATCTTTTCAAAGTTAGAGTGAACAGGCTACTTCTGGGTAAGCTCGCTCCATCGTAGACTTTGTCTCTGTCATCTCTGAACTAGACTAGAGTCAAGAGCAAACCCATCTATCTATACATATATACATCTATTCTATACATCTATTCTATACATCTATACATATAAATAAAATTGGAGTGACTGTTTGTAATATTGAAATAACCGTTTTTTACTACATGTACTTGAATATTTACACAGTACATATACTTACCAAAATGTTTTTTTTTTTCAATTTTTATCTGTCTGTCTGTCTGTTTGTTCTAGCTAATCTCTGAAATGGCTGGACCGCTTTTGACGAGACTTTTATTGATAGGTCGCTGATGTAATAAGGAGTAACTTAGGCTACGTCTATCAATACATCTATACATCTTTACATATAAATAAAATTGGAGTGTCTGTTTGTAATATTGAAATAACCGTTTTTTACTACATGTAAATGAATATAATTATAAACGGCAAAATGATATTTTTTACAATTTTTGTCTGTCTGTCTGTTTGTGCCGGCTAATGCCTGAAATGGCTGGACCGATTTTGACGGTACTTTTATTGGCAGGTAGCTGATGTAAAAGGAGTAACTTAGGCTACGAAATAAAAGAATCGACTGTTAGGCGGAACGAAGTTCGCCGAGTCAGCTAGTCTAAAAACAAAATAAAAAAAATCGTGGGGCTTTTTTTTATTATTGATAGGCGTACGTTTGACCGCTATCTCACCTGATCTTAAGCGATGATGCGGTCTAAGGTGGAACACGCTTGCCTAGAAGTAACCTATAGGGGCTATATTATAAACCAGCTTTTGCCCGCGACCTCGTACGCGCATATCTCGTTTTTTCCCAGTTCCCGTAGGAATTTCGGGAAATCCTGTCTTAATGCTCCCTTACACTCCCCAAGGAAGCTACCTGCCAAGTTTCAGCTTTCTGCGACCAGTAGTTTTGGCTGTGCGTTGTCTGTTAGTCATTCAGTCACCAGTTACGGAAGAATTTAATATAGTCACAAAAATTAAGGTATATTTTTTTTCCAAATTTTTGACTAAAACTCCAAGGAAAATGATCGTACAGCGAAAAAAAAAAAGAAAATTGTAGCTCCAAGTGTCTAGTTTTTATATATGAACATGAAAACAAGTGACTTGGAGCTACAATTTGATTTGTTTTGTTTTGCTGTACGATCATTTTCCTTGGGAGTTACAGCTCGTTGTAAATCACCTAAAAATAGTTTTTTTTTATATCCCTTATTTTTTGTGACTAGTGTATTAAGATGATATCATCAATTGACCAATTCGCACTAGCGAGAAACCACCTTCATAGTGTGTTTAAATGTGGTGGGGCCAGTTTTTAACAAGTACGTTAAGTATTAAAAATAAACTTCTTTACAAGTATTTAAAACCAGATGTCCTTTACAGGTATACAACTTCGATCGGCCTAAAGTTGAAGTGGAACAACTGAATACAGTCACTAAGGACGAAATGATTCAGTTTTATAAGGTACGTTATATTTATAAACGACCTGGTTTTCTTGAAATACAAAGATTAGTAAGTCTCCTGTGCTGAAAGTGGCTAGACCCCACGACAAGGGGAATCCTAGTGTGTGGGGTCTAGCCACTTTACACAATGTCTAGGGTTTTTATAAATAGTTTGAGATCTGTATTTTTGGCACAATAAATAAATAAAAACTAAAAACCGTCGTATTAAAATCAACATCGCAACAAAAAGCAACGCCATCTAGCCAACAAGCAGCGAACTACTACTACTAAATCCTGCATCGCGATATCAGAGTTTAAGTGCGATTTGAACATAATTATACAACAGTCCGAACATCAACTATCTGGCAGTTGCCCACCGAACAAAACAACCATCTAGTCGGAGGATCCTCCCTTTTCAATTGAGGTTTGCGGGACTTTACACTCTATACTGCATCCCTCCATAGATCCATGATATGTATAGAAAGAACCTTGGTCTTTATTTCGCTAGAGAATTTTGTTGTTATTAAAATCAGCAGCATCTCCCCCCCCGCCCCGGATCCTAACGTGTACTAAAGCAAAAACACGAAAAGCTAAGACTAGAGGCTTTTTTCAGGCCCACTTAAAATACGTCTTCGTATTCATCATTATGAACAACATTTACTGTGAAAACGCGATAAAAAATCTTCGTAAAGAAGATGTTTCAAAATGGGCCAGGTATATGTACACTTCCTCAACAAAAGAGAAAAATCCGTAGAATTCGGGAAAAACACAGATAATCCATTTGAATGCTAACTGTTGTGGTAGTTAATTGATGTTTATAAATTACTGTTATCCATTTTCAATATGGCGTCGCACCGATTTAAACCATATATTATAGAATGACAACTGTCAGCTGTCACAAAAATGTCACTTCAGTCACTTTTGTTTCTTTATCGGTAAATAAAATATGTCAGAAATAAATTGCCAACGTCATTAATCAATCAAAATGACAGCTTACCACCGTTACGGGTTTTTGTTGTGTGTTGCAATTTAAAGTGTAACTTCTTGTGCTTTACCAGCAAACACAGATATTTTAAAGAAATTGGTCAGTTGAGAACTGTTATAAATGTATTTCCCGATATTTTAGTATAGTGTACAACTGTACAAGGACCTGGCCCAGGCTCCATACATTTTGGAACATATCTTTTACTTATCAACGTCATTTTGTATACCTCAGAGACTTCGTTAATAATTTCGACGTAACTTTATAGAAGCATATATCAATGGAGTCCCCGGAGCGTCAAAAGCTATCGGTATACGTGGTTTCGACGGCGGAAGGCGGCGCGGGATATAAGGGAGAGAAACAGACGGAAGAAGAAGAGGAAACCACTCCAGAAGTCGCTGATGAAGACATCAATAAGGGAAGGAAGGTAATACCGCAAGCTCCCAGAGCACCTAGACGTTAGTTTAATTCTCACTAGCAAAGGAGATAACGTTGTGGTACGATTACCGATCTAACATGCAAATGTCACCGAAAAATTGCAAACTCCGTAAGATCGTAAAATATCGTGTAAAATGTGCTTGTGTCCTGAAAAAATCTAATTATATCCGTCCGTCAGTTAGATTATCAAAAAATATTTGACACGTATTTTTTCTTTTGTTACGGGAACCAAAACTGACGAAGTTACGCTTTTAAAATTTTCAATACGTCACGCCGTAGCATAATTTTAAGCGGGTCGTGACGTCACGAGCCCCCACTAGACTGGAAAATAATAGTTGGCAATAGACTTATAGGCAATAGATATTGATTGCAAGGTTGTTTTTTCAGTGTATTAACCTAATTTACCAAATCCTAACGCTAATTTCTCTTTGTTTCAGCCAACACAGATCATAGACCTCGTCGAGTTCAAGTGCCGACGACATTTATACCCTCACCCATCGCCATTCATAAACATACCGCGAAAAGGTTCCCAATGTAAACTTTAAGAAACATAGCCAATGTTTAATAAATTACCACGTTGAATGCCAACTACGCAATATTACGTAGCTGGCAATAATGCCAGATGTCGACTACGTATTAATACGTAGGCCTTCCCTGCAGATTATATGGTAATCTGGATTATGTTAGTGGTGCCTATACTACGCAATATTGCGTACCACAGCATCCTATTAATTGGCATCCGTGATGCCAACTACGTATTACATTAGCAGGTCATTTATATTTTGGTAAAACCATTTATGTTGACTCAAATAATAGGTACGAAGTTATAGGCTTATAACCTATATCTTTAAGTACGGGTTTAATATTCAAATTAGTCAGCGCAACTTCACAGAGTTTATAGTTTTTAAAATCAGACTTTTTTTTTGCTTTTTTTTTGCAATGACATTTTGTTCTTGTGTCTGTTTAGTTTTGCTGACTAATTTGATCCTGTATATATATATGGATGTATATTTATTTATAGATGATTAAACTAGATTATTAGTTTATTATTTTGTTATTCTTCATAGTGTTACTATGAAGTTTTTAATTATTATATGTTTGATTTTTTTAATTTAATGTCACTGATTCAGAGACGCCTCACCAACTGATAGAGACGGCATACAGATCAAATAAACATATGTCATGAGAAGCTCGTGACTAAATAATCACGCACGGGTCGCTCTTCAAGGTTAAGCAACGCTTGACCAGGTCAGTCTGTGGATGGGTATGACCTTTACATACCGAGACTCCTCCGTGCTTCAGAAAGCACATTCAGCCGTTGTTTCCAGCTGCCATTTGTAGATCTTTGGTAGTCGTTGTAAATTGTCAGAAGTCAGAAAAGCTGATACCATTCTTGTCAAGAAGTACCATTTTACCCAGATACTGGGTCGTGTTATTCAGCTGACGTATATTTCCATGTCGGTACAGGTAGAATCAAACCTATTGGCTGCTCGAAACACTCGCGAATTGCGCAGTGGCTAATTCTTGGGTGACGGTGTCGGGCGTAATGCAAACTTCACTACCGTCGTTAAGTTTGAATCGAACTGCGACAAAAAACCACCAATTCAACACGGGACGGACTCGAAAAAAAAATTAAAAGACGATACGCTCAAATATAATTAAAACTATAGTGTATTACTGTATACCAGTCGTAAATATAACATATCGAGTTTTAGAAGTTTGTCACGTACGTGGAACAGTGTAAAGTCCGGCGAACCTCCATAGAAAAGGCAGGATCCTCCGACCAGCCGCATGTGTCTGGTGGGCAAAGTTCTGGTGATTATTCAAATCGTACAGAGAACTTCGATGTTGCCGTAGTGGATTTGTGTTACGTTTTCCTAGTTGTCTACATTTTTAATTCGTGTCATTATTCGCCTATTGGCCTAGCTCTAATCTGTCTCCTGCTTAATAAGAAGAGAAGTGGAAATTGTATTTACTAATTATACTCCTCTGCTGATTCTTCTGATTAATTTCGTTGCGGGATCCAAAACAGTTGAATCGTTTCTCTGGGACTCGTCGGGTTCATGAGCTCGGCGTTTTTCTGGTGGTCGCCACTGTTGATTCTGGCTTTCAGGAGTTGCAGTGATCGGGAATGTGTGACGGGCTTGTCCCAAAAAAAAATGTTTAGTTCGTTTGTGGCGGGTATAGATTGCCGCTGAATTCACTCACACCTGTGTGACAGACAATCTATATTCCGATATGTCATATAACAGACTAGGGTCAACGGTAATAAAAAAAAGCGCAAAGTATTGCGTCACGGCTCGTTTTGGCGTCAGCTGACCCTTAAAATGCAATTTATTTATACATATTTATTATACGTCGATAATTTTATTTGTAAAGGCACTGTAAGCTAGATATATTAAAAAAATAGTCGTTTTCATTGACACTTGGCGATTTGTAAATTATGCATCTAAAAGTGTAAAGCGGTGTTGCGGATTGGCTAACAAACGTACGAGTAAATAATGCGTTTTCGTCACACGACGAGATTAAACACACTTTTACTTAGAGGTGATTAAGCTTGCAAATCATCGCACAAACACAGCCATCATTTTCATCGCGCGACGTTAGGACGATGCCTTAGTGGTCGGTTACGGGGACGCGGGACGTTGGGCGTGCGACGCCGCGTGGGACGCCGCGTGCGTTGAAATCACTTCTCCGTAAACGCTCTCATACAACGCCATATGTTTGAATTTAGTGCGCGCCCGTACCGTGCGTAAATCGCTTCTTTCGTAAACGCGACGCGCGACGCCATTTTTCATGGATGGAAAATCATCAAATGACTGACTCTGGGCGAAGCAGAAGAGATTCTTACTGACTAAAACCCATCCGTGTTATTCTTAGTGCCCTTTGCGTAACAAGGCCGCGGTGACTTTCCAACAAATTCTGCAGCCCTGGCAAGCAACGCTCAACGTCTTGCGTCTCCGTAAACGAGCACTTAGTGTTAATGAAAATAACTATACTTTCGCTGACGTACATTTTCGAATTTAATTCAATTGAACTCGAGAATGTAAACAAAACTCGCGTCTTATCATAATAAAAAACTCAAGCTAATAGCAAGAATGTTGTACATTATTCTGTTAATTTTGCCATAAACGTAAATTATTTAGCGATAGAACTTTGTGTTTATACTTTTATTAGACCTTTTACAATCTAAGAAGTCCGATTTGACAGCTAAGTAGAGAGGGACAGAAGATAGCTTTACCTCTAAGTGCGAAAGAGATTTATTTTGTCTCTTTCATACTTATTAGTAAAGCAATCTTGCATCCTGCTGTCAAATAAGACTATATAGATTATTTCGAGTTTATTTAGAAGACTGTCTGGTTCAGTGAGTTTGAAGTCCGGATTAAGGATCCGGACTTCAGAACTCGATTGAATGTTATTTCGTGAAAAAGTCATTCGATCGAGTTGTATGAACTTAGCGGGTTATATTGATAATTAAAATGGGTATAATTCTTTAGATAAATATGCATTACGGCCGCGAATCGTATTTTGTTCAACATACAGCTTCACACTGATCGGCAAATTGCAAAAAACATAAAAACATTTGAATTTCGCGGGCTACCCTGGCGCTTCCACCTTAATGCTTTTGTCTTACCGCCGGCGAGGAAGCGAATAGGAAGGAAGCGCTTTCAAATATTTGCTTGCTGAGGAAAGGGACAAAAGATATAGATCTCGCGTGAGTAAAAGAGACACATACATTGGTAGTCGATAGCTGCCTGTTCACACTGCCAGCAAGCGGCTATCAATATATACCTCTAGTTGATCGCAGCGACAAGAGCTATCAAAGATTGTACTCGCTCAGCGACACTCTACGATGCTCGCAAGGCGGTCAGAACTCACCAACCAACGGTAATTTCTACCTATAGTGCGGGCAGGAGTTATTATTGCGAGTAAAAGCCCGTCGAACAAAAGCACTCTCTTCAAGCCGAGCGTCAAAACTATCGAAAATGTTCACTCGCTGCTCGCTGCTCTCAACTCGTATAGAGTTTGAAGCTTTACTGTTTAGAGACAAGTGCCTTAAGCGCGGGAACTGCAAATTGACCATGCAACGCACCGCGATTCGTGAGCTTGTCCCGAGGCGAGGCGATTACATTACGATTCCGGTTAGTGTGCGTTGCAGTAGGGAGTTTCATACACAGAATACTGCACGGCTTGAGTTGAGATGGGGACGATCCCTTTCCGAATTGATATGTGTGCTGTGTCTTTTAGAGCCTGTCCAGATAGGGCGTTTTACGCGCGAGTCGACTCGCGCGTAGGCACTCGCGCGTACTCGAGATACTAGAGCTACATACATCGCGTCCAGATGCTCTCGCGCGTTACCTCGAATAAAAATTGCTACGCGCGAGTCGACTCGCGCGTATAACGCCCTATCTGGACAGGCTCTTAATTTGTGTACGTTGAAAGTGCACAAATTGACTGGTCCCTATTAAACATGGTCCCAAATATACTAGGTAACTAACTAACACCCTTGCTTATCCTTTCTGAGAATGCAGGCGTGATGTTATTTATAGTCAGTTTTGCTATATATAAAAGTACTAGAGGCCGCCCGCGACTTCGTCCGAGTATACATTCTCGTTATCCAGTGTAAATCCCGATCGCTCGGGAACTCCGGGATAGAAAGTAGCCTATGTTATTCTGGGTCTTCAGCTACCTACATACCAAATTTCATCGTAATCGGTTCAGTAGTATTTGCGTGAAAGAGTAACAAACATCCATACATACTCACAAACTTTCGCAGTACTACACTCACAAGAAGGGTTCCGTACAATAAACTGAACAAGAAAAATACGTTTCTTGTATGGAAGCCCCTTTTTATTTTTAACGTATTTTTTGTATTTTTTGTTATAACGGTAATAGAAATACACACTGATAATTTCCACTGTCTACATGTTAAGATGCTTGAGATAACAGCCCGCTGACAGATTTGGACGCACAGCGGAGGCTAAGTAAAAGGGTTCCCTTGGTAACCCTTTGGATATGGAACCCTATTTCTATAAATATATAATCGTTGTAATTAGGTCAACAACAATAAGTCACGCCTGTTTTTTATGCGGGTAGGCAGAATTTACAGCGAGTCTAAAAAGGCCGCTTTAGCAGAATCATAATATTATCCAGACAACAAATAAATGAAATAATTTTTCAAATCGGACCAGTAGTTACTGAGATTAGCGCGTTCAACCAAATAAACAAACTCTTCTGCTTTATAATATTAGTATAGATTAGGTTCAAGGTTGATTGGGAAAATTTGACAGTGACGGGTAGCGTTATGTGCTTTCTGATTCTGCTAAAGTGGCATTTTTAGACCTGCAGGACGCCATTGATAGTATGATCAGTACTTAGAATAATAACGCATAGAAACCTAGTACGAGTGCAAAAAGTGAGGCAACTAAAACTTAGCCTAATCCGTCAAACTTAGCCATCAGGCCGTCAGTACTCAATGTCACGTTCCGTCGAACACAGCAACAAAATAATTGAAAATGACAGTTTGTTGCGTGAAAGGATGTTATAGCACATCAGGAAAACAAAAAAATGTGATAAAATAACATTTCACAAATAAGTACTCACATTCTATGCACTATTTTTACGTAAATCGATAAATAAAACAAAATTCTAATAACCTAACTTGTCATAACACAGTGTTGCTATTTGTGAGGAAAAAATACCCACATTGCTTTCATTCATGTTTTTCATTTTTGTAATTTTAAAATACAATACTTACTGTTAATTCATATCAAACCCGATGTTTTAACATTGTTTATAATTATAACCCATCAAGCATTCTAAACGCATTGAACAATATCTCATTCTTTATGCGATTTATTTCCTTTTATTTTGAAATAAATTGAATTATACCTTCCGAAAAAATATGTCATATTACATGAAAAATCATGTTTACCTTTTCCAGTTCCCAACAACATAAAATACTTGCCTTGATAGCAAAATAGTAATGCGTCTTCCCATATTTTGTGGGTAACGGCTTAGTAATGGTATCACTGAAAGCTATATCTGTGTGCGTTAGAGGAACGTAGACACATTCGGCTCACGCACACAAAGAAAAAAAGTGGACACACGATTTTGCTCGGGTTTTGTTCTAGACGCGGCTTCTATGCGTTATTATTCTAAGGATCAGTATAATTACTCTTTTTGCTTCTTTTACGTGGTCATGTACACGCTTGATGAGAATTTTACGCATCTGATATTTCGTTGTATTTATTTTTATATTGAATGTAATATATGATTTTGTGTATTAATAAGAATCAATAAATAAAGTTTTCTTTTAATAAATGGTTATTATTTTATATCCCCATCTTAATCCCGGAGACTGAATTGACAAGTGCAAATTGCAATCTGACACAAATACAATAGCATTTTAATCAGTTTTGACATTTTCACTTGTCAATTTAGTCTCAGGGATTAAAAAACACACGAATCGTCTGACGCAAAATTTCTAAACATAGTAGCAACAATACCATCAGTCCATTCATAAGAAATGGGATCAAACGCACCGTAAAGCTGGCCCATGTTGCACGTTCGCTATAGACAGTGGCTCTACGACACAACAGTTAGAATTATAGCAGATCGCAACAGAGGCTAGGCGTAAAACATTTTGATGTCACAACCAACCGCCCATGAACATTGCAATATAAATATAAATAAAAAGCTGGTCAAATGCGAATCGGAATCTCACACGAAGGATTTCGCACTAAAACCGGCCTCATCTAAAATGACCAAATTTTGATATTTGTTTTTTTTTTATTGTCAAACAGGTAGGTACACTATTATTTTATTGTCTTTCAATTTTACTCGCCAAACTTTTAAGTTTGATGGCGAGAAACGCTTGTTGTTGTACACATTCTTATGATTAACCAACCTTAAAACTACCCACTCCCACTATGACATGTATTAGTTGATTCACACATAAATTATACTTTTGCGGGTTGAGCTTGTTCCTCAGTAAAGGCAGAATCCTCGTTCTCGAGAAACAAACTCTTTAATTTTGATTTTAACCTATCTTTACTTAACTTAAGGCTTTGTCTTAACATATCTATCTTATTAAATACTTTTGGCACAAAATACTTTAAAGTTCTTTCCCCATAATAATTTGTTACTTTCGGTTGGACTTGTCCTTTCTCTCTTACACTTCTTGTATTATATTTATTTTTAACAGGTACTTTATACTCATCACTTAAATAGTTTTCTAGGCTTATCAAATAATCGACCTTCTTATCTATCGGTAGGATTTTACAAATGGGAAATAATTTTTCATATTCTTTGTTACATTTTTTCTTAACCTTTTTGCTAACTAAGAACTTGATTAGTCTTTCTGTATTTTTTTTATATCTTGCAGGTACGTTTAAAATGACCAAAAAAAATTGACGTGTAAAAGTGTTATTTACAACCTACTTACAAAATAAATATCATTTATATTGTGATTTATATTTATTTATTTTTCGGAAGACTTACAGACTAATATTATTATAATGACAAAATAATATGTCTCCACAAATAAATACAAACTAGATAATTCCTTCATAGACCAAGTTACATCTTATATTTTCTATTTAATTTAGATATTCCCTCAAAGTTGATTGGTTTCGTAAAATTTTATGTAGGTAAGTTTGTTATACAGCAATTGGTTCAAATGTATGCAGGTACCTATTGTACAATAAATGGTTTTGCCAATAGCTTTCATAACGTGCTTGCATTGGTGCAGAATAGGTCAATGCCTTGTTCTCAAGTAATTTCGTTAAAGCTGCGACTGGCTCTCTGAAAATATGCATTACGCCTGCAATTACTGTTTACGCGAGGCACATGCAAAAGTGGTCGCTGACGTAGCCCCATCTGATTAGTGCGTATCTTTAATTTTGAAACAAGTTCGGGGCAGTCAATTGAACCATTTGCGATATTCAGTAAGTAGCAAATATCATTAATTTGACGTCTTTGTTCAAGCGGCAGAAAATGGTACCTACCTTCTACAACGGTGATTGTAGTCAACAGATATTTGTTTCGCCTTGTAATCCAAGTACTTAAGAAATTTTGTCTGAATGCCCTCAATACGAGACTTGTAGATTCCATACTGAGGGTTACAGACCTGTGATGCATACTCAAAGTGGCTGCGTACGAATGAACAATACAAAATTTTGATCGGTTTTAGTGATCTGAAACATGCAGAGGTTCTCATTATGAAGCCAAGTGCTCTCGATGCCTTATTCACTATAACCTAACTAATATTTATTTAACCCGGTAGAACACGTTTCTTTTATGGAAACGCCCTTAAATTTTTAATTTAATTTAATTTTTACTATCTGTTAAAGCGGCTAAAGAAATACACTCTGTAAAAATCTCAACTGTCTATTCGGGTTCTTGAGATACAGCCCGACGACAGACGGACGGTTGGAAAGTGGAGGCTTAATATTAGGGTTCCGTTAGTAACCCTAAATAACATTCACGAGCAGTCGGATGATAAATACTAGGTATAAGAATAAGAAAAAGAACGATTTATTGCGTAACTGTGTACCTACCTACAATAGGCTAGATTCCATCATCCACAAATTGCAAAACTATTTAGTCCGTCAGTTAGAGTACCTATTGAAAAATAATAGACACGGATTTTTTGTTTTTCTAAATCAATGACTATTGACAAAGATAAAACGCATCAAAACTCGGGAGTGGGGGCTCGTGACGTCACGACTCACTAAAAATTATGCGAAGGTGTGACGTATTGAGAATTTTAAAAGCGTCGTAACTTCGTCAATTTTGGTTCCCGTAACAAAAGAAAAAACTCGGGTCAAATATTTTTATAGTTTGCCCCACAATGTCCCCCCCTATATAGCTACGGCCGTGCGAAGAAGTCATTTGATGACCCCATACAAGACAAAAAACACTAAAGTACCTAAACCCATTCATGTTTACACCGAAAGATATCATAAAAGAATCAATTTTCCTATATCCCTAAGAGGTTTATGGCAACTTAGATGAGGTACAACATTTATACATTAAGTTAATATTTTCTGAATAGTGTCGAGCACTTTACTTGCACTATTAGTAATGCAATCAAAATTAAGTACCTATGGCTTTAGCTGGGCGTCATGGGTAAATCGATTAACTGTTAAGTGTCGTAAGTTTTTGTTGAATCCAGTAGTCTATCAGATTTTAGGATTCGGTACGCCCGAATGAAAGAAGCGGCACTTTTACAGGATCACTCGTCTGTTCATAGCTGTAAAAATTTGCTGTGATACCGGTTTGGTAAATTTTTGTGACCCAAACCAGGACGTCAAATTGAGTAAGTAATGAATTTAAAAAGAGTGTTGCAACAATTACAAATGAAAATCGGTCAAGTGCAAGTTGGACTCGCACACGAAGGGTTCCGAACCATAAACCTTATTTTTATTTGTTGTTATAGCGGCAATAGAAATAAACAATCTGTGAAAATTTCAGCTGTCTAGTTGTAGTTTATTGGTAGATTTCTGTCTCTTGAAATACAGGATAACCTAGTTTCAGAGGCAGAGTTTAACTTATTGCGTACAGATTCCTATGTCATCCAAATGTTTATGTAGGCAAATATTCTGGTCGATGTATTCAAAAATTGTTAACTATACCTAAGAGTGTGTATTCCGTCCACTAGCGCTGCCAATCGTTTTTTATTAATTGTGGTAAATTTAAGACACGTAGATAAAAAACCACTCTGTAGTGCACTAAAGAAATGTATCTTTTATTTTTTGACAACTATTTTTAATACATAACTCATGGCTAAATAGCCAAAACGGCAATGATTGCTAAAAGTGGCCACTTTTAGCAAAAATATCGACTTTGGCAACTATTTATGTTCTAAAGTACAAAACATAACTCTCAAAACATAATAAATACATTTCTTCAGTGCACTACAGAGCGGTTTGAGCGCTAGTGGACGGAATACACGCTCGTAAGAGCGTGTATTCCGTCCACTAGCGCCGCCAATCGTTTTTTATTATTTGTGGTAAATTTAAGACACGTAGATAAAATACCGCTCTGTCACAAGTCACATCTTTCGTGGCGCGTGGGGATTGGCGCAAGAAAAGAGAGGTCTATGCTCAGCAGTGGGTGTAGTCTGGCTGTGGAGGATGGTAATGATTGTAAGGTACGTTATCATCTAAACTCTTTTGATTAGGTAGATATTGACGGGAAGTTGACAGGGTCATGTCATCTCATAATGTCTCGTCATAAACATTATTAAAACCTTAAAAATTGATTGATTGATTATTAGAACTGAAAAACCACGAAAAATAGGCAATAGCTGAAGACATCGAAATGGTGGAGTGGATATTTTGCAATTAAAGTGTTGTTTTTAAGTTAATTTGCCATCATTACCTCTCTCCAGAAGCAGATTAGGCATGCTAGTGGTTCAAGATGTTTGTAAGGGAATTCGGTGATCCGAGGGTTTGTTTCCATGTTTCTATAAAATCTTTTCCGAATCGATGATTCTTTTTGGGTACACATTCATAGTGCGTACGTACAGCAAAGGAGTGAAATTCTCTGCCAGAGTCTGTGTTTTCTGATAGCTGCAACCTGGGAGTCTTTAAGCCAAGAGTGAATAGGTTACTTTTAGGCAAGCGTGCTCCATCTTAGACTGCATCATCGCTTACCATATGGTGAGACAGTGGTCAAACGCGTGCAAAAAGGAAAAAAAAAAAAAAGTTCTTGAAACACAGAGTATGTGTCGCGCCACTTCTTTTTCGCAGCTGAAACCCTAGAGGTTGTGGTGACGGGCGGGAGTTTTGGTGGACTCTTTTCACGTTGAAAAAGTCTGGTTTTTCAGCCTACGAGTAGTATAAATTTACTTTTGATTTTGAGTTATATATATAATATTCATTGCAGATATCAAACATGAAAAACTCAAGAACACAGAAACAAAATACCTAGAATGATGGTCACCGAAACTTGAATACGCTAGCATTATTCCAAATAGAAATATTTACATGATGAATTTAATATAACACTCATTCATCAAACATACAATAATGTAAGTAGGCATCCAGTAGGTATGTTTTACAAAAACTTAGTTACTAGCGCGATAGCGCACTTAAAAGAATCTTAAATAACATTGTACAGAGGTTAGATCCTGCAGTTAGCTGGTTCGAAAGTAATCTCTGGAAAACCCATAAATTCGCATATTCTTTAACAATCGAAAATAATTACACATGCATTGCATTATCTGTTTAAAAACGTAACACACGCAATGAATACTATTGAAGTTTCAAAATAAAAGATTAAGTGCTCATCGCTTGAATGTTTGTGATTCAAAGTTAGTTAGGTTCACAAATAGTATTACTAACAACGACAAACAAAGAGCCTATCATTATCTTTATCTTAATAAAATGTTTATGTGCTAGTGCTTGCTATAAGATTTTGCGCAGGCGTTCACATTTCCATCAAAGTTCACAGCTTTTTCAAAGTAATCAACTTTATCAACTAATAATGCCAATTAAATTCATCCTTAAAGCAAAATCATCACAACAAATTCAAGAATCAACGAAACGCTGAACAGAAACACAGAATGAATTACGCTGAACTGAAGAAACTCGACGAAGAGTCGGCAAGAAAGATGGTAGAAGGGACGGGACCCATTGACGAATGCATCTGTTCCCTTCTAGCTCCTCCTGAGGGAGGGAAAAAGAGCTTATCACGTTCAATCAAGAAGGTTTTTGCGACTATCAAGCCAGGGAAGATGAAGAAGAGTATGGATGACCACGGGAAGGCTGGTGCTGTTTTCGGAGGAGGCCAGGGTGGAATGGAAGGGGGAGGGAAAGGTGGCGGGGTCGGCGGCGGTCCGGGAGGCAAAGGTGGCGGCGGCGGCGGTGGTGGTGGCTTCGCCGTCGGCGGCGCAGGCCTTGAAATCCCTCTTGTTTTTTCTAAAGGAGAACAAGGTAACAGAAAGTGGGGTGTCTATCTAAGTGCATATTCTACTAATTCTTGGGACTCGCTTACACGAACCTCCGACACTATGTGTTTCTCACTAGGCTTTTTTTGTTTTTTTTTTTAGGGATGGGAAATCATCCAATGACTCCTCCCGCTCTGGGTGTAGCGGGAGGGAGTGTCAGACTTCTACTGACTAAAATCCATCCAAGTTCCTTCATTGCCCTTTGTGTTCCGGAGGCACGGTGTCTCTTACGAATAATCCCGCGACTCCGGCAGGCGTCGGCCCTTTCGGGTCCCTCTGTGTGCTAACTCTCTTTGAGGCGCGCGTGGAACACTAACGCGCCGTCGACACGGCCTGTCGTCACTAGACGGACGGACGGCGAGCCACCCATAGCTCGCCGTCCACAGGCCCGCTTCCCACTAGGCTTCATGTTTTGTTCTCAATACTGATTTGTCTTTCGACATCTTGTTATAACTTTCACATTCGCAGGTCAATCGCAAACTGTCAAAAAAGCCTTAATTTTCATAAATTTTTGACAGAGATGCAAATGCGATGCGAATGTAAAAATTAGTATAATTGCCACTCAGGTTGCATAGAAAAGAAAGAGATGAAGAGATGTTTAATGAACTGATGACAAAACGCATGCACTTTGCTAAATTGTTGTATTATATGAGGCGTCAGCTCGTGTCTAAACAATAACAGTCACACGGGTCGTACTTATGTAAGGTTGACGACACGGTTGGCGCAGTGGTTGAGCGATTGACTGCTGCGCAGCATGTCGCGGGTTCGATTCCCGCACGGAACAAATATTTGTACGACCTACAAGTATTTGTTCCGAGTCTGGGAGTTTTTCTATCTATAATATGTATGTATTTACAAAAAAAAAATGTATATAAGTAGTTTATCAGCCTTCTCGTTACCATAACACAAGCATTAGGTTGCTTAGCTTGGGACTATATGGCGTTGTGTGAAATGTCCAAGGATATATTATTATAATATTATTTGTGATCGAGGCGAAAGATGATCCGGTTAACGAAAGTGGATCACCAACTCCGGTACGTCGACTCATCTACGGCTAAGCATTACTGCGCTTGTCTCGAAGCGAGACGATTACGATACGATTCCGATTAGTGTGCGTTGCTGTAACGTCAGTTTCATACAAAAAGTACTGTACGATCCCTTTCTGAGTTGATTTGTGTGCTGTGTTCTTCTGGCGTCATCCTCAACGTCGTCGTTCTTCACAGATTTGTGTGATTTTTTCAAAAGTCTATCTAAATCATTTCCCAGGTATCTACACAACCAAAGAAGTGTTGAAACGTAAGGGCCCCTGTGGCAAATGCGGTTGTGACAAGGAGAATGTTGTCATGAAGCATTCCTACGCCAACATTCGCATCACCAGCCCTGACGTCTCATCTATATGCCCTTGTCCTGGCAGCTGTTTGCCAGGTCAGTTGTAATACAGGTCTTATAGCATACTAGCTGACCCGCGCAGCTTCGTCTGCGTCACATTTTCCATTACTGCTCCGCTCCTGTTTGTCTTAGCGTGATGATTTATAGCCTATAACCTTCCTCGATAAATGGGCTATCTAACACTGAAAGAATTTTTCAAATCGGACCAAACGAAAAAGCGCGTGCAACCAAACAAACAAACTCTTCTGGTATATAATATTGGTATAAATATTATAGATTCTAATCATTATCATTATCTGAGCTGAAAGACGTCCAAAATTGGACATAGGCCTCCCCCAAGCGTCATCGCCACATCTACCAGTTCTGTGCGTCTCGCACCTGGTGATTGATCTATGTCGTGGCAGGTCTTCTAACGATGTGACTTCTCGAACGCGGTTTCGAATCTAGAACGTTTTAAACAGTTCAATTAGGCTGTGTTTCCACCAGTAAGTGCGATGATGCGTAGAGATAAATGTGTAAATGAAGCGATTCTATTGACTCTTAACAAAACAACAGATGAGTTCCATGCGGTGATTCGCAAGAAGGCTGCATCACTGATGCATAGAACGCAGGGCAGTGACAGTAACATCCTGCAAACAGTAGTGGAGAGTCCTTACTCCTCTGTTCTGAGGCATTATGTGGGGAGAATGGTCGGGTAGCTTATTCTTTACCTACTTTTTCGTTCTCTGCACATCCTGCCTCGGACACACACTTTGTTTTTTATTCTTGTTTATATACTACTTACGTTAGTCATAAGATCTTACTAACAAAATTGACTATGTTGTTTTCTGAAGTAAATTAAATTAACATCTTCGCACATCTCTAGTGGAAACGCAGCCCGAGCCTAATTTTTTTTAGCCCTGATGTAGAAATTATGCTTTTCTCATGTGTTTAAAACTGGGCTATTTTTGTAAAGTGTGAAAACATGTCTCGGGCTGTTACAAACCACAGGGACGCCTTCGGCCTCAGCGATTGTTGCTAGAGACATCATTGTCAACATTTTCCATACACACCAAAAGCGTGTCACATATTTGACGGGATACAAATGACACATGAGTAGAGGGAATAGGTTTCATGTCTTTCAATTGTGGCTTCGCTACATCACTATCACTAAATATTATAAAAAAGTCCTCCGCCGCGACTTTCTGTCTGTCTGTCTGTTTGCGATAAACTCAAAAACTACTGAACCGATTTTCGTGCTGTTTTCATCAATGGATAGAGTGGTTTTTGAGGAAGGATTTATCTATACTATAATATTATAAAGAGGTAACATTTGTTTGTAAGTTTGTATGTAGGTGGTAATGGTACGATTTGAGAAATTATTATATATCTTCTAATATCATCACGCTAAGACTAAAAGGAGGCGAGAATTAATGGAAAATGTGACGCAGACGAAGTTGCGTGGGTCAGCTAGTAGTATATAATTTGTCAAGCGGGTGAAGCATCAGCTAGTATGAAATAACAAAACAAATTCCTTCTTACAGAGAAAACAAAACTAATGAACAACATCAAAGTAACGGTGGAACACGTGACCATAGAACCGGACAGCGAGAATTCAGAGTCAAGCCTCCATCAGCACAGACAACCCGATATGTTGAAGGAACCCGATATGACTGACAAGCGGTCTGTCACTAGCCTTATCAATGCGCAGTATGAGACGGATGAGGATCAGCTCTATGATTGAATAAATCATAGACTAACAAGTAGCTGTTCTTTTTCTGATTAATTTCATTGCAAAACAGTTGAATCGTCTTGTGGTCCCCTTTGTTGATTCTGGCTTTCAGGAGTTGCAGTGATTGAGAACGGTGTGACGGGCTTGAGACCAACAAGTACCTCTGTAGTAACCATCATCTTCCTGCCCTTATCCCGTAGTAACCAAATCGTTTTATTGGCCATTACACGAACTGGCCACCTCAAACCTTACTTAACCTTGGTCATATCGTGATAAGCCAATTCTGCAAAATGTCTATGAGACTGATACTGCCCGATTTTTTTATCAGTCTCCAATGTTTTAAAGGCTTCAGGTATCAATTAAAACATAATTTATCCCAAAAATCGAGGTCCCAGAAAGAAAAAAGAAATAACTCAGCTTTAATATACATTCTTTTGAGTTGTGCGAACGAAGATTTAATGAACAGCTGGTTTCTTTTTCATATTTCGCAGTTGCTTTTTAGACTTAAATCCCTTTTATCCAACAGTACTTCCGTCTCCTGAAATTTTTTAGGCTAAAAGCCTAAAAAAATTTCTTTTAGAGACGTTCATACGTTTGCTTATAAGCGTTCACCATAGCCCCCTAAATCAAACAAATACTTCTACCGCCATTTTGATGTTTTCTCATAATTGCGGCACATGATCTAAAATGCATATTTTTTATGGGTAAGGAAACTTTACAAACAAAAAATGTAAGGAAAATTGTGCCCTAAAGTGACACGTTGCCGAGATATTACAAGATGTGTCACCTGTTTTGAAAATCATGCGAAAATATACCGTCTACCACGGCGGTATAGTGATACTAGTTACACCCGTTTCGCTCTAGTTCCACGAGAACTCCATGCAAAATACTCGTTGCGATATCGCGTGAAACCGAGTGAAATTGATTGTTACCGCTTTAGGTTGTGAATATCGCGTAGGACAGAACAGAGGACTTTTTATTTTTCAGCAACATTTGCATTCGCATTTCAAAAAATCCTCAGTTTTCATACATTTTTTATATATTGCGACTGGATGCAAATGTGAACGTAGTTTAAAAATAAGTAGAATTGACATTCTGGCTTTTTATTTTACCTTGTATATTGTCTCTTAGCAAATTATATCTAACATTGATTACTTCTAGGCAAGCTTGCTCCATCGCTGACCATCATCGCTAACCATCAGGTGAGGTGGTCGAACGCGAGCCTATGAATAATAAAAATGAATATATTTTAATCTTCATAATAATTAAGAATTGTACTTTATAATTGATATTTCCTTAAATATAACATTTTCATAAATTTTTATGCAGTTTTATTTTAATAACGCTATTTGAAGAAAATCTCAATTCCAATCGGTTGTGGATTTTCAGTTTACGTGACGAATTATACAAAAAGACCAAAAAAGTACAAATAGCAATGTGTATTCTCGAAATCTTCAAAATAATATTTGTACAAAAACGTGGCGCAAAGCAGGCCTACGAAAGCGTAGCGCAGTCCTTGCTTGCTACGAAAACGTAGCATAGAAACTGCGCTACGAAAGCGTAGCACAGCGATGGATTGCTACGTAATCGCAGTTGGGCTTTGTTTGCTACGAAAGCGTAGCAGAGCTACATACGTACTACAAAAGCGTAGCAAAATGTTTGGCGTGCTACAGAGTCGTAGCGATGAGCCGTTGATGTGCTACGAAAGCGTAGCGGATCGGTTGAATCCTACGAAAGCATAGCGCATGTAGTTTGCTACAGATTCGTAGCAGTGTTTTTCCTATTCAACATGATGAGTTAACGTTTGCTACGAAAGCGTAGCTGGGTCCTTATTATGAAAGTGTCAAACCATTAATCATCCTTTATAGCTGTGTCTCTTTCCCACACTACTGCACTGGAACAATGATATACTGATATGTTTTATCCTCGAAAACTGTAAGGACTATGTGGGTGCTACCAGTAGAAAAGTTAACTTAAATGTCACTGTTAGCTTTGAAGCTTCTAGCTGTAACTTACATATTTTATTGTTATAAATATTGTGAGTTTCGCGAGACGGGACTGCTGCAGATCACGAAACAGATTCTTACGGGACGGCCTGGATGTTTTCCTTAGGAATTGGAAAGATGTGGCACAAAAGTGAGAACAATGGCAGCAGTGGAGGGAGGCTTTTGCACAGTAGAGGGGCACTTCAAGCTAAATGAAATGTGGGCCTGCAGACAGCGAGCATTTTGTGGCTCGCCATCCGATCTGAACCAGGCCCGGATCGGGGACGGCGCGCTGTGTTCCACGCGCGCCTGAAAGAGTTGTCAGCAAAGCAGATGGGGCCCGCTAAGGCCAGTGCCTGCCGGGGTTGCGGAATTTGTTTGAAAGAGTCACCGCATCCCTGGAACGCAAAGGGCATTAGGAGGAACACGGATGGGTTTTAGTCAGTACGAGTCTGACACTTGCTCCTGCTTTACCCGGGTGGAGTCATTTGATGATTTTCCCTCCTTAAAAAAAGCTGTAATACGTACAAAACTCTTCCATTACTATGTGACTCATGCATAGTTTCTGAGGTACTTTATTGGTCGGTTATGCGTCCGTTAACCACTAACCAACCAATGGCGTTACGACAAATAGCTTAACAGACAGATACACAAGCGATAAGAACCTCAGAAACCGGACACGAGTGACTGACAGACAACGCTTAACCGAAACTACAGCGGGTCCAAAAATGTTTCTTTAGCAGATAATCAGAAAGCTCACCACGCTACCCGTCACTGTCAAATTTTCCCAATCAACCTTGAACTTAATGCGTTAGCGATAAAGATGAAAATTAAATTTGACAGATTGTTGTGTGATTAATAATATGATTCTAAAGTTATTCTGCTAAAGTGGCCTTCTTAGACAGTGGTCGCAGAAAGCTGGAATTTGGCATAATAGGTTCCTTGGGAAGCGCAGGGAGCACTATGAACGATGACAAACTATGTCGACGCAACCCTTGCTTTAAAAAGTTGTTTTTATACTCATTTTGTTTATTGCAATCAATAATGTACATAATATACAGGTGTTAAATAAAAAAAAAAAAAGAAATAATTATGGAACCTGTCGGGCACACCTTTTTAAACTTGTAAAGAAAAGAAGAGCGTTTTAATAATTTTCCTTGCTATTAAGTTTGAATTATTTGATATCCTATTGTGTATTTAATATTTCTATTCATTTATTTATTCTCTTATAAGTATTATATACGCAAGACTATCTATACTAATATTATAAAGAGGTAACATTTGTTTGTAAGTTTGTAAGTTTGTAAGTTTGTATGTAGGGGGTAATCTCAGGAACTACTGGTCCGATTTGAAAAATTCTTTCACTGGTAGAAAGCTACATTATTCGTGAGTGCTATAGGCTATAAATTATAAAGATATCATGCATATTAGTCGAACTATCTCAATTTTTGTCTATCCAGGCGAAAAAAAATAGTCCTTACAACAGAGTTATTTGCGTGCGCTGCCTTAACAGTTGTATATAATTGAAAACAATGTATCGCAACCTGGTCCGCCTAGAATAGTTCTACAAAAAAGTCCGCGGCACCATATTTCTATCTTTTGTATTTTAGCAGATATAGTAGCTTTTATGTGTTAAAAAAAGTATTTTTCGACGTACTTATCTTTGGACGATTTTTTAAATAACAAAATATTAATCCTTATCGAAAAAAATGTTATTATGACCACAAGAACATCATAGAGATACGATTTGCCCCAAACAGTATGTCAATTGGTTGAATAGTTTCGAAGATAATATAAAATTACTAAATCGCAAAACGCCGCCCGCGCCGTCCATTCACGAACCGCATTAGAACATGCTTTGTACGGACGTTTTATCCATTTACTCATAGACGGCGTAGTGCAATTACGTCATTTTTCTGAATCGTGGTGTTAAGATTTTCCGCGGATTAATGACCCTCTCCAGTTATTATTTAACTTTTGTCGTTTGGTAGGTGAGTTGTACGTAGTTGGTTGAATGTTGTTGGTCTTTAAAATTGTTTTGGTTGCTCGGTTTCTCAAAACACAATTACAATATTACTTCGTTCTCATTCTTCGAGTTCGAAGCTGTGATATTTCTGTTTTTGGGATATCAGACAGTTTCAGCGATTGTTTATCATGCCTAAAATGATATCACAACTTTCCCGTCAGACATCCCAGACATGAGACAAGAGCAGCTCGAGTACACCGTACGGAAGAGCCTCTCGAGGAATAGAGAAAATATTTCGCAAGCACGCGCTGGGAAATCTAGCTCCGAGCGTTCATAGCGGCTTGCTAACCAAAGCTGGAGAACATCGCAGGTCCGTGCTCGGGAATCTAGCGCTGAACGTGCATAGCGTCTCAGTGATTTAAAGCAGCATGTCTCTGCAACAAGGGACAGGGAGTCTAACGCTGAGCGCTTGCAGCGGCTCGCTAGCCTAGCTACATACATATTATTATGCTATAAAAACAAAACCCTCCTTTTGGCAGTCAGGAAATAAATCATAGCAGTCAGTACTAACCGAACCACACTCATAATTTCATCACAAGTTAAAATGTTTACCGCCCAACGAAGTGGGCACGGGTCAGCTAGTCTATTAATAAAATTTTAAAATACTTTTAAATGCTTAATTTCTGTGTTGCTTGTCTTCCATATTTTTTATAAGTACTATTATTTAAAAAATCCATTTAGAATAACTGGAAAACACTGCGGTTTGTGCAGAAGACGTTTTAATCTACCGAGGAGGAAAAATATGTGTGATTATAGGAAAATAAAACTCGTGTCTTGATAATTCTACATTGAATTAAATTTAGAAACGTTTCATGGCCAAAGAAAAAAAGTGTTACTGGAATTTTAATGTCAGTTAAAATTGAGTAGCTACTTACCGCGTTTGACTCAGTGGAACACATAAGAGGCTCATTGGCGACGTAAAACTGGTGAATGCCAAGCTTCACAGCTTGGCTCATTGCCGTAAGGTTGCCTGCTTGTCGGTCTTCTACAGATTGTACTTCGGTGAATGGACTCAAGAACTCCAGGGCCTCATCCCACCTCCCCCCTTCTACCATCAGACCCCTAGACGCACAGCCAGGGTGGGCCGTTAGTAAGTTCTATTAACGATACTGATTGATTGGAAGAAAAATGCGCGCTGCCACCGAAGTAACACTATATTTTTGTAATCATATAGGTAACACAAAAAGACATCTACTTCTATCAGTTCTATTAGATCGCATTCGTATTTCCGAAAACACACGATGATTCACGAAGCGCGTAATTTTTCGTGATATCGGTACACGGTTTCATATCAGAATATAAACTAGTATGTACAAAGACCTCAGGTTATCCGCTGTCGAATTGAAATGGAAAACACTAGAGTGTTTATTTAAATTTTCCATTCAACCTGGGAGTTTCGCAGACAGAATAAAATATAGGAAGATAGCTAGCGCATCTGTTATACTGAGTTTGAAGATTTCAGATTCTTTACGTTTTGTTTCATAGTTAATAGTCGCATGTCAATAGGCCCTATGAGTTGCCCAGTTGTATATGTCCCTTGGTGACTATTGGCCTAGCTCTAATCTGTCTCCTGCTTGATATGGAGGGAAGTGGAAATTATATTTATTTTCCTACTCCTCCGCTGTACTCTTCTGTTTCGTTGCGGGATCCAAGAATCGTTTCTCCGGGACTCGTGGGGTTTCATTAACTCGGCGTTTTTCTGGTGGTCGCCACTGTTGATTCTGGCTTTCAGGAGTTGCAGTGGTTGGCTCGAGCGGCCACACGGCTTCCTCTCCTTCCGTCTGGTGCAGGTCTTGTCTGGCCACGGCTGTTTCGGCACGCACCTGCACCGGATCGGGAGGGAGGAGACACCGGCGTGTCACGACTGCGGCGCGGCGGAGGACACGGCGCAGCACACACTGGAGGTGTGCCCAGCTTGGTCCGAGCCGCGTCGCAGTCTCACTGCGGAGATCGGACAGGACCTCTCCCTTCCCAGCGTGGTCAGATGCATGCTGGGGAGTGAGGAGTCCTGGGCCGCGGTCGCCTCCATTTGCGAGGATGTCATCTCGCAGAAGGAGGCGGCGGAGCGCGCGCGGGAGGACGATCCTCTCGCTGCGCCGCTCTGCAGACGAAGGCGAGGTCGGAGAAGACGTCCTCTTCTCCCTCCTCGCGGTGGTGATGGGCAGGCGACAGGCGCGGGGGCGCCTCCGCCCGCATTGCACGCATCACCACCATCGTCGTAGGTTCCCGGCCCTCCCCCAACGGGGGGGGGGCGTGAAGGGCCCGCTTTGAAGGCGGGCGGTCGTCGGAGGTGGACTGGACGTAAAGGCTACTCCGATCTCCCAGTCCACCCCCACTCGGACGATGCGGGAATTTCATGCTGGATTGTTTTAGTGGGTATACCGGGCTTGCCCGGGGAGTCCCACATACCCCTCCCACTCCCCCGAGTGAGAGGGTATGCGTAACGCATTTTTTCCCAGCCGAAAAAAAAAAAAAAAAAAAAAAAGGACTTCAGTGGTTGGGAATGTGTGGCGGGCTTGTCCCAAGGCCCTATGAGTAATACAACGCATAATTCAAGTGGAACAATCTGGCTTATGGAAATTTTCAGGATAACCCGAAGGATCGCCAAACTGAAGAGGCAGTTAGCAGGGCACATAAATGTAGAGCTCAGATGGTCGATAGGACCGAAAAGTATTGGAGTAGTTTTTCGAACAGGAAGAGGCAACGTTGGAAGGTCTCCCACAAGGAGGACCTGGTGAGGGCCGCGGTTGACCGATGGATGCGAGACGGACAGGACCGGTTGTTGTAGCGACACGCGCGGGGAGGCCTAAGAACTTCAAAAGAGTGTTTCTTAACTATTTTTGACCGACTTCCCAAAAAGGAGGAGGTTCCCAATTTGGTTGTATTTTTCTTAATGTTTGTTACATCATAACTCCGTCAATGAACCGATTTGAAAAATTCTTGTTTTATCTGAAAGGATATACGAGTACTTGCAAGATTGGTCCCATTAAAATTTTATCAATATCGGTTACGAAGTTTGGATTTTAAATCGAAATAGATGGAATTCGTTTACTTGGATGATGGTTTTATGTTATCCAAGTATTAGAAATTGCGTATTTTGCTTTTCTGCGATTTTGCAGTGGTGTTGTTCGGTGTGGGGTACCACTAAAAAGTGAATAATAACTTTAATTTCGGAAGTCGGTGTTTTTGTTAGTTTCTTCGTATTTTGACACCGGCTTCCGAAATTAAAGTTTTTTTACTTTGTAGTTTTTTTTTATTTGGAATTCAGTTGTATTTTTTGTCAACAGAGTTTTTTACACTAATATTTCTACATATTTTCAAATTTATATTCTTACTAGCTGTACCCCGCGGCTTCGCTCCCTTTAACTGTCTACCTGTCTACCTACCTACCCCACTACTCTCTTACTCTTACTCACAGACAATTTGTATTTGACTAATGTCAATATTTACAAACGTCACTCAATTTTTTTGCCTTCCCGAAACCTCTCCACTAACACTTAAACTTTATGGGATGGTATTAAAGTTCAAATTGACTTTTAAGTATTATTACGAATCTTTTGTATGGGAGTATAGAAAAGTGTTGTTTTTAGTATTTTTCAGGCAATTTTTATATTTTTTCTCTCCGTAAGAACCATCCTCGTACTTCAAGGAATATTCTAAAAAAAGAATTGGCCAAATTGGTCCAGGCGTTGTTGAGTTATGCGCTTACCAACACATTTAGCGATTCATTTTTATATAATAGAAGATAGTAGTCCAAGTAACCTATTTCCAACATTCACACAGACGAAACCACGGTAATAGCTTGTCGGAAACAAACAAAACTCAATTCATTCGCAACACG
Source organism: Ceramica pisi (assembly GCA_963859965.1). NCBI lineage: Eukaryota > Metazoa > Arthropoda > Insecta > Lepidoptera > Noctuidae > Ceramica > Ceramica pisi. Next base: position 4,547,693 of record OY982556.1, on the reverse strand, counting down.
ATACGAGTTAGCAAAACTCTTACAAAGTATTAGATTTTATTTGTTTATTATATTTTTGAGGTTTCTTCGAGTACTGCCTGCTCTCTTCAGGTTACAGCTTTAAGATATAAACATGGCTTGCGTACGCCTACATGATTTTTCTAAAGTTTTCTTCTTTTAATATACGTGTTCGAAGAAATGTGGGTATTCTTGATGTTTTCTTTTTAAGAGGTATTTTTAAGGAGTGATCTTGGAATCTCAGGTTTCTGATAGTAGTAGGCGTCCTGAAATCTGAATTTGTAAAAATTAAATGCTCTGCAGATCAAATGTCAGTTTAAAATTAGTTTAAGTTTAGTAAAACAAGATGATAGTGAATATATCAAAAGAACATTAATCTATACTTAATATTATAAAGCAGAAGAGTTTGTTTGTTTGTTTGTTTGTCTCAGGAACTACTGGTCCGATTTGAAAAATTATTTCATTTATTTTAAAAATTCTTTCGTGTTAGATAGCCCATTTATCGAGGAAGGCTATAGGCTATATATCATCACGCTAAGACCAATAGCAGCGGAGCAGTAATGAAAAGTGTTACGCAGACGACGTTGCACGGGTCAGCTAGTACCTACTTAATAAGAATATACTTAATTAACGAACGAAAATTCTCAATTCTTGTGTTTGGTCTTTTTTATTTCGCCAAATTGGAATCAACTCCATTCAATTCGTAACTCAAAACGTCACATCTATACAAACTACAAAAACTAAACTAGTTCGAAACTAGTTTCTTGTAGACTTGTGCTTTGATTTTTCGCCATTTTATATCAGTTCACAATTTCTCGGAATAATTTCGAGAAATAAACTATCAAATTTAGATACGTAAAAAGTATTCCCAATGTTTAGTTGACAATTTATCGAGAGTTTACGAACTCTCAAGTTATTTTATAATCCTACGAAATTTGCCACTATCCGGTGAAATATATATCCCAATTATTATGGTTTAAGCACCATCTTTATTACATAAATCACTCACAGGATGCAAGCGCACACAGACTTCACAGGCAGAATTCATATTATAAAATTTATTAACATAGTATTAAGTGCTATTTACTCCTACTGGTCACCATTACTATTATTTTCGCAGGGTGGCTGGTAGCAGCTGGATGAGAGTTGTCGGTGATCGAGCTAAATGGCGTGCACTTAGAGAGGCCATGTCCAGCAGTGGACTGTTTTAGGCTGATGATGATAAATATTTATTTTAGTCAAAACCAAGCATAAAAGAAAATTTAGAAGATCGTGCAATGAACTCCACGGATTACTCGATATTTTAGATTTTCAACCTCATAGTTTCGGCGAAAGACGTCCAACTGGAAAAAGGCCTCCCCCAAGGGGGTGTCTTTTCATCGAACGGTCCTGCAGTACGATTCTGTAATCATGTCGAGTCGAAGTGAGGGCTTGGGTAAAGTGATCAAGAAGTGAGCTGCCAATCCGTGTAATGAAGATGAAATGAAGTCCACTTCGTGATCACTTAACTCAAGCCTTCATTTTGACACGTTTACAGCAGTGCGATTGTGGTGGAAGGGAAAAGTGGTGATTTTGATATCAAGATATTAACCCTTACCCATCTAGTTTGTATGGTTTAACAGCTCACTTGTCGTTCACTTCGCCTAAGTTTTTATTTCGACGTGTTTACAGAATCGAACTGCAAACATATCGAAGTGAACACTTAGGCGAAGTAAACGACAAGCTGTCAAACCATACAAACAAGATGGCATGACAGCTCACTTATCGTTCACTCCACCTAAGTGATCACTGTGAGATGTCGACAGAATCGACCGGCCGTAAATGTCGAAGTGAAGGCCTTGCGTGAAGTGATCACGAGTGAGCTGTCAATCCAAGTAATCAATATAGAATAACTTAGTTGAGCTCCTTTAAGTTCTAAGTTTGAGCTACACGATAACTGGCAAATGCTTACACTGTCTGGACAGGTCCACTCAAATCTGTGTGGTAATTTCCTCAAAATACCACTTCAGACATTAACCTACATGGTTCTCATATGATTTGACCAGTACGATTGTATGGACTTTAAAAGAGACTTTGACCTCTGAGTTTGTTTCGGCGTTCCTCTCAGAGCAGTCAGCTAGGAAACGCCGGTCTCATCAAGTTTAAAATTACCAGAAAAGATTGACGTGTAAAAGTGTTATTTACAACCTACTTTGAAAATAAATGTCATTTATCATTTAACGGCTCACTTTGTGATCACTTCTCTCAAGTCTATTCACTTCAAGATGTTTACAGAATCGACCGGCTGTTTCTCTCATCCAGCATACTCCCGCGACACTTACCGGGTCCTTGGTCCACCTTGACTGGCGAAATGTTAATTTTGAAGAAAACTCCTTGAACAAACAAAACTATTCAAAACTAAAGTAACAGAGATAGCAGTTTAAACTGTGTGCTGCTATCGGACAAACGAATTGACCGTCTTTAGTTTGTTTGTTATCTAACTAACTTTATTTTTAAACTCATTAACAGAAACCGGCTAAGTGCGAGTCCGCCTCGCGCACTAAGGGTTCCGTACCATCACTTCACTACATATTATAAAACAAAGTCCTCCGCCACGTCTGTCTGTCTGTCTGACTGTTCGCGATAAACTCAAAAACTGTTGCACATATTTTTATCCTGTTTTCACCAACGGATAGAGTGGTAGCTACAAAAACGGTAAAAATATCACGATGTTTGAATGGGAGTCCCCTTAAAAAAGTATTCTGTTTTTTAGGGTTCCGTAGCCAAATGGTAAAAACGGGACCCTTATAGATTCGTCATGTGAATGTCTGTCTGTCTGTCCGTCCGTATGTCTCAGCCACTTTTCTCCGAAGCTATGAGAACTATACTGTTGTTAGGTAAGGTATTCCGTGAACCGCATAAAGATTTTCACACAAAAATAGAAAAAACAATCATTTTTTTTAACTGTATAGTTTGCGCGAGAGACACTTCCAAAGTGGTAAAATCCCCCCCCCCCCCCCTTAACTTCTAAAATAAGAGAATGATAAACCTAAAAAAAATGTATGATGTACTTACCATGTAAACTACCAGCGAAAATTGGTTTGAACGAGATCTAGCAAGTAGTTTTTTTTTAATACGTCGTAAACCGTAAATCGCAACTTCTGCTTATAATATAATAATACCTTCTGGTTTGCACGGAACCCTCGGTGTGCGAGTCGCACTTGCCCGGTTTTTAGTATTTGCTGTTATAGCGGCAACAGAAATACATAATCAATGAAAATTTAGACTGTCTAACTATCACGGGTCATGAGACACAGCTTGGTGACAGACGGACAGACAGACGGGCGGACAGCGGAGTCTTAGTAAAAGGGTCCCGTTTTACTCTTTGGGTACGGAACCCTAAAAAAGTACCAATAGGTAGTAGAAGTGTTTGCTCTTAGGAGGAACTTGTGGCTAAATAATAACAGCCACACGGATTGATCTTAAAGCTTAAGCAACGCTTGTCGAGTTCGGTCTTTGGATGGGTCACCATCTTAGCATAGTAAGATTCCTTCGCGCCTTGGAAAGCACGCTAAGCCGTTGGTCCCGGCTGTCATTTGTAGATCTTTGGCAGTCGTTACAGATTGTCAGAGCCAGAAAATCTGGCTCCAGTCTTACCTAGCCAAGAAGTACCGTGTTAGGTACTTCTTGGCAAGACTGGGCTCAGATTTTCAAGGCTCAGTTGTGGTGGTTCAGGTAATCACTCGCTCCACGTAAAATACTGGTATTCAGCTGAATCCGGTTTGACTGGAAGCCGATCCCAATATAGTTGGGAAAAGTCTAGCTATTTTGTCGTCTAAGAATAATATTAAGTTTTGACGGCGGTCTATGAAATCACCATTTTTATGTAATACAAGCTTCTGCCAGCGACTTCGCCCGCGTGATCTCCAGGGAACATACTCCCTGTAAAAAAGTAGCCTATGTGTTATTTCAGACCCGACCTCTGTGCCATATTTAATAAAGATCCTTTCAGGCGTTCCGACGTGAAAGAGTAACAAACATCCATCCTCACAAACTATCGCATTTATAATATTAGTAGTATGTATAAGTTAACGTAATTTTTGTAGAATTATTCAAAAGTGTCACCGCGCGGAGCTCGTGATTAAACATTAACAACCTCACAGGTCGATCTTCCAGGTTAAGCAACGCTTGCCAAGGTTGGTCTATGGATGGGTGACCATCTTAACATATCGAGTTTCCGCCGTGCCTCGGAAAGCACGTTAAGCACTATTGAAAGTGCCGACCCCAATGTAGTTGGGAAAAGGCTAGGCAGATGATGATTCAAAAGAGTCACCGCGGCCCTGGAACGCGGCGGGCATTAGGAGGAACACGGATGGGTTTTAGTCAGTAAGAGTCTGACATTCCCTTCTGCTCCCTCCAGAGCGGGAGGAGTCACTCGATGATTTTCCATATAAAAACGACCTTGATCGAAGGTCGATTTATGAATATGAAAAAATAATAAATGGCGTATACATCACATAACATAATGAAATTGATTATTTTATTTATCGGTTCATTTCTTTGTGAATGTGTTAAATAAAATGTTTTGACGATACTATCCGTAAATCTAATTTATCAAACTGTCTTGTGACCTTCTCGAGTTAGATTATAATATATTATGTTATGGGTAAGTAGCTGCCAAGATCGAAATATGAACTACTTTGTATCTTAAACTAGCTGTGCCCGAGGGTTCGCTTGATAAAACTAAACTTTTTTTTTAATTGTAGTAGAGAAGCCTTCTTTTTTAGGGATGGGAAATCATCCAATGACTCCTCCCGCTCTGGGTGTAGCGGGAGGGAGTGACAGACTTCTACTGACTAAAACCCATCCATGTTTCTTCACTGCCCTTTGTGTTCCGGAGCCACGGTATCTCTTTCGAATAGTCCCGCGACTCCGGCAGGCGTCGGCCTCTGTGTGCTGACGTATTAGAGAAGCCCGACTTTCGGATGCAAACAGTACGACAGGTTGTTTCTACTCGACCCTATTATTATTTTATAACTATCTGATATCCGTGTCTTCTCCCGCTTGGCAAGTTATATACTACTAGCTGACCCGCGCAACTTCGTCTGCATCACATTTTTCATTACTGCTCCGCTACTATTTGTGTTAGCGTGATGATATATAGCCTATAGCCTTCCTCGATAAAAGGGCTATCTAACACTGAAAGAATTGAAGAATTGAAACTACTGGTCCGATTTTTCAAATCGGACCAGTAGTTCCTGAGATTAGCGCGTTCAACCAAACAAACAAACAAACCCTTCTGCTTTATAATATTAGTATAGAAAACCTTCCTCAAGAACCACTCTATCCATTGGTGAAAACAGCATGAAAATCGGTGCAGTAGTGTAGTAGCGAACAGACAGACACATCAGAGGAGTTTATTTTATCACTATCTTTTACCCGCGACTTCGTGCGCGCATATCCCGATTTTTCCCGTTCCCGTAGGAATTTCGGGAAATCCTCTCTTAGAGCTCTCGTAAACTCCCCAAGGACCCAACGTGCAGAATCCAACGACCAGTAGTTTTGGCTGTGCGTAATTGTCTGTCAGTCATTCACTCAGTAACGGAAGAATTTTTGTATTCATGCTGGCTGTACCCCGCGGCTTCGCTCCCGTCAGCTGGCTTCTCTACCTACCCATTTTTTTTTTGCTTTTATACCTTCCCTGTATTCTGGCGAACTAAACAAAGCCATTCTCGAGTTTTAGCGAGACTAAGGAACAGTAATTCATCGACCCGGCTCCTCCCGGATGTATCTTGGTTTTCATATGCAAACCTCGCCCTGACAATGACGAACACAACTATAAAAGAATTATCCAATTGGGATCAGTCGTTACGAAGTTATGCGCGCACATACATTTCGGCGATTCATTTTTAAACATAATTTTCTTATTGACTTACCCTTTATTATTGTGTATATTTATGTACTTAGTTTAGTTTCTAACATAATGTTTAAGTTTGGCTACCAAACATGGATCACCGTATCCGAAATCATCATCATCAAATCGTGTGTCTCTCATCCATCTGCTACCGACAATCTTCATTCCATCTCACAAGACAAGTCTTCGGTCCATCTTGTGGGAGGCCTTCAAACGTCTCTCTTCGGGTACGTGGTCACCACTCCAGTACCTTCGGCCCCATCGACCATCCGTTCTGCAATCAATGTGTTCTGCCCACAGCCATTTAGTTTAGCGATCCTTCGGGCCATGTCAGTAACCTTGGTTCTCTTGCGGATTTCATAATTCCGGATTCAATCACGCAAAGAAACTCCAAGTATTGCCCTCTCCATTGCCCTTTTTTTTTAGGGATGGGAAATCATCCATTGACTTCGCCCAGAGCCGTCAGACAGAGTGTCAGACTTCTACTGACTAAAACCCATCCATGTTCCTTCATAGCCCTTTGTGATCCGGAGCCACGGTATCTCTCGCGTGGAACACTTACGCGCCGTCGGCCTCTCCATTGCCCTAGCCATCTGATGAGACAATAAATAAATCTGAAATAAATAAGTAAAATTAAATGGATTAAATAATAATAAACCTAGCAAGAAGTGGGTGTTTTTACACCCTGCCAAACCTTCAATGAAATATAAACACAGGCATGAGGTATTACATCGCCCACTAGGCTCTCTTTTATGATCGTTATGGTAAGTAGTGTTACTGCATTTGATTATCATTATGCGAGCTACTAGCTACTATTACTAGGGTATGAACAAAAACTAGTAGTTTGGTGGAAGTGGGAAATGCTGCGTTATAACAATGGGAGGTCCGCGGGAGGACGCGAGATGGCGTGGAGACGGTGCGGACTACAAGTTTTTTTATTTATTATTAGGTAAAAATGTTAACTTTAAATTACAAAATGTCAAATCTAAAGTAAATAATAATGCTAATAATTTTTTCGTAGTCTTTATTGTGAGTTTTTTTTGACATCAACAATTTTGTTGATAAACTTAGGTCGACTAGGGATACAGTGTATTTGCCCATTAGTTTTAGACGTCAAATAGCGAGGCTATTAGTTTATTATATTAACTCAGACATAATTAGTATGTCGAAGTACCCTGTAATTAACACCAACATTAGTAATAATACTAATGTTATGGTTTCTGAATCCAATAATTTAAACTAGGGAATAAGACAACAGTTGGTACCATTAGCAACTTAGATAAACTCAACAACAATAAGGTATCTTCTAGCACTCAAAAAAAAGGGGCTAAGCAGAAATCCTTTAACTTATTTCTCCAAAATATTCAAGGCTTTGCTTCAAAACAGTTGGAAATAGAATTATTTTTAGAAAAAACAATGTTTGATATTATTTGCATAACTGAACATTGGTTAAAGGATACTGAAATGTTAATTAATTATGACAATTATAGTATAGGCAGTTGTTTTAATCGAAAATCAATGCTGCGTGGTGGTTCACTAATATTAATTAAAAACTGTATTAAATTTAAAACGCGTAAAGACATTGTTGAACTGTCAGTGGAACATAGCATTGAGCTGTCTTGTGTTGAGCTGGATAAGCATATCATAGTGTGCGTTTACAGACCCCCTAATTATCAAAACTACTCTATATTTGAGTCAGTAATGGAAGATGTGCTGGCAAAACTTGCAAGTAATAATAAACAAGTGATAGTCTGTGGCGATTTTAATATTAATATTTTAGAAAATAATTCAGAGAGTGGTCGGTTATTACATCTATTTAAATCATTCCATTTGTCAAATATGTTCAAAGAACCAACCCGTATAACTATTAATACTGCTACATGTATTGATAATGTTTTTTGTTGCTGTGACTTCTTAGACAAAGCTGTTGTTAATTATCTGCCTTCCGATCACAGTGGACTAACAGTATCTTTTGAGTCCAACATGACAATCCAAAAAGTGCAGATACAATCCAGGCCAATTACAACCGGCAAATTAAATAAATTTAATAGCACCTTAATCGGTAAGTTAAGTGACCAGGGCTTCACAATGAACAATGGTAATATTTTGTATAGAGAATTATTTTCACTAGTACAAACTGAGTTCAATGCCACTTTTAAGCAGCAGACTAGAAATATATGCCCTAAATTTGTATTTAGTGACTGGGCAACTAAAGGAGTCAGAAAAAGTAGAGAAAGACTTTATGAACTTTATGGCCTTAAGCCTTTTATCAACACGGAAACTTTTAATAAGTACGTAGCTAGTTACTCAAAAATTTTTAAGAATACTTGCAAGGCAGCAAAGGCCCTATACATAAGCAACAAGGTTAAATCAGCAGAGAATAAAATTAAAACAGTTTGGAAAATTATCAATAATGAAACGAACAGGAACAAAAAACATAATAATGATTATACATTGCGAACTTCACGTGGACTCATAAGCGAAAGCAAAGAAGTCGCTGAAGAATTTGTAAATTTCTTTACCAGTATTCCAATTAAAACTACTGAAACCTTAAACTCGTCGCCCTCACTTTCTGTTGAATTATTGAAGGCGAATGTTTCAGCCTGCCCAATTGAGTTTAACTTTAAGCATATAACCCCAACTGTATTAATAAAAGCTTTTAAGCAAGTCAAGGTCAAATTGACAGAAGATCTATGGGGTATGTCTGTAAAAGTTTGTGCCTCCATTATTGACACTATAGCACCGTATTTAGCTTTTGTATTCAATCTGTGTGTAGATCAAGGGGTTTTCCCGGACCTTATGAAATACAGTAAAGTTATTCCTTTATTCAAATCCGGGGACAGTAAAGATACCAATAACTATAGACCCGTCTCTGTGTTGCCGGTTTTCAGCAAAGTGTTTGAAAAGGTTATGCTAAATCAAATGCTCAGTCACTTTAATGAGAATAATATTTTACATGACAAACAGTACGGTTTCACCAAGGGGCGCTGTACAACTGACGCTGGTGTAACTTTATTAAAACATATCTTCAATGCGTGGGAAGAGGCGCAAGATGCCATAGGTATCTTCTGCGACCTATCGAAAGCGTTTGATTGTGTGAGTCATGAGACATTACTCCTGAAACTAGAGCATTACGGACTAAGTAAAACAGCCTTGAACTTAGTAAAATCGTTTTTAAATGAAAGACAGCAGCTAGTTCATATAAACGGCAAAAATTCAACAGGATTAATCGTGAAAATGGGGGTACCACAAGGCTCAATTTTGGGTCCTTTCTTATTTCTAGTTTATATAAATGATTTGCCCTATATTTTAGAAAATAAACTCAATATGGTGTTGTTTGCTGACGATACATCTTTGATTTTTAAAGTAAATAGACATGCAAACAATCTTGACAATGTAAATAACGCTCTAATGAAGGTACATGATTGGTTCACTGCTAATAATCTAGTGTTAAATGAGAAAAAAACGAAGTGCATTCGATTCACTTTACCAAATGTCAAAAGTAATAATTGTGACATAATATTGAACAAGGAGAAACTAGAATTAGTCGAAGAAGCAGTTTTCCTGGGGATTAGGCTAGACTCAAGGTTACAATGGGGTCCTCATTTAACATCTCTTGCAGGAAGGCTAAGTTCAGCAGCATATGCTGTTAGAAAAATTCGCCAGTTTACAGATGTTGAAACCGCTAGACTAGTCTATTTTAGTTATTTTCACAGTATAATGTCTTACGGTATTTTACTTTGGGGACGGGCTGCTGACATCGAGTCTATTTTCATTTTGCAGAAAAGAGCCATCAGAGCCATTTACCATCTGCGCCGGAGAGATTCTCTAAGAGAACTGTTTAAAGAAATTAACATCATGACGGTCCCTTGTCAATATATTTATGAAAATATTATGTACGTTAGAAAGAATCTACATCTTTTCAGTAAACGAGGCGACAGACATAACTATGTCACTAGAAATAGGAATCAGTTAGTTCAACCAGGTTTCAGACTTGCTAAAGTAGCAACATCTTTCATGGGATACTGTTTAGTCCAAGTAACATTTTAGGTTTTAGAAAGGTTTTGAAAAGGTTCTAAAACCTTTATTGGAAATCTGCTCGTAAGTCTTAATAGGCTCAAAAACGTTATACTAACCTTATATTAACCTCCTGAGTGCAAAAAGGGCCCACGTTTTAGAACCTTTCTGAGAGCTACAGCAAAACCTATAGCTCAAATCCAGAACCTTTCGAACTATTTACACAGTACCCGAATATAACCTTCACAACCTTAATTTAACGTTAATACAACCTTACAAGGCAGCTTTTAAGTTCTAAATTAGTCTTGGATGTAACTCTATGACAACTTAAAACCTTTTTGATGGATATGAATAAATGCCATTCCAAGACTGTCGGGTTTTAAAATGTTTCTGTGTAAGATTTTTTCCAATCGTGGATTTAAATATTTATACAATGTCGTCATTCCCTGTCATTATACTTACCAAGTTTCAAAATGGCTAATAGTATTTATAAAAAAATTAATATCTTGCTGAAACCACGAAAAATTAAAAAAATTAGTGCGACTGGCACTTCATCGTGAAACATTAGGATAATAGTGCTGTATACGAGACGGGCCTTTCGTTAGTATAGGATTTTAATGAAATAAAAATTGGTAAGTCAGTGGTGGTAAGTCGCATTAGAAATACTGCAACTTCTACCTATTCATTAAAAAAACAAAAATTTATAATAGTGTAGTACAAGTTATTTAATTTAGCTTTATTGAATTAAAATATTGCTTTTTGTTTCATTTTTTTTCTATTTCAGTGTAAAAAAATGGCTGGCGTTGGGAAATTACTAGAAAGCATTAAAATTAACCTTTTCAGAACGCTTACAACTAGAAGCTCTTAATGTTTGCCAAAATAAGAGCTAAAGGTAATCTCGCGGAGCTATTTAAAACACATGAGCTGTTTTCGTAGCTTTAAGGTTATCGCCAGGAGTAGTTCAAGACTTTCTAGTCGCGAAAACAACCCCTGCGCAAAATTAGTTGCTTGTAAGTTTTGGTTGTAGGAGGACGCGTGCGTTCGACCGGTTCATCAAGAGTGCTGAACAAACAGCTACAGGCTGCTCTATTAGAGTGCAAGTAAGTTCCTATTTTTTCAATTATTATAGAACTTAAGATGTTTAGATCCATCCCAACGCGATCGTACCTACAGCGATAACTGCCTATACTTTCGCGTAGCCCCGTGGCCACGCCGCGCCGCCGCGCCGCCGCGCTGCCAGTCGGTAGTCACCGCTTGCGCGCACTAACTACCTACTTAAGTAGGTTTTTTAGATTATCGTGTTGTTCACAAATAAAATGATTGATTCCTTATTTATTGAATTAGACCCAGTTTAAAATAAATTCAACGTTTAACGCTAAACTATCTTATCAAATAAGATAGTTTTTAAAAGAATTGTTAGGTACCTACGCGTTGGATAATTACGAGAGCAACTTGAAATGTGATTTTTTCTTTGTTGTGATATCTTAACGATTTTGATTTTAAATGAAATTTCTATGTCTAAAACCATTTTATCCGTTTGAATCATGTAAATCGGTCCACCCGTTTATGAGATAATTAAGAATTAATATAGTGGAAATGTAAACAACTAGAATTTTTTATATTTTTGTTCTACCAACTTTTTAATTAATGCAAAATGTGAAAATATTATTATTGTAAGTTAATGAGGAATGTAAAACAAAGAGGTATACTTATAGGTAGCCTTTAAAGACTAAAGGTTTGTTTTCACTTGTTTATTACAAATGACGAATTTTTTCGCTTTCGCATTCATTGTCTATCTACCTACTCCTACCTTAAGCAGCAACTCTGCCCAGGGTAGGGATAGGTTGGTAGGTTTATGTACCTACTTGTTTACACACTTATAAGATGATGAATCTATAGATAAGATATTATTTTACTACCCATAAGATAATAAAGGCTATCCTTTAAGAGTCATGAATTCATGATCTTAATTATTACCCATTGAAGTAAATTCACTTTAAAAACTAACATTTCGACATTTCGACATTTCGTTTCTGAACGAACGAAAATTTCTAATTTCTTTCTTGTTATGTAAGTAGGTATACATATACTTGAAATAGATCGGCAAGTAGTTTTACTTTGTTTCAACAATAACATGCATTTTAAGCAGCCTCGAGCATATTACGAGTAGGTAGTACGTGTACCTATGTATCAATCCGGGTGCGACACTCTTGAGAGTTTAATTGATTTTTAACTTGTAGACTTATTTTGGCTACAGAATTAAGTATTCAGATATTTTTACAGTACAATTACCTAACGGCTTTATTACAAAACGCGCAAGCCATTTTTGAATTTCGAACTTTATTCCAAATGTCGTATAGTTCTTGAATGCACATTGGCAACACAGACCGGGATCTAAAATCGGTTGTGTGTTAAGGGGGATGGATGATTGTAGCCCGCGAAATTCAATTTTGTTGTGTTTTTTGCAATTTGCAGGTCAGTGTCAGGTTGTAACTTGATCATAATTATTATTGTTGCCAACCATATTTTGATCAAGTTACAACCTGACACTGACTTGCAAATTGCAAAAAACACAAGAAAATTTGAATTTCGCGGGCTGTAATCATCCATCCACCGTAATAACTTTCAGACAGTCGGAATAAAGTTCTAAATGCAATAATGGGCTTGAAAGTTTAGGCTTATACTAAAGTTAGAACTGGTTTTGAGTTCACCACTCGGCACTTCTTGGTCTTTCGGTAGGTAGGTACATTACTTTTTTTCTTCTGTAAGGTGAGTGCATTGTTTTGAATATGCCGCAGTTTTTCGTGTAGGTATGTTTACTTCTGGTCTACATCTGTTCCGATAAAAGCCGCGAAATGCCGAGCGGTAAACTCAAACCCCAGTTATTCATAAAGAACTAACAAACCTATTGTAATTAAAATAGTGTATTTTTTTTTCAAACTGAAATCATAATTCGAAAGAAATTCACAAAATACTTTTTTAACTTAACACACACACACCATTGCAGTGTTTTAGTTTTTTATGAATAAGGGGGTTATCTATGTAATCTTACTATAACTTATCGGCTCTTTCATTAATTTAAAGTTGTTTTGTTTTCAGTATGCCTTACAAGATCGTCCAAACCATAGAGAATGGAAAAATATGCCTTTCCGTTATACCCAACAACTGGGAGAAAGAGGGCACTCTGTCTTGGCCTCCAAGGTCAGAAGCTAGTAGCATGTTAGATGAAAATTCTGTCCCTGGAAAAAATTGGTCGTCCTTTCCATGTATCGTCAAAAGGACATGTAACACATATAAAGCGGCTCGTCTGGAACTCAAAACAATGGAAAATGAGACCGACACGGAAGAAGAAGTTCCCACTCAAGTCATTCAACTTCAACAAGATAATGATGTTGTTTTAAATTTAAACCACTTAATGCAAGTTGATAGCGATTCTACAGCTATAGTGACACCGATTACTGTGACCACAAGTCGTGACAATGCGATGGTAAGCTTTTCATTAACTTTACAAGAGCAATATTTCTAGATGAATATGAAAATCGCTACTGAAAAAAGGTCAAATCTATCATCACTGGTGCTAATAGGTATAAATGCTGAGAATGTTTTTTTTTTTATTTTTCAGACAGACCTTTCCTTCAATGATGTTAACACTTCATTTTTACTGAAAAATGATAACGATGAAGTGGTGAAAAATCAAGCGAAGATATTGGAAATGCTCCAAGATGTGCAAAACACCCAAAAAAAAATCTTGCAACAACTCGCCAAACAGGAAGTACAGTATAACGAATTATTAAATAAAATGGCAGATTATAGCGTCACAACAACAGGAACCAACCGCGAGTGCTCTGTGGAAGAACGTTTTCCTCCTCTCAAAACAGTGGAAGAACTATTTCAGCTGGAAGATAATTTAAAGAATCCTGAATATCGAAACAAATATTTCAAAATCATGTCCACTTTATGCTCTCCCGGCTTAGGAGTAAAAGGGACCAACGTTTGCTACAAAATAGTAGATTATTTCTTTTCTAGAGAGCTCTTAACTTTGGTCTCTTGGAGTGGCAACTCTAGAGACCAAAACGAAAAAGTAGCATTTAAATTCTTTGCACAGACTCGTCAGATGTTTTTTTCTGTCATACACAATGCTGATCCAACTATAAGTCAGTTAGAGACTGACAATTTTATTAAGGCAATAATCAAAAATTCCAGACAACGTTTCCAGGCGACCTTAAAGCCTGTGTCAGTTAGCACGCCAAAAAATCGTAAAAAGAGGTCTAATAACGCTAACTCACAAAATGATGCTGGAGAATCAAACATAGAGTCCACTGAAGACGTAGAAGTTCAACAGCCTACAGTCAATGTTGATGAGCAGAACAATGAATAATTATATTTTTAAATGTGATTCGTTGCTTGTGATGGAAATGGTGATTATTTGTTGCTTCTTATGGAAATGGTGATTATTTGTGTTAGGCTTCATGACTGTTTGCCTTTTTTTTGTTTGTGAAAGCTTATTTTTTATTAGAATAAAAAGATTATGAGAATACTTTTAAATGACTTTATTTTTATGGGTTTAAAGTATGTAGTAGTGGAATAAACACAATATGATCACTGTATGAAACCCTGACCAGTTTGCATTTTATGTCTGACAATTCAAAAGTAGTTTCGGAAGACATTAAATCATTTGAATGCACAGTAGATATATTGACACAGTAAATGTTTAGTTTAGATGAATCAATTGGTGTTTTGAAAAAGTCCGAGCAATTTTTCATCTCCGTTCCACTGAAAATAACTTCTTCATTAAGTTTACAAAACGCATTCACTCGAACAACACGATTATTTTTTGTAAGCATCCAACAATTTTCTTCCCTTCCTCCAAAACAAACATCCTCTAATATTAGCATTTTGTAAATAGCCATTGAATTATCTTTAATGACATGATTAAGATAGGAATTGCTGGTGACGTATTTCAACTGCGGATAGTTTTCACTTTTCACATCTTTTTGCACATCATAATGAGCTTTTTGAATCTCTATTAGCCTGTTTGCTATTTGAGCTAGAGGCTTATTACCGCTACGCAACATATTTTTGATTTCATACAATTTTGACTCGAAAGGGTAGGCGCTGAATTTTGTTAGATTACCCAAATTTTGGACATCTTCTGTTAAATGGATCAAATTATGGACGTTACTTGTAAGATAGTGCTCTCCGTATATTATGCAATATTGATCTACAAAGTATTTCAGAAGTTTGGTTGCAACGTCATAAAATCGTTTGTATTGATCTGTCGAACAAATTGTAATTGCACAAAACAAAATCAGAAAATGTTCATACACGTCAGCTCGTAGCACCCCTTTCAGTATAACAATCCCATAGTATAATAAAAAGTTTCTGTATTCTAATGCTTTCCAGAATGATAAGCAATCCAACCCTCTTATATTTCTGTGTAGCTCTTTAGGCAATTTGAGGGTTTGCATTTTTGAAGACAATTCTTCAGTTGTTTTACTAGGCCATTTCAGCAACTTATTTTTGAAATATCCATCACGCCATCCAGTAAGAAGTCTTTTTACTATGCCTAGATCTATTAAATGCAACGAGTCTGCTACTGGAAAGGCGTCAATCATGTTGATCGGAAGTTTCAAAAGAGGGGAATCTATCTTGTGATGGTATTCATCTTCTTTATTGCGAAATGTACAGTTAGTCCTTTTTGGGAACATTTTGTTCGGATAGTAATTAGTGTGGGACACATGCGAATACTCTCCCTCTATAGAGCATTTATGACAGCCATGTTGGGAATTGAAGTTCGCCACTCCTGTAAGAAAAATCATTAGGTAAGTATAAGTGGGTACGAAACCTTATACAGAATGCACTGAATTTATATTTACAACAACCAAATGTATTTCGCAACTTTGCTCAACAGCTAAAGATTTATTAATCTCTCAAACTGGAATTCCCAGACACAATTGTTTTATCTATTGTTGTGGACCGAATTCGATCCGTCTCGTAGCTCATCAATTAAATTACCCGAAAATTTTCAGTTAGTGAATAACCCACCGCCTTTTCAGGTTCTACTTTCTGTTTATCTGAGGTTACATTTAAATCATATTTCTTACTTACTAGAAAATTTACTAACATTATCTAATCATAGTACTGATAAAAAACAAGCGAATATTTTTAAAATTCCTTTTATTTGGTCACTCTTACCTTTGATGAATGACCTTGCTGGGGAATCACATACAAAACATTTTAATGTCACCGCTATAGTATGATCACCAATTTTAATTCGCTGTTTTAAAATTGTGTTGAATTCTTCAACTAGAGGTGACAAGAATTCGTCTAGGTCTTGTGGTTTTCCTTTTCCATAGTAAATACCAATAATCATTGGTTTGGGGTTCAAATTGTCAATTGTAAAAATTATTGGCCAAAATTCGTTTTTTGAAGAATTGAATATGGGTAATCCATCAATGTTTATCTTAATTGAAATTTCTTCATCAACTTTAACATCATGAAAAAAATCTCGAAGACATACTTCAAGCCCATAGTGCCAGTACTGACCACCTTTAATATTTTTTATTTGTATATCACCACTGGGAGTATGTAGTAAGGATCTAGGATCCTTAGGAAGTTTCAGGATCGTTCGTTTGTTTAGTATGTCTAAAAGATCTTTCAGAGCAACATGTTTAATTTGGTGTTTCAAAGACCAAATTCTTAAGTCCTTTGCTGTTTCAACACTTGTTTCTAATGTACGAGCTTCAAAATCTTCACTATCTTCAGATAAATCACCATCATCACCATAATCTGATTGACTTTTTTGTGATTCCTCAAATATTTCAGACAATGTCGTATCGTCTGTGATTGAAACTGAAGGGGTTTCAGGAGGTCGTACATCTTCAACGGTGTCAATGATCTGTAAAAGCCGGACAGCCTAGTTAGGGTTCCGTACCCGAAAGGTACCCTATTTCATGTCAGAGGGCTGTATCTATCTCAAGAACCGTAATAGGTATACAGTTGAAATTTTCACAGAATGTGTATTTCTATTGTTGCTATAACAACAAATAATAAATTAAAAATTAAAGGGGGCTCCCATACAAGCAACGTGTTTTTTTTTTCGGAACCTTTCGTGTGTGAGACCGACTCGCACTTGGCTGGTGTTTTTTAAATCCATAAGAGCCCATGTCAAAATGAGCCACACTTATCTATATTTGTATATTTATTAGGGCTCTAACAGATCTGCTACCCGACGGTCGCGGCCACTCGCCGACATACGGTCGCCGACGAAATACGGTCCCCGACGAAATACGGTCGCCGACAGACGGTCGCCGACCTGTAGGAGCTCTAAGTAGTGTTAAACAGTCACTAAACTACCTTTAATAAATAATAAAAGGAATAAATAACTTACTGATGTATTAAGTATTCGTAAGAATTGTTTACGCACTTTACGTTTAAAACTTCCACTCCGTTTTTTTGATATCACCCTGTGTCGGTTCATCTTGCAGGACGACGTTAATGCTTTGAAGTCATGGAGACAACTGACATTTTTTGAGGATGCCTATAAAGCTTTAAAATATTCTTGTAGGACTTTAATCATGCTTTCAGCTCATAAACAATAGCTTATTAGTTTGGGTTGTCACCACGCAGTCCTAATTTGTTTGCCTAGACTCTTTAAAATAGCCAAAAGGTTTAAGGTGGGTTTTAGAAATTACTTATAAGCTATGTCAACATTTCGTAACTTTATGGTTATATCAAAGTGAAAAATTTAACCTTTAGATCTCATTTCAGCATAATGCTAGCTTTTACAGAACTTAATCAGGAGTCTACGACAACTATACGATCCTAGGACTATATGCTCTTGAAACACAAGTCAAAATAACGTTAATTTAAACTCTTGTCAGCGACTCTACGGTTGTAATAAAAAACAATTAGTTTTAGGACCTATTTATCATTCTCAAGTACTTATTATGACCAGATAGCAAAGCATTAACCTTTTTACGACCCTTAGAAAACCTTAAGGCATTTTTTACAACCTAGGCCCGAATGAAATGTTACTTGGGACCGCTCTGTCACAAGTCACATCTTTCGTGGCGCGTGGGGATTGGCGCAAGAAAAGAGAGGTCTATGCTCAGCAGTGGGTGTAGTCTGGCTGTGGAGGATGGTAATGATTGTAAGGTACGTTATCATCTAAACTCTTTTGATTAGGTAGATATTGACGGGAAGTTGACAGGGTCATGTCATCTCATAATGTCTCGTCATAAACATTATTAAAACCTTAAAAATTGATTGATTGATTATTAGAACTGAAAAACCACGAAAAATAGGCAATAGCTGAAGACATCGAAATGGTGGAGTGGATATTTTGCAATTAAAGTGTTGTTTTTAAGTTAATTTGCCATCATTACCTCTCTCCAGAAGCAGATTAGGCATGCTAGTGGTTCAAGATGTTTGTAAGGGAATTCGGTGATCCGAGGGTTTGTTTCCATGTTTCTATAAAATCTTTTCCGAATCGATGATTCTTTTTGGGTACACATTCATAGTGCGTACGTACAGCAAAGGAGTGAAATTCTCTGCCAGAGTCTGTGTTTTCTGATAGCTGCAACCTGGGAGTCTTTAAGCCAAGAGTGAATAGGTTACTTTTAGGCAAGCGTGCTCCATCTTAGACTGCATCATCGCTTACCATATGGTGAGACAGTGGTCAAACGCGTGCAAAAAGGAAAAAAAAAAAAAAGTTCTTGAAACACAGAGTATGTGTCGCGCCACTTCTTTTTCGCAGCTGAAACCCTAGAGGTTGTGGTGACGGGCGGGAGTTTTGGTGGACTCTTTTCACGTTGAAAAAGTCTGGTTTTTCAGCCTACGAGTAGTATAAATTTACTTTTGATTTTGAGTTATATATATAATATTCATTGCAGATATCAAACATGAAAAACTCAAGAACACAGAAACAAAATACCTAGAATGATGGTCACCGAAACTTGAATACGCTAGCATTATTCCAAATAGAAATATTTACATGATGAATTTAATATAACACTCATTCATCAAACATACAATAATGTAAGTAGGCATCCAGTAGGTATGTTTTACAAAAACTTAGTTACTAGCGCGATAGCGCACTTAAAAGAATCTTAAATAACATTGTACAGAGGTTAGATCCTGCAGTTAGCTGGTTCGAAAGTAATCTCTGGAAAACCCATAAATTCGCATATTCTTTAACAATCGAAAATAATTACACATGCATTGCATTATCTGTTTAAAAACGTAACACACGCAATGAATACTATTGAAGTTTCAAAATAAAAGATTAAGTGCTCATCGCTTGAATGTTTGTGATTCAAAGTTAGTTAGGTTCACAAATAGTATTACTAACAACGACAAACAAAGAGCCTATCATTATCTTTATCTTAATAAAATGTTTATGTGCTAGTGCTTGCTATAAGATTTTGCGCAGGCGTTCACATTTCCATCAAAGTTCACAGCTTTTTCAAAGTAATCAACTTTATCAACTAATAATGCCAATTAAATTCATCCTTAAAGCAAAATCATCACAACAAATTCAAGAATCAACGAAACGCTGAACAGAAACACAGAATGAATTACGCTGAACTGAAGAAACTCGACGAAGAGTCGGCAAGAAAGATGGTAGAAGGGACGGGACCCATTGACGAATGCATCTGTTCCCTTCTAGCTCCTCCTGAGGGAGGGAAAAAGAGCTTATCACGTTCAATCAAGAAGGTTTTTGCGACTATCAAGCCAGGGAAGATGAAGAAGAGTATGGATGACCACGGGAAGGCTGGTGCTGTTTTCGGAGGAGGCCAGGGTGGAATGGAAGGGGGAGGGAAAGGTGGCGGGGTTGGCGGCGGTGCGGGAGGCAAAGGTGGCGGCGGCGGTGGTGGTGGCTTCGCCGTCGGCGGCGCAGGCCTTGAAATCCCTCTTGTTTTTTCTAAAGGAGAACAAGGTAACAGAAAGTGGGTTGTATATCTAAGTGCCATATTCTACTAATTCTTGGGACTCGCTTACACGAACCTCCGACACTATGACTGTGTGACACTTCCCACTAGGCCTTTTTTTTTTTTTTGTGAATGGGAAATCATCCAATGACTCCTCCCGCTCTGTGTGTAGCGGGAGGGAGTGTCAGACTTCTACTGACTAAAACCCATCCATGTTCCTTCATTGCCCTTTGTGTTCCGGAGCCACGGTGTCTCTTGCGAATAATCCCGCGACTCCGGCAGGCGTCGGCCCTTTCGGGCCCCTCTGTGTGCTGACTCTCTTTGAGGCGCTCGTGGAACACTAACGCGCCGTCGACACGGCCTGTCGTCACTAGAGGACGGATGGCGAGCCACCCATAGCTAGCCGTCCACAGGCCCGCTTCCCACTAGGCTTCATGTTTTGTTCTCAATACTGATTTGTCTTTCGACATCTTGTTATAACTTTCACATTCGCAGGTCAATCGCAAACTGTCAAAAAAGCCTTAATTTTCATAAATTTTTGACAGAGATGCTAATGCGATGCGAATGTAAAAATTAGTATAATTGCCACTCAGGTTGCATAGAAAAGAAAGAGATGTTTAATGAACTGATGACAAAACGCATGCACTTTGCTAAATTGTTGTATTATATGAGGCGTCAGCTCGTGTCTAAACAATAACAGTCACACGGGTCGTACTTATGTAAGGTTGACGACACGGTTGGCGCAGTGGTTGAGCGATTGACTGCTGCGCAGCATGTCGCGGGTTCGATTCCCGCACGGAACAAATATTTGTACGACCTACAAGTATTTGTTCCGAGTCTGGGTGTTTTTCTATCTTTAGGTATGTATTTACAAAAAAAAATGTATATAAGTACTTTATCAGCCATCTCGTTACCATAACACAAGTATTAGGTTGTTTAGCTTGGGACTATATGGCGTTGTGTGAAATGTCCAAGGATATATTATATTATTATTATTATATTATTTGTGATCGAGGCGAAAGATGATCCGGTTAACGAAAGTGGATCACCAGCTCCGGTACGTCGACTCATCTACGGCTAAGCATTACTGCGCTTGTCCCGAAGCGAGACGATTACGATACGATTCCGATCAGTGTGCGTTGCTGTAACGTCAGTTTCATACAAAAAGTACTGTCCGATCCCTTTCTGAGTTGATTTGTGTTTGTGTTCTTCTGGCGTCATCCTCAACGTCGTTCTTCACAGATTTGTGTGATTTTTTCAAAAGTCTATCTAAATAATTTCCCAGGTATCTACACAACCAAAGAAGTGTTGAAACGTAAGGGCCCCTGTGGCAAATGCGGTTGTGACAAGGAGAATGTTGTCATGAAGCATTCCTACGCCAACATTCGCATCACCAGCCCTGACGTCTCGTCTATATGCCCTTGTCCTGGCAGCTGTTTGCCAGGTCAGTTGTAATACAGGTCTTATAGCATATTCTCATCATCATTATCTGAGCTGAAAGACGTCCAAAATTGGACATAGGCCTCCCCCAAGCGTCATCGCCTCATCTACTGGTTCTTTGCGTCTTGCACCTGGTGATTGATCTATCTCGTGGCAGGCCTTTTAACGATGTGACTTCTCGAACGCGGTTTCGAATCTAGAACGTTTTAAACAGTTCAATTAGGCTGTGTTTCCACCAGTAAGTGCGATGATGCGTAGAGATAAATGTGTAAATGAAGCGATTCTATTGACTCTTAACAAAACAACAGATGAGTTCCATGCGGTGATTCGCAAGAAGGCTCAATACTCAATACTCAATATATTTATTGCATTCCACAATGTGAGCTTAGGTGGTAGGTACTTATAATATATTACAATACATTGCTTTGGATCATTGTGGACCCTGACGGGCACAGCAAAATTGGATAGTGGAAGAGGGCTATTTTATTTATTACGAATATGAATTTTCTATACATAATTATATTATTTATCTATTTCACATTTTCACTTAGATACTCGTTAATAGTATAGTAACATTTTAAAATTAGAAGATGTTTCAATTTATTGACAAATGTTGTATATATTTTTTCATTTTTAATTGTTTCAGGTAATTGACAGTAACATCCTGCAAACAGTAGTGGAGAGTCCTTACTCCTCTGTTCTGAGGCATTATGTGGGGAGAATGGTCGGGTAGCTTATTCTTTACCTACTTTTTCGTTCTCTGCACATCCTGCCTCGGACACACACTTTGTTTTTTATTCTTGTTTATATACTACTTACGTTAGTCATAAGATCTTACTAACAAAATTGACTATGTTGTTTTCTGAAGTAAATTAAATTAACATCTTCGCACATCTCTAGTGGAAACGCAGCCCGAGCCTAATTTTTTTAGCCCTGATGTAGAAATTATGCTTTTCTCATGTGTTTAAAACTGGGCTATTTTTGTAAAGTGTGAAAACATGTCTCGGGCTGTTACAAACCACAGGGACGCCTTCGGCCTCAGCGATTGTTGCTAGAGACATCATTGTCAACATTTTCCATACACACCAAAAGCGTGTCACATATTTGACGGGATACAAATGACACATGAGTAGAGGGAATAGGTTTCATGTCTTTCAATTGTGGCTTCGCTACATCACTA
The DNA here is from genome assembly GCA_963859965.1 of Ceramica pisi. Classification (NCBI taxonomy): domain Eukaryota; kingdom Metazoa; phylum Arthropoda; class Insecta; order Lepidoptera; family Noctuidae; genus Ceramica; species Ceramica pisi. The sequence continues at coordinate 4,525,234 of OY982556.1, read as the reverse complement.
TCACTAAATATTATAAAAAAGTCCTCCGCCGCGACTTTCTGTCTGTCTGTCTGTTTGCGATAAACTCAAAAACTACTGAACCGATTTTCGTGCTGTTTTCATCAATGGATAGAGTGGTTTTTGAGGAAGGATTTATCTATACTATAATATTATAAAGAGGTAACATTTGTTTGTAAGTTTGTATGTAGGTGGTAATGGTACGATTTGAGAAATTATTATATATCTTCTAATATCATCACGCTAAGACTAAAAGGAGGCGAGAATTAATGGAAAATGTGACGCAGACGAAGTTGCGTGGGTCAGCTAGTAGTATATAATTTGTCAAGCGGGTGAAGCATCAGCTAGTATGAAATAACAAAACAAATTCCTTCTTACAGAGAAAACAAAACTAATGAACAACATCAAAGTAACGGTGGAACACGTGACCATAGAACCGGACAGCGAGAATTCAGAGTCAAGCCTCCATCAGCACAGACAACCCGATATGTTGAAGGAACCCGATATGACTGACAAGCGGTCTGTCACTAGCCTTATCAATGCGCAGTATGAGACGGATGAGGATCAGCTCTATGATTGAATAAATCATAGACTAACAAGTAGCTGTTCTTTTTCTGATTAATTTCATTGCAAAACAGTTGAATCGTCTTGTGGTCCCCTTTGTTGATTCTGGCTTTCAGGAGTTGCAGTGATTGAGAACGGTGTGACGGGCTTGAGACCAACAAGTACCTCTGTAGTAACCATCATCTTCCTGCCCTTATCCCGTAGTAACCAAATCGTTTTATTGGCCATTACACGAACTGGCCACCTCAAACCTTACTTAACCTTGGTCATATCGTGATAAGCCAATTCTGCAAAATGTCTATGAGACTGATACTGCCCGATTTTTTTATCAGTCTCCAATGTTTTAAAGGCTTCAGGTATCAATTAAAACATAATTTATCCCAAAAATCGAGGTCCCAGAAAGAAAAAAGAAATAACTCAGCTTTAATATACATTCTTTTGAGTTGTGCGAACGAAGATTTAATGAACAGCTGGTTTCTTTTTCATATTTCGCAGTTGCTTTTTAGACTTAAATCCCTTTTATCCAACAGTACTTCCGTCTCCTGAAATTTTTTAGGCTAAAAGCCTAAAAAATTTTCTTTTAGAGACGTTCATACGTTTGCTTATAAGCGTTCACCATAGCCCCCTAAATCAAACAAATACTTCTACCGCCATTTTGATGTTTTCTCATAATTGCGGCACATGATCTAAAATGCATATTTTTTATGGGTAAGGAAACTTTACAAACAAAAAATGTAAGGAAAATTGTGCCCTAAAGTGACACGTTGCCGAGATATTACAAGATGTGTCACCTGTTTTGAAAATCATGCGAAAATATACCGTCTACCACGGCGGTATAGTGATACTAGTTACATCCGTTTCGCTCTAGTCGTGGAACTCCATGCAAAATACTCGTTGCGATATCGCGTGAAACCGAGTGAAATTGATTGTTACCGCTTTAGGTTGTGAATATCGCGTAGGACAGAACAGAGGACTTTTTATTTTTCAGCAACATTTGCATTCGCATTTCAAAAAATCCTCAGTTTTCATAAATTTTTTATATATTGCGACTGGATGCGAATGTGAACGTAGTTTAAAAATAAGTAGAATTGACATTCTGGCTTTTTATTTTACCTTGTATATTGTCTCTTAGCAAATTATATCTAACATTGATTACTTCTAGGCAAGCTTGCTCCATCGCTGACCATCATCGCTAACCATCAGGTGAGGTGGTCGAACGCGAGCCTATGAATAATAAAAATGAATATATTTTAATCTTCATAATAATTAAGAATTGTACTTTATAATTGATATTTCCTTAAATATAACATTTTCATAAATTTTTATGCAGTTTTATTTTAATAACGCTATTTGAAGAAAATCTCAATTCCAATCGGTTGTGGATTTTCAGTTTACGTGACGAATTATACAAAAAGACCAACAAAGTACAAATAGCAATGTGTATTCTCGAAATCTTCAAAATAATATTTGTACAAAAACGTGGCGCAAAGCAGGCCTACGAAAGCGTAGCGCAGTCCTTGCTTGCTACGAAAACGTAGCATAGAAACTGCGCTACGAAAGCGTAGCACAGCGATGGATTGCTACGTAATCGCAGTTGGGCTTTGTTTGCTACGAAAGCGTAGCAGAGCTACATACGTACTACAAAAGCGTAGCAAAATGTTTGGCGTGCTACAGAGTCGTAGCGATGAGCCGTTGATGTGCTACGAAAGCGTAGCGGATCGGTTGAATCCTACGAAAGCATAGCGCATGTAGTTTGCTACAGATTCGTAGCAGTGTTTTTCCTATTCAACATGATGAGTTAACGTTTGCTACGAAAGCGTAGCTGGGTCCTTATTATGAAAGTGTCAAACCATTAATCATCCTTTATAGCTGTGTCTCTTTCCCACACTACTGCACTGGAACAATGATATACTGATATGTTTTATCCTCGAAAACTGTAAGGACTATGTGGGTGCTACCAGTAGAAAAGTTAACTTAAATGTCACTGTTAGCTTTGAAGCTTCTAGCTGTAACTTACATATTTTATTGTTATAAATATTGTGAGTTTCGCGAGACGGGACTGCTGCAGATCACGAAACAGATTCTTACGGGACGGCCTGGATGTCTTCCTTAGGAATTGGAAAGATGTGGCACAAAAGTGAGAACAATGGCAGCAGTGGAGGGAGGCTTTTGCACAGTAGAGGGGCACTTCAAGCTAAATGAAATGTGGGCCTGCAGACAGCGAGCATTTTGTGGCTCGCCATCCGATCTGAACCAGGCCCGGATCGGGGACGGCGCGCTGTGTTCCACGCGCGCCTGAAAGAGTTGTCAGCAAAGCAGATGGGGCCCGCTAAGGCCAGTGCCTGCCGGGGTTGCGGAATTTGTTTGAAAGAGTCACCGCATCCCTGGAACGCAAAGGGCATTAGGAGGAACACGGGTGGGTTTTAGTCAGTACGAGTCTGACACTTGCTCCTGCTTTACCCGGGTGGAGTCATTTGATGATTTTCCCTCCTTAAAAAAAGCTGTAATACGTACAAAACTCTTCCATTACTATGTGACTCATGCATAGTTTCTGAGGTACTTTATTGGTCGGTTATGCGTCCGTTAACCACTAACCAACCAATGGCGTTACGACAAATAGCTTAACAGACAGATACACAAGCGATAAGAACCTCAGAAACCGGACACGAGTGACTGACAGACAACGCTTAACCGAAACTACAGCGGGTCCAAAAATGTTTCTTTAGCAGATTCTGAAAGCACATCATGCTACCCGTCATTGTCAAATTTTCCCAATCAACTTTGAACCTAATGCGTTAGCGATAAAGATGAAAATTAAATTTGGCAGATTGTTGTGTGATTAATAATATGATTCTAAAGTTATTTTGCTAAAGTGGCCTTTTTAGACAGTGCACTGGTCGCAGAAAGCTGGAATTTGGCATAATAGGTTCCTTGGGAAGTGCAGGGAGCACTATGAACGATGACAAACTATGTCGACGCAACCCTTGCTTTACAAAGTTGTTTTTATACTCGTTTTGTTTATTGCAGTCAATAATGTACATATATACAGGTGTTAAATAAAAAATAAAAAGAAATCATTATGGAACCTGTCGGGCACAGCTTTTTAAACTTGTAAAGAAAAGAAGAGCGTTTTAATAATTTGCCTTGCTATTAAGTTTGAATTATTTGATATCCTATTGTGTATTTAATATTTCTATTCATTTATTTATTCTCTTATAAGTATTATATACGCAAGACTATCTATTAATAAAATTTTAAAATACTTTTATATGCTTAATTTCTATGTTGCTTGTCTTCAATATTTTTTATAAGTACTATTATTTAAAAAATCCATTTAGAATAACTGGAAAACACTGCGGTTTGTGCAGAAGACGTTTTAATCTACCGAGGAGGAAAAATATGTGTGATTATATGAAAATAAACCTCGTGTCTTGAAGAATTCTACGTTGAATTAAGTGTAGAGCCGTTTCGTGGCCAAAGAAAAAATGTGTTATTGGAACTTTAATGTCAGTTAAAATTGAGTAGCTACTTACCACGCTTGACTCAGTGGAACACATAAGAGGCTAATTGGCGAAGTACAACTGGTGAATGCCAAGCTTCACAGCTTGGTTCATCGCCGCAAGGTTGCCTGCTTGTCGGTCTCTTACAGATTGTACTTCGGTGAGTGGACTCAAGAACTCCACGGCCTCATCCCACCGCCCCCCTTCTACCATCAGACACCTAGACGCACAGCCAGGGCGGGCCGTTTAAGTTCTATTAACGATACTGATTGATTGGAAGAAAAATGGCTGCTGCCACCGAAGTAACACTATATTTTTGTAATAGGTAACACAAAAAAGACATCTACTTCCATCAGCATTATGTTAGATCGCATTCATAATTCCGAAAACACACGATGATTCACGAAGCGCGTAATTTTTCGTGATATCGGTACACGGTTTCATATCAGAATATAAACTAGTATGTACAAAGACCTCAGGTTATCCGCTGTCGAATTGAAATGGAAAACACTAGAGTGTTTATTTAAATTTTCCATTCAACCTGGGAGTTTCGCAGACAGAATAAAATATAGGAAGATAGCTAGCGCATCTGTTATACTGAGTTTCAAGATTTCAGATTCTTTACGTTTTGTTTCATAGTTAATAGTCGCATGTCAATAGGCCCTATGAGTTGCCCAGTTGTATATGTCCCTTGGTGACTATTGGCCTAGCTCTAATCTGTCTCCTGCTTGATATGGAGGGAAGTGGAAATTAAATTTATTTTCCTACTCCTCCGCTGTACTCTTCTGTTTCGTTGCGGGATCCAAGAATCGTTTCTCCGGGACTCGTGGGGTTTCATTAACTCGGCGTTTTTCTGGTAGTCGCCACTGTTGATTCTGGCTTTCAGGAGTTGCAGTGGTTGGCTCGAGCGGCCACACGGCTTCCTCTCCTTCCGTCTGGTGCAGGTCTTGTCTGGCCACGGCTGTTTCGGCACGCACCTGCACCGGATCGGGAAGGAGGAGACACCGGCGTGTCACGACTGCGGCGCGGCGGAGGACACGGCGCAGCACACACTGGAGGTGTGCCCAGCTTGGTCCGAGCCGCGTCGCAGTCTCACTACGGAGATCGGACAGGACCTCTCCCTTCCCAGCGTGGTCAGATGCATGCTGGGGAGTGAGGAGTCCTGGGCCGCGGTCGCCTCCATTTGCGAGGATGTCATCTCACAGAAGGAGGCGGCGGAGCGCGCGCGGGAGGACGATCCTCTCGCTGCACCGCTCTGCAGACGAAGGCGAGGTCGGAGAAGACGTCCTCTTCTCCCTCCTCGCGGTGGTGATGGGCAGGCGACAGGCGCGGGGGCGCCTCCGCCCGCATTGCACGCATCACCACCATCGTCGTAGGTTCCCGGCCCTCCCCCAACGGGGGGGGGGCGTGAAGGGCCCGCTTTGAAGGCGGGCGGTCATCGGAGGTGGACTGGACGTAAAGGCTACTCCGATCTCCCAGTCCACTCACTCGGACGATGCGGGAATTTCATGCTGGATTGTTTTAGTGGGTATACCGGGCTTGCCCGGGGAGTCCCACATACCCCTCCCACTCCCCCGAGTGAGAGGGTATGCGTAACGCATTTTTTCCCAGCCGAAAAAAAAAAAAAAAAAAAAAAGGACTTGCAGTGGTTGGGAATGTGTGGCGGGCTTGTCCCAAGGCCCTATGAGTAATACAACGCATAATTCAAGTGGAACAATCTGGCTTATGGAAATTTTCAGGATAACCCGAAGGATCGCCAAACTGAAGAGGCAGTTAGCAGGGCACATAAATGTAGAGCTCAGATGGTCGATAGGACCGAAAAGTATTGGAGTAGTTTTTCGAACAAGAAGAGGCAACGTTGGAAGGTCTCCCACAAGGAGGACCTGGTGAGGGCCGCGGTTGACCGATGGATGCGAGACGGACAGGACCGGTTGTTGTAGCGACACGCGCGGGGAGGCCTAAGAACTTCAAAAGAGTGTTTCTTAACTATTTTTGACCGACTTCCCAAAAAGGAGGAGGTTCCCAATTTGTTTGTATTTTTCTTAATGTTTGTTACATCATAACTCCGTCAATGAACCGATTTGAAAAATTCTTGTTTTATCTGAAAGGATATACGAGTACTTGCAAGATTGGTCCCATTAAAATTTTATCAATATCGGTTACGAAGTTTGGATTTTAAATCGAAATAGATGGAATTCGTTTACTTGGATGATGGTTTTATGTTATCCAAGTATTAGAAATTGCGTATTTTGCTTTTCTGCGATTTTGCAGTGGTGTTGTTCGGTGTGGGGTACAACTAAAAAGTGAATAATAACTTTAATTTCGGAAGTCGGTGTTTTTGTTAGTTTCTTCGTATTTTGACACCGGCTTCCGAAATTAAAGTTTTTTTACTTTGTAGTTTTTTTTTATTTGGAATTCAGTTGTATTTTTTGTCAACAGAGTTTTTTACACTAATATTTCTACATATTTTCAAATTTATATTCTTATAGTAGTCAAGTAACCTATTTCCAACAATCACACAGACGAAACCACGGTAATAGCTAGTCGGAAACAAACAAAACGCAATTCATTCGCAATACGATACGAGTTAGCAAAACTCTTACAAAGTATTAGATTTTATTTGTTTATTATATTTTTGAGGCTTCTTCGAGTACTGTGCTCTCTTCAGGTTACAGCTTTAAGATATAAACATGGCTTGCGTACGCCTACATGATTTTTCTAAAGTTTTCTTCTTTTAATATACGTGTTCGAAGAAATGTGGGTATTCTTGATGTTTTCTTTTTAAGAGGTATTTTAAGGAGTGATCTTGGAATCTCGGGTTTCTCGCCACTTCTCAGTAGGCGTCCTGAAATCTGAATTTGTAAAAATTAAATGCTCTGCAGATCAAATGTCAGTTTAAAATTAGTTTAAGTTTAGTAAAACAAGATGATAGTGAATATATCAAAAGAACATTAATACTTAATAAGAATATACTTAACGAACGAAAATTCTCAATTTCTCGATTTTGGTCTTTTTTATTTCGCCTAATTGAAATCAACTCCATTCAATTCGTAACTCAAAACGTCACATCTATACAAACCAATGAGAAACTAGTTTCTTGTAGATTTGTGCTTTGATTGTTCGCCATTTTATATCAGTTCACAATTTCTCGGAATAATTTCGAGAAATAAACTATCAAATTTAGATACGTAAAAAGTATTCCTAATGTTTAGTTGACAATTTATCGAGAGTTTACGAACTCTCATGTTATTTTATATAGAAGTTTGCCACTTTTCGGTGAAATTCCCAATTATGATGGTTTAAGCACCATCTTTATTACATAGGTAAATCACTCACTGGTTGCAAGCGCACACAGACTTCACAGGCAGATTATAATTCATATTTATAAAATTAATTTATTAACATAGTAATAAGTGCTATTTACTCCTACTGTGGACCAAAAGTTGTCTTCTTATTTATTTAACAATTTATGTACACACACACAAGTAGATAACAAAAAAAAGGAGACAGAAAAATAGGTACAAAGGTGATGCTTATTTCTAGTGAAATCTCTTCCAATTTTCTTCTTATGAATATAATATACTATTATTTTCGCAGGGTGGCTGGTAGCAGCTGGATGAGAGTTGCCGGTGATCGAGCTAAATGGCGTGCACTTGGAGAGGCCATGTCCAGCAGTGGACTGTTTTAGGCTGATGATGATAAATATTTATTTTAGTCAAAACCAAGCGTAAAAGAAAATTTAGAAGATCGTGCAATGAACTCCACGGATTACTTACTTACTTAGGTATTCAACCTCATAGTTTCTGGCGAAAGACGTCCGACTGGAAAAAGGTCTCCCCCAAGGGGGTTCATCGAACGGTCCTGCAGTACGATTCTGTAATCATGTCGAGTCGAAGTGAGGGCTTGGGTAAAGTGATCAAGGAGTGAGCTGCCAATCCGTGCAATCAAGATGAAATGAAGTTCACTTCGTGATCACTTAACCCAAGCCTTCATTTTAACACGTTTACAGCAGTGCGATTGTGGTGGAAGGGAAAAGTGGTGATTTTGATATCACGATATTAAAAACCTTTACCCATCTAGTTTGTATGGTTTAACAGCTCACTTGTCGTTCACTTCGCCTAAGTTTTTATTTCGACGTGTTTACCGAATCGAACTGCAAACATATCGAAGTGAACACTTAGGCGTAGTAAACGACAAGCTGTCAAACCATACAAACAAGATGGCGTGACAGCTCACTTATCGTTCACTCCACCTAAGTGATCACTGTGAGATGTCGACAGAATCGACCGGCCGTAAATGTCGAAGTGAAGGCCTTGCGTGAAGTGATCACGGAGTGAGCTGTCAATCCAAGTAATCAATATAGAATAACTTAGTTGAGCTCCTTTAAGTTCTAAGTTTGAGCTACACGATAACTGGCAAATGCTTACACTGTCTGGACAGGTCCACTCAAATCTGTGTGGTAATTTCCTCAAAATACCAGTTCAGACATTAACCTACATGGTTCTCATATTATTTGACCAGTACGATTGTATGGACTTTAAAAGAGACTTTGACCTCTGAGTTTGTTTCGGCGTTCCTCTCAGAGCAGTCAGCTAGGAAACGCCGGTCTCATCTAGTTTAAAATTACCAGAAAAGATTGACGTGTAAAAGTGTTATTTACAACCTACTTTGAAAATAAATGTCATTTATCATTTAACGGCTCACTTTGTGATCACTTCTCTCAAGTCTATTCACTTCAAGATGTTTACAGAATCGACCGGCTGTTTCTCTCATCCAGCGTACTCCCGCGACACTCACCGGGCGCGGTCCACCTTGACTGGCAAAATGTTAATTTTGAAGAAAACTCCTTGAACAAACAAAACTATTCAAAACTAAAGTTACAGAGATAGCAGTTTAAACTGTGTCCTGCTATCGGACAAACGAATTGACCGTCTTTAGTTGGTTTTTATCTAACTAACTTTATTTTTAAACTCATTAACAGAAACCGGTCAAGTGCGGACTCGCGCACGAAGGGTTCCGTACCATCACTTTACTACTTATTATAAAAAAGTCCTCCGCTGCGTCTGTCTGTCTGTCTGTTCGCGATAAACTCAAAACTACTGGACCGATTTTCATGATGTTTTCACCAATGGATGTAGTGGTTCTCGAGGAAGGTTTTACTAAATAATTTATCAAGCGAGCATAGTCACGGGCATCACCTAGTTATCTATAAAAATGGTAAAAATATCACGTTGTTTGTATGGGAAGCACACTTAAACTTTTTTTAGTATTTGCTGTTATAGCGGCAACAGAAATACATCATCTGTGTTACTATCACGGCTTATGAGATACAGCCTGGTGACAAACGGACAGACAACGGACGGACAGCGGAATCATAGTAATAGGGTCCCGTTTTACCCTTTGGGTACGGAACCTTAAAAAAGTACCTACAATAGAAGTGCTTGCTCTTAGGAGGAGCTTGTGGCTCAAAAATAACAGCTATACGGGTCGATCTTAAAAGTTAAGCAACGCTTGCTGAGGTCGGTCTTGGATGGGTCACCATCTTAGCATACTAAGATTCCTCCGCGCCTTGGAAAGCACGTTAAGCCGTTGGTCCCGGCTGTCATTTGTTGATCTTTGGCAGTCGTTACGGATTGTCAGAAGCCAGAAAATCTGACCCCAGTCTTGCCAAGAAGTACCTAACACGGTACTTCTTGGCAAGACTGGGGTCAGATTTTCAAGGCTCAGTTGTGGTGGTTCAGGTAATCACTCGCTCCACGTAAAATACTGGTATTCAGCTGAATCCGGTTTGACTGGATCCGATCCCAACATAGTAGGGAAAAGTCTCGCTATTTTGTCGTCTTAGAATAATATTAAGTTTTGACGGCGGTCTATGAAATCACCATTTTTATGTAATACAAGCTTCTGCCAGCGACTTCGCCCGCGTGATCTCCAGGGAACATACTCCCGGTAAAAAAGTAGCCTATGTGTTATTTCAGACCCGATCTCTGTGCCATATTTAATAAAGATCCTTTCAGGCGTTCCGACGTGAAAGAGTAACAAACATCCATCCTCACAAACTATCGCATTTATAATATTAGTAGTATGTATAAGTTAACGTAATTTTTGTGGAGTTATTCAAAAGTGTCACCGCGCGGAGCTCGTGGCTAAACATTAGCAGCCGCACAGGTCGATCTTCCAGGTTAAGCAACGCTTGCCAAGGTTGGTCTGTGGATGGGTGACCATCTTAACATATCGAGTTTCCTCCGTGCCTCAGAAAGCACGTTAAGCACTATTCAAAGTGCCGACCCCAATGTAGTTGGGAAAAGGCTAGGCAGATGATGATTCAAAAGTGTCACCGCGGCCCTGGAACGCAAAGGGCATTAGGAGGAACACGGATGGGTTTTTTTTTTTTTTTTTTTTTTTTTTACACAATACGGGGAAACTCTTGGCCCAAATCTCACCTGATGGAAAGTGATGATTAGGCCGAAGATGGAAGCGAGTTTCACCCGGAATCCTCTTACACAGAGGAACTGGCTATCATACCTCTAACTGCCGGAACACAACAATGCTGTTAACACGGTTTTAGTCAGTAAGAGTCTGACATTCCCTTCTGCTCCCTCCAGAGCGGGAGGCATCACTCGATGATTTTCCATATAAAAACGACCTTGATCGAAGGTCGATTTATGAATATGAAAAAATAATAAATGGCGTATACATCACATAACATAATGAAATTGATTATTTTATTTAACGGTTCATTTCTTTGTGAATGTGTTAAATAAAATGTTTTGACGATACTATCCGTAAATCTAATTTATCAAACTGTCTTGTGACCTTCTCGAGTTAGATTATAATATATTATGTTATGGGTAAGTAGCTGCTAAGATCGAAATATGAACTACTTTGTATCTTAAACTAGCTGTGCCCGAGGGTTCGCTTGATATTCAACTTAACTTTTTTTTTTAATTGTAGTAGAGAAGCCTTTATTTTAGGGATGGGAAATCATCCAATGACTCCTCCCGCTCTGGGTGTAGCGGAAGGGAGTGTCAGACTTCTACTGACTAAAACCCATTCATGTTCCTTCACTGCCCTTTGTGTTCCGGAGCCACGATATCTCTTTCGAATAGTTCCGCGACTCCGGCAGGCATCGGCCTCTGTGTGTTGACGTACTAGAGAAGCCCGACTTTCGGATGCAAACAGTACGACAGGTTGTTACTACTCGACCCTATTATTATTTTATAACTATCTCATATCCGTGGCTTCTCCCGCTTGGCAAGTTATATACTACTAGCTGACCCGCGCAACTTCGTCTGCATCACATTTTTCATTACAGCTCCGCTCCTATTTGTCTTAGCGTGATGATATACATATAGCCTATAGCCTTTCTTGATAAAAGGGCTATCTAACACTGAAAGAATTTTTCAAATCGGACCAGTAGTTCCTGAGATTAGCACGTTCAACCAAACAAACAAACAAACAAGCTCTTCTGCTTTATAATATTAGTATAGAAAACCTTCCTCAAGAACCACTCTAGCCATTGGTGAAAACAGCATGAAAATCGGTGCAGTAGTGTAGTAGCGAACAGACAGACACAGCAGAGGAGTTTATTTTATCACTATCTTTTACCCGCGACTTCGTGCGCGCATATCCCGATTTTTCCCGTTCCCGTAGGAATTTCGGGAAATCCACTCTTAGGGCGGGTTGTTTCAACTACACTTAACGCACGCGTAAACGTTAAAAATGGTGCTAACTATCGTCAAATCACAAAATTGGGTTGTTCACAAAATGTCAGCGTTAACGCACGTAAAATATAACGTTTACGTTAACAGATGGTCTGAGCACTGATTAACGTAACTTTAGTTGCGTCAAATAGAACAATATTGTGAAATTTCTTTTGAATTCCTCAATGCCAGTTCTTCTGATGACACAAATAAGTGGTGGAATGCAAAAAAATCTATTTAGGTAGGACCCGTGTCAATAACTTAGCTATTGGGATGAGCAGGAATTTATATCAGAATGTTTTGAAACAACGCTTCTAATTTAACGAACGTCAAACATCGTCCGTAATCGTAACTTTTTGACGTACGTATGTTACGTTAACCAACTGTTTGATACAACCCGCCCTTAGAGCTTTCCTAAACTCCCCAAGGACCCAACGTGCAGAATCCAACGACCAGTAGTTTTGGCTGTGCGTAATTGTCTGCCAGTCATTCACTCAGTAACGGAAGAATTTTTGTATTCATGCTGGCTGTACCCCGCGGCATCGCTCCCGTCAGCTGGCTTCTCTACCTACCCATTTTTTTTTGCTTTTATACCTTCCCTGTATTCTGGCGAACTAAACAAAGCCATTCTCGAGTTTTAGCGAGACTAAGGAACAGTAATTCATCGACCCGGCTCCTCCCGGATGTATCTTGGTTTTCATATGCAAACCTCGCCCTGACAATGACGAACACAACTATAAAAGAATTATCCAATTGGGATCAGTCGTTACGAAGTTATGCGCGCACATACATTTCGGCGATTCATTTTTAAACATAATTTTCTTATTGACTTACCTTTTATTATTGTGTATATTTATGTACTTAGTTTAGTTTCTAACATAATGTTTAAGTTTGGCTACCAAACATGGATCACCGTATCCGAAATCATCATCATCAAATCGTGTGTCTCTCATCCATCTGCTACCGACAATCTTCATTCCATCTCACAAGACAAGTCTTCGGTCCATCTTGTGGGAGGCCTTCAAACGTCTCTCTTCGGGTACGTGGTCACCACTCCAGTACCTTCGGCCCCATCGACCATCCGTTCTGCGATCAATGTGTTCTGCCCACAGCCATTTAGTTTAGCGATCCTTCGGGCCATGTCAGTAACCTTGGTTCTCTTGCGGATTTCATAATTCCGGATTCAATCACGCAAAGAAACTCCAAGTATTGCCCTCTCCATTGCCCTTTTTTTTTAGGGATGGGAAATCATCCATTGACTTCGCCCAGAGCCGTCAGACATAGTGTCAGACTTCTACTGACTAAAACCCATCCATGTTCCTTCATAGCCCTTTGTGATCCGGAGCCACGGTATCTCTCGCGTGGAACACTTACGCGCCGTCGGCCTCTCCATTTCCCTAGCCATCTGATGAGACAATAAATAAATCTGAAATAAATAAGTAAAATTAAATGGATTAAATAATAATAAACCTAGCAAGAAGTGGGTGTTTTTACACCCTGCCAAACCTTCAATGAAATATAAACACAGGCATGAGGTATTACATCGCCCACTAGGCTCTCTTTTATGATCGTTATGGTAAGTAGTGTTACTGCATTTGATTATCATTATGCGAGCTACTAGCTACTATTACTAGGGTATGAACAAAAACTAGTAGTTTGGTGGAAGTGGGAAATGCTGCGTTATAACAATGGGAGGTCCGGAGGAGGACGCGAGATGGCGTGGAGACGGTGCGGACTACAAGTTTTTTTATTTATTATTAGGTAAAAATGTTTACTCTAAAATACAAAATGTTAAATAAATAAATAAATAAAATCTAAAGTAAATAATAATGCTAATAATTTTTTCGTAGTCTTTATTGTGAGTACCGTACAGCTTAAGAATGGAATTCCCTGCTGGAATCTCCTGATAGCTACAACATGGGGGCCATTTATTCAAGAGTGGATAGGTTTCTTTTTGGCAAGTATGCTCTATCCACGACCACATCTTCGCTTTCCATCAGGTGAGATTGTGGTGACGGGTCTTCGGAATCCAAGAAATCTGACTTCAATAATGTTGCAAAGTGGTTTTGACATCCAAACATCGGACATACAGACTTTCATTTTTTTAGGGTTCCGTACCCACCTTTTTAGTAAGCTTCCGCTGCCGGTCCCTATCTGTCAGCGGGCTGTATCACAAGAACCGTAATTGGTAGACAGTTGAAATTTTCTCAGACATAACAAAAAATAATAAAAATTAAGGTTTATGGTACAGAACCTTTCGTGTGTGAGGCCGACTCGCACTTGGTCGGTTTTTATTATAAGTAAGCTCTATTCTATTAGGGGGTTTTGGTTTCCGCACTTAGTCCTGATGTTGGACCATTGTACGTGAGCCATGGCGGCTGTCATTCCAACCACCCAACTTCGCTCCAGAAACAGATAAGTTTTCTCGGCGTATTCAGGATATCTGTGAGCATTATTATAAGTAAGATTAGAGTAATATAAATATTTATCCCATTGTTTTTATTGTATCCGCCATATAAAAACATTCTCATGGTGTTCATATTAAACGACTATTGTGTTTTATGTTTTTATAAGCATTCCGTTTAGTTGTTGCGTTTATTGAATAATCTTGTTCGATTCCCGACATATTCGAATGTTGTGTTCAGGATAAAGAGCATTGTTTTGAGTGAAATCGAAGGCAATAAATACAGTACAAGTGAGTAAATTAAAGATCTTAAACTCTCACTCTCTAGGTCTCCTTTAGCTCGGGTTTCGAAGTTTAAGTATTTGGGTCACCTGGGTCACTGATGACTTAAAAGATAATGTAGACATAGGCAGGGAGCGCAGGCCGCTGGCTGTCCATTGCAACGCAAAGGTTTGCATGCTGTACTGATTCCGTATAGATAACGCTTTTTAAGGCCTTCTGCCAGTCGTTTTACACATGCAGCCTGTGGACCAACTATACCCAGCGGGCATACAGCGACCTACGTGTACAGTACAATAACGCATTCAGGGTGCTTTTGGGGTTGCCGTGGCGATGTAGCGCGTCAGGGATGTTCGCGGAGGCCTGCGTTGTCGGTTTCGTCGCGATCATGCGGAAGCGATGCGCTTCCATGATGGAGCGCTTGTGCTCCACCTCTAATGGAATTCTGAATGTGTTTTCAGATAGGTGGGACTCTCTCCTTTTGCGAAGGTGGATAAGAGTCCAAACACACTTGTCCGGGTGAACTGGTGTACCATTGCACCTTTCGTTCAATGTTGCACCAGTTTATTTGGATGGGTACGTTTATTATTATTAATTTTATTTTCTTACTAACATTAGATTAAGTCATACATCTACTAACATTGTATGGATTTTATTTTATCCGAAATAAATGATTTAAATTTAAATTCTCACAATTTTGATCCCGTGCCATAAGAGCGTTTGCTCTTCACAGTATATTTCATATTTATTTATTTTATTTATATTTATATATACTTTATTGTACACCAAATTTAAAAAACGTACAGACAATCTTAAACTAAAGACATACAATTGGCGGCCTTATCGCATTCCGCGATCTCTTCCAGGCAACCTGGAAACAAACTTTATGGGAAACTAGCTGATGCCCTCTTGCCCTTAAAGCCTCTAACTAATTTATGACGATAAGGATTAATACCGTATTTGTGTAAAAAAGATTTCCAATTACCGCTTTATAATTGCCCATTTTATAAAGTACTAAAATTAATATAGTATGTTATCCTTAACAGATAAACATATGCCATCGCGGACTTTTCTGTAGACCTATATGAGATACATAATTCCACCATACATCATTTTGTTATATCTCAAAGGGTTTAGGCAGCGTTTTCGTTGAAAGCTCGGCTTATTTTTTTCCGATACCTCGAACAAAAATATCATTATATTTTAGCCAATGAAAACATAAACTTAACAAATTATATACTTAAACCTTCCATGAAAACATTCTATCTATTGCTGAAAACAACATGAAAATCAGTCCAGTAGTTTTTGAGTTAATCGCGAACAGTCAGATGCGGCGGAGGACATTGTTTTATAAATTATATGTAGTGATGACCTAGTGATGAATGAAATGATTTAAATGAGGGAATGAAAGTGACTTTCTTGTTTCTATAGAAAACTTAAAATCAATATCTCTTTCATTATAATCAGCTGGTCGATTTTGTGACCATGCCGAACACTTAGGCGAAGTGAACGACAAGCGAGCTGTCAAACGATTCTAACAAGATGGCATGACAGCTCATTTATCGTTCATGGAGTGAACCTAAGTGATCACGGTGAGATGTCGACAGAATCGACCGGCTGTTCATATCTATCATTTACTTTCTCTATTTATTGTATTATTTTCATGGATAGACTTGTGTTTGATCACTATCTCACCCGATTGTAAGCGATGATGTGTTCAACGATAGAACACGCTTGCCTAGAATTAACCTATTCACTCCTGACTTACAATCTCTAGATTGTTGCTAATATTAGAAAACACAAACTCCGACAAGAAATTCTAATCCTTAAAAAAAAGGAATAAAAAGAGCACCACGAAAAAAAAATTGTTTTACAAAAAATATAGTGTTATTTGAAAAGGCGACTCCACTCCCGTCCCTATTCCCGCCCGCCCCTACAGTCCAGCTGTATATAAGCCTTGGTTCTCGCCCTACGCTGCATTCAGAAGCCACTCGTCTCCAGGTGAGTCCAGACCCTACAACTACCCATAACTAGCCATAACCTATATAATCATTTTTTATTTTAATTAAAAATAATATTTTTAGAGACACAGAAAATATTTATTCTCTTGATTAAATTATAGAGTGTGCACTTGTCTAAACATAATTATATTTTTTATTGTCTTTGCTCAGATGTGTTAGAAGATATTAGTTTTCCCAGCAATGGGAAAATATTAATTGAAACATACTGATAAAGTTATCCTACCTAACTATAAATCATTTGTTTTTTAAACAAACTTTATACAATTATTTGCAAAAGTTGTCAAATATTCCTTTTTATAAACTTATCAGCTGATTCAACAAACATTTTTTTGCCAAATATAAATAGCCTACAACTTTGTCTCAGACCTAGCAAATATACACAAAAATAAAAACATAAAGCTCTTTCGGAGGCGTTAGATAGCAAACACTGTGACACGAGATTTTTATATATTAGAGATATATAAAAATGAATCGCTGAAAATGTGTTGCTAAGCACAAATATTGAGAACAACTGAACCGATTTCGCAAATTCTTTTTTGTTGTGTTTGTTATTATCAGGAATAGGTTTTTATGTATAGCAAAATTGCCAGTTGACGAGAGCGAAGCCGCGGGGGACAGCTAGTTAGAGATATTAATTCGAAAGATAAATACGAGATTTTCGTTAGGCAGCTGGATCAAGGGCTTGATTCAGAACGGTACTTCTGAACACGGCTTGATGTCCTCGATAACGGTTAATATGTATTTATATATTATATTTCACATTCGAATATTGAAGAAAGGTATTTATGTTTCATTTCAAAGAACAATATTAATAGTTAATTTATGACAGATATTTTATTTGATAAAGATATATTGCTTTTATTAGATATAGATATGTATCTGTTTTTTGTGTGCTAGTAAGTGCCTAAGGATTGTGATTTTATCTTGTGCACTCGTTTTTAATAAATAATCTCGAAGTTATAACAAAACATAATGTATATAATACTAGCTGACCCGCGCAACTTCGTTTGCTACACATTTTCCATGAATGCTCAAGATTCAAGATTCAAGATTAATAAAGCTCCACTCCTAAATAATATTGCGACTATAAATTGAGATGTTGTACCTACTACCCTATCTTTCAAGTTGGATCAACCTGCACACCGTGTGCAAATTTGGTTAAAATCGGTTAAGTAATTTAGGGGTCTATCACGGACAAACAACGTGACACGTGATTTATATTTTGACGACACGGTTGGCGCAGTGGTTGAGCGATTGACTGCTGCGCAGCATGTCGCGGGTTCGATTCCCGCACGGAACAAATATTTGTACGGCCTACATGTATTTGTTCCGAGTCTGGGTGTTTTCTATCTATAATACCGCGTGTATCTGACATCGACGCACAAACGATTTCCATGGGTCCAGGGCATGATTCTGGACACCCCAGTGTTGGAATTTTTCGTCGGTTCTTTTCTCATTTTTTTCAAGAGTACCACAAAGTATCAGCTCAGCTGAGCTGATATCTATTTGTGGCTTTATTCAGATTGTTCTTTTTAGTGAAAGTAGTTAATTAATTATTTGTTTATTAAATATCTCATTGGGTTAGGTCAGAATAACGATTATGAGCAGTCTAAAGTAAAAAAACCCTTGAAAAAAATAAAAAAATGAGAAAAAAGCCGACGAAAAATTCTAAGTCTAGGGTGTCCAGAATCATGCCCCGGACCCATGAAAATCGTTTGTGCGTCGATGTCAGATACACGCGGTATGTATGTATTTACAAAAAAAAAATGTATATAAGTAGTTTATCAGCCATCTCGTTACCATAACACAAGCATTAAGTTGCTTAGCTTGGGACTATATGGCGTTGTGTGAAATGTCCAAGGATATTATTATTATTATTATTATTATATATATTAGAAATTCACGTATAAGCTTACGTAACACGCCTATTTCTCATGGGGCAGGCAGAAACAACAGAAAAACATATCCTTTCAAATTATTATTTTTATATATTCAGTTTGGTTTTGCTTCATCCGTGTTCTAAATCTATTTATTATTTATTTATTTATTATATCCTCTCTATCTCTATTATTTTTTTTATCTACCTCTATATAATAGGCTAGTTTCCACCATCAATAATTTTCAATCTATTTAGTCCGTCAGTTAGAGTATTGAAAAATAGTGGACAACTATTTTTTGTTTTTGTAATTCAATGAATATTGCCCAAGATAAACGCATCAAAACTCGGGAGTCCCGGGCTCGAGAAGTCAGAACGCACTAAAAATTATATCAAGGCGTGATGTATTGAGAATTTTAAAAGCATCGTATTCGTCAATTTTGGTTTGTAACAAAAGAAAAACACGGGTCAAATATGTTTAGATAATCTAACTGACGGACTAATTAGATTTTTTCAGTTGACAAGCCTATTATAAATTCGCAAGTTTGGATGGATGTTTGTTACTCAATCACGTCGGAACGGCTGAACGGATCTTGATGAAATTTAGCACAGACAAACAAACTACTTAGAGTAAAGTCTGAACATAGAGTCCTTTTTATTCCGTGAGTAATTTCGATATTGAAGAGCTCGTGGCTAAATAATAACAGTCGCACGGGTCGATCTTCAAGGTTAAGCAACGCTTGCCAAGGTTGGTCTGTGGATGGGTGACCATAATAACGTACCGAGTTTCCTCCGTGCCTCGAAAAGTACATTAAGCTGTTGGTTCTTGCTGTCATTTGTAGATCTCTGGCAGTCGTTACGGATTGTTAGAAGCCAGAAAATCTGACCCCAGTCTTGCCAAGAAGTACCGTGTTACCCAGTTGCTCGGATGTGGTGGTTCAAGTAATCAGCCGCTCCAGGTAACATACTGGTATTTAGCTGAATCCGGTTTGACTGGAATCCGACCCCAATGTAGTTGGGAAAAGGCTAGGCAGATGATGAGTAATTTCGACATTCACGCGGGCGGAACTGGTTAGTTATAATTGTTTACTCAATAAGCTAGCTTTTGTATTTGACATTTTTGCATTTTACCTACTAAGCTTTAAAGTGGCTTAAAAAGGGTTACCGATAAAAACAGAACCTGCATCTTAATTGCACAGTCCTAATGACTATCGTTTAGGGAAATTACTTCATATACCCGGATCAAAATAATCCTTTCCCTCCAACCTGTATACGGTTTTAAATGTGTAACAAATTGATCTAAATCTGTTCAGCAATACCAGTATTTGTGTCGGTATCATCGCAAATTATCCTATTATATATAACTAGCTGACCCGCGCAACTTGATCTGCGTCACATTTTCCATGACTGCTCCGCTCCTATTTGTCTTAGCGTGATAATATATAACCTTTAACCTTCCTCGGTAAATGGGCTATCTAACACTGAAAGAATTTTTCAAATCGGACCAGTAGTTCCTGAGATTAGCGCGGTCAACCAAACAAACAGACAAACTCTTCTGCTTTAATTATAATATTAGTATAGATTCTTCCTTTTCTGAGTAAGTGACTGACAGACAACGCACAGACAAAACTACTGGTCGTAGAAAGCAGATAACCGCGATAAACTTAATGACTACTGCACCGATTTTCATGCTGTTTTGACCAATGGATAGAGTGGTTCTCGAGGAAGGTTTTATAATCGTGGGCATCAGTTAGTTTTTAACTATGTTACTTTGAAAACATACCGCGTGTATCTGACATCGACGCACAAACGATTTCCATGGGTCCAGGGCATGATTCTGGACACACTAGACTTTGAATTTTTCGTCGGCTTTTCTCTCATTTTTTTCAAGGGTTTTTTTACTTAGACTGCTCATAATAGTTATTCTGACCTAACCCAATGAGATTTTTAATAAAAAAATAATTAATTAACTACTTTCACTAAAAAGAGCAATCTGAATAAAACCACAAATAGATATCAGCTCAGCTGAGCTGATACCTATTTGTGGTACTCTTGAAAAAAATGAGAAAAGAACCGACGAAAAATTCCAACACTGTCCAGAATCATGTGTCTCAGAATGATTATAATTCTGTAACTATATACGTCTTACAGCCGCGAATAATATTTTAATCAACATACAACTTAGCACTGGCCTGCAAATTACAAAAAAACGCAAGAAATTTTCATTTTAATGTTATGAAAAAACGTATTTGTAAATTCGTATGCATACTAAACATTTTAACTGAATCGGTCCAGTAGTTACGTAGAAAATTGGCTGAGACAGACGGATACACATATATAATACGCGAGTTACTCTTTAAGGATTCTTTTTTAATCGACTTTAAAAAAAAGGAGGGGGTTCTCAATACGGTTGCCTATGCAAGTTCAAGCATAGGTACCGTTGAAAACAATACTTAGTCCAATGACCCCTCAGACGCCTTGCAGTGAGGACTGAGTAATTAGTGAACTGTTCCTTGTTCTGAGATAAAGTGCTTGTTACATGTATTCCATTCTAATTGTCTTCCACTTTACAACGGTGTCAATAGGAAATATGCATGCGATTTTTTATTTGCAAAATGAAATACAAATAAACAAGCATGAAAATATTTTTTTGATACCTTCATCAGCGATGAAGTTATAATGCTTCAAAGATTACAATTAAAAAGAGAAGTCCGATTTAAACTTTGACGTCAAACTCCTTGACGCCTATACAGCTGCCATATAAAACAGCGTTTCCGCGAGGGATAGATATATTTGTTTAAAATAGTTTTATCTCTTTTATTTTTCGAGCAATTTTGATTCTATTTTCACTGTAAGTATTATATTTTTGTATATTTTTAGATAGAATGTGCAGATAATAAATATTTTTTCTTGTATGTTCCCTATTATCGAGTGGCACCCGCGCAACTTCGTCTGTGTCACATTTTTCATCAATGTCCCGCCCGTTTTGATCGTAGCGAGATGTTATAATATAGCCTATAGCCTTCCTCGATAAATGGGCTATCAAACACTAAAATATTTTTTTATTCGAATCAGTAATTCCTGAGATTAGCGCGTTCAACCAAACAAACTCTTCAGGTTTAGGTACAATATTACAGTATACTAACTGACCTGTGGAGCTCGTGGCTAAATAATAACAGCCGCACAGGTCGATCTTCAAGGTTAAGCAACGCTTGCCGAGGTTGGTCTGTGGATGGGTGACCATCTTAACATACCGAGTTTCCTCCGTGCCTCGGAAAGCATGTGAAGCCGTTGGACCCGGCTGTCATTTGTAGATCTTTGACAATCGTTATGGATTGTCAGGAGCCAGTAAATCTGACTCCAATCTTGCCAAGAAGTACCTACCCAAATAATGGGTTGTGGAGGTCTGGTAGGCAGCTGCTCCACGTAAAATACTGGTATTCAGCTAAATCCGGTTTGAATGGAAGCCGATCCCAATGAAGTTGCGAAATGGCTAGGCAGATGAACTGACCGGGCAAAGTTTATTTTCAAAAAAAAAATATAGATAACCTAAGACCTATTCTCAGACCTACCAAATATACCCAAAAGATTTCATAAAAATCGGTCAAGCCGACCCGGAGGAGTTCGATATCAAACACTGTGACACGAGATTTTTATTTATTTCGCCCGCGACTTCATACGTATCCCGTATTTCCCGTTCCTGCAGGAATTTCGGGATATCGTCTCTTAGTGCTTCCCTACGGAGAGTAATCAGAATCAGCGTTTATTTGTGACACATAGGTTTTTACATAATTTAAAAGATCTTAGATTAGAAGTGCGCTATGTTTTGCCGTGAAGGCGTACTTAATATTGAAAAGAAAACAAAAAGTCATAAAAAAATAACAATTAAACTACTAACATACGAAGAAAACAAAATTAAACTCTTACATGAGAAAAGGAACTATAACCTTATAAAATTTATAATTAAAAAGAACGGTCTTGAAAATCTCAAAAACAGTCTTTAAAATTACATTTAATACATATACTCGTAGGTATTTACCGCCTAAGAAATATTAAAAATGATTATCATTCATAAAATCTTCAACAGTTTAATAACATTTGGTCCTTTGGTCCAGCCTGAAACACAGATTCCAACCTAGTTCAGGCAAATAAGCAACTGTGTTCTTTAACAATACTTGAAGATATTTTTAGATTGTAAATGTGTCCTATTTTATAAATAAACGATTTTTTTTTTGTTTTTCCATTAGTAGTGAGCAGAGAATCTTTTTGAATTTAATAAACAATTTTTTAACCGACTTCCCAAAAAGGAGGAGGTTATCAATTCGGTTGTTTTTTATTTAATTTTTTTTATATTTTTTACCTCATAACTCCGACAATTATGAACCGACTTGAAAAATTCTTGTTTTATCTGAAAGGATATACTTGACTTTAATTTCGGAAGTCGGAGTTTTTGTTAGTGTCTTCGTATTTTGACACCGACTTCCGAAATTAAAGTTATTTTTTTACTTTGTAGTGTTTTTTTTTTGGAAGTCGGTTGTATTTTTTTGTAAAAAGTTTTTTATTTTTCACTTTTTAGTGGTACCCCACACCTAACAACACCACTGCAAAATCGCAGAAAAGCAAAATACGCAAAAAGTTTTGTTGTACATTTTCGGAGCCATGCCCAAAAAACTCTTTGTAAGGAAGCGACATGCCAAATTTCATGGTTCTAGATCCAGCGGTTTCAGTTGTCCGTTGATCGATCAGTCAGTCCGTTTCTGCTTTTATACGAGTATATACAGAAGATAGTATGGATATGTTGCTTTTATGGTTCCTGCCAAACAATATATTTCCCCGTTTTCTTTATTGAGAATCTAGTTGGCTTGGTTTTTTTTTACATTTCTCAAATAATTAAAAATAAACTCAAAAAATACGGAGGTATGATGATCTCTTAACCGACTTCAAAAAAGGAGGAGGTTCTCGGTGTTTTTCTTTTTATGTATATACATCGATTACTCTGAGGTTTCTGATCCGATTTCTATGATTCTTTTTTAGTTGGATGCAACATACTTGCCGTTTGGTCCCGTAAAAATTTGATTCAGTTTGGCTTAGTATTTTTTATTGTATGAGCATTTTTGCTTATTTCGATTTCTGCGTAGACGATGACGTCGCCCAATTTTCACCACTTAAAAGTGAAAAATAAAGATTTTACAAAAAAATATAACCGGCTTCCAAACAAAACACTACAAAGTATAAAATAACTATGATTTCGGAAGTCGGTGTTAAAAACAAAGAAACAAAACCAAAAACCCTCATAGCACTAATTTTGCATGACGTCACTCGTAATACTTCATAACAAATTTGCGACAACCAGCATAAACGGTATTTTGCATGACAAGGATGGAAGAATAATTTCAAAAGCATAACTTTTCTGCATTTCCACCGTATTTTTTTTTCACTACTATTTAAGTAAAATCTTTAAAAGAGTAGAAATTTATTAATTCATGTAGATTTTGAATGGCAAAAATCTTATTCTATGTTGTTACTTACCTATATGTCAGCACCATTTCGTAGAATTGGTCATTTCATGAAGTAATATAGTTATGGAATATCTACCCCAAACGTCACATTTCTAATTTATACTGAAAATCTTAAAACAAAGATAATTTCAAATAACCTTCTTCAAAAAAATAAAATAAAAAAGTACAAAGTTATTTTAGGTTCGTTTCAACATATCTCTTCCCACTGCTGGGAAAGGATAATTTGAAACGGACAATATTACCATCATTGAAACAGTTTGGCATTTCGAGTTGACTAACTAACTACTTTATTGCTCGTGTCGTGGCAAGCGGCTGAGCATGAGATCCTAGGTTCGATTCTTGGGTCGATCAAAAGTGTATTTGAATTTTATCCTCTGAAGTTTTTTATTATCACTGACTGACTGACAGACAATTCGCACAGCCGACACTACTGGTCGTAGAAAGCCGCCATTTGCCATGTAGGCTCCTTGGGGAATGTCAGGGAGCACTGAGAGCGGATACCTGAAATAATTCCCACGGAACCTGTGGGTCTTCTGCAGATTGTACTTCAGTGAGTGTGACTTAGAATACCACGACCTCATTCCACCGGCCCCCTTCTCTGGACATTCAAACGCACTGCAACTTACCATCTCTACCTTGTTGCTATTACACACATTCGCACTAAGCGTTTCCAAGCGTCTTTTATAATGTGCACAGCAAAGGAGTGGAACTCTGCCTGCGTCTGTATTTCCGAACGCTTACAACCCTAATCTCTTCAATGTTAGAGTGAACAGGCTCCTTCCGGGTAAGCTCGTTCCGTCGTAGACTTTGTCTCTGTCATCTCTGACCGACTTGAGTCAAGAGTAAACCCATCACAAGTCCTATCTTTTTTCATGATTTGAATGTTGGTCCCATAGTAATAGTTGTTCATAGTTAGGCGTACAATGAACCCTTTTATTCTGTTACACGTAGTTTATAAAAAACAAGGCGACCGACAGTGTCGACAGAATGGCTATAGTATTGTTTAAGAATAACTTAAGGCGAACTTTGTCATTCAAGTTTCTTAATGCAAACTATTTAATACAAAAGCGGTGGACTTCGCAACAATGTTTAGGGTCAGCGGGTCTAAGAAGGCCGCTTCAGGAATCAGAAAGCACAACACGCTACCCGTCACTGTCAAATTTTCCCAATCAATCTTGAACCTAATGCGTTAGTTATTAAGATGAAAATTAAATTTGATAGGTTGTTGTAAGATTAATATTAGGATTCTAATATGATTCTAATCTGAATGAATGATCTGAAATGAAATGAATCCTACAAAATCCAATTTTTTTTTTTTTAGGAATGGGAAATCATCCAATGACTTCTCCCGCTCTGGGCGGAGCGAGAGGGAGTGTCAGACTTCTACTGACTAAAACCCATCCATGTTCCTTCAGTGCCCTTTGTGTTCCGGAGCCACGGTATCTCTTTCGAATAGTCCCGCGACTCCGGCAGGATACTATATATCTATATATCCTAATATCATAAACTACAAATGCATAAGTTTGGATGGATTGGCGTTTGTTACTCAATCGCGTCAGAACGGCTGAACGGATCGCGATGAAATTTAGCACAGAGATAGATTATATTGATTTATTTTTCATATCCGGAGTAGGTTTCCTAGGGATAATTTTTGACGATCACGCGGGAGAAGTCGCTGGCGGGAGCTAGTATTAAATAAGTGAAAGCGAGTTAGGTTGTTAAGTTTCATTTACCTAACCTCGCTCAGCAATACTATTGGTTCCTAACAAACACATTCCTCGCCACGCATCTCCGCTTTTCTCTGATGTAAACGCAGCCTAAGGCACTTGTCTCACCCCGGCGAGGAAGCGATTAGCTTTCGACTATTTGCTGGCTGCAGAAAGGGACAGAAGTTATAGATCTCGTATGAATAAAAGAGACGCACACATTTATAGTTGATAGCTGGCTGTTTACACTGCCGGCGAGCGGCTCTTACCTCAAGTTGATCGCAGCGACAAGAGCTATCAAAGATTTTACTCGCTCAGCGACACTTGCTAGACGATGCTCTCAAGGCGGTCAGAACTCACCAAACAGCGGTCATTTCTACCTACAGTGCGGGCAGGAGTTAGTATTGCGAGTAAAAGCCCGTCGCACAAAAGCACTCGCTAAAAGCCAAGTATCAAAACTATCGAAACTTTTCACTCGCTACTCGCCGAGACAAGTGTCTCAGCGAGTCAGAGAGTATAGCCTTTTCCCAACTATATTGGGGTTGGCTTCCAGTCAAACCGGATTCAGCTGAATACCAGTATTTTACGTGAAGCGGCTGCCTACCAAACCTCCACAACCCATTAACTGGGGTAACACGGTACTCCTTGGCAAGACTGGTGTCAGATTATCTGGCTTCTGACTTTCCGTAACGACTGCCAAAGATCTCCACATGACAGCCGGGACCTACCGTGCTTTCCGAGGCACGTAGGAAACTCGGTATGTTAAGATGGTCACCCATCCACAGACCAACCTCGGCAAGCGTTGCTTAACCTTGAAGATCGACCTGTGCGGCTGTTATTGTTTAGCCACGAGCTCCTCAGACGAGGGCAAAATTGTTTGAACTAAATCTGCGCAGACGTAGTCGCGGGCGAAGAGCTAGTTTTAAAACGGCAATGAAAGCAAGTTGCGAGTTTACCCACGTCCTGTCTTCAGAACGACGTCGTCCTTATTATAAGTGTCAACAGCATGGAGGGGAAATTAAAAGTACACCAGCCCTAGATTGAAAAATAATAGTTGAACGTAATAGGTACTAAGTTTATGGACGGCGATCGAGCATCTTACTCAGTTCTGCGGGAAAATAAATTGGAAAATGATCGTTACTTTTCTATGGGACGGTATTTTTAAATCGACGTTAGGTAGGGAGGAGTTCGTCCACAGTTGCGGTATTTTTTCGCAAGAGTCATCGCGGCTCTGAATAGCAAAGGGCATTAGGAGGAACACGGATGGGTTTTATTCAGTAAAACACTCCCTTCGCCAGGATGGTAAATCGTCTGACTCCTTCATTTGATGATTTACCATCCTTAAAATAATGGGAAGAATTAGTGGCTAAATAATATAATAATAATAATAATATCCTTGGACATTTCACACAACGCCATATAGTCCCAAGCTAAGCAACCTAATACTTGTGTTATGGTAACGAGATGGCTGATAAAATACATACATAAATTATAGATAGAAAAACACCTAGACTCGGAACAAATACATGTAGGTCGTACAAATATTTGTTCCGTGCAGGAATCGAACCCGCGACATGCTGCGCAGCAGTCAATCGCTCAACCACTGCGCCAACCGTGTCGTCATATGTTTATTATATTAAGTTGTTGTTGTTGTTAAGTTGTTATATTAAGTTGCGGTCATATTCAACTCCGTATCACCTACAGTCTTACGATTAGTCCCGAACCCGAACTAAGAATGAATGACAACACGCTTTGACAGTTAATGAAATCTTGTTGTTTTTAATTCTAGTGGTTAGATGATACGGAGTAGAATACGCCCGCAACTAAGCCCGAAACTACGGGCTTTCGGGCTTAGAGAGCAGACCCTTGGATCGATTTGTAAAAAAAAAATGTAAGGCTGAAGAGTTTACTTGTTTAGTTGAACGCGCTAATCTCAGGAACTATTGATTCGAATAGAAAAAATATTTTAGTTTTGGATAGCCCATTTATCGAGGAAGGCTATATCTATACTAATATTATAAAGAGGTAACATTTGTTTGTAAGTTTGTATGTAGGGGGTAATGTCAGGAACTACTGGTCCTATTTGAAAAATTCTTTCAGTATTAGATAGCCCATTTATCGAGGAAGGCTATAGGCTACAAATCATCACGCTAAGACTAAAAAGAGCCGAGCATTAATGGAAAATGTGACGCAGACGAAGTTGCGTGGGTCAGCTAGTACAAATATAAAAACACGCCACGACAGGTAGGAGCGGAGCATTAATGAGAAATATGACGTAGACGAAGTTGCGTGGGTCAGCTTGTGCAGTAGTGTAGCAGTGACAGACTACAGACTACGACAATTTAGCACAGCTATGACAATACACAGTACATAAATCTGAAGTCCAATTCAAAATTCAAAAAAAAAAAACAAAAGTTATTTATTCAAATTAGGCTGAGGGCCAGCACTTTTTTAACGTCAAGTTTTACAAAAGACAGTCCCCCAAAACGCCCGCCCGTCACCAATTATTACTGTACACAGCGTTCAACATCTAATAATGCTTCATAAGTGACAATAGCACAGTGACAGTTAAGTATTGTATTTATTTATCTATTATAAAGATATTTCTTTTTTTTTTTAAGGATGGGAAATAGAAAGAAAGAAAGAAAGAAACGAATTTATTCGGCACACACGGATTCACACAATGTAGGTAAAATTAAAGGGTATAAAACTAAGTTTGGAAAACAATAAAAAATCATCAAATCATCCAATGACTCCTCCCGCTCTGGGTGTAGCGGGAGGGAGTGTCAGACTTCTACTGACTAAAACCCATCCATGTTCCTTCATTGCCCTTGTGTTCCGGAGTCACGGTATCTCTTTCAAACAGTCCCGCGACTCCGGCAATAAATCGTACACCTAAGAAGATTAGCTACGCTACTGTATTTTTTTTTTCTTTAAAATCCATCCAAAGGTTGTCTTGAAAAGATCGATCTTAGCGATAAGGCCGCCGATTGTGTCACCCTATGTAATGTTTTCTTCATCTATTTTTAGGGTTCCGTAGCCAATTGTCAAAAACGGAACCCTTATAGATTCGTCATGTCTGTCTGTCTGTCCGTCCGTATGTCACAGCCACTTTTCCCCGAAACTATAAGAACTATGCTGTTGAAATTTGGTAAGAAGATGTATTCCGTGAACAGCATAAAGATTTTCATACAAAGATAGAAACAAAAAAAAACAATAAATTTTGGGGGTCCCCATACTAAGAACTGAAACTCATCAAACCAATTTTTTTTTTTCATCATAAAAAAAATCAATGGGTAGGTCTTCGAAAATGATATTGAAGTTTCTAATATATTTTTTTTCTAAACTGAACAGCTTGCGAGAGAGACACTTCAAAAGTGGTAAAATGTGTGTCCACCCCTGTAACTTCTAAAATAAGAGATTGATAAAACTAAAAAGATATATTATGATGTATAATAATATAATATACCATGTAAACTACCAGCGAAAATTGGTTTGAGCGAGATCTATTAAGTAGTTTTTTTTAATACGTCATAAATCGTAAATCGCAACTTTTTCTTATAATATACCTAATACCTACAGGTTTGTACGGAACCCTCCGTGCGCGAGTCCGACTCGCACTTGGCCGGTTTTTTCTGTAACTTATATTATGGTGTGCACAATAAAGAGTATTCTATCTATCTAAGGTACTATGGAGATGTTACTAAATTATTCTGTTGTAATTACAATTTATACAAAGAATACACCTGTGACGACTCATTTTATTACTTTTACTAGCTGACCCGTGCCCACTTCGTTGGGCGGTAAACATTTTAACTTCTGATGAAATGATGAGTGTGGTTCGGTTAGTACTGAGTGCTATGATTTATTTCCTGACTGCCAAAAGGAGGGTTTTTGTTTTTATTGCATATGTATGTAGCTAGGCTAGCGAGCCGCTGCGAGCGCTCAGCGCTAGACTCCCTGTCCCTTGTAGCAGAGACATGCTGCTTTAAATCACTGAGACGCTGTGCACGTTCAGCGCTAGATTCCCGAGCACGGACCTGCGATGTTCTCCAGCTTTGGTTAGCAAGCCGCTGTGAACGCTCGGAGCTAGATTTCCCAGCGCATGCTTGCGAAATATTTTCTCTATTCCTCGAGAGGCGCAGATGATTATCAAGAGCAGACTCTGCCGTACGGCGTACTCGAGCTGCTCTTGTCTCATGTCTGGGATGTCTGACGGGAAAGTTGAGATTTCCTTTTAGGCATGATAAACAATCGCTGAAACTGTCCGATATCCCAAAAACAAATATCACAGCAGGCTTCGAACTCGAAGAATGAGAACTAAGTAATATTGTAATTGTGTTTTGAGAAACCGAGCAACCAAAACAATAGACCAACAACATTCAACCAACATTCAACCAACTACGTACAACTCACGTACCTAACGACAAAAGTTAAATAATAACTGGAGAGGGTCATTAATCAGCGGAAAATCTTAACACCACGATTCAGAAAAATTACGTAATTGCACAAAGCATGTTCTAATGCGGTTCGTGAATGGACGGCGCGGGCGGCGTTTTGCGATTTAGTAATTTTATATTATCTTCGAAACCATTCAACCAATTGACATACTGTTTTGGGCAAATCGTATCTCTATGATGTTCTTGTGATCATTATAACATTTTTTTCGATAAGGATTAATATTTGGTTGTTTAAAAAATCGTTCAAAGATAAGTACATCGAAAAATACTTTTTTTAACACATAAAAGCTACTATATCTGCTAAAATATAAAAGATAGAAATATGGTGCCGCGGACTTTTTTGTAGAACTTTTCAAAGCGGACCAGGTTGCCATACATTGTTTTCAATTATATACAACTGTTAAGGCAGCGCACGCAAATAACTCTGTTGTAAGAGCTATTTTTTTCCGCCGGGATAGACAAAAATTGAGATAGTTCGGCTAATATGCATGATATCTTTATAATTTATAGCCTATAGCATTCCTCAATAAATGGGCTATCTAACACTGAAAGAATTTTTCAAATCGGACCAGTAGTTCCTGAGATTACCCCCTACATACAAACTTACAAACTTACAAACTTACAAACTTACAAACTTACAAACTTACAAACAATTTTACCTCTTTATAATATTAGTATAGATTATCATAATAATGATAAGCTGGCAGCTTTCGTCACACCCCCTAATAATTCGGGGGCGCAATTGCACCCTTGTTGTTATTTAGGCACTTGTGTCACCGTCGGCGAGGAAGCGATTAGCTTTCGACTATTTCCTCGCTGAGGAAAGGGACAAAAGATGTAGATATCGTGTGAATAAAAGAGACACATACATTTTTAGTTGGCTGTTCACGCAGCAGGCAAGCGGCTTTTACTTCAAGTTGATCGCAGCGACAAGAGCTATCAAAGTTTGTACTCGCTCAGCGAAATTCGTTCGGCGATGCTCGCTTGGCGATAAGAATTCACCAACCAGCAGTAATTTCTACCTATAGTGCGAGCGGGGCGATTATTGCGAGTAAAAGCCTGTCACACAAAAGCACTCGCTTAAAGCCGAGCGTCAAAACTATCGAAACTTTTCACTCGCTACTAGCTACTCGCCAACTCGTTTCGATTTTGAAGCTT
This sequence comes from Ceramica pisi, assembly GCA_963859965.1. Taxonomy (NCBI): domain Eukaryota; kingdom Metazoa; phylum Arthropoda; class Insecta; order Lepidoptera; family Noctuidae; genus Ceramica; species Ceramica pisi. Next base: position 4,494,047 of record OY982556.1, on the reverse strand, counting down.
TACTCGCTACTCGCTGATCGCTGGCGGTGAGACAAGAGCCTTAATGGTATAACCTTGTTGGTAAAATACCTCTCAACTCTGCCGTACATATGTACAACACTATGGTAGATCATTTACACACACAAATCATTTACACATAAATAAATAATAAATCTTTATTCAGAATCAACTGAACTTGCACTAAAGTCATTGACCTTCCCCTAATTTCCCTTCGTAGATACCCGAACAATAAATGTCGTTTTTCATTACTAGAGAATGTAAAGGATCACGATAGAAGTCGATTCAGGACAGCTTTATGTCTTTGTTTCTGTTTTTGATAGGTATTTAGAAAGTCAATAATGTATGTGGGTCAATGACCGTTATTGCACATTTATCTGGTGCCTACCATAGCTAATTTGCGTAATTTTCGGTAATTGTATACCGAAATTATTGAACATACTCTCGAGATGAAAAGTAGCCTATGCGCTGTTCCAGATTTAATGTTTCTCTGTGACAAAAATCCAAATCCGTACAGCCGTTCTGGCGTGCTTGATCAACAAACATACAGCGCTTCGTATTGATAGTTGTTTAGATGTTTGCAATCGTGTTTCTATTTTTTGAATATGAATACGTCGACAAACTTACCAACACCTTTTTTATGGATGGGAAATCATCAAATGTCTCCTCCCGCTTTGGGCAGAGCAGAAAGGAGTGTCAGACTCTTACTGACTAAAACCCTTCCGTGTTCCTCCTGATGCGTTTTGCATTCCAGGGCCGCGGTGACTCTTTCGGACAAATTCCGCAAAAACTTACCAACACCTCTGCGGTTTGAATTTTTTTGGCCCAGTGGATACAGCCACGACTTACAGTTGTTCGTAGGTCCGATTCACATGCACTTTACTTTGAGAAAAATATCTATACTTCTAAACTAATATTATAAAGCTGGAAAGTTTGTTTGTTTGTTTGCTTGAACGCGCTAATCTCAAAAACTGCTGGTCCGAATTGAAAAATTATTTCAGTGTTAGATAGCCCATTTATCGAGGAAAGCTGTAGGCTATATATCATCACGCTAAGACCAATAGGAGCGGAGCATTCATGTAAAATGTGACGCAGACGAAGTTGCGCGGGTCAGCTATAGTTTCATCATAAAGTTGGGTTAGGTCGCAAGTTTAATATCATAAATGTAAAATACACTTCAGCTGGTCTGTGTAAACTCAGCGAGTCTATAAACACAGCAGGAACGCAGACGGCACCGCGGGGCGTTAAAAGTGGAAAATCTTGTGGTTTCCATTTTAAATTGGAAAGCAAAACACTTAAGTTTTATGTTCTGAGTAGTTCGTTTAAAATGTGTAGGTAGCACAATTCACTGCGACTAAGTTTAGTTTTTTAAAAAAATATCTTTATTTCAGGCAAGATACCATACATTTGTGTTAGTATTGACTTATAAACGTGTTATTATAACTGTGTTTTGTGTGTATGTGTATGAGTGTTATTTTTCGATAGGTGAAAAAAAAATACAACTGAATTGAAAACCTCCTCCTCCTTTTTGGGAAGTCGGTTAAAAAAGGGCAAATGAGAGTTGGACTCGTGTGCAAAGGGTTTCGAACCAATTTCATTTTTGTATTTTGGTCTTACTTTTAGAATAACATACAAACTGTTCATTTTAAAATTATGACAAAAAATATTTAAAACCCTCACAATAAGCCCTGATTTGATATGTCACACGATACAGTTTGAAAAACTATTTTTTGTTATTTTTCTATTTTGACCCCCAAAAGTGATCCCCATTCAAAAATTTATTTATTTACGTAACGCGTCCGTGTTTGGGTCACAGAAGTCCATATGTATACCGAATTTCAACAGCATCTGTCCAGCAGATCCGGAGAAAACTGGCGGTGACAAACGGACAGACAGATACCCTAGTGATCCTATTAGGGTTCCGTTACTTAAGGATGTAAGGAACCCTAAAAAGTGTAGACAAACTCAATTAGTTACTCCCAAACTTACTAAATACACTTACCAAACTGTTTACTTACAATTAACTTGAACCAATTATATATTTACAAGTCGTTAACTAAGTTCTTATTTCATTTGACCAAAAACTGCTAGGAAAATTGGGCACAGGTTGACTTTTGTAACTAAAACTTTGAACGAGTGGGTGTAGCGAGAATCCCGTAAGAACAAACGAGCTTAGTATTTTTTTTTCATTTAAGTAGTAGCTGTCCTGATAAATTTCGTTGCGCCTCATAATTCATCGTGTTTCTTATAAGTGAAAACTTCTTTGGCAGCGTTGAGTACTTTTCTTGAGATGGTTATGAAATTAAACTCGCGTCAGGACACGTGACCTTATCGAAAATTCGTAAGAAAAACTCGCGCCAGGATACATTTAAACCTGCTCGAAAATTCGTAAGACGGATTATTCAAAAATGCACAAGTTTTCACTTCCGCGCGCACTCCCGGAATGCAACCCGTTTTTTTTTTTAAAGTTGCCCCTTGCTAGGAATTTCTCCTGTGTCGTGGGTGCGTTTACAAACATATAACCTCACATTCACAAACAGCCAGACTCGGTACAACCATCTGTAGGCCATACCAATATTTAATCCATGTGGGAATCCAACTCACGACACGCAGTGCATCAGCCAATAGCTCAATCACTACGCCAACCTTTCAAAGATTGCGTTATGTACGAATTATACCATGAGAAAATTAAATTTCATCTTTTCTTCTTTTTCTTTCCTTTGTGTATTTTTTATGTTTTAATAGTTATTCTGCTATTGGAAACTGAGAGAAATCCAAGTCCCAAAGCTATAGTTTACGCCAGATAAACGTGGAATAAAGTACATTGACATTTCTCTAATATCTCTTCGTAGATACTAGAACAATAAATTAAGAACTGTTTTTCATTACTAGAGAACGTATAAAAGGATCACGACAGAAATCGATTCAGGACAGCTTTATGTCATTATTTCTGATTTTGATCTTAAGAAAGTCAATAAATGTATGTGGGTCCATTGCCCCACATACATTTATTGACTTTCGACTTTGATAAACGTGGAATAAATTACATTTACTTTATTCCTCGTTTATCTGGCGTAAACTATAGTAAAAACCGGTCCAGCCGTTATTGAGCTACAAACGAATACACCTACAGGTACACCGTTTTCTACCCGACTGTTTTCTATATATTATTCTTTCTTCCACCAAGTTAATTAGCGCAGAGAAACACAGTTTTATGGTAGTGTCGTACTCGTACTGTCGTTATAAAGATGTACCTAGGCACTTTAGTCACAGGCAACCCTCCTAAGCTTTGTTTTAACCGTGCAGAATGAAGGTTATGTTTTTCATAATAATGTAGGTTTATTTAAAAATCTTCACCATAACTACGTACGAAGAAGGTCGCCCCACGCGAATTTTTGCATCAATTCAATAAGTCGCAAAAAGTCGCGATGCTGTCGCTGGTCTTTCCTGTACCCTCGCCAAAATAACCACGATTCTACATCGCTATGATCGGGATACAATCATTAGCAGTATGCAAATCTATTCTATATAGCATGGAAATAGATGCGATGCAGCGTCGATACACATGCGATGCAGCGTCGATACATATATAGGATATAATATAAGATACAGATAATTCCTATGTACGCCTGTTTACATATTTACTAGCATCGGTATAGTCGTGCGTTGGTCGCGATGCAGCATAAATACAGACGCTATACTTACAGCATGGATACAGTTCGATGCAGCATCGATACAGCTGTGCGCTGTAGTGACTTCCTATGGGGTACAGGGGTACAAGGGTATCTGCTGAAATTGTTACTAGCATCAATACAGCTGTGTGCTGTAGTGACTTCCTATGAACGCCTATTGACATTGTTACTAGCATCGATATAGTCTTACGTTCGTCGCAATACAACATCAATATAGTCACGTTTTTGCTACCATACCGTTCTGTGTTGTGTACAAATGCAAACGTAGCTATATTCTGCAGCCAATAAGCTAATACGCATTATTCTAAATACTGTTTTTTGTCAACAGATCCGCCATTTTGTGAAGCTGTCAAAAGTAGCCGCCATGTCTGTTTCCCGCGCGTCCCTATTCGTCGTGATCGCTCTCTTGTACCTGGAATGCTGTTATACAGCCACGGTGAGCATAAACAATTTTTTTTAAAAATAAGATACAATTACATGACATGACAACACTCTTGTAATTCTCGAAAATGTAGAGATATTTATAGTACATACAGAATTCAGGCACAGGCATTTGAATCGTACCGTTGCCGCGTTGTTAGAAACTGGAATGAGCCAACGAACTGTCGCCCGTATATGAAAATAAATATATAAATTCTTTTGATCTTAACTAAAATCGTCTTTCTATTTTTACCTATGCAAGATAAAAACTTATATAGCGGAAAAAGCGTTCAGATTTTTTTCCTCCTCACTATTCCCAAACACTGCATTGTATTGTATTGTATTGTATTGTATTGTATTTTATTTATTTTTTGTTAACATAGATAAAAACAGATCTGCTAGGATCCAGTCTCTATCTGCATATACGGAGAAGCGACTCAACCCGAATGTCATAAATGTCGACCTTTATGTACTACTAGCTTCTGCCAGCGGCTTCGCTCGCGTGATCCCTAGGGAACATGTTCCCGGGATTAAAAGTAGCTGATGTGCTATTCCAGACTGTTATCTATCTTTGTTCTAAATTTCATTAAGATCCGTTAAGCCGTTCTGGCGTGATTGAGTAACAAACAGCCAAACTTTCACATTTTCATTTTTTTCTTTTTCATTTTTTCTATTGATTGTAGCGTGTTGAAAAGTATACTATAACCTGCTCAAGAGTATGAATAATAATTGTACCAAGTTTCGTTAAAATCCGTCGAGGAGTTTTTGTTTCTATAACGGTTATACAGACAGACAGACAGACAGACAGACAAAAATTGTACTGATTGCATTTTTGGCATCAGTATCGATCCCTAATCACCCCCTGATAGTTATTTTGGAAATATATTTCATGTACAGAATTGACCTCTCTACAGATTTATTATAAGTAAGTATATAGATTCACTATTAAGTTCAGTTTTATGTTTTTTCTTAATTTAAGTCTCGCCCTGTGGGCAAAAGCTTTTTCTTGCACCACTAAGGACCAGCCTTCTTGGCGTCCGTCCAGGTCCTGTCACCACAGCTATTACTTTTTTTATTCAACTTTTACTGTCCCTGCACTGCTGGCAACGTTTCTACTCATCTCATGTGCCTAGCCTTTCCCCAACTATATTGAGGTCGGCTTCCAGTCAAACCGGCTTTAGCTGAGAATCAGTATTTTACGTGGAGCGGCTGCCTACCAGACCTCCACTACCCATTAACTGTGTAACACGGCACGGCAAGACTTTAGTCAGATTTACTGGCTTCTGACTATTCGTAACGACTGCCAAAGATTTACAAAAGACAGCCGGGACCAATGGCTTTATCTGCTTTCCGGGGCACGGAGGAAACTCGGTATGTTAAGATGGTCACCCACCCACAGACCAACCTTGTCAAATGTTGCTTAACCTGGAAGATCGATCCGTGTGACTGTTATTATTTTAGCCACGAGGTCGGAAAGGACACCTTCCTTTCCGACCAGTCCGTCATGAACGCCTCTAAGTTGTCACAGCGTTACCTGGACCTTCCGACGCCCAGCTTTAATTAATAGTAGTTAATGCCTGCAGCTTCGCAGGCTCGACAAATTATGTAAAACCTTCTTCGAGAACCACTCCATCCGTTGGTGAAAACAGCATGAAAATCGGTGTGAAGCAGTTTTTGAATTTATCGCGAACAGACAGAGAGACGCGGCGGAGGATTTTGTTTTATAATATGTAGGTAGTGATAGTGATTTTTTTACTATTTTATTTCTAGATTCCGAGGAACTTCGACAGTCGGCTGTCCGAGGAAATGATGATGGCTCCCAAGAAGCGACCATTCTGCAATGCTTTCACTGGTACGTACCAAGTTTAACTGACTAATGGCTTCTGCCTTTTTATTATAGAAAATCATCAAATGACTCCTCCCGCTCTGGGCGAAGCAGAAGGGAGAGCCAGACTCTTACTGACTAAAACCAATCTGTGTTCCTCTTAGTGCCTTTTGAGTTCCAGGGCCGCGGTGACTCTTTCGAATCAATTTCGCTGCCAATAGTTTAAATTTTGCCTGCGACTTCAACCGCGTGGAAGTCGGAAATTATTTCAAGAGATCATAGTTTTACAAAGATTCAAAGCATTTATTTCAAATAAACCACTTACATGCTTTTGAAATGTCAAGGTCGGCCAGCTAAAAACATAAGGCTATTTGCACGTTCCAAAGCGTAGATCTCTATGGAGAAGAACGTGCAAGAACCTCCCAGGATGACGAGTATCCTATGATCTAATCCAGGACACGATGTCTCTATTCAAACATTTTTGGTGCGAAAAAGTATTGTTCTAATAAGCTTAGCTGTAAAGACGATCAGAGAGACCACTACTATACCAAGGGTTTGGATTTTATAACCTATTATTATAATTAGCTAAGAGACAATGCTCAATTAATAAAAATATATCTTTGGACATTTCATAGTCCCAAGCTAAGCAATCCAATGCTTGTGTTATGGTAACGAGATGGCTGATAAACTACTTATATACATTTTTTTTGTAAATACATACATATTATAGATAGAAAAACACCCAGACTCGGAACAAATACTTGTAGGTCGTACAAATTTTTGTTCCGAACCGAACCCGCGACATGCTGCGCAGCAGTCAATCGCTCAACCACTGCGCCAACCGTGTCGTCAAAATTGTGTGGTCCCGGCCGCCAAATGGCCATCGTTAAACCATGTCAAAGGCCCTTGGGGCGGTTTACGAACTCGGGCACTAGGATGGCTGGAGTCGTTATACCTTACTACTCATACGATAACAAGATCCAGGATATAGTCTGCTTATGTACCAAGTATCATGCAAATCAGCTCAGCCGTTAAGACATGATTCTCGATCCGGGACACCACCACTATGTCGGTTATTGGCTACCATAGCCTATATGATACTAACGATTAGTCCTGCAGTGCGATTCTGTAAACATGTCGAAGTGAACACTAAGGCGAAGTGAACGACAAGTGAGCTGTCAAACCATACAAACAAGATGGCACGACGCGACACGTAACAATGTTCGCACTTGAAGTGTCGCGGCGCGTAGTTACGCTGCTGCGTAGTGCGTTAAACCTCATACAATTTCTTACAAAGAATATTTTGCCGTTGCGGGTCGCGTCGTTCCGCTGCCACGCAGTGTCGCCAAGTGCGGTCAAGCCTTTAGTGATCACGGTGAGATGTCGACAGAATCGACCGGCAGAACCCGAACTAAGTTTGACAACACGATTTGACAGTAACTGAAAAACCCTTTTGTCATTCATTGTTAGTGTTTACATGAAATGGAGTAGAAAACGCCCGCAACTCAGACCGGAACTACGCGGACTTCGAACTTTGAGAGTAGGCCCCCTGGTACAGAAACAATGAATAGGATAGATTTATGAATACACAAATGGTAAGCTTTTTGTCGACTTTGTTTCAGGTTGTGGCCGCAAGCGGTCGCAGACGCCCGGCATGCCAGGTCAAGAGCTAATGAGGCAGAAGCAGGTATAAATTTTATACTTACATTTTTTTTTTTTACCAAAATTCAAAAATATTTATTGCTTCATTAGTTTACATAAATGTTTTAAGTGTTTGGAGCTTCCCATTAAGCAAGTAATGCCTGTGTTGGGAACATACATACCTTTACAATCACGGTTTGTTGCCGTGATGGAAGGCAAAAACCGGCCAAGTGCGAGTCGAACATACGAAAGGTCCATACTATAAACCCAAAAAACACGATCTTAGGTTTCGTAGTAGTCATAGTCCGACTCGGGCTTGGCCGTTTTTTCATAAATTTTATCTAGGTTCGCTCTCTTCTGTAAACACCACCGATAGATTTTGTTGTACCTAGATTACAACTACCTTGGTGCTATATTCCACTAAGTTGCACTAAGCGTTTCCAAACGTCTTCCATAATGCGCACAGCAAAGGAGTGGAAGTGCCTAAGTCTGTGTTTCCGAACGCTTACAACCCTAATATTTTCAAAGTTAGAGTGAACAGGCTACTTCTGGGTAAACTCGCTCCATCGTAGACTTTGTGTCAATCTCAAGCAAAAATAAATCAATAATCATTTATTTAAATCCATTCAAATCATTATTAAGTAAGTAGTTAGCACATATGCCTTACAAAAAATCTTTAACCTTATAAAATATCTTCTTCTTCTCAATTTCAGTACGTTGACGACGAAACTTTCGGCTCAATCCTGGACTCTGAGACTGCAATTGAAGAGTTGTCGCGACAGATCCTCTCTGAAGCCAAGCTGTGGGAGGCCATTCAAGAGGCCAGCGCCGAGATAGCCAGACGGAAACAAAAAGAATCGTATTAAACGGAAAACAACGACAAATCTACACCGTAGCGTTTCAAATCGATAGAATATATAAAAAAAAAAACGTTGTAAACTAACTCGACTGTGGATGAAATAGTGCTACAGGATTTCTTTTGTTGTAGACCGATTTTTTAATAATTGAAAGGGTCGCGTTAGCCACAATCTCATCTCTTCTTCTTCTTAGATATAAAAATGAATTGCTGTTCGTTACTCTCGCTAAAACTCGAGAACGGCTGGACCGAGTTGAATAATTCTTAGCTCGTTTAGTTCGCCAGAATACAGGGAAGGTTTAAAAGCAAAACATGGGTACGTAGGGTTGCCAGTTGATGGAAGCGAAGCCGCGGGGGACAGCTAGTCCACAATAAAAGTATTTCCCATACGTTTTGTGCAAATGGGTCGGATGTCCACCGTATATCATCCGATTTGCCACACGTATGGTCTCCTTCCATTTCTCTTGGTCCATAACTACAGAGGACCAATATTTACTGACACAGAAATATTGTTTGTTATTTATTTTTAAATAGCTGAAGCCCGCGGCTTCGCCTGCTTGACAAATTATATTCTAAAACCTTCCTCTAGAACCACTCTATCCATTGGTGAACAGCATGAAAATCGGTGCAGTTGTTTATGAGTTTATCGCTAACAGACAGACGTGGCGGAGGATTTTGTTTTATAATATGTAGTGATCTCTTAGTTCGTTAGGACGAATTCTGGTTCTGTTATAAGTAACTTTTTCATCCTAAGTCGAGAGTAAATATACCATATTCGTTTTCGAACAACGAATAACAATAGCCTTGATAAATTGTATCAGATAATTCTATATTTTAAGACTTGAAAAATGTATAAAGAACAAATCATAGGTTCTTGGACAAAGAAGGAGATCTTGACATTTGCCAAGCATTTGACATTGCAGATCTTTGACAATCGTTACGGGCAGTCAGAAGCCAGAAGGGCCTTAGGTAATCTTACCAACGTGCTACCAGTTTTTGGAATTTAGAGGTTTTTCTTCATTGAAGTTTCTTAATTAGTAGTGTCACATGTGGTCTAACAACAACTTCATTTTGTTTTTGTTAGGGACAAAAAAACAGTTTCATGCGAAACATAACTAAAGGATCTTAAATAAGCTCAGTACTTAGAAATATAATAATACATTTATACATAATCTATTTATGCACATGTAAACTCCAACCACACCATTGTCCAGGAATTAAAAAAAAAGTTAAAAGAAATCTACACTACATAAAAAAAATAACTGCCGTCACAGGACGCCGCGTCCACGTGATGGTTTTTTTTTATATATAAAGCTAAGTATATGTTTCTATTAACTTTTATTTTAACATTTTAGTTTTGCAACATCTATGTTAATATTAGAACTGTTTAGCACATTTTATTTCCAAAGCTCGCCGTCCGTAACAGGCGGCGTAGTACCTAGCAATCACGACATGACGTCATATCCTATCCGTCACGGCATATGAGTTGCTTTTACTGCCAGGGTGCGCCAATAGAGGTTTCACATCAAAAACCTTAGTTGGTTTGATAAGCAGTCTTTCAATGTAACATACTGCAGTGCGATTCTGCAGTGCGATTCTGCAGTGCGATTCTGTAAACATGTCGAAGTGAAGGCGTGGGTGAAGTGATCACGAAGTGCGCTGTCAAACCATACAAACAAGATGGCATGACAGCTCACTTGTCGTTCACTCCACCTAAGTGATCACGGTGAGATGTCAACAGAATCGACCGGCTGTAAACATATCGAAGTGACAAGCGAAGTGAACGACAACTGAGCTGTCAAACCATCCAACAAAATGGACAGCTCACTTGTCGTTCACTCCACCTAAGTGATCACTGTGAGATGTTGACAGAATAGACCGCCTAGTAGACGACCCCAACATAGTTTGGAAAGGCTAGTCAGATGATTATGGTACACTCCTCCAGAAGCTTCGAAAGGCACATATATATGCCAGTGGTCCCGGCCGCCAAATGGTGGTCATAAAATAAACCATTTCAGAGGCCCTTGAGGCGGTTAAGAAAGTCTGACACTAGGGTGTGTGGCGTCCTTAGACCATACTGCCCAATTTTACAAAGAGTATCTTTATAATTTTTCAAGTCTTAAATATTCTGTCATTACAACGTGTAACATAATTAACACAATACTTCTTCAGGGATCACTATGCTTATCATCATGAACAACTTTGAGTATGGACCTTGTTGCTAATCCACCAAATTGCACTAAGTGTTTCCTATATAAGCGTCTTTTATAATGCGCACAGCAAAGGAGTGGAACTCTCTGCCTGCGTCTGTGTTTCCGAACGCTTTCAAACCGCATTTCTTAAAGTCAGAGTGAACAGGCTCCTTCTGGGTAAGCTCGCTTCGAGTTTGTGTCTGTCATCTCTTATGTTGAGTTTATGACCCCTTAAAAGGCATTGTGTTCATTCTGTTACATAAATAATATTTTACAAAGTACATAATAAATTAATATTGCTGCAAAATGTTTAACAAACTTTACATTCCATATACTATGTAACTATGTATATTTTTTTGTTTTATAATTTGTAAGTACTATATTATATTATTAAGGGTTCGTCTAGGAGGTGACTTAGTAATAATGTTTATAATTAGTAATTGTTAGTTTTTGATGCTAATAAAGTAGAGATGGATATTCAAATATCCGATGAGGAAATATTGTTTGTGATTTTTATTTTGTTGCAAGTACCTTTTGCCTCGAATAACACCACCAAAACTTTTACAGTCATAAAAATTGACGGCTTGGTTAGACGCAAGAGAACCAAGGTTACCGGCATAGCCCGAAGGATTGCCTGACGGCAGTGGGCAGGGCACATTGCTCGCAGACGACGGCCTCCGTGGTCCAGTGGTTAAGGTGTCTGCCTTGTGACCCGGAGGTCGTGGGTTCGATTCCTACGGGAAACACACTTTGTAAAGTTGTTTCCAGTTTGGCTAGGACATTGGACATTATAAGAGACTCAATGAACCATAAAAATGTAAAGTGCAAGCTGAAACAATACTACATCGACTTGATTGCACCTTAGATGGCCTTAGGTTTTATACTAACAGCGCGTTGATCAAATACCAGACCATGTCATGCTAAAACAGACTCCAGGGGTCTAATGGTGCCGGAGTCGCGGGATTATTCGCAAGAGACACCGTGGCTCCGGAACACAAAGGGCAATGAAGGAACATGGATGGGTTTTAGTTAGTAGAAGTCTGACACTCCCTCCCGCTACACCCAAAGCGGGAGGAGTCATTGGATGATTTCCCATCCCTAAAAAAAAAGGGGTCTAATGGTGTGCCTTGTTTAATCGTTAAGACAACAATTTGTGTTTTATAAATAAATAAATAATAATTGCAGGCTTGAACCACTTGATTGTCTGATAAAAAGATGATTCCGTGCTTCGGAAGGCACGTATAAGCCAGTGGTCCCGGCCGCCAAATGGCGGTCGTCAAATAAACCATGTCAGACTGTTGGACAAACGGCTTCCCCCAAGTGTGGCCACTACGACCGGGCGTCTCGCATCCATCGGCTTACCAGGTCATTGGTCCAACTTGTGGGAGGCCGTGCCAACGCTAACCGATAATAATCTCTGCCTGACCCTAGGATAAATAATTACATAAGAATTGAGATAGCCTTTATGTACCAGGATTTTTTAGTAAGTTAACTATCGGGACAATCTGATTGTACCTACTCAAGGAACACCAAAAAGGTTTGGATATAGATAAATCTCACTCAACTAGAAATACAAAGCAAAACTGTTTCACATGTTGCCAGACACTTGAAGGATCATAAATTGCTGGGCCAGACGTCCACTTAATTTCGAGAATCACAAAATATGTTAAGTATCTGCTTTTGAAATGTGTAGCATGAGATTTGGTACAGTTCAGGAAATCAATCAATCTTTGTTTTAATGGGAAACAAACGCGCCATGTGCCAAACGTTATTCGAATGCAATATTTTACGTTAGTGGAAATACGACCTTCTCCTCAATTCGTTAGAGTCGATATTCGTTAGCGGATAACATTATCGACTAAGGCGCTTGTACCTGAAACCCGAGAAATGAACAAAAAGCACAGCACTTATGATGTGCATTTTAACTGGGGTAAAACCCACTGACACTTTTGGCCTATTATTAAGAAATTGCACAAGAAGCCCAACAGGACGCTGGTCGGGGACGGTCGTGGTTTTGGAAAAGCGCGTCACTTAGCGTGAGGGCCAGAGAGGATACAGGATTGATTAGGACTTGGTCTCTGAAATCGCTAGACACTGTAGGCTAGTGCGCAGACTGATAGTCAATGCCATATGGCGAGATTATGTAGACCCGTTGTATCGCGAGTGCAAGTAGTATTTATTAGATTAATATAAGTTAGAAAGAATTTAGTATTGAATATGTGAGTGTGTTTGTGCTGGTGTGAATGGGTGAGTCTTTTTCTTTGTGTTTCATTATACACAGTGACACTAACGGAGCCGCAGGCAATCCTAGTTGTCTATAGGTTGTATAACAGAACAGACAGATACGTGTTTCTAGAGAGTTTGTTGTGCCATTTCTTCTCTCTAGCCCAAACACTAGGAAGTGGCAACGGGTGGGCGCTTTAGGGCTGTCTATAGGCTTTAAGAGTTGAAGTTCTCAACTATATTTATTTCTTGAGTTTATAACTCTCGATTGTAGTAACTATTTGTATTTGTATTGATTCTTGAATTTATATTCTCTACCTGTGACCACTGATTCGGTCAGATACGAACACTGTGTCTTACAGATGTAGGTACTTGTTGTACAAAGAGTGCGTTTCCTGGGGTTGGGTTGACCATATTTATCTCATATTATACAGTCTAAGGGCTGTTAGGGACCGTGTCTCCATGAGCTCGATGTCGACGATTTTGCCGCTGGAACTAGTCGTTCCGTTGCTAGTCAAGGACGGTCGCACGGTTGCCGCAGGGAAAGCCGCCTCGTCACGTTTCCAGTTTTTGAGAAAAACTGCTAGGAACCGCGTTCCTTATGAACGTTTTGTCGACGCTTTGTTGCTGAAAAGCCGCTGGTGTCACTTAAGGAAGTGTTGCTCTGAGTGCTATGGGTGTAGATGTGAGGTATCGTGCGAGTAACTATTGACCTTATACCATTTACGCTAGCGTAAAGGTTTCTCACACGATCTATTATTAATTAAAACAGAGTAATTGATTTTCCCTTTGTTATATGGTGAGTTTCTGAAACCAATCCTATTTTATTTCATAACTATGAATTCCTAAGTCTTTCTATTATATATTTCAATCCAAACTTTGACCTATCAATGTGATAAGGCATTGGATTATTTCATACTTTTGGAATTCACTTCATAAACGGCGGGAGGATGTCCAGTTTGGTCTGAGTCCTACGGGGACACGCGTTGGTTGGGGCGTGTTTCTCCCCCTTCGGGGGGACCGACCTTATCTATTAGGGTAATTTAGGAAAAACGAAAATTTTATCGGCCTGGGGTAACTTAGGAACAGTCACAAAGTGGAAAGGAGTACCAGACTCTTACTGATTAAAACCCATCCTTGTTCCTCCTAATGCCTTTTGCGTTCCAGGGCCGTGGTGACTCTTTCAGACAAATTACAACCCTCAAAATCAAATCAAATCATAAAACTCTCTTAGCTCGAAATCCGTCCTTTCGGGCTTAGTTGCGGGCGTAAACGGAATAGAAATTCCGTTTCACCTAACCACTAAAATTAATGACATCACCATTTTACAGTTACTTATTGTCAAATTGTTGTCATTCATTTTTAGTTTGGGTTTAAACCAGTAGCAACTAAGCCCAAAACTACGGACTTCGGGCTTAGAACTTTTATTTTTACGGGGGGAAATCCTCATGGATGTCCTCCACCCTGGGGTGGGCGAAGATATCTGTCAGACTCTTACTGACTAAAACAGACTCTTACTCACCTACGCCGAGGATCGCGGGAACTGATTAGACTTCCGCAATCCCCGGCTTGTGCCGGCCCACCTCTGCGGGCCACCTCGGGTCAGCGTGGGGAGTGAGGTGTTTGGCTCCCCCCGCGTCGTCAGAGAGGGGCGCTCGGGAACACCACGCGCCGCCACCTCGGGTCCGGATGTATGCGGGGCGACGGACGTAGAGTGTAGCCCCCCTGGTTCTGGTCGGACGACGAGCGTTGGGTGGCTCGCAGGCCCGCGCCTTCGGTAGCCGGGAATCGTCCCGCGACGTCCGGACGCCCGGAGAGTCTTTTCTATTGCGGTGGCTGAAGCGTGAGATTTGCCTCCTCCTTCGCTAGCATTACTGCTTCGCCGAAGTAGGTGACTGCTTGTGCTCTCCACGCCTCCTCGCTCTGAACCTTGGATTGAGCCAGAGCTGGACGCGAGAGTTTAAGTACCTGGGCCACTGGGTCAGCGCGATACCCTCACGGATGATGTGGATATTGAAAGGTGCTCCCTTTCAAGGCATTGTCAGTCAGAGCTTATATGCTGGCTCATAGGTTTGCACGCTGCACTGCACAGGTAAAAATGACTTTATTCAAAGCGTACTGCGTCAGTCTTTTTATACATGCAGCCTATTATTATATTATTAATTATCGGACAACAATGATCCAGCGTGTTAGTAAACAATACTTTATAACTTATTACTAGTGTTAGTAGTTATCAAATAAAATTTAAGAATAAGCCAATAAATAGCATTGTGGAAAGGACATCCCCAAACTAATGTATGGTGATTGTCCTTCTCACAAAACTTTTAATAATCAGAGAGTCAATACTTTCCGCCACAGTTCTTAGTATGCTGTTGCCACTCGCCCGCAACTTTGACAATAGCTCGTGATAAATATTAAAGTAGCTCCATCGAAGGCTAAAAATAGCTGCATAAGCCATTATACAGCTCTAGTACAGCTATTTCAACTGTACATACATACAGTACATAGTACATACAGTTTAATTAAAGTAAATTATACAATAGTGTGGCGACACCAGCACCCTTGCTAAGTTGCCAAGACAACTTGTGTTAAAGATGCTGGGCCCCACCCTGTATTAGATGTTCTTAATGTAGGTACATACATGCCATTTTGTAATTATGCGACTGTTTCATTATATGGCATAGGTAAACGAGTAAATAAACTATTTAAGAAAGGAAATAAAACAAAAAGAGTAGTGTGTGTAAGGGTGTGTGAAGAAGTATGTGAGGGTGTGAGAGTGTGTGAAGGGTGTGTGAGGGTGTGTGTGTGTGAATTGTTATTCCTATATTTGTGTGTAATGGTAGCGAGCAAATGAGGTTTAGCGGGAGCTGTATTGAGTCAATAATAAGCTTTCTGTGTTGTTGTAATTAAGGGTTTGTAGCCAATTGTTTAGTTTCTTTTTAAATGATATTACAGAGAGTGAGTAAAAGTTCAGTATTTTGTTAAGACTATTGTAGAGATGAGGACCTTGGAAACAGGGAAATCTTCTTGTAAAAGAGTATTTACAGCGAAAGGGTTGACATATCTTGTCTTTGCGTCTTGTGGTGATTATTTCATAGGAGGTTCTTTGATGCTGATATAGTAGTATGTGCAATACAAATAATTGTCTGACTGTAAGGACTTTACAGTTCTTATATAGTTCTTCAGTTGGGAAAAGGATGGGCCGAAAGGTACTTACTTTTAGCACGGCTCTCTGAGCTCGTTCTAGTTTCAAAAGTACCGTCTTGGGTGCACCACCCCATGCGCATATATAGTACGTTAAGAGCGACTGACAAAGAGCAAAATACGTACACCTGATAGTTTGAGGTTCTGCAATGTGGCGGAGACTACTAAATGCAAAAATTAGCTTCCTGATTCTTCTTGTGTACTGTTATACAGCTGTTAATGAGCTACTGCCAGCTCAAGGCTGGTTAATTTGGGGCCTATTTAAGATGTACAAGGGCTGTGTAGCAAGCTATGCACGTCTTAAGTAGGAAAAAGCATTGTGTAGTTAAAATTCTATAAACGAGCCACTATGCAGCTATCATGTGCTAATTGGGACGTCCGAAATAGTGACACAGATTTGAGTGGACCTGTCCAGACAGTGCAAGCATTTGTCAGTTATCGCGTAGTTCAAACTTAGAACCAATAACTCAAAGTAGGTTTTAATGATAACGCTTTTCTATACACGATGTGGAAGAAATAAACAAATAATCTAAGCTAAAAAGGTTTGTCTAGTAACGCCCACACATCATATGGCTAAGTAAACTTTAACTCGTGTATAAAACGAGGGTGTGGACTTAACAACACCATTCAGACATCGTCTGCAGTAGGAGAACTACTTCTTGCTAGCTATACAGTATCAGTAGTGCTACAAAATGCTGAAGATCACCGCTATTCTTTCACTTATGTTTATAGGTAAGTCATAAAATCAATCCTAATATATAAAATTCTTCCGTTACTGAGAAAGTGACTGACTGACTGAGTGGCTGACAGACAACGCGCAGCCAATACTGCTGGTCGTAAGAAACTAAAACTTGGCATGTAGGTTCCTTGCATAGTCTAGGGGAGCATCAAAAGATGATCTCCTGAAATTTCTACGGGAACGGGAAAAGTCGCGCACAAAAGCTATTATTCAATTAAAATAAACTAAACTAACAACATAAAATATAGTTTCAAGAAAACGTCATCAATGCTGTTAGCTGGTAATGTGCCCAAGAGACTGGCGGCATTGCCACTTGCCACGTTGTATGGCAATGCTAACCTCTGGCCTAAATTGTAAAAACCAACCAAGCTTTTGTATGCCATTGTTATATAGACACGCGTCAGCGTGTCCAGCCAAAAGTTCAAAGAACAAGGAGCTGGTGATGCAGCAGCCATGACTGTGTAATGTATACACGAACCATGAATTGACTAAGACTGACGAATTGTCACGTGATCTTCCTCCGTGGTCGAGACGGTTAGGCGCTTGCCTTGTGACCTGGTTATAGTGGGTTCGATTCCCACGGAAGCATTCTTTGTAAAGTTGTTTTCAGTTTGGCTAGGATATTGCAGGCCTGGATCACCTGATTGTCTGACAAAAATGTTTCCGTGCTTAGGATGGCACGTAAGCCGGTGGTCCCGGCCACCAAATGGCGGTCGTTAAATCATGTCAGAGGCCCTTAAAGCGGTTTAGAAATCTGACTTTAAGGTGTTGTTGGTGGTTGCGGTATTTTTTCGAGAGAGTCACCGCGGCCCTGGAACGTAAAGGGCACTTAGAGGAAGACGGATGGGTTTTAGTCAAGAAAGAGTCTGGCACTCACTTCAATCTGCTTCGCCCAGAGCGGAAGAAGTCATTTGATGATTCAACGGGTTGCACTCTTGCCGGGAGAGCCGGCAGAAGTGAAAACTTGAACAATAACTTTGTGCATTTTTTAATCATCCGTCTTACGAATTTTCGATCAGGACACGTGTCCGACGTGGCGTGTGACGCGGGTTCAACATTTTATACCCATCCCAAGAAAAATGCTCAACACCGCTAACGAGTTTTCACTTAAAAAAAAAAAGGATATGTGGGGTCGATAAGAAGAAGAATCTATCTTGGCATTTCAATCGCATTCACTGATAGAATGCATCTTAGTCTGGAGCCTCTGGTCCTTAAGTTATGTATGTGCGCTGGTTGTTGCAGTGAGCAGTGTGTGGTCTGCGTGCGACTCGTGCGGCAGTGAGTGCGCGCGCGCATGCGGCACGCGCCGCTTCCGAGCGTGCTGCTTCAACTACCTTAGGAAGAAGAGGGGCGACGGCCTCAAGGTAACACTTCAGCTGGTCTTTTCTGTCATCAGCTTACCGTGTAAGCTTATGTGCTGTTAACATGAAGGGAGCTGTCAATCTATACAAAAAAACTGGCCAAGTGCGAGTCGACTCGCGCACCAAGGGTTCCGTACAAACCGATTTACGATTTATGACGTATTAAAAAAAACTACTAACTAGATCTCGTTCAAACCAATTTTCGCTGGTAGTTTCCATGGTAATGTACATCATATATTTTTTTTAGTTGTATCATTCTCTTATTTTAGAAGTTAAGGGGGGGGGACACATTTTAACACTTTGGAAGTGTGTCTCGCGCAAACTTTTCAGTTTAGAAAAAACTTGTATTAGAAACCTCAATATTATTTTTGAAGAACTATCCATAGATAGCCCACACGTATGGGTTTCATGAAAAAAAAATTTGGAGTTTCAGCTCTAAGTTTGGGGACCCCCAATATTTATTGTTTTTTTTTGTTTCTATTTTTGTATGAAAATCTTTATGCTGTTCACGGATCTTCTTACCAAATTTCAACAGCATTACCTCAACAGCATAGTTCTTATAGTTTCGGAGAAAAGTAGCTGTGACATACGGACGGACAGACAGACAGACATGAAGAATCTATAAGGGTTCCGTTTTTGCCATTTGGCTACGGAACCCTAAAAAGATGGAATTACAGTTCACTTCATGCCTTTATGTCAATGTTCTACAGCTGCTAGTCTATTCTGTAAATAACCATTTCGATATCGACTTCACCTGAGTGACTAAGCTTACAAATTGAACTTTATTTCACACACCATAAGGTCTTATATTTATACGAATTTGAAACTCACCTCGGATTCCGCTGTCGAGACACGAAAATGTTGTTACAGAATAGCACTGCTGACCTTGAATACGAACAATCCGCACATCACATCTTGTGGGAGTGTATTCTTTGGCAGACTGAACGTAATTATGTTAGATAGTATTCAGGTTACATCTGGAGTAGTTTACTACGGAACTTGTAGAAACCAGAACAAATTTCGGTGCGTTCAGGCGATTTTGCCATACCTCTTTCTGGAATCAAAAGTAGCTCACAATTTAGAACCCATTAGTTTCAGTGTTAATATAATCCGTGGTGCTTGGCAACTGAGCTTAATCCAGTTGTATATTATGTCCCTTGGTGCCTATTGGCCTAGCTCTAATCTGTCTCCTGCTTGATAAGGAGGGAAGTGGAAATTATATTTATTTTACCTACTCCTCCGCTGTACTCTTCTGATTAATTTCGTTGTGGGGTCATTAAGGCTTCATTAGCTCGGCGTTTTTCTGGTGTACGCCACAGTTTATTCTGGCTTTCTGGAGTTGCAGTGGTTGGGAATGTGTGGCGGGTTTGTCCAAAAAAAAAACGAACTTCATTTCATGCTCATTCTACCTAAGTGCACACGGTCAGACGTGTCCACGATTCGGTCCAGGAGAGACGCCGGTCTCTCCTGGACCGAATCGTTGTCGCTAAGTATTCCAACTGCCATACTTTGCTGTGTTTCTGCTTTCCTTTTCGGGGCAATACTAGCAACGAGGTTAATTTTGATTTTGACTGCTCGAGGCACTGCCAAAGATCAGTATGAAAACATTGGAAATCAATAGGCTAGATTCCATCATCCATCCAAATTGCAAAACTATTTATTCCGTCAGTTAGAGTATTGAAAAATAATGGACACGTATTTTTTGTTTTTGTAAATCAATGAATACTGACAAAGTTAAAACGCATCAAAACTCGCGAGTGGGGGCTCGTGACGTCTTGACTCAGTAAAAATTATGCGAAGGTGTGACGTATAGAGAATTTTAAAAGCGTCGTAACTTCGTCAATTTTGTTTCCCGTAACAAAAGAAAAAACACGGGTCAAATATTTTTTGATAATCTAACTGACGGACTAATTGGATTTTTTCAGGACACAAGCCCATTGAAACCCCCTAACTTCCGTGGCTGTGCTTTGATGGACGGTCGGAATATGATTCGTTATAATAGATAATTATGATTCGTGATAGCTTCTAGGCAAGTGTGTTCCACCTTCGACCACGTCTTACCATCAGGTGAGACAGTGGTCAAGCCTATCAATAGTAAAATAAAGATTGAGTGTTCGTTTTGCTGTTCCCAACCACTTTAAGTGGGCAAAATCTGAAATAAAAAAACTAATTGCAGCAAGTATTCTCAGACCAGACCGCGTGCGGATCTATCTCTTTTCCAAATTTCATCCAGATCCATTCATTCGTTCTGGCTTGATTGAGTAATGAACATCCATCCATTTAAACTAGATTCGATTGAGTTTGATTAGATCAGAAGTAAGGTAATTAGATTTACATGTTTATTTATGATCCACCCGTTTGCTCAGGACGTGAAGACAAGCCAGCTGAAGACAGAAGTACCCGTGTTCTTAGTTGACAACCAGCGCATGCCCGAGCTGTGGACCGCCGACGTGTACTCAAGCGAAAAAAACCCGTACTCCTTCGAAGATATGCTTGAAAATCGCTTGGAGTGAAGATAGTTGGAAGAATGTGCGAAAATAAAAACAATGATTGACTTAATTATTAATCACTAAATAAAAAAAGTGTTAAGTTCCTATTTTATACAAATACATGAAAATGTAAAGTTTATCTCATGTTTTATTTATTTAGCAACTTCGTACGCGCATTTTGTTTATTTTTCCTGTTCCCGTAGGAATTTGTGGAAATCCTCTCTTAGAGTTCCCATACACTTCCCATCAGTCAGTCACTCTCACGGAAGATTTTTATATATGCTACAGTCAAAACTCATAACCGGTCAAAACTCATAACCGGTCAAAACCACTTTTGACTACAAAAATCAGGCAAAAGTGGTTTTGACCAATGCCCTTAGTCAAAAACAGTTTTGACTGCAAAAACCAGTCAAAAGTAGTTTTGCCTGATTTAAAATTTAGACTATCATGCAAAATTCATAAAAAGTTAAGGTGGCTAGGTTAGGTTTCCGTCTGGTGCAGGTGTTGTCAGGCCACGGCAGTTTCAGCTCGAACCTGCACCGGATCGGGAGGGAGGAGACTCCGGCGTGCCACGACTGCAGCGCGGCGGAGGACAAGGGGCAGTACACACTCAAGTTGCGCCCAGCTTGGTCTGAGCCGCGCCGCAGTCTGACTGCGGACATTGGACAGGACCTCTCACTTCCCAGCGTGGTCAGATGCATGCTGGGGAGTGAGGAGGCCTGGGCAGCGGTAGCCTCCTTTTGCGAGGATGTCATCTCGCAAAAGGTATAGCAGACCGCGCACGGGAGGACGATCCTCTCGCTGCACCGCTCCAAAGACGAAGGCGAGGTCGGAGCAGACGTCTTCTTCTCCCTTCTCGCGGTGGTGATGGGCGGGTGACAGGCGCGGGGGGGCCTCCATCCGCATTGCACACTTCACCACCATCGTCGGTCGTTCCCGGCCCTCCCCCAGGGGGGAGGGCGTGAAGGGCCCGCTGTGAAGGCGCGGTCATCGGAGGTGGACTGGACGTATAGGCTACGCCGAACTCCCAGTCCCCCTCCACGACGATGCGGGAATGTCGCTGGGTCGTTTTGGTGGGTATACCGGGTCAGCCCGGGGAGTCCCACATAGCCCTCCACTCTCCTGAGTGGGAGGGTATACGTAATGATTTTTTTCTCAGCAGAAACAAAAAAAAAAGGTTAGTTTAGCTTTTTTTACCATGCAATTTGGTCACAAAAATTTTGGTCAAAAACCAATTTTGAAATGATGTCAAGCTCAGCGCTTCTAACCACTAGACTAACGAAGCAGTCGGAAATAAAAAATCTTAATTTTTCACTATAGATTTATTCATTATTCAAAGTTATTAGTATAAAATTAGATATTAAAATATAATCTAAAACTAGATATAAGTGTAAATAGAACCTTAGATATTAAAACCACGGATAGAACTGATTATAGTTAAGTGTTAATACAAAATGGCCAAAGACTTCAAATAAATAATTAAAAACACGATTTTGTATACAATAAAGCCCACCCTAAGTCATTACATTCCAAGTATGTCTCCAATACGTTTCCAGTAATTCTACGACTGATATAATTTTAGTAGATTATGAAACGAAGGGATAAAGCTGTGTCGTGTGATACGGGCGTCATATTGAATCCCGAACACAATATATATTTTTTTTTACTTGGTATGGGTTTGCTCTTGACTCTAGTATTGGTCAGAGATGACAGAGACAGAGTCTACGATGGAGCGATCTTACCCAGAAGTAGCCTGTTCACTCTATCTTTGAAAAGATTAGGGTTGTAAGCATTCGGAAACACAGACGCAGGCAAAGAGTTCCACTCCTTTGCTGTGCGCATTATGAAAGACGCACAATGAAGGATTTGAAAGTTATCTCCCGAGCGACGCGAGGTAGTTTAGAGTTTCACTCACGAGCGAAGAGAATAAATACAAGAATCTTGAATGCAACGAGGGATTCAAGGTATCCCAAGGCTAAGATACCTTAGTCCTTGAGGAACATACTTTACTTTTTACATGAAAACGGGTGGTGCGCGTCAGCTTCCACCACAAGGAGCAAGCGGGCGCCGGGAAATAATATTGTACTGTCGAAATTCTGAAAATGTCGATCTGGCGACTAGGATGATGTCATCAACAAACAAGAGGGTACAGGGAAGTGAAGTCTGGAGTTCTATTATATCGTACTGAGTTGAATAGAAGCGGGCTAAGAACCGAGCCCTGATGCACTCCTACCCCACCTCAAATTCCTCTGTTAGACCTGTGGGACTTTTGAATTTAGTACTCACATTAGCGTACATAGTGTTGAATATTTGTACGTTTATATCTGGCTGATTTTGCGGTCTCAATGCTTGCCACATCAATCTGCGTGGTACTTTATCAAACGCTTTCTCTAAATCAAATTAATTGAGATGCAGATCTTCTTTATTAAGTCGATGTTTCTCCGTCACAGCTAACAGCCTGTATGGCATCAGATGTAAATTTTGAGGGGTAAACCAAATTGATTTGGGCTAATGCAAATAAGATACAATATTCTATAATAAAATTCATTACTCTTTTCCAATTTTTTATGTGTTTAGCACTCTCTTAGTTCATGAACTTTTCTGCATAACTCAAAAAAAATTATGTCTTTTTACGTTTCAATATTTATTAAAATAAAATAAAACCTTTCCAAAGTGGGGTGTAAGAATTTCGAAACTCGTTTCGTTCATCCTTCAGCTTATCCATATGGGTCAAGAAACTGGCCTCTACTAAAGTATGAATGATCAAAATAAAATTTACCTATCCGAGGTGGAGCTTAAACATTGTCCCTACCTTATCTTAGTTCTTGAGCTTTCACGGCAGCAAAATTTTCGCTAGTACGCCACTGAGCGTCAGTATAATCCTAGTAACTACACTAAATGAACATAGGGGTAGACACCTAAATAAAATATATTTGACCACTAAATTCAGCCAAATTTTCCCATTCAGGGATTATATCCATACTTGTCCACACATTTGCGTGCAATTTTTGTACTAATTCAGTAGTACTTTCTCTGGCAAAATCAACATTTTTATCTTTAAAGATCTGAATATATTCGAACAATGCGCTTAACTTGGATGCGTTAATACTCCTCACTTTCTTAATGATTCTTATTATAAGGTCATCAAATTCCATCTTAACAGCTATCATAAGCATATTAGTTCCTTTTACAATTTCTATGAAATCGATCAAGTCACTTTCTTTCATGTGTTCCTCGTTTGTTGATAATAAAAAAGACGCTAAATTTCTTAGGCCAAGTCGAATCGCCACACATAGAGACGACTTGATATAACCATGCTTATTTTGGCTGAATTTTCTCTGGTCCACTAACAATCCAGAGATTATTTTTTTATGTTTTTCCATAATAGTAATCAAGTCTTTGTCCATTTTTATTTTTGCGTCAAATTTAACCAGTACATTCTTGTTGAGTTCAAAAAACATCACGTTCAATATAAAATTATATGTGTATTTCAAATTTCGTGAACTTATTATTAAATCGCAAATGTACTCGACCGCGAAGTGTTCGGCAAACGTCGAGTGTACAAAAATTGGAACATCGTTGACTACATTACAGATGATGTCTGTTTTCTCTTCTCCCTCTTTCAACTTGTCTATGATTTCCTCGCAGCGCTTCAACTCGCATTTATTTAATAGCCGTTTGTCATAAACTACATATGCCGCCAGTTTTTTGAGGTTGTCTTTGGTGTCCGCGTATTCTCTTTTAAATTGTACTATAGTATCCGGTCTATACATGTCAATTTGGTTTTTCTCTTGAAATCGTATTTTCAGTTTATTTTCTAGGAAACTTTCGTAGATTTCAAAGATATTAGTATCCAAGTCCAATTTCTGGAGTGTGAAGGAATCATATCTATGAATTACTATTATTGCATTGTACAAATGGTCAGCTACCATTTTCAGGTGTAACGGAGTTGCGACAAATCCACTGAATTTTGGCGCGAGTTTTTTATCAAAATTAAAATCATGACTGATTTTATGTTTTAGTTTTAAATATTCAAATAAGCTGAAATAAACTGGTAGCATTGGTTTCTCGTTTATTGACTCATCCGATAAATGGCTTTTCTTCCTGGACATGCGAAGATCTTCGCTTTTAGACATAAACTTAATAAATCTGTCTATTCGTAATGGAGCAAGTTTTTTTACAATATTATTTGCTTCCCAAAATTGCCACAAATAAGAGTACTGGTCGTTAGTGTTCAAGGGTTCTATTTTGTACATAAATTGAAGATCTAATTTTGAAATGATGTGATTATATGTTCTGCTAGAGATCCATATTTTATGTTTCTGACGAAAATTTATCACACTCTTTATTAAACTTAGCACCTCATGTGTGTAAGTAGGGCAGATTTCATCAAAGCCATCGAAAATGATTACAAGTTGTTTCGTATTATAATAATGCAAGAACATTTTCAGCTCGAAAACAGTCCACTCGTCACCGTCACAATCCTTAAGAGAGACGGTTTTATTAAATTCTTCTAATGTTATTTGTACATCGTTATTTATTGTACTTTCCCCGCTTAGTGCAACTTGACATAAGAATTTTAAACTTTTCAAAGTATCAATAACTATTCCTTTATCTTGCCACTCAAAGAATTGTTTCGAGTAGTCCAATAAATTAATTCTTAGTATCCACACTGTTGGATTCAATTGTTTTGTCTTAATAGATATTTCAGTGAGTAAAGTAGTCTTTCCTATTCCAGAATCCCCGATGATAAGTACTACATCATCTTCGAGGTCAAATAACGTTGAGATAAGTTTTACTTCCCCTGTTTTAACTTTTCTATAATTTGTGTCAAGTGTTTGAATTACTTTTTGTACTTGAAGGCATTTTACGGATCTTTCAATATATATTTCCCTTGTATAGTGTAAAGGACTGGCCAGTTTTCTTTTTATATTTTTTGTATCACTCTGCATTAATTTATTTAACTCAAATTCTCCCACCAACCCAAATGATCTGTCATCCAAGACTTGATCCAAGCTTACTTCGACACCTTGAAATACCACGTTTGTGTTCTCTAAGAAAGTCTTCTGTGATTTTTCAGTCATATCTATTAAATTGTTTCTTTCATCCTTTATAACATTATCAATTACTGTGAAATATTTCTTGGCATTTTCAACGTAGTCCTGGTCATTGAGAATAATATAAACCGTTTTATCTCTTAAAGATCTTGTGATGGTTGCTAACTTTGTTTCGTAAAAACTCGTATAAAATATGGATTTATCACAAACCACAATAAGCATATTTTCTTTATTTAAATCAATCAGTTCTGTCCGTAAGGTATGAAGGTGGCATTTACTCAAATTTAAAATGTATTGCATATCTAACACGACACAGTTCTTTTCAATGTGATGATTTATGATTTTTGCAATAGTAAGCAGAATATTTTTTGTTATAATAATAGTTCCTGAAGGCTGCTCATTTAATTTGATTGAATTTACTGCATTTTCAATAAACGTGTATTTTTTTGTATTTATTCGATGCAAATTATCTATAAAGCTCATCATTGGCTGACTTAAAGCATGTTTTTTAGCATTTTGATACAAACTGCCATCTCCTCTAAGATATTCACCTATTTCATTCATCCACCATTTTTGTATATCATCATGATACTTAAGGAATATTGTGTTGGATTTGATGTTTCGAGTGTATACGTTGTCAAGAGACAGTTTTTTTTCTATTTCCTGAATTAAAATTTTCTCTACTTTTGACTCCGTAGCTTGGGATGTGTAAAAGAGTAACGATTTGAAAAAATCACGCACAGTTGATTTGGTATATTCATCGGCAGCAAACGAGAGTTTCGGAAATATTTTCACTTGCAAGTCAAATTTAATGTCATATAAGTTATCTATTTTACAATCTAGTTGATCAAATAACTTTTTGGCTAGCTCTCCTAGTGATTCGTAGTTATAATTGAACTTTAGTAGATTAGAATTTTCATCAAGAACTAGTAAATTACCAATAGCAGACGCTATGCCACCATTGAGCTGTAGAAATCCTTCATCTAAAGTTTCTCGAAATTCTACTTCATGTATCTTAACAATATTATTAGGCCTCGTTTTTTCAATCAACTTTATAATTTTTAATGTTAAATCAATCAATTTCCTTTCTTTTTTCTTGTCACTACCTCTTATCGTTAAATCTTTATTCCCAAACGAAGCCGGAACTCTAAATTGCAGTGACAGCAAATACTGATCTAATGCCATGTCATCCATACTAACCAACTTTAATGAACCAAAAGAAACCTTACGGGTCTCTTGTGATTCATTCATGTGTGGAACGTACTTTTGACTTATCAAATGTTCATACAGTTTTTCTTTAAGTAACCTTCTTGTATTAAAAGAAAAACCATCGCTCTGTTCGCTGCAGTCAAAAAAATCATGTCTAAAGCGTGCATCACGATATCCTTCAGATTGATCTTCGGACACATCGAAAACTTGTTGCGCTAAAACTACGTGATATCGCAACACAACCTCTTCCTGCATAAACATACTAATATCATGAATATCTCCACGAATACATTTCACCATAAGTCGAGCTAGCGCCGTCATTTCTTCTTCTAACAGTCTCCGAAGTAACTTCTCAATTTGGAAATCGTTATCGCCTAACGACTGTAAACCAGAGTCAAGGAATTCTGTTCCTATCAATTCATTCAAAAGTATAGTATCTTCATTTCCATCGTTTTGGACAGGCCGATCACTTTTAGCGGTCGTGTAAATCACGAATATACATTTTGTTTTACTAAATTCACCATCGAACAGCACATCTTTATTGTTGGGTTTGAATTTCCTTCTAATTTCTAAGTAACTGTTGTAGTATCTTAATAAATCACTAATACTATTGAGCGTTAGCACTGAATTGTTCTCTCTGTGCTTCGCTTGAATGAACACTGCGAGGGACCTCGTCCACCGCCCAAAGATGTCTTTCAATCTTGCCCTGAAACAAATGTCATCGAACGAACCTAATTTGTCCACATTTGTGGCTAAATAAAAGTCTTGAATTCTATTGTCATGTATAGCTCTAAAATAAATTAAACTAAGAAGTTTGGTTTCATACAGGTGTCCTTGTATACCGGATGTTCCCGAACGTTTTTTGTAGTTTCGAGTACTGGTTGTTGCAGAGCTCGCCATCTTGTCCCAGCAGCTGTTTGGTATGCAGAGTAACGCAGCAAGCGGGGCAGATTGTTCTCTTCGAAGATTCTTCGTCTAGTGACCACACGGTCTGTAAATAAACGTATCAAAATCATGGCTATGATCTTAAGTTGAACTATTAAAGTACATTGTTATGCTAGGTTTGTAAGTAACTTATTTAGCCCCGAGACGGTGCCTAGAGTTCGAGGGACTAAATAAGTCTTTCACTCGAAGTAAACATTGTAATTTTCATTACGAATAAAAGGAAAGTAAAAAAAGAAACACGAACAGGCTAAAGAAAAAATCTGTATCTGAATCTGATGAACTCATCGTATTAATACAAATTTATTTACCTGCATACTAGCTGTGGCCGTGTCGTTCGCGTGTATGTTGGAAAGAAAAATTTTGTCGCTAGGTGAGATCTCTAAGATAAGATATATACTAAAAAAGTGACCCCATATTAAGAAAAAATATTTATTTACGTATTTGGGTCACAGAAGTCTAGATGTATACCCAATTTCAACAAAATCGGTCCAGTACCTACATCAGGAGAAAACTGGCTGTGACAGACAGACACCCGACAGACACCCGAGTGACATACAGACAAGCAGACAGACAGCCAGACACCTGAGTGGTCCTATAAGGGTTCCGTTTTTTACGGAAGTTCGGAACCCTAAAAGTTGTAGAAGGATTATAGAGCACATATAAATTAGAAAGAGAATGTGTGCATTCTGTCGAAAGCGAATAGGAAGTCATTTGAGCTAGTGCTTTATAATCTACACTTAGTATTATAAAAGGAAAGATTTGATTGTTTGTTTTTGTTTGAATTCAATAGGCTCCGAAACTACTGGACCGATTTAAAAAATTCTTTCACCAATGTGTAGAATGGACCGTCTGTATGAACATAGGCTATATTTTATCCCGTTAAAATAAAGGGTATACCCGTACGAAGCCGGGATGTGCAGCTAGTTTTATTATAATTTCATTCATAAATATTAAAGGATAATAATATTCACAGAGCAAGTTTTGGTTGCGATGACTAACACAAGTTGAGAAAAGAATTATTGACAGTAATTTTCCTTAGTGTGAGTATTTAATAAATGGTATGTTAACTTATTGTAGTTATATAATATTATTCTAGCAAGTATTACATTTTCTGGCTCTACAAAGGTTTTGTGAACATAGAAACTAAATATATTATTGTATAGTGAGATTTAAATATAACTTTGTGCTAACCTTTAATTTAGATGCATGCAATACTAATTAATTTGTAAATTATATGTAAAAAGATTGTCATTGTGTGTATTTAGTTGGTTTGCCTAAGTAAATACACAAAACCAAATAATAATACACGTTTTTCCTGTACTTGATAAATTGATAAACAAATAAAAGTACTTACGGCTAACTTCGTTCCAACTTCCAGTAATTGAGATAGCCACATTGAACACGATACTAATATTGCACTAGATTCAGACTCAAGCTGAGCACTTTTTCGATCGTTTTTCAAATGCGGATCCACTGATGACTGGTCAGAAGTTATCCAGACGTCAAGAGGCGTCAGCTAGAAATTGAAATTTGCGGCGAGACCATTTTCTCGTGATTTAGGAATATTGCCCATCTCTGTTTTGCTAATTATATGCACTGAATGAGCGGGGCGTGGCGCACGGCCACGCGTAAGTAATATACGAAGCTTTATAATAACTGGTATGAATCGTGACACACTCTCCATTGTTCTGATTGGTTTGATGACGACAGCTCTGACGCTTCACGTTATTGGACCGTCAGTCAATGCTCATCGCCTAATGCGTTTGCAAATTTCGTTCGTCCACCGTTCATTGGGGAGAGCATTCCGCTGCTATTTATTTATGTATTTATTAAAACCTTATGCATAAAAAAACCACCTTTCATTAGATATGTCACACGATATAGTTTAATTTTCTTTTTTGACCACCAACAGTGATTCCCATGCTAATTGTATTTTAATGTTCTATTTTGACCCCCAAAAGTGACCCCCATACTAGCGGCGTTTTACCTGAAATAAAACGCTTATTAAACTGCTTACCTTATTCGAAGCATAGGTATATAAACAATTGAGATAGGCTGTATCTTGTTTCCTGTGCCCATTTTCCTTACATTTCTAGCGATATAGCTCTGTCTCGCTCTCATGACGTCACCAGGTCAGAGAGGGGAGGGCGCACTTGTGGGATGCGCGCGCCTCGGTCTTGTTCATTGGTTGATGACTTGGTCACCAGGCAGAAATTACTGTTATGCTTCGAATAAGGTAAGTAGTATAATAAGCGTTTTATTTCAGGTAAAACGCCGCTATTAAACCACTTGACCGTTTTTCGAAGCATATAAATATAAACAATTGAGAGATGTCTGTTATCGCCTGGTGACGTTCATGACGAACGCCAATGTGAAACAAAATAAAATAAAAAAGAGAGCAAGAAAAATCAGATAGTAATCTTAATTTGTTTACTAGTATAGTGAATCATAGGAAAATAATTATTTCAATTTAGGAATAGAAATTCAAACACGAAAGATTTCAAAAACATCATAATCAACTAAGTAGGTAGGACATAATTCACTATAAGACAGGGTAAATAAAGTAGTGATGCTTTTATTCCTAGAAGAGTCCAAAACCTGTCTTTTATAAAAACGGAAAAAAGTGTTGGAGGACCTCCACTTTCCCCGAGCCATAATATCTTTCAAGGGAAAGTTGTCCAACCAATTTTTGGAAGCAACCGCGGAACGGACACTTCCAGGAGTAGCAACAATACCTGCTTGACGCATCAGAGATTTAATCCAGCCAGCAATAACAGTTCGCGAGGCTGCACGAGCTGTACCTCTCGTAGTGACGAATAGGTCATGACATCTAGCTTTCAGACGTCTACTGGAAAGCAGTGATACTGTCTGTTCGATCCAGAATACGGGATCCAAATTCCTATTATCATTATTGTCAAATAATCTCCACCCTGATTGCCTATGGTCGGATGAATCAGTCTTTGAACCAAAGACAGGCCACAAAGTTATATGCTCTGGTGATATAATCTTTATCGGTCATAAGAAGGGTCAAATCATGAATACGCCTACCAGAACAAAGTACTAAAAGGGCAGCGGTTTGACTCGCTACATCAAAAGTAAGTATTGTCACTTCTTATCGCCCTGTCCTTAGGAAAGGTTACAAATTCATCAATATTCCACACAGGTAGCTTAGCAACAGGGGGATTTTTAATTGAAATTGATTTTAAAATATGCTTTACCAAAACATGATTACTTAGAACACCTGAATTATTGACATTACAAAGTGTGGAAATCACGGACTTATGTAACACTAGCTGACCCGCGCAACTTCGTCTGCGTCATAGTTTCCATTATTGCTCCGCTCCTATTTATCTTAGCGTGATGATATATAGCCTATACCCTTCCTCGATAAATGGGCTATCCAACACTGAAATAATTTTTCAAATCGGACCAGTAGTTCCTGAGATTAGCACGTTCAACCAAACAAACAAACTCTTCTGCTTTATAATATTAGTATAGACTAGCTGTTGCCCGCGACTTCGTTCGCGTGTATGTCGGAAAGTAAAATATCGTTAGGTTAGATCTCTAAGATATACGAACAGTCAACATCTAGTATTGCTTGACTTCTCTTAGCATTAGGAACTTGGAAGAGTGTTAGACTCCGGTATCCGCACCATGTTAGACTCCTATTCTGTCCGTTGTGCGCAGGTGTCCTGGCTAAGTAAGCCAGCCTTTTTTATGGACTGGAAATCATCAAATGACTTCTTCCGTTTTGGGCGAAGCATAACGAAGTGTCAGATTCTGACTGACTTAAATCCATCCACGTTCTTCTTAGTGCCCTTTGCGTTCCAGGTCCGCGGTGACTATTTAAAAAAATTCCGCAACCCTGGCAGGCACTGACCCTAGTGGGCCCTGTCTACATTACTGGCATCTCTAAGAGACGCGCGTGGAACACAACGCGCCGTTGGCCCGAGCCTGGTTTTAATCGGACAGCGTGCCACCCAACACTCGCCGTCCGCAGGCCCGCGCCCTACGGTGGCAGGGAATCGCCCGGTTACTCCCTTCGCCCAGAGCGTCTTCTTCTGTTGCGACGGCTGGGGCGTGAGATTTCCCTCTCTCTCACGCTTTCGGCCTCCTCCTTCGCTAGCATTACTGCTTCGCCCTCTTCATCCCCGCTCCGGACCATAGATTGAATCAGGGCCAGTCGCGAGAGGTCGCCGCCACCTATCGCCTCAATGAGGACCCAGCGGTACTCCGCCCATGAAGGGCAGACATCCACCTTATGTTTCACCGTGTCGTCCAGGTGATCCTTAAAGTGTTGACACCCGGTCGTGTCCTCCCGCTGAAACCGAAACAGTTATCTCCCAAAACAATCGTGACCGGTGAGTACCTGCGTCAGGCTGAAGGTGAGGACGCTGTGGTGCCGCTTTTGCCACTCGTCAAAAGGGGACTTACCGCGATTGTGGCGTGCCCAAAGGTGGTAGAGCTGGACCTGTATTCTCAGTTTCGTACGTGAATTCGGCAATAGATTGCAGGCAGTCTAAAATAGCTATGTCAAGCTGTGCGCTGTGTTCCACGCGTGCCTCAATGAGTTTTCATCAAAACAGATGGGGCTAGCGGGCCCTATCTGCCGGGCCAGTGCCGGGGTTGCGGATTTGTTCGAAAGAGTCACCGTGACCCTGGAACACAAAGGTCATTAGCAGGAACACGGATGGTTTTAGTCAATAGGAGTCTGACACTTCCTCCTGTTTTACCCAGAGCGAGAGGAGTCATTTGACGATATACCATCCTTAAAAAAAAGCTCCACCACCTCAAAACCTATCTTCGCGAGTTCGTCTGTGTCGTCAATGAACGACACGATTGGCGCATTGGTTGAGCGATTGGCTGCTGCGTCGCATGTCATGGGTTCCGCACGGAACAAATATTCGTATGACCTACAGACAGTATTCTACTCTATTCTATTCTACAGATAGTTGATCCGGGTCTGGCTGTTTGTTTGTGTATGTGACTTTGTATGTTTGTTAGTGCACCCACGTTACAGGAGAAATTCCTAGTGTGTTTTTTTTTTTTCATTTTGAAAAACGTTGCCCACGTTTTTCAAAATGAAAAAAAAAAAATGCCTAGGGATCTATTGTTCCCCTTGATCCACTGAAGAGTAAAGGCCGCAATGGATAATTTCTGGCCCTGGGCTGGTCATTATGTTTCATAGGCTCACTGGGAATTGAACAGTTTTAAAACTAAACAATTTGTTGGATATATGTGAATTTCAGCCGTGTGCCTTTGCAAAGTTTTGAAATTTCTAAATAGAAATCATAAAACTTAATCTAAAAACATTTATTAATATTCTGCGTATTGATTAATCCGTTTGCGGGGATCGAACCATGTGCACTTTCCCGACGCATGGTTGAGATAACTCAGGACTTTGGGTATCAGGAACGGGGGAGGGAAAATCCATGCCAGTTTGAATTTCCAAGCTATGGAGAATGCGTCGTGGGCTACAGCTTTATTGTCGTTCCGATCGTTCGATACATAATGACGTACCACGTGGGCGTTGCAGGAACCAAACAGGTCCACTTGGGGAATTCCCCATTTTGAGAATATTATCTCGGTTATCTCGGGCAACAGTGCCATTCGGGAAGCCGGCGAAACCGCGATAAGTGATCGGCATGGATGTTGTATCTCCCCGGAATGTAGTATACGTTCAAATGGATTTGGTACTGATCTATCACACAAAACATTTCGTAAGTTATGTCCATCAACCGCGAAGATTTGGTGCCCCCTTCATGACGGAGATACGCTACTACTGTGCGATTTTCGCATTGTATCGTGACGGTAGATTGGCTCAGATACAAGGAATGACTTTGCAAGACTTTCAATATTGCCAGCATTTCTTTTACATTGCAGTGATAATTCCTCTTGCTCTGGGACCAAGTTCCCGATAGTGATAGGTTGTCCATCTGGGCACCCCAGCCCAAGTCGGAGGCGTCTGTTGTGACAAAATGAGTCACTGGTGCATAGTGTAGGATTGACGGATATTGCAAATTGCGGGTCGCCCATTGCATCCGCAGGTACAGTGTATACCTTGGCCGAATCGTCCAATTGAAGCCTGTTCAAGAATTTTAATAGAGCTCGATAATGCAATCTCCCTCTTTGGACAACGAAACTCGCAAAGTTTAATGCTCCTATAACGCTTTGCAACCTTTTTAGGTCTGTCTTTCTCAAAATCACGATTTCTCGAACCTTCGCTAGTAATGAGGGAACTTTCTCCGGCGGTAAACTTTTGAAGTTTAACTGGACTGGACGTAAAGGCTACGCCGATGTCCCAGTCCACCCCCACTATGACGTTGCGGGAATTTCGTTGCTGGGTTGTTTTAGTGGGTATACCGGGCTTGCCCGGGGAGTCCCACATACCCCTCCCACTCCCCCGAGTGAGAGGGTATGCGTAACGCATTTTTTCCCAGCCGAAAAAAAAAAAAAAAAAAAAAAAAAAAAAGGGATCCCACAGAACACCTTTTTTTTTACGGGGGAAATCCTCATGGATGTTCTCCACCCTGGGGCGGGCGGAGGGGTCTGTCAGACTCTTACTGACTGAAACCACCCCGGTGTTCCATCTTTCACCTGCGCCGGGGATCGCGGGAACTGATTAGACTTCCGTAATCCCCGGCTGGTGCCAACCCGCTTCTGCGGGCCACCTCGGGTCAGCGGGGAGAGTGAGGTGTTTGACTCCCCCCGCGACGTCAGAGAGGGGTGCATGGGAACACCACGCGCCGCCGCCTCGGGTCTAGATGTATGCGGGGCGACAGACGTCCCCAAGTCTGCCGCCCCTGGACCCAGTTAGGGGAGTCGGGAGAGGGCAGCATATGCCCTCCTCCGACGCCCGGTGCGCCTGCTGCGGGATGGAAGAGCGGTTGAAATCTCCCTCTCCCTTTCCGCAGCCTCCTTCTGCGCGATAACTGTTCCGCAGAAGGAGACCACCCAGGACTCCTCGCCGTCGACCATAGCACGGACTACAGTCGGCAGCGAGAGGTCACTGCCTACCACAGAGATGAGGGCACGGCGCAGCCCCTCCCAAGCGGCACTCTCTGCCAGCGTATGCCGCGCCGTGTCCTCCCGACAGTCGACGCAGTGGTGACACCGAGCGTCTGGCTCCCTGACTATACGACACAGGAACCTCCCAAAGCAGCCATGCCCTGAGAGGACCTGCGTCACACGAAAAGACTGAGAGCCGTGCCTTCTCCCGAGCACTGGCCGGATGGCCTCGATAGTGACGAGGCCGGCGATCCCACAGAACGCCTAGGTAAACTAGGGATTTCTTTGGTGTTAGGATCGATTTTTCGAAATTGATTTGCCAACCGAGGTACCGCAATGTTTTTACGAGAAGCCCGACATGACTGGCAAGAACTTCCGCATCTTGGTGAGCCAGAAGAAAATCGTCGAGAAAGACCAATATTCTCACTCATTTGCTTCTCATTGTTTGGGCAATCCAATTTGTCAAACTGGCAAACGTTTTTGGAGCCGTGCTCAGACCGAAGGGTAGGCAGGTCATTTGAAGTAGCTGATTTTGGTATATGAGGCGTAAGAATCGCCTGTGAGACCTTGCTACGCTTAGATGAAAGTAAGCTTGGGAAATGTCCAACTTGCACAGCCAATCTTTGGCCTGAATGAAATCTGGGACTCTGAATACATTCATTAGACTGAAGGGGTGGTCAGAACGAATTCGTCTTTTAAATTGAAGATTGATCGGGCCGATCCATCGCTCTTTGGTACTAGAAAGAGGGTAGATAAAAACTTGGAGTTGGACTCGCATTTTCCAGAATTCCTTGTTTCAACATTTTTTGAATAATAAGTGTCATCTCTGGTGACACAGGTGTGTGAAACGCTGTTTTGATTATTCTGGGCATTAGTAAAGGAGGCTTTTGTTGAAAAACTATACGGTACCCTTGAATTATTTGAATTAGAAATTCTGGAGCTTGCATCTCCCTCCAATGATGGACAAATTTCGATAACTGACCGACTTGAAATGCACTCATGTCAAAATTTATTTCTCCTGGCATTGAAGCTTGAAAGCGATGACCTTTGCTTACATCCGCCACGTTTGTGAGCATGATACTCATGGTTCGGTCTTGCCCCGCGAGAGCGAAAGGAACCACTATTTATTGCACAACTACCCTGCTGAGTATAGAGTTGTTGTAACCATGTACCAGTCCTTGCGAAGGACATTGTGTATTGTTCTGTAGAAAACCACCCTGCGAGGGGGCATTACAGTTCTGACAGCCTTGTGATGGTAAGCTTACGTGGTTTTTACCCTGCGAGGGTGAACTTGAATATTGCCCCTGCGAGGGACGTATGAGCCATTTACCAGCTTGCGCAGTTGAGGTGTTACCATAAGCCGATTTAAAAGACGTACCCGGTGGTTTATGAGCAGTCCAGAAAGCCTTTTTTATACCGCCAGCTCTATCTAACGCAACAACTAACTGTTCAGCATTAAACAAGTTAACCTCAGATGGAGGTATCTTCTTTGTTATGCTATCTCTACGCATCTGTATGGTTTCAGCTCTATGTCCACAAATCATTTGCACAAGGTCTGCCGAAACCTTGCTGTACTTACCGGAAGTGAAGATATGGTTAAGCTTTTGATTTATAGCCTCTAAACTAATTTCTTCTTTTCGCAAAGTTCCTTTTTTAAGGATTCTTTTTGTTTTAACATCCCGTAAGTTAACGAGGCATAGGCCCTCTTCGAGTAAGTAAGGTGTTTTAAAGTGTCATAAGGTCTGATCTCTTCGTTAGCTTTCAGTTCAACGAAACCCGGACTATGGTTATAAGATTTTTGAGTTTCCGCGTAACGTACTTTACTCCAGTCCGATTTATTAAAAAACTGAACTTCTTTTAAAATATTTAAGTAACGCTCTTCTGTTTTTGGAACAGCCGGTTCCTTAAGCTTTATTTCGACATTTAAATTACTAAAAGAGTCTTGTTCAAAATCGTCCTCAGCGAAGAGAGAAAGAGCGTCATCGGCCGTCGGTGTGATAAGATTATTTGAATACTGATTAGGAAAATCACTTATTTGTTTCACTTTATGCTCCCTGCGGCGGTGTTTATGTATGCCCCCCCTCTTTCTGTGACGGCGGCGGCGTTTATATTTATGTTACGACCTATGGTCAGAGGAACTAGATGAACTGGAATCACTACTGTCAGAGCTACTACTACTGCTACTGGAATGTGAACGCTTCCGTTTGGCTCTAGATTCATTGTTATTAACATTAGCAGTATTTGAAGGGCCTGCAACTGGTTCATCTTGCGAAATCAACGTTTTTCCTTTATCCATTACGTATTTTCAACTTTAACGGAACACCAAAACACTAGATAAACTACACACGAACGGAAAACCGTTAATTTTAAAATTCAACGTTGATTACTCACTAGAAATAGTTTAATAAATATCAAAAATTCAGAATTAAATTTTCGATCGTAAGGAAAAAATAAATATTGACGGTTGTGAAAAGAGGTTTTTTTTTTAAATACTCACCTGCAAAGCAACAACCGTCTCGGGCAAGGAATAGAACGCCAATGAACAAGACCGAGGCGCGCATCCCACAAGTGCGCTCTCCCCTCTCTGACCTGGTGACGTTATGAGAGCGAGACAGAGCTATATCGGTAGAAATGTAAAGAAAATGGGCACAGGAATCAAGACACAGCCTATCTCAATTGTTTATATATGCTTCGAATAACGGTCAAGTGGTTTAATAAAACTTTATTTATTTACGTAAGGCGTCTGTGTTTGGGTCACAGAAGTCAGAAGTAAATTTTAACAGGATCGGTCCAGTAGAGCCGGAGAAAACTGACTGTGACAGACAGCATTCGGAACCATAAAAGGTCATTGTAAGCCGGCTGATATTGACATGGTAGCTGATCTTGTATGGCCAAAAAAAATCACTTGACTGCGCATACAGTGCCGCGACGCACGAAAGTTTATTAGAGTTTTGGCTCATATATTAGGCTGCGGCACTAGTAATCATTTTATTTGTGACGAAGTGTTAGACCTGTGTGCACGCTAAGTTTTTACAAATCGTTTTAATTTTATGCAATTTATAACGCATAAAAATGCCTTCATACCCGGTGAATTTGTGTGGGAAACATTCCAAGACCTCTTGTTACAAAAAGGATGGCATAACTTTTCATCGGAGAGTAAAGACTACGCAAAATATTTTTGATTTAATCAGATGATGAGCCACCGCAGGGGTCTATATAAAATGGTGGTTAGGTGAACGAGCACACTGTGAGTAGCGCGCGTTGATGTCTTTTGGGAAAGTCTCTTTCTTTCATTAGGAAATACTTTTATTTTTACCCCTTTCTTCCCCTTTGTATTTTTTATCGTAAGAATCTGTGCTGTTACGTTTAATGGTTGAAGTCGATTTATCGATGATCATAAAATTACACTTAATACAATTTTTAATCAATTCACATACTTACATTAAACACTTTTAACTACTTTTAAACGACTTTAAAAATAGGAAAAGGGTCTCAGTTTTTTCATCTGTGTGTTTGACATACATGTTTTCATTTTT
Organism: Ceramica pisi; assembly: GCA_963859965.1. Classification (NCBI taxonomy): domain Eukaryota; kingdom Metazoa; phylum Arthropoda; class Insecta; order Lepidoptera; family Noctuidae; genus Ceramica; species Ceramica pisi. The sequence continues at coordinate 4,455,653 of OY982556.1, read as the reverse complement.
GATTTTCAAAAATTTCAGAATTAAAATAAAAGTGGAAAGATATGGTTAATACGAAAATTTTGTTTAAACAAAATTATAGCGCGGTTTGTTTGGATTGAGTATTTTTATAATGTTAAAATCCATTTTATCGATATCGACTATTTTCCTTAATCAAGTAGTGCCACCACTAACCATAGGCTACCTATGCAACTTGACCTTGAACGGACCAATTGCAGCCGCGCGTTGTTCCTCGACGTCCCCCGGCCCGCTGTAGTAAGCCGCGTACATACGGTCTCTAGTGGTTATATACTCTATGTGTATGGCTATATTATGTAAACTGATGTCAGCTGCTCAATTAGCGATGCCGATGGGTTTGGGTTTGGTTGGTTACGAAAGTTGTCAAAAAACTCATAACTCGCGCGCGATCAGAAAGGGAGGGAACCTTATCAAAGTAAATAGAAAATGACAGTTCTCAAGACAAGTAGCGTTAGCGAAAAAACTCTGAATTAATTATAAATTAGTTATTTCTACGATCTATCATAGGGTTGTGTAAATATACAGAAGTGTTTCATGGTTGTAATCCTTTTAATAATAATGTTTAGATATACGAGTAGGTATATTATTTAATAATCGAAATTCATTGAACATCTTCGATACTTTTCTTTTCCAATTATATGACAAAACATGTTTGAATTAATGTAAGTGATTACAAATAACAGCTATAATAAAACAATTTTATTTTGAGAATAAGGAGGATTAAGTTGAACTTCAAAAATAACAATTTGAATCGATTTGTAAATAATTATTTACAAAATTAAAACTGGCAACACTGAAGGACGAGTAATGTAAATATGTCGAAGAATAAAACAATTTAATTATTTATTAAATACACATCGTAGGCGCAAGTTGATACAAAAGTATTGAATAAATATGCGATAAAAACCAAACATGATTTTTTATTTGTTTGTATCTTTTCGAGCATCGTGTCCACGTGAAGCCGAGAATAGACAAATCCTTTGATAGTTTCGGGTAGTATGAATTGCTGGTTGATTCTGCTAAGTGGCCTTTTTAAACCAACTTTTGCCGACGCTACGGCTGGCCGGCGGACCGCGCACGTCTCAGTTCCAAAAGGTTGCATCCCATTCTGATCGCGCGCGAGTTATACACATTTTATTTATGTACATATTATCAAACATTATTTTATTTACTTCCTACATTATCACAGTATCTATTTATTTTATTTACCCTCTTCCGTGTGTCACTGCTGGGTGCCAACTGAAAACCAGGGGCCCGAGTCTGCTATTTTTATAAATTTGTCATTCCGACACGATCACATTGTCATGCCATTGTCATTTTGCTAAAAGTTCGTTATCTGCTAAATTCATAATGGCACGGTCACTGGCACGTCAATGGTCTCGTAATATAATTGCGGTAGGAATGCCGTATTGCCATTATTATAAAACCGAGCTAAATTTGAGCATTTACTCATGCCAGATTTTATTTATATTTAGTTTTACATATTATTTATTAGTGTTATAAGCAATCTGAAGTTGTGAGAAGTTCGTAAAATACTAAATCTGTCATTATGTACGAGATTACCATATGGCTTTCTTTCAATGGCGTGTCAGTGGTTGATCATTAGAATGTCATAATGACGCCATTATGTTAGTAGATTACCAAACTTGTCAAAATCAACCATTTTGAAATCATTGATCGACCATTCTGACACTATTGTAATAGCAGACTCGGGCCCCAGCGCCGAGTGTCTGACGCCCAGAAAATGCTGAGATGGTAATTCAGCACATTTTTTTGTACCAGTCGTTTTTTTATTTTATGTTTTTATTTCTTTTTTTATAATCGGCTTTTTTTGCTGCAGTGTCGAATAAATGTTTTCTATAGTATTCTAAAAAAAAAAAACAAAAAGTACAGTCATAGTAACTGGCTGAAACTTTTTTTATGACATCATACAGAAGTCTTTTTTTTTTCGAAAACAATTTTTTTGGTTCCATAGTGAAAGTTGTTTATAATGATGAGTACAATGACCCCTTAAGAGGCATTGCTTTTATTCTGTTACACGTTGCGTTAAATTAAAATAAAACAACTAGATCTGGATAATGATATTTTATATTTATATCCACATTTTATTTAGTGTGTTAGATTTTATGTCTAGTTATCCAGCCATTGTAGACATAAAATCCACATCAAAAGTAATTCTCTATTTTATGACAGTGATAATATTTTCAGGGTTGACAATATTCGTTAAAATAGACAAATTGAGAATCGAATTTAGAACACTGAACGTAGAATTTGAGCCATTCAAACACTATTTTGAGAAGTACAATTTCAAAATTCGAATAGTAATTTCAAAATGGAAAAAAACATAAATAATTAAATTAATTACAGTAAAAATATTTACTTAATGCCCCTCGGCAATCATCGCATTTTTGAACACCAACGAATTTACTCCAAATTATTACGGTTAAAGATATTTTTATTTCTCAAAAGAATCACAAATTCACTTATAGAGAAAACTTAAATATGTTTAAAACAATGTTATCTGCCAGTAAGCGTAGATAAAAACAAAAGAAAATACATAATTATCCTTAAAACTAACATCCGAACAATACTTACCTAACTTAATACACATCGTTTTAGCATAACAAGTTCAAAATAAACAGACCAAAAGAAGGTAGGTTACACGTAATCAGCACAACAGGAACAATTTTGAGCGATGAGGGTAGGGTGCAATTTAAGAGTTGCTGCGTGTTTACTAAATAAATTATAGACCAATATTAACAACTATTAAACTTCCAAGTTGATTGAGAGCGTCCAGTCTGCACCAAGTGCGAAGGGCAACTGATAGAAATACGATGTTTGCCGAGAGACATTCAGAAAATAGTTGTAATGTAATAATTTTCTGTGCCAAAATGTTACAAAGAATTCGTACGACGTTATTATTTTCAGTCATATTTTTCATTTAATTTCATATAAGAAGAGAAAATTAATAACTACCCTATAAATATTATAAATCCCAGTAATGGTACACCACTTATAATGACGGTTTTCTGAGATATCAAGCACCAGGTGGCCGCACTGAGAGGTCAGATCCAAAACACCTATCAAAACCCTTCATTTCTGACTTTTATTAACATCAACTTGACAAATTTTTCTTCTTTTTGATTATTTATTTGGATGATCTAAACAGATATTTAATTATACTATATACACTTAAAATATAATAAAAAAAACTCCTAACTAAAATATGGCATCAAAAAATTCGTCCCCATCGCTATCGACTGGAAGTGAGCCTAAAAGACTGGCTGCATTGCCACGTTGTATAGCAATGCTTATCCTCTGTCCAAGGTAAAAGCCAGCTCTTGGGTCACGCGAAGCCTCAACTAAGCGTTTTGCAAGATCTTTAAATAGGACGTGAGCACTCGGACCCCACGGTCCAAGAGTTTCAACCCCAAACGGCTCAAAAATGTAATATTTCCGCCGTTTGAGATTTTCAGCAGCCGAAGCCGCTTATTTTGTTGGTTTTTCTTAATATATTATTTTTTGAAAATTTGATTGTTATTGTTGACTCTGTACGTGTTGGTAATTACTGTATGTGCATAGAGTAGGTAAAAGAAATAAAATAAATGTCAGAGTACAAGCGATTTGATTTTTTTTTCTTCGTCATTCGGGCAGGCGGTATGGTCGGCGGTATGGCAGACCTCGTCTGGTATGGTCCAAGACCTTATCTTGGACCATACCGCCTCGTCTGCAGTCTGTCCTTCTTGACTAAAAGTAAGGCCAAAGCCTCGTATTTAGTTTTATCCTTCTCGTTAAAGAGTAAGTAAGGCCGAAGCCTCGTCTTCAGTTTGTTTCATCCTTGTTTTAAATTTATTTAAGGCCAGAGCCAAGTCTTCAGTCAACAAGCGATTTGATAGATGTTTGGGACGTGACTTGTCAGTGCCGTTACCTGGTGCTCGATATTTCAGAAAACTCTCATAATCAATTATTATTCGATACTAACAATAATGGTAGTTTAATTTTTTTTACATGATCTCAAATTGACAGGAGTTTGAAAATACAATGATACATTTTATGAAGATTTTAAATAACATAATCGCAATTTTTGTAACAAATAATAATTATTATTATTATTCATGATGATTAATTGTGGTCAAGAGCAAGCATGTAAAGACATAATAAAAATATATATATGAAGTGCAAATATATGTAAATACAAATTGTAATAAAAAAAAGTGCAATAGGTACAAACATGTACTTAAAAAAAAAAAATATTCATTTTTTATAAAACTTTATGTACTTAGTTTCAAAAAACTATTTCATCAGTCAAATTAAAATGTATGCAAGTATTTTCAAACGGTATTGCAGTTTACAAAATAAGTTTAAGCGTCGTACATGCGGTTTTCAACCATATCGTCTAAAGAATAAGGGTGGTTTTCGTTGGATAGCATGTTGGAGATCCACTGTTCTGGCATTGGTATGTTCTCGACGACAAACATTGGCAGTTTGGCTCGCTGTTGGTTTTCTTTGACATCTTGGTTTGGAGTCAAAAACTGTGAAATATTAATAAGTTGTTTTAACATAAAAATCCTAATCTTTTAAATAAAATTCTCGTAATATACATATATAAAATTCTCGTGTCACAATGTTAGTTACCTTACTCCTCCGAAACGGCTTTACCGATTTTTACAAAATTTTATACGCATATTCAGTAGGTCTGAGAATCGGCTACTATATATTTTTCATACCCCTAAGTGAAGGGTTGTCCACCCCAAACATTAAAAAAAAAATATATATATATTTTTCTATAATGAGGCATTAAGAAATATATATAACCCTAAATTTTTACCCTTCTATCACCAACCCTTATTTTTTAATAGTCATTTTATTAATGAACTAGCTGTCCCCCGCGGCTTCGCTCCCGTGAATTAAGTATTCATTGCACATATCGAGTTTCCATTGTTTTTAAGATGTATTCTGCTATTCGGGTCGGAGATAAATCCAACGAATCAATAACCACGAAAATTGGTTCAGCAGATCTCGAGTTATAAGTGTTGTAACAAACCCGTCTTTGTTTTATATATATAGATAATGTGACGCAGACAAGTTGCGCGGGCCAGCTAGTAGGTATATATATATAAAATTCTTCCATTACTGAGTAACTGCCCAACTAGCAAAATCAGTGCTTGAGTACCTAACTGACAGACAACGCACAGCCGAAACTACTGGTCGTAGAAAACTAAAATTTGGCTTGTAGGTTCCTTGAGGAGTGTAGGGGAGAGAGGATTTCCCGAAAATCCTACTGAAACGTGAAACAACAGGGTTTGCGCGTTCAAATTGGCAATTAAAAGCTAGTTCTACTGTATTCTTAAATTCCCCCTCCCGCGTAATCATTAGGGAACATACTCCCGGAATTAAAAGTAGCCTATGTGTTATACTAGACTACAATCTATCTCTGTGCCAAATTACATGAAGATTGTTTCAGGCGTTCTGACGTGAAAGAGTAACATACATCCATCCTCACTAACTGTCACATATAAAATACTAGCGTGTGCCAGCGGGTTCGCCCGCGTGATCCCTAGGGAACATACTTCCGAAATATATAATATATAACCTATTTACCCGCATAGTTCCCGTTTCCGTGGGATTTCCGGGATTCATTCTATGTCGTTTCTCTAGTCTCAAACCACTTTTGTACAAAATTTTATCCAAATCGGTTCAATGGTTAGGCATGAAGAAAAAACAGACAAACAGTTACTTTCGCATTTATAATATTAAGTTGGGATTAGTAGGATGTTACTCGAAGAGGAGCTCGTAGCTAAATAAAAACAGCTGCACGGGTCGACCTTCAAGGTTAAGCAACGCGTGCCAAGGTTGGTCTTTGGATGGGTGACCATCTTAACAAACCAAGTTTCCTTCGTGCCTCGAAAAGCACGTTAAGCCGTTAGTCTCGGCTGTCATTTGTAGATCTTTGGCAGTCGTTACGGATTGTCAGAAGCCAGTAAATCTGACTCCAGTCTTGCCAAGAAATATCGTGTTACCCAGTTAATGGGTTGTGGAGGTCTGGTAGGCAGCCGCTCCTCGTAAAATATTGGTATTCAGCTGAATCCGGTTTGACTGGAAGCTAACCCCAATGTAGTTGGGAAAAGGCTAGGCAGATGATGATGAGTAGGATGTTACTCGTTCTCTATCTTACCTTAAGAGTGTCGGGTCCCCTCTTCTTCCGAAGGTAGTTGAAGCAACAGGATCTGAAGTGCCGCGTCCCGCACGCAGACGCACACTCACTGCCGCACGAGTCGCAGGAGAGGCTGGCAGCCCACAGCGTACTTCCTGTAAGAATATACAGGATATAGCACAAATAGGGATGGCGATCTGAGATCGATTAATAGAAGAATCGATTTTTCAGGCCCAAAGATATTTATTTATGTATTTCCGAACGGTTACAACCCTAATCTCTTCAAAGTTAGAGTGAACAGGCTCCTTCTGGGTAAGCTCGTTCCATCGTAGACTTTGTCTCTTTCATCTCTGACCAAGACTAGAGTCAAGAGCAAGCGCATCTCAAGTAAAAAAACAGGATTTTTTAAGTCGATATGCAGTACTGAATCGATCCAGAGAATCGATATTTCATCCTTGAAAATCACCATTCGATTTTCTGAACTAAAAAAACTGATTTTACTGATAAGAGATCATTTATTACGGTATCTTTCTTGTTTTTCTTAATGGATTTGTATTTAATTTACACTATAAATGTGTGAAAAAAATAAAATCGAAAATGCATGCACGAAATGTTATTGTTGCGTCATGCCTTTTTTCGAGAGTAAAATCCACACAATCGATGTATAAATTAAGTGTTTGAAGTTGAGTATTCGCCAATTGTTGCATTAATTCCGCCCATGTACCTCTATTGAGCATTATAAGTTTAAATAAATAAATGAAACGCGAAAAATATGGGCATTAACACGTTCTGCGGGTCTACACAGGGCACTTTAGCAGAATCATATTAGAATGATAATATTTACCACACACCAATACATGTAAAAAAATATTTTAATCTTTATCGCTAACGCATTAGGTGCAAGGTTGATTGGGAAAATTTGACAGTGACGGGTAACGTGATGTGCTTTTTGATTCTACTAAAGTGGCGTTTTTAGACCACCTGTACTCCAAATACTCAATTGAGGAACTGGCCCTGGGCCCTTTTGTAACGTGCGAATGCCATCATGATTAAGCTGTGAAAAAGCGTCATGTAAAACTCTGTCTCACTCCCACACCACAGCCCCCACCCACAGTTTTAAGATGTAATAATAGTTATCCTGAGCTTATTTAGGTGGCATCACAGCTTACAATTGCACTCAAAGCTCGCACCCACTATTTTGAATGACTATCATTTAGTGTACACAATGACTAACATTTAATATACAGGATGACTAACATTTAGTATACAGGATGGCTAACATTTAATATACAGGATGACTAACATTTAGTATACAGGTGGCTAACATTTAATATACAGGATGACTAACATTTAGTATACAGGATGGCTAACATCCAATATATACAAGATGACTAACATTTAGTATACAGGATGGCTAACATTTAATATACAGGATGACTAACATTTAGTATACAGGATGGCTAACATCTAATATACAGGATGACTAACATTTAGTATACAGGATGGCTAACATTTAATATACAGGATGACTAACATTTAGAATACAAGATGACTAACATTGAGTATACAGGATGGCTAACATTTATTATACAGGATGACTAACATTTAGTATACAGGATGACTAAAATTTAGTTTGCAGTATGACTAACATTTAGTATGCAGAATGACTAACATTTATTATACAGAATGATTGGTAATTAAGTGCGTTCCTTCAAATGAGATGTTCTAGACCTAATTTGCATCTATGTTGACCAGTTTTTTTTTCGACCTTTTGTTTATAGAAAAAATGTTTAATTTTTTTTTAACTTTGCGAATCGAGGATATTTGTACATAAATTATTGCTCGATGGATTTATTCGTTCATGATGAACTTTTAGACAAGTATCAGTTTACAATCCGGAGTGGAAGAGATTTCTTAAAATTAGCAATTTTTGGTCGTCAGGTTGAAAAATTACCAAAATCGTTGTAGGGTCAAAATCGTTGCATATTAGCACTAGAAAATCCCATTTGCAGTAACGCACTATATTACCCGTCACCTGTATACAACGTGTGACAGAATAATCGCAATACCTGAATAGGGGTCATTGTACTTCTAAGAACAACTTTTATCGGACCAAGACTGAAATCGCTAAAATAAATCGACTGCCCCATATATTTTTGTGCGCATAACTAGATAAAAATAAATGTACCTACAAAAAAGCTGATTTTAACCGACTTCCAAACAACTTCACGACTACCGCGACTTCCTTCTCTTGTTCTTGTTAAATGTGTGTACATAAATGGTTAAATAAATAAATAAATAAATAAATAATACTCCTTTTTTAGGCAGTCATGTAAAAGGGAGGAGGAAGGGGGGAGGGTGGAGGTAGGGAGGTTGGTTCTCAATTCGGTGGGTGTTTTTTTTATGTATCTATGTATATAAACTGATTGCTCCGAGGTTTCTGGAAGGCTACTCCCTAACCCGGAGTCCGTAGTTTTGGGCTTGGTTGTGGGCGTATTCTACTCCGTATCACATAACCACTAAGAATTAATGACACCACGATTTGATATTTACTGTCAAATCGTGTTGTCATTCATTCTTAATCCTGCAGTGCGATTCTATAAATATATCGAAGTGAGAACTACGGTGAAATGAACGACAAGTGAGCTGTGTGACAAAAAACATTTCACGACATCTCACTTGTCGTTCACTCCACCTAAGTGATCACGGTGCGATGTCGACAGAATCGACCGGCAGGTTCGGAACTAATCGTGAGTCCTTAGGTGATACGGAGTAGAATACGCCCGCAACTAAGCCCGAAACTACGGACTTCGGGCTTAGAGAGTAGCCCCCCTGATACGATTTCTGTGATTCTTCTTTGGTACACATTTGATTCGGTTTGGCTCAGTATAGTTTTTATTTTATGAGCATTTTTGCTTATTTCAATTTCTGCATAGACGATGAGAAGTCCAATTTTCACCACTTAAAAGTGAAAAATAAAACTTTTTCACAAAAAAAAATACTTTGATTTCGGAAGTCAGCGTTAAAAATAAAAGAACAAAACGGAAAACACCGACTTCCGAAATTAAAGCCATTTTAGACTTTGTTGTCATTTGTCTTTGTTGTTTGTTGTTTGTTTTGTTTGTTGTCTTTGTCTTTGTTGTTGTTTTTTGACTTAATTAATGTATTGTATCTGAAATTGCAGTGTGAAATTGTTTTGTTAGTTTTCTATGGGTTTGATGGCCTGAAATAAATATTTTATTTTATTTGTAGTGTATTGTTTGGAAGTCGGTTATATTTTTTGTAAAAAGTTTTTTATTTTCCCGTATTCAGTATTGGTATCATTGTAAAAGTTCTTCATAATGATGAGTAGGTATAATAGCCCCTTTTCGGATATTGCACCTTATCATTTACACGTTATATACCTACACATACATAGTAACTACTGACAGTTATCTATAATTAATCGGCCTCGTCCAGAATGAGTTACAAGCGATTTAGCAAACACTGATGCCCTTAAGTACTAACAATAGAACCAAAATGAAACACGCTGTTCGATTCTCAACTCTTGGCGTTAAGGCGAGAGTTGAAATTCCTACACCAGGCTTTTGTTAAGGCTCGGATTTGACTCGAAAATGCGTTTTTATTGACAGTATTCGCGTTTTATTATTATTTTATTAAAGTAAACTTGTAATATGTGTAACGCCCATCGTTTCCACCACCGCACACTCATACTGAACTAGCCCTTAACACCTAAAACACAGTGCATGGGACACAATGGTGACTAAACAATTATTGCTGTACCAACAAAATGTATGGATGGTTGCCCAATCAATTGCACCAGCAAAGTTAGACACCTAAAAATAAAATAACCCATGTAACGATGTTTTTCAACACACTTGCAACGAAACTATCGTTCCGATCAGGTTCGATTTTTAATATGCAAAATAACCTAATATTAAAAACGTCTTATATTATATAAGATCCCATTAATAGATGAACAAATTTTAACACAGAGTTCAGTACGTCTAACCAAAGAATTACAAGCAAAAAATAGTGAATAAAAAAAAGCTTTATTTTTTTCACTCTAGAATCTAATGAGTTTTTCTTATTATTTTTTTAACCATTTTATTTTGATGGTCTGAATTATTTCTAAAAGGTTAGCTATCTATTTTAATAGAATCTTACATTATAAAAATATCTTGCAAGTGTATTGTAAAGCTGTATTTTGTTGGCAGCGTTTAACAGTTAGCCTTCAACCGTAACTTTCGACTGACCTGAAGAAAAATCAGCTGATGGCGTTGCTTCCTTTTTATGTCGTTTCGAATCTGCCTGCGACCAAGTCGCTGGCAAATCAAAGTTACATATATTAGTTCCATAGGATAGACAGGGACGAACAATTGTTTCGTCTGTCTCCCACACTGCTGTTAAAAATGTTTACAAACTTTGATGTACATTTTCTATACGAATATTTGATCGCAAAGTTAAGAAAATGGTCTCATCTTTTCTAAATGTTATAAAGAGAAAAGATTTTTTTGTTTGTTAGTTTGTACTGAATAGGCTCCGAAACTACTGGATTGATTTTTACTATTTTTTCGCCAATAGAAAGTCCTTTTTGGGAAGTCGGTTAAAAAGTAACAATCACTAAAATTTATTAAGCGCGGACGAAGTCGCGAGCGAAATGCTAAGTTAGATAACTAACTTTTAGGTAACTAACTCATTAACTAGAAACATCTAACAATTCCTAACAGGAGGGCTAAATAGGCCACTTTAGAAGAATCATATAATAATCATAATATTAGACACACAACAATCTGTCAAAATTAATTTTAATCTGTATCGCTAACGTATTAGGTTCAAAGTTGATTGGGAAAATTTGACTGTGGTGGGTAGCGTAATTTGCTTTCTGGTTCTGCTAAAGTGGCCTTAACAATAGGGAATATGCATGAAAAAAGTATTTATGATCTGAACAGTTTATCTAAAAATATTCGAAAATATAATACTAACTGTGAAATTAGAATCTAAATTGCTCGAAAAACGAACGAGAAACAATTATTTTAAACAAATATATCTGTCCCTCTCGCGAAAACGCTGTTTTCTATGGCAGCTGTATAGTCATCGTGTAATTTGACGTCACATTACGTATCGGACTTCTCTTTCTAACTGTAGTCTTTGAAGCTTTATAACTTAATAAATGAAGAAGGTATTTAAAAAATAATTTCATGATTGTTTACTAGAGCTAATAAGTATTTTATTTTGCAAATAAAAAAATTGCATGCATATTCCCTATTCATTTTGACAGTAAGGACGGATTTCATAATCTGAATGGCAATTCTACTTTCACATCCGCATCGCATTCGCATCCCAATCACAATCTGTCAAAAATGTATGAAAATTAAGGCTTTTTTGACAGTTTGCGATTGACATACGAATGCGAAATTTGTTTAAAGATTTGTAGAATTGGCTCTCAGAGGCTGAACGCGGTCTACATAATAATATGAACCAAGTTTACGAGCTGTCAGTGACGTTATTTTCTATGGAATATTGACACTGACAACTCTTGAACGCAGCTTGATCGCGATCAGTTTTATTGGTGAAATCCGCCCTAAAAGTAATATACAACGTGTTTTTTTTTTATTTCCCATAACTCTAGGGTATGATTGAGGCCATATCAAAGAATCAACTGGCATTTGAGTTATGTTCCAATCCTTCGTTAATTTTTTTTTTTTCATTTTTAACCGACTTCCTAAAAAGGAGGAGGTTATCCATTCGGTTGTATGTTTTTTTTTTATGTTTGTTACCTCATAACTCCGACAATTATGAACCGATTTGAAAAAATCTTGTTTTATCTGAAAGGATATACTTGCAGATTGGTCCCATTTAAATCATATCAAAATCGGTTACGAACTTTGGATTTTAAATCGAAATACCTGGAATTTGACTATTTAGATGATTCTTTGATAATCGAAATTGCGTATTTTGCTTTTCTGCGATTTTGCAGTGGTGTTGTTAGGTGTGGGGCACCACAAAAAAGTGAAAAACAAAAAACTTTTTACAACGGTGTTTTTGTTACTTTCTTCGTATTTTGACACCGACTTCCGAAATTAAAGTTATTTTTTACTTTGTAGTGTTTTTTTTTTTTTTGGAAGTCGGTTGTATTTTTTTCATATAAAATAATTCGGCAAAGTCACGATTATTAATGTAAAACACCCTTACGTTAAATATGACAACGTCGCATTTTTTTAGCTTTAAATATGAATGATTGGTTTGAATAAAAATGAATTACTTGTATTTATCAATGAAACTTAGATACCTAGACACATCGAGGGTCTATTTTGTACAGTAAGCAAACAAGTAAAGATTCGTCATACTGGTGACAATTTTTGACCTAATTTAATTATGATTGATGATATCTCCGAAACAATGCATTTTTGGACCACCTATTCTAGGAGTTTTAGTATTATTTTTACCTACAGAATATAACCCTAGAGTTATGGGATATCAAAAAAAAACAGGTTGTATAATAATAATAATATAATAATATATCCTTGGACATTTCACACAACGCCATACAGTCCCAAGCTAAGCAACCTAATGCTTGTGTTATGGTAACGAGATGGCTGATAAACTACTTAGATACATTTTTTTTTTGTAAATACTTACATATTATAGATAGAAAAACACCCAGACTCGGAACAAATACATGAAGGTCGTACAAATATTTGTTCCGTGCGGGAATCGAACCCGCACGAATAAATGTAAATGTTTTAGTGTTAAAAAATGTTAGTAAACATTGTTATCAGCAGTGTGGGAGAACCATAACCAACAACGTTTAACAGAATAAACGCAATACCATGAAAATGACGAATACAGTGACCCCTCATTGTACTCATCATCACATTAATACAATGACCCACATCATTATGAATAACGTTTACTGTGGGAATAACACTGAAATCGGGAAAAAAAACGACTGCTCCATACATTACACAATGACTCCCTTTCAGATATTGGGTTTATTATTTAAGGCGGGGTTGCAGTACTTTTTAAGATTTTTGAACGTCTGAAAATCTTATTAATTATGAGTTTTTTTAATAAATAAAAATCATTACATAAAAATTAAACATACCCTAAAGTAAATCGTAAAGATAGAAACGCGATTTTGAATGATTGGTTCGATACTTTTTTTAATCAAACATGAGACTAAATTACAATTTTAAACGTGTACTGCTAAGAGATTTCATCACGAATATTTATAAAAGTTATATCAATAGATAGAGCTTTTTATTTTGAAGTAAATGTTGAAACCATATTGTATAATTTCTTTATCATTTTCGCCAAGAAGAAAAAACAATTAAAATTTAGGCATTATTTCGCTCGCCGGACAGTCGCTGTTGTTCGTCAAAACACACAGTACTGCAACCTCGCCTTAAACGTTGTATAAGGGACTACTTGCATTTATTCAGCTCCATTTGCATTTCGCTGAACGATTTTGGCGCGTACAGCGTCGTAAGAATGAGAAGGCAGTAGTGACAGTGCTGAACTCAATATTTAACACTCGCATGATAATAACACATTTGTCCTCATTTTATACTTGTTTGCCGCGAAAGCTGAATAGACGCCGGTCGCTGAACGGATCCGTACGCGTCTCCATACAAAATGGTTGTTTTCTATGGGCTTCATATGGGCGAATAGAGCTGAATAAGTGCGTACCAACATGCTCGATTTTTCATACGGGAAAGATCGAACGTATAGACCGTTATAACTTAGAAGTTATTGCTCGAAATCGAACCAAAATGTATGAAGAGCAAGATTCGAGTTAGGTACCAACTCCACTTAATTTATTAAAGATGTTATTTAGTCTAAGTATTCCACTTGAGTTGTAAACAATTTCATTCAAATCTAGATGTCAGATTGCTAATTAATGAATTCAAGTACAGAACTCGGTAACATCTTTCCCTAAGATAATTCACTTTAAAATGCAATGGATTCAATGAATAGTCGTAGATTTCTCAGATGTCCAAATAAAATCAGGGGCGTCGGGGCCCCAGACAACAGGGGCCTCGACTTGTGGTCGCAAAGCTATACAGTTAGTCCCGCCCCCGTCTCCTTCGTGGCCTGTTAAGACAATTCTTAGCAACAAGGGCCTATATTATTTAAACAAATGAATACATCTAAAAACGGACCCCCCAAAAATGACACAGGGCCCCTTAGCTACGCTACTGCTAAGGATCTAATATGGCGATTTGACAACTTAGAATTAAAAAAAAAAAAAGTTCCTCCACACTTGAAATTTCTCCTGTATCGTTGGTGCGTTCACAAACATATAAACTAATATACCCAAAGAGCCAGACTCGGAACAACAATCTGTAGGCCATTTAAATATTTGATCCGTACGGGAATCGAACCCATGACACTCAGCGCAGTAGCCAATCGCTCAACCACTACGCCAACCGTCTCGTCATCATAATTATAATTATGTGAAACAGTCAAAATTAATGTTATTCAGAAAAATTATCAGACTTTAAAAAGACAGAAATAATGCCAAAAAAGCAGTTCATAACTTACCGATGAGCATTAATGAAACAATTGCAGTCAGCTTCAACATTTTAAAAAAAGTTAACTTTTCTATGTTTTCCACTAGATGGCGCTTTGATCAGAGCTGCTACTTGAATGCCGTAGATCCACTGTCTTCCCTCTTTTATATCCGTTAAAGTTTACCTAGTTGGGAGGAGGAGGCGTTGCGTGACAAAAATATAAAGATTTGTTTCCTTATCCATTTTTTTTTTCAATATTATAAATAGGTAAATTAGAATTTGAGCGGTTGAAAAGATGCTTTTGCCTAAACATTGGTTGAGAAATTGCTGTTGAATATTATTCATCAAACTAATATTCTTAAAAGTTCTAGAAATTGTTTTTTTGTTTAATTAAATTATTTTAAACGTTCTGCAAGTACATCTCTGGCTTAGGTTGAGAGTTTTTCAGTTAGCCAATGGTAAAAAATGTTGGTACGTTTAAATACATTTTTCAATTAAATCAAGTTAAAAACTCGCCCTACGCATATTCTTTCACAAATCGAAAGGTTCACTATTGCTGAGAAGGCTCGGAAAAAAGAGTGGTTTATGCAGGATAGTTGAAACGCGCGATTCTCAGGAACGTCTGGTTCGAATTCAAAATTCATTTAGTGATGAATAGCCCATTTATTGATAAAAGTTTTAGGCTATATAACATCACTCTACGACCGAAAGGAGCGGAACATTAATGAAACATGGCATGTGTCGCAAACGAAATTGTGCGGGTAAGCTAGTCTTCTAAATAATACTAATATTATAAAGAGGTAAAGTTTATGAGTTTATGGGTTTGCGAGTTTGTGAAGTTGTGCGGGTAATCTCTGGATCTATCTGAACCGTTTTTGAAAATTCTTTTACCGATAGAAAGGCACGTTATTTGTGAGTGTCTTAGGCTATATAATTAACGGAAAAATACCGCCGAGGCAGAAACGGAGAAATATTAACCAATCATGTCATTTGTCGACGGTTCACGTGACCAGAGGGCTGGGCTTTTCTTCGGCCAAAGAATCAGCATTGCCATTCAACGTGGCAATGCTGCCAGTGTTCTGGGCACTTTTGCCGTTGACAGCGATGTGCATTATTTTTTTGATGCCCAATGATTTATTTTGTTTTTTTATGCGTTTGTACATAATGTAGATACTGTAAACATTGTAGTTTAATAATACCTTAAATCATGTCATTCAAAATGTCAGGAACTCACGATTGCATGCAATATAATTGGTTAAAATTTCTCCGTTTCTCTGCTCTGCTGTAATAGACAGGCATCCATAAGGGGGGAAATCTGGCCAGAAAAAGTCACGTGCGAAGTGCTAGCTAATTATATATTAAAAAATAAAAACATTTTTAGCGACAGCCACAACTCTTTTCTGTCCTTACCGTGGTCAAGCAAAAACAAGTGATTGGCAAGCACTGCGCGATCTACTTAACATTTTTATAGAAAAACTTTATATTAATTTTTCACTTTGTAAATTGAAAAGGTTATATTTACCTTGGATTTACAGAAAGGCTCCTGTTTTATTATAAGATGGCTTAGGCGAAGTGACATTTCCGTTTAAATTATTATTAACTAGGTGATGCCTGCAGCTTTGAACGCTTGACAAATTATGTAGGTACTAAAACCTTCTTCCAGAACCACTCTATCCAGTGGTGAAAATCGGTGTATTTTGTTTTATAGTACCATAGTGTGCTAGCTGTTATTTTTTTTTGTTTTGTGTCATGTATTAATTACTTTGCATTCTACTCATTGTATAAATTCTAGTTCCTAAAACGTAACAGACAGATGGGTTGCTGGGGAGTTTATTGGCCACTTCTTCTCCACAGCTAAAACACTAGGAAGTGGTGACGGGCGGGCGTTCTGGGGGACTGTCTTTTGTAGAACTTGACGTTCAAAAAGTGCTGGCTCTCAGCCTAATTTGAATCAATGACTTTTGAATTTTTAAATTCTTCTTTTAACACGTTGCGGGACAAACCGCCTCTCGTCGTTATCTCGGTATATCATTACGGTATATCATTACGGCTAAAGGCCGTGAACTTTATATCATGTCATTTGGCAAACCGTCGATAGCCGTTGCTTGCCCATAACATTCTTAGGAAGCACATGATCTAGTGTCACATCACGCGACTTCATTCGTTCGTAGGTGTCACGGCAAACTCTTTTCGAGTCATCTTTCAACACACACATATGCATTGCTTATGCACCAAAACAACACATTCACACCGCCGACAGGCGTAGACTGAGCCATACAAGTTAGGCTTGGGTTAAGTAACTCCACTAGAAGATTGGATATAAGACATATCATTCCAGCCAAAGACACATATCCCATAACTATATCCATGTCCGCTAATCATATCCGCAGTTATGATGACGAGAGAGAGCGAAGACAAATCCCATATCGCGGAACTATGTTGCTGTGGGAGATTTCAAAAGTTTCTCGCTCTCGCTCCAAGAACAAACTATTTGATTTCCCTTCATACTTTACACTTACAGGCTTAGGACTGTCAACCATATAAATATTTGATTGGCGTAGGTATTTAAAAAACAAATAGTATTTACAATGATTTGTTATCGATTATTTAATTATGATTTAGTAGTTTACAGAAGTTTTTTTTTTGTATTTGTTTTTTTTTTTACGTCTAGTAATAATTTTTTTTATCAAGCGCTACTCTCGCTGCCTGCTTATAGAACAGACGACCGAACGATGAACAAAAACAAACCTAATCGTCCTTTCTCTTTCGCTCACTAGCCGCTGCATTGTATTACGTTCTCGCTCTCTTACTTCCGAACGAATGAACGAAACTGATATAGAGGATATATTTATTTGTTAGAAAAGGAATGAACGATTCATATCCAAAGCGAGACACATATCCGAAGATATAACTGTGTCCGGAGTTACTCAAGCCTAATACAAGTTGCTCAGAGTTACTCATGGTATGACGTTCCGCCCTTTTTTTTTAGACGTCTGCGGCCGTATTTGTCATATCAAATATTTGAAATATATGTAATACCAGAGGCCGCCCGCGACTTCATCAGCGTATAAATTCTCGTTATTCCCGTGTAAATCCCGATCCCTCGGGAATTCCGGGATAAAAAGTAACCTATGTGTTATTCTAGATCTTCAGCTACCTACATACCATTTCATCGTAATCTGTCCAGTAGTTTTTTCGTGAAAGGGTAACAAACATACATACACATACACATACATCCATCCTCACAAACTTTCGCATTTATAATATTAGTAGGATGGTGGTACGGCTATAGACGGTGTGATAAAAATGTATGGGATTTTGAAGTGTCATATCATGACATATTTTGCAAAATATTCAAGTGTCCCGCAATGTGTTAAGTACTGAGTGAGTGACAGACAGACAACGCACAGCCGGAACTGCTGATCGTAGAAATATGAAATTTGGCATGTAGGTTCCTTGGGCAGTGTAGGAGAACACTAAGAGAGGATTACCCGCAATAGGGAATATGCATGAAAAAAGTATTTATGATCTGAACAGTTTATCTATAAAAAACTTTTTACAAAAAAATACAACCGACTTCCAAAAAAAAACACTACAAAGTTAAAAATAACTTTGATTTCGGAAGTCGGTGTTTTTGTTACTTTCTTCGTATTTTGACACCGACTTCCGAAATCAAAGTTATTTTTTACTTTGTAGTGTTTTTTTTTGGAAGTCGGTTGTATTTTTTTGTAAAAAGTTTTTTATTTTTCACTTTTTAGTGCCCCACACCTAACAATACCACTGCAAAATCGCAGAAAAGCAAAATACGCAATTTCGATTATCAAAGAATCATCTAAATAGTCAAATTCCAGGTATTTCGATTTAAAATCCAAAGTTCGTAACCGATTTTGATATGATTTAAATGGGACCAATCTGCAAGTATATCCTTTCAGATAAAACAAGAATTTTTCAAATCGGTTCATAATTGTCGGAGTTATGAGGAAACAAACATAAAAAAAAAAAAAAAACATACAACCCAATTGATAACGTCCTCCTTTTTGGGAAGTCGGTTAAAAAGTATTCGAAAATATAATACTAACTGTGAAATTAGAATCTAAATTGCTCGAAAAACGAACGAGATACAATTATTTTAAACAAATATATCTGTCCCTCTCGCGAAAACGCTGTTTTCTATGGCAGCTGTATAGTCATCGTGTAATTTGACGTCACATTACGTATCGGGCTTCTCTTTCTAACTGTAGTCTTTGAAGCTTTATAACTTAATAAATTATGAAGGTATTTAAAAAATAATTTCATGAAATATATTTTCTTTTCTTTTTTCTTTTTTGATTGTTTACTAGAGCTAATAAGTGTTTTATTTTGCAAATAAAAAAATTGCATGCATATTCCCTAAACAAATGGGAACAGCAAGTGGTTACATCAGTTACATAATTCAATTTAGTTAATTTTACACCGATATAGGTAACTAAAAAAAAGAAAGTTCAAACTAAAACATATGCAACGGGTGGCCTTATTTGTATTCGTTATTTTTTAAGTTTATGTTACATAATAAATAGAGGAGGAGCTCGTGGCTAAATAAAAACAAGCCGCACGGGTAGAACTTCAAGGTTAAGCAACGCTTGCCAAGGTTGGTCTATGGATGGGAGACCATCTTAACATACCGAGTTTCCTCCGTGTCTCGGAAAGCATGTTAAGCCGTTGGTCTCGGCTGTCATATATACATCTTTGGCAGTCGTTACGGATAGTCAGAAGCCAGTTAATCTGACGTCTTGCCATGAAGTACCGTGTTACCCAGTTAATGGGTTCTGGAGGTCTGGTAGGCAGCCGCTCCGCGTAAAATACTGGTACTCTAAATCCGGTTTGACTGAAAGCCGACCCCAATATAGTTGGGAAAAGGCTAGGCAGATGATGTTACTAGATACATAAATATACTATCACTAGCTGACCCGCGCTACTTCGTCTGCGTCACATTTTCCATTATACTCCGCTCCTATTTGTCTGCGTCTAGCGTGATGATATGTAGCCTATAGCCTTCCTCAATAAATGGGCCATCTAACACGGAAATAATTTTTCAAATCTGACTAGTAGTTTCTGAGATTAGCGTGTTCAAGCAAACAAACAAACTCTTCAGCTTTATAATATTAGTATAGATAAATGCTAAAGTTTGCATGGATCAGACACGCCAGGACTGCTCAACGGAACTGGTTAAAATTAGTGACAGAGATATTATCCTGGAACAGCACATAGGCTACTTTATACCCCGAGAATCTGTCTCGAACTCATTTAGTCGTCATGCCTGATACTCATGCAGGCGTAGCTGCTGTAAGAAGCTAGTTAGGGATATGTTTAGAATCAAATGTCGCCATATTTACTCAAAAAGATGTAGAAAGCTCTCTGCCTATCCTAGTACGTCACAAAACACTCTGAAGTATGCAAATAGTCTGTGAAAGCATCCCACATCATTTGAGCTACAGGATTATCCGTGATGAACAGACATTTCCTCTCTGTTCTTCAAATGTATCCGATATCATATTTGTTTCATGATTTTTTAGCTTCGGAAGTGGCACTTGGAAAGTAGGGGGAAGGTTTCGACATCTTACATTCGTTTAGTGTTTTTCTACAACGCGTTTTGTATGTTAAGCATACAAATATATAACACTAGCTGACCCGCGCAACTTCGTCTGCGACATATTTTCCATAATTGCTGCGCTCCTGTTTGTCTTATATGATACCTATAACCTTCCTCGATAAGTGGGCTATCTATCACTGAAGTAATTTTTCAAATCGTATTAGTAGTTCCTGAGATTAGCGCGCGATAGAGATAGAGCGTTCAACCAAACAAACAAACAAACAAACTCTTCTGCTTTATAATATTAGTATAGATAAAATCGTATACTCCCACGCAGTTTGTTGTTACCCACAAAATAGTGACTTCGTATCAACACTAAAAAGTGTCTAATGGAATGTATTGGTATTGCTATGAAACATTCCCTTTTTAGGTATGTAAAACATCAACTGGCCACCGAGGAGCCCTGATTTAGCGCCTGCTGATTTTTCGTATGGGGCTACCTAAAAAGTTAAGGTTTCCAATCAATTGCCACCTATCCTGAATGTTTTGAAGCAAAGAATCACTGAAGAAAACAACTTTATTCCAAGAGCGATGCTCCATTAAGTGAATGGTGTGCATTTGCAAACGGTTGTTTTTCATAAATAAACTTCAAGAATTGCTCTTTAATTTAACAATAAATAAAACGATTTATTTGATAATGTTGTTTTTTATTTAATATCTAAAAACGAAAAACATTCTGAGACACCCTTTAGATTGTCACTCTTCAAACAATCTTAACACTCTCCCTGCCGACAATATATAAAGCTTTTGAAGTTCAGGAGGCCATGGAGGTCGCCGGCGGGTCCCAAATTTGTTGATTGTGAACGCCGTGAGTCAAAAGTTAAAATTATTACAAGAGGCCGTGGGAGCCGCCGGCGGGTCAAAAAAAAAATCTTTTAAGACGCCGTGGGATCCGCCCTGACCTCCCGAATTCAAATAATTTTTACAACTATTGACGTGCTGTTATGGAAAATGTGAAACTTCTCGTGTAAAAATGTGCTTTGGCCTGCTGGACAAAATTTTTTGGGGGTCGCCGGCGGTTCCCATGGCAGGGAGAGTGTGATTGAAGATCTATCTGTTATGTCTTGAGATTGATTTATTCAGTCAGTATATTTGTTCAGTAAGTATTTTGCCAGGCGTTCTTTTTTCCGAGGTTGTTATTAGTTAGGTACATAATATTTAATCTCATGCACCACACATAACTATTGATATAGCGTTTACGTAGCACCAGTTACAATATTCTCTTAGAGATTTCGTAGCACCAGCTACGCGACACCTCGTAGCAACTGCTACATAAAACCTCGTAGTGTATTTGCAGCACTCATTCCGCGAAACTGTGTAACGGTTTCGTAGCATTCACTACGCAAAACCCTAAAGCACAAACGTAGTAACCACGACGCGAAACCTCGAAGTGTTATCGTAGCTCTCGCTACGCGAATCTTCGTAGCGATTTCGCAGCATCTGCTACGCGAAACCTCGTAAGGTTTACGTATCACCCGCTACGTGAACCCATGTAGCATGTTCGTAGCACGCGCTACGACACACCTCGTAGCGGATTCATAGCAATAGCTACGCGAAACTTCGTAGCGTTTTTGCAGCACTCGCTACGCAAAGTCTCGTAGCTTTTCCGTAGCACACGTTACGCGAAATGTCTTAGCATTTTCGTAGCGATTGATACACAGAAGTCACAGAACTATATCGTAGACAATTAATAAAGCTAGGTTTCAAATATTGTGTTGGGATGTGTTGTGCCGCGGGATACAAGAATCAATTTGAAACAATATTAAAATTCTAATTAGTCCGTCAGATAGTTTTTCAAAAACATTGGACAAAATATTTTATTTTTTTCGCGTCATCATATAACATTTTTACAAAGAACATCATCGACTCGAGATAAAAAAAAACTGGTCAAAAGCGAGTCGGACTCGCGTACCGAGGGTTCGGTACCAACATCATCATCATCATCATCATACCACCACCGGTACATAATGGACATCTCACCCACACGCACAAACGTTTTGGAAACACATTCATAGTGCGTAAAGCTAAGCAGAGGAATTCCCTGCCGGAGTCTGTATTTCCTGATATTGGTCCCTGCCAAAAGCGGTTGAAACGAATTTATATCAAATTGCTTGCTCACTCTGCAAGTGAGAAAGAAAATTTATGCATGCTTAATTTATACTTTTTTTGCATTCTCTTGTATGTATACAATGTTTAAACAAATAAAGAAATCTTATCTTATCTTATCTTATTAGCATCTCTCTTTGCAAGTTATTCACGTACCTATATTGTGGCTCTTCGATGCCTGAGATCATAGTTTAAATTAAAGAGGTCCGAAAAGTATTGTGCAGTCTAGACATGAATAAAGTCAGCGGACCTAACGGCATTCCAGCAAGAGTGTTGAGGCAATGTGTACCTGAACTGTCTCCTGCATTGACAAGCCTGTTCCGCCTTTTTTTGTTTTTTAGGGAGGGAAATACTGTTCCGCCTCTCTCTTAAAAAAAGAACGGTGCAAAATCCTGGAAGCTTGCAAATATGCAACCGGCGGCCAACAAGGGAGACCATGCAGACCCTGCTTATTACCATCCGATCACCAATACCTCCATCCTATGCGAGGTTTAAGCCATCGAGAGACACGGCGAAGCACTTGCCGTGTCACAAACTGCGGCCAAAATGCTGGGCATTCTAAGTAGAGTGAAGCGATACTTCAGGAGTGCAGGATGTGGGTGTTTCAGGGTGTATGTTTAATCTAATTAGGCAATTTTGTTACAAAATCACCGCATGTAAAAGCATATTTATACCCACTCATATTACGTACGGGATTAAAATGTTGCTTGGTAGGCAAAAAATAATATAAATCTGGGCAGCTGAACTTAATTCTAGATACATTTTAATCAGCTTCATAAAGATAAACTTCCGGTATTCTTCTGTATGTATTTTTATAAAGAGAATACTTCATCATGATAAGATTTTAAGTTTAGACTCTACTTAGACCTGGACAGTTTTTAACCCTATAGAAAGCTCAAGTCCGATCCTACATGGAGTATTGCAGCTACCTTTGCGATGGCTTAGCTAAGTACCAGCTTGCCGCACTGACTCAGTGGAACGCAGAACGAAGAGGCTCATTGGCGACGTAAATCTGGTCGTGGTGACATGGCTCATCGCTGCAAGGTTGCTTGCTTGTCCGGTCTTGTACAGATTGTACTTCGGTGAGTGTGTCCAAGAACTACACGACCTCACCCCATCGGCCCCCTTCCACCATCGACATCCAGACGCACGGCAACTGACCATGCCTACCACGTTGCTATTCCACCAATTCGCACTAAGCGTTTCCAAACGTCTTTTATAATGCGCAGAGCAAAGGAGTGGAACTCTCTGTCTGCGTCTGTGTTTCCGTACGCTTAGAATTAGGGATCTAAGCGTACGGAAACACAGACGCACGCATGTGTCATGCACGTGCTTAAACACGAGATAAAACTGGATAGTGTCTCGTGGAAAGCACGTGTTTAAGGTGTGGGCACTTTAGAGTATTATAGTGAGAGGATTGACGATTCCAGACGCACTGCAACTTACCATCCCTACCTTGTTGCTATTCCACCAACTAGCACTAAGCATTTCCAAGCGTCTTTCATAATGCGCACAGCGAAGGAGTACTGGAACTATCTGCCTGCGTCTGTGTTTGCGAACGCCTCCAACCCTAATCTCTTTAAAGTTAGAGTGAACAGGCTACTTCTGGGTAAGCTCGCTCCATCGTAGACTTTGTCTCTGTCGTCTCTGACCTAGGCTGGGATAGCAAACCCATCACAAATAAAAAAAAATTGAGAATGTGCAAAAAGCGTTCTTTCATAATATGATACCCCACATGCCCTAGTAAACCCACTTCGAAATGTTTAAAAATACATTTTTTTTTTTTATATTAACAAAGTAGTTGAACTAGTGTCCCCTTAAGCTATTCCAAATTTCATGTAGATAGCATTAGTAGTTTTTAAAATATCTAGCTGTGACCGACGGACAGACTAAGTCATGCCATATGGGTTTCTTTTTACTATTTTGGAAGGGACCCTTATAATACTTACAACAAGGTATAAAATAACAATTTAATTTCAGAAGTCGGTGTTTTTGGTTGTTTTTTTTTCGTTTTTTGACACCTACTTCCGAAAAGTAACTTTTTTTATTTGGAAGTCGGTAGAACACCTTTTAGAGGAACCTACTTCTCAACTAAATTGGCATTATTTACTGAGTGGTTGCGCTATTTGCCGTTAAAGAGTTACTTTGTGTGCCTTCGCAGTCCAAGTCCAGACCAGCTCATAGTTTAATATCTACTTTTCTTTGGGATTGACGTAACCTAACAATATTTAACTAGATTTTATTTATTTTAAATTGAGGAGGTAAAAAAAATAATCCGGGGAGATTTGCCATATCATTGTGTAGAATATTTATTGAAGAGTGCCATTGCCTACCGCTGAGGTTCTTCATCAGTACTTCACTCAATTGAAATGGGGCTGGGAAAGTCCGGAGAAATACTCTTCCAAACAAAAAACGAATCATCTATATCGGTTTTTTTTTATACAAAACGGGGAAACTCTTAGCCCAAATCTCACCTGGTGGAAAGTGATGATTAGGCCGAAGATGGAAGCGAGCTTTACCTGGAATCCTCTAACACAGAGGAACTCACTATCATACCTCTAATTTGCTGTTATGGCGACAGACTTAGACAAGATGGTGGTAGCTTGCCAGGCGGACTTAGAACAAGTTCTACCACCAACCAAACCGAGCAAAAATTTGACCCTGCTGGGAATCGAACCCCGAAATCTGGGTCTGAATCAGGGAAAATTGGCGAAAATATCGCTGAGCTAACATTTTTCCTGGAATCCCATCGTCATATCTTGACTTGTACCTTCCATCATCAGCTCAGCAACATGAGATAATGATTACCAAGCAGAAATATCTGAATTGCGTAAGAATGTATAATAATATAAAAAACATTGTAAGTGCCAATCCAATGAGGGTTGCCTTGGATTTCTCTGAGATCCCATCATCCAGCAGATTCTGACTTGGTGGCAATGGGACCACCTCAGGAATAGGCTTTCGAATAAAAAGAATTTTGAAAATCGATTAAAACTTGGCGAAAAAATCTGTAAACATTAAAAAAACCGGCCATGTGCGAGTCGGACTCGCGCACGTGAGGGTTCCGTACAAACCTGTAGGTAAGTATATATTATAAGCAAAAGTTGCGGTTTACGAAAAACTACTTATCTACTATTAGATCTCGTTCGAATCAATTTTCGGTGGAAGTTTACATGGTAATGTACATCATATAGGTATTTTTTAGTTTTAATCATTCTCTTATTATTTTAGAAGTAACAGGGGGGGGGGCACGTTTTACCACTTTGGAAGTGTCTCTCGCGCAAACTATTCAGTTTAGAAAAAAAATATATTGGAAACCTCAATATTATTTTTGAAGACCTAAGATACCATAGATACCCCAAACGTATGGGCTTGATGAAAAAAAAAAATAATAAATTTCAGTTCTAAGTATACCCCCAAAATTTATTGTTCTTTTTTCTATTTTTGTGTGTAAATCTAATGCGGTTTACAGAATACATCTACTTACCAAGTTTCAACAGCATAGTTCTTATAGTTTCGGAAAAAAGTGGCTGTGACATACGGACGGACAGACGGACATGACGAATTCCGTTTTTTTCCTTCTCTTTTGCATTGTATAATTTTAGTCACAAATTATTTCGCAACGAATGTAACCATCATTTTGTAAACAATGACAACTGGTTTAAAAGAGTGCCCATGGAGTTTCTTGCACGTTCTTCTCCACAGGATCTACTCTTTGGAACGTGCAACTGCCGCGCTGGAGATGGATGGGGGGTTGGTGGGTGTGTTATGTTGGAGAGCAACCCGCTGCTCTTGTCGCTAGCGCGGCAGGATTAGCTTCATTTATTTGACTGACAGAACTTGACTATTCAAAAGTGCCTGTAACTGGTCTATTTGAAATAAAGGATTTTGTATTTGTATTTGTATTTCCATTTGGCTACGGAACCCTAAAAACATCAGTCGAACATACTCGTAGAACATCCTCCTTCCGAAGGCAGTCCGTTGAAAACCACGCAATAGTACAACTTTTACTATATCGTTATAACACCAGATGCCACTTTTGAACATTGGTGCGCTTTAGGTAATTTTTTTTCTTTCAATTATTTATAGGCACGCGTTTGACCACTATCTCACCTGATGGTAAGCGATAATATGGTCGAAGATGGAGCACGCTTGCCAAAAACCCTGAATTTTCTTGTTTCTGGGGTTTTATATATTAAATTAAATTAATGAACACAATAATAATCACCATCTAACCCATAGCGTTTCATCTTTTGTTTCCATATTCTGCAATAGTACTGCTCCAACCGGGGATTCTCCTTGGGAATACTTTCACAGTGCATACAGGGATAATCGCCGGTTGGTGCCCCATTACATTTGAAATGTCTGACGGGGCCTCTGCGAGTTGGTTTCGGCCCCTCGTACGCCTACCAAAGGACTGGGTCACCAGGGACCCGAGAAAGAAAAGAGAAAAAGAAAACCATCTAAATGCTTTAAAACACTGTTTTACTAACAATCACTGTGTCATGGGCCTTTATAAACATGTATTGTATTGTATCCCTCAACTCATGCGCACCTACCCGCAGTGTCGATCCAAGTAATGTCGTCGTGCACTTAGTTTTGTATGAACATTTTTTCTACAACTACCCCCTTGTTTTTAAATACTAATGTTATTTGTTGTTATTTGTCATAGTAACAAACTCACTACGCCAATAGGGTTTATGTAATTTTAAGTTAAAATATTGTATTTTCTCTGTAAGTGATTGTAAAATAAATGTTGATGTAATTGCAGATGAGTCTGCAATGACAACTTGCATCAAAATGTAGGTACATACTATAACTTGTATAAACAATAATAAAACGCACATCTTCCTGGAATGTTTTTACATTTTATTTGTAAAAAAACACAATACTTACTAACTAGTTAGGTATGTAAATTACAACTATAAAATAACATTCGAAACATAAATTATTCATGATACACCTTAAATCATAAGATACGTATTGCTTTATAAAACATTCACTGAAAATAATGACACGTTTAGTTTTATAAAACATTCATAGGGACGTCACACTAGCGCCACTGCCGGCTAGAAGAGGAACTAAAGGAGGTAATCTATTTAGGTATAATAACAACATTTTCGCGTTTTCTATATTAAAATTATAACATCACGTGTGTTCGTCGAAAGGTGAGGCAGAGGCGTTTTTATAGTACATAAATACACATCGCAAATTGTGTTTAAATGTACGCTTACACGGGAAATTTTTTGCGCCATATTATTGCTCAGTAATACGTTTGGCTTATTCTAGACCAACCTGAAGCAACTTCAATCAAATGCGACAGATTTTTCTAATTTTGATGGCCACGCTGTGTGTCGAGTTCGATTCCCACCCGGAAAAATATTTGTATGTCTACAGATAGTAGTATCCTATGTGTTATTCCAGACTATAATCTACCTCTGTGCCTAATTTCATCAAAATCCGTTCAGCAATTCAGACGTGAATCAGTAACAAACATCCATCCATCTGTCACCGGAAACTTGCAACCGCCGTAAGATTGTAAAATATCGCGTGAGATTGTAAATTAGTTTTTTTTTTTTCAACATACGGATATATTCGAAACTATTGAATTTCGATGGCATTGATTGTATACAAAACGATTTTTTTTCACAATATATCGAGAAATTATCTAATATTTAAAAATCTCATGTCACCGTGTTTGTTAGTAAACTCCTCCGAAACGGCTTGACCGATTTTTATGAATTTTTTTGTGTAGTTTTGGTAGGTCTGAGTATAGGTCGTAGGCAATTTGTTTAATTTTACGTGGCAAAACAACGTTTGCCCGAGTAATCTATAAAAGATAATTATATTACAATGTTACGGAGTCTGCAATTTTCCGGTGACCCATCCAATCATGGTATTTGTCAATTATTCTTCGTAACAAAAAGTACGGTCTATGATTAACATTATCTAACCCACTTGGCTATTTTTCGCGAATAGTGATGTGGGTTAGATAATTTTCGTCACAGACTGTACTAATACTAAAACTGTACTTTGAACTTACACATACTCTACCTTTTACAATCGAAGAAGTCCGATTCGACAGCTAAGTAGACAGGGACGAAGGATGGGTTTACCCCTAAGTGCGAAAGATATTTATTTTATGTCTCTTTCATACTTACTAGTAAAGCAATCTTGCATCCTGCTGTCAAATACGACTTCATAGATTACTAGCTGTCCCCCGCGGCTTCGCTCACGTCAAATAGCAACTTTCTTATTTTTTTTCTTTCATAAGAACGTTCTCCTGACAATAACAAACACAACAAAAAAAGAATTAACGAAATCGGTCCAGCCGTTCGCGCGTGATGCGATGACCAAGGGAAATAGGGTTTCATTTATATATATAGATTACGAGTATTGTACCAGCTAAATTAGGCCGATGGCCAATTTACAGGTATCATGTGCTAAAACTACATAAAAATTAATACATATAAATGAGGCTAACAGAAAATTTATAGGGAACGTGCACGGCATTAATTATGCGACCTAGTGTTGCATATTCGAAACTTTAACGTCAAGGTGGAAGCTCCAGGGTAGCCCGCGAAATTCAAATATTTTTATGTTTCTTGCAATCTGCCGGTCGGTGTGGGGCTGTATGTTAAACAAAATGCGGTTCGCGGTCGTAAAGAGCATTTTTCTAAAGGATTATAACCATTTGAATCATCAATATAACCCTCTAAGTTCATAGAACTCGATTGAATGTCATTTCGTGAAAAAGTAATTCAATCGAGTTGTATGAACTATTAGACTTAGAGGGTTATATTAATAATTAAAATGGGTATTATTCTTTAGATAAATGTGCGTTACGGCCGCGAGTTGTATTTCGTTCAACATACAGCTTCACACTGGCCGGCAAATTGCAAAAAACATGAAAATATTTGAATTTCGCGGGCTACCCTTGCGCTTCCACCTTAAGAATACTTGATATTGACGCATCTGTGCTGTCACTTGTAGTTCCTGTTCGCTCAGTTTATGGGTCGTCGTCGTCGTTCGTAAGGGGGGAGGAGTTGAGATGCGGCAAGGATAAATAAAACTTGAAATGGAAATTAGAGGTGGTCGTTGAATCAATAAACTGTTTTTTTTTTTTTTTTTAACGACTTTTCATTTGTCAACGACTCAACTGTTTATCATCAACGAAAAAACAAGTCGAATTATAATAATCTGTTAATTTTTGTCAAAGGCTCACGGATTATTTTCATTTCTGAGAATCAACTGGTCTGGTATGCGAATGCGAAACGATTACTTCCGAATGATACCGGACAATGCCGAACTATTCAGTAATCTTCAATGAATATCAATTTATTATTTGGAACATTGTCAATCATTGAGTTTTTTTCAACCAGTTGACCATTGACGATTAACAGTTAAATTACGTTAACCAGAAAACCATCAATGACCCATGCCTAATGGAAATTAAATATTACTAACGCTTAGTTAGTTGATAAGTTATTGTTGTAATAACCATTGGACCACCATCAAATTAAATTATTTATTTATTATTTTTAGGGGATCGTGTACAAAATAGACTGTGCCATTTAGCGTAACCAAACTGACATGACATTGAATATTGCTGGAAATTGTATTTAATTAATTATTTTTAACATTTTAATCATGATTTAACCAAAATTTCTAAATTTAATTGTAACTTAAGAATCATATTACAATGCTTTTAAAAGGCTGCTAAGTCATAAGTACCTACTAAGAAACCATAACACCATTGTACCTACACTTGGTGCGCAATAAATTTTTGACTTTGGCTTTGAAGTCAGTAAAATTTACTTGACTATGATACTTCTGTGCTGCCTACAGTTCCTGCACGCTCCCTAAAGGCAAGAATTTGGGAAATATACAGGCTAGATAAGAAGCAGGCATAAAAAGTAGGACAACAATGAAAAAATATTCTGACCTCTCTGGGTTCATCATGGAGAATATGCATTCGATTTTTTTTAAACAATCATGAAATTATTTTTTAAATATCTCCACCAGCGATGAAGTTACAAAGTTACAAGATTACAGTTAGACCGAGAAGTCCGACATGGACTTTAACGTCACATGACGCCTTTAGACCTGTCATAGAAAACAGCGTGTCCGAGAGAGGGACAGATATATCTCGTTTGATTTTCGTTCAATTTTGATTCTATTTTAGTAAGTATTATATTTTTCTTCATCGCTGATGAAGGTATTTAAAAATGGGTAGTATATAAACGAGTGACTGTAAATTAAAGTTTTAAGTGACAAAAATAATTATTTACGTTATAGTATTACTAAGTGAGCGACTGACTGCGAGAATTTCATGATTGGTTACTAGAGCTAAGAAGTATTTAATTTTGCAAATAAAAAAAAACATGCGTATTACCTAGTACGAGTATTACAATTACTCTATACCCTTTACGAGTATTGCAATTACTCTATAACACATTCTCTACCTACATTGAATTACTTAAACTTACATTTACTTTTCATAGAAGACCCACATACCCTTTCTATTCAAATATTTACAAAGAAAACTATTGCATGTTATGTCTACATAATTAAAAACTTTTTTGAGATAAGACCATGGAGAATAGAGGCGAGGAGAACTACATCTGTGTATTAAAAGTGTCCGTCGAAATGCGTTAAATTAGGGTGGCGCTACAATCGCATCAGGGTAGGTATATTATAAAAACAGCGGTTTTTGGCAAGTTATTAGATTAGGATCGAAAATTAAACAAGATAAGGAAGATTATTTCGTTATAGCGCAATTGCAAGAAAGAATCAATGATAGACATAATTCAACTTTTTCAACGCTTTTTAGCAACTATCTGATCCGTGCAACGTCGTCTGCGTAACGTTTTTCATTACTGCTCCGCTCCTATTGGTATTAGCGTGATGGTATATAGCCTTCCTCGATAAATGGACTATCTAACACTGAAAGAATTTTTCACATCGAACCAGTAGTTCCTGAGATTAGCGCGTTCAACCAACCAAACAACCAAACAAACAAACAAACTCTTCTGCTTTATAATATTAGTATAAATTATTAAAAAAAAAATACATTGATAAGATGAGAAAAAGTATGTTCAAAATAAATAGCACAAAAGTGCATCAAATTCGGCACACTGTTCTATATTCATACCATACCCTGCAGCTACGCTAGCGCCATTCTGGAAGGGGTTATGAACTGCTACAGCTTACAGCTGGACAATTTTTCAACCTGTCCCCCATATGAGATAGTCTTCCTCACATCTATTCTCCATGGATTTTACATTATGATCTTTATTATCAACAAGATTTCTAACTAGAGGCCGTTCAAGTATTACGTAAGCACCAATGCAGGGTGGGGGTATTTATTATGCTTATATGTTATGACATGGGGGACGGGGGGGAGTTTAATAGGTGATTATATCAGCAACATTTACTAACTTAAATAATAATTATGGTTAGGTTACTCTCACGCGATGTTTTATAGAAGAAATAACAGATGTGGAGAAAACAGCTAGTCTATTCTGTAAATAACCATTTCGATATCGACTTCACCTGAGTGACTAAGCTTACAAAGTGAACTTTTTTTCACACATCATAAGGTCTTATATTTATACGAATTTGAAACTCACCTCGGATTCCGCTGTCGAGACACGAAAATGTTGTTACAGAATAGCACTGCAGGTCCCGTGCGAGTAAAACTATACCAATGCTTACGTAAGCATAGGAGGGAGGGGTAAGAGCTTTGATTACTATCGCTGATAAGAGGAGGGGGATTAAAAATGACAAAATTCTGCTTACGTTATACTTGAACGGCGCTCTAGAGGATACCAGTTCAATAATTACGGGCTTATTCTTTGAATGAGGGTTTCCTGAAATACGGTACCAGGTGTCAGCACTGAGGCGTCAATTCCTGGCCCCTGTCAAAACACTTATGTTTCCTGACATTATGGTAGGCGCCAGATAAATGTACTATAACGGTCATTAACGCACATACATGTATTGTCCTTCTTATATATCAAATAAAGACAAAAAACTGCTCTGAATCGGCTTCTATCATGATCCTTTACGTTCTAATTTATCGTTCGGGTATCTATGAATAGGAAAAGGTCAATGTACTTTATTACAAGTTTATCTGGCGCCTACCATAGTTAAATTGACGTCAACGTCATATTTATGTCAGTGTCATTTTTTCAAAGACCTCTCTCCTATATGACGCCAACTGGTGACGTAAATTTTCCTGGATACCTTAAGAGCGGATTTCATTAATTAAACTGATCGCAATCAAGCTGCGTTCAAGAGTAGCCAGTGTCAATATTCCATAGATAATAATGTCACTGACAGCTCGTAAACTAGGAGTGGGTTGGAACAGATAAAATTAGAAACCTGTCTCACCTGTTTCAGTTCCAAGAAGAAAACAGTTCCAAAAACCTGTTCCAAAAAAACAGCCACATTTACTGGAACTAAAGACTCATTGATTGCAACAGATTCAGAAACAGTACCTGCTACTGAAAAGGTCAGAAACAGTGACAGGCAGCGAACAGGTTCTATCTCTTTCTATTACAATGAACCAGAGGAGCAAAGAGCTTGTTCCAAAGAACAGATGTTGTCTCTTTCTATTATAATAAGTCAGAAGAGAACGGAGCATGTTCCATTTGATACTGTTTCACATAGCTGTTCCAGGTCGTTTCGTTTTGTATGTCGAGTTACGGCTACTACGGTTGTTTGTGGAACAGGTGAAATAGGTAGAAGCTGTTATTTCGGTTCTGAGATACCTGTTTCATGTTGTTACTTTGACATACCTGTTTTTTTTAACTGTTTCGATAAATACGCCTCACTCCTAGTTCATAATTATGTTGATCGCGTTCAGTTTCAGATTGATGAAATCCGCCCCAAGTCAACATTGCTATTAAAGAAATAACTAACAAAAACTAAACATCGACATCCTCATCTACTGAATCCATTTCGTTCTTGACCTTTTTAGTCTTTTCATGCCTTTTAGAATGCAGCATCAACTTAGATCTAGTCATGAATCTCTTATTGCATACCGTACAAAGATGGGCGCGGTCCCCAACATGCATTTTGACGTGCATTACCAAATTATTCTTCTGCGTAAAAGACTTAGAACATATCTCACAAACATGAGGTTTAATACCAAGATGAATTTTCTCATGGCGGTCTAAATCTGCTTTCCTGTAGAATGAGGCTCCACATTCTCCGCAACCGAAGTTTTTAATACCTTCATGGGAGAGTTGGTGTATGCTGAGGTGTCCCAGTTGTGTGTAGGTCTTCCCACAAATGGGGCACATGTAGGGACGTTCGCCGGTGTGTGTTCGAATGTGTTTTTTTAGTTCATACCGTGTAGCGAATGATTTTGTACAGTGTTCGCAGTTTGATCTCTCTTTTGGTACAGAGCGTTTTCTTATTCGTCTGAAAATTGAATGGTGAGTCGTTAAGGAAATTAACAATAATAGGGGAGATTACCAAATAGTACATCATTGTTGTCCAGGGGTGAAAGTAACTGATTTAGTCCCGAGACGGCGCCAATAGTTCGAGGGACATAAATCTTTCACCCAAGGTGAACACTATGCTTTTCATTACGAATACAAGGAAAGTAAAAGTAAAAACATGAATCTGATGAACTCATCGTGTTAATACAAATCTCAGCTACACGAAAGTATGAACAAAGAAAAAAGAAAATTAGGATCGACTTCCCCTTTCCCGCCATAACCCATAACATTTTCATCATTGTTTTTTTATGATTTGACGGCTGTCAGTTGAACCCGATTCTCACTAGGGGTGCAAAGTAATACTTTCAACCCGCTCTTCAGGCAACTTCAGGCCTACTTTCTGAGCATGAAGTAGTGAAAAATTATTTTGTCTTTTGTCACATGACCAAAAAAAGGTGTAACTAAACGTGACATATAAAGCAGCGACGAAAGCGTTGTTATCCACGCGAGCCTCAAAGAGACGTGAACATAGTAGACGGGGCCCGCTAGAGCCAATGCCTGCCAGGGTTGAGGAATTTGTTCGAAAGAGTCACCGCGGCGCTGGAACGCAAAGAGCACTAAGAGGAACACTCATGGGTTTCAGTACGTAAGAGTCATACACTCCTTTTTACTCCCTAGAAGCGGGAGGAGTCATACTATTATTTTCCAATCATTAAAAAATGTGAAAAGTGCCGGCAGAAGTGAAAACTTGAACATTAACGTTGTGCATTTTTGAATCATCCGTCTTACGAATTTTCGATCAGGTCACGATTCCTGACGTCTTAAGAATTTTCGATCAGGTCACGTGTCCTGACGCGAGTTTATCATTTTATACCCATCCCAAGAATAGTGCTCAACGCCGTTATAGAAGTTTTCACTTCAAAAAAGGGTGCGTTTCCACCAGAGATCTTCGAGGATGCGTTGTGAGGGATCTGTCTGTTATGAACCAATAGAATCGCTTGCGCTGAGCGAGGCTTGGTAAATTAAGCAAGTTGAGTCGTTGTGTTCCCCCTCCGCACCAATAAAATTCACGTGATTAATGGACGACCCCTTATATAAAAACTTGTAATAAAGAAACTTACTTCTTTTTCTTAGGTTCTTCATATTCTTCTTCTTCCACATCAGATATCTCTATGACTTCACATTTGATCACCACTTCTTCTACCTCCGTTTCCATCATCCTGCAACACAAAAGAATATTTCAAGCAATCGTAACTTCATTGCCTTTCAATCCAGCTATATTGGGATTGGCTTCAGCGTTGGCAGGTCTCCCACAAGGTGGACCGATGACCTGGTGAGGGACTCGGGTAGCCGATGGATGCGAGACGCACATAACCGGTTATTGTTCCAACTCGCACGGGGATGCCTCCCACAATGTGGAAAGATGATCCTGTAAGGGTCTCAGGTAGCAGATGGATACGAGACGCACAGAACCGGTAATCGTGTCAACTCGTGCAGGGAGGCTAACGATGACCCTGTAAGGGCCTCAGGTAGCCGATGGATGCGAGACGCACAGAACCGGATTGTGGTAACACACACGGGGAGGCCTCTCACAATGTGGAACGATGATCTGGCAAGAGTCTCTGTTCACTCTAACTTTGAAGAGATTAGGGAAGTAAGTGTTCGTAAACACAGATGCAGGCAGAGTATTCTGATCTTTTACATTACAAGTAAATAAAGTACTACTTACTACAACTAATGGTTCAATTGATTAAGACATAATCATTATTGTTATTATTTACATTGTTTTTTAGTTGCATTTTATTTTTAAAATGAGTTTTCTAATAAGGGTCAATTAAGGCCCTATTGGGACTGGGACACAGTTGTATTGTCTTACCATTTTTCTTTTAATTTGCTGGTGATGACAGATTAAAAAGACTCATCAAGATTGTTAAACTTTAAACAACTACCTAATCCTTTTAACATTAGCATTTTACTAGCCTTATCAGGCCCCAGTCGTGTTATAATTTCTAATTCTGGTAAAACCGAGGACAACATCTTAAAACTTGTAAATAAACAATAGTCATCTATCAATTGTTTACTTGTAAAATTGTTTAGGTACCTACTTGCAACTTGCAAGCTACATTCCACCTGATCAATTTCGGTGATAGCGGGGGGCGGCAAATCTAAGCGAAGACTAGATGTCGGGGCGGGAGATATTCTAGAGCATAAGTGTGCACAATCTCTCAAAGGTGAACAATAAATTGTGTGTGATACTCTTTATATCATACCAATGGAATTTGGAAACTATAGCTTTTATCGTCTGCAGATCCCAGGTAGACATAATAAAAAGCTCCAAAATGAATTATTAAGAAGAATAAGTCATAATTACCTGCTATAGTATTCAATATAAACGAGAGCCAATGGTCAAGTACCTAATCAATAATTTAATAGTACTACTTAATTATTCTATATCATTCTGCCACAAAACTGATTAAGAGAAATGAAGTTTTAGCATAACTTTTAATTTACAGAAAATATAATTACTATTTCTGAGGATTTCATTTATATTTATTTCACAAAAAAGATACGTCGATTTATTTTATTTTTGCCAAAAAACTGGTTTTTAAATTTAAGCGGGATAGAAGATCCATTTTTTGGTTTGTGTGAAGAGTTAAGCATGCTATAGAAAAATGCTTCAAATTAAAAATGAATGGAACGAGTTGCGAAAAAATCCTTATGACATTGACAGTCACAAGATTTGACAGCATTTTTTGTGTTGCAATTCTTTTTTTTCCAAAACTACTATTTACGTTTTCGGTGAAAAGATTCTTCAATTCAATTTTCTCCTTTCTAAAACTCTACACTATTGAAAGGGGGCAAACCTTATGAAAAAATTTAAGTAGTTAGTTTTTTTTTCTTTTGCAACATTTGATTCGCGTTTAATTATTGCACGATGTTTTTGAACCAAAAAATTAATTGTTTCCATTTATAAAATTCCATTTTACCATTACTCGTCAGAATACAACATTTACTTGAAACGAAACTCGTAACATGCCCACAGAATAATAATGCTTTCGCTTTATTGTGAGATTTAACAGTGAAACAGTAGGTACGAAAATTAAAATTCTTCATACTCGCTAAAGAACTCCTGAATGACTCATTTTCTAAAATAACGTTCCAGTCATTAATCAGTCTAAACACATTTACTTAATTTAAATAAAAGTAGGTATGAGTAAAAAATACAAACACCTATGTTATTGGCCTTCTAAAAATGACGGCTAAATTGAAAATACGTCAAATAGATGGTTCAGTGATATCATGTTTCGTACTATCGCAATTGTTGGGATTATAGATAATCGGGTCACAGATGATGTCATAGTAGAGGGGCATTCGCATACTTAGCTTACACTCCGCAACTAGTCCAACGCTTTCATAATGTGAAATCTTATGATGGATCAGTCATATCGTCACTTAACATGACCTACTTCCTCAATAAACCATGTTGTTGTTATTAATCAAACCTTAGATAACCTTTTAATTACCTAAGTACTGTAAGATTTATAAAGAGAAACTTATAGGCTGTGATTTCTAAAGAAAGTGTTATTGGCCATGGCCACACGATCGCTGTCTCTTTCTGAGAGAGTAATAAGTAGTATGAATACTCTCATAAACTTACCGTCTCTATGACTATAGAATCACTCGATTAGCTCATAGAATAATCTATTTAAAAAATGATTGCCTTTTTTCCTTGGTCATGGCATGACGCGTGAAGGCTCTATATGAATAATTCTTATTTTGTCGCCAGAATACAGAAAAGGTTAAAAAAAAAAAAACAAAAAGATACGCGCGAAAAAAGCAAAACCATTCCTTGGCAGTTGGATAAAAAAATAGGTAAGGTAAGTAGGGGAAAGTGGTCACCCTTCGTACACTTTTTACAATTTTATTTTTTACTGTGTAGTTTAACGTCATAATTATGTAGTTTATGCACCAAAGTGTAACAAATATATTGTAGTTTGTAATAAAAAAGTTTGAAACTATTATGCCGTAAGGTTATAGAGTTATAGCCATTTTTTTTCGACAAAATATTTGCACGAATGCACCCCACGTGTGGGGTACTTTCGTACAGTAGGTAAGATTTTGTTTGTGCTATCTAAACAATAACGTAATTTTCCAATTTTTGTAAAAGTTTTACCCTCTTTTCTGTAGAAGAAATAAAAGAATCATGTTATAATATTAGATTATAGAACCAAATACATTATGAAATCTGAACTAAATAAAAGGTTTCCGATAGATGTATATAAAAGTGCCGTAATTATTGAAAGCGTATAACAAATTTAATAAAAAGATGGGACCGTATTATTTCATATTTATGTATTGGTGGTAGGTAATTAATATCCAAAAGGGAAAATTCTAACGCGTACGAATGCACCCCCTGTATGTCTGTCCGAATGTACCCCAGGCCTTTCTCCAAATTAAATTACAACTTTGTACAAATTCGAATTGAGTATCAAAAAATATAGCAATAAAAACTCAAAATAAACAATATTAGCTTTAATAAATCATCACTATTTCGCCAAAACCATAAAAATTCTACTTACGATTACGAGTTATACTTCAGGTATAAATTTACTCACCGCGCGCGAAAACACATTAGGTACCTACATCTTTTCAACTCACACAGAGTAAACCCACTGTCGCGACACTTCGGTAGCAAAGTGGCGGCCGTTATGTATATGCACATTATGCAAAGGCGTGTTTGTATGTCCTTTAGTTTTTCTGTTTTACTCGGTGTATGAATGTACCCCACGTACGAAGGGTGACCACTTTCCCCTAAGGCAGGTAGGCAAGGTCCGCGAGATAAATATACTACTCGTATAAATGCATAAATGAGATTTACCCGTTCATCAACCATGACGT
Source organism: Ceramica pisi (assembly GCA_963859965.1). NCBI lineage: Eukaryota > Metazoa > Arthropoda > Insecta > Lepidoptera > Noctuidae > Ceramica > Ceramica pisi. The sequence continues at coordinate 4,416,884 of OY982556.1, read as the reverse complement.
CACCTTGACGTGATGTAACCTCAATGTGCTATGTCTGTCGACAACTTTAATTTTAAGAATGACGTTACTATTTCCACACCGGTTTTCGTGGACCGCGGGTGCGCGATTACTCGAATTAAACAATTTCTCTTTAATTCAACTTGGGGAATTCGGAAAAAAACAATATGTCGTATTATCAACAACGGACAGTTGGTAAGTTTAGTTGTTTTTGTTATTGATCGTGAAACTGTCGGCCTGTATTTTTCGGTTTTTCCATACTTTTAACCAAAAATCTCAATGCAGTAGTAGTAGTAGTTTTTATGCTATTTTTCTGATTCGCATTCTTACTACAAACAATGATTTCTTCTTTTACTAACAATTTGACAAAATAATTATTTGAACCTTACCACAAATAAAAAAAAACGAATATTTTGCTGTGATAAACATTAGCATGAGCGTTGTGAAATTTAAAAATAACTCAGTTGTTTAAAATACTTGACCACAACTTGAACAGCTGTTTTTGTCATTGTCATCCATATTGAATTCAAGGTCGCAAGGTGCATCATCGCTTACCTGTCTGTCAAATAATTTGACCTCGTTTAATGACACAAAAAATAGTGCATTGAATATTGTACTGTAAATAATGATGTCATCTGATGTCATAATCATTTACATATTTAGCCGTCAGTTTTTCGGTAAATAAATCTGGAAAAGGATGTGATGCAACTTAAACATCTTCTTTTTAATGAGGCCAAAAATAGGCGACCTCAATTTTTCCGAAGAAATGTTGGTTGGCTTAAGTATCTGATCATATTATTTTACTTTTTGTTGTTATACTTTTGTCTTAAAAAGAGTTTTTGGATCCATTAAAACTTGGCCTATTTTCACCAACGTGTAGGTAGGTAGGTACTATTTAGCTCTGGTAATGTTTTTTATTTCGCCTATTTAAGGCGTTTGTCCGAAATTTTTAGAAGAGGCTAGATAGATAATTTTGCTGTCGTTTTTAAGCCCATTTTAGAGGCTATAGATCCAAAAATGCCATCAATTTGTTGAATTACAAACAATACGAATGCCATTTACAAAATAATGACTGGTTTACCGAGGCAGTGGTTGCAATGTGTAGGTAGCCGCACCACGTAAAATATTGGTACCTATTCAGCTGAATGATGATGGAAACCGAAACATTTTGTGCCAAGCAGGTGGCCCCCAAGACCCCGACCCACCTGCACAAATGATGACTCTGTATCCGCCACTGGTTGGAAATTCGGAAATTCGTCGTTACATCACCAATACACAAAAAAAAAATAGGCAAAACGTTGAAAAATAAAGCTGTTAAAAATGGGTACCTAGTAGTTTCATATCTAGACTATGCACATATTATCTTTTCCGGTATTCCTTACCAGAGAAAACGTCTAGATAACTTGTTTGCATGTCTCTTATCGTTGAAGTAATACACGTAATTAGGTTAGTTTTCTGATAAAGCATGCAAAAATGTATGATAAGCGATTTTGATTATATTTAATAATAAATAATAACATAATATAAGAGAGACGAGAACCTCGTGAAAGCCAAGAAAGATTATCAAATCAAGTACTTTTAATGACTTGGCTCGCAAGGTTGTCGACATGTGAGAAATGGACTCTGCAATCATTGTACCGATAATTGTGACAGCCAACGGCTTAATAGCCAGGAGCCTCGACCAACACCTCAGGAGGCTCTCGTTAGGCAGCTGAATCAAGGGCTTGATTCAGAAAGTGGTACTTCTTGACACGGCTCGCATTGTTAGGGCCCTGTTCCCGATAACGGTATCCGGTGGGCTAAAAAAAAACATTTAGGTAAATATAATATTATTTACTTAAATGTTTTTTTTTCTTATCTATATTTTTACGAAATATTAAAAAAATGTATAAATAAGTTAGGTAAGCATAAAAAACGTAGGTATAAATTTAATCAAATGAGAACCTCGTAAAAGCCGAGAAAGATAAGCAAATCAATTATCTCGACTTGGCTTGCGAGGTTGTCAAATCGAATAAAGCAACGCTTACCGAGGTCGGTCTGCTGCATGAGAGACCATCTTAACATACCGAGTCTACTCCGTGCCTCGAAAAGCACGTAAAGCCGTTGCTCCCGGCTGTCATTCGTAGATCTTTGGCAGTCGTTACGGATTGTCAGAAGCCAGAAAATTTGACTCCAATCTTGCCAAGGGCTACCAAGTTAAACATTACAGACAGCCGCTCCACGTAAAATACAGCGTGTCTAAAAAGGCCATTCTGGCAGAATCATAATATTAATCACACAACAATCTGTCAAACATTTTTCATCTTTATCGCTAACACAAAAGGTTCAAGGTTGATTGGGAAAATTTGACAGTGTCGGGTAGCGTGATGTGCTTTCTGATTCTGCTAAAGTGGCCTTTTTAGACTTCCCTGGACCTCAGCTCCGGGTACAGTTGAATCCAACACCAACGAGGAAAAGACTCTGCTTATTAGAATTAGTCCACACCTGAATATTTTTCAAGCTGACCCGCGCAACTTCGTCTGCGTCACATTTTTCATTAATGCTCCGCTCCTATTTGTCGTAGCGTGATGTTATATAGCCTATAGCCTTCTTCAATAAATGGGCTATCCAAAACTAGAAGAATTATTCATTTCGAACCAGCCGGCCAATGCGATTCTGCATGTCGAGTGAGTGTTCCTGAGACTAGCACGTTCAACTTCAACTAAACAAACAAACAATCAAACAAACTCTCCAGCTTTATAATATTAGCATAGATGATTAAAATCGCCTCAAAAAAAATTTTACCACCGTAATGAGATCCTCCTCGTTTAAAATGCTCATAAAATAAAAACTACTCAGCCAAACTGAATGAAATTTTTACGGGACCAAATGGCAAGTATGTCGCATCGAACTAATCACAGAAATCGGATCAGCTAGTCTATTCTGTAAATAACCATTTCGATATTCACTTCACCTGAGTGACTAAGCTTACAAAGTGAACTTTATTTCACACATTATAAGGTCTTATATTTATACGAATTTGAAACTCACCTCGGATTCCGCTGTCGAGACACGAAAATGTTGTTACAGAATAGCACTGCAGAAACTTACATTTTATAAAAAAAACCCATCGAATTGAGATCCTCCTCCTGTTTGGGAGTCGTTTAAGGTGAATGCTCCAACCAGCCCTCGAAATTCAAAATTTCTTGCGTTTATTGCAATTTGCAGGCCAGTGCTAGGTTGTAAGTTGATTAAAATATTATTCGCGGCTGTAAGACGTATGTAGTTAGGTACAGAATTATAATCATCAAAATCACCAATACAACCCTCCAAGTTCATAAAGGCGTAGGAACAAAAAAAAAACAGAAAAATTCATTCCTAGAGCTTTATGAACTTAGAGCGTTGTATTTATGATTTTGATGATTATAATTCTGGAACTACAATCATATGTCTTACAGCCGCGAATAATATTTTTATTTTACTTTTTAGAGGCGATTTTATAGACGGATAAAAATCGCCTCTAGAAACGAGAACCTCCTCGTTTAAAATGCCCATAAAATAAGAACACACAGGAATCGGATCAGAAACCTAGGAGTAGTCGGTGTACATACATTTAAAAAAAACATACCGAATTGAGAACCTCCTCCTGTTTGGGAGTCGTATAAAAAGAAATTCATAGCTCAGCCCACCCACATATTATCGACCAGACAATGTTATCGACTCAACAAGGCGCGAACTCGACAGCTGAATAGTCGATGTAGTAGTCTCCATGACCTCCTATGAAAATAGGTTAATAGCGATTCTATATACAGCGCTTACCTTTTACATGCAATACGATATCAACGTCTTTTACAAATGTAAGTAGTAATGTATTAGAAATAGGTACTCGCTTTACCCATTGCTCTTTTTCCCTTGCGGCTCTATTTTTTTGTGGATGGGTAATCATCAAATGCCTCATGTCACTTTAGGCGGAGCGAAAGGGAGTGTCAGACTCTTATTAACCACAACCTACCCATGTTCTTACAAACGCCCCGTTCCAGGGCAGCGGTACCTAACTGATTCCGCAATCCTGGCAGGTCCCGTCGTGGAGTTGCGGAAACCAGCCCGATTTACATACATACATGCCCGCTTAGCCTCCTCCTCAAGCGATAGAGATACTTTGCTCCAAAAAAGCTCCTTAATTTTTTGACTTTCTACTTCCAGGCCCCCTGCCACCACCGGCGCTGACAGACAAGCTTCGTCTGTACCATGTGGACATGAACCCTTATGGCCACAGGGTCCTATTGATCCTGGAGGCCAAGAAGGTGAAGTACGAAGTCTACAAGCTAGACCCTCTCAGACTACCAGAGTGGTTCAGGAGCAAGAATCCAAGATGTAAGTTTGAGATACTTTATTTTTTGTTTGCAGAGAAAAGGACCCCCCTTTTCTCTTATGGCTTATGGCTAAATAATAACAGCCTCAAGGGGTTAAGTTGCGCTAGCCGAGGTCCGTGGATGGGTCATCTTCCACATCAGTCAGGGAGGAAAGTTGTCAGATAAAAAGTTACTCCATGTAAAATACAGGTATTTTGCTTTAACCAGCAAGACTGAAACTTTTATTATCTACTAGCTGACCCGTGCAACGTCGTCTGCGTAACATTTTTCATTACTGCTTCGCTCCTATTAATCCTCGATAAATGGGCTATCTAACACTGAAAGAATTTTTGAAATCGGACCAGTACTTCCTGAGATTAGCGCGTTCAACCAAACAAACAAACAACCAAACTCTTCTGCTTTATAATATTAATTATAGATTATGTAATTTAAAATGAAACAAAGAAAAAGCAAGAAACCGACTACGGCGTGGAGTATATTTACTTGGGCCAGCTAGTTCTTCAAAACAGGCAAGACAAAGAAGTCGAATGACATGTTGAGAACGCCAAGAAGAGCTACTGGTCCATGAAGTCGCTGTTGAAGGGTGACCTACGGCGTCGGAGGCCACCTGGTTACCTCCGGCCACCGTAGGCGCGGGCCTGTGGACGGTGAGCTATGGGCAGCTCGCCGTCCGTCCGTCATCTGACGACAGGCCGTGTCGACGGAGCGTTCGTGTTCCACGCGCGCCTCAAAGAGAGTCAGCATTGGGAGGGGCCCGAAAGGGCCGACGCCTGCCGGAGTCGCGGGACTATTCGAAAGAGATACCGTGGCTCCGGAACACAAAGGGCACTGAAGAAACATGGATGGGTTTTAGTCAGTAGAAGTCTGACACTCCCTCTCGTTCCGCCCAGAGCGGGAGGAGTCATTGGATGATTTCCCATCCCTAAAAAAAAAAAGGGGTGACCTACCTTTATTCATTAAGCGCAAACTCATCGACATTCTGCCCTGACTGACTATCCTAACCTACGCGGCTCAATTTGGTCCCTGATCGAGTCTCAAAAGTTGCCAAAGGGCGATGGAGCATAGTGTTTTAGTTATTAGACTCAGCGATTCTCTCCAAAAACAAGGACCGCCGATATGGGCTACAATCTGCCAAGCTGAAGTGGGATTGGGTGGGTCACGTATGTAGGATGCATCAGGATAATGGGCTAGAATCGTTACTCAGTGGGAGCCAGAGGAAAGCCGCCTTTCAATATGAATAGAAAAAAAAACTTTTGTTTTCAGTAAAAATACCAGTGCTTGAGATTCCTACCGACAACGGGGACAAATATTTATTTGAGAGCGTGGTCATTTGTGACTACCTGGACGAAAAATACACGAGGAATCAGTTGCACTCCAGAGATGCTTACGTCAAGGCTCAGGATAGACTGCTAATAGAGAGGTTTAATGAGGTAAGTTCATTCTTTCTTCTTTCTTTCAAAGATTTTGTAATATGTCCCACGCCGATGGCTAGCCTACATTAAAACTGGCTGCTTTGGTCGAAATCGGTCAAGAGGACTATTCTTTATGGCTAATCCTTTTTACTGATACGGTTTTCATGTTCTTTTTCAGTTGATAAAAGGTAGTTTAGAATGTTTCGACACAAACTTCGCGTTTGGAAGTGAACAAATCATCCAAACATTGGATATCTTTGAAAAGGAATTGGCGTCTAGAGGTAAGGATTTATGTTTTCTTTATCTTTATATTCTTACTAGCCGATACGCGCAACTTCGCCTGCGTCACATTTTCCATTAATGCTCCGCTCCTTTTTGTCTTAGCGTGATGATATAATATTATATAGCCTATATTCTTCCTCGATAAATGAGCTATCTAACACTGAAAGACTTTTTCAAATCGGACCAGTAGTTCCTGGGATTAGCGCTTTCAAACAAATAAACTCTTCAGCTTTATAATATTAGTATAGATAAGCATGAATCGGTTCTGGATTAAAATATCTCCAGGTTGGTCCAAAATTTCTCAAGGACAGGTATAATTTATTAATAGGTAAAATTAAAATCATTTCACTTAGTCTGTCGATTAGATTATCAAAAAATTTTGGATTCGGATTATTTGCATTATCAAATTAATTAAAAAATGACAAAGATAAAATGCATCAAAGTTCAGCAGCTTTTTCCCAACTGTATCTTGATCCCATTTCGTGTAATTAGAACGTATCCAAACAGCACTGATATCAACCTTGGGGCCTTTGAATCCCGCAAACCTCAATGGAGGTTTGCGGGACTTTTAACCACCTGTTCCGCATTATATTCATAAACTAATAGTTATTTTTTTACTATCTGAATTACAGGAACAAACTATTTCGGAGGTAACCGTCCTGGTATGTTGGATTACATGATTTGGCCGTGGGTTGAGAGGCTGTACCTCCTCAGAGCAGTCAACGAAAGGAAATTCGACGAGAAAAGAGGATTGTTCCCTAATTTTGTAAGTACACTTGCTTTTATCAGGCACGGGTCGATGGCGCGTTATGTTCCACGCGTCGCTTAAAGAAATGCAAGCATAGTAGACAGGGTCCGCGAGGACCAGTGCCTGCCAGGGTACAGGAATTTGTTCGAATGAGTCACCTCTGCCCTGGAACGAGGCGTTAGGAGGAACACGGATGGGATTTAGTCGGCTACAGTCTGACAATCCCTTCTGCTCTGCCCAAAGCGGCAGGAGCCATTTGCTGATTTGCTATACTTAAAAAAATTAATTATCATTTAGCACACTTGGCTTTGACTTGACCATTTTATGTTAAGGCTTTGCAGCCTAAGTCCTGAGCTATAAGATCTATCCCAAGTCCTTCCAGGTGCACGCCCTTCCTTTCCAACCAGACTAGAGAGGGGGGGGGGGGAGTCGAAGTTAGCTGTCCTCTTACTGAGCTAACCTCGAATGCACCTTCCAATATCAGAAGCCAAACTCTTGCCCAGCGGTCACCGTGTATTTGGCTGATGTGATTCGCCCAATAAGCCCATAAGATACGTGCGCCTAAGAAGGCCTTGTTCCTAAGATGGCCCTATTCCAAAATTTTATACTTTTATAAGTACTTACAAATAATGTGATTTGTATCACGATCCAGTTTTTATCTCGGTATTATTAGGTATCCACCATAGACCTGATTTTAGCAAAACTTAAAAAAGCTATTCAGAAGATTTTTATTTATTGTTGTTTATTTTGTATAGCTACTTGTCTTTTTTCTTTTTAACTCGACAAAATGTCGGGCAGTTTTTTTGAATCAAGTCTTATTAAATGAATAATTAATACTTATTCCTTTATTTTCCAGGCCGACTGGGGAGATCAAATGCAGTTAGATGATGTGGTGAAGAAGCACGCGAATTCGCCGCAAGAGTACTTTGAATATTATAAGAATGCTCGAACACATTCAATGGGATACTACTTATAAATTCCACACCTATTTATAGTGCTACAAGGATTTTTTGACGAACGTCAGAGGTCGCTGTTGATAGACACATACGTCGTAAAAAATAAAAAGGCATCAACATCCTAGTTTCCCCTCCCTCTCTGTCCTCTCCCCAGTGACGCCCTAAGCCGAGGTCCGCACCCCACAGGGGGTGCCCGGGAACGTGTAGTCGCTTTGTTTGTTTAAGATTTTTGTCATCCAGGCTGGAGGCTTTAATTTTTCGTTCAATATTTTTTGGACATCTAACGGATGGGATAAATAGAATTACTGTTTTTCTATTTTGTGAAAATGATTTATCGTCTATGGCCATTGTATTGAAAAAACAAGATGGCGGCCATAGCCTTGCGTCAAAAGGTCCTTGTGTGGCTATTTACATTATGGTATTTTTTTTATTTCTATGATATAAAACCATCGTTAGATGTAGGTCCACTGCTGGGCATTGGTCTTTCCTTAGTATCACTGTAAAATCGACATTTGGCCGGTTTTACGGCGATGCTAACCATCTAAGTTACCACAATATCTTCATAATTTTATGTAAGTATTATAATTATTGAAATTTTGGGCAAAAATTTCTGTTTCGCAGAATATTGGCAAAACCGTTTTTTTAAAGTAGGTAAAGGTAAAATGGTAGACTTACCTAATGTCTAAGGCATTCTGAAGCTGTCGACCAAAAAGCGGTTAATATATACCATGGCTGGTTCATTGACTTAGCCTAAGAAAATGCTTGGATTTTCGCAAATAACGGTTTCAACCATCCTGGGATATGTGTCCACTACTAAGGAGCCTATGTCAATATAAGAATAGCATTTAAAAATTAAGTACCTAGTTATCTTTTTTTAAGAAAAAAAAGTCTCTTTAGTGGTATAACATAATTATGGACCACTTTTGCCCATTGTCTTTTGCTCTATGCTTAATATAGGTTTTTTTTCGATTTTTGGTGCACAATATAACTTTGGACTGTAATGGGCAAAACGCTAAATATGTAATTTTAGTCGTTACAAAGTCATAATATAAATTAAGTAGAAAATAAGTAAGAAAAAAAAAAATACGAAATCTCAAATTATAATTTTTTTGTATAAAAATTAAGGGCATTTATTTTTTGAATGTTGATCGAAATTATGTCTAGCATTTGTTTTAAGCATTTAATTTTAAAATTATACTTTCTTGTTGTTGTTTTCTTAGCTTTTGAGAAAAAAAAAATTGTAAGTACTTAATTTTTTTTATATTATTGGTATGAATGAAATGTAGGTATCTTTTAATTCTTTTTCCAAATTACTTAAAACATTTACTGCACACACATTTAAATTGTCATGTCTAACGTATGTAGATTGTATGAGCGAAATATTTTATTTTTGTGCTCATTATTTTTTTAGATAGGCGTCTACTGATTATTAGATTATACATTAAAATTATTTTAACAGAAATTTTATAAGGAATTCTGCTACTAAATATTTGAAATGAAGTACCTATGGTTAGAATTTTTGTTGATCATTGCCTATATCGATGAAACTAATATTTTGTATGTGCTAAAAAATATTTCATTTTCTGTGTTATCTTTGAAATACTTTGTGAATTAGTGCTCTTTTTAATCTAAGAAGGTATTTTTTTGTGTTAGAAGGAGAAAATATACCTAGGTACAGACGCCAGCACACTTCAACAATCTGTCAAATTTTTTCAATAGATTTTCAACTTTATTCCTGAAGTCGTAAGGTTCAAGGTAGATTGGGAAAATTTGACAGTTTTGGGTAGCATGATGTGCTGGCGACCATGATGATTATTTATATATTTATGTATAGTATAAGTTAATAAACAATTATTTTAAACTTAAACGTCTTTTTTTTCGTCCTCTTATTACTGCTCATGTCGGTTGGTATAGGTGGAGTAGATACCTATCTATAAGTAACTAGCTGTCCCACGCGGCTCCGCTCCCGACATAATATGCCGCAACGGTGGTGAATGCTCCAACCAGCCCGCGAAATCCAAATTTTCTTACGTTTCTTGCAATTTGCAGGCCAGTGCTAGGTTTTATGTTGAAAATATGTAGTTACAGAATCATCAAAATCACCAATACAACCCTCCAAGTTCATAAAGGCCTAGGAACAAAAAAAAACAAAGTCATTCCTAGAGCTTTATGAACATAGAGCGTTGTATTGATGATTTTGATTATTATAATTCTGTAACTACTTAGGTCTTGCAGCCGCTAATAATATTTTAATCAACATACAACCAACACTGGCCTGCAAATTGCAAAAAACTCAAGAAATTTTGAATTTCGCGGGCTGGTTTCTTTTTTCTTTCACAAGAACCCTCTCCTGACAGTAACAAACACAACAAAAAAGAATTAGTGAAATCCAGCCCAGCCGTTCAAGCGCGATTCCGAGATGCGTGATGCGTGCGTGCCGTGGGAAATAGGGATTCATTAGGGTTCCGTACCAAATGGTAAAAAGGAAACCTTATGGTGTGACTAAGTCTGTCCGTCTATTACAGCTCGATATCTCAAGAACTACTTGAAATTTGAAAAAGTTTTAGATGATATTTGTTCAACTATTTTGTAAATGAGAAAGAAATAAAAATGTAGGTACCATTTTTTTTGTACAACAGTGACTGAAAGGGGTAGGTACTTACTTAAAATTCGAAGTGGGGTTACTAGGGATGCGGAGTGTCATTTGAAACAGCGCTATATACCTAACTTAGGAGAGACCCAACTTCCAGCAGAGGTCCCCTCTCATATGGTGAAATGTGGGTTTTGATTACATTAAAAAAATAGATAATTGGCAGACGGGGCTTGTTCATCTCCATCTTTCTGTCCTATTACAATGTTGCCAAGGGCCCGATTGTATTGGCAAGAAAACAGCTTTTGTCGGATCCTATGATAGGTACTACATGATTGGTTTCCAAAGTTATTTAACGTTGGTTTGACAAAAAGAACCAATTAATGTAGCGAAGTGAGCTCGCAAACCAGAGCTACCATAAATGTAATGTTGTGTGTTGTGCACAGTGTTGTGTAACGTTGTTGCCATTTGCGCAGAACTCATAACGCGTCTTTTGCATTTGACACATATTTTCTTGTGGGTCCCTACTGTACAGTAAAACTATAGAACGACATAATTCTTTGGAAAAAACTACATAATGTATCTAAAGAGATTTTTCACATATGAATCGTAGCGAAATAAAAAAGAGCAGCTAAATAGCCAAAACTAAACGAAGTTTACTGATAAAGGTTCCAACAAATAGATTCCGAACGAAACGTCAAACGTCAAATCCTTTATCACAAAATTTTCAGTACTGCGAATTTGCGAAGAGGATTTTATGAAGCTTATCAATTTATTTATGTAAAATAGATGTTAAAGATGCCGTTAATACGATCAGCAAACTTTAATTTATTCATTGAAATAGTCGTGCGTATCATTTTAATGTCCGCATTTTGGTAAGTCGTGTCCATATGTTCGTAGAATATTTACAAACATATTTTAGTGATTTATCAATTAAATATGTCTCAATTTTTCGTGAATCTTCATACAATTTCTTTTTCCATATTTAAACTATCGTTTACCAAAGTTTTTTATCGAAAAATGTTATTAAAAAAAGAAAATGCAATTTATTAGTAAAGTTTTTTTATTATTCGTCGCAACTTGGTTGTACCGTTGTAAGCCTAGAATAGATAAGTGACATCATCAAAATCATATCGGTTTATTACCGTAGCTATTTATAAAACTACTAATTAATGTGGATTAACTCACAACCTAATTGTATTCACATTTAAATTAGCATGAATAAGCATTTGTTTCAGAGTAAATTGTATAAAATATTGTAGCATAAACTAACCGTCACGCTTTTATTTTTCGAATGGGCAGCAGTGTATAAATTTATACATGATCCAGATTTCATCAGTTAGATAGAATATCTGATACTGTCAAATTTTCCCAAACAAATTTGAACCCAATCTTATCACTTGTAAAGTTGAAAATCTAACAAAGAAATTTGACACATAAATATAGCTTGATGTGCTGGTGACTGTACTAAGTTTAATTTTCAACCATATTTAATTTTGGTTGTGTTCATTCTTCTTTAGTTAAGTCTCATTTAGTACAGAAGCCTATCTATACTTTATATTATAAAGCCGAAGAGTTTGTTTGTTTGTTTGTTTGGTTGAACGCGCTAATCTCAGGAACTACTGGTCCGATTTGAAAAATTCTTTCAGTGTTAGATAGCCCATTTATCGAGGAAGGTTATAGGCTATACATCATTACGCTAAGACAAATAGGAGCGGAGCAGTAATGGAAAATGTGACGCAGACGAAGTTGCGCGGGTCAGCTAGTTTAATTTTTAAAGTGTGTGTGGATGGCCAAATCTGAACTGTGAGGAATAACGAAAACAACTGAAAGAAGTCTCGCGCTCAATTTTGATGAAACCTAAAACTGCTTACACAATTTGATTTTTGAATAATCGGTATTCCTAGCCAGAAATTGAACACACAATACCCTATATTATTACACCATCCGATAGTGTTGCTAATGAGCATTAAATTCTTGGAAGTAATAACTCATGGCAAACTAAAGGAAACCATTCAGTGTAATCAGTTTTCTACATGATGATACAGAGCGATGAAACGCATGACATCATCCATACACTTTTTACCAACAAGTGACATCACCAGACCCCACTCCTCCTCTTTCAAATGTGATGTGCTCTGTCAATTTTATTGAATTGAAAAGAAAAAAAAATACATGTACAAAATGTAAAAAAAAAACATACTGACGGACTTAATACAATGAGCTAGATTCCATCATCCACAAATTGCAAAACTATTTAGTCCGTTAGAGTATTGAAAAATAATCGACACGTATTTTTTGTTTTTGTAAATCAATGAATATTGACAAAGATAAAACGCATCAAAACTCGGGAGTGGGGGCTCGTGACGTCACGACTCAGTAAAAATTATGCGAAGGTGTGACGTATTGAGAATTTTAAAAGCGTCGTAACTTCGTCAATTTTGGTTCCCGTAACAAAAGAAAAAACACGAGTCAAATATTTTTTTGATATTCTAACTGACGGACTAATTAGATTTTTTCAGGACACAAGCCCATTATCATTTTTGTGTACAGGAATTTACCTTATTAAACAATGTGACTGGAATCTGGATACATACCTAGCTGGTAAAAGCCGCGCCGTAAGATTATAGAATATTGCATGAAATTGTGAACTAATATTCTCAATAAGATACTATTGAATTTGGGAGGAATTAATTATATGTTCACAATATATCGATAAATAATAATAATAATATAGTAGAGGTTTATTACAAGTTTACGGAGTTTGCTATTATCCGGCGATGTGTACAAAAAATCGGTCTTTCTTTATAGTGAAAATGGTATCTATATCCATTTTTTAATTTCTCTCTCTCTGGAGTTGGTCCCTCATGTCTGAGGATCGAGGTTAGCATCAGGGTTACATCTGGAGTGGATGATGTGTCTCCACTGGTATCTACCCAGTGCGTCTCTTATAACTCAGTAGAATTTAGAGGTAGATGAGTTCTTTACTTGATCGCTCCATCTTGTAGGTGAACGACCGCGCGATCTGTTGCCTTCGGTGTTCCCAATTTTGTTTAACTTAGAAGAAGTAAATAATAGCGATTTTGTTTATTCCAAGGTGCCATTTTAGTCATCTTACAACAGCATCCCAATATAGACAGTAAATAATCCATTGTTTTATTTTTATTGTACACTAGCTGACCCGTGCAACTTCGTCTGCGTGACATTTTTCATTACTGCTCCGCTCCTATTGGTCTTAGCGTGATGAAATATAGCCTATAGCCTTCCTCGATAAATGGGCTATCTAACACTGAAAGAATTTTTCAAATCGGACCAGTAGTTCCTGAGATTACCCCCTACATACAAACTTACAAACATACAAACTTACAAACAAATTTGACCTCTTTATAATATTAGTATAGATATTATCTTATTGAACTATTTAAAAAAAGAATCGCGCCTGGAGGTAGTTTATGTCGGGTAAATCAAGTGGGCTGCCTTTGTAAGACCACTAAAATTGCACCGTGTATAACTCAGTGCTTTTCCCTTTCAGTTATATGGAAACCATGCAGCCGTTTGTCCGCGTCATACAGAAAGCTGAGCTTGAGTCAGACTACATGTATCCCCACATGGAGTCCTATGTGACGGGTACCATGTTGTGGGCCGTGGTCCTGTCAGTGCCCTGTGTACTGTCGCTCATGGCCTGGGCGGTCTGCAACGATTGCAATGACGCTTTTGAGGTGAGAGAACTAGAGTAGACGCTGAGTAAACTTGCATAAAGTACATTATAATAATAATAATAATAATATCCTTGGACATTTCACACAACGCCATATAGTCCCAAGCTAAGCAACTTAATGCTTGTGTTATGGTAACGAGATGGCTGATAAACTACTTATATACATTTTTTTTTGTAAATACATACATATTATAGATAGAAAAACACCCAGACTCGGAACAAATACTTGTAGGTCGTACAAATATTTGTTCCGTGCGGGAATCGAACCCGCGACATGCTGCGCAGCAGTCAATTATCATTATCCTTTCCCTAATATCTCTTCTATATACTATATGTACTACATCTATACTTACTAATTATATTATAAAGCAGAAGAGTTTGTTTGTTTGATTGTTTGTTTGTTTGGTTGAACGCGCTAATCTCAGGAACTACTGGTCCGATTTGAAAAATTCTTTCATTGTTAGATAGCCCATTTATCGAGGAAGGTTATAGGCTATATATCATCACGCTAAGACAAATAAGAGCGGAGCAGTAATGGAAAATGTGACGCAGACGAAGTTGCGCGGGTCAGCTAGTCGTAGATACCCGAACAATAAATTATGAACTGTTTTTCATTATAAATAGCTAAAGTAAAGGATCTCGGTAGAAGTCGAGTCAGGACAGTTTTATGTCTTTATTTCTGTTTTTGATATTAAGAACGTCAATATATGTATGTACGTCAATGATCATTCATTATCTCCCTAGCTTTTTCTCAACTATATTGGGGTCGGCTTCCAGTCGAACCGGATTCCGGTTTATGGTATGGAACCCTTCGTGTGCGAGTCCAACTCGCACTTGACCAGTTTTTTTACTATTCGGTCGGATATTGCGAACCATTCGACTGAATACCGAATACAAAACCAGGAATAAAAAAGCAAAATATTACTCAGAAAAATGCCACCGCACATTGCACATTTGTGTGATGCAGATCGGAACCTGTCACTCGCGAAATGTACTATTAGTGGATTTCACCAATGAATTTGATCGCGATCAAGCTGCGTTCAAGAGTTGTCAATGTCAATATTCCAGAGAATAACATGACACTGACATCCGGTAAACGTGGTTCATATGCTGATTGCGTTTAGTTTCAGTCTGCCTTATTAGTAAGTTTTCTTCCTTTGGCCTGCTCGCCGGATTGTGTGATCGGATTGCAGATTTCCTGAGAGATCGGTCTATCCTAGTGGTCATAGATGGCTGCTCCTCCGGACTGCTGGATATTAATGCCGGGGTTCCTCAGGGGCCAGTACTCTCAGCAACATTGTTCCTGTTGCATATTAATGATCTGCTAAAACCCGGTACCTTTGGGTATGCAGACGACAGCACTGTTGCTGTGAGATACGTGTACGACGCACGAGATGGTGGGTCACCGACCCAATCTCTCCGGGAGGCTATGTTTGAGCGCTTGAACGTGTCCTTACAGGCTGTCTCTGAATGGGGCGATGCCAATCTGGTCGAGTACAATGCTGCTAAGACCCAAGCGTGTCTCTTTTCCGCTAAAAGGAGCCAATTCCACCCAGCTTCATCTTCAGCCTCTTCGCGGTGTAACCCTGCCGATAACCGACAGACTTGAGCTTCTTGGTGTTACGTTAACATCTACCCTCAATTCTGGCCCTTTCATAGAGGCCAAGGCTCAAGACGTGACTGTTAGAAAGTTTGGGATCCTGGCAAAGGTGAGACGGTACTTCACGCCGGAATAGCTTCTTAAACTGTATCAAGCGCAATTTCGATCGTGTATGGAGTACTGCTCTCATCTTTGGGACGGATCTGCCAGATACCAGCTTGATGCCCTCGAGTCAACTGAAAAACGAGCCAAGAGGATCATCGGCAATGATAGGCTCGTCGAATCAAAGCTCCAAAGTCTTGAGCATCGACGCCGAGTTGCTGGCCTGTCGGTTTTCTATCGGTTACATTTTGGGGAGTGTGTGACGGAGTTGCATAATTTAATTCCGCCAAGCCCGTTACACCATCGGACCACAAGACGTACGGCGATGCGCCACCGGTACCTACATGGTGGACATACCACCTATACGCACAAAACGTTTTGGGAATACATTCATTGTGCGAACAGCTAAAGAGTGGAATTCCCTGCCGGAGTCTGTGTTTCCTGATAGCTACAACCTGGGTGTCTTTAAGTCAAGACGGAATATGTTACTTCTAGGCAAGCGTGCTCTACCTTAGACCGCATCATCGCTTAACATCAGGTGAGATAGCGGTCAAACGTTTGCCTATCAATAGTAAAAAAAAAAGTTTAATGAAATCCGCCCTAAGTGTCGCTGAATATTCTGCGCTTCGGCAGAAAGACTAGCCAATCATTCGGTATTCGGAAAAATCTCTAATCATCATATCAGCCGAAAGGCGTCCACTGCCTGATAAGTTCCCCCTAGTTTAAATACGAGATTTTTAATGTTCACAGATACTTCTGTCCTGGTCGTTAGCGCTTGGAATAAATGGAGTTTTAACAGACATGATTAAATTGATGGCTGGTAAGTATGCATTATTTATTTATTGATTTTTATTATTTAGGTACTTACACACAGAAAAACAATAATAATTAACATTATAATTAGGAGTACAAAGGAACTGCTTATTTCATTATGTTATTAGAGGTAGAGACTTAGAATAATAACGCATAGAAGCCGCGTCTAGAACAAAACCCGAGCAAAATCGTGTGTCCACTTCACTTTCTTTGTGTGCGTGAGCCGAATGTGTCTACGTTCTTCTAACGTACACAGATATAGCTTTCAGTGATACCATTACCAAGCCGTTACCCACAAAATATGGGAAGACGCATTACTATTTTGCTATCAAGGCAAGTATTTTATGTTGTTGGGAACTGGAAAAGGTAAACAGGATTTTTTATGTAATATGACATATATTTTCGGAAGGTTTAATTCAATTTATTTAAAAATAAAAGGAAATAAATCGCATAAAGAATGAGATATTGTTCAATGCGTTTAGAATGCTTGATGGGTTATAATTATAATCAATGTTAAAACATCGGGTTTGATATGAATTAACAGTAAGTATTGTATTTTAAAATTACAAAAATGAAAAACATGAATGAAAGCAATGTGGGTATTTTTTTCCTCACAAATAGCAACACTGTGTTATGACAAGTTAGGTTATTAGAATTTTGTTTTATTTATCGATTTACGTAAAAATAGTGCATAGAATGTGAGTACTTATTTGTGAAATGTAATTTTATCTATTTTTTTTTGTTTTCCTGATGTGCTATAACATCCTTTCACGCAACAAACTGTCATTTTCAATTTTTTACTCGCGAGCTGTGTTCGACGGAACGTGACCTTGAGTACTGATGGCTAAGTTTGACGGATTGACGGATTAGGCTAAGTTTTAGTTGCCTCACTTTTTGCACTCGTACTAGGTTTCTATGCGTTATTATTCTAAGGGTAGAGACTTAGATATAAAATACAACGTTTAACAGAATATACCCAAAACCTGAAAATGGGTCATTGTATGTAGTCTTGATTATGAACAACTATTACTTAGTATGGGGGTTCTGCCGGCACTCCCGGGTTGCACTCCGGGAGTGCCGGCAGAAGTGAAAACTTGAACTCCCTCCTCTTCTCATGACCATACCGATATTATTATATAAATACCAAGACAAGTGATTCCCTTTTAACTTTTCCGTCACTGGCGCCACTGTTAAACTACCTCTTATGTAATCATTTCTCACTTTATCCATTCTCGTTACTCCACACATCCATCTCAACATTCTGATCTCCGCCACATGCAATCTACAATATACAATTTAACCAATACCCCATCCAAATCGGATCAGTAGTTGTTGAGAAATTCGCGCACATACAAACATACTTTACCGAATACAGAATCTCATTTTTTGAAGCGGTTTGAAAATGCTGTCTTATTTTTTTTAGGGCGTCCGAGGCCTGATTTCTTCTACCGCTGTTTCCCGGACGGGGTGGAGACTAAATATCTTCAGTGCACAGGTGATCCTGGTGAGATCATGGAAGGTCGGAAGTCGTTTCCAAGCGGACACAGCAGTCGTAAGTGTTTTTGAAATTGTATTTATCCTACTTCTAACTTCTTATTCTTACTACATTATATTACAAATGAGGAGCTCGTGGCTAAATTATAACAGCCACACGCATCGATCTTTAAGGTTAAGCAACTTTTGCCAAGGTTGCGTCTGTGGATGGGTACCGAGTTTCCTCCGTTACTCGGAAATCACGTTCAGCCGTTGGTCCCGGCTTTGGCAGTCATTACGGATTGTCAGAAGCCAGTCAATCTGACTCCAGTCTTACCAAGAAGTACCGTGTTACCGAGGTAATGGGTTGAGAAGGTCTGATAGGGAGCCGCGTCACGTAAAGTACTGGTATTCAGATTAAACCGGTTTTACTGGAAGCCGACCCCAATATACTTGGGAAAAGGCTAGGCAGATGATTATATTACAAATGTGAAAGTTTGTGAGGATGCATGTTTGTTACTCTTTCACGTCAGAACGCCTGAAAGGATCTTCATGTAATTTGGCACAGAGGTAGATTATAGTCTAGAATAACACGTAGGCTATATATTCCGGGAGTAAGTTTCCTAGGAGTCAAGCGGGCGAAGTCGCTGGCAGAAGCGAGTGTCGCACTAAAGGAGAACACATTATAAACGGAAAGGGATTGTCACCGTATCAACTAGAGCCTCACAGTCTCAAACTCAAGCATTTATTTGAACTAGACCATTCACAGGCAGAGGCGGCTCGTGACATTTATTTATGGGTACTAAAAAAAAACAAATCGATCTCTGACACGAATCAACCAAACCTCTATAGATTCCGGGATTCAGTGATTCCGTAGATTGATCATGCCCCCGTAAAGCAAATTGAAATGCACCACCACTACACAATACAACACGATCTATTAGACCGCTAAAATACATCGATTTTCATCAACGCGTTCATTGAACTATGTAATAGATTTTCGATACGCAGAATCGAGCGATTTACGTATATCTTGTCGGCCGATAGATGCCAATTGCACAAATGTTTTTTCACTTTTTTAAAAGTCGCGCTAAATCTTCAACACCCGTTTTCGTCCATGCAGATTCACCACATACCCTACTATTTTAACCAAAGGATTTTCAAACAGGTAATTCATGTAGATTTCAGCGTCCAATATCCAATATTTTCGTCTTTTTCAGTATCGTTCTGTGCGTTGGGCGTAGCCTCCGCTTGGTTGTGCGGTCGACTTGGAGTGCTGTCTCGTCGCAGAGGCAGCGGGCTGCGAGTCATTGGCTGCCTGATACCCCTGATGCTGGCGGCTAGCATCGCCTTGTCGAGGAGCTGCGACTACCACCATCATTGGCAAGGTATGTGTATTAAACTCAGTGGAACGCAGAGCTAAGAGGCTCATTGGCGTCATAAAACTGGTGGATGCCAAGCTTTTTCAATTAAGTACCAGCTTGCCGAGCTTGACTTGGTGGAATGCAGATCTAAGATGCTCATTGGCGACGTAAAACTTGTGGATGCCAAGCTTCACAGCTTAGCTCATCGCCGCAAGGTTGCCTGCTTGTCGGTCTTCTACAGATTGTACTTCGGTGAGTGTGCCCAAGAACTCCACGACCTCATCCCACCGGCCCCCTTCTACCATCGGACATCCAGACGCACTGCAACTTACCATCCCTACCTTGTTGCTATTCCACCGTACACCACATACGCTTTTTTTTTCAGATATTCTCGTTGGCTCCATCTTGGGTTACTCTGTGGCAATATTCTGCTATCGTCAGTACTACAATCCTCTATCATCAGACCTGGCGGGTATACCTTACATAGTATCCTGCGTGAATACAGCCAAGTTCTTCAATGGAAAGCCAGACAGCCCAGTAAAGGACGTCAAAGAAGAATCAACGCCACTCCTAAACGGAAAAAAGGATGATAAGTGGATATAATTTATTTTATTTTAGGAGTTTTTAAAGAATTTTTGAAAGAAAATTTCTAGGTTTTTTTTTTCTGAAAACCGGGTTTTAGGTTGAACTCCAGTTTTTTTTTGTTGACACCGGGTTTTTAAAATAAAAATACCAGTGAGGAAATTGTAGGATTTTCTGTGTTAAAACCGGGTTTTTAGGTTCAAAATCTGGTTTTAGGTTGAACCCCGGTTTTTTTGTTAAACACAATTTTTAAGTGAAACGTACCAATGAGATTGATTAACAATTTTGATTAGTTAACAATTGACCTAGGCTTGTCTTTATTTAAACTGGGTTTTTAGGTTCAAAAGTCTGGTTTTTGGGTCGAACTCCGGTTTGTTGGTTAAAACCTGGGTTTCAAAAAAAAAAAGCCCGTGAGGGAATTCCCGTTATTTTATGGATTGTTTGAATTCTAGTCTCAGACTCAAGCTGTTGTAAAAATCTTCCAATGCCCTTATATTTGACATTTAATGTCGCCGGGACGAGTTTACGGCATGAAAATGAATCATTTTTTGAGTACCTACAAGAGTATGAATGTTTTCTGGATCAATTTTAGTTTTATCAGACATTTACAGTACAACTATTTTACGTAAATGCCTCGGAAATCATCCGAATACGAATACAAACGAATTTCCTCCCATTTTAAAACAAATTAAATTCATTTGAAAGAGTATTAACAACTCTGTATAGTTCCAAGTTGAATGAGAGCGTCCGGTCTGCACCAAGTGCGGAGGGCTACTGATAAAAATCTAATGCTACATACAAATAACGCCTTTTTAAAGAATGGGAAATCATCAAATGACTCCTCCCGCTCTGGGCGGAGCAGAAGGGAGTGTCAGACTCTTACTGACTAAAACCCATCTGTTTTCCTCCTAATGCCCTTTGCGTTCCAGGGCCGTACAAATCTCCCGTATTTGAAGAAAATACCACATGGGTATGTTGACCGAATAATTTTAGTTACTTACCTACAATTTAGGTCTAGTCTTTTATTGTTTTTTTTTTGTAGTAATTAAATACTTAAATTATTAAAAAAGATTAGATAGCTCATTTCGAGACTTAAAGTTTTGATTTCAATATTTCTAAAGAGGCTACTGGATTAATTTTTCATTTTATCTCTTTTAACTATTTATTGGCGGCTTGAGTGGAGATTCGCAAGAGCAAACGCACACGAGATTTATAATCTAGTAAGATGCTAATAGGGATCTTGACCGTACTTCCGGGATTGTCCTGATTGTTCTTATAATGTGGGCAGTAAGGTCTAACGACTCCACATATCCTAGTGTCTGAGTTTCTAAACCGATTCAAGGGCCTCTGACTTGGTTTATTTGACGACCGCCATTTAGCGGCCGGACCACCGGCTTATACGTGCCTTCCGAAGCACGGAATCATCTTATTGTGCTGATAGCCTTGGTATACCTTTCCTCCACTCAAGCACTTCAGGATATGTTGCTACCTTAGCGCTACGCCACTTAAGAGGGAGCACCATTTTTAAACTACTTAAAAAATTCCCGTGCCGGTTCCGGTTCCGTACCATAAATCGAAATTACGCGTTTTTGTATGGGAGCCCCCCTTTAATTTTTATTTAATTTAATTTTTAATATTTTTTATTTGTCATTGTTATTTCTTGTAACAACATTCATGCCGCTATAGCGGCAATAGAAATGCATAGTCTGTGAAAATTTCAACTTTCTACAACAGTCTACCTATTTCGGCTCTTTTTTTTTTTTTTTTAGGGATGGGAAATCATCCAATGACTCCTCCCGCTCTGGGTGTAGCGGGAGGGAGTGTCAGACTTCTACTGACTAAAACCCATCCATGTTCCTTCATTGCCCTTTGTGTTCCGGAGCCACGGTGTCTCTTGCGAATAATCCCGCGACTCCGGCAGGACCTATTACGGCTCTTGAGATGTCTCTCAAGAAGGCAGACAGCGAAGGCTTAGTAGTTATATAGGGTTCCGTTGGTTACCCTCCGTGTACAGAACCCTAAATTGACGTAAAGACATGTGTCAAGTACACTGAATTGTGAAACTTAAAGCAGTGGCAATATGAGCTAGTTTTCCAGTATGTTGAAGAGTATGATTGGTGACCGATTGTACAGAACGGCATTTTAATTGTCTTTTGTGATATTGTTTTAACAGAAATAGTCGTTTAGTTACCCAATTTTGATTGTTTTATTTATTATTAATAATATAGTTCAAATGTTTTTTTTTATATTTTGTATAAGTTTTAAATTTAATAATAATGGAAAAAGTACTTATTATACTTACTACATTCGAGGGAAGTCGATCATAGTTCCTGTTTTTTTATTCTAGTAAATTATTTTTTTACTTAAAAAATATTTTATTAATTTAACTATTTTTAAATGACAATTGTAATTGCATGTATCCAGTTGATAGCTCAATTATATTTTTATAACAAATTTTACTTAAAATAGTTACTTAATTGTTTTTAAGTTATGTTTTAGTTTAAAATATATGTTATTCAACAAAAGATTATTTTATAATTAGCTAATTTTACAGTTTTTTATTGTTTAAAGTTTAACTTGTACCGTATATGAAGCATTCCTTGAATATCGGGTGTTATATTGTAATTTAAGAAACACATTATTTATTTAACAAAAAATAAATGTGTATTTGTAAAAACATTTATTTACTAAACAAATTAAAATTAGAAGAGGCTCGTTTTCTAGCTGACAACTGAAAAGAAAAAGATATATTGAAACAAACTCAGAGGTCTAAGGGCCTTTTTCCTGTCATGCGTGTTTTCACTGGCCTGGCCACACAGATTTTAGTGTACCTGTCCAGAAAGTGAAAGCATTGATAGCGCCTCTATTTTGTAGGCAATAAAGGTGGTATTTGTAGATCAAGTGTTACCAGTGATATACAGTTGAACCTTTATAATGAAGTGACTGTAAAAATAGAGCATTTTAGTATAATTTTTTTTAAACGTTTTTGTTAAAAACCTAATAATGTATGATATTTTATATGTTTTTAAACAAATCATACAGGGTTACTTCGATGACAGTGTCCATTTTTTCTTGCATGCATTTATTTTTTTTAAACCGGCCAAGTGCGAGACGGAGTGTCACACAAAAGGTCTCGTACCATCAACCGAAGAACTTGTTTTTTGTATAGCCGTTAAATTTTTTAATTTAGCGAATAATTTCTTCATCATAATTAATTTACTATTAATGTTTTAGTTCGAAACATATTAAAACAAAATATTCATCTTTATTAAGTTTTAATGAACTGCTATATGTAAAATTTGCGCACTGACTCCAAATTAACCCAGTATCTACAAACGGGGGGGGGGAATCGAAACAAAACGTTAAAGAAGATTTTGTTATTTAAATCTCGTTTGTAGCATTTACGGCCTCCAATTTTATTGAATTGATATTTAAGAACTAAACTTTGCTTTTCTTCTTTTTCTTCTTGTGTGGGTGTTAAGGACTAACGATCCCACACATCACCTCAAGGGCCTCTGACATAGTTTTACAACCACCATTTGGCGACCGGGTTCACCGGCTTATACGTGCCTTTCGAAGCACGGAATCCTCTTTTAATCAGGCAAAATCAGAGGGTCAATTCTACTAATTTTTAAACAACTTTCGCATTCGCATGCCAATCGCAAACTGTCAAATAGGCCTTAATTTTCATACATTATTGACAATGTGAAAATTAGTAGAACTGGTACCCAGGTAAATCAAGTCTGCAATGTCCTAGCCAAACTGGAAAACAACTTTACAAAGTATGTAGGTATGCTTCCCGTGGGAATCGAACCCACGACCACGGTCACAAGGCAAACGCCTAAACCCACAGATATAGATAGACCTAGATAACGCAAGAGCAACTCTTGCCGATTTTTGTACGTAAGCTACGTACAAAAATCGCAAGTGGTTCGCGCTCAGTATCGGTGTATAGCGCTAGTCGGACGTCGGCTGGGTGAGCGCTGGTGCAAGGCGGGGGGTGGGGCAAGGTGGGCGGCGTCTTTGAATCGATTTGATTTTCCCATCACTAAATAGTGCTTGTGACGTCTTACAGTAGGTAGCCAAAAAATGGAACGCTTGGTTTTCATACAGATCGTGATACTTGCGTTATCTAGGTCTATCTATATCTGTGCCTAAACCACTTGACCACGGAGACAGTTGCTTTTTGTTTTCCTAAAAAACAATAATTTGTTTCAATTCACCCCTCTGTTACTATTCACCCCGTTTGACGCCAATTTTTTCACTTCATTTGACCCAATTGTTGTTATGTGATATCTATTTATTTACCTAATTTATATTGTGATAATTTAGTTGTAAGATAAAATATCATTAAATGATAAAAAAAAACAAATGTTTTCGTATAAAATCTTTTACGATGGTTGTCTTGATAATGACCGAAAATAATAATTTTTAATTTACATTTTTTTTACCAGTACTTAGATACTTTTTAGCACTTAATTGAAAATGATGTGTTTAGTACATTTATATGTATTTTTTTCATTTACAGACATAGGTAGAATCAAACCTAATGGAGTCTCGGAACTCCGCAAAAAGCGAACTTCACGTACGACATTAAGTTTGAATCAACTTAAATGATACTAAACGAAGATAGTTCAATTTTTTTACGTAGATAATATTTATAAAACAAAACGGCATATGACCGTTTTGTGAAATAATAAGGAACTATGAATGTTTTTTGCACTTTATATGTATTTATTTTTACTAACTAATATTAAACAATAACCTAATTATAGAGCGATGTAGTTATATGAGCACGAATATCAATTTTCGCAAACACCAGTAATTATATTTAATTATGTAGTTTTTAGTATTAAACTAGAAATTATATTTATTCAATCCATTTGAGTTTCAATAAATAAATAAAAAGTTAAAAAATGAATAAACGAAATTACCAAAAAGTTATCATGTTTATTTTAAACTCCGCGAGGTTTATTCGATTTGGCACACAGAAATGTTTAACTTATTGTGTAGGATATAAAGTTCTATATTATATCACTATCTTAAAAAGTGCACTCACAGTAAGTTGAGCCTGTGTATGATCTCACGAGAAAAGGGCCAGTATACAAAGTGTTTTTTTTTTATGCAATTCGGTGAAACTCTTGGCCCAAATCTCACCAGATGGAAAGTGATGATTAGGCCGAAGATGGAAGCGAGTTTCACCCGGAATCCTCTTACACAGAGGAACTGGCTATCATACTTCCTACTGCCGGAACACAACAATGCTGTTAAAATTATTGTTATGGCGACAGACTTAGACATGATGGTGGTAACTTGCCAGGCGTACTTAGAACAAGTCCTACCACCAACCAAACCGAGCAAAAAATTTGCCCCCGCTGGTAATCGAACCCGGGACCTCTGGGTCTGAATCAGGTGGTATAACCACTAGACCACGGAGGCGGTTAGTGTCACCTGTTTAGCACCACCCGGGGACCACGTGTAGGAATTCGCTGAAGGGTATTCTCCTACGGACGCGGGTGACTCGGCCCCCAAAGTGTAACAGAAATTAACAGAATAAACGCAACACCCTCGTCTCTTCAAAGTTAGAGTGAACAGGCTCCTTCTGGGTAAGCTCGCTCCATTGTAGACTCTGTCTCTGTCATCTCTCTGACCTAGACTAGAATCAAGAGCAACCCATCTCAATTTGTTGTTGTAATCGCGATAAAATAGAATAGGTTACTTCTAGGCAAGCGTGCTCCACCTTAGACCGCATCATCGCTTAACATCAGGTGAGATAGCGGTCAAATGGCAAAAACAAAATCCTGCCTTTCATTTATAAGCGCATAACTCTGACAATATGTACTGAACGGTGAACAGCTGATTTACTTTTCTCGATTTCGGGATTCTCACCTCATCGTGTGCAGTAAGGTCTAACGACCCCCACACACCCTTTTTTTTTTAGGGATGGGAAATCATCAAATGAATTCCCCTGCTCTGGGCGGAGCGGGAGGGAGTGTCAGACTTTTACTGACTAAAACCCATCCATGTTCCTTCATTGCCCTTTGTGTTCTGGAGCCGCGGTATCTCTTTCGAATAGTCCCGCAACTTCGGCAGGCGTCGGCCCTTTCGGGCCCTTCTGTGTGCTGACTCTCTTTGAGGCGCGCGTGGAACACTAACGCGCCGTCGACACGGCCTGTGGACATCCTAGTGTCAGAGTTTCTAAACTGCCTCAAGGGCCTCTGAAATGGTTTATTTGACGACCGCCATTTGGCGACCGGGACCACCGGCTTAGGGAGTACTCACATTTATTCAGGTTATGCACATAGAAAACAACGATTTTGAATATAGACGCGTACGCGTCCGTTCAGCTTTCCGCGTCTATTCAGCTTTCGCGGCAAACAATAATTATAAAATGAGGATAAATGTGTTATTATTTTTCTTGAAATCTATCTATAGTGCTATAGATAGAATTCAGCGTTGTTCTGCCCCTGCCGCCTTCTCATTCTTAGGAAGCTGTACGCGGCTGATAAAAGCAGAACTGTATAAGTGTGACCAAAATCGTTCAGCGTAATGAGAATGGAGCTGAATAAGTGTGAACACTCCCTTATTCGTAGCCTTCCGAAGCACGGAATCATATTTTTATCAGACAATCAAGTGATTCAAGTCTGCAATGTCCTAGGACACTGGAAACAACATTACAAAGTATGCTTTCCCGTTGGAATCGAACCCACGAACACTGGGTCACAAGGCAAACGCTAAGGACACTCAACCACGGAGGCAGTTTCGGGGAGATTTGGGGTTGATCTTATAGTAAAAGTTGTTCATAATAATAAGTACAATGACCCCTTAAGATGTAGAATAGAACAGAATACTTGATGTACAGACGCCAGCACCTCACGCTACAACAATTTGTAAAATTTCTTCAATAGATTTTCAACTTTATTGCTAAAGGAATAAGGTTCAAGGTCGATTGGGAAAATTTGACAGTTTCGGGGAGCTTGATGTGCTGGCGACTGTACAGACACCAGCACATTAAGCTACAACAATCTGTCAAATTTCTTCAATAGATTTTCAACTTTATTGCTAAAGAAATAAGGTTCAAGGTCGATTGGGAAAATTTGACAGTTTCGGATAGCTTGATGTGGTGGTGACTGTTCAGACGGTTACAACAATCTGTCAAATTTATTCAATAGATTTTCAACTTTATTGAAACAAGGAATAAGGTTCAAGGTAGATTGAGAAATTTGGAAGTTTCGGGTAGCTTGATGTGGTGGCGACTGTTCAGACGGTTACAACAATCTGTCAAATTTCTTCAATATATTTTAAACTTTATTGTTAAAAGGAGTAAGTTTCAAGGTTGATTGAGAAATTTGAAAGTTTCCATATAAGTTAGTTATTCTGTTACACGTTGTATATTTTTTTTACTAAGTATTGGGTTTATTTTCTGATTCAAAAAGGTATGTATGAAAATAAAATAGATTCCGCCATGTCGAAAATATCATAATTATTGATCAATCTATGTTAATTAATGTAAAATGTAATATTTCGAAGAAATTCCTACAAAAATAAACATTCCAAAATAAAATTGTTTTTTTTTTGTT
Organism: Ceramica pisi; assembly: GCA_963859965.1. Lineage (NCBI taxonomy): Eukaryota > Metazoa > Arthropoda > Insecta > Lepidoptera > Noctuidae > Ceramica > Ceramica pisi. Next base: position 4,389,315 of record OY982556.1, on the reverse strand, counting down.
ATATCATATGGAACACTAGGTTTTGCTCGCGTGGGCACGCCACAATTGCGGCGGGAAGTCCCCTCTTTGAGGAGTGCCTAGAGCGGCGCCACGGCGTCCTCACCTTCCAACATACGGTGGAGTTCTGCCTTTCATGGGCGGAGCACCCCCAGGTCCTCATCGAAGCGATAGGCGGCGGCGACCTCTCGCGACCGGACCTGTATGTTTTTTTTTTTTTTATGCAAAACGGGGAAGCTCTTGGCCCAAATCTCACCTGATGGAAAGTGATGATTAGGCCGAAGATGGAAGCGAGTTTCACCCGGAATGCTCTTACACAGAGGTACTGTATGAGGTATATGTACACATTATAAAGACACACTGTATAAAAATCTTCCGTTACTGAGTGTCTGACAGACAACTCACAGCCGCACTAGTGTCTGACAGACAACTCACAGCCGCACTAGTGTCTGACAGACAACTCACAGCCGCACTAGTGTCTGACAGACAACTCACAGCCGCACTAGTGTCTGACAGACAACTCACAGCCGCACTAGTGTCTGACAGACAACTCACAGCCGCACTAGTGTCTGACAGACAACTCACAGCCGCACTAGTGTCTGACAGACAACTCACAGCCGCACTAGTGTCTGACAGATAACTCACAGCCGCACTAGTGTCTGACAGACAACTCACAGCCGCACTAGTGTCTGACAGACAACTCACAGCCGCACTAGTGTCTGACAGACAACTCACAGCCGCACTAGTGTCTGACAGACAACTCACAGCCGCACTAGTGTCTGACAGACAACACACAGCCGCACTAGTGTCTGACAGATAACTCACAGCCGCACTAGTGTCTGACAGACAACTCACAGCCGCACTAGTGTCTGACAGACAACTCACAGCCGCACTAGTGTCTGACAGACAACTCACAGCCGCACTAGTGTCTGACAGACAACTCACAGCCGCACTAGTGTCTGACAGACAACTCACAGCCGCACTAGTGTCTGACAGACAACTCACAGCCGCACTAGTGTCTGACAGACAACTCACAGCCGCACTAGTGTCTGACAGACAACTCACAGCCGCACTAGTGTCTGACAGACAACTCACAGCCGCACTAGTGTCTGACAGACAACTCACAGCCGCACTAGTGTCTGACAGACAACTCACAGCCGCACTAGTGTCTGACAGACAACTCACAGCCGCACTAGTGTCTGACAGACAACTCACAGCCGCACTAGTGTCTGACAGATAACTCACAGCCGCACTAGTGTCTGACAGACAACTCACAGCCGCACTAGTGTCTGACAGATAACTCACAGCCGCACTAGTGTCTGACAGACAACTCACAGCCGCACTAGTGTCTGACAGACAACTCACAGCCGCACTAGTGTCTGACAGACAACTCACAGCCGCACTAGTGTCTGACAGACAACTCACAGCCGCACTAGTGTCTGACAGATAACTCACAGCCGCACTAGTGTCTGACAGATAACTCACAGCCGTACTAGTGTCTGACAGATAACTCACAGCCGCACTAGTGTCTGACAGACAACTCACAGCCGCACTAGTGTCTGACAGACAACTCACAGCCGCACTAGTGTCTGACAGACAACTCACAGCCGCACTAGTGTCTGACAGATAACTCACAGCCGTACTAGTGTCTGACAGATAACTCACAGCCGCACTAGTGTCTGACAGATAACTCACAGCCGCACTAGTGTCTGACAGATAACTCACAGCCGCACTAGTGTCTGACAGATAACTCACAGCCGCACTAGTGTCTGACAGTCAACTCACAGCCGCACTAGTGTCTGACAGATAACTCACAGCCGCACTAGTGTCTGACAGATAACTCACAGCCGCACTAGTGTCTGACAGACAACTCACAGCCGCACTACTGGCCCTTGAAAGCTGTGGAAAACGTGGAAGCTCTCGGCCCAAATCTCACCTGATGGAAAGTGATGATTAGGCCGAAGATGGAAGCGAGTTTCACCCGGAATCTTCTTACACAGAGGTACTGTATGAGGTATATGTTCACATTATAAAGACACACTGTATAAAAATCTTCCGTTACTGAGTGTCTGACAGATAACTCACAGCCGCACTAGTGTCTGACAGACAACTCACAGCCGCACTAGTGTCTGACAGACAACTCACAGCCGCACTAGTGTCTGACAGATAACTCACAGCCGCACTAGTGTCTGACAGACAACTCACAGCCGCACTAGTGTCTGACAGACAACTCACAGCCGCACTAGTGTCTGACAGACAACTCACAGCCGCACTAGTGTCTGACAGACAACTCACAGCCGCACTAGTGTCTGACAGACAACTCACAGCCGCACTAGTGTCTGACAGACAACTCACAGCCGCACTAGTGTCTGACAGACAACTCACAGCCGCACTAGTGTCTGACAGACAACTCACAGCCGCACTAGTGTCTGACAGACAACTCACAGCCGCACTAGTGTCTGACAGACAACTCACAGCCGCACTAGTGTCTGACAGACAACTCACAGCCGCACTAGTGTCTGACAGACAACTCACAGCCGCACTAGTGTCTGACAGACAACTCACAGCCGCACTAGTGTCTGACAGATAACTCACAGCCGCACTAGTGTCTGACAGACAACTCACAGCCGCACTAGTGTCTGACAGACAACTCACAGCCGCACTAGTGTCTGACAGATAACTCACAGCCGTACTAGTGTCTGACAGATAACTCACAGCCGCACTAGTGTCTGACAGATAACTCACAGCCGCACTAGTGTCTGACAGATAACTCACAGCCGCACTAGTGTCTGACAGATAACTCACAGCCGTACTAGTGTCTGACAGATAACTCACAGCCGCACTAGTGTCTGACAGATAACTCACAGCCGCACTAGTGTCTGACAGTCAACTCACAGCCGCACTAGTGTCTGACAGATAACTCACAGCCGCACTAGTGTCTGACAGACAACTCACAGCCGCACTAGTGTCTGACAGATAACTCACAGCCGTACTAGTGTCTGACAGATAACTCACAGCCGCACTAGTGTCTGACAGATAACTCACAGCCGCACTAGTGTCTGACAGATAACTCACAGCCGCACTAGTGTCTGACAGATAACTCACAGCCGTACTAGTGTCTGACAGATAACTCACAGCCGCACTAGTGTCTGACAGATAACTCACAGCCGCACTAGTGTCTGACAGATAACTCACAGCCGCACTAGTGTCTGACAGACAACTCACAGCCGCACTAGTGTCTGACAGATAACTCACAGCCGTACTAGTGTCTGACAGATAATTCACAGCCGCACTAGTGTCTGACAGATAACTCACAGCCGCACTAGTGTCTGACAGATAACTCACAGCCGTACTAGTGTCTGACAGATAACTCACAGCCGCACTAGTGTCTGACAGATAACTCACAGCCGCACTAGTGTCTGACAGATAACTCACAGCCGCACTAGTGTCTGACAGATAACTCACAGCCGTACTAGTGTCTGACAGATAACTCACAGCCGCACTAGTGTCTGACAGATAACTCACAGCCGCACTAGTGTCTGACAGTCAACTCACAGCCGCACTAGTGTCTGACAGATAACTCACAGCCGCACTAGTGTCTGACAGATAACTCACAGCCGCACTAGTGTCTGACAGACAACTCACAGCCGCACTAGTGTCTGACAGATAACTCACAGCCGCACTAGTGTCTGACAGACAACTCACAGCCGCACTAGTGTCTGACAGATAACTCACAGCCGCACTAGTGTCTGACAGACAACTCACAGCCGCACTAGTGTCTGACAGATAACTCACAGCCGCACTAGTGTCTGACAGACAACTCACAGCCGCACTAGTGTCTGACAGATTACTCACAGCCGCACTGGTGTCTGACAGATAACTCACAGCCGCACTAGTGTCTGACAGACAACTCACAGCCGCACTACTGGCCCTTGAAAGCTGTGGCATGTAGTTTCCTTGGGCAGTGTAGGGGAGTTCTCAGGAAGGATATCCACAAATTCCTACGGGTACGAGAAAAAATACCAAAATGTGCGTACAAAGTAGCAACATTAATAGCTAAATAAATAAAACATGAGATAATCTTTACATTTTCATGTATTTCTTTGGAATAGGAACGTACTTAATATTTTGCTTATTTAGTGATTGTTAATTAAAGTCAGTCATTGTTTTATTTTCACACATTCTTCCAACTATCTTCACTCCAATCGATTTTCAAGCATATCTTCGAAGGAGTACGGGTGGGTTTCGCTTGAGTACACGTCGGCGGTCCACAGCTCGGGCATGCGCTGGTTGTCAACTAAGAACACGGGTACTTCTGTCTTCAGCTGGCTTGTCTTCACGTCCTGAGCAAACGGGTGGATCATAAATAAACATGTTAAATCTAACTACCTTACTTCTGATCTAATCAAACTCAAACGAATCCAGTTAAGATGGAAGGATGTTCGTTACTCAATCAAGCCCGAACGAATGAATGGATCTGGATGAAATTTGGAAAAGAGATAGATCCGCACGCAGTCTGGTCTGAGAATTATGTACACACACACACACATATTAAAAAAAGGAAACAGAAAAGTAGGTACAAAGGTGATGCTTATTTCTACAGAAATCTCTTCCAGCACACCTGCGAAAGGAGAGCCAAATAAAAGAGATGTAGACATCGTGTGTAAAAGTTACAACAAACAAACAACAACAAACTAAACAAAAAACAACAAACAAAAAACTTACGTAACAATACGTAAATATTATTTAAATAAATATGACGCTAATATATACTAAATAACATTATAAGATAAATAAAAAAAAAAAATTACATACCTACTTGCAACTATGACGGTACAGAAAGGTGAAAATGAGCTTTTTTTGTTTGAGATTTTGCTCACTTAAAGTGGTTGGGAACAGTAAACCGAACTCTCAATCCTTTTTTTACTATTGATAGGCTTGACCACTGTCTCACCTGATGGTAAGCGATGATGCGGTCGAAGGTGGAGCACACTTGCCTAGCAGCTATCACGAAGCATAATTATCTATTACTAGCTGACCCACGCAACTTCGTCTGCGTCACATTTTCCATTAATGCTCGGCTCCTTTTAGTCTTAGCGTGATAATATGTATATCCTGATGCCTATATCCTTCCTCGATACATGGGCTATCTAATACTGAAAGATTTTTTCAAATCGGACCAGTAGTTCCTGAGATTACCCCCTACATACAAACTTACAAACAAATGTTACCTCTATATAATATACTAGCTGACCCGCGCAACTTCGTTTGCGTCACATTTTCCATTAAAGCTCCGCTCCTATTTGCCTTAGCGTGATGATATATAGCCTATAACCTTCCTCGATAAATGGGCTATCTAAAACTGAAAGAATTTTTCAAATCGGACCAGTAGTTCCTGAGATTACCCCCTACATACAAACTTACAAACTTACAAACAAATTTTACCTCTTTATAATATTAGTATAGACTAGCTGACCCGTGCCCACTTCGTTGGGCGGTAAACATTTTAACTTCTGATGAAATGATGAGTGTGGTTCGGTTAGTACTAAGTGCTATGATTTATTTGCTGACTGCCAAAAGGAGGGTTTTGTTTTTATGTATGTAGCTAGGCTAGCGAGCCGCTGCGAGCGCTCAGCGCTAGACTCCCTATCCCTTGTTGCAGAGACATGCTGCTTTAAATCACTGAGACGTGCACGTTCAGCGCTAGATTCCCGAGCACGGACCTGCGATGTTCTCCAGCTTTGGTTAGCAAGCCGCTGTGAACGCTCGGAGCTAGATTTCCCAGCGCGTGCTTGCGAAATATTTTCTCTATTCCTCGAGAGGCGCAGATGATTAGCAAGAGCAGACTCTGCCGTACGGCGTACTCGAGCTGCTCTTGTCTCATGTCTGGGATGTCTGACGGGAAAGTTGAGATTTCCTTTTAGGCATGATAAACAATCGCTGAAACTGTCCGATATCCCAAAAACAGCAGCAGGCTTCGAACTCCGAGAATGAGAACGAAGTAATATTGTAATTGTGTTTTGAGAAACCGAGCAACCAAAACAATAGACCAACAACATTCAACCAACTACGTACAACTCACGTACCTAACGACAAAAAATAAATAATAACTGGAGAGGGTCATTAATCCGCGGAAAATCTTAACACCACGATTCAGAAAAATTACGTAATTGCACAAAGCATGTTCTAATGCGGTTCGTGAATGGACGGCGCGGGCGGCGTTTTGCGATTAAGTAATTTTATATTATCTTCGAAACTATTCAACCAATTGACATACTGTTTTGGGCAAATCGTATCTCTATGATGTTCTTGTGATCATTATAACATTTTTTTCGATAAGGATTAATATTTTGTTGTTTAAAAAATCGTTCAAAGATAAGTACATCGAAAAATACTTTTTTTAACACATAAAAGCTACTATATCTGCTAAAATATAAAAGATAGTAATATGGTGCCGCGGACTTTTTTGTAGAACTATTCTAGGCGGACCAGGTTGCCATACATTGTTTTCAATTATATACAACTGTTAAGGCAGCGCACGCAAATAACTCTGTTGTAAGAGCTATTTTTTTCCGCCTAGATAGACAAAAATTGAGATAGTTCGACTAATATGCATGATATCTTTATAATTTATAGCCTATAGCACTCACGAATAATGTAGCTTTCTACCAGTGAAACAATTTTTCAAATCGGACCAGTAGTTCCTGAGATTACCCCCTACATACAAACTTACAAACTTACAAACTTACAAACTTACAAACAATTTTACCTCTTTATAATATTAGTATAGATTAGTATAGATAGTAAAGATAACGAATCATATTTCGACCGTCCATCAAAGCACAGCCACGAAAGTGAGGGGGTCTCAATTGATTTCCAATTTTAATACTGATCTTTGGCAGTGCCTCGAGCAGTCAAAATCGAAATTAGCCTCGTTGTTAGTATTTCCCGGAAAAGGGAAGCAGAAACACAGGAAAGTAGGAATACTTAGCGACTGCCGGTCTCTCCTGGACCGAAACGTGGACACGTCTGACCGTGTATACTTAGGTAGAATGGGCATGAAATGAACTTCGTTTTTTTGTTGGGACAAACCCGCCTCATATTCCCAACCACTGCAACTTCATAAAGCCAGAATAAACTGTGGCGACCACAAGAAAAACACCGAGCTAATGAAGCCCTTATGATCCCGCAACGAAATTAATCGGAAGAGTACAGCGGAGGAGTAGGAAAAATATATATAATTTCCACTTCCCTCCTTAACAAGCAGGAGACAGACTAGAGCAAGGCCAATAGGTACCATGGGACATTTACAACTGGGTTTAGCCCAGTTGCCAAGCACCGCAGGATATATATTAACACTGAAACTAATGGGTTCTAAATTGTGAACTACTTTTGATTCCAGTAAAAGTTATGGCAAAATCGCCTGAACGCACGGACATTTGTTCTGGTTTCTACATGTTCCGTAGTAAACTACTCCTGATGTAACCTGAATACTATTTAACTTACGTTCAGTATGCCAAAGAATACACTCCCTTAAGATGCGGATTGTTCGTATTCAAGGTCAGCTGTAGAACATTGACATAAAGGCGCGAAGTAAACTGTCGTTCCATCTTGTTTGAATAGATTGACAGCTCCCTTCATGTTAACAGCACATAAGCTTACACGGTGAGCTGATGACAGAAAAGACCAGCTGAAGTGTTACCTTGAGGCCGTCGCCCCTCTTCTTCCTGAGGTAGTTGAAGCAGCACGTTCGGAAGCGGCGCGTGCCGCATGCGCGCGCGCACTCACTGCCGCACGAGTCGCACGCAGACCACACACTGCTCACTGCAACAACCAGCGCACATTACTTAAGGACCAGAGCCTTCAGACAAAGAAGCCTTATATCAGCGAATGCGATCGTCGAAATGCCAAAGTATAAGGATTCTTCTTTTAGTGTGGGCAGTAAGGTCTAACAACTCCACACACCCCAGTGTCAGAGTTTTTAAACCGCCTCAAGGGCCTCAGGCGTCTAATAGAGTCCCGCAACTCCGGCAAGTCGCGGGACTATTCGAAAGAGATACCGTGGCTCCGGAACACAAAGGGCAATGAAGGAACATGGATGGGTTTTAGTCAGTAAGTCTGACACTCCCTCCCGCTCCGCCCAAAGCGGGAGAAGTCATTTGAGCCCTTTTTTTTTAAAGGTATGGGAATACCTTTAAAAAAAAAGGGCTCAGACATGGTTTAACGACCGCCAGGCGGCCGGGATACGTGCCATCCGAAGCACGGAATGGCAATCCTGCCAAACTGAAAACAACTTTACAAATAATGCTTCCGTGGGAATCTAACCCACTATAACCAGGTCACAAAGCTAGCGCCTAGACCACTCGACCACGGAGGAGGATCACGTGACAATTCGACAGTGTTAGTCAATTCATGGTTCGTGTATACCATTACACATGGCTGCTGCATCACCAGCTCCTTTTTCTTTGAACTTTTGGCTGGACGCGCTGACGCGTCTCTGTATAACAATGGCATACAAAAGCTTGGCTGGTTTTTACAATTTAGGCCAGAGGTTAAGCATTGCCATACAACATGGCAAGTGGCAATGTCGCCAGTCTCTTGCGCACATTACCAGCTAACAGCGTTGATGACGTTTTCTTGAAACTATATAATATAATATATAATATCCTTGGACATTTCACACAACGCCATATAGTCCCAAGCTAAGCAACCTCATGCTTGTGTTATGGTAACGAGATGGCTGATAAACTACATATATAGGTATACTTTTTTATTTTTTGTAAATACATACATATTATAGATAGAAAAACACCCAGACTCGGAACAAATACTTGTAGGTCGTACAAACATTTGTTCCGTGCGGGAATCGAACCCGAACTATAATTTATGTTGTTAGTTTATTTTATTTGAATTGAAAACTAGCTTTCTAAAAAATTCGGGAGATCACCCAAGTAACACAATCGCGTCTAAAAACGGACTATTAGACATCTAATAGAATGTAATTGTACTGTCTACCTTAAGAGTAAAATATCTCTAAGTAATATACAAGAACACTTATAGACACAGTTTAGTAAAAGTGGGCACAATCTTATCCTTTCTCATAAGAATGAGTTAAGAAAACACGAATAGATAGAGATAAGAGTTGTATATTTTGAAATTGTCTGTAGAGACTTTTCTAGTGTCTCACTAAACTGTTTGTGTTTACTAGTAGATAGTTTATAGATAAAGTTGAGACCTTTATAGAAGTCTTTACTCTTCAAGTTTTTAAACCCAAATTAACTCAAGACTAACAACTTTAAGTTACATTTGATTTGTAATGGACAACGACACATAATGGCGCAGAACTTACAAGATTTACTTAAACTTATTATTGTATTGCATCATGGCGTAACAAATTTCTTATTTCTTACATTACTTTTTTAGCTAGTTAATAATGGGTAAACAAGCAAATCTATATGCGATTGAAATTCTATCGTCGAATATTATGTAAAATCCTCTTAAAATAAGAGCGCCCACTGTAAATGTAAGATTTAATATTTTTTTTAACCAAATATGAATATTATTTATTATAAGTTTTTTTTTTTAAATACGTTTTACTGTTCAAAATACTCATTTTATTTAAAATGTAGTCATTTAAAACATTAAATGTTTAATAAGACATAATTTAATGATAAAAACATAAAAAATAAGTATCAATAAATGTAACAAAAATCATTTGAAACAAAAATAGGCAATAAAAATGGCGTCAAGATAAAATTTACTAGAAAAACGAATTTTATAGAACAAACACTCTAGAGAATTTTCTGTAGTATGGCTCTAGCTCTAGACAAGAATAATTTCACTTGCTACATACTAAACTGTCTAGTGAAAGAATAAACAGATTTATGAGTGGTTTAAGATTACCTAGTAACTGTCATCTCTGTATACCTTTTTATCTTCTCACAGTATTTCTAGACGTTCATCAGTGAACAGTTAATTTGATGTGTTGTGAACGGAAGAACTTATGCAGTAGCAGAGCAATTTAATTAATAAATTCAAGAGGGTAAGTAAAAGATATACCTATCTGTTTTATTTATAGACAATGTGAATAATAGTAGGTATAATAGTAGGTAGGTAGGTATGTATGTATAAGTATACGCCGGCGGTGGTGCCAAAGACGCACAATGTTAACATAACGTAGCTGCGTATTCGTAGGTCCTGTATTTAATTTGTAATGTGCATATTCGCAGATTTGTGTACAAAGCTCGTAATTTGACCGAGTAATAGATGAGTAACGCATGTTTTGACATGTTCGGTTGTAGGTACTATGCGTCCGCGCCAAAGAGGCTTTATAGTCATTGGTCCACGCGGCCGCCCGGTCGCAGTTTTGACGTGCTGTTTGTTTACGTATCACTCGTATCGGTGCATTAGGAGCGGACGGACCGCTCGCGCGTTGTCGGTCATAGTAAATAGTCGCATTGATATCTAAATAGTTAACAAAGGTGCTCGAGCTGCTGCATGACATCAGGTACCTATATAATCAAAATGTTATAAAACGAATCTTAGTAGGTACCTATATTGAACCTTGTGGAGAATTTCGTATACTTGTAGATGTATGGTTACGAATAGGTACCTAATTTAAAACTACTAAACTTTTCAAAGGTATTTTTATAACTACGAAATTTTATTCATTAGTGAATAAGATAATATAAGATTTTTAGATAAGATTTATTATTTCTTCCACAAAGTACAGCTTACAATATTTAGGATTACAAAATAAATTCACGGTACAAAGGTTTGTGGGAGTCAAGAATCCAAACTAGGATACCCTGTGCTATGGACTCCTGACCACCATTAGGTAAAGTTGTTAATATTTATTGTATCATATTTCGTAAAAACTACCTTCAGAACCTATTAGAATAGGTATGCATGTACTCTACAAACTTCTACTTAACCGGTTCACAGTCCAACATACCACATGTGGTCTGCGCTGATTGTTTTACTATTGTGTCTGCTTTGCGGACAGTGCGGACAGTGAACCTATTAAGGTGCTCTACCATACACTGCTGCCCGGTAGTAGTGCCGCCATTTACAAACAAGAACTCTGATAGTTGTTTGATAGAGCGAACGATAGGTATTAAAGGATAGGTAGATATATATACAAACCATTTTGTTAATAACTTAAACTTACTTAACCTAAAATTTATTTATATATACCTACATGGTAACTATCTTCTTAATTCCTAAATTATTGTTCACAGGCTACTACAATTGATTAAAATGCCTTTCAAAATTGTACAGACTCAAGAAAATAATCGAAGTGTATTAACAGTTGTTCCAAATGATTGGGAAAAAGACGGAGTACTGTTTTGGCCTAGAAAAATTAATGAAACAAAATTGATCCACAACGAATACTCTATACCAGGACCTGATTGGAAAACAATGCGCTGTAGAACTAAGAGGATAATGCATTCTCTAGGAGAAGCAAATGCTGAATTGGAACGCATGGAACAGATTTCTGACACAGAAAATGAGTACGACAGTCCAGCGCCGACTCCAAGACCAAGAAACAAAAGAGGCACTCATGTTTTAGCTGCAGTGGACTTGAATGATCAAATAGCTGCTTTGAATAATAATTATGTAAGTACCTATACCTAAAATACTCTTTTTTCCTTTAATATACATACCTAATACCGATAGGTACCGCCCTACTGACATTTAGGTGTGACCCTTTTCTTTTTAACCGACTTCCCAAAAAGGAGGAGGTTATCAATTCGGCTGTATGTTTTTTTTTATTTTATATATTTACAAGTATTTTTTTTAATAAATTGATACAATTCCTACACTTGTATTTTTATGAATATACGTTACAGTTAATTCTTTGATAAGGTGCCACAATATACGTAGGTAGGTAAGTAGCTAGGTGTAATTTTGTAGGTATTTTGAGGGGAGATGTATGTAGTAGTTTTGTGACAATATTTTATATTTGAACTTTCGTTCAAAATGTTTGATTGTTCCTACATAACTAATTACATTACAACTACTACTATTACTTTTCCGAAAAAACAGCTGAGCTTATTTAGTACGACTACTTTTTTATTTGGATAACCTACATAATTACTCAAATAGATACTTACATGAAGATCATAAAACATTTGTTTTTGTTACAGCTTGAACGGAGAAATGAATCACCCAAGCTATCCTCAGCTAGTTCCTATCCATATTCAGCTTTTAAGACTTCTGTTCAAAGTATGATAATCAATAATGACTCTGTCCAAGTAACTCGCACTCAGTCACCCACTGGAACGACCTCATGTCTAATGTCTATAGCTGAATCCCAGTGCGGGCCTAGAATATCCTCTGCTGTTACGCCTGTTGCAAATTATATTTCACCAGCTACTTCCGGTTCTTTAGATAGTGTTACACCAGCCACTTTTGACCCTCAAGTCGGTACATATACTAATGAACCAATATTAATCACTGTGCCAAGTCAGCTAGCCTTTCCTGTGGGCACCGCAGCTTCTTCGAATAACACAAATGCTTTACCATCAAACCAGCAAAATAATGTTGTCATCCCTAACGATATGCTGATTAAAATATTCGAAGAACAAAAGGCAGTTAAACGACAACTTGCTGAACTTCAAGCAACAGTTGACACGTTATTAGCCCATGTGATGAACTTATCATCAAAAGCTATACCATCAAATGATACTGTTTCTAATGTAAGTCCTATCATTAAACCTGTGAATAGCCGCCAAGAGCTTGAAGGTCTTGAAGAACTTTTGAAAAACGAACAGAATTTTTCGGCAATATTGTCTGCTATGGTTTTTATTTGTGGTACATCGGGAAAAGCAAAAGGACTGGATTGTTGCTACAAATTAATTGATTACTTTTTCACTAGGGATCTGCTTCTGTTGTGTTCATGGACTGGAACTTCTCGCAAAAATGATAAGATACCTCTGAAGTATTTCTATAACACTAGAAAATGTTTTTTGAGTTTGGTAAGGAAAGCAGACAAAGATTTTGCAGAGCGAGACTGCGATAAATTTTTAAAAACTATAATTAAGAACGCAAAGCAGAGAATAAACCCAAAAATAATGTCAGCTACAAAACATAGGGCCAAAAAAATTACTTCTGCACCCTCCCTTCAAAATACAGTACCAGGATCTCCGCAAGAAAATAATAATGGAGAAAGAGAACAAGCAGTAAACGACGAACAACAAGAGAACCTTAATGAAGAAAGAGAACAAGTAGCAATTGAAGAACAACCAGAGAACATTAATGAAGAAAGGAAACAAGCAGCAAACGAAGGAGAACATGGACATCGAAGCGAAGACCAAGTAGGTGAAGAAAGAGAGCAGCTTTAAAAGTGTCAGTGTAGAACTTATCTGTGTCCACAACGAAGAATAGGGGGTAGGTCTCATTTGTTCTATGGAACATGACGTAATAGAACAAATTGAGAAAATATTGTCCCTATTTGTACCTACTATAGAACAGTTTGTCACGTTTTTGTGTCAAATTGTTCCATAGAACAAACTAAGTACATAAACTTCTTGAAGTTGATATGTGGACTGGCCACTCGAGATTGATTTGCTACCACTTGTCTTGTGACATTGATGATTAGATGGTTACTCACCGACAGAAATTTTAACGGATTTTTCATTCACGTCTTATATATCTCATCATGGAAGATTTGGGAAAAGCGATTCCCATTTAGTTCTGTGCATTCACAGACAAATAAAAACAGAAGCAAAAGCTAGTATGTAGTTCTATTGTACAAATAGGGAAAATGTTTTCTCAATTTGTTTTTGTTCCATAGAACAAATGGTAATTTAATGGAAAATAGGCAGTTGCTATAAAAAAAACGAATGACCTCTGGATTTACCACTTAAAATCTAAAGGTAATTCGTTTTTTTTCGTCGTAAATAATGTTTGTTTGTTTTTTTTTTTGAGAATGTTTTAGAATATTAAAAACGTCATTTGTGGTGATGCTTTTAAGTAAGTGCCATCTTAAGTAGAAAGGCGATAACTACATTTGAACATGTCATGATTAAAGTGACTAAACGTGTTTATTTTTTTATGTACCTACTCTCCAAAATAGTTATGGCCTTTCTTCATATGACGGTGGTAAAGTATATAATAGCATACTTTGGTGTATGTTCCTTGCGAGAAGTTGTTTTAGCAGGTTTACTTTGTAAGCGTTTTGTTTCAATTATTGAATACTTTTATCTTAGTATGTTGTTACTTATTTGTAAGTTATTTGATAATTATTAAGCTAAATTAGTTTTACAATAGTTCAAATCAATATGTTTGATATTTTAATATAAATTACCTACCTCTCGATGTGAGAAGGTTCAGGAAATGATTCCTGTAAACATATCTGTACAAAATCACGCACAGTAAGCTTGTAGCTACTTTTTTTCTATGATTCTTTCTTCTTGTAGGTAAAATAAAACAAAAAAAAATCAGTAACTACTTTATTTTTGATAAAAATAATATTATTTAATTGTATGAGTCAAAGGTATGAAGACTGATTTGTTTAAGTCATAGCTAATAGATACTAATTTACATTTAATTTCGTTGATATTATAAAGTAAGGAGTTATCTACATACTGTAAGTCACTCAAGAAAATATACAAATGTGTCGATAACATCGGTCTTTCAAAAAAAGGTTTTTTATTTTTTAGAGCTATTCCCAACAAGTAATAGTTATTATTGTGAGCAACTACACATCTCAATTTCACTATATCGTTATTTTCAGTGAAAAACCAACAATCTGAGGCATTATTGATTAAAGAAAAATTTTGCAAATCAATACCATCATGAAACAAAATAATTGTTTTGTTAATTACCTCTAAGTTTAATAAAGAATAATCAAAGTTATCGTATGTTTTTAGTTTTTTTCTGGGTCTTGGAATATTGAAAGAGGTTCCGTGAGTATCAATTTCCATACAAGTTTTTTCAATTATCCTTTTTGCAGCCTGTTGTAATGGTTTATGTCCTGTTCTTAGCAGTCTCTTGATATGATGTAGAGTATTTTCAAAAGGATATGCATTAAAAGAAGATAAAACACCAAATCTTCTCACTTCCTCTACAACATGGCATAAATTGTGCACATTGCTTGTCATATGTGCTTCTCCATAAATGTCTCTGTAGTATTCAATGTAAGTATCAAATAACTCTTGAGCTATACTTAATAAATGTCCGTACGATTCTGAAGAACAAATAGTTACAGCACAAAACAGGACAAGAAAGTGATCGTATGCATCAGGCTGCAAATGTTTTTGTAATACTACTATACCGAGGTAATATAAGAAAGTTCTAAACTCTGAAGCTTTCCAAAAAGCAACAGTGTCAAGGCCTCTTACAGCTCGGTGTATTTCTGCAGGTAACTTGCATTGCTGCAACCAATATGTTATGCTCATAATATCAGCAGCCCGCCATTTAGTTTTGTAACCACTGAAAGAACCGTCCCGCCAGCCTAATAAACATCTCTTCATAATGCCAAGATCAATGAGATGTAGGGAATCCGAAACGGGAAAATCTAAGACCATATCTATTGGTAATTTTAACAAGGCGCTATCTACTTTATGATGCGATCCGTATTCTTTATTCCTAAATCCGTCATCGGTTCTTTGGGGACAATTGTGTCTGGGAAAAATGTTACAGTGCGACACGTACGAATATTCACCAATTGTTGTGCATTTTGGACACCCGTTTTGACTGTTGAAGTTTGCAATACCTGAAATAAAAATTATCTTAAATAAAACCGTTTCAAAGATCACATTAGCGGACCATGATCGTATTTTACTTAATAGGTAGTCCAGTTATTTATTTAAAACGCCTTTTTCTACAAGAATAACAGTAGAGTAGACAGTTTAAGGATAGTCGATAGTTCAAATAAATCAAATCACAATTTTTTTATAATAAGTAAGTAGGTACATGACGTACCTAATTATGATGATGTATGATTTTATGAGTTAGATCCATTCCTATAAGTAGTTACTAGCAACAATTTAGCTAAATAAAATTTTATGTTAGTGAGTAAATATTTAAAAAAAAACTTACCTTTTATTAATGCTCGGGCAGGAGAATCGCAAATGAAGGCTCTGATTTTTATAGATAGCTGAGAATTGTTAATTTTAATTGGCTCTTTAGTTATTTCCAAAGCCTCAGTAACAAATGACATTAAAAATTCATTAACGTCTGAGGGTTTGCCTACTCCGCAATATATACCAACCACCAATACAGGGATTGATGGCATTTCAATAATTTTTATCAAAATGGGCCAGAATTCCACTTTCGAGCTTCTATACGTAGGTAGTCCATCAATGTTAACATCGATTGTCAGTATTTTGTTCTCTGTCAAATTTTGAAAATATCTTGTGAGATTATTCTTCAGCCCGTGATGCCAGTATTCGCCATTACCGATTTTTTTTATTTCAATCGTTCTTGGACTCTGCAACAATGTTCTCGGATCCTTTGGTAGAGTATCGGGTTGAAAATTATTGATTATTTGAAATAAGTCCTTCAAGGCTATATGAGTTATAGCATGAGTTGCTGACCACTGGCGCAGATCCCTTTTGAGGCAATTGGATCGACTTTCGTCGTCGTCATTTGTGTTGTTTTCATCCGAATCGGACTGCTCACTAACATAATTTTGTGATGTTGTAGGGCAGTCTGCAAATTCAGTTGTACTCGTATCTTCATCTTCTGTCTTATCTTTATCGTCTATCGTAGAACAATTTCCCGCGTTTTGGAGAAAGTTACTAGAAAGTTTCGATTCTGAATCTGAATTACTTTGCAACTCTTCTTCACTTTTCTTCCTTTTTAAATATTTGTCGATTTTTCGACGAAAGCCACCAGACCTTTTAATTTTTTTCACTGTCTCCATTGCATAAAATCATCCAATTTAAATATGTAACACAAATGCACTTAATGAAGCCATTTTTAGGAAAAAAACCACTAAAAACACGTTTTGACTATCATTTTTTTAGACAAACTAAATGTATCTAAGTATTAAACGATTTTATCGAGACTTAAGTCTCTTTATAAACAAAGATAAGAGTACCAATAGCTAAAATAGAATATTTTATCTTAAAATATATCATCTTATCTATAAAATTACTTCAAGTTAGGTACCTTTAGGCATTATTGACTATTTGTAGAGCATTTTATCTTAAAACTTTTTATATACCTATAAACGTACTTAAAATAAGTGTGCTATAGAACAAATGCTCTAAAAACAATCGAGGTTGTGAAAAAAACTCTATAAGAATACATTTTCTTTATTGAAACCATCTTTAGAAAGCCCCTATCTAAAGATTAACCATGAAGAGACTGTCAATAGACAGATTTGCTTTAAACCTACAAGACTGTGTTACTTGGGCATCTTTTGATGCTTCCCTAGACTCTGCTAGGAACCTACATGCCAAGTTTCAGTTTCTTACGACCAGCAGTATTGGCTGCGCGTTGTCTACCAGCTACTCAGTCAGTCAGTCACTTTCTCAGTAACGGAAGAATTTTATATATTAGGATTGATTTTATGACTTACCTACAAACATAAGTGAAAGAATAGCGGTGATCTTCAGCATTTTGTAGCACTACTGATACTGTATAGCTAGCAAGAAGTAGTTCTCCTACTGCAGACGATGTCTGAATGGTGTTGGTAAGTCCACACCCTCGTTTTATACACGAGTTAAAGTTTACTTAGCCATATGTGTGGGCGTTACTAGACAAACCTTTTTAGCTTAGATTATTTGTTTATTACTTCCACATCGTGTATAGAAAAGCGTTATCGTTAAAACCTAACTTTGAGTTATTGGTTCTAAGTTTGAGCTACAACTGACAAATGCTTGCACTGTCTGGACAGATCCACTCAAATCTGTGTGGTCCAATCTCAAAAGACTATTTCGGACGTCCCAATTAGCACATGATAGCTGCATAGTGGCTCGTATAGAATTTTGACTACTCAATGCTTAGTTTCCTACATAAGAGCTGCATAGCTTGCTACACAGTCCTTGTACATCTTAAATGGGCCCCAAGTTAACCAGCCTAGAGCTGGCATTAGCTCGTTAACAATATTAGGGCTGTATAATGCCTTATGCAGCTACTTTAATTCTCTTCTACAGTTTTTAAATGTTTTGAAGCTCGGCAGCAGCTTTTGCCAAGTAAAAATAACCGAAAGAATAAATATATATTTTGAGTAGGTAATATGTGACAGAGACGACAATATTATTATTGTTGGTCAAAGTTATTTAAGGTAAGATAATTGATATTTTCAATAATTTTCACGCTGTAGTTTGAGTGTCCAATTTGTGTTTGAATTCAATTAC
Organism: Ceramica pisi; assembly: GCA_963859965.1. Lineage (NCBI taxonomy): Eukaryota > Metazoa > Arthropoda > Insecta > Lepidoptera > Noctuidae > Ceramica > Ceramica pisi. The sequence continues at coordinate 4,371,004 of OY982556.1, read as the reverse complement.
TTAATTGATTTCATATAAATCATAATCACACTAAGCAATTACAACCATCCATACATTTTCAAAACACAGTAAAAATGGTACAAGAACACAACAATGGAAACATTGGATCAGGACCGCGCCACCCGTACATGTAGTTTTGTCAAATGCTCCATGAAGGAAGATTCCACAGCCCATTCTTACTGCAAAGAGTTGCAAGAAACCGTTGGAGCTGCCTCGTATGCGGCGCATCAGAGACGCTATTCTTTTGCGATGTATCGCCTGAAAGCCATCCACTTGCGCGTCTGCAAACACAAAAGCGTGGCAACCCCATCAACATCCTGAAAGCATTATTGTATTGGACATGCAGGGCACTGTAAGTTCTCTGCGTATGCCTCAACGATAGGCTGCATTTATAAAAAGACTGACGCAGTACACTTTGAATAAAGTCATTTTTACCTGTGCAGTGCAGCGTGCAAACCTACGGGCCAGCATTATTAGCTCTGACTGACAATGCCCTGCGTCCGTGAGGGTATTGGTGACCCAGTGGCCCAGGTACTTAAACTCTCGCGTCCGGCTCTGGCTCAATCCAAGGTCCGGGGCGAGGAGGCATGGGAAGCACAAGCAGTCACCTACTTCGGCGAAGCAGTAATGCTAGCGAAGGAGGAGGCAAACCTCACGCTTCAGCCACCGCAATAGAAAAATCTCTCCGGGCGTCCGAACGTCGCGGGGCGATTCCCGGCTACCGAAGGCGCGGGCCTGCGAGCCACCCAATGCTCGCTGTCCGACCAGAACCAGGGGGCTACACTCTAAGCCCGAAGTCCGTAGTTTTGGGCTTAGTTGCGACTGGCTTAAATAATTTGACAGTAACTGTAAAATGGTGATGTCATTAATTTTTAGTGGTAAGATGAAACGGAATGGAATACGCCCGCAACTAAGCCCGAAACTACGGACTTCGAGCTTAGAGAGTTTTTTTATTTGATTTCGAGGGTTGTGGAATATGTCCGAAAGAGTCACCACGGCCCTGGAACGCAAATGACATTAGAAGGAACAAGGATGGGTTTTAGTCAGTAAGAGTTTGATACTCCCTTCCACTTCATCCAGTGATATTCATCTACAAAGTCTATCTGATTAGAATTTATAAAGATGGGTGTTTTCATGTGATTTGTCATTTCATTTTTTATTTGTCTCCACAGTTTTGTTCACAGTTCGCCTTACAGTTTTGCTTTATAATTCTATTTGAGTGAGATTTATTTCGAAACCTTTTTCTATTATTTTATTTTTATTTTTTTTATTTGTGATGGGTTTGCTGTTGACCTTAGTCTTGGTCAGAAATGACAGAAACAAAGTCTACGATGGAGCGAGCTTACCCAGAAGGAGCCTGTTTACTCTAACTTTGAAGAGATTAAGGTTGTAAGCGTTCGGAAACACAGACGCAGGCAGAGAATTCCACTCCTTTGCTGTCCGCATTATAAAAGACGTTTGGAATCGCTTAGTGCGAATTCGTGGAATAGCAACAAGGTCATTGAGTACAATCAGATCGTCTTGACAGTTAACTTACTACAAATACTGGTACCTGTAGGCTATCTAAATTCTTATGTAGTTAATTACCCTAGGGTAAGGGAGAGATTATGATCGATTAGCGTAGGTGCAACTACCCAAAAGTTGGACCGATGACCTGGAAGGCTACTCTCTAAGCCCGAAGCCGTAGTTTTGGTCTTAGTTGCAGGCAGTTGCAGGCGTATTCTGCTTCGTATCACCTACAGACTTACGATTAGTCTCGAACCCAAACTAATAGCCTTTTCCCAACTATATTGGGGTCGGCTTCCAGTCAAACCGGATTCAGCTGAATACCAGTATTTTATGTGGAGCGGCTACCTACCAGACCTGCCAGACTGCCAAAGATCTCCAAATAACAGCCGGGATCAACAGCTTGACGTGCTTTCCGAGGCACGGAGGAAGCTCAATATCTTAAGGCGCGTCCCCGAGCAAAACGCAGCGCTAGCCGTTTTTTGTGCAGTTTTTTGGAGCTATCTACTCGTTATCTCAAAGAAGTATCAACTTATAGAAAATACATTAAATTTCTACATAATCTTGGCTTCAAAATGGTAGATTTTAATTTTTTATTACTAAGTATAATGTTTAATTAATCTCCGAAACTACAGAAATGAGAAAAAATTACTGAAAACATGCATCTTCTCGAAAAATAACGATTATTTTGATTTTGTACTTACACTAATGGATAGGCAATTTAATTATGAGCATTTTGGTAGAAATATTTTTTTCAAACGACCAAAATTTGATTTTATAACGATTTTATTCAACATTCTGAGCGTATTCGCTATTGTATCTCATGCGTTGTTATTGAGGGGAAAAAATGCTCAAGGTTATTTGGTCAGGGTACGGCCTTAAGTTGGTCACCCATCCACAGACCAACCTCGGCAAGTGTTGCCTAACCTTGAAGATCAACCTGTGCAGCTGTTATTATTTAGCCACGAGCTCCTCAAAGGTTAGCACAACATTATGGAGAGAACGACAAGTGAGCTGTCATTTCATCTTTTTCGTATGGTCTGACAGCTCACTTCGTGATCACTTCACCCACGCCATCACTTCGACATGTCCACAAAACAATAGACGACTTCGCTTTATATCGCCAACATATAACCCGACTAAGTGAAATTGCTCGTTAGTTTCGTATCACACGTATGTGTGACTTTGAGTTGATTTAATTTGGAATCATTTGTTGTTGATGGAATTGTCGCTACGTAACTTAGTAGAATTACTCTATTTACAAAATAGCTTCTTGTGACGAAGACTTTGCAGCCAAACATTTAAATATAAATATATCTATGCAGTTTTAAAGATGTACGAATAAATGTGTGAAACTGCCAACATGACGCATCAGCCGACCCAGTCGCTCAAGGGCAAGCCACCGGGTCGGTTGACGTAGTGAAGAATTTTTGCCTTTTGCCTTGCAATTATATAGGACGAATAAAAAAAACCGAAAGTAAAAGTTAAAATTGCAATTACTGTCGCAAAAAAATAGGAAAGTGAAAGAGAAAACACGTGGATCCTGGCGATAGGCGCAACGATCTCATCATATAGACTGGATATACCGACTACCTCCATATATCTTAAAATCAGGTAAGTACACAACACCGAGTACACCCAACGTAAGGTTCAGTTGAAAACCAGCGTCGGGCAGCATCTAGTAATCTAGTTGTCCGGCATTTTGCTGAACTGGACGTATTTGGCGCAGCCGCGGGGCACACAATGGTTATCTGTTTTATAATTAAGTTCCCTTTTTTATACCTAAATTGTGTGTATCTGTATGTGCCAAATAAATTTGTTTTCTTTCTTTCTTCTTTCTTTCTTTCGAGTCCGACAGAATTGAGACCTATTGTAGTTTTTTTTTCCATAATATTAAGAAGTAGAGCAAGAGATTTCGATGGCTAGTTTATAAATAGACAAGTTTATAGATCAAAAATCGAAGCTCCAAAGTCTTGAGCATCGACGCCGAGTTGCTAGCCTTGTCGGTTTTCTACCGGTTGCATTTTGGGGAATGTGCAACGGAATTGCATAATTTAATTCCACCAAGCCCGTTCCATCATCGGACTAAAAGACGAACGGCGATGAGCCACCGGTACATGGTGGACATCCTCGATCCCCACACACACAAAACGTTTTGGGAACACATTCAAAGTGCGTACAGCAAAGGAGTGGAATTCCCTGCCGGAGTCTGTATTTTTTGATAGCTCCTACAACCTGGGAGTCATTAAGTCAAGAGAGAATAGGTTACTTATGGGCAAGCGTGCTCCATCTTAGACTGCGTCATCGCTTATCATTAGCTGACATAGTGGTCAAACGCGTGCCTATCGTAAAACTTCTAAAACGTCAAAGTTTTTAGATTTTCATCGGCGGGGCCTATATATTTGTCAGAAAATTTTAACACTGCTGTATATTGAAGATTTAGATCAGCGCCATCTCTTGGCCGCTGGTGGAACTAATGTAATTTGTGTTGATGATTTGTGAAAATAGTGTGCTATTTAGAGACAGTGTTTTTTCCTGTAATCTTTTCATAAACATTATATAGAATAATTTCAGATTTCTTCAAAACAAAATGCGGAGTCAACGGCAAAGGGGGATTGAATGCCAAACCCGCTATAACAGTAAATAATAATAATTATATTAAATTAAAAACTAAATCGAGGCACAACAATATTATAGGTATCTTCTCCTTTTAAAATAAAATTAAAAGTGTGTACAAATAGCATATGTACCTACATGCAAAATACGCCAAACATAAAAAGAGGCTAAATGTGTCTACTGCTCAAGGTCATGTTAACATCGCCGGTGACAAATATCGTGACGTATCGTACCAGCTGTTATCTACACATACCTATACTACTGCAGTCCGATTCTGCAGTGCGATTCTGTAAATATGTTGAAATGAACACTTAGGCGAAGTGAACGACAAGTGAGCTGTCAAACCATACAAACAAGATGGCATGACAGCTCACTTGTCGTTCACTCCACCTAAGTGTGCACTGTGTGACATCGACAGAATAGATAGACTGTATTTAGGTATGTGTTAGTCTGATGCTGTGTGTTTTTATATTTGTACCATAAAGCTTTTTCTTTTTTAGGCTGGTGAATATTGGACGTCATCGCTGCACACTGATCAATTCAACTGACCAATACCATCTCATACCCTGACAAAATCTAAATCATCATAAGTTCAGGAACCATTCCTACATTGAAAATTTTGAATTGAATTATCAAATCGTAAAATGGCTCGACTTTTTAAACTATCGCAAGACGAAACCTTGCGAATGATACAAGAATATAAAAAACATGAGCTTTTACATAATAAAAGTCATGAACTATACAAGGATGCAACGGCTAGGAGATCAGCGTTGAAATCTATAGGCGATGTTTTACAACTAAATAAGTCAGTGAGTGAAATCAATAGAAAGCTTAAAAGCTTGCGATCAACTTTCATTCTCGAACAAAACAAAAAGAATCAGAATAATGAATACATACCTAAACTAATTTGGTATAAAGAAATGGCTTCGTTTATTCCCTTCACTCCAACCGGGAAGTCCGGAATTTGCACCGATGAGCAATCAATTGACGTAAGTACGTATATAATTACTTATTTTCTTCCAATGCAATCATCATTTGGCGAGCCTTTTCCTTTAACTTTATTGATGTCGGCTTTCAGCCAGCCACTTATCTCCACAACCCGCTGTAACTGTAACTGGATAACACGGTACTTCTTGGCAAAACTGGTGTCACGGACTGGATTTTGACAATCTGTAACGAGTGCGAAAGCTGTTCAAGTTACAGCTGGAACTAACGACTTAAGGCGAGGTTGCAGTACTGTGTGTTTTGACGAACAACAGCGACTGTCCGGCGAGCGAAATAATGCCTAAATTTTGATTGTTTTTTCTTCTTGGCGAAAACTGTTAAAGAAATAATACAATATGGTTTCAACATCTTACTTCAAAATAAAAAGCTCTATCTACTGATATAACTTTCATACTTATATATTCGTGATAAAATCTCTTAGCAGTAGGTACACGTTTAAAATTGTAATTTAGTGTCATGTTTGATAAAAAAAGTATCGAGCCAATCATTCTAAATCGGGTTTCTATCTTTACGATTTACTTGACGGTATGTTCAATTTTTATGTAATGATTTTTATTTATTAAAAAACTCCTAATTAATTAGATTTTCAGACGTTCAAAAATCTTAAAAAGTACTGCAACCCCGCCTTAACGTATATTCCGAGGCCCGATCTCGAAAGAATCTCGGTACGTTAAAACGATCCGAACCGATAAGACTGTGTTTACAGATAACCCTCGCCGACTAAGGGCTCACACAGCCGAACGGCACTTCGCAACGGCACCGCAGACACCAGCCGCCGACACCAGCTAGTCTATTCTGTAAATAACCATTTCGATATCGACTTCACCTGAGTGACTAAGCTTACAGAGTGAACTTTATTTCACACAGCATAAGGTCTTATATTTATACGAATTTGAAACTCACCTCGGATTCCGCTGTCGAGCCACGAAAATGTTGTTACAGAATAGCACTGCTGTCCACTGCTGCTCTCGATGCTTTGCCAATTGCTGCCGACGCGTTGACGAGGCTTACAGTTGTGGAGTCGCCCTAGCCATGCCGAAGCTGTAACTGTCGACGGCTTATCATGCAGTTGATGCAGATATATCTTGCAGAAGTGACGACGCTTGCCGTCGCCTCCGTCGACGGGCGTCGGTGGCTGCAATAGGCTTGTGTCCTGAAAAAATCTAATTAGTCCGTCAGTTGACCCGAGTTTTTTCTTTTGCTACGGGAACCAAAATTGACGAAGTTACGACGAAATTCTCAAAACGTCACACCTTCGCATAATTTTTACTGAGTCGTGACGTCACGAGCCCCCACTCCCGAGTTTTGATGCGTTTTGTCTTTGTCAATATTCATTGATTTACAAAATCAAAAAATACTTTGTCCATTACTTTTCAATACTCTAACTGACGGACTAAATAGTTTTGCAATATGAGGATGATGGAATCTAGCCTATTGGCGTTGCTGTTGGCGAATTGTCGTTCGTCTATATGAACCTTAACCTGAACTGCGATTTTGTTAAGATCACACTGTGCAAACTAGGTAAAGTGAACATGAAGCGAGCTTGTCAATCCGTAAAAACAAGATGCAATGACAGCTGTTCATTTCATGCTGTCTTTACCTAAGTTTATGGTGAGGTGTTGACAGAATAGACCAACTGTTTGACCGATTCGACAAAGTAAAGGTACATATACATTTTAGGGTCAGCTCTCACCAAGGCACGATGCGACGAGACGGCGCATGAAGAGGCCAGCTGCCGCATCTACTGGCCAAGCATCGCCGCAACACGGTGCGTCGAGTCACAAGGCGGTTCGATTTGAGGAGTCTGGATTGAAGACTTCTGTGGACGTGAGATATTTTATTTATTTATTAGCTGAAAACTTCGTCTGCGTCACATTTTCTATTAATGCTCCGCTCCTATTTGTCTTAGCGTGATGATATATAGCCTATAGCCTTCCTCGATGAATGGGCTATCTAACACTGAAATCGTTTTTCAAATAGGATCAGCAGTTCCTGAGATTTGCGCGTTTAAGCAAACAAACTCAACTTTTGACAGGGTCTGCACGCAAGTCTGCTCAGCAAACTTCCTGCTTATGGCATTCCAGCTAATTTTTGTGGCTGAATATCGGACTTTCTCAGTGAAAGGTCGATTCGAGCAGTCGTCGACGGCTGCTCCTCTAACCTCATTGCTATTGATGCCGGTGTTCCTCATGGGTCTGTTCTCTCTACAACTCTTATCCTGCTGCACATCAATGACCTACTTCAGCCTGGTCTTGTTGGGTACGCATCTGCATACTGACAGACAATACGGTTTCAGAGAGATACTTGTCCAGCGCAACAACGAGCAGGGATGCAGATCGTGCCTTGAGAGAGGCGATGGTAGAGCGGCCAAATTAAACCTTAAGCCTTGTCTCCCAGTGGGGTGGTCACTCTTTACAATCTGGTCTCTTTTAACGCCACCAAAACACGGGCGTGTCTCTGTACCGCAAAAAGGAGATGTTTCCACCAAACTCCTACTTTTCGGGGTACATCTGTTCCAGTGACTGATCGGCTCGAGCTCCTAGGCACGGAGCTGACATCCAGTCTCAACTTCGACGCCACCATTGAGTGCAAAGCTCAAACTCCAAAAATGCATCCTAATAGGGTGAAGCGATACTTCAACCCGGGCCGGTTTTTAAATCTAATCAAAGCACAAGTCCGATCCTGCATGGTGTATTGCAACCACCTTTGGAATGTCTCAGCTTACTTGTATCATCTTGCCGCGCTTGACTCGGTGGAACGCAGAGCTAAGAGGCTCATTGGCGACAAAAAATTGGGGGATGCCAAGCTAAACAGCTTGCTTCATCGCCGCAAGGTTACCTGCTTGTCGGTATTCTACAAATTGTACTTCGGAGAGTGTGCCCAAGAATTCCACGACCTCATCCCACCGGCCCCCTTCTACCATCGGACATCCAGACGCACTGCAACTTACCATCCCTACCTTGTTGCTAATCCACTAATTCGCACGAAGCGTTTCCAAGCGTCTTTAATAATGCGCACAGTTTCAGAGCGTTTACAACTCTTAATAATCTTTTCAAAGTTAGAGTGAACAGGCTACTTTTACTAGACTTTATCTCCGTCATCTGTGACCAAGAGTCAAGAACAAACCCATCACAAATAAAAAATCATCTGCCTAGCCTTTACCCAACTACATTGGGGTCTCATTCCAGTCAAACCAGATTCCTTCACAACTGCCTACCAGATCTCCACAACCCATTAACTGGGTAACACGGTATTTCTTGGCAAGACTGGAGTCAGATTTACTGGCTTCTGACAATCCGTAACGGCTGCCAAAGATCTACGAATGACAGCCGGGACCAACGGCTTAACGTGCTTTCCGAGGCATGGAGGAAACCCGATATGTTAAGATGGTCACCCATCCACAGACCAACCTTGGCAAGCATTGCTTAACCTTGAAAATCGACCCGTGTGGCTGTTGTTATTTAGCCACGAGATCACAAAAAAAAATAAAAAAAATCAGAAAGCACATCACGCTACCCGACACTGTCAAATTTTCCCAATCAACCTTCAACCTAATGCGTTAGCGATAAAAATGATAAAAAAAATTGACAGATTGTTGTGTGATTAATATTATGATTCTCCTAAGTCTGTCGCCATAGCAACAATTTTAACAGCATTGTTGTGTTCCGGCAGTTAGAGGTATGATAGCCAGTTCCTCTGTGTAAGAGGATTCCGGGGTGAAACTCGCTTCCATCTTCGGCCTAATCATCACTTTCCATCAGGTGAGATTTGGGCCAAGAGTTTCCCCGTTTTGAATAAAAAAAAAAAAGTGGCATTTCTAACCCCCTGGATACAGACTTTTACCTTGCCTACAAAGTTGTAATATGAACGCAGACGAAGTCGCGGCCAGAGTTTAGCCCATTGTTTTCCAACCTGTGGTCCGCGGACCACTGATTGTTCATAAATATGCTCCACGGATTAAAAATATCAAACACTAGCTGACCCACGCGACTTCGTCTGCGTCACATTTTCCATTAATGCTCGGCTCTTTTTAGTCTTAGCGTGATGATTTGTAGCCTATATTCTTCCTCAATATATGGGCTATCTAATACTGAAAGAATTTTTCAAATCGGACTAGCAGTTCCTGAGATTACCCCCTACATACAAACTTACAAACAAAATGTTACCTCTTTATAATATTAGTATAGATTACCAATTGGAAAGTAACATTAAACCGAACGGATGTTTAGTTTCGATCAGGAATATTGTATTTTCTATGTTTATACTTTGCTAACTTTTGAGTTTAAAGAAAAGGTTTAGGTACGTTATATTTAATTAGATTTAATCTTGATTTAATTTTGGGTTGATTTTGATTTTAGATTGATTTTAATTTAATTTAAATTTTATACTTGTTTTCAATTTTTTTAGTTTATTCTTTGTATCTTTTTTCTAATGAATTTATGGTCGTGATAGTTTTCTTTAAGTATTATTGTTTTAATTTTTGTTTGTATGTTGCTGATGTCGAAGCAAAGATGAAATATGTTGTGTAAAACCGTTTTTTGTGCATGTGGTGTTAACCAGTACGTAATTGTTGCACTTGTAAATGTTACTCTAGTCATTAAATCAGAAATGTACATAGTGTAAACAATTGTTGGTTAACCTAAATTAATAAATAAATTATCAAGTTTTTATATAGATTTAAATATTAAAATTTTCTTCAGTATTTGTGGTCCCTGATAACAATAAAGAAACCAAAGTGGTCCTAGATCAAAATAAGGTTGGGAACCACTGGTCTAGCCAATCGAGCTTAGTTTAGCATCCTACATCGAAAAGTTTACATTTTCATTTCAACAATCAAGAAACGTTACAATAAACCTCTTTTGGCAACTAGGACCCGGACACTCAGGGCATACCCTGAGTGCCCGGGTCCTAGTTGCCAAAAGAGGTTAGCGTCCACCTTTTCCCCTGTCATTCGGGGCCCAGTTTCATTGCGCCATAGGCGACTAGAAACTACGCCACTGACAAGAAGTAATTATGTTTTCAGAAAGGAATCCAAGAAACACGCAGCACTTCATTTGCAGCCAACAATCAATCACAACGATCCTCAATAGTTCAAGACAGTGAACTGAAACGCGAGGGAACTTCACAAACGAGCCAAACTGTACCTGAGTATAAAACCTTGATTAAATTTGCTGAATTTATCAATGTCACTTTAAGAGCGTTAGACATTAACGTTTTCCTTTTAATTAAGAGTGCAGTACAGCAAATTCTAAATGATCACCGCCAAATTACCCGTAAAGAAGAAGATATAGATGATGCTAAACAGGTGTTGAATCAACCTGTGGCAACTGAACTATCACGCAAAGTCAAAGCGAACGTAAGTTTCAAAATGTTGGTTAATAATGACGACGAATATGATGCTTTTACTTACGAAATCGTACAACAGCTGATATTGATGTCAAAGTGGTCGTATCTTCCCGCTCAGTCTCAAATAGTGTCAGTAATAGTGACAATTAGGACAAATCCGTGGATCTGCGACCAAGGCGATGGTGATCTGTCTGTTCGGGCATGGGTAAAAGATTGGACGAGAATAGTACATGGACAGCTTCAGGAGTACGAAAGAATCGAAACGGGACTTTCTCAAAACAGAGTTGTCCTTGGCGAACAGAGTAATCGTGAAGAACAGGGAGTTCTAGATGGAGATAGTGTAACACCAGAAGAAGTTCATTATAAAGAGGGACGGTCTCAAGAAGGAATAGTCCCCGGAGAACAGAGCACCAATTCAAATGGAATGCTTTTTCAAGAGGTAAATATTAAAGAATTTAACTCGCCGGGTTATATAATTTCAAATAAACGGGTTGCACTCCGGGAGTGCTGGCAGAAGTGAAAACTAGAACATTAACGTTGTGCATTTTTGAATCATCCGTCTTACGAGTTTTCGATCAGTTCACGTGTTATGACGCAAGTTAAATTTTTTCGACATATTTGTTCAAAAAATGCATTTACGAAGCCTGTATACATTGTTCAAAAGTTCAAAATTACGAACCATACAATGGAGCGTGCTGTAAAATAGTACTCTCACCTAAGTACCTACTTTACCGCACGCTCCGATGTATGGCGCCGTGCATAACATTTACGGTATTTTTTAAATGTCCATAACCAATATAATTATAACAATTCAATCTGTCTGCATCCGTCAGCAAAAAACGCTTCCGAAACGAAAGCGTTTTTTAGCGAAGAACTTTTTGCTCAGAAGGTTTGTCTCATTTTAATATTAAAAGAAAAAATGAGACAATAGTTGTAGTTCTAATTCCAACTGTTACACTGATGTTCTTTTCGAGTGTATTTATGTATGATGTATATTTCTTTGGCACACTCTGTAGCCTAACCCTGTGGCTTGATAGATTTTAGCTTGAGAGGTGTCGTTAGATTCGTCTTAAATAGTGAGAATGATACTGGATAGGTATATCAAAATTAAAATATCTGAGCTTCGGCGTCATTTCAATGACTTCAAGTTTTTTTAACCTATCGAGTGCGGTATCATTACGGTATCAATATTAAGGGCTCAAAGAGACAATTAAAAAAAATTAATTTACTTAAATGTAAGAAATCAATAAATGATTTTTTCAAAAAAATCCGACCGGTACAATATAAATACTCGTATAATACAATTTACAATATATATAATTCTACTAAGGAGTTTCATGCAGACGCAGACGCAAACAGAAGCGCGTTCTTATTTTAAAAACGCGCACTTTTCCCCATTTGCAAATTCGCGCCATTTTCAATTAAAAACTTCAAAGATGGTTGCGACTTTTAATTATAATATTAATTAGAATATGAGTTCAAGCGAGGAATCCGATAATATGGAATCTACTCCACCTGATCTCTTCTTGAATGAGGCGCAAATTGCAGAAAATGGTCTCTTGCCGCCAAAATCGCGAGAACGCTATTTAATGATTTACAATATTTTTTTGTAAAACATAATAAAACAAACTTTTTCATTATATATATATTTTTTTTTATTTATTTCTTACAAACTCAGTACTTATTATAAAAATAACTTAGGCTACAGTCTTATTCTAAGCAAATGAATTAAGCTTCTGTAGTCGAACTAGGCAGTGCCTGTATTTCGACTATCAGTGCCCAACCCCCTAGTTGTACAGTCAAGTTAGCCTTCTTAGCGTTATTTTAAAGAAGTACAATGGATTACATTTTAAATTAAAAGTAGTTTTGGCTATTTGAGGGTGTTATGTGTTATGTGCGTATATGGGTGTGTTTGTAGGTGTATATGACATGTATTAGCAAGTCAAGATGTGGTAGTGGAGTAGATAAGCATTTATTTGTGTATGGTTTTTATTTTTTACTGCTTTTTGTTTAAAAGCAATTCAGTTTCTTCGTAATTAAGGTTTTGTAAATATTTATTTAGTTTTATTTTACATTCTATTTTAGACAATGGGTAAATGTCCAACGATTTGTTGATTTTATTATACAAATATGGTCCAATATAGTCAGCGAATTTTGTAATGAATTTTATTTTACATTGTTTTGGAGTTTTACAAACCATATGTTTTCGACGTTTTTTTAGCAACTGTAGATCATAAATCAATTTACTGTGATGTAGGAGGATAATATTTAATATGAATAATTGCCTCACCGTGAGAACTTCACAGATGCGATACAGATTAGAGGTTGGAAAGTAAATTGGCTTTGAGATGGCGACTTTGAGTACAGCACGCTGAGCAACTTCAATGGACTTCATTGTCGTTTTTGAAGTTCCTCCGCAAGTCGTGATGCAATAGGTCAGAAGTGACTGACATAACGCGAGATATATTTGCTTCATTAATTTCGGTTCAGCAATGTGTCTCAGCTTTTTAAATACATACATCAGTTTTCGAACTCTATCACACATGTGCTTGATATGTTCTTTAAAGTTAAGGCTGTAGTCTAATGTTACACCAAGGTATTTTACTGATTTTGTACGTTCTAGTGATGGGCAATTACAATTTTTTTCAGATAAACAGTCATGCGGTATGATATTGAGTTTATTGCTGGGTTCAGAGTTTTGTCTAATACTAAAGCAAATATACTTCGTTTTGTCTACATTTAGAGTTAAGATATTATTCTGAAGCCATTTTCTTACGGTATTGAAGCCCCGCTGAGCAGCGTCGAAGGCCCCATCCCAGGTACCATCAGCAAAAACTAGAGCTGTATCATCAGCAAAAGAAATGATTTCACCCTGGGGGAGCTTCAGGTTGGTGAGTTCGTTTATGTATACGAGAAACAATGTAGGCCCCAGCACGCTGCCCTGCGGTACCCCGTGAGTGACTGGAAGGTACATACTTCTGTATTTTCCCGCCCGGACACACTGCGATCGCCCAGAGAGGTAACTTTTAAAAAGTTAAAGTTGGATGCCTCTAATTCCTAGCCTTTCTAGCTTGTCAAGTAGGATAGAGACAGAAATCGTATCAAATGCCTTGGCAAGATCTAGGAAGACAGCCAGGCACTTCTTCCCATTCGATATATTTGCGCTTGTAAAACTAATGAGCTTGTTAACAGCTTGCTCTGTGCTTTTTCCTTGCCGAAACCCGAATTGATTGGCTGACAACAAGTCACCAGTCTCAAGGTAATGAACTAATCTGGTGTTAATTATCTTTTCTAAAATTTTTGAAATTGCCGGCAGTATTGAAATAGGTCTGTAATTTTTAATTTGACTTCTGTCTCCACTCTTATAAATAGGGCAAACTTCAGATATCTTTAAGGAGTCTGGGAATATTCCGTACTTAAGGCAGTCTTGAAATATTTTTGTTAGGTGTGGTACGAGTATATTTTTATATTGTTTTATAAATTTGCAACTAATTTTATCACCCCCTGAGGCGCAGTCTGTTTTTAGGCCGATTATAATTATATATATATATAATGAAAAAGTTTTTTTCATTATCGGATATTGCTATTTACAAACTCGTGACTATGGTAATCCCTCGACTTCGTCTCGGGCTTACATTTATCTACTCGTTTGTAAAGACCAACTTACCGCACTTGTATCATAAATCATAAATAACTTTACTATTATACCCATCCCAAGAAAAGTGCTCAACGCCGCTAAAGAAGTATCGACTTGAAAAAAAAAACAAATACTCTAAATAAAATCGTTGCGCCCCTTTGTAAAAACGAAGGGGCCCAACAATGATGCATGCCCTAGGCGCCATTTTCTACAGTTATGCCTCCGGATTTGCTCTATTTTAAATAGTACGGTATATAGAAATAATTGTAAATACCCATAATTGATTAAATGAACTCAAAAAATTTATCAGCTTATGATCTTATTAACATTTTTCTTTAACATAAGTGCTTGGGCTTCGACGCTGTACTTGTAAATAAAAATCTAAGAGACTTCTGCAGAGGTATGCGGAACATAGTGTTAATTCTCGCAAACCCGCCATTGAAAAGGGACTAGGCGGGTATCGTCTGCAGACAAAGTCGCGGCCAGAAGCTAGCCAATCGAGCTCAGTTTAGCATCCTACATCGAAAAGTTTACATTCTCATTTCAACATTCAAAAAACATTATAATAAACCCCTTTGGCAACTGGGACCCGGACTCTAAGGGTATGGTGAGCGTCCACCTTTTTCCCTTTTTCTCAGGGCCCAGTTTCATTGCGCCATAGGTGACAAGAAACTGCACCCCTGACAAGACGTAATTATTTTTTCAGAGAGGAGTCCAAGAAACACGCAGCACTTCGTTTGCAGCCAACAATCAATCACAACGATCCTCAATACTTCAAGTCAGTGAACTGAAACGCGAGGGAACTTCACAAACGAGCCAAACTGTATCTGAGTATACAATATTGATTAAATTTGCTGAATTTATCAATGTCACTTTAAGAGCGTTAGACATTAACGTTTTCTTTGTAATTAAGAGTGCAATACAGCAAATTCTAAATGATCACCGGCAAATTATCCGTAACTTAGAAGAAGATATAGGTGATGCCAATAAACAGGTGTTGAATCAATCCATGGCAACTGAACTATCACGCAGTGACAAAGCAAAGGTAAGTTTCAAAGCGTTGGTTAAAAATGATGACGAATATGATGCTTTTACTTACGAAATCGTCCACCAGCTAATTTTGATGTCAAAGTGGTCGTGTCTTCACGCTCAGTATCAAATAGTGTCAATAATAGTGATAATTAGGCTAAATCCGTGGATTTGCGACCACGCCGATAGTGATCTGCATATACGGGTATGGGTAAGAGATTGGATAAGGAAAATACATGAAGAACTTCGGAATTACCATATTATGTTAAAAGCGAAACTTTCTCAAGACAGAGTTGTCCTTCGAGAACAGGTAATTCTCGATAGAGAGACTGTAACACCAGATGAAGCCTATTATCAAGAGAGGGGGTCTCAAGAAGGAATAGGCCCCGGAGAGCAGAGTACCACTTCAACTGAAATGCTTTTTCAAGAGGTAAATACTGAAGAAAGTAACTCGCCGGGTTATTTATTAAATATACCTACTCCTCAACTCTTTAGTCCTTTTCAGGACTCTGAAATGTATGACTTATGTCAATCACTACATATTTTGTGAAACAGGTATGGTTACAGATAATATATTGTCTTAAATATGTGCACTATGTTTTGCCGGTAGATGGCGTACAAAATTAACATAAAAAAGCAATTAAATTGAGGTGGCATGCCAATAAATTACATTTGCAGCGCGCGATTTTAAAATTTTCCGCGATGCCGCGGATGAAGACCCTGCGGCATTGGCCGGCAACACTATAGTAAGAAAACTGGCGGCTCGTCGACAGAGACGCTTGCCTGCTCGACTACGAGACTGATTGTTATGTTATTGTAATTCATGTTAAGAGTGTTGAACTTAAAATAAAGTGTTTTCTGTCGGTACTTAATGAGTTTCGTTAAGTCTTGTTAAAAGAGGAATGGACCTAATATTGAACCTTGTGGAACGCCCATTGTCATTACAGGCACTAGTGAGTTCATGCCGTTTACCTCTACTTTAATCTGTCTGTCTTTCAAGTACGATCTAATCAGATCAAGAGATGTATTCCTAATCCCATAATGCTGTAGTTTCAACAAAAGTATTTCATGGTTAACGCAATTGAGCGCCTTCAAGAGATCGCAAATAATTCCAATGGCGTCTTGCAAATCTTCCCAGGCATTAAAAATGTTCCTTTTTAGAGTGACACCGGCGTCAGTTGTACGATGCCCTTTGGTGAAACCGTACTGATGTTCAAAAAAGATGGAATTTTCATTAAAATGTAGTAACATCTGGTTAATCATAAATTTTTCAAATACCTTACTGAGAACCGGCAGGACTGAAACCGACCTGTAATTGTTGGGTTTTTGACTATCACCCGATTTAAACAGTGGAACAACTTTACTGTGTTTCATGAGATCAGGATCATGGTCTACACTAGAGTTAAGTATAAGAGCTAAGTGGAAAGCAATAGTTTCGATAATTTATCTACAGACTTTTACAGACATTCCCCAAAGATCTTCTGTTGATTTAATTTTAAGGTCTTTAAAAGCTTTTTAATGGCTAAGGGATTTGTATGTTTAAACTTGAACCCTGACGGGCACACCTTGACATTCTTTCTAAGTAAGGCAGCAGAGAGCGCGGGTGAAGTTTGGCGGCAAAGAAGTTTTCAAATTCCTGAGCTACCTGTACCATGTACGGATTTTAAATTAAATTCAGTTGTATCTATACTAATATTATAAAGAGGTAACATTTGTTTGTAAGTTTGTATGTAGGGGGTAATCTCAGGAACTACTGGTCTGATTTGAAAATTGTTTCACTGGTAAAAAGCTACATTATTCGTGAGTGCTATAGGCTATAAATTATAAAGATATCATGCATATTAGTCGAACTATCTTAATTTTTGTCTATCCAGGCGGAAAAAAATAGCTCTTACAACAGAGTTATTTGCGTGCGCTGCCTTAACAGTTGTAAATAATTGAAAACAATGTATGGCAACCTGGTCCGCCTAAAATAGTTCTACAAAAAAGTCCGCGGCACCATATTTCTATCTTTTATATTTTAGCAGATATAGTAGCTTTTATATATTTGTTTAAAATAATTGTATCTCGTTCGTTTTTCGAGCAATTTAGATTCTAGTTTCACAGTTATAGTACTATATTTTCGAATACTTTAAGATAAACTGTTCAGATCATAAATACTTTTTTCATGCATATTCCCTATTAGATTTTATGTTGGCAACTTGTATTTGAAGGTCGGATAATATATTAGTCTATGGTTTAAAAACGTGTCACGAGGACTTTATGAACTACAAAATAAAGTTTAAAGTTTTTTAGTAAAAACTGGTTGTTGGAAACGATTGTTGCCAGAAGCAATCACGGGTGTTCAGTTTTGGAAACAATCGTTTCCAAAAGCAATTCAAAGGGAGACTGCACTACTATGTAAATACTAAATAGGATCACTACATATTATGTTGAGATGGATGTGTGGAGGAACGAGAATGGATAAAGTGAGAAATGACTACATAAGAGTTAGTTTAAAATTAGCGCCAGTGAGGGAAAAATTAAAAGGGAATCGTTTGTCTTGTTATGGTCATGTGAAGAGGAGGGAGGAAACGCATTTAACTAAAAGAGTAATGAACATAAATGTGGAGAGGAAAGCCAAAGAAAAGATGGATGGATTGTGTGAGGAGCGATATGAAAGAAAAGGGAGTTAGTGAAAGTTGGACGGCTGATAGGGCAGAGTAGAAGAAAAAAACGTGTTGCGCCGAACCCAAATTACAGATGATGATGTCACAAAGGTTTGAATCTGCATGTAACTTGAATGCTATGTACCAAATTTGTACCTTTTTGAGAGAAATAAATATTTATTTATTCTTAGTCTTAGATACCTATGTAATTAGTAGATCGTACAGTGTTTTGTCAGTAAAAAGTCGATCTTGGGTCTAATCTAGTTGGCCACCCCTGCTCTAGGCTATCAGGCAACTAAAAGATATTATGTGCGAAACAAATAACTTGCTAGATTGTGTACTTTGTTTTATAGTATCATAGTGTGCTAGCAACACGTAGTATTTTTTTTTTGTGTCATGTTTTAATTACTTTGCATACTTATATTATATAAATTCAAAATCTTAAAACATAATAGACAGAAGTGTTGCTGGGGAGTTTGTTCGCCACTTCCCCACAGCTAAACCACTAGAAAGTGTAGTTAAAGCACTAGAAAGTAGTTACGGGCGTTTTAGGGGACTGTCTTTTGTAAAATTTGACGTTCAAAAAGTGCTAGCTCTCAGCCTAATTTGAATAAATGAATTTTGAAAATTGAAGTTACTTATAGTAAAATTTTACGTTACGCTATGATACGTCAAAACATTCGTGTAGGCCCTCAGGTTCTATCGGAAAAGGACGATATCCATGATGCGCAGTGTCCGTAGGAGCGTCAACGATATTCGGTGGGTTATTAGTGATAAGCCGTGTTGGGCATGGCGCATTCGGTACATGCACATGTGCGTGTGCCCGGTGCGTCAGGTGAGCGCAATAGGTTACCCTAATTATAGGTATTGTTTTTGTTATCTTGAGTATTCCTTTTTTTAGGGTTCCGTAGCCAAATGGCAAAAACGGAACCCTTATAGATTCGTCATGTCTGTCTGTCTGTCTGTCTGTCCGTCCGTATGTTGAAACATGGTAAATAGATGTATATTCTGTGAACCGCATTAAGATTTTCATACAAAAATAGAAAAAAAATAACAAATTTTGGGGGTCCCTATACTTAGAACTGAAACTCAAAATTTTTTTTTATATATTGAGGTCTATATATAAAATATGATATTGAGGTCTCTAATATATTTTTTTTCTGAACTGAACAGTTTGCGAGAGAGACACTTCCAAAGTGGTAAAATGTGTCCCCCCCCCCTGTAACTTCTAAAATAAGAGAATGAAAAATCTAAAAAAAATATATGATGTATACCGTATGTCTACGACATATATGCAATCCTTGAAACCACATACTAGTTACGGTATTTGATAACGCTATACAAAAAAGTAACGAAATCGGTCCAGTAGTTTTGTCAAAAAGTCGAGTTTTAATTTAAAGCAAATTTGAACACTCTGTAGAATTGCAACAGTAGGTTAATAGTACAATGAACTTGAATCCTTGAACATTGAAAAGCGACGTTGCCACGCTGTGCAATCATTCGCCTACGCAGTTGTACTCATTTTACCTATTTACCTAAAATGCGAAATCGGTACACCTAAACGACAGGCGGGACATTAATGTGTTTGTATTGCATTTTAATTGAAAACAGAAGAAAGCTGTTGCGGCCCAGTGGTAAAGCCCCCAACTTACGAATAGTTGAAGGTCGTGGGTGAGACCAGGCAAGCACTTCTCATTGTGTAATTTATTTATTGATGATAAATAAATTAAGCTGCTCTCAAAACGGTGAATTAAAGAAAACTTCAAGTTTAAAGATGTCCTAGAAAAAGAAATCGAAGACATGTGATTTCTACCAACCCGTATGCCCGCGCAGTGGATTGCAACCCACTCCATCTCACAGAGAAGAGGCTTTTGTCCCTAACCAGAGGGAACATTGTAGGACCGACTATTAAAAATCTTAATGTTGTTTGTTTTTCGTTACATTCGTACGTGAAATTTCTCCTTATGAAAGGTTCTTGACCTGTCACGGCCGAAATTTTATTTAGTTATTTTTACTCAAATTCATTTTCATTGAGACACTCCAACAATACCTGCAAGTGTACCCGGCGGGTCACGGCGGCGCGGTTCGTTTGTCGGCTTAGTACAAAAGAACGCGGCACGTGTGTGTCGGCTTTTTCAAAGGCCTTCGGCTTTTGGCGAGGAGGGGCGCGGGGAGCGGGTTGCGCGCGCGCTTGACGCGTAGGGTTGGACACAGTTATCGACAACATTATCAGCTTTCTCTCATTGTCTTTTGAAGAGAATAATGATCGGTTAGCAAAAAAGATGTTCTATTTTTAATGGACACGGTTAGTTTAGAATTATTATAGCACCACTATGTACCTACCTACCTATTCTGATTAAAAAATATAATTGAGTGGATTTAGAGATAAAAAAATAATGTAATAATGTTTACATTTTAGAAAGAAACATCCTATTAAAAAAACGTACTCACCCGTTTTCTACCCAGGAAATTACTCACTATAGTACCTACGGTAGTTTCGTAAGTCGAAACGTACAAAAATTAACATTTATTTTAAAAGTCCAATAAATTTAATTATCACTTCATTGTTAAATACGGTTATTACACAAAAGTACCTACTTGAATTGTAATGCCTTGATTGCGTATTAAGTCTTTATTAGATAAGTAATTGTAGAAAAGTATCGATAAAAGATAATTATTACATTGTTTACCCTATTTACTTATGACTTTTATTTTTTGCCAGTACGGATGTAAGTGGTGCTTTGTCGTTTCACCGCGAGTCTTCCGGGATAGCGTGTGTGCATTTCGCAAAGATTTGATAGGTACTTAAGTACACGCATTGTTTTACGTGAATTTTGTTATTTATTAGTTTAATTATTTTCTTACAGTGAAATAGACACTGAGTAGGTACTTGACTTTTGTGTGTGTAAATTGTGTTTTTGATTTTATTTGTACATACCTAGGTACTTATTTTTGACGGTGAAATAAACACTCGGATCCTGGTCGAAATTTGTTGGGCAAGGTTCGGGACAACATTGTTCGGCGATGTCACTTGTGCATTCAAAAACGTGGTGGACATTTTGAACATGAGAAAATTTAAGTTTTAATCCATCTTGTGCTATGACAGAATTTATTTAGATTAGTTCAGTAATCAACTTATCACGAAGTAAAAAAGAACGGGTGAAAAATAACCATAGTGAATTTTTTTTTTTTTTTTTTTTTTTATACAAAACGGGGAAACTCTTGGCCCAAATCTCACCTGATGGAAAGTGATGATTAGAACACAACAATGCTGTTAACATTGTTGTTATGGCGACAGACTTAGACATGATGGTGGTAGCTTGCCAGGCGGACTTAGAACAAGTCCTACCACCAACCAAACCGAGCAAAAAATTTGCCCCCGCTGGGAATCGAACCCGGGACCTCTGGGTCTGAATTAGGTGGTATAACCACTAGACCACGGAGGCTGTTGTTGTTGTTGTGTTGTTTTCATCGCAATTGCCAAAGATAAATCAATACGCCGCCGCGCGAGCATTGTTGCCGCACTTCTCGAGGTCAGTCGAGGTCAAGGTACGTTTTCTAAATAGGGTGATTTACTTTTACTAAATTTATTTTCATATTTATTTTGTTTGAAAACTTCAATTTTTTCATTTACGTTTTTTTTTAATTTATAACAATTTATTTATACTTCTGTGGACAAGTTTTACTTGTGGTTTCAATTATTGCGTATATGTCGTAGACATACTGTATATTACCATGTAAACTACCAGCGAAAATTGGTTTGAACGAGATCTAGTAAGTAGTTTTTTTTTCATACGTCATAAATCGTAAATCGCAACCTTTGCTTATAATATAACCTACAGGTTTGTACGGAACCCTTGGTGCGCGAGTCCGACTCGCACTTGGCCGGTTTTTTCTAAACTTGATAAAAT